>JAHLJS010000009.1:38974236-40382986 GCA_038502445.1 Eremochloa ophiuroides
GAACGTGAGGGTCTCCTTCCTGAAGTTGTCAGGAATCCCAAGGTAGACGGGCAGGTCGATCTGCCCGAGTGGAACGGGGATGTCGTTGCTCGGAGAAGAGAACAGCTGATCCCCATCGAGTCGAGGGTCTCAGCGTACAGAATGTTGAGGCCACTGCCTCCGTCCATGAGGACCTTGGTGAGCCGCGTGTTGCCGACAACGGGGTCGACGACATGCGGATAGCGTCCCGGCGATGTGACGTGGTCCGGGTGATCGTCCCGGCTGAAGGTGATGGCGTCGAGGGACCAGTCGAGGAAGCGTGGGGTCGCTGGCTCGACAGAGTAAACCTCCCGACGCTCGCGCTTTCGCTGGCGCGGCGTGGGAGCGGTTCCTGGCGCATCGAAGATCATGAGGCACTTGTTGACGGGGGAAACTCGTCGTCCTTCTCCCCTGGTCCTCCTTGTCCTCCACGGGCTTCTTACTGGCGTCGTCCCTGAACGCCTGCCGCCCGTAATGCTTCTTGAGCATCACACACACTCCGAGCAGTGTGTGTAACATCCCCTGGTGTTACGATAACTAAAACCGGACATGTCATCATGATTGCATGTAATTCATCCCGCATAAAATCATTGTTACTGTGCATCACTAAGAAATTTTTTTATTTTTTTATTTTCACATGTGAATGTGCTTAGGTACCTTTGAGTGACTTTATGGTTTAAAATAATTGTTTGTGTGTATGCCTCTAAATCTAAATAGAAAATAAAAAGGAAAACAATTAAAAACCCTAATCGGACCCGAAACCCTAAATCAAAAACTAAATAGAATCAAGTGTTGCGCCTTAAACAAAAGTTGTAAATATTTAAAAGTTGAGAAACTTCTATTTTGGGCAATTTTGAAGTTATTAAAAATAATTTCAAATAAAATCTTAATCTAGGTTTCAAAGTTAAACTTGAAATACAAATTCAAAAACAAGTAGGAATCTGATGATGGTATTTTAGTAAAACTTTTAGCCCTTTCAAAATAGAACAACTTTTATGTTTGGAGATTTTAAAGTTTACCAGTGGAAATTTAAATTAAAACCCAATTAGTGTTTGTTTATTCAAATTTAAAATGCTATTTCAAAAATTATCTAGAATTTGGATAGACACCTTTAATGAAAGTTGTAAATCTTCTCAAATGGAACAACTTTTGTATTTAGGTATTTTCAAGTTATTAAGTTAAAATTTAAATAAGACTCAAATTAGTGCTTAAGAATTCAAATTTGAAGTGTCATTTCAAAAACTACAAAGAATCTGACAAAACTTCCTTAATAAAAGTTGAAGGGTCCAATAAGTAGAACAACTTTTGTTTTTGCAGAAAGTTGAGTTATTGAGAAAGATTTGGAGAATTTGTTGAGATTGCAAATTGAATTTAAATTTGGTTTTTACTCCCTTATTCATAATTTCAAAAAATATTCAAAATTTGAGTATTGTTCAAAAAGTAAACTTGTTTAGAATTAAATTTTCCACAACTCTTATTCAGTACATTTTTCATGTTGTTATATAAAATAACAAGTAATTTTTGCCAAAAAGTCAAAAGGGGAAGGGCCCTGCTACAGTGTAGTACAGGGGACCCCCCCCCCTTGCTCTGCCGCGCTGGTACGCGCATGCCGCGCCGTGCGCCGGTGGCGTCCGGGGTCGGCCGGCCGCGTGTCGCCGTCGGGGCCAGGGCCCATAGGGGTCCTATCCGCGTCCAGGTCTCGCCGCTGCCCTTTAAATGGCTCTGGTCGCCGCCGTTCCTTCTCTGCCCTCCATTGCCGCCGTGAGATCGAGCTCCGGTCCTTGGCCAAATTGGCGCTGCCCAGAGCCTCACCATTCAATTCCAAATGCCAATGAGCTTGAAACATCCTAGCACACCTATCTGGACCGGTGGCTCCTCCTCTGACCGCTTCGGGTAGACGGCATCGCCATTCGTCTTCCCTACAGCCAACGAGAGCGCCGCCGCGAACGTCTTCGTGGGGCCACTCCTCTCTAGTAAGGTAGATCCCTTTCTGTCGCTTGTTTCATGTTCGCTACAACTCAGTGGAGCTCACAAAATCGATGGGTTCGTCGTTGCCTCACCGAGTTCGCAGGAACGCAGTCCTTGCCGTCGGAGTGCGCCACTGCGTCCGCCATTGACGTCAACGGCGCAACTTCGGTCATCCCCGTCCCATCTCGTGTGCGCACAGGAACATGGTGAGCCTCATGAAGCTTCTAGGGTAGCCGGTTAGATCCCGTTCTGCTCGAAGTTGCCGGAACACCGCGCGCCGCCGCCTGCTGCTCTGCCGGTCCGCCATGGCCGGTTGCTAGCTTGCTAGGGAGCTCTTCTTGTTTAATTGAGTTCATAATGAGGCTTGTGGGGTCACAGGGATCACGCTGACACGTTTCCCCTCATCGGAGAGGCTGCCGGCGGCGAGGTAGCTGGCCGGCCGCTGGCGCTCTGCTCTGCTGGAGTGCTGGGAAGGAGAAAGGCTAGGTTGGGCCTTGCTGTGCCACTCGGCCCAGCCCAGTGGCTCGGAAGGGAGCTGGACTAAGAGGAGGAGGGAGCGCGCGAGTGGGCCGAACCGGCTTACTGGGTGGGCCGGTTTGCTTCGTTTATTTTCGTAAATAAAATTTGTTTATTGAATTTCTAAAATAAGGAATAGTGTTGCAGCTTAATCTTTTTAATAGAATTAATATAATGCTCTAAAAATTATGAAAATAAAGGTACATGCTCTTTGTTGTGTATAGAATTTAATAACAATATTAAATAGTGATTTTTAGTAAATTCTTTAGGAACTAAAAATTCCCCTTTTAAATAATAAATGAGAGTTCTAGAATTTTTGTAGGTCAAAATATTAATCCAAAAATCATGAAATTTGTTGTGGTGTTATTTTAGGTCAAAATATATCTTTAGAAAAAGTTTGGTCTTAAATTAAAATAGTTTAATTAATTATTATTTAATACTCTATAGATCGATTAATAAAATGAATAGGAATCTTAACCAATTTAGGGATTTGTGTGAATTGGGATTGTGTGTTAGTCTTGGGTAATTATCATGTGCAGACCCTTGATGTCTTGGTAACTTGTTAAGGCTTAGGTTAATCATGTTAATTAAGATATTTAAAGGAACTTCAAGTAGGTAGACTAATGTTTAATTAAAACATTAGTAATTTGTATTGTGCACATGTGATAATACGATTTTTATGAATCACTTAAGGGAGTACTGGCCATTATTATAGGAAACTAGTTCAGCTTTCAACAACGGTTAAAATGGTCAATAAACCAAAGTAGTTAATACTCGATAATAATTAGTGACGTTGACTTGCAACTTATTCGTGAAGGAAAGTTGTACTCAATGTTTAAATTAAGTTTACTTTCTATTGATCAGTGATTTTGCGCATATCCTGCATCATGGCATACATGTCATCATGTTAAGTATTGCATTATTATTTCGTGTAGTGAACGCGCGGAGATTATTATCTGAAGCGTATCTCGAGTAAAGCCTTCACTCGGTGGACGTGGACCCTTCTCGGTGATTGACTTCAGAGTTTTATCTACTTCAAGCAACAGGCAAGCCCCGGTGCATTTGCCCCTCCTTGTTATTTAAAAATATTTATTACTTGAGTTAATCTACTGCATTAGGTTAATAGGAGTTGAGTGATAACCCATTGATGCATTACCTTTCCTTGACCACATATTATACCTGAGACCCTGATTTATTTAAAATATTAAAAAATGTTTAGTCATGCTTAATGATAGAGTTGCAAAAATGGTATTTTGAAAACTGTGATGATATGAAACAGATGAATCATTTTATGAGATTGGTATTGTCCTCGTTTGGTGATGGTGTACTTGGCCAGTCCATTATCATCAACGTGGATGGGTTTTCTATTTGGTTGACCATCTGTTTGGGTTAGAGTCCCAACGATCCTCGCCATTAGAAAAGGGATGCGGAAACCATGTGGTCTCCAGTGTACTTGGGTTAGAGTCCCAATGCATGGTGTCCAATGGAAAAATATTTAGGGGCCGTTCGTTGTCAGGCCTGCTGTGATCAAGACTTTAGCCACATACTACGGGAAGCCTCTGACTCCGGTGGCTCTACTGCTGGAACCGACAACCATGCACTGGGAGTGGAGAGATGGCTGAGAGTAGCGTGTACCCTCGTGGCCGTCGTGCCTGGAGACTAGAGGAGTACTGTGCTCTCGGGTGGCGCAGGACCGGTTCCGGGGTATGAAAAGCCGTGGTAGGTGGGGTTGGCATATGCAACCTTAAGTGCTACATACCCAGTGTGGATAGGAATCCCTAGCTGGGTAGTAATCGATTCGAATCGTCGTTGCTCCTCGGTTATGGAGACTTGATCCTCACCCCTACATCGAAAAGTGGTTCGGAACTAGGTTGTTTTTGGAATGAATCAATTTATTGGAAAGAATGATGATGGATATTTGGAAGGACTTAAAAATATAGTTAATGATTAATAATATTACAAAAAAATGTTAAAATAGGATTAGTAATGCTTTTCCGCAAAACTCTTGAACTCTTGCTAAAGCCTTACCTTGACTCCCCTCAGCCTGCATTCCTGAGTCTAATTTTACACCTTTAGTCGGGTAAGTCTTGCGGAGCACCCCATGTACTCAGGGTTTGTTAACCCCCTGTTGCAGGCAAACTAAGTGTGCAGTTCTGCGTGGGACCGTGTCGGTTAACGGATCATGTATGGAAGAAAAGGTATATGATGTAACCCTTGGACAGGGTGTCTAGTTGTATACAGCTACTCCACTACGAAGCTCTGGTTTGGGGTAATGTAATCTAGATTTGTAATCTATGTTTAAATGATACTTTCGCACCTTCTACTCTGATTTAAATTATTTGTGTAAACTGTTGTAATACTTGCAAGGTCTTTACAATGAGATCCTCGGGGAAATCAGGGTTTCCTAGGAGACCCGGCAGGCCACCTAGGTCAAGGGGAAACTCGTGCAGACTGATCATGGGTCTTTAGGGACGATGATGGTGCACATGGGCCCTATGATTAAGGTGGTTCTGTCACAGTGTGATTCCCCAGACCCTTGTGGTAAGAGCACGGCTTGGAGAGCATCTCGTCGAAACGGCACGAGGCGGCTGTTTCGCCCTAGGCTCGGCAGCTGCGACCCGGGGTTCGTTGCGGAGGGAGGCCTTCCTCTTCCCCTTCTTCTTCTTGTTGTTGGGGGCTCGGGAGGAGGAGCCCTCAGGGGCTTCCTCCTTCCGCTTGCCCTTGGGGTCGGAGAAGAGGGCTCCTACAGCCTCGTCGCCCGAGGCAAAGCTGGTAGCTATCTTCATGAGCTCTGCGACGCTCGTGGTGGTTTGACGCCCCAGCTCATGAACTAACTCTTTGTAGGTCGTCCCTGCAGCAAAGGCTCCGATGACGTCGGAGTCGGCGACCTGGGGCAGCTCGTTGTACTGCTTGGAGAATCGCCGGATGTGGTCCCTGAGGGACTCGCCCGGCTTCTGCTTGTAGCTCTGGAGGTCCCAGGAGTTGCCAGGGCGCACGTAAGTGCCCTGGAATTTTCCCACGAAGATCTTAACCAGATCGCTCCTGTCGAAGATCAGTCGAGGGGGCAGGTCGCGAAAGAGGTGACCCTTGTGTCTTAATATCTTCATTAGATGATGCTCCTTATGATGTTTTCTGAGTTGATTATGCTATAGATGAAAATATGTAATGTGGCATAGGCTGTAGACTTTGTATTTTGTAATTACATAGGTTTCCTTTACTTTAGCCGAATCTCGAGATTGTCTTACTACATTAGTGAGTCTCTATATTCTATCTCTGGAATACCATTTACCTCATTTACTCAGTTATCATTTACCATTTATCATTGACTTATTTATCGCTAAAGCACTAGAGTTATGGGTTATCATAGGTATGCACATTTATCTTTTCAATCATTATAGTAGATTATCCTAATGAGTAGAATGCCTCTTTATCCTCTTGGCATAAAACAAACCAACGATACTCGGAATACTTACCGGGTGAAGTGCTACAATGGGAAAATTAGCTGTGCGCTTGCGGATATATTATATAGTATTATTTTTAGGAGGCAAGTGAAGATTATTTTACCTTTGGTTTTTGGCATCATGTTAGGGATGACAACTTAACATGAAGTGATGTTAAAAATACCAACAAGCATTTCTGGCGCCGTTGCCGGGGATGGCAATTGTATTCATTAGGATAATTAATTGAGTTCATTGATTTTATTCGCCAGGATATTTATTCTAGAATTTCAGATAGGAGAGATCTTTATAGATAATATTAATAGAAAAACATAAAAATGACTATAGACATAAATACTTAAAGATAACCATAACATTTTGCTTTAGCAGACTTACCCGTGTTTTGTTCATATTTAAATATCTTATATAGGGTAAGTGCAGGATTGGTTGTGTACTTTAACTCTTATCAATCAGGAACAACCATAGGAAGAAGGGTCTTACATTATTTTGTGAAGCCATGGCTGAGAAGACTCTACGTGAATTCTCTACCCCAAGCACTGAGAATATTCGCGTTGGGCCAACTTTCAACATTGGAGATCATGATTATGAGATCAAGCCAAGCCTCATCAAAATGGTGCAAGCTATCACATTTACTGGAAAGAAAGATGAAGATGCAAGTGTCCATCTGCAGAATTTCCTAGAGATTGGCAACACCATCAACATCAAAGGCATTTCTCAAGACGTCGTGCTACTTCGTTTGTTTCCATTCTCATTGGAGGGAAAGGCAAAGCAGTGGTTTTATCAGAATAAAAATCGAGTCAAGACATGGGTAGAATGTTCAAAAGTTTCCTAGAGAAGTTTTTCCCAGTAAGCAAAACCAATGCTCTACGAGGAAAGATTTCAGAATTTTGTCAGCAGAAAGGTGAATCTATTTCAGAAGCCTGGGAGCGTTTTCAAGATTTCATATCAGATTGTCCCCATCATGGAATGGAAAAGTGGTTACTCATACAAACATTTTATCATGGACTAACTCAAAGGTCACGTGAGCAACTAGATGCCACTGCTGAAGGATCATTTATGTCACTCACCCCTGAAAGAGCTGAAGATATTATGGCAAAGATAGCAGAAAATCAGAATTGGACAAACAACATTCAAACATGCCATAAGAGTGAAGAAGTTCCAGAGGAAGTGTGTGCATTGTCAACCAAGATGGATGTACTGTTGAACTGGTTAGAGCAAAGAGCCAATCATAAAAGAGATCGTCAAGCTTTTCAAGATGCATTCAATTCCTAGAAACAATATGAAGGATCTTTAGAAATTGAGTTTGCAAATCCCCCAGAAGATATTAGTACAGTCATCAAGTCTACTTCTCAGAAGCAAGGATGGAATCAACCTCGGTCAACCAGTCAAAGTAAGTACCAAGGCAATACTAATTTTTCAAATCATAGACAACCACCCTTGAGAGAATTAATATTAGAACAAACTAGAATTAATGAAAGTATTTATAAGAAGCTTACTTTTAATGATAAAGTTTTAGAAGGAATTAATTTTAAATTGGATAATTTCTCTTCTGCTGTTAAAGATCAAATATTATTTAATAAGAAGATAGAATTACAAGTTGCACAATTGTCTTGTACTTTGTTTACCACTAACCATGAGCAAATAAAAGGAATATCTACTAGAGGAGGTAAGTCTACACGTGATCCACCTTACCCAAAAGGGGCACGTAGACCATCACATTTAGTGCAGGTAGAAGAAAAAATTGAGAAGGACAACAGAGAAGAAGAAGTTATACCACCTTCACCACCAGTTGAACTACAAGATCAAGAATTAACTCAAGATTTTCATGGCACAACCCTCCTACCGTTTCCACGCAGAAGAAGAAGAGCTAAAACAAATGATCGATTTGATAAGTTTGTAGAGGTAATTCAGAAGTTATATGTCAATATTCCATTGTTAGATGCCATACAGGTACCTACATACGCGAAGTATCTTCGAGCCATCCTCAACAACAAAGGACCATTACCTTCTACTAAAGTTTTCAAGCTAACGGAGGAGTGTAGTGAGGCAATTCTGAGTTCTTCTCCTACTAAGAAGAAGGATCCAGGGTGTCCCACTATTGATTGTTCAATAGGAGACCAGATGTTCGAGAATGCTTTATGTGATCATGGAGCAAGTGTCAGCGTCATGCCCAAGACCGTCTTCGACAAACTCTACTATTCTACGCTCACACCAACCATGATGTGTTTGCAATTAGCTGACCAATCGGTTCGCTATCCCGCAGGAATCGCAGAAAATATTCTCGGTAAAAATCCGCAACTTTTTCATTCCTGTAGATTTTGTAGTACTTGACATGCTGGAAGAGAGTGTCATGAAGAACAAGATGCAACAACATCTCTGACACCGGAGATTAATCATGAAGAATAATTCAACTAGAGAAGTCCGGATCGGCGGACTCAAAAACCCCGAACCATCGCCGGGAGGTAACTCGGTAGTTATCGGTAATTTAATTCTTGCATTAAAATTTGCATATTTACTTTCTCATAAATTGCATTGTTAAAAAGAAATAAAAATAAGCATAGCATGATCAAAGCTTAAGCCCCATGTGATTATTACTAACGGAGTGTTAAACCCCGTCAGTGAAATTTACTGTGGTGGCAGAAAATTATAAAAAGACCTATCGTTAGAATTCTAATTTTTCATAGATTCAATAAAGTAATTTATTTTTTCATTCCTGTGTCATTATACGGTATAAATACGGGAAACATGTGGGACCCACGATCATCACATAAAGTCATTTCAAGCCTTATCACCAACCAATACCTTTCACTACCATCCAAACTTCATCATTCACACTATGCACTACCCACCATCCATCCATTCAGCCATTTCACCAGAGAAACACATGCATTTGAAAGGGCATCTAGGTGGTGTCGACACTAGCTAAAGAAGAGAGCCAAAGGTCACCAGGTGGGCCGGCCGGCCCCAAGGCCACGCCGGCCGGCGCCCCTCCTCCACTTCTCTGCCTCTCCTTCCTCTCACTCTCTCATTCATTCACACACACTCCAGAGAGCACGTAGCCAAGTTGCTTACAGCTCGTGACTTCAAACTCTCATAAACTCTTCATTTGATTCAAGTTTAAGCAAGAGAAGGAGTAGAGAAGAGGATTAGCAAGGAGACCTAGAAGAGAAATCACCACTTTGATTCCTTCTCTTCACTTGTTCTTGCTTGTTCTTGTTTTGTTCTTGTGTTCTTGTTCGTTCTTGCCGTGTTTTTCATGTTCTTCATTTTACAGGCAAGATGAGCAATAGAATGAAAGGTGCCATTCGATCCCTTGGAAGAGCCCTCTCACGCCACACAACAAGAAGTCAATCATCATCACAAGTGCCATCGTTCGTCGGCTCCGACATGAATATCGATCCTCCATCACCCTTCACGTATGACAACCCGTCATCCTCTTCCCAACCGGAAGAGAGGTATGAACTCACAAGCATAACTCAAATTTCATTATCAATTAGACCCCAGAGAGAAATTTTACATGTGGTTAAAAACAAGGAATTCACGCATACTCCAATTTTTTATGCCACTTTGCTCCATGAAACCGGAATGGATTCCGAGTTTGAGCTTATTTTCAGAAATGTTGGGTGGAAAAATGCATGGCAAATTAATGAGCAGGGTAGCAAGTTACTCAAGCACCCTAGACTTTGATGATGATGAGGTTAATTTTAGAATGTTTAATAAACCTTTCACCCTCTCATGAAAAACTCTTAGTTTAGCATTGGGATTCAATAATCAATGTGTGATCAATATTTCTGAAACTCTTCAAGACCTTGATAAAGATGATTTTTGGGAGAGTATCACTGCAAAGAAACCAGAGAGAAAACAAAAATATACTACTGAAGAAGTTCATCATCTCACACTGAGATTCATGCTTAAATGGCTAGCTTTTACATTCTTTCCTAAAGAGGAGTTAAATACTATTAAATAAGATGAACTACATTTGTTATATATCATGATTAAAAAGAGAAAGACGTCACCTGTAAAAATGATGTTGAATTATTGGAGAACTGTCTCTTCCTTGAGAAAGTGCACTATTTCTTTTACTTCCTGGATTACACGTTTAGCTGCAGGGCTAGGTTTATTATTAAATGCTTCACTTGTTTATATTTCTGATGCCCGCAGAATTATTGGTTATGATTTTTTCTTTCGTGCTCACATGCTCAAACGCCGAAATAATTAAATAGTTATGATTTATAAAAACTATGACAATAAGTACGAACTGCCAGATAGGGAGTTAGAAATTTATTCTGTACAGAATTTTATTTTTCCAGCTGTTAGAGCTAATATTGGCAGGTGTCCGTCCGTGCGCATCAGCAGGGCGCCGAGAGCTAATTTCATTGGAGCTGACCCAGCTCCATCTGGTCCAGTTTATTCCCATTATATTAATTTTGGTGAACAGGTATCGACGCAGGAGCCACGCCAGCAGTGGAACTCACATGTAGGATGGGAGGAACAGCCCATATTTCAGTAAGAAGAATCTTCATCGGCAGCAGCAGCAGCGGGTTGGGGAGCAACTGATTTTCAGAGAGGACGAGCATCTTTTTCCACACGCGGGAACACGGATTTCACCGCTGGTGGGCCGTATCTGTTTCATGCACCACCAGAAAATGATTACTATCGTCCGCCTGAGCAGCACTTTATAGCTACCGCTAACGATTTTCAACTTTATCTATGCGTCTCACTAACATTAAACAGGGACAGAACGCGATAAGCGACACACTGCAGCAGCGCGAGCTGTGGCAGCAGTAGGTCGACGACAGGTTCTACCAGCATGAACAATGGCAGCACAGCACGGACCAATGACTAGATCAGATATATCAGGGACAGCAGAAGATGCAGAGCAGATTAGAGTATTTGATACATCAGATGGGATACCCGCCACCACCTTCACCATATTACTGAAGCAACATCCAGCTTGGGGGAGATCCCCACTAGGTGAGTATCTCTCACCTTTATATATGCTCTTTATTTCAGTATTTAATTCGGTCTTTAATTCTGTCAATTTCAATATTGCTAAAAACAACAAGAAAACCAAATAAAAATTTATTTACTACTTTTTATAGTTATTGCATTAAATTTTTTCTTAAAAATGAAAACCAAAAAAATAATAGATTGTATAATTAAGTTTGCTTTAAATTCCGCATTCAACTTGTCTTTAGAATAATTAGAACTTGAAGCTAGAGAAAAATCAAAAAGTTATTTAAATTGTTTAAATATAATTTCCTGCAATTGCTCAGTGTTTAAATTTAAATTCTCCTACGAATTGAATGAAGTTTATCTACCATGAAAATTTATTCTGAAACTTGATATCAGTGGGTAGCATAAGCTTTTCTAAGTAATTGATGGATATGATATAAGAAGGTTTGAGTTGCTATTTATTTCATTCTGAGTGACACCTAAGCTCCAGACATTTCAAAAATTAAAATCAAAACAAATGTAATAATTTATTCTACTAATATGATTTAAGTAGACTATTCTGATATGCATTCATAATTGAATTCACGTGAAAAAAAAGTTTTCACTCTATGCACAAGTCTCTCTCTTAGAAGTCTAACCGAGAGTGTTGGTTATAAAAATTAAAAGATGCCATACCAAAGAAGTATGAGCCTGAAAGATGCCATCTCAAAAGGGTATATGCCAAAAAAAAAGAAAGAGAGTAAAACAATGGGTGCAAAGACACCCGCCTGAGAGAAAAAAATGGGTACAAAAAGTATCCACTGGGAGATAACCCACACTCTTCAGGAAAAACAGAAAAGAGAGGATAATGCATAGGAGTTCAAAAATGAAATTTGATCACATTCAATCATGATGTATAGCTTAGTAGTTCTCTGCAATCTTATTAGTAAGCTCTCATTATTTCCTAAATAAAAATTATATACTTATTCAAAAAATATATATATCTGGAGCAATGGTTGAAACAAAGGATGAAAGACTTAGTACTCGCTTGATTATTCTATCTCTCAATTACCTAAGACTTAGTTTACAAGCCCCACGATTGAAAAGAATAAGAATAAGTTTGAAAGGTAGATTAATGAATTTCAATCTGAAGAAGAATTTCTGTTTAAATATTTAAGTATTTGTTGGGAGTTATACATTTTTATGGAACCCTAATTAAATTACTTCAAGTCAACTTTGCAAAGAGACTAGCAAAGACTTAGCTTGGGGGTATTGTTGACGGTCGTTAAGTACCAATTTTATAGCGTCAACTAATGCCTAGGGAAGATCAATAATAGAAGCATAGGGGTTATTACTGACAAATTCCACGAGTTTTGGTGAATTGTGTATTTTCCAGGGATTATTCCAGAAAGGTTCAAAAGAAGGATTAAAGTGCTAAATTACCACGAAACTTAACCGCCAAGGAAACATCATCACGAGAACACTAGAAGCATCTGGAACACACCCAAAGCACCGTGACCCGAGACCCACCAGGGTGGGGCCGGCCGGTGCCCCCTCTAGGGTTTCAGGCCCACCTTCTGGAGTCTTCTTCCACCGTCTCTCTGGAGTCATCTGGGCCCTTTGTTCAAGTTGGTTTGATCCCACGGCGCACGTTCATACCACCGGGCTATAAATAAAGGGGCAGACCTCCCTCCCAGAACACCAATTCAGTCCTCCTGCTTCATTCGTCAAGAGCAGACAGAAGATAGGGTTTCCAGAGATTAGAAATAGGGCTCTAGTTCTTCAAGTTCATAGTTTAGACGTCTAGCAAGGTTCAAGTAGAGTTGGGCGCTACGCTCGGGATTCCAGATCCGTTCATCTGGAGATCGGTAATCTTATCTTGTATCTCATTATGACTTTGTTTTATTTTAATATATTGCTACTTATTCAGTTCTTAGTTTATTCTAGTTGCATATTCGATATAGTTGTGATTGGTGATGATTATTGTCATTTGATCGTAAAGCGCGTAATTCAGTACTTGAGTGAGTTAGGTGGTATGCATTATGTAGACGTGGTGTCTAGATATATTGTGTACCTACGGAGGCACCCTGACGTGCCGGGTTGTGTGGTAGTCCGCGTAGATGACAGCTGCGTTGGTTCCTCTGTAGTCCACCCCCCGTATGTAGGACGAGCAGAGCGCGGTCGCGAAGGAGGTGACCCTTGTGTCTTAATATCCTCATTAGATGATGCTCCTTATGATGTTTTCTGAGTTGATTGTGCTATAGATGAAAATGTGTAATGTGGCGTAGGCTGTAGACTTTGTATTTTGTAATTACATAGGTTTCCTTTACTTTAGCCGAATCTCGAGATTTTCTTACTATATTAGTGAGTCTCTATATTCTATCTCTGGAATACCATTTACCTCATTTACTCAGTTATCATTTACCATATATCATTGACTTATTTATCGCTAAAGCACTAGAGTAATGGGTTATCATAGGTCTGCACATTTATCTTTTCAATCATTATAGTAGATTATCCTAATGAGTAGAATGCCTCTTTATCCTTTTGGCATAAAACAAACCAATGATACTCGGAATACTTACCGGGTGAAGTGCTACAATGGGAGAATTATCTGTGCGCTTGCGGATATATTCTACAGTATTATTTTTAAGAGGCAAGTGAAGATTATTTTACCTTTGGTTTTTGGCATCATGTTAGGGATGACAACTTAACGTGAAGTGATGTTAAAAATACCAACATCCAGCCCCGTCATCGGAGATGATACGGGCCTGGACATCGTGGGCTCGGCGTCGCGCTGCTCCGCCGTCTCCCTGCTCCTCCTCGTGCTCCAGCGCGGCTCGAAGCTGGGCGAGGCGCAAGCGGTCCTCATCCATCCGGGCTTCGAGCTCCCGAAGCTGCTCTAGCTCCGGAGAACGATGGAGGGGATGAGAAGTTCCAGCCTCCGGGTCCTTCGAAGGCGTGGGGCCAGGAGCTGGTGGAGGTGGCGTATGCAGCTGTGGCTTATTAATACTCCGGGTATTACGGCTAATTAATCATGCCATGTCATCATGTTTATTATTAAGCAACTGCATATGATTGTGTATAGGGAATTTTAGAGTGACTTATTTATGAATTTTATTGGTGTTGCAATTGAATCCCTAATTGGCAAGTAAAATTTAATCAAAAGAAAAATCTGAATATAAGCTCTAATCGGAATCAAAATCTACTTGGAATCTGGTGATAGTGCCTTAATAAAAGTGGTAGATCTCTTAAAATGGAACAACTTTTATTTTGGGTGTTTTTGAAGTCCTTTAATAGAAATTTAAATTAAACCCTAATTACTACTTTGAAATTCAAATTTAAAATGCTAATTTGAAAACTATTAAGAATCTGACTAAACTTCTTTAATGAAAGTTGTAAAGCTCCATAAATAGGACAACTTTTATTTTTGAAGATTTTAAAGTTATTGAGAAAAATCCAGAGAATTTAACAGGATTAGAAATAGATTTCAAATAGTGATTTTACCCCCTTTTAAATATCTTCAAAATTACTCAAAATCTAAACTTGGTCCCAAAACCAAAGTTGTGCAAAATTTAAAACCCTACAACTTTTATTTTGGCCGAATTTCATGTTGCTGCACAAAAACTGGGCAATTTGGTCAAAAACCGAGTGAGAGAGGCATTAAGTGCTACAGTACCCTGCATCCATCACCTGTTCGCGCACAGGCGCGGCCGCCCGCCGTGCCGCCCGTGCCGGCCGGGATTTTGCTCCCCGGCGTAGCCGCGCGTGTGTAGGGCCCCGCGCTGCCTTGGATCGACCTGTCCCCTCCCTTCCAGCTCCTTAGAAGGCGACGTTCGCCCGCTCTCCACCGTTCTCCCCTCCCGGCCACCGTCGTGTCCGCCTCGGCATACGGCGAAATTCGCCCTCACCGAGCCATCACCACCACCTCCAGCTTGCAGTCGACTAGCCAGCTCCCTTGCGCGTCGTTTGCTTCCGGTGGTGCGAGCTGTAGTGGCCCGTGCGTGTCGGAACACTCGTTGCCGTCTTTGCGGGTGACCGGAGCGCCGCCGCAGCCATCCCTCACGCGACCAGCTTGCTGTGGTGAGCCTCTCCTCCCTCGGCCTCCCGTTTGTGACTCTCTGTTTCATGCTTAAGCTCATGCTTGCATCGGTTTCCCACCTTGTCCCGTAGAATCGCCGGAACGGGAAGCACGCTGTCGGTGAACTCCGTTGCAGCCGCTGTCGTCGTCACGCTCGCGCCTCAGTACCGCCTCGAGCTCCACCTTCTAGCCGAACGAAGTCCCGGTGAGCTCCTGAGTCGATTACGCCCCTAACTTTGAACGCTACCGCTTTGACCTCGCCGAAGTACGGCTTGCCGCCGAGGCCGAGCCGCCGTGCTCGCGGCTGAGCGAAACCCTAGGCCCCAGTAGCCTCAAAACCTACCTCGATGGATGCGCTAGGGTCTTGGGAGTGTGTTAGGCCGGTTGGTTTCGCCGAAGACCTCGCCGGCGGCGAGTTAACGCCGATCAGAGCCGGCGGGCAACTGGTCAGCACGTGTGAGAGAGCGAGAGGGACCTCGGGTTAGAAGAAACCAAAGTTCAGGGGTTATTTGTAAAATGGATGACTCATGTGAATAGTGGGCTTTGGACTGCGGGTTGATTGCTGCGTTGTCCGGGGGGTTTCTGGCAAAATGGCCAGGGCACCGCGCGGGCAGGCCGAGTTGGGCCGGCCTGTTCGCTCGTGGGCCGCCTCGGGCTAAATTCCTTTTCTATTTTCCCGGGGATTTAATGAGGACTTTTCTATTTTGATTTTTAAGGAATAGTACTACTATTTGTTATTTTCATAGGAATATTTCTATTGAACTAAAAATCATCAAAATAATTGTGTATGCTCTCTGAAGTATGTAGTTTTTTATAAAAATATTAAATATAAGATCTGGACACCTTCTGTAGGAACTAAAAATCAGCATATTAATTAATAAATACAACTTTGGGCAATTTTAATAAATTCCAAATTAATCCAAAAATCATAAAAATTTATATGGCACTGTTTTAGGGTAGAACCTGTCTGTTGGTTAAGTTTGGGCTCAATTGGAAACTGATTGATCCCTTTTTAATTAAATATTGGGTTAATTGGATAATAAATTGATTTAAGCACATAATCCCTGTAATGTGTGTGATTTTGGATTGATTGGGTTCGTGGATCTTTCACCATGGTGATCCTTGACAAAAGTAGTTATGTCACTTGTTAGTTGTAGTAAAGCTGTGCAGCGGCTTTCTATGACTGTTAAAATGCTCGATAAAACAAAATATGAAAACACCGTTTTGCTTTCTGTAAAACGCTTACAACTTTACCGTGAAGGAAAGTTGTACTCAAGGTCTAAATAGTTTACTTTTGAGCATTTCATTCATTATCTTCATACCATGCTAAGCATGCATTATTGCATACGTGTAGTGCCCGTCACCGAGGAAGTCCAAGTCGTGGCCACTGCCGAGGAGGTCACTCCGGAGGTCGTCCAGGGATTCGACATCTGCGGAACCGAGCCCGACCCGACGCTGTACGCAATCCAAGGCAAGCCTCAGTGCATTCAGCCCCGCCTTGTGTTTTATAAGATATTTATAACTTGAGTCTATTATTGCATTAGGTTGTTAGGAGTTGTTTGTCAGCTATATTGTTGCATTACCTGCCTTGATATATAATACCCCGGAAACCTGTTTAAAAATAAAAATGTTCAAAAATGTTTAGTCCCGCTTAATCAATTTAGATTTGCATAAAAATGCTATTTTTGACCTATGTGAATGTGATAATTATGAATCTTGAGAAAGGAGAAAGGGACATGAGTCCGTTTGGGGACTTTGTACTTGGGTAGCAGTCCCAATGCATCGTAACCGATGGAAAGGGGTTTTCCGTTCGTTGGTTGTGAATTTGGGTTAGAGTCCCAATGCTTGACCATCGGCGAGAAAGGGATTTGAAAACCGTTGGGACACTTGTATTTGGGTTAGAGTCCCAGTGCAATGTCGCCGGTGGAAAAGAATTAGGGACCGTTCTTTGTAGGCCTGCTGTGATCGAGACTTTGCAACTAGCCACATACTATGGAAAGCTCTGACTCCGATGGCTCTACTACTTGAACCGACAACCGCGCACTGGGAGTGGAGAGATGGCGAGAGCAACGTGTACCCTCGTGGCTGGCGTGCCTGGAGAGGAAAGGAGTACTGTGTTCTCAGGTGGCGCAGGAACGGTTCAGGGGTAGAAAAGCCGTGGTAGACGGAGTTGGTATATGCAAACTTAAGTGCTACATATGCAGTGTGGATAGGGATCCCCAGCTGGGTACTAATCAATTCGAATCGTCGTTGCTCCTCGGATATGGAGACTTGATCCTTTGACCTACAATTGAAAAGTGGTTCGGAACTAGGTGTTTTGAGAATGATTAAAGAATTTGAAAGTATGATGACATATGAGAATGAATTTGGAATTATGGATTATGATTAAAATAAAATTGAGTAAAATATTGAAATAGGATAGTAATGCTTTTCTGTAAAACCTTTGACTCTTGCTCAAGCCTTACCTTGCACTCCCTTCAGCCTGCATTCCTGAGTCTCATTCCTTTTTCCTAGTCGGGTAAGTCTTGCGGAGTACCCCAGTACTCAGGGTTTGTTAACCCCATGTTGCAGGGATACAGCAGTCGGAGGTTTGTCTCGCCCCCTACTGTGTGACAGTGGTCCAGGAGGAAAGTGAGGAAGAGTAAGGTTGAACCCATGGGCAGGGTTCTTATCATTAAATACTTAATTATGTTGTATCGTCATTCCACTGCTACTTATTTTATTTATGGTCTGTAATATTTGCACCTTAATCTTATCTGGACAAATGGTTTGTAATCTAAGTACCTTATAATCTTTCCTGCGCTTTTACTCTGATATAATTTGTTATGAAATGTTGTAATTCTGTAATGGCTTCGCAATGGGATCCTGTCGGAGGAAATCGGACGCTAATGTAGCCCAGCAGGGCCTTCTAGATCATTTGGGACACGGGCCTGGCTGTCAGAGGTCATTAGTAACAATGACAGGTGCCTATGGGCCATGTGATTTAGGCGGTTCTGTTACACTCCTCCGAGTGGACGTCCTCCACCACGGCTTCCTCCGGGTGCACTAAGTGATAGCACTCCCGGGAGGGGTCGATGAGACTCTCGTCGGAGTCGTAGACTCTGAGGGTGTTATCCCTTGCGTCGTTGAGGGGGAGGAAAGCTTGGGGGTCATGGACGCTGGAGAAGTCCACGTTCGCCCAGAAGTCATCGTCGTCGTCGCTACCAAGGTCCCACCGCGACGGCGAGACGTGGCCGTAGCGATCCCATCCCTCCGGGTACTCCGAAAGGGAGCAGCTGGTGCTGGAGTTGGTCTCCGCGCCGCTGCATGCCCTGGGAGTGCTCGCAGGAGAGGACGGTAGAGAGTCGTTGAGGTCGTCCAGGCTCTCCAGGCGATGGACAGGCGCCGTCGCCTGGTCGCACTGGTAGGCGCGAATGGCACGGACGTGGGCGTTCGCAGCACTGCGAAGCCCGAAGGGAAATGGTGAGGGCGTCGCTGGCCTTCCCCAATGAGGACGAAGGGAAATGGCGGGCAATGCCGCGACCCCTCCCACGTTTCTCCGCGGAGTGGTGGGGGGCGTGTCGCTACCAACGTTCGCGGCGTTGGGCTGGTGGTGAGCGTAGAGGCGGTGTCCCTCGCGGCGGGGGGGGGGGCACCGGGTTGGTCGCGTCTCCCGTAGCGAGGCTCGGGTTGACGCAGTTGTGCCTCCCCCGCCTAGCTCGGCGGGAGCGGCGCGTGGCGTTCCCTCCGTCCCCCGAAACGGGTGGAGCTGTCGCCGGGGTCCTTTCCCCAACCACCTGCTGGGCCGGGGTCAGGACGATGATGGCCTGGGGCTCGGTCGGGCGGAGGTTCATCTCGAGACCGCGGCCAGTGGCCACGAACTCGAGGCTCTCGAACCGGAGCACCGCGCCAGCAGGAAGCGCAGGGATGTTAGCTGCCATCCGTGACCTAGATCAACACGCAAAAGGCCCCTACCTGGCGCGCCAACTGTCGGTGCTAGGATTAACGGGTGTTAACATCGGCTAGTAAATTTATGCTTTGCGGTTGAGATCAAGGATGGTGTGCAAGGGGGAACATAAGGGTTATACTGGTTCGGTCTAAGAATGCCCTACGTCCAGTGGTGGGTCGAGTCGTGTTGCCTTGCACCGGGGTGCTTGTTGTAGGGGTTACAAGCCTAGGCGAGAGAGGGAGGAGCTCCCAAGTCTCTTGTGAATATACGTATGTGTGTGTGTGTTCTTATGGTTGTAGGGTGTTGTGAGCGACGCGAGGTCCTCTTTTTCTGATCGTTCTCTGCCTTCCCTTTTATAGTTACAAGGGAGAGGCTAGAGTTACACGTGATTCGCTGTGGTTACAGTACTTGGCATGGTGGAGACAGTGGTGACCGGTGACTATCGTCAGCCACGCCCTCGTCTTGGTGCCTCGAAGGTATGGCCTCAGTCATTCGGTTGATCTTCCACTGTTCCATTGGTGAGTTCTAAGGTGGCGCACTGTGCGGGGCGTGGTTTGCTGCGTGGCACTACGTCATGAGGTCGCATCCGACCCTGCACAGTGCAACTGAGAATATAGGTTGACATTTGAGTATGAGCTCCCGAGGCTCGGGAGTCCTTGATGCAGTCGGGGGCATGATGGGACGGAGCGGTGGAAGTGTCCTCCCTCGGACGCGTCCCTTCCCATGTGCGGTACTTTCTGTGGGGGGGTAGGCGAGCCGGGTCGTAAGCCTTGTCCATTCCCCTGAGTTGGCCGAACGGTTGTCGTTCCCCTTTCCTGGTGCCACACGTGCGGCTGGGGTATGGTCAGTCGCTGTCGTAGTTGGAGAATCTCCTCGTCAGCCCTAGGGGGTCGTATGGTTGACTGTCTCTGTAGCGGCATGGGAGAAGTAGGGCCATCTGACCGTTTGCTAGAGGAGATGTGGCAGATTGGTACGGCGAACGTGCGCGTGCGGGACGCAGTCGCGTCGAGGGATCCTCTCGATTAGACCGTGCTTGTAAAGCGGTCGGGGAGGTCCCTTGGCCGGCAAGTTTGCTTTGCTGACGTCAGCAGGGCTCGGGCGAACCAGAGGGGTGCGCCCGAGGGAGTTTGTATGTAGCGGGGGGCTCGGGCGAATCGGAAGCCAGTTGCCCGAGCCTGCGGCATTTAGTGGCAGGCTCGGGCGAATCGGATGGTGTCGCCCGAGCCCTGCTTTCCTGAGCCCTGTCGTGGAGGCTCGGGCGAATCGGAGGATTTCTCCCGAGGGGTCCGCGCGTTTGGCGGAGGCAGTGTGCTTCCGCGCGGCTCTATCTTAGGCCGCGTGGGCCGTTCCTGCATGGGCCTTGTTTGGCGCCCTCTTGGACCAGCCTTTATTTGGAAAGTATGTTTTTGCGTTGAAGTTGGGTACCCGACGGTATTCTACCTGCGAATGTGGCCCGTTGCAGGTCATCTCCAGCTACCACAAAACAGAAATTCTAAAATACCTCAGTTTAGACCTGACAAATACTCCCTCTGTTTTAAAGTTAAGTTGTTTTAGCTTTTCTAAATACATAGCTTTATCTAAAGATATAATAAAGTTTATGTATCTAGAAAAAACAAAAAAAAAACTTATGATTTCGAATGGAGGGGAGTAGCTTAGAGACGAGATGTAGACATTTTCGCTACCCAATTCATTCACATAGCAGCATTGTTTTATTGTTGGCCCACAACTCCTGAGCTCCACCTTTGTTTTAGGACAGAAAAAAACAGCTTAAATGTATCCGTAGCTCTGGATCCAAAGATTTATGGAGCTAGAAATATCAATTTCAAAAAAAAAGAAAGAAAAAAACCGCAAATGTTCCAGAGTTAGTTAGAGCTATTTTCAAACGAGACTATTTGGACAAGACAAAAGAATGCAAATCCAATCCCTTCCGTGCCGCAATTTTCATCTGCGAACTCAAAGGCATCATGCACATCCGGCGAAAGCGAGTTGATACACCACGCATCACTCCACGGGAAACATCAGATCATGCGGAAAGATGAGCTGATCAGTAGTAGTAGTAGCCTAGTAGGTAGGTAAGTGGAAGATCAGGAGTTGTATATATCATGGCAGGCACAAGATGACTGATTTTACATTCGACGTCTCCTGATTCTCGATTTACAAGTGGTCGGTTTCCATGTCCACCACTTTGCACAACATATTTTGAGTGTGTTTGAAACCACTCAAAATTAAAGTCTTGATGAGAATAATCGAGGTTCTTTCTCGATTATCCAGGAATCAGGTAGTGAAATGAATTGTGATTGAACTAGCTAGGAGCCGAGAATCATGTACCACGAGGCTTGAGCCGTGTGTTTCCCTACTGCCAGCCATTTTTCGTCAAGTGCTCTTCCCATTCGTGCTTGCTCCATCCGCACCAGCACTACGTGCTATGGAGGCCCTGTAGGAAGCGGTGCAGGCGCAGGGCGAAGGTACCACCGGCGCAAATGGGGTTGACACAAGGTTAGGAAACGTAGACATGGGGGTAAAGCCGAGCAGCTATGCAGAACACATGCAACAAGTGAGAAAAAAAATAGAAGGGGGAAGATATAGGTAGAGGCTGACATGTGGGTTCCATACGAGTGGGCCTCTAGAGTACACGTATCATTTTACATTTAGGACAGAGAATCACTGAGAAATAATCAAATTGCAAAACGCAGGTTTTCAAACGGGGAAATCCCGATGAAATTGGAATCGGAAAGCATATAAAAAATATTGCCTATATAATTAAGTGCATGAAGAATGGGCATGCAACCAGAGCCAGGAATTTTGATTAAGGAAGGCCGGCCAAATGTGTGATACCAAATCTATACATTAGTATATGTCTTAACAGTCTTTCCAATGTCATATTTATAGTTAGTGTTCATGCCAAAGTATTAATTATATCAGAAATGGCTGTAAATTAATGACTTATTCCTTTCGTACTCGTAAAGGAAATCGTTTTGATAAGATTTTAGTTAAACATTGGAAATATAAATCATAAATATCTTTTAAATTGTTGAGTTTGGAAATATGAAAACTATATAAATAGATTTGTCTTCAAACATGTTTCATAAAAATATGCATATATCACATTTCAATAAATATTTTTATAGGAATATGAAGTCAAAGTTATGCTTTGTAGACCATAATCGTTGTCCTAAACGACTTTCTTTATGAGTATGGAGGGAGTACAATGTCATGCATTAAAATATTTGAAGAATGTTAAAAAAATTTTCATTATATTAGGAGGGCACGCTCCTTGTGAAACGATCCACGATTCCCTTGAAGAAAAATCCACAGGATACAAATGTCAAAGTCCACGCTGACCTGTTGATTTGGTGTGCCACGTCAGTGAAAGTGACAAATTTGTAGGCAAGTTACTGTTTTTTAGGGGCAAATTTAGAGTTAATATGGTAAAGTTGGCAATAAGAAGTTGGCCACCATATCGGTGGAAAAAAAAAGCCCCATTCAGAGCGGTGAATGCTTAACCAGGCTGCATTACCAATTGCCTCTGGTCCGTCCGACTATCTAGAACCACTTGCCTAGAAGTATAATGATTCTGGAATCCACAGTCGTGTTTCCGTCTTGCATTGTCCTCAAACATCTCGAAAACGACAACATTCCACAAAGGGGTTGAGGAACAAGAGTAGCTGGTGACTTGGTGAGTGGAAGTTGATATTTCATGGCAGGTATCAAGTCATTTTATTATTACCGATCTAGTATGTCCTTTGAATGGTTGGTCTCACCGTCAACGCCAACACAACAATAATTACATCAGAAAAAAAAAAACGCCAACACAACAGAGGCCGGTCACCGCTCACCCGTCTCCCGATTGGGCCATTTCTGGAGCCTGCAAATCCTTCTCATCAAGCCCACACGCCGCCCGACGTGCCGTTGGGCCGCACCGGCCCGTTGCTTGCTCCAGCCGGCTGACGAAGGCGAAACGACCAAGTGGGGCCAGCGATCCTCGCCAAAGCCGCCTCAGCCAATGGCCTCGCACCATTACCCATCACGCGGATCGCCCACCAGCTGCAGCGCCACCCGCACCGTCCATCTCCATCCAACGGACAGCGCCTCTTCCCCGCCGTCGCCTCCCAAAATTTTTCGAGATCCCGCGTTTCCTCACGCGCCAGTACAAATACCCCGCCTGGAATGCTCGATCCCCACACGCAAATTGCATTCCAATTCCAATTCTCCAATCTGCTCTCGCCGCCGCCCGCCCGATCCAGAGCCTCCTCGCTCCGCTCCGCTCCGGCTCCGATGGCCCGCACGAAGCAGACGGCGCGCAAGTCGACCGGCGGGAAGGCGCCGCGGAAGCAGCTGGCGACCAAGGCGGCGCGGAAGTCGGCGCCGGCGACCGGCGGCGTGAAGAAGCCGCACAGGTTCCGCCCGGGCACCGTCGCGCTCCGGGAGATCCGCAAGTACCAGAAGAGCACGGAGCTGCTCATCCGGAAGCTCCCGTTCCAGCGGCTGGTGCGGGAGATCGCGCAGGACTTCAAGACGGACCTGCGGTTCCAGTCCTCCGCCGTCGCCGCGCTGCAGGAGGCCGCCGAGGCCTACCTGGTGGGGCTCTTCGAGGACACCAACCTCTGCGCCATCCACGCCAAGCGCGTCACCATCATGCCCAAGGACATCCAGCTCGCGCGCCGCATCAGGGGCGAGAGGGCCTGAGTGTCCCTTCATGGTTGCTCGTCGTTGTAGTGCAGCTAGAAGTAGAGGGTCGTGTTCGTTTCATGCTGCGCTTGTCCTGTAGGAGTAGTAATGTTCTGGATGTGTTGGCCTCACTGCAATGGAGTGTGATTGCTCATATCTGAAATCAATGAATGGCCTTGTTCTTAGATTAATGAATGTCCACTCATTCCATCTGGCCTGAGTACCGACTAATTTAATCCAGCATTTCATACATGACCCTGGAACTGATTGGTAATTGGTAATGCAGATTGCATTTCTCCCCTTCTGTTTGGGTCTGGTAAGGCTATAGCTAGATGTCCTGAAAATTTTTTAGAGAAACTTTGATTTCCTGATATTAGTTCAAGCTACAGATCACTGTTGCTCTGTGCTGATTTTAGCATTTGATCTGTGCCAAGTGAAACCATCTACTACCCTCCCATTTTGATCCAAAACTTGAGGAAACACCGCAGGTCGTGGCGTTCCATGAAGAGCGATTCAGTGTCTCTTACTTCAGTTCCAATGTCTCCAGCCTTCCTAAGCAAAGGCGCCCAGACTTAACAGTTTTGTTCAACAAATCATTCAAAAATTGTACTGCTTGGCAAAGGTGCCCTTGACAATATTGCTCGGACTTACAGAGTATTAGTAGTTGGCATTACTGCTTGCTTGACAGTTGATTAAGCCTGAAAACATGGTCTCTAGGATTGGTAGCAATTAGCCACTTTCATTGGTATGTGTCTCCGTGTCTGTTTTGCACTTCTTCATCAAGATCTAACTGTTTGTCTCGGGAAGTTGATGGAAAAATTCAACCTGAAGTTTGTTTGATATAGTTCAGCTTATCGTCTACTAAACTTTTGCCTGCTGAATGTGCTTTGGAAGTTATTGGCTTATTGCATATCATTTGTCAGTGTGCAAAGCTTGCTCTTTCGCCAAGTCTGCAAAGCTTGTATGTAGCTATACATAGTTCGAAATGTTTATTTATATTCAGTGTCCATCATATTAATTTGATTTATGCTTTGTATATCGAGGGATCCAACTACTCCTGGGTGAGAAGATGATTCTAAATGACATAACACTGACAAAGATGGTTGACTCATTCCATATTGTGACGGACAATGCAACAAAGCAAGAAACACATTCAGAGCAGTGAATGCTTAACCGAGCTGCTCTTTGCCTTTGTGTTCTTTCGTTAGATTTTTTTTGGTATGTAGTTTCAGAACTTGGCGATGGAAGACAATCACTTCTTGCTCTGCTATCTTGTACCGATGTTTTATGCAAATTGGTTTGGCTGTGATGCTTGAGATTCAGTGATTATGTGCATGTGTTGATTTCTGCATTTGGTTTATAACCTTTTGTGGAGGAAGATTTAAAATCGAGATTATAGGATATGTTGGATGTTGACTGACAAATCTTTTGTTCCTTACGTTTCTTGTTGCTGGAGAAAACAAAATTTGGGCTGGCCCATCCTCTTGTGCTGAGCCTGAGATGGTAAAACAGTCTATGTTTGCTGGACTGAATATGATGGATTGAAATTGGTTAAGCTCTTTTTGCATATGATATATCAATGCCTATGTATCAGCATCATATTATTGAATCATAAAAAGCAACAGGTAACAGAAGTGAAGCACGGGAAAATGTGTGCATGCAACCGAGTTGATGAATGATGAACCAGTCATAGAAGCTATTAGACAATTTTTTTGTCTTCCTGTTGCAACGCACGAGCATGTTTACTAGTATATATAAATCAAAACTTGCGGAACTTATCGTAGTTTAAATTAAATCCTTCTAAAACCCTTTGTAAGGACATGTTTGTAATGGCATAAGCTCCCCCCCCCCTCTTCACTATATGTAACTCCTGGGTTCCAAACCTTTTGTAAGGTGCATTGCATCCTCCATCCCCTGGTTTGCCGGCATCAATGAAAAATATTCAGGTGACACGCTCACCCCTCCAGTGATTATTAAAAAAAAAAAATCCTTGTGAAAGATTTGAGAATTGGTCCTGAATTTCTGAATGGTGCCGGCCAAAATGCTTGTTGTTGGAGGCTACTGTAGCTTTCTACATTACAACATCGACAATGTATATGGCTGCTAACCAGGTGCATATGTGCATCACAGGCAAACAAAAGCACATCGAGTTGGACACATCACATCCACCTCATCTAGAGAGTGGTCGTCGGTGACGTGGTGTGACGCGGGTCGCAACAACATAATGTTTTTGCAGATATCGTCGCAAAGGGTCTTCCTACTTGAATGTTTGGTGAACTTGGTCCAATCTCAGGCTCTCAGCACAGATCAATCCCAAGCTTCCACAACAAATCCGGTCAACTAAAATCACGCTTCCTTGTAATCAGCTTGTAAAGATAATTCAAAAACATATTGGTCTGAATTATTAATTCTAACAGCCTCACTAACCTTAGGCAACAAAGTGATAATATCCTAATTAAGTCGGCTGATATTTACCATTCCATTCTAAACAAAGCCCCAACATGCATATTTGATAAAATTGTATGGGAAAAGTTATTAGGGCCAGCAACCTTATTTTTCTCATTTGGAACAAAGCATCCTAATCCTTGATCTCTGATTTAGATAAAGGCCTGCAGAGATTCTCATTATCTGTCTCAGGCTGCGTTTAGTTGAGGAAAAGTGGGGGAAAAGTGCACTGTAACACTTTCGTTTGTATTTGACAACTTTTATCCAATCATGATCCAAGTAGACTCAAAAGATTCATCTCGAGATAGACAGGCAAAAAGTACAAACATGCAACAGGTGCTACTTCATTTAGTGCTCCATGCAGACGGAAAGTACAATCGATGTGATGGGGAGAGAGAGGAAAAATTTTCAAACTAAACGGAGCCTCAGATACATAATGACAGACTGGGTGTTCTGATCCTGGGCTAATTCCAACACTCACTACCCAACCTCGTCCTCTTCAATGACTAGGGGCCTAGATCCCAGTCGATCTGTCGTCTGTGCAACATGCAAGGCTTCAAAAACTGCTTGTTCCATTCCTAAACTTTTATTTGGTTGCGTCTTACAGCGAGAGGTGGTCGAGAGTAGCCACTCGGGTGTGAGCGTGTGACTCGGAAAAGAGCTTGGGGGCTGTGAATTCGTCAACTCAAGTTACTTAAGCGGTACGCGACGGTGAGGCTGGGATTATATTAGGCGGGGGCGGGAGGAGACAGCAACCATGATATATATCGCTTTCTGAATACTGCAATCATGTTTGTCGAAGACATCCTAATGATCATATGTGCACCTAATTTCCTGTAGGCACTAGTATT
This sequence comes from Eremochloa ophiuroides, assembly GCA_038502445.1. Taxonomy (NCBI): domain Eukaryota; kingdom Viridiplantae; phylum Streptophyta; class Magnoliopsida; order Poales; family Poaceae; genus Eremochloa; species Eremochloa ophiuroides. The sequence continues at coordinate 39,001,105 of JAHLJS010000009.1, forward strand.
TCTATGTGAGGGTAAGTTTAATATTTGCTTGATGCCGGCCGGCGACCGAAAAAAGAATACCCCGAACAATCTTTTGGATCCATGGTTTGAAATGAGTGGAGTAGTTTTGTTCTGTTCTGACTGCCAGCCAAGCGAGTCCATGCGTCTCTGGCTCACTGATTCTCTGTTTTCCCAGTCACTACTTGGACTCTCAGACTACAATTTACTTTCAGTTACCATCAACTTCGTCATCAGTGCTATCACTGTGAGCGTGGATGATTCCATGTTCCGAAGAGTCATAAGGCAGTTGGCCGTCGTTGACCCCACAGCCACAAGATACTGCTATTATTGTTTTAATAATCATGCTATCAATTTACAAGAGGGAACCAAAAGAAAATAAAAAAACAGACACAATTTGTTAGATACAGAACCAAAGGGCAAACCGATGACTGGTGACTGATGACTAACATTGATAAGAAATGGTGTGAATCCCAAAATTATAATAATCTGGTTTGACAGTGCTTCTTTGCAAACAGTGAGAATGAAACCATATACTGATATACTCCATCCGTCATAAAATTTGCCATTCTAGCTAATCTCACATACTGGATCAAGGAGCATTAAAGAGGAAAAATTCCTTCATTAAGTTTGTCCTAATTTTTTTTATAACTTGCATCTTTATTTTTCTTTTATTTTTTTCAAATATCTGGCAAAGTTGGCTTATATTAATAAGGAGGAAGCAGATACATATGCCAACGGCGCAATACGAAAAAACTACTTTGACAAAAATACTCGGGTAGGGGAGCGCTATATGCTACTGTTCTAGGATTTTGGTGGCTCGGACGAGGTGAACCGATCCAAGACTCTCGGCTTTGGCTCACTAGGTTCTGGTTTGATCTATTGTTGAATGTCTCAGACTCCCTTCTATAGAAACCTATGGGGCGATGAGCGAGAGTGCAAAATTACATGGTAATGTGGGGTTTCATAGGGTTACGTGACCTAGGCCTCAAGTTTCTTTTGGCGGTTTAGGTCACCATCCTTTGTCTTTTAGCAGGGGGACGACAATGTTCCAACTGCCCCTTGACATCTTCTGTCTACTGTAACTGTGCCTACTCCGTGTTCATCTTTCCCAGGCTTCTTTCGCACCCATGATCCCACTCACGTACCCTAGGAGGAGGCAACATGTGCCAAGGGTTGCAATGGGCAGTGGACACGCGGGAGCCATCATCGGATGCACCGTACTTCGGGCATGACCTGTTTTGGGAGTGGCCAAAAAGGCCTAGCAAGGGAGGAGAGAAGAAACAAACACCTTTCACCTTCGCACGTCGGCCAAGCTCTGGCTACCAGGCAGATGCGAGGGAATACCTAGGGCATTGATCAGGGACACACCGAGCCAAAGTTGAGGCAGGCTTATTGGTGGTTGCTTGGAGGTCCTCTACGAACTCCCAAGTAAGGGCGGTCGGTACATTGATTTAGTTCCCCGGCTTTCATTCTAAAGTGGGCATTTTGCCCCCCTAGGCCATATGTTAGACAAGCCCGAGGATGCAGGCAAGCGCATTTGATAGGTGTAGTCCCAGGCTGATTAGATGAATTACTCATAAAGTTGACCTAGCTATCACAGGGTTTCCTAAGGGTTTTAATCTACCCCTATATTTGGTACTCAATAAACGTCTCCGGGATCTATAGTGGTTTGTTCTAGGAGTTTATACAACACTAGTTGATGTATCTAACTATTGCTCATTGGAAGCCCTAGAATTTTACAATAATTATCATAAACATTTGTAGGACCTGTTTGTCGAGAAAACAAAATTCCTAAAATCTCACACAATAATCATAAACATTTGTTATTCACTTTGGTAGACTATAAAATATTGGATCTATTCTGTTTTGTAAAATGCTATATTATCCACCTCTGTCATTATGAAAAACACATAAAGTAATCCTTTTTTTATATCTAAACTACCCACATTTTTCATTATGAAAGATAAATTAAAATAACGCCAAAAGTTTGTATATAAATTACTCACATTTGCTATTATGAAAGATAATTTAAGATAACTCTTTCAGTTTGTATGTAAATTACTCGCCTTTGCTATTATGAAATATAATTTGAAATAATGACTAATTTTATACCTAAATTACTCAACTTTGTCATTAGAAGGTAATTTAAAATAACCTTCTAAATTTGCATTTTGAATTACCCATCTCTACTATTTATAAAAACAATACAAAATAACCCTAGATTTATATGCTAATTCAAACACAATCATTAACGTGTCGTCCAAATTGGATTAAAAAATTGACAATTTGTGACTTAGTTTTTACTCCTTATGTGTAAATTAAAACCATTTGTTGGATGTGTATTGCCTGATTGGTTAAGCTACACTTGCTTCACGGAAGCATGCAAACATTGGTTGGGCATATAAAATTGATTAATCTTATCTTATAATAAAATTTTCTTGTCTATACCTTGTGAAGTGATGCAATGGGGTCAAAAGTGGACCTTTTAAGTTTTGAGGAAAATACAACTCCGGTCCCTCAACTTGGCTCAACGTGTCATCTACGTCCCTGAACTTTTAAAGTGATATTTGTGGGCCCCTAAAGTTGGCAAAATGTGTCATTTAGGTCCCAAACTTTCAAAGTGATCACCGCAGGTCCCTAAACTTGACACAGGGTGTCATCCAGGTCCCAAACACTGTAGATAATTCTAGCACCGAATTTTAAAAAAAGAAAATCTAATTTTAGGTACTGTAGCTACAATCTATAAAATATTTCAAAAATTGTATTTTTTTCATACGATCTCCGATGAAGATGGGTTTTATATAAAAATTGTAGTTTGCGACGAGATCTACAACTTTCTAGTTTCGAGTTTTTTAATTTGAGGTGGTTAAGACGCTCAAAAAAATTAAACAAAATTTTTCAACAGTATATTAATCACGTACAAGCGCGTGTCGCCTTGGAAAAATCATATTTTTCTTATATACTATTAAATTGAGATACTTTTTATACAAAAGTTGTAGCGTTCGACGAGGTCTACAACTTTCTAGTTTTAACTCTTTTAATTTGAAGTCGTTAAGATTCTCAAAAAATTTAAAATACAAAATCACTGTGCAAGAACCAAAATTAGCGTTTTAATTTTTTTTAAGAATCTTAACGATCTTAAATTAAAAAAGTTAAAACTAGAAAGTTGTAAATCTCGTCGAACGCTACAACTTTTGTATAAAAAGTATCTCAATTTGATAGTATATAAGAAAGATATGATTTTTCCAAGGCGACACGTGCTTGTACGTGATTAATATACTGCTGAAAAATTTTGTTTAATTTTTTTGAGCGTCTTAACCACCTCAAATTAAAAAACTCGAAACTAGAAAGTTGTAGATCTCGTCGCAAACTACAATTTTTATATAAAGCGCATCTTTATCGGAGATCGTATGAAAAAAATACAATTTTTGGAATATTTTATAGATTGTAGCTACAGTATCCAAAATTAGATTTTCCTTTTTAAAATTTGGTGCTAGAATTATCTACAGTATTTGGGACCTGGATGACACCCTGTGTCAAGTTTAGGGACCTGCGATGATCACTTTGAAAGTTTGGGACCTAAATGACACGTTTTGCCAAGTTTAGCGACCCACAGATATCACTTTGAAAGTTCAGGCACCTACATGACACGTTGAGCCAAGTTGAGGGACCAAAGGTGTATTTTCCTTGTAAGTTTTTGTTTACCTCCTTGCAAGGGTAAAGAAGGAATGGGAGATCGACGGGCTGGGGAGGGATGGAGCAGGCTCCATCAACTTTTTCTATAAAAACGACATCGCCTCTTGCATTCTGCAACTGCAATGCAATATTCAGCATCCTAGGAAATACCATCATCGCCACGGCGGTACCTTGCGAGCACACAAACTTCTCCCACTGATCTCCCATCTCGCAATCCACTTCTCTCGTCATGCATCTCCTCGCTGTTCTTTGTGGTCTTCTTTTCTCCCTGCACACTCCTACATGCTCTGCGGCGACAGATACGCTCTCACACGGTGGTTCGCTGGCCGGAGACGAGAAGCTTGTCTCCAGCAACGGCAAGTTCGCTCTCGGCTTCTTCCAGACCGACAGCAACAATTCCACGAACACCACCTCCAACTCCTCCTACCTTGGAATATGGTTCCACAAGGTCCCCAAGCTGACACCGGTGTGGAGCGCCAACGGGGACAGCCCAGTCTCCAGTCTTGCTTCGCCGGAGCTCATGATCTCCGACGACGGCAACCTGGTCATCGTAGTCCATGGCACCAAGGTCTGGTCTACCCAGGCCAACATCGCGGCCAACAGCACCGTTGATTCTGTTCTGCTGGCCGACGGGAACCTCGTCCTGCGGAGCTCCTCCAACTCCTCGGATGTATTTTGGCAGAGCTTTGACTACCCAACAGACACCCTGCTGCCAGGTGCAAAATTGGGCAGAAACAAGGTCACCGGTCTGGACCGCCGTTTTGTATCAAGAAGGAATCTGAATGATCAAGCTCCTGGTGTTTATTCCATTGGCCTAGCTCCTGGTCTTGATGAGAGCATGAGGCTATCATGGAAATCATCTACAGAGTATTGGTCTTCTGGTGAGTGGAAGGGCACATACTTCAACGCAATACCGGAGATGGCGGATCCCGCTTACTGCAATTATATGTTTGTTAACAATGACCAAGAGTTCTACTTCACCTACACCTTGGTGAACGAGAGCGTAATATTTCAGGTTGTGTTAGTTGTCTCTGGTCAATGGGAGGTGCGTGTATGGGACTGGGACAGAAATGATTGGGTTACATTCAGCTACAATCCAAGAAGACAGTGTGATGTCTATGCTGTTTGTGGAGCTTTCGCAATCTGCTCTAACAACGCAAATCGATTGTGCTCCTGCATGAAGGGCTTCTCTGTAAGATCCCCTGAGGATTGGGAACTGGAGGACAGGACTGGTGGGTGCATCAGAGATACTCCATTGGATTGCAACGGCAGCAACACACGTACAAGTACGACAGATAAATTCTATCCTATGCCATTCAGTAGGCTACCCAGTAATGGCATTGGTATACAGAGTGCTACAAGTGCAAAATCATGTGAGGGATTTTGTTTGAGTAATTGCTCTTGCACAGCGTATTCCTACGGCCAAGGTGGTTGTTCTGTTTGGCACGAAGATCTAACCAATGTAGCTGCTGATGACAGTGGGGAAATTCTTTACCTTCGTCTTGCTGCAAAAGAGGTGCCAAGTTGGAAAGACCATAAACATGGAATGATCATCAGTGTAAGTGTTGCTGTGGGTGTAAGCACTCTCACCTTAGCGCTCATCTTTATACTTGTGATCTGGAGAAGCAGTAAGAGATCTAATCACCCAGTGGACAGTGATCAGGGTGGCATTGGGATCATTACATTCAGGTATGTTGATATAAAACGTGCAACTAACAATTTCTCAGAGAAGTTAGGCGCAGGTGGTTTCGGTTCTGTATTTAAGGGGTGCCTGAGTGACTCGGTTGCCATAGCCGTGAAAAGGCTAGATGGTGCCCACCAGGGAGAGAAGCAGTTCAGGTCTGAAGTGAGCTCAATAGGCATCATCCAGCATGTCAATTTGGTTAAACTTGTCGGTTTTTGTTGTGAAGGTGATAGGAGGCTACTTGTGTACGAGCACATGCCAAACCGTTCCCTTGATGTCCATCTGCTCCAGAGCCATGGCACTGTTTTGGGTTGGAAGATGCGATATCAGATAGCTCTTGGTGTTGCTAGAGGGCTAGCATACTTGCATCATAGCTGTCGAGATTGCATAATACACTGTGATATCAAACCACAAAACATACTTCTTGATGCATCTTTTGTTCCAAAAATAGCAGATTTTGGGATGGCAAAGTTTCTAGGGAGGGATTTTAGCCGTGTTCTAACTACAATGAGAGGAACTATTGGATACCTTGCTCCTGAATGGATTAGCGGAACAGCTATTACATCGAAGGTCGATGTTTACAGCTATGGGATGGTTTTGTTGGAGATTATATCAGGAAGGAGGAACGCGGGTAAAGAAGGTTTTACTGATGATAACCATGCCAAGTGTTTTCCTTTGCAAGTCATGGACAAGCTTCTCAACGGAGGCATTGGAAGCCTTGTGGATGCAAGCTTGGGAGATGATGTCAACCTTGATGATGTTGAAAGAGTCTGCAAAGTTGCCTGTTGGTGCATTCAGGATAATGAATTTGATCGCCCTACAATGGTTGAGGTAGTACAGTTTCTCGAGGGCTTATCTGAGCCTGATATGCCTCCGATGCCAAGATTACTTCAAGCTATCGCGGGTGGCTCACGTTGAAGTTGTATGCTAAACTTTAGAAGTACTTATATACATAAGCATAATTTGGGTCAATCCATATGTACCTTATAGATGTCTTGTAAAGAATGTTGATGTACATGTATGTGATACATGTTACACCTCTTTGTAACCATGTGGCTGCCGATTATACCATGTAGCATAACCTATGCTATCTTAAGAATCAGTGACTTTCCAATCATACAGTATGCAAACCAGTGAAGAAGTGTTATCACCCAAAAACTCCCAATTCCTAACAACTTTCCAATCATGTCGTATGCAGATGCTGCACAAATCTCTTGGAAGCAGCACCACAACTCTTCTTCTTGAAAGGCGTCCTTCAATCTTTTAGTTGTTCCCCTGGTTTAAGAATCAACATTGCAAAATCCATGCTAATTCCCATTTATGTCAATAATAACAAGGTTGAGCACCTTGCAAGGAATTTTGGATGCAATACTGGAACCTTCCCCTTCTCCTATTATGATTGCCAATGGGACCAACCGAGCCAAGAGTGTGACGATTTTATACATTTAAGGGTAACTCCAACCAAACCCTCAAATTTTGTCCATCTATTCCTTCAAAAGAGTCCCTCATTCATATTTCATTCCATACTTCTTAGCGCGCTCCAACCGATCTCTTAAATTTTTTGCCGCTTTACACTATGTTAGCATAGATACTGTTTATCGGTCCCACTTATCAACTTTATGGGAAGAGAGAAAGGTCCATTTCACGGTTTTACACTGTATCTTGTATCCATAGATGACCATGCAGCCCGCAGCCTGGTGGCATGGCACAAAGCACGAGATTTTAGCCCGGCCCAAGCACGGCACGACCTAGTCACGTGCGGGCCCAGGCTGATGCATAGGGCCGTGCATGGGCCGCTACTCAGGCACGGTGGATGGCACAACACGGCCTGGTAAGTAGAAAAAGGCCTGGTATTGGTCCGGTGCTTTTTCAAAGCCTGCTAAACTGCTGAAAGCCTATTCTGTTGTATCCCACTGAAACCCTATCCACTCCCACTCCCATCACCCCCCACCCTACTAGTAACACCGTGGCACCTCCTCGGCTCCTCTGCGACGCGAGCAGACGGCCTCCTCGGCTCCTCCGCTTCTCATCATCACTCGTAGAACCGACCGCCTCCTTCTCCCACACGCCACCGCGCGGTTGCTGCTCTGATAGCTCCTCCCTGCACAGCTACTCCTTCGGTGGCTCCTCCCTTCGCAGCAACTCCTCTGTGAAAGCCCTAGTTTGATTTTGATAATTAATGACATCCTAAGGACTAACCTAGATTGTTAGTGATGGTAAGGTTTTAGATTGGTCAATCCATGGTGTGAAGCCTAAAGGAAAATGGTGATGACTAAAGGAAGGCTTAATCATGGAAGGAGCAAAGGTGATCAAGTGACAAGGCAAAGGTATAATCCAAATAGGTTTTTCTTTTGGTGAACAAGACACTTAGTGGGTGTGTTCACATTTAGGATAGATAGCCGACTATTAAGGGGAGAACGAGTGTTGGATTACTTTCAAGTGCTCTAGGTTGCATCTCATGTGCATTGATCTAACCAACCTAGAGAACATCTTTGAAAACCTTTGAAAAATATTTGCAAAATGCTAACACACTGTGTACAAGTGTTGAAGACCTTGAGTGTTAGCACATAGAAGCAAGGGGTGAGAAATTAACATGAAAACCCTAAGAAGTGAGCGTCGGACTGTGCAGAGGGGCAGCGTCGGACCATTGAGTAGAGTCCGACGCCTAACCCTAGTTCCGGCCAATGGCGAGCGTCGGACGCTCAGTAAATGAGCGTCGGACCATTGCCCACTCCAGTCCGACGGTGCCGAGCAGCGAGGTGTGACGCGTGGCGCAATCTGAGAGCGTCGGACGCTGGAGCTTAGTCCGACGTCGAGCGTCGGACGAAGTCCGACGAAGTTTTAGCGTTTCTGGACCTCTCTGGAAACGTCGGACTCTCGAGTTCGTTAGTCCGACGACCCCTCCGCGAACGTCCGACGGTACGCGCGCAGTGTACTGGGAACAGGGCGTCAGACCGAGAGTGTTAGTCTGACGTCCCCAGTCCGACAGTCCGCAGTTGAGCGCAAGAAGTAGCCGTTGCGATCCAGCGGCCGAGGTTGAATGAGAGTTGACACGTGGCAGCCATCCGAGCGTTGGACGCAAAGGATTAGTCCGACGGACTTAGTCCGACGGTCGTTCTGACGCCCCAAAAAGCGTGTTAACAGCTATTTTTCAGTGGGTAACGGCTAGAATTGCACTTAGGGGTATTTATACTCCTTCTCTGGTCACTTGGTGACAACTCTTGCACCCTTGAATCATTTGCATACTCTTTGTGAGCATCCTAACCCTCCCACTCACTCATTTGATCATCTCTTGTTCATCCATTTGAGTTGAGTGATCCTCAAGTGCATCATTGCTTAGTGATTTGCATTTTAGAGCACTCAAGAGCAAGCCAAGGCTGAGTTCTTATTCTCTTGGGACATTGCTGTGTCCCTAGCAGCTTGGAGGTGATTCCGATGTGAGGTTGATTGGTGTTTGTTCAAGCCCACATCGAGGTGATTGATTGTGAGAGGTTTTATGGTTATCCTCGGCGGAGTGCCAAAACCAACTCTAGTGGATTGCTCGTGGTTGATAGCCACTTCTCTTGTGTTGGTGAGCGGCTCCTAGTGAGGGATTGGCGTGTGAAGCCTAGCTCGCAATCCACCAAGGAAGACCGGTGCCACAACGAGGAGTAGCATGACGGCGATCACGTGAACCTCGGTGAAAAATCGAGTGTTCTTTTTCTTCTCCACCATCGAGTGGACTTTTGTCTTTGTGGTATTTTATTGGGTTTGATCTCTTGGTTTTCGTATTGGATATCTCCCGGTGATTGGTCTTCACGGCGTGCGGACTTCACTTCAATCAAGCCCATTGGTATAATTCACTCGATCTTTCTTCCTTGCGCTTACTACTTGTTTAGGTGCCATCTCCTTAGGAACGGAGGAGTTGGTTTCTTGCATGTTGAGTGCTTATATTTGTGAGTAGCATATCGTGTTAGGTGGTTTGCATAGAATAGTTTAGAGCTAGCGCTTTGTCTCGCTTGCTTATCTACTAACATGTAGTCTAATATTTTGCTAGAATTTTTAATAGGCTATTCACCCCCCTCTAGCCTATACGGTCCTTTCAAGTGGTATCGGAGCCGAGGTCACATCGTTTGAGGCTTAACATCCTTGTGGTGAAAAATGGCTCAAATCAATGTGTTGGGGAAGCCGCCAAAGTTTGATGGCACAAGCTATGATCATTGGAAGAGGAATATGATAGTGCATTTCATGACCATGCATATCGATGTGTGGAAGGTGACGGAGACAAAAATTAAGTATGAGAATGCTCAAGCTCCCACTGATGTTGACAAAAGAAAGATGGAGTGCAATGCCCATGCAATCAATGCACTCTACACCGCTCTTGAGTCTCATATGTTTGAGCAAATCAAGGATCTTGATTTGCCTCATGACATTTGCAAGCGGTTGGAGGAGACATATGAGGGCACACAAGAGGTCAAGAATGCCAAGGTATATATGTTGAGAGAGAAGTTTGGCACTTTCAAAATGAATGAAGATGAAAGTGTGCCGAAGATGTTCAACCGGCTACAAGTGATAGTGAATGACTTGAAGATCTTGGGTGAGGACATCAAGGACAAGGACTTCTCTCATAAGTTCTTGAGGTGTTTGCCCGCAAGATTTGCAATCATCAAGACCTTGCTTGCAAGAGAAGACTTGAGCACTAAGAAACCCAACCAAATTCTCGGCAAGATCATCACCCAAGACATGAACAATGAAGAGGTGGTTGAGGAGAAGAAGAAAAAGAGTGTGGCTCTCAAAGCTACACCCTCCAAGAGCAAAGGCAAGGCCAAGATGGATGAGTTAGAAGAAGAATCTACCTCTAGTGATGACAAAGATGATGAGGCCATGGCTCTTCTAGTACGCAAGTTTGGTCGTTTCATGAAGAGAAAGGGCTATGGTCAAGGCAAGAAGAAGTTTATCTTCAAAAACAAGCAAGAGCCAAGGAGATGCTTCAAGTGCAAGAGCTTGGATCACTTCATTGTTGATTATCCTCTAAATAGTGACAATGACAATGAGAGTGATGATGATAAGAAGAAGAGCAAGAAGAAGAACAAGAACGTGACTCTCAAGAAGAAGAAGAATGTGCAATCATATTGTGTCACTTGGGATGATAGTGATGCCTCTACCGATGATGATAATAATGATGATGAGAGCAAGACCATCAAGAAGAAGGCTATGGCAAGCATTGCTCTCAACAACAAGCTATCTCTTTTTGACACTCCATCTACTTGCTTGATGGCCAAGCCATCCAAGGTACAATCCGATGATGAGAGTGATGAGGAGGAGCTATCAATGTGATGAGCTTATGTCCATGCTTGATGATGCCAATACTTACATTGAGGCCAAGAGAAAGGAGTGCAAAGAATTGCGCAAAGGCAAGATAGCCATTGAGCAATCCTTTGATGAGCTCTTGAAGTCTCATGAGAGGCTAATGGAAGCCCATGAGAACCTCAAGGTGGCTCACTCCAAGCTTGAGAAAGCCCATTCCTCTCTAATGGCCGAAAATGAGAAGAGGGCATCCATCAAGACATGTGACATGGGTTCATCATGTGATATCCTTAGTGACATGTCAATTCCTTCTTCTACTATTGTTGGCACTAACCCTTCTTACAGCTCCACCACTCCTATTTCACCTAAAGTTGATGACTCTAAGTCCTCACTTGTGGTAGAAAACAAAAAACTCAAGGAGGAGGTCAACAAGCTCACCCGTGCCTTACGAAATGCCTATGGTGGGGATGCCTGCTTGCTAAAGTGCTTGGGTAGCCAAAGATTTAGTCACTCTAAGGAGGGACTAGACTATACCCCCAAGAAAGGTAAGGCCGCTTTTGTGACTCTCAAAGCTAGCTTTGTGAGGAGTAATGGTAGGTATTGCCAAAGATGCAAGCAAGTACGGCGTAATGAGCAATATTGCGTGGCCAACAAGATCAAGCAAGTAAAATTTGCTAGTGCGACTTCAATTCGCCTTGATTCTTGTTACATGCTCACCAAGAGAGTGAAGGGTGTTAAAGCCAAGTATATTGGTACACCAAGAGGCAACCCACGGATGAGATCCATTTGGGTGCCTTTGGTCACTAACCTCCAAGGACCCAAGAACGCTTGGGTACCTAAAACCAATTGATCTATTCTTTGTAGGTCAATTATAAAGCCGGAGGAAGACATTGGGTGCTTGATAGTGGATGCACTCAACACATGACCGGAGAGTATAGTATGTTCAATTCTATCAACACAAATGGTAGCCAAGAGTTTGATTCTATTACATTTGGTGACAATGGAAAAGGCAAGGTGAAAGGATTAGGCAAGATTGCTATCTCAAATGATATGAGCATATCAAATGTGTTGTTACTTGAATCTCTCAATTTCAACTTATGCATATGGATTTGTTTGGTCCAACCACTTATGCAAGTATTGGAGGAAGAAAATATGGCTTTGTGATAGTTGATGACTTCTCAAGATACACTTGGGTCTTCTTTTTAGTTGACAAAAGTGAAGTGTATGGAATCTTTAAGTCTTTCATCAAGAGAAGTGAAAATGAGTTTGATACAAGGGTAAAGCAAGTTAGGAGTGATAATGGAAGTGAATTCAAGAATACAAGAGTTAATGAGCTTTGTGATGATCTAGGAATCAAGCATCAATTCTCGGCAAAGTACACTTCTCAATCAAATGGTCTTGTCGAAAGAAAGAATAGAACTCTCATTGATATGGCAAGAACCATGCTAAGTGAATACAATATTAGTGATGAATTTTGGGCGAAAGCTATCAATACGGCTTGCTACACTAGCAACCGTCTATATTGTCATCCAATGTTGAAGAAGACACCCTATGGGCTCTTGAATGGAAGAAAACCTAACATTGCATATTTTATAGTGTTTGGTTGCAAATGCTATATCTTAAAGATGGGCACTTGTTTGGGTAAATTTGAGAAGAAGTGTGATGAAGGATTTCTTCTTGGGTATTCAACTTCAAGCAAAGCATATAGAGTATGGAACTTGGCACATGGGATAGTTGAAGAAGTTCATGATGTTGAGTTTGATGAAACCAATGGGTCTCAAGAAGAGAAGGATAATCTAGATGATGTAAGAGGACCTAAATTAGTTGATGCTATGAAGAACATAGACATTGGTGACATTAGACCAAGACAAGTTGAAGATAATGATGATGAAGTCATCCCTCCTATTGTACAAGTGGAAGATGAAGCAAATCAAGCAAGCTCAAGATCAAGATCAAGACCAAGTTCAAGATGCTAGTTCATCTCATACTCTCCAACCAACTCACATTGCAAGAGATCATCCTCTAGATCAAATTGTTGGTGATATTAGTAGAGGTGTACAAACAAGGTCAAGAATGGCTTCATTTTGTGAGCACTATTCATTTGTCTCACAAGAGGAGCCTACCAACATTGAGACGGCACTCAAACATGAGGATTGGATAAATGCTATGCATGAAGAACTCAACAATTTTGAGAGAAATCAAGTATGGGAATTAGTTTCAAGACCAAGTAAACACAATGTGATTGGCACCAAGTGGGTCTTCCAGAACAAGCAAGATTAAGATGGGATTGTTGTAAGGAACAAAGCTAGATTGGTTGCACAAGGTTACACTCAAATTGAAGGTTTAGACTTTGGAGAAACTTATGCACCGGTGGCAAGATTGGAAGCAATCCGGATCTTATTGGCATATGCATGTGCTCATGATATCAAGCTCTATCAAATGGATATCAAGAGTGCATTCTTGAATGGATACATCAATGAGTTAGTCTATGTTGAGCAACCTCACGGTTTTGAAGATGATAAGAAGCCCGATCATGTATACAAGCTCAAGAAGGCCCTCTATGGATTGAAACAAACACCAAGAGCATAGTATGAGAGGTTGAGGGATTTCCTACTCTCTAAAGGGTTCAAGATGGGAAAGATTGACACCACACTCTTCACTAAGAAGATCGGGAATAACTTGTTCATTATGCAAATCTATGTTGATGAAATCATCTTTGGATCAATAAGTCAAGCATTTTGTGAGGAGTTTGGAGAAATAATGGCCAAAGAGTTTGAAATGTTCATGGTAGGTGAACTTAACTAGTTTCTTGGACTCCAAATCAAGTAATTGAAGAATGACACATTTGTGAGTCAAAGCAAGTATATCAAGGACATGGTGAAGAGGTTTGGATTGTAAAATGCAAAAGCAATCTCAACACTAATGGGCACTAGTGGAAGCTTGGAACCGGATGAAGAAGGTGAATTGGTTGATCAAAAGCAATATCGGTCAATGATTGGTAGTCTACTCTATGTGACCGCTTCTAGGCCGGATGTGATGTTTAGTGTGTGCATGTGCCTAAGATATCAAACCTCTCCAAGAGAGAGTCATTTGAAGGCACCTAAAAGAATAGTGAGGTACTTAAAGAACACACCTAACATTGGTTTGTGGTATCCCAAGGGCTCCAACTTCACATTGATAGGTTATGCGGATGCGGACTAAGTCGGTTGCAAAATTGATAGAAAGAGCACTTCCGGTACATGTCAACTCTTGGGAAGGTCACTAGTTTCATGGTCATCCAAAAAGCAAAATAGTGTTGCACTTTCTACCGCCGAAGCCGAATACATTAGTGCGGGAAGTTGTTGTGCACAATTACTTTGGATGAGACAAACCTTGAAGGACTATGGATTGAAATTCAACAAGGTTCCATTACTTTGTGACAATAAAAGTGCGGTGAAGATCACAACCAATCCGGTGCAACATTCAAGAACCAAACACATAGATGTGAGGCACCATTTCATAAGAGATCACCAAGCAAAAGGAGATATTGTAATAACAAGTGTAGGCACCGAAGATCAACTAGCCGACATATTCACCAAGCCACTTGATGAAGCTAGATTTTGCAAGCTAAGGAATGAGTTGAACATACTTGACTACTCCAACATGTGTTAATGCACTTCATGAATATCTTATGACATGTCTATCCTCCAAGTAAGGCAAAGGTATCGTTATTTGACATGTGTATTCATACTTTGCTAGGACTTGATAGATCATATAGACATGATTTTGTTCTCTCTAGGTCATTCATTGAAAGCTAAAATGGTTTTAAAGTCTATATGGCACCACTATTGCTTGGTTGATTGTTTGATCTAGTGATGGCATATAACTTGTTCATGGGGATGCAAACCTAGTGTTGAATTTAGATTAAATGAGTAACTAAGTGGTTAACTGAAACGGCCTCGATTTCCGCGAAGGGAAATCCACAGGCTCGAATTGTAATTCAACAGATTGCTTGGAACAATCCATGAAATTACCCATATCTCAGTTGACACCAGGATCCATACAACGGTAATTAAGTCTTACATAAACATTTATTACATCGCCATACTGGCGGAATCAACATTCAGAGAAGCTTTAGAAGATGCGGAAACGATTCATCCTTCACGGCCAACTTGAGTGTAGCACGTGACCCTATTCCTCGCCATCATCTTCCTCGAAGTCGTACTCATTCTCGTCACCTGACAGCAAATTTATCAGTACGATATGTACTGGCCACGGAGCCCACCTATGCAGCATTTGCTTTGTGAAAAGTGGATGCAAGGCTATACAAGCAGACCTATAGGCTGAGGTTTTCCTATGCAGCTGTAATCAATGTTTAATTAGTCAAGTTTTATCTCCAATTACACCATCATCCCTTTTCCCATCACCACATCTCACATACCCACACCTCACTCTCATTCGACAGGCCCAACTCCCTCTCGGGCCTATCTCAGCGGCACACTACCACAGCGGGTACACTGCCGGAAAATGTCATCCAAGGGGAGAAGAGAACACTCACTACACTAGTAGAAGCTTCACAGGAAAGGTCCATAGCCAACAAGTTGGCATATGTATCGATCGATCAACCGTACACTCTGCAGAGGTTTCACTACCCACAAGATTAGCCATCATAGGTGTTGCGCAAACACCTAGCCAGAATTCCGGGTGCTTTGTTGCCTAGGTCGATGCCACCCTACCACTCAGCCCTGGGATATTCCGGATCCTACACCGTTATGCTGAGACTGGAAGACACAGTACCGGGCCCATCCAGTGGTACTGCGCATCTAGAACGGAACGGGAACCCATCGACCATCTCCGCCCACCCTTATCACCTCTCAACCTAGCAGTAGTGGCACCGTCCTACCAAGTAGTCCAGCCGTCTCCCGCCCATCAGAAGCGAGTGAGTAGAAAATGATTCCCATGAACCTGAAACTAGTCCGTCCTAGGTTTGACCAAGCAGGCATCTTCACTTAGGGGATACTCTCCCCCGTGCCATCACAGCACCTCCGTCCACGGGCTTCAAACCACCAAGGCTATCCCACCCGGAACCTCCTCAACAACTTTACCCGCCACAGGTATCTCGCTTGGGGATGCCCAGGTTGCACCCCCGGCACGACTTGCCCCATGGGCTTGTCTCACATCCCACTTGGTCGACATCAACCCTTACTACGCACCCAAGACGCACGCAGCACTCTCTCCCAGTAGTTATAATCAGATATACACCGTCCCAATTCCACCACATAGCATATAGCAAGTAGTGAGTAGTGGAAGAGTAACAGTAAATTAAGCAGCAGCTAACCTAGCAGCGGATAGCAGGGTAAAGTCTTATCAAGGCAGCGATTTCAAATATACTATCATGCAACCAATCCATACATAATCATAAAGCAATAGCAGCAATGTCATTTACAATGCGTAAATATGATCTAAGGATTTGGTGGGACGTGGCACCTTCGTAGTCGTCTCCTAGCTCCTGAAGGTACTCGTGGTCGTCTTCCTTAGTCAGATCCTCCTCCGGCTCTGAAATCGAACACGAAATAGTCACGTCAGCGACTCCTATAGAGTATTTCAGAAAAATCCAATAAAATAAAGAGCTAAATGCACACAAACATAGTCTTAGATTGTAGATCTCATTTTTCTGAGAATTTTGATATATGGTGAGCAATTTTTGGACATCGTATGAATAAGTTATGAATTTTCGAAGATTATCCTATTTTCTGAAAATGGAAAAATGGCCGATTAATCAGGGGATGACACGTGGCAGCTCGGGATTGGTCCACGTGGCGCGCGGGTCCAGTAGTGCGGCATGTGGCGGCTGACATGGCTGCTGACGTCAGCATGACGTCATTGCTGACGTCAGCGTTGACTGGGTCAACGCTTCCTCTGACTAGTGGGGTCGGGTGACGTCATAGTGACGTCACTGGCATGACACGTGGCAGCGCCAGGGCTCGCCACGTGGTCGCGCTGGGACGCTTCGGTCCGGGTCTACAAGAGCCGGTGCACGGTGAACCGCACGAGCGCCGGTTCATGGGCCGATGACCTGGCTCATGGTGAACCGAGTTCCCCTACCCCTTTACCCATACGATCTACGGTGGACAGGGTCTACGGATGTGGCGCCTCAACAGAACACAGACCCGATGGTCGCCCACCAGGTGTTCGATGCTGGTTCCCAGAGAGTCGCCGGCGTCGGCGTAGCTCGGCGGTGGTCGGGCGAGCTCGACGTTGGTCGGGGGGCGTCGGCGTAGCTCGGCGGTGGTCGGGCGAGCTCGACGTTGGTCGGGGGGCGTCGGCGTAGCTCGGCGGTGGTCGGGGGTGGTTTGTGACCTTGGCCGACCATTCGGCGTGCCATGGCGGCCGGCGGCGAGCTGCCGCAGGGCTAAAGCTCCGGTAGGCTACGTTGCAGCCCACAGCGAGGCAATTTCTCTCCTCTGGGCCACAATATTCGTTTCTAAGGGACCCAATTTGGCTAACAGGGTCCCTTTTGGTGCTCGGCCACGGCACAGGCGCTTCTCCGGCGAGGCGGGCGGCGGTGTGGTGGCCGGGGTTCGGTTTGGCATGAACGGGTGTGGTTCCCTTCTATTGACATAGTCAGTAAGGCCCTCGGGTCGTTGGTGGCAACTTGGTGTCACAGCAGGGTCTCCTCCTGGCTTCGGCACGCGGCGGAACTCCGGCGAGGTCGCGGCGCACTCGAGCAGGGCGGACGAGGCTTCTTCTAGCGCTTAGATCCGCGTAGCTAGCTCAAGGGGTCGTGGCGGTGCTCCACGACGCTCTAACCTATACGGGTGCTAGTCGGATTGCTCGGAACGGGTGATCCGGCGTCGGAACGCGTCGGTGGCGAGCGCGCTCCGCCGAGAACGCGTCGTGCTGCGTTCTCGGTCTAGCAAAGCTTGTAGTCCGGGGGTTTCGGCCGGTCGCATGAGTGTATGGTGCAGGTGATCTTCCTGAGCCGGTAAAGGCTCGTGCCTGCGCGTCCCGTGGGCGGAACGCCATGGCAAAAGCAGGGCGAGGTTCGGACATGGCGTGCGGTGGCTCACCGTGGTGTCGGTGAAGCTAGGATGGCGGTGCAGTGGCGAGTCGGAGCCGTGCAGAGCGATCGCAGTGCCGTGCCGCTCCTCGTCCGCAGCTCGGGCGTCTCCTCCGTGTCCGGCTCCGGCGTGCTTGGCGGCGGCGGCGCTCCGGCAGCTTCTCCTTCTCCGCTCCGCCTTCCTCCTTCGCTCTCTCTCTCGGTGTGGTGTTGTGGCGTGGTTGGTGCCACCAGTGGCGGCGGCGAGTGGAACGAGGCTAGGGCGCCGTGAGGTGCTCCAATTTATAGCGGAGCTCGGGTGGCTACCTATGGCGGGCGGCTCTGATCTGCTCGGGCTGATCGGAGGGCTGTGACTTGCGCAAGCTAGGGTTCCGGTGGTGCGCGCGGGCTTCTTGGCGAGCAAGGCAGGGGACAGGCGAGGGACAGCGGGGTCAGGGCTCTGCCATGCATGGCGCTGTCGGTCACGCCATTTGCATGACTCTGTCGGCCACCGTCTTTCGCGAGGTGAGATGAAGAACAGTAGCGAGAGGAAAAACACTGACGGGTGGGGTCGTTGCGGCAGTGACTCAACGCGCGCGCATGAGAGCGTCGAGGGCGGTCACGAATGTTGGGCCGGCCCAGTGTGGTTGGTGCGAGCGCGCACGAGAGATGGGCCGCGGCGGTGTTTGGGCTAGTTTAGCAGGCCGGCTGGGCCGAATGGCTAGCCTAACTCTCTCTCCCTTTTCATTTTCTTTTTCTTTTTCTATTTTCATTTTAGTGTATAAATACATATATTACCCATTTTAAATATTGAGTAAATACAAACATAAATTGCAATAAATCCCAAATGTGATGCTTAAGTTATTATTCTATGTGAATGGAATTAAAATGCAAACTATACTCCTTTATTTACCAAGTTCATAATGAAACCTATATGCTTGCACAAGAAAAATGGGTTTTCACAATAAATAAATGAAAAATTTTAATTGGTTGGGATTTTTAGGTTGTGTGGATTTTTAGGGTTGTTACATTAACTCAACATAGGCAAGATAACCCCGGATGGCGTGAAGAATCTTGTCTTTGGTTCAAACCGAGTTAAGACACTTGTACCAATTTGCTAGATTGAACCAAAATTTGACTAACAAAGGTCTCTCATTCCATTAAACTTGACCCTTTTGTGGTACTTGATGCCAAGGGGGAGAAAGAACAAAGATAAAATGACAAAGGGGGAGAGAACTTGAACTTCGCGATGAACCATCATTAGGCCGGTGATGGAAGAGCAATAGGCCAAAGTAAAGGGATAAAAAATTTGAATCATAACCTTTACTTAAAGATAAGCTCACCTTAAGGGGGAGCAAACTCATGAACTTGGTTGTTGCATTTGGAATGTGCATTCACATATGTTTGATGCACTTGTATATGTTTTTATATTCTATTGCCATGTTCTTGAGTGGAGTATGCTAGTATAGAAGTGTTTGATGACTCGATAACTAGTATGCTTAGGTGGTAGCTAGATGATCTTGTACTTTACAAGTGGTCTTACAAGTGGTTCTTGAGCATTGCCTATAATATTGATCTCACGGTATGTTCAAGTTTTGTGATCATCTAGTTATCAAAAGTGCTAAGGATGGAGATTTCCGCAACTTTGATATGAAATTTTTCAATTGGTATCACGCTTCAAAGGTTTATGCTAACCATCCTACCACATCTTGGTGGAAATTTACTCTCTATATATGCATATGTGCAAGCTTTAAAATCCAAACTCATGCACATATGTAGGGGGAGCTAAATAGCCACCAAACTAAATTTGTGTTGTTTGTCCTTTCCAAAAACATGACAATCTTGTTCGGACAAGCTCACAACTTCAAAAACAAACTTAACTCTTATCTTTGTAAGGGATGTCATCAATTACCAAAAAGGGGGAGATTGAAAGCCCTACTTTGGTTTTGATAATTAATGACATCCTAAGGACTAACCTAGATTGCTAGTGATGGCAAGGTTTTAGGTTGGTCAATTCATGGTGTGAAGCCTAGAGGAAAATGGTGATGACTAAAGGAAGGCTTAATCATGGAAGGAGCAAAGGTGATCAAGTGAGAAGGCAAAGGTATAATCCAAATAGGTTTTCCTTTTGGTGAACAAGACACCTAGTGGGTGTGTTCACATTTAGGATAGATAGCCGACTATTAAGGGGAGAACGAGTGTTGGATTACTTTCAAGTGCTTTAAGTTGCATCTCATGTGCATTGATCTAACCAACCTAGAGAACATCTTTGAAAACCCTTGAAAAATATTTGCAAAATGCTAACATACTGTACACAAGTGTTGAAGACCTTGAGTGTTAGCACATAGAAGCAAGGGGTGAGAAATTAACTTGAAAAACCCAAAGAAGTGAGCGTCGGACTGTGCAGAGGGGCAACGTCGGACCATTGAGTAGAGTCCGACGCCTAACCCTAGTTTCGGCCAATGGCGAGCGTCGGACGCTCAGTAAACGAGCGTCGGACAATTGCCCACTCCAGTCCGACGGTGCCGAGCAGCGAAGTGTGACGCGTGGCGCAATCTGAGAGCGTCGGACGCTGGAGCTTAGTCCGATGTCGAGCGTCGGACGAAGTCCGACGAAGTTTTAGCGTTTCTGGACCTCTCTGGAAACGTCGGACTCTCGAGTTCGTTAATTCGACGACCCTCCGCGAACGTCCGACGACCCCTCCGCGAACGTCTGACGGTACGCGCGCAGTGTACTGGGAACAGGGCGTCGGACCGAGAGCGTTAGTCTGACGCCCCCAGTCCGACGGTCCGCAGTTGAGCGCGAGAAGTAGCCGTTGCGATCCAGCGGCTGAGGTTGAATGAGAATTGACACGTGGCAGCCATCCGAGCGTCGGACGCAAATGATTAGTCTGAGGGACTCAGTCCGACGGTCGTTCCGACGCCCCGAAAAGCGTGCTAACGGCTGTTTTTCAGTGGGTAACGGCTAGGATTGCACTTGGGGGTATTTATACTCCTTCTCTGGTCACTTGGTGACAACTCTTGCACTCTTGAATCATTTGCATACTCTTTGTGAGCATCCTAAGCCTCCCACTCACTCATTTGGTCATCTCTTGTTCATCCATTTGAGTTGAGTGATCCTCAAGTGCATCATTGCTTAGTGATTTGCATTCTAGAGCACTTAAGAGCAAGCCAAGGCTGAGTTCTTATTCTCTTGGGACATTGCCGTGTCCCTAGCAGCTTGGAGGTGATTTCGATGTGAGGTTGATTGGTGTTTGTTCAAGCCCACATCGAGGTGATTGATTGTGAGAGGTTTTATGGTTATCCTTGGCGGAGTGCCAAAACCAACTCTAGTGGATTGCTCGTGGTTGATAGCCACTTCTCTTGTGTTGGTGAGCGGCTCCCACTGAGGGATTGGCGTGTGAAACCTAGCTCGCAATCCACCAAGGAAGACCGGTGCCACAACGAGGAGTAGCGTGACGGCGATCACGTGATCCTCGGTAAAAAATCGAGTGTTCTTTGTCTTCTCCACCATCGAGTGGACTTTTGTCTTTCCGGTATTCTATTGGGTTTGATCTCTTGGTTTTCATATTGGATATCTCCTAGTGATTGGTCTTTACGGCGTGCGGACTTCACTTCAATCAAGCCCATTGGTATAATCCACTCGATCTTTCTTCCTTGCGCTTACTACTTGTTTAGGTGCCATCTCCTTAGGAACGGAGGAGTTGGTTTCTTGCGTGTTGAGTACTTATATTTGTGAGTAGCATATCATGTTAGGTGGCTTGCATAGAATAGTTTAGAGCTAGCGCTTTGTCTCGCTTGCTTATCTACTAACGGGTAGTCTAGTATTTTGATAGAATTTTTAATAACCTATTCACCCCCCTCTAGCCTATACGGTCCTTTCACTCTGGCCCATTTCCGCGCAACTGGTGCTCCGGCCACTCCTCGTGCAGCAGGTGCTCCAACCCATCCCCCACGGTTGCCACTTCGGCCTCATGGACATCGAAGGCGAGCACGTCGCCGACTGCGACGCGTCGCCTCGTTCGCTCCTACCTCGCAGACATCGAACGAGGGGATTGCCGATCTCCACCTGGCTCGAGCGGTGGCTGTCCCCTGCTCCGTCAAGCCACCGGATCCCACCCTGAGCGTGGGGGCGGCCAAAGGATGCCAGGAGCTGCAGCGAGCGACGACGGCAAATGACCTCAGCAATCGGCATGCTCTGCTTCTCCTCCAGGTCCCTTCTTCTAGCAAGCGGATCTCGGCCATGCTTTTTGGGCCTGCCCGGCACGATCGGGCCATACCTGGGCTGCTGGCCAGGCCCGATGGACTAGGGCGGCATGACCCGGTAAGCACATGGGCCGTCCCGTGCCGTGCCGTGCCCGGGCTCGGGCCTTGCCGGGCTGGGTGGTCCGTTTGCACATCTATACCTGTACCACGTTGAGCCCCTCTTGCGCTTCTCGTTCTACCCAGCGCGGCGGCCGGCGGCGCTCCTTATCCCTCCCCCAGCGCCGACTCTACTCCACGCCGGCGTCGCCCCCTTCTCCAGACCTACCCACCGGCACCACCTTCACCCCGTCACTCCCTCCTCCGCTGAGTGCAGCAAGTGCTGATCAGGTGCATGAAACCCTATTTCAGTTTGATGTTTTCCACCGAATTTGTGCTTGGTTTTTGCGTTGATTTGCTCCGATTTGTTCTATTTTGTGATCGTCTCAGTTAGCTCACTCTCCTTCGGATCCGTTCGCTTCTTCACAGAGGGTGGGCGGGAGATGGTGCTGAGGCGGGCGGCGACCGAATGCCCCAAGAAGGTTGCGGGGCTGAAGGATCTGGTGAACCTGCCGACCCAGTTGCGGGAGTTCGCCGGAGGCCAGTCCCAAATGTCCCATATCTCTTTCTTCCTCCGGGTCTGGTCTTACATCAAGGACAACAAACTTCAGGTACTACTTCCCATCTATGCGTATGGCAATAGACTAGTCCCCTTCGTTTCTTTCCGAAGAAATCTGTAATTAGTCGCTATGGCTGGTGCTCCGTGCAGTGGCAGACATAGGATTTTTCTAGAATATGCTATACCAAAATTTTCATATGTCATACAACAAAATTAATTTAGCAAATTGGCTAACCATTTACCAATTCGATAAAGTACCATAAAAGTGTCCCACAATTTGGTCTACAAATATAAGTAACACAAGAAGTCTTAAACTACAATACAAATAGTTTAAACGGCATACTAATAGACTAATTGTATTAAATAGAAGCTTAAAGAACAAATAGGATTACATCACTACTTTTTGGGTCTACGATTTGTATTGGTCATGAGAGACTTGTTTATGTCAGTTTCATCCACTTAAATCCAAAATAAATCTCTCAATGAACGTGACAAGGCAATCATTCAAAAAATTATCACTCATCTTGTTTCTTGGCTTGTTTTTGACTAAATGCCCTCTCAACACTTGTTGTTGCCACTGATATAAGCAATACCAATTTAAGAAACTAAATCATAAAGATTGTGTCTATTTGCTTCAACTTGCTTAAGTGAGAGGGTAACAAGATTTTCGAGGCCATTGAATCTATCATCTTGTCTCATGACATCAATATAGTTATCAAGTTGAATTTCAAGTATGCATACCTTCTTTTTTCTAAGAACCACATACCTCTGTGCATGAAAAGAAGCAAGTGAGTTGAAAGGGTTGAGGGTCGACATACAAGAAACAAAGAAAATAACTTCATATTAAATTAACATCATCAAATCGATATTACATGTTGGTACTAGTTCTTTTGGTGGCTATTATTGACCAAACTGTGTGTTTCCACTGGTTCTTTTGGTGGCTGTTGTTGTAGTTGGACATTGGCTAAACTGGTAATCTAAATGCCTTCTCACAGCTTGTATCTATGCAGAAAGGAAAAAACTTAGGATTCACTTCACAAAAATCATACTAACAATCAATTGTCAATTATTGTGACCTGCTTGGGTCACGATGAAACAGATTAAAGATCAAAGAAACTGAAATAACAAGACGCTGCTACTATAACAGGACCTGCTATCTGTCAGCTGCCACTCCTAGCTATTTGTCCAAAAACGAAGAACAAAGTTTTGACAAAAAAAATCATTATATGCCTTTATTTTCTTTTGGGATGGTAGTAACTATCCTGATTTGCAGGACTCAACGAATAAGAACATTGTGAAGTGTGATGAGAAGCTGAAGACTGTATTATTGGGTAGGTCCAAAGTGGAACTCTCTGAACTCCCATTGATTGTTAAGCTCCATTTCCCAAAATTGCCAAGGTAGTCATGCCATAGTACTGTATTGAAATTTTGTGGGAACTTGATTGGATAGACGAAATTATATATGTATTTTTTTGCTGAAATTTCCATTTGTCGGCTCTGGAGTGAACGATACATTGAGTTTACTGATTAGATTGCATTGTCTTATAACATGTCTGAAGTATCAATAACTTTGCTCATGTTTAACTGAAGAAACAAGAGACAAGATGTGCATGACAAATTCTTTTGTTGGGAATTAGTACAGCTGATTTCAATTAAGCGGAACTTCGATGGCTCACCTGACTTTAGGACAATAGAATACTAGTCATATGTATGGGTTATTGATTGTGGTTTGTTTGGAGAGTTTGGTTTTGACTTGAGTTTGAGCCTTTGAGGCTGTTGAGGTGGAAATAGTTCTAGCTGCTGATTTGTGTTACTGTACTGTTGCTAGATTGTTTCATAAAAGTGTAGTGCCGCTGGTGGGATTAATAGGTTTGGTAGTTGCCTAGTTTGACGAGAGTAAGGATGCATCGATCCTGTACTTCATGGGGATATTACTATTGTGGAAAGAGATTATTTGGGAGGGTGGAGTTATGGGTTGAGTAGTGTTGGGGTACCGTATGATTGGCTTCGTGTCTTGTGATGATTCTTGCAAGTATTTGAACTCTTTTCCCTTCTCGTAACAAATACACTGCGTTGTGTAGGGCCCTGTCCTTTTCAAAGAAATGACAATATATTTTGGTGAGGCATTTTGCTAGCCTAGGTTCCCTTACCTTCGCGATCTGGGTTTGTTGGAGAGGGTTGTCTTTGCTGTGGCAATGGCTCACTTTTAATGACATATACATTGCTCTGGGGTTGTCGAGGTTTTTTAATGACATATTTTTCCATTAGCTTGTGAAATTCCGTGGTTGTGATCACGGGTTTGCGGGTGAACCTCAAGGAGTATGGCCTGGATCTTCATCTTAGCCTGTCGAGTTCTGCTAGATTTACTGCTTCATTTGAGATATTTGGTGTTTTAGGTTTCGACTAGATGAATCTCTTGTCAGTAGTCTGTAACACCCGAAAAATTGCATTCTTTTAAATAGTGGGAATTTATTTAATTATGCAATTGGTTGATCATTCCAATATAGGGAAATAATAATTTTTCTCAAATATAAAAATCAAACCTAGGTCATACACATGTATGATGCATTCATGCTGGAGCATTTCTTTTTTTTACTGTTGTAGATTATTTGAATTTCTCAAATATTTCAAAACCCAATTTGAAAATCCTTTTGAAAAATGGAAAAAGGAAATAGAGCAGAGCCCTTCCCCTCTCCTTTCTGGCCCGAGCAGCAGCTTGGCCTGTTTTCCACTCTCTGGCCCTATCAGGACCAGGTCGGATGGCCCGAGGATAGCTCGGCCGACCTGCTCCCTCCCTTTCCCTTACCCCCTCTGACTGTCAAGTGGGACCCACGGGTCAGCCCTTCCTTCTCCACCTCCCCCGCCGCGCGAACAGAGACACCGCTGCCGTGTTCATCCACCGCGGCCGAACGCGCGCGAAGCGTCCCTCTGCCGTGACTGCCAGCCCGACCCTAGCGCTCGGTGCTACCGACCTGTGGACCCACAGGACAGCCCCTCCCCTGTTTCCCTCTGCTGCTTGCCGAGAGTCCGACGCGGGCAAGGAAGAAACGGCCGAAGCCGAGTTCGTCGCCGCGCCGAGAGTCCGAAGCAGAGAAGAAACGGCCGAAGCCGATTTCTCCGCTCGCCGAGTTTGTTTCAATCTCCGAGATTGACGCCACACCTCGGGAGTATTTAAGCAGCGCCACACCCCCCGTAGCCGTCACCTAACCCTAGCCGCCTCTTCTCGCCGCCATTGCCGAGCTCCCGCGAGAACCGAGCAGCCGCCGCCGCGAGCAATTAGCTCGATTCGCCACCAATTTCCTCTCGGTAAGCCTTTGAGGAGCTTCGCTGTGATCTTGTGAAGTTCCCGAGCACTTTCCCCCTTCGATTTGTGCACTGACACGCCTTCGCCGCCGTTGCAGAGATCCACCGTCCGCCGGATCACGCCGCAAGCTATCTCCGAGTCGATTTCCGACCTTCCCATCACCCTAGGTGAGCTTGCGATGCTCTTCCCGATCTATGGGTACCCTTCCCGACCTATTTCATGCATCAAAGGCCGAGTTCGCCTTCTCCGGCGGCCTTCCGGCCATGACGCGGCCGTCGGCCTCTGTTTTCCGGCCGAGAGCACCGCCACCCCTCCCCTCTTTTAATCTGATCCGCCGATTTTGAATCGGACGGCCGCAGAGCAGCCTATGCCGATTCGGCCGGCGTTTTTGCGAATAACCCCCTGCGGTTTTTAATGCTTAGCCCGCAGCCCTTAGCGTATTCAGTAGATTACGTTTGAAGGCGTATTTATTTTCGGTATATATGGAAATGTGTTTTCAGATTTGAATTCAAAATTGTTTCATTTATAATTTCCACGTTTTAGCTCTGATTTGAACGATTCAAATTGCGTTAGATTTGTAATTTCATAATCTATCTGATGGTACCACTGTTTCATATATTTTCCACTCTTAAAATTCGAGATTATATTTAATCTATTATTATTCTATTATAAACCTTGTAAAATTCATATCTTCCTCATTTTAAATCCGATTTGCGCAAACTTTATATCGATGTGATCGTAGCAACGTGTAGATTTGTTTTATAACCTTTTTAATTTATTTTCTCTCTGTTGGTGTAGTGTTCTAATGAAAACTCTTGTTTGTATGCATGATTGCCCCTGTATGCGTGTGTGTTGTTATGATGGATCGAGTATAGACGGTAAGCCTTACGTGGGTGATCAAGATCAGTACTTCGACAACCCGGATTATCAGGAGTTTGCTGATCAAGGCAAGAATTAGCATGGATCATCCTTGTTGTCTTATTCACCAAATAAATAACTGCATTTGCATGTGTCTTCCTTGTTAACCATAGTTACTTCCTAGTTTTGTTATCCTGTTCCTTACAACCTATGGGATTATGCATGTGGTAATTGATGCTAGTGTGTTATTGATATCATGATCATGTAAACTTGATTAATTGATTATGCAATATAATTAAAAGATGCCTTTTTAGCAACATGGAGCCAGAGGATTCGAGCATAGTTTTCTGATGCTCAAAATCCTTCACCTTTGATAATGATCTGTAAGTATAACACCGGGACTTCCAGTGCAACTATGATGGCTATATGGCTCTGGTTTTAGCTCAGTATGAGGACCTTTTCTAGCTTGTTAGAGGTTACCGAAAGGCGCAAGAGGGGCTTGCCGACTCGGGTATAGTGCGGCCTCTGTCCATATGTGTATAACCTGCGTGACCTTGTGCCATATGGAAGGGGGGCTCTACATCTGCTTGCCGAGGAAACCTCGTGGCCCTAACATGTTAGACGAACCTTTGAAAGGCTTCATAGTGAAACCCTGCTCTCTCACCTTGGTAGTGTTATAGGAGTAATTAACCCGAGCAGATGGGAATCACGGCTCATAGTGAAAGTGCACAACCTCTGCAGAGTGTAAAACTGGTATACTAGCCGAGCTCACGGTCAAGAGCGGCCTTGGACGTCTTATGGAGTAGTTATTCTTTTGGGGTGATGCTTACTTATTGCTAAATCTATTTATTGCTACTCATTAATTATGTTTGCTATGATCATGAGAATGGGCATATTAACTTGTTGCTATCCAACTGCATAAAAGATGATTAATTAAAAGCAACCTGCTGTTAAACCGTGTCAACCTTTTTGAGCCTCATGAACCCATGCTAGTCTTGTTGAGTACGACATGTACTTACGTTTGTTTATTTTTCATTACTTGGTTAAAAATCCCGGATGGGTAACAGATGGTGATAGTGATGAGGACTACCCAGAGGATTACTAGACTTGTACTTCGCCAGTCGACGTCCCTGTGCTATGGAGCTACCGCGAGAGTTATCTTTATTTTCCGCTGTGTAATGACTTGATATTATTCGCTATGTATTAAACATTGGTTATGATACAATTTATGTAATTTGTTGGCTTATGTGTGTGACTGATCTTTAGGCGCACATAAAATTATGCATCCTATTTTATCCTTAAAATTGGGTGTGACATAGTCCTACAGGGGTTCTTCTCATTCTGCTTGCAACTGAACAGGTCCATTAGGAAGTGTTTGGTTAGGTTGACACTTTTGAAGTTTGAATACAGCTTCGTTCGGAGGAATTTCCAAGAATATATCGAGTTTGGCCAGAGGTTTGCATACCAACTCTGTGGTGTATACCTAGAACATTCTAGGGTACATGTCAGCGCACTAATGGGTGACTGTCACTGCCTCACGGGGTGTGGCCACCTCGGGCGGACCCCGAAGTTCTTGATTTTGCCTCGTGCTACGTCTTCTGGTTGATCTCCGAAATACTCCCTATGCCTCTTGGACACACCTTTCAGGATTCAGGGTGCGGATGGCCATCCGAAGCTGTGGATCCTAACAAACTCTATCCATCCTTTCACTTAACTCCTTCCATCAAAAAAAAAAGTTGATGGACTCTTCTCTAAACCAAACACATGCTAGGATGATCTCACCCCCAAAATAAAGATGGAGCCATCAAATTCCACCTCCTCCTGATATCAAACACATACTAAGCATCGTTTAAGATCTAAAATTCCTTATTCTAGAATAATGTAAAAGGAAAAATTGAATTAAAAAACAATGAGCACCCTATTTAAATTTAACATCTAGATGAATAATTACAACTAATAAGATCAAAATCTATAAGTCAAAATAAAAATTCATGATGTCAAAAACAGATGCAAGAAGAGCGCTGATATAACTTAAACTAATGTTTACATATTAAAACTCACACATGTACAGTGCAAATGATAAACGCACATAGATTATTAGGAGGAAGTTGATAAATTTAAGATAATAATTGAATAAAGATTAGATATTATCTAAATGGTACTGCTGATCTATTCGTTTGAGCTAGATTTAACTTATTTTCAGCCACAGAACAGTATTTTCCTCTCACAACAAATTCAGCCGTACAATTCAGTTCAGCCGAATTTTAGCTCAACTGTGGAATATAGAGCATTCTGGAGCATGGGTTGATGTGCAAATAAAAGAAACCACTAAAATTTCGTTCTCAGAAATATTTAAAACAGAGCACTATATTTAAATTTTATGAATCCAAGATGTCTTTGAAATTTATGTAGAAAATGTATTTAAAAATATTAAAACTTTGATCGGCATTTTCAGACAATCTGCGGGCCGCAGCCCCGGGTCTTTTTTTTTCTCGTTATTGCTCAAAGCTGAATGACGTTCACTCATTTTTAATCCAGCAAATGTTCTGACTGCTGCGACTTCTACCATCTGATCACGTGGTGAGATCCATCCAACATAACCTTTTTTGTTTTCAAACAAAAACCAAAGTCTGCGTACTCGATCCTCAGTTGGTTGTCGTGTGTAGCAGAGATGTCATAAATATCATGTTTCATTTGTTAAACCCCATAGGAAGTGGAGCATGGAAACACAAAGCGTGTTGATGTATATATGCTACTTCTTCTACCGTAATACAATGATGCAAAAATATTTGCTTATTCGAGGAAGGAAAAAAACACTATGTGAACTCATTCATCGCAAAAGTTCATTCACAAATTTAACATGTTCAACTGCACAAAGGAATTTACATATTTCAGTCAAAATAATGTAATTTACATATTGTTGATAGTGGGCTTCCTGCAACAGCTTGGAGCATCTTTGGGAGTGGAGGCACATCGACCTCACGTAGACCCTCTAAAATCTGAACAATCTCACCCATTGAGGGTCGATCGGACTCCTTGTCTTGGATGCACCAACAAGCAGCTTTGCAAGCTCGTTCAACCTCTTCCATATTGGCATCCCCAGACAGCTTAGGATCCACCAAACTCTGCACATCACCCTTGAGGAGATTATGAGCGGCTTGCAGAGGAAAATAAGCATCACTGTGACCACTAGTGCATTGTTCAGATGTGTTTCTCCTTCCTGATATAATTTCCAGTAACACCATCCCGTAGCTATAGACATCAACTTTTGTTGTAATAGCCACTCCGCTAAGCCATTCAGGTGCAAGATAACCTACAGTTCCTCTCATCGTCGTCAAGACTCCACCTAAATTTCTTTGTACCAGTTTTGCCATTCCGAAGTCTGCAATTCTAGGAGTGAATGATGCATCAAGAAGTATGTTTTCTGGCTTAATATCACAATGTATGATACATTCCTGACAGCGCTCGTGCAAATACGCCAGTCCTCTTGCAACTCCTAGGGCAATTTGATACCTGTTTTTCCAGTTCAGAAATGTGACACTATTCTGATATAGATGAGCATCAAGAGAACCGTATGTCAAGCACTCGTAGACTAGCAACCTCTTATTTCCCTCGCAACAGAAACCAATAAGTTTAACTAAATTAACATGTTGGATCATACCGACTGAGCTCACTTCAGCTCTGAAATGCTTCTCCCCTTGACGAAGACCGTCAAGCATTTTCACTGCTATGATGGATCCGTCAGGTAAAACCCCCTTGTAAACAGAACCGAAACCGCCGCTCCCTAGCTTAGCTGAGAAACCTTGAGTTGCCTGCTGCAGGTCGGTGTATCTAAACGCAACAATTCCGTTGCCACCCTGAACACCGTTCGCTACACGGCGATATCGCATCAAAATTCGGTTCCTCCAAACAATCAGCAGCGAGACAAATCCAAGCAAAGCCAGTATAGTTGCACTGGTAACAACCCAGACCAGCAGTTTCCTTCTGTGGTTTTCCAAAACTCTCAAATCTTTTGCAGCAAGGCGAACTTTCAGAAATTCCACCTTGGTACTAGTAAGGTCACTGTACTGTTGTTGTCTGACACTAAACAGTTCATCATGCCAGACATAGCAGCCATAGTCACCGAAGGAATATGCAGTGCATGAGCAATTACCTAAGCAAACCTTTGCACACTCACCTTCGTTAGGAATAATAACACCGCTTAGCCTCTGAGCATTTGGTGGCAGTCCGGAGCATGGAATGGAGTAGAACCCATCTGTTGAGCTTGAAGAGCCCCTGGCTTTGCTATCACTGCAATCTAATGGAGAATTTCTGACGCACCCTCCTCTTCGATCCTCTAGCTCCCAATCCTCAGGTGACGCGATGGAGAAGCCCTTCATACAGTTGCAAGAGGGGCTTACATTATCGTTGCAGACTGAATAAGATCCACAGACTGCATAGACATCACACTGGGATTTCGGCTGGACAGCAGCAATCATCCAATCCTGCAGCTGCTCGTACCATATGAACGCCTTCAGCTGACCAGAAACATCCAGCGAAAGATGCATGATCATGCTGTCGTCCGGCAAGGGGGCCACAAGATACTCCTCCGTGCCGTTGTTGATAAATTCAGAAAAGGCACCCATGTCAGGTATCGAGTTGAAGAATCGACCGTTCCACACCCCGCTTGACCAATACGTCACTCCCGAATTTAGCTCCACGAGGATGAACTGGGCTGCACCGGCAGGGTCCAGCTCCAACGCGTAGGCTCCGGGAGCCTGGTCCGCCGAGCTCTTCCTGGAGACGAGACGGCGGTTGAGGCCGCCGGTGACCTTGTCCCGGCCGAGCTTTGCGCCGGGGAGAAGGCTGTTTGTCGGGTGGTCGAAGCTTTGCCACAGGACGTCGTCATCGGAGAGGCTCGAAGAAGAAGATCTCTGCAGCTGCAGGATGAGGTTCCCGCCGTCTGTGAGCGTGGCGATGGTGTCGTTGCTCGTGGTGGTGTTGGCTTGGGTGGACGTGGACCAGATGATGGAGCTGGTGACGCGGTTCACGACGGCGAGGTTGCCGTCCGGGGAGATGGTGAGCACCGCCGCGGTGAGATCGGCGATCGGGTCGTCCTCGTTCGCGACCCACACGGGAGTCATGGTGGGGACTCTGTTGATCCATATGCCCAGGTAGTACCTGCTACTGTAGTGGCTGGTTTGGGTTTGGAAGAAGCCAAGCGCGTACTTGCCGGTGCTGCAGACGAGCTTGTCGTCGCCGGCAAGCGATTGGCCAGGCAAGATGGTGTTGGTGTCCGTGTCCCTGCTTCCAGGACCAGGAGCAGAGGAGTGCACTCGCAGGATGTTGAGCGGGAAGAAGACGAGCAGGAAGGGTAGTATGACGAGAGGCATGGTTTGGGAGTGAGGCCAGTCGATGCACGGCGCAGCTACAGAATCATTGAGTTGGACCGAGTGATGATAGCGCCGATTTCCGGCGATCAGCGTGCCTGGCTGGAAGATTTCCCCAAACCTTTGTCTGCAATGGCGGCTGCGGGCTTGCGGGCCAAAGGGCTTTCGTCAAGATGTCTGAAGATTCCACGGTCAAAGGGCTTTCGTCGGTGCAGTGACAGATTCAGCCCTTCCGTGATGTCGCTCCACAGTCCAGACTCTGGACCAACCACGGATAACTATGGCTCTGTTGGGCTGACACGATTGTAGGGTTGGTTGGTTGATTGTTGTAAGAGAAAAACAATACTAAATGGTTAGCTGATGCTAATTGATACAGAGCCTAGCTTTTATCGTTATTAAAAAAACTATCATCGCATGATTTTGTTCTCTATGTTATGCCATTTTAAGATTTTGATACGTTTGATTAATTTAAGGCCCTATAAATTTGTGTGTTTAAAATTCATGGAATAGTTTCTGTGTATTTTTATTTGTCATTTTTTTATGTTTTACCATTTTTCTCTTTGGCTAGCAAACATGTTGTGTGTTGCAATGGAGTTCAATACCTATATATCTGAAAAGCTCCTCTACTCGTTTAGGACATAGGAAAGTGACAAAGCCATGGAACCACTCAATACTTCTGTTTGGTAAGGTTATTACTTTTATTATTCATAATAATTTTTTGTGTACAAAACATGGTTTAATAAAGTAATAATATGTATATGAACTCATAGACATTCAAAGGATATTTTGTGATTTGTGAATTTAGGGGCACCATTTATATTGACATATATTCTGTTTTCTTCTTGTTGGTGCTAGTTCTAGCGGTGCTAACACCGGGTAGTGAATTTGTGTTTTGCGGTTGAGGCTCCGGATGGTGTGCTAGGGGGACACAGGGTTTATACTGGTTCAGGCCAAGAGGGCCCTACGTCTAGTGGAGAGGAGAGTCGTGTTGCCTTACACCGGGGTGCTTGTAACAGGGGGTTACAAGCTAGGCGAGCGAGGGAAGTGCTCCCAAGTCTCTTGTGGGTGTCTAAGTGTGTATAGATTGCTTATTGTTGTGTATGGTGTCGAGTGGTGCGATGTGTGTATGTGTGAGAGCTTGAGAACCTATCTAAGGCTGGCCCCTGCTCTCCCTTTTATAGTCACAAGGGAGAGGCAAGGGCAGCGCGTACATTGACATGTATGTTACAATGGGAAGTTGTTGTCTCTGTTTGACTGTCGTCAGCTACGGTCTTGTCTCCGCGTCCCAGAGGTATGGCCATAGTGGTTCGTACGATTTTGGTGAGTTCCAAGGCGGCAACAGTCGTCAGGATTACGGCATGGCGTAGGGTCACACCTGGCACACCTGATGGCTGTCCTTCCACACGATGTGACAAGAGGGAGAGTCGCCTCGGGGCGTTGTCTCCCGAGGCTCGGGACTCCTGGAGGCGTGATGGAACGGAGTAGGGCGATATCTCCCCTCGGGTGCATTTCCGGCTTTCGGACAGTGTTTCCCGAGGGTTAGGTGGGCCCGGATGAAAGGCGTTCTCGTCCTTTCGAGTGGACAGTGCAGCTGGCGCCTTTCCCGTTCTTGCGTAGCCCGTTCGTCAGGCGCTTGGACTGTCGTAGTCGTAGTTGGTAGATCCCGACGGAAAACGGGATGGAGCACCGTAGACCATACTGTGGAGAGGATGGCCGTAGTGGGTCCGTCAAATCCGTCGCCAGGGAAATCCTGACAGGTGGTATGGCCGTCATGCGCGTGCGAAGCACAGTCGCGTCGAGAATCTCGCCTGACGGGACAGTGCTTGTAAAGTGGTCAGAGAGGTCTCTTGTGGTCCAAGATTGCTCCGCTGACGTCAACTATGCATTGGATGCTTTTTGAGAGGTTGCGCTCGAGGGGGATGGTGAAGCTCGGGCGAATCGGAGATTTGGCTCCCGAGTGTGCCGCTTTCCCGAGCTCTCTCGGGGAGGCTCGGGTGAATCGGAGATTCGGCTCCCGAGGGTGCCGCTTTCCCGAGCTCTCTCGGGGAGGCTCGGGCAAATCGGAGAATTGGTGCCCGAGGGTGCCGCTTTTCCGAGCTCTCTCGGGGAGGTTCGGGCGAATCGGAGAATTGGCGCCCGAGGGTGCCGCTTTCCCGAGCTCTCTCCAGGAGGCTCGGGCGAATTAGAGAATTGGCGCTCGAGGGTGCCGTTTTCCCAAGGGTAGGCTGGCGTTGATGCAGCACCGTCATGGGCCTCCGTGGATGCGGCCTTCATGGGCTTTCACAGGTTTTGCCTGGGCTGGGCCGTTCTTAGAATATGTGTTTTTGCATCGAAGTTGGGTACCCCATACTTTGGTACCCGACAGTAACTCCCAAGCCTGTGGCGGAGTGAAGGCACTCCTCCACAGGTTCACTGCTGGCTCTTTCTGTCAAGGAGATGAAGTATAGGTTGTTTTTTCTGGTGGGTGCGCGCGAGCGCACCCGCCGGGTGTAGCCCCCGAGGCTTTGGAGGGATGTTATATCCCTCCAAAGGCTTAAAATCGTGGTTATAAGTCCTTGGGTGTTCTTTGATTTATTTAGGGGAGTTGTTCCCTTGGAAGCGGAGCCCCCGAGCCTCCTATCGTGTAAGGGAGGTCATTCGGTGGCCTTTCCAAGGTGCAGGGTAAGTTCCCGAGCCTCCGTTTTCGTATCGGAGATCGATCGGGCTCTTCCCTGTCTTTTTAATTCGACCTTCACGCTCTTTTTTCGGGAAAAGGAAGGTTTGGTCCTGCTCGACTTCCCCGTTGGGGCGCGAGTCGGCATTTTCGGTGAGCTACAAACGGGTTGGTCCAAGTGGAGGTCTGTGCCCCGTTCGTTGGGGGTCAGCTAGTGGCCTGAGCACACTCCAAATGTTTCCCGAGGGTCAATTAGTGGATGTCGGGTCCCTTCGATGGGTCCCGAGAGCCTGATGCCTCCCACAGAGGGATTCCACGTAATCGACTCACTACTGGGACTTGGACACAGCACAGGATGTCTCTTGTGACGCTCGGGCATCGGGATACTGGCCGTTTTCGTGACCCATCCGCTAGCTGTCCCTAAGTCGGTTTTCCTGGGGCAACTGTTCGAGCCACTGTGGGCCAGTCTTCGATCCCCTGGGAATGTAACGGGCGTCCGAGCCCGAGATTCCTTCGTCGAGAAGGAGAATGTATCGGCGGGATCGAGGCGAACGGGCGTAATGATTTGGCTCACTTTTTGAGGCGCGCAGCCTGACGGACGCGATGGTTCAGGGCAGTCGAGGCGGTTTGCGTGCGCGAGGCCGGCGGCGATGCTGGGATCGTGGCAGGCCCCGCACAGTTAATGCGGCGGATTCTTCGCATCTCACTCGATCCGCCACCTGGGTATATAAGAAAAAACTCATGATTTTTTCTTTCTACCCTAGCCATTCGCTCGCGCAGCCGTTTGCCTTCTTGCTTCCCCTGTCCACCTTCTCACCTTCGTTGCTCGCTCGAGTGGGAAGCACCGCCGCGGCCACCATCGCTGTCTTTCCGCCGCTCTTCTTCCTCAGTTCGCCATGGCTTCCTCCCCTGTTCCCACCGATGCCGCCGCCACCGCCGCCAGCATTCTCAGGTTGGAGCCGTGGCCGCGCAGCACCGTGGCGGAGGAGGATCTGGAGCGGCTCGTGGAGCTGGGGCTCCTATGCGCCCGCACCGACGCGGAGCGTCCGGAGTGGGTCGTGCCGTTGAACGACCACGACGAGCCGAAACCCGACGAGGGGTATGTGGTGAGCTTCATCGCTTACCACGAGCGCGGGCTCGGGTCGCCGCCGAGCCGCTTCTGCTGGGCGCTCCTCTTCAACAACGGGCTGGAGCTCCACAACCTCACCCCCAACTCCATTACGCAGGTGTCGATTTACGCCGCCTTGTGCGAGGGTTAACCCGGGGTACCCCCGCACTGGAACCTATGGCGCCGCATCTCCCACGTTGATTGGTACACCAAGGCGGCTAGTTCGAAGAAGCCGCGGGAGATCCCGTGCGCGGGGGGCTGCGGTTTCGTGATCCGCTCCGGCTTGTACATCCCCTGCAAGGCCCCCTCCTCCAACAAGGGCTGGCACCACAGCTGGTTCTACCTCCGCAATGACGAGGACGCCTTTCCCAAGTATACGGGAAGGGCGTTCATCGCTCCCCTTCGTCAGTGGGAGTACGGGGTTGCCCGGCTAAGGAGGCCAAGCATCTAGATGCCTACTTCGCCGCGCTCCTGGTGTTGCGCGACCGGGGTCTCACGGGAGCCGCCATGGTGGCGCAGTTCCATGCGCGGACGATGCTGCCGCTGATGAAGCGCAGGCTGGCGTTGAACCAAATGCTCATCGGGACGTCGCGGGAGGGCACGGCGATGCTGCCCTAGGATATCGGCCAACAGGAGGTTATGCGCCGTGTTAAGTATATGGTGGGCGGTTACCATACCTGGGACGAGTTGAACCAGATACCCATGCGCCTCCCCACGGGCTTCATCGCACTGGTGAGCATCATCTGCTCTATCGAGTTTGCAGTTCCTCTGTCTTCTTCCTGATTTCCTTCTTTGTTCGTCGCAGGGTCTTTCGAGGACCGGGAAACCTTCTCTTCCGCCTGTCCTGGAGGACAAGGTTCAGTGAACCGCCTTCGGGACGCGGCGGCGAAGGCGGAGAAGGACCGAAAGACTATGCTGAAGCAGAAGAGAGCTAGGAAGACAGAGGAAACCTCCCAGCGCCGTCGTCACCGTAAGGAGGCGGGGGAGCCAGAGGAGGACACCCTCACCGACGAAGATGACGAGGAGGATGACGAAGAATAAGAAGATTTTTATGATTTGATGGTGTTGGAATGGCCCTTCGTGGCCACAAAGCAAGCGGTGGGCGCCGACGAGCCTGGGAAGGCTCCGATGTCGGCGCCCGCCAGCGGAAGTGCCGGGGCTCGTGACCCGAGCCCCCAGGCAAAACTGCCGGAGACCGTGTCTAAAGGCGCGGTCTCTAGCAGCGTGACTGTTGGAGCCATGGCTCCGCCTTCCAGCGGCCGCGAGGGCTCGCTGGAGAGGCCAGGAACGGGCCCGGACTCGGCGCCCGAGCCAAGCCTGGCTGCTGCCGGCGGGACCGGGGGGTTCTTGTTTCCGCGCACCCTCCCCCCCGACGCGTCATTGATCGGCGCGACGGCCGAAGGTGGGAGGAGCGGTGGGCGGACGCCGTAGGAGCCGGAGCCGACCAGCGCCAAGACGCCGGAACCCGAGCCGGGGTCCTTCCAGACTCAAGCTTCCCCCTGAGGGGCGGCGGCGTCGAGGCGACCCCTGGCGCCCAGGCAGGACCCCTGCCTTAGGGTGGGGCTGGCCCTGACACCGAGGTGGCGCCCACTCCTCCGCCGCCGGCGCGGCCCACGCCGTCTGTAGTCTCGCCGAGCGCGGGGGCAGCGAGGAGGAGTAGGGTAGTTCCTAAGACGAGGTAAGTATCTTTACCTGTTATTTCTTTCATCGGAGCTCTTGTTACAAACGTTCCTTTCTTCCTTCTCTGCTTCGGGAAGCGCTCGGGGTCAGACCTCCAGGTGTCGCACCTGAAGGTCCTGAAGGTGCAAGGCCACGACACGGCCGGGGGGAGCGCCCGATCGACGGACGAGGAAATCCGTCCCCCCGTGGGTCCGGTCGTGGCCGTCCGAGGTTCCTCCTTTGGGAGGGGTCATTCCGGCCGTGGCCGCCGTCGTCGCGCCCGTCGCCGACATGGAGGCAGCACCAGCGCGGGCTCCCGAGACCTCGGTCGTTAATTCAGCAGGCGCCTCGGGAGCTTCAGCCGATGCCGCCACCACGGAGCCTGCCGCCGCGGGTTCGACAGCCATGGATGTCGACGCGGGAGCTCCCCCCGCTCGTGAGGAAGGTCCCTGGGGGTTGGCACTGAGGCAGGTCCCGCCTCAGGACTTGACCGCCTCCCAGATCGAGTGGGCGGACCGAGCAGATCCTCAAGCGCCGTCCGTCTTCTCGCTCCGGGATGACCTCGAGGCTCCCAAATGGGACGCCGTTCAAGAGCTCAGGCTCAGTTCGGCGACGGGTCTCCGTGCGATCACCGACGTCCTCGAGACGGAGCTCCCGGCCCAGCTTCAGGTGAGCCTCCATGTTTCGTGACTTTACCTGTGTATGAGCGTCGTTTTTACCGTCTCCGCTCCTTTCTCCTTTCTAGGACCTCATGCATACTTCTCGGGACAAGTCCCGCTTCCTCCGCGGCGGGCTCGGGCTTTGGAAACAGCTTGACCTCAATGGGAAAGCCCTTGCCCGTGCCCAGAGCGAGCTCGCCGCCGTGACCTCCAAGCTCGCCGAAGTGAGTGTTGACAACACTATCTTGAAGGAGGAGGTCACGGAGGCGAAGGACCAAGCCGCTGCCTTGGCGACATGGGTGCAGGAGCTAGAGGGCGCCCTGGCCGAGGTGACGAGGGAGCGCGATGCCGCCCGATAGCTTGCCACCGAGAAGACTTCTGCTGCTGAAGCCTTGGCTTTCGACCTGAGAGAAACTCAGGCGGCATTATGTCAGGCGGTTAGCGCGGCGGACTCGGCCAGGGAGGATGCACAGAAGGCTCGGGAGGAGGCTGGCGGTATGTGCAGTGTCGTGCTTTTCGTTCTGTTCGTCTTGGTTGTTTGTTGCGTCTTTGTTCACCTCCATGTTTTGCTCCCGTAGTTCTGCAGGCGGCTTGTGACAGCGAGGCGGCCGATCACCTGGAACTGCAGAAGGCAGCGCGCGCGCTGTGTGACTCCATCGGCACTGGTGGGGAACCTTCGGGGGTCTCGCTCCGGAGCCGACTGGAGGCACTTACGGCAGTATCGGCGGCCGGGTCAAGGAGGCCCTACTGACGGGCGTTCAGAAGACATTGGCGGTCGTGAAGTCCCATTATGGGAACTTTGACGCCGGCCCTGTCAGCGAAGGCTTCCTTGAGGCCGACGACGCCGAGCTTCTAGCGCTGGAGGACTCGATGAAGGAGCCTGGCGAAGCGCTGGCGGGCCTCTTTGAAGCCGAGGTCGAACTCCCTCCATTGGACCTGCCATAAAGAACAGCCGGGCCGTGGTGCCCGTTTAAAGAATAACTTTTCGTGAGTGGTTAGGAGGAAACAAACATGTGGCCCTTCGTGGCCTTTATATTTATGTAAATATTTGCTGTATGTTTGTTTTCAATTCGTTTCGTGCTTTTTCCTTAGACGTTTTTTCTTGCCGATCCTGTGCCCGGGCCATCGAGCCTCGGAGGACTTTTTTCGGGTGTCGTAGTTTTAGCGGCGTAGACGCTACCGATGTCCTACGAGCTTTGGCAGAAAGAACCATTGGAGAAAAGGCTTAGTTGTTTCTTCCCGAGCCGCCTCCCTTTGCCGAGCGTAGATCTTATAAGTTTTCTTCCGAGCGCGAGTTAGCCTTCGAACGCGGAGTGGCGAGGGGAGATGCTGTAGCCCAGGGGCGTAAGCAGTCCCCTCGACTCAGCCAGCTCTGTTCTCTGGGACTTCTCTTACTCTTCCGAGTCTTATAAGTTCACGCTTGGTTTTAGGAGGGAAGCATGTTTTAGGGAGAAACGGTTTCAACGGATTTTGAAATTTTTGCGTTTTCAAAATCGTTGAGGCTCGGGAGAGTCCGGGGGTTCCCCCCGTCCTAGCCCCCGAGGGAGGGTCGGCCTTTCCGTAGGTTAGGCCGAGCCTCTCTTTTTAATGCGCGGTGAAATGAAAGGTCATTTCACTCCCGAGTGTGGGCTCGGATCGAAAATCTAAAAATCAGGTAAAAAGAGTAGAAGTCGGGTCTTTTTATTGATTTCAAGATTTTACAAATTGTACAATGCTCGGAATTTTAAGAATAGAAGCGACGTAGCTGTTCGATGTTCCAAGCGTTGTTGTAGACCTCGCCCTTCTCGTTTGCGAGCTTGTACGTGCTGGGGCGTAGCACCTCGGCGATGATGAATGGTCCTTCCCACGGTGGTGTCAACTTGTGACGCCCTTTGTTGTCCTGCCTGAGCCGCAGCACCAAGTCGCCTACGCTGAAGGCTCAGCCCCGGACGCGTCGAGTATGGTACTTGCGTAGTGATTGCTGGAACTTGGCCGAGTGCAACAAGGCCATGTCCTGAGCTTCGTCGACTTGGTCTAACGCGTCTTCGCTGGAAGTCTGATTGCCCTGTTCATCGTAGGCTCGGACCCTCGGGGCGCCATACTCCAAATCCGTGGGGAGGACGGCCTCGGCACCGTACATCAGGAAGAAGGGCGTGAAGCCCGTGGCTCGGCTTGGCATAGTCCTTAGGCTCCATATCACTGCCGGGAGCTCGGCCAGCCACCTCTTGCCGAACTTATTCAATCTGTTGAAGATTCTCGGCTTAATCATGCCACTCGTATGTTCTTGGAGAATCATGCCATTGGCACGTTCTACTTGGCCGTTCGTTCTTGGGTGGGCTACGGCCGCCCAGTCCACTCGTATGTGGTACTTATCGCAGAAGGCCAGAAATTTGTTCCCAGTGAACTGCGTGCCGTTGTCAGTGATGATGGAGTTCGGGACACCAAACCGATGGACAATGTCGGTGAAGAATAACACCGCTTGTGCTGAGCTGATTTGGGCGATCGGCCGAGCCTCGATACACTTTGAGAACTTGTCAATGGCGACAAGCAAGTGGGTGAAGCCCCCGGGCGCCTTTTGGAGGGGCCCGACAAGGTCCAGTCCCCATACGGCGAATGGCCAGGTGAGGGGAATCGTCTGGAGAGCTTGGGCCGATAGGTGTGTCTGCCGAGCGTAGTACTGGCACCCCTCGCAGGAGCGTACCACCTCGGTAGCATCGGCCACGGTGGTTGGCCAGTAGAAGCCTTGCCGAAAGACCTTTCCGACTAGAGTTCTTGGTGCGGCGTGGTGACCGCAGGCTCCGGCGTGTATCTCCTCGAGTAGGCGTTTGCCTTGACTGCAGGAAATGCAGCGCTGGAGGACGCCCGAGGGACTCCATCGATAGAGGTCTCCGTCGATCATTGTGAAAGACTTAGCTTTACGTGCCAGCCGTCGTGCTCTGGTTTGTCCGAAGGTAATACTCCTCGGACAAGCCAGCTGACCAGCGGCTCGCGCAAGTCCGGATCGTCGTCGTCCATCTCTGCTTCAATCTCCATCGCCTCGGCTTCGTCGCCGTCTTCAGCCAGGGTCTCGGGTGGCTCCCCTTTGTCGGGGGGAGGGGGGTCGGCAGGGCTTGCGTGGCTTGAAGACAATCCGAGTTCTCTCGGGGGCTCGGGGGTCTTCTTCCCCTTGGTCCCCGAGGGATCAACACTGACCAAGGGCTTGTGGAGGTCGTTGGCAAATATGCCCGTCGGGACCGAAGCCCTTTCAGACGTGATTTTTGCTAATTCGTCGGCCTCCTCGTTGTACCTGCGCGTGATGTGGTTGAGCTCGAGGCCGTCGAATTTTTCCTCGAGCAACCGCACCAGCTTGCAGTAGGCGGCCATCTTGGGGTTCTGGCACGTCGACTCCTTCATAACCTGGTCCACGACGAGTTGGGAGTCCCACCGGACCTCGAGGCGCCGGATCCCAAGCTCGATGGCGATGTGGAGACCGTTGACCAGAGCCTCATATTCGGCCACGTTGTTGGAAGCCGTGAAGTGCAGCCGCAGCAAGTATTTGAGCCGGACCCCGAGGGGTGAAACGAAGACGATGCCTGCGCCAGCACCGGTCTTCATCATCGACCCGTCGAAGTACATGACCCAATACTCTTCTTGGGTCGGGAGTGGCGGTAGCTGCGTCTCGGTCCACTATGCCACGAAGTCCGCTAGCACCTAGGACTTAATGGCTTTGCGCAGCGCGTAGGTGATGCCATCACCCATGAGTTCGATAGCCCATTTAGCGATCCTCCCAATCGTCTCTCGATTCTGGATCACCTCTCCGAGAGGGAAGGATGATACCACGGTCATGGGATGGGATTCGAAGTAGTACCACAACTTGCGCCGGGCAAGAATGATTGTGTACACCAGCT
Organism: Eremochloa ophiuroides; assembly: GCA_038502445.1. Lineage (NCBI taxonomy): Eukaryota > Viridiplantae > Streptophyta > Magnoliopsida > Poales > Poaceae > Eremochloa > Eremochloa ophiuroides. Next base: position 39,043,125 of record JAHLJS010000009.1, read on the forward strand.
TCTGGATCTGAGGGTAGCGTGTCTTGGTCTCGGACAAGACTTCGCTGATGAAGTAGACCGGCCGCTGTACTGGCAACGCGTGCCCTTCTTCTTGCCGTTCCACGACGATTGCTGCACTCACAACTTGGTTAGTAGCAGCGATATATAGCAAGAGATTTTCCTCTTTCATAGGAGGCACGAGAACCGTTGCTTTCGAAAGCAGAGCCTTGAGCCTTTTGAGGGCTTCCTGGGCCTCGGTGGTCCAGGTAAAGTGCTCAATTTTCTTTAGCAACCGATACAAGGGAAGTCCCTTTTCGCCGAGCCTTGAGATGAATCGGCTCAAGGCCGCGAGGCATCCCATGAGTTTTGGCACACCCTTGAGGTTCCGGATCGGACCCATCTGCGTGATGGCCGATATCTTTTCCGGGTTGGTTTCGATGCCACACTCGGAAACGATGACCCGAGGAGCATGCCCCGAGGGACCCCGAAAACGCACTTCTCGGGGATTAGCTTTACGTTTCGCTTCTTGAGGCACTCGAATGCCTCTTCTAGGTCAGCTACTAAGTCGCTCGCCTTCCTAGATTTTATCACTATATCGTCTACGTAAGCCTCAACGGTTCGCCCGATGAGGTCCCCAAAAACTTTGAGCATGCAACGCTGGTAAGTCACGCCCGCGTTTTTGAGGCCAAATGGCATGGTTACGTAATAAAATGTGCCGAAAGGAGTAATGAAAGAAATCGCTAATTCGTCGGACTCTTTCATGCGAATCTGATGGTAACCGGAATATGCATCAAGAAAGCAAAGCCGTTCACAGCCAGCGGTGGAATCAACTATCTGATCAATGCGAGGTAATGAAAATGGATACTTAGGACAAGCTTTATTTAAACTAGTGTACTCAACACACATTCTCCATTTTCCATTTTCTTTTTAACCAAAACAGGATTAGCTAACCACTCTGGATGGAAGACCTCCTTGATGAATCCGGCCGCCAAAAGCTGTTGCACCTCCTCCCCGATGGCCCGGCGCTTCTCCTCGTCGAATTGGCGCAGGCGCTACTTCACCGGCTTAGACCCGGCCCGGATGTCCAAGGAGTGCTCGGCGACCTCCCTCGGGATGCCTGGCATATCCAAGGGTCTCCATGGAAACACGTCGGCATGCTTGCGGAGGAAGTCGACGAGCACGGCCTCCTATTTCGGGTCGAGGGTGGTGCTGATTTTCAGCACCTTGCCGTCGGGGGAGCTCGGGTTGAGGGGCACCTCCTTCACCCCTTCAGCGGGCTTAAACGTGCCCATGGCCTTCTTGGGGTCGGGGACCTCCTTTGCCATCCTTTCAAGGTCGGCAATGAGGGCCTCGGACTGCACCAGCGCGCCGGCGTACTCGCAACACTCGACATCGCACTGGTACGTGTGCTGGTAGGAAGCGCCGATGGTGATCACCCCCTTTGGCCCTGGCATCTTGAGCTTGAGGTAGGTATAGTTCTAGACCGCCATGAATTTGGCGTAGCACGGCCTCCCGAGGATGGCGTGGTAGGTGCCGTGGAAGCCTACCACTTCAAACGTCAGGACTTCCTTCCTGAAGTTATCAGGAGTCCCAAAGTAGACGGGTAGGTCGATCTGCCCGAGGGGTTGATGCTCTTCCCGGGCACTATCCCATGGAACGAAGATGTCATGGCCCGGAGGAGCGAGCGGTTGATCCCCATCAAGTCAAGGGTCTCAGCGTAGAGAATGTTGAGGCCGCTGCCTCCGTCCATGAGGACCTTGGAGAGCCTCGTGTTGCCGACGACGGGGTCAACAACGAGCGGGTAGCGCCCCGGTGATGGGACGCGGTCCGAGTGATCGTCCCGGCTGAAGGTAATAGCATCGAGGGACCAGTCGGGTAGCGCCCCGGTTATGGGACGTAGACCTCCCGACGCTCGCTCTTTCGCTATCGCGGCGTAGGGGCGGTCCCGGGCCCGCCGAAGATCATGAGGCACTTGTCGATGGGCGGGAATTCATCGTCCTTCCCGTCCTTGTCCTCCTGATCCTTGGCGGGCTTTTTGCCAGCGTTGTCCTTGAAAGCCTGCCGGCCATAGTGCTTTTTGAACATCACGTACTACCCAAGCGTGTGATGCACCGGACCCTGGTGATAAGGGCACGGTTTGTTGAGCATCTCGTCAAAGAGGCCCCAAGGGGGCGTGTCCCCTTGGGCTCGGTGGCTGCCACGAGGGAGTCGCTGCGGAGGGGGGCCTTTCCCTTCCCTTTCTTCTTCTTGCTGTTTGGGCCTCGGGAAGAGGTGCCCTCGGGGGCCTCCTCCTTCCGTTTGCCCTTTGGGTCGGAGAAGAGGGCTCCTACCACCTCGTCCCCCGAGGCGAAGCTGGTTGTATCTTCATGAGCTCGGAGACGCTGGTGGGGGTTTGGCGTCCCAGCTCATGGACGAGCTCTTTGCAGGAAGTTCCTGTAGCAAATGCTCCGACGACGTTGGAGTCGGCGACCTGGTGCAGTTCATTATACTGCTTAGAGAATTGCTGGATGTAATCCCTGAGGGACTCGCCCGGATTCTGTTTGCAACTTCTGAGATCCCAGGAATTTCCAGGGCGCACGTATGTGCCCTGGAAGTTCCCTACGAAGATCTTGACCAGATCGCTCCAGTCAAAGATCAACCGCAGGGGGAGATGTTTCAGCCAAGCTCTTGCAGAGTCGGTGAGGAACAAGGGTAGATTGCGGATGATGATAAGATCATCCTGCGCACCGCCAAGCTGGCACGCAAGATGATAGTCCGCTAGCCACAGCTCAGGGTTGGTTTCCCCCGAATACTTGGCTATGTTGGCCGGCTGTCGGAACCGGGGCAGGAATCTGGCCCTTCGGATGGCCTCGCTGAAGACGCGAGCACCCAAGGGCTCGGGTGAGGGCTCGCGGTCCTCATCCGAGTCGTAGCGCCCGCCCCGATGGATGTTGTAGCCTCGTGCGACTCCATCGGTCTTCCGCCGACCGCGGGCTTGAAGGATGGCTCGGACGTTGACGTCCTTGCCAAGCCGTTGGTGAACCGACGGGGCCCTCGGGACCACGGGATGCACCGAGGTCTCTCGCTTGTGGCGTGCCGCACCTCCACGTTGGTGACTTTCGGCGCCACGATGGTGTGACGCTGAACTCTCCGCCTGGAGGACGGCCGCATCCTCTAGGAGATCCTTGAGCTGCTTCCTGAGCTGTCGTGCCTCCTCGGTGGAGGGCTCGGGCATGCTCCGGAGCAGCATTGCCGCCTCCGTGAGTTTGCGGCTTGCTCGTGGCAGGGCTCCTGGTGTCCTAACTCCATCGTCGACGATGATACGAGCCTGAACATCCCGGGCCCGGCGACGAGCTGCTCCGCCAGTGCCCTGCTGTTCCTCGCGCTCGAGCGCGGCTCGCAGCTGGGTGAGGCGTAGGCGGTCTTCATCCATCCTTGCCTCCAGTTCCCGGAGCTGCTCTAGCTCCGAAGACCTGTGCGCGGGGCGAGACGTCCCAGCCCCCGGGTCCTGCGGCGGAGCTGACCACGCAGGCCGCGGAGTCGCCGGAGGTGGAGTATGTTGCGGAAGCTGCGGCTGGAGCGGAGAAGGTACGTCGTTGTCGTCCCCCAAATGGACGTCCTCCACCCGTCCGTCTTCGGGGTGCACCAAGTGGTAGCATTCCCGAGCGGGGTCGATGTAGGACTGGTCGGAGTCGGTGACGACGCTCGGGGTGTCCTCCCACGAGTCGTCGGGGTGGACGGTGAAGTCCACGTTCGCCCAGAACTCGTCGTCGTCGTCGCTGAGGACCCGCCGCGATGGTGAGGTCCAACCGCGACGATCCCACTCCTCCGAGTTTTCTCGGGGAGTAAGACTGTCAGTGGAGTCTGTCTCCCCCCCGCCATATGCCCTGGGACTGCTCCCGGGAGAGGATGGTGGGGAGGCCACGTGGTCGCCCACGAGGTCATCTAGACGCTCGAGGCGGTGGACAGGTGTCTCCACCAAATCGTACAACAGAGCGCAGACTGCGCTGACGTGGGCGTCCACAGCGCTTTGGAGCCCGAAGAGAGATGACAGCGGCGCCGTCTCCCTCCCCCAATGAGGCCGGAGAGAGAGCCCTATTGACGCCGCGATCCCGCCCGCGCTCGTCCTTCGGGCGGTTGGCGGGTGTGTGGCTGCCGGCGTCGGGTTGGCGTCCCCTGCTGGGGGCACCTGGTTGGCCGCGCCTTCCGCGACCAGGGGCAGGTTGGCGCGGTTGCACCTCCTCCTCCTGGTTCGTCGGGAAGCGTTGCGTGTGGCATTCCCCTCGTCCTCCGCGACGGGAGGAAGCATCGCCGTGGTCCTTTCCCCGCCTGCCGGATGGGCCGGAGTCAGGACAATGATGATGCGGGGCTCGGTTGGGCGCGGGTTCATCTGAAACCCTTGGCCGGTGGCCACGAACTCAAGACTCCCGAACCGGAGCACTGCGCCAGCAGGAAGCGTCATGGAGATGTCAGCCATCCGTAACCTGAGTCAACACGCAAAAAGGCCCCTACCTGGCACGCCAATTATCGGTGCTAGTTTTAGCGGGTGCTAACACCGGCCAGTGAATTTGTGTTTTGCGGTTGAGGCTTCGGATGGTGTGCAATGGGGGACACAGGGTTTATACTGGTTCAGGCCAAGAGGGCCCTACGTCCAGTGGAGAGGAGAGTCGTGTTGCCTTGCACCGGGGTGCTTGTAGTAGGGGGTTACAAGCTAGGCGAGAGAGGGAAGTGCTCCCAAGTCTCTTGTGGGTGTCTAAGTGTGTACATATTGCTTGTTGTTGTGTATGGTGTCGAGTGGTGCGATCTGTGTATGTGTGAGAGCTTGACAACCTGTCTGAGGCTGGCCCTTGCTCTCCCTTTTATAGTCACAAGGGAGAGACAAGGGCAGCGCGTACATTGCCATGTATGTTACAATGGGGAGTTGTTGTCTCTGTTTGACTGTCATCAGCTACGGTCTTGTCTCCGCGTCCCAGGGGTATGGCCGTAGTGGTTCGTACGATTTTGGTGAGTTCCAGGGCGGCAACAGTCGTCGGGATTACGGCATGGCGTAGGGTCACACCTGGCACACCTGATGGCTGTCCTTCCGCACGATGTGACAAGAGGGAGAGTTGCCTCGGGGCATTGTCTCCCGAGGCTCGGGACTCCTAGAGGCGTGATGGAACGGAGCAGGGCGATATCTCCCCTCGGGCGCATTTCCAGCTTTCGGACAGTGTTTCCCGAGGGTCAGGTGGGCCCGGATGGAAGGCGTTCTCGTCCTTTCGAGTGGACAGTGCAGCTGGTGCCTTTCCCGTTCTTGCGTAGCCCGTTCGTCAGACGCTTGGACTGTCGTAGTCGTAGTTGGTAGATCCCGGCGGAAAACGGAGCGGAGCACCGTAGACCATACTGTGGAGAGGATGGCCGTAGTGGGTCCGTCAAATCCGTCGCCAGGGAAATCCTGACAGGTGGTATGGCCGTCGTGCGCGTGCGAAGTACAGTCGCGTCGAGAATCTCGCCAGATGGGACAGTGCTTGTAAAGTGGTCAGAGAGGTCTCTTGTGGTCCAAGATTGCTCTGCTGACGTCAACTGTGCATTGGATGCTTTTTGAGAGGTTGCGCTCGAGGGGGATGGTGAAGCTCGGGCGAATCGGAGATTCGGCTCCCGAGGGTGCCGCTTTCCCGAGCTCTCTCGGGGAGGCTCGGGCGAATCGGAGAATTGGCACCCGAGGGTGCCGCTTTCTCGAGCTCTCTCGGGGAGGCTCGGGCAAATCGGAGAATTGGCACCCGAGGGTGCCACTTTCCCGAGCTCTCTCGAGGAGGCTTGGGCGAATCGGAGAATTAGCGTCCGAGGGTGCCGTTTTCCCAAGGGTAGGCTGGCGTTGATGCAGCACCGTCATGGGCCTCCGTGGATGCGGCCTTCATGGGCTTTCACAGTTTTTGCCTGGGCTGGGCCGTTCTTAGAATATGTGTTTTTGCATCGAAGTTAGGTACCCCATACTTTGGTACTCGACACTTCTGATATAAAATAAAATAACTTGTTATCAGTGGATGGAAGAGAATATGGTGTCAAGCACATAAAAAGTATTAGTGATACGAGTTATTCCCTCGGTTCCAAATTAGAAGACGTTTGATTTTTTTGATAAGTTTGACTATTCGTTTTATTAAAAAAACCGTGCAAAGTATCACTTCTTTTGTTGTGACATGCTTTATTTATAAATTTTCTTAAAAATTACATAAATTTGACTGTTTTTACATAAATATTTTGAATAAGACAAATGATCAAATTTAAAATAAAAAAGTCAGCGTCTTATAATTTGGAACATAGAGTACCTTTTGTCCATTCCATTTCATTGAACCTGGTGTCCTTGGAGGCATGGACATCTGCTTAGCTGGTGTATGTGGCCTACTCTCTCCGTTTAATAAAGACTGTCATTTTAAATTTTTCAGAAAATATGTTTGACCGTCCGTCTTATTCAAAAAATTTTGTACAAAATACAAAGCCAATTAATAATTATTAAAATATCTCTAATAATAAAACAAATTATAATAAGATAAATGATATTTATATAAAATATTTAAATAAGATGAATGGTCAAATGTGATATCTAAAAAGTCTAAAATGATAGTTTTTTTTTTATGCAGGGAGTATCTACTTCCAGTTCCAGGCTCTCGGCTACCACATACTCCCTACTTTATTCCCGGCACTTTTCCCGTTGCCGTCTACTACCACTCTGTGTTTGGTTTGTACCCCCACATCACCCCCTAAAAAAACCCATAGGGTTTCGTGATAGATACTCTCTTCGTATAGGATTTAGATATCGTTTAGGATAACGATATGGTCTTCAAAACATAAGTTTATCTTTATATTTCTTTAAAAGTATTTATTGAAAAATGATATATGTATATTTTTATGAAAGTATATTTTAAGACAAATTTATTTATATAATTTTTATATTTCTAAACTCAATAATTTTAAAGTTATTCATGATTTATATTTCCAATGTTTAACCAAAACCTTGTCCAAAACGACATTCTTTTTCTATACGGTGGGAGTAAAGTAGTTCATGTTTGACTAAGTTTTTAGCGAATAATATTCGTATTTATAGCTCAAATTAATATATTATGAAAATACATTTCATAATTAATCTAATGGTGTTTATTTGATATTATAAATTTATAGTTTTTTATTTATAATTAGACATAGTTGATACACTAAAACATACTACTATGCGAGAGTTATATGTTTTTTTTGGTATGGAGGGAATAATTTCTCCTTAGTCCTGTCTAGGACTGCTCTTCGCCTACGTTGAGTATTAAAAAAAGTTTATTATAAAAATATTAATGATCTATCTAATTATATTGTACTATTAATATTGATATTAATATCTTCTTTTATATATTTGATTAAAGCGCTTGACTCCACGGAAAACGAGACCGGCACTTATTTTAAATAAATGGAGTACATAGGAAGTTGTTTTGTCCAACGATTTTACGTAAACAACTCCAGTTTCACCCATAGTGTTGTTGATGGAATACAAGAAAAAAACGCTTTGCTAATAAAGTGGAGTCGTGCCAAACATAGAAATAGCCTACACTAATTTGTCCAAGCAAAGTCTCTTCGTCAGCACCTGCTACAAGTATTGATCCACCGCTTTTGGAGAAGACAACCAGGTAATTAACAAATCCTGACTCCTCTTTGTTTCTTACTCTTTATTATTTATCCAAAACTTATGATACCTCCACCACCAACCGATCGTTTGGTTTGTTGTTTACTGGCGTAGATGTTGATCGTCTTCTCAACTTGCTTGGCGAACAATTCGTTATTTGACTAGGAGAAAGTAAGATGAGCCAAGCGCGTGTTCTCAGTTTTGTAATGTTTATCAGAAGTCAAGAGATAGCGCATGAATGCATTTTCGGATGATATCAAGTACTCACTCTATTTCAAATTTCAAATTAAGTCATTCTAAAAACCTCGAAGAGTCAAAAAATATAAATATTTATGACACCAAATTATATTATGAAAATATATTAATTCAACAATTTAGGGCATGTTTGATACAAGTACAACTCACAACAACTTCACGAGATGTGTGAGCTGTTTTTTTCCTAAACATCTTTTTTTTTTCAAAACAGCATCACGGGTGAATCTATTTTTTCCCTCCTCTCATAAAGGGATTAGTTGACGTGAAGCTAAAAAAATAGTTTATCTCAGCTCTCTACCTTATTTCTCTCTCAACAGTGCATGAAGTCGTTGGTGAAGCTATTTTGCCAAACAATATTTTCACTTGTGAGGCTGAGCTGTGCCCAACGAAGCTTTAATGATATTTAGTTAATATCATAAATGTAATTATCTTGTTATATAAATTTAGACAAAATTAATATTTTTTATTCTTCAAAATTATTAAAACTACTTATAGTTTGACAGTCAATAATTGAATCGTCTCATCGCATTGTACCCCACTTCTTATCACAGACGTACAAAATTCATCTATTCATCCTGCGATAGGCGGGCAGTTTGCTATTGAAAATGCTTCTTTGCAAACGGTTATTATAAGAGTAAGTTTGGATGCTTCTTTTAGATCGCTTTGTTCGTTTGAGCTAGAATCAACTTATTTTCAGTCACAGAATAATATCTTTTCTCTCAGAACAATTTAGTTGTACAACTCAGCCCAACCGAATTTTAGTTTATATGTTTGGATACTTTTTTCATATCAGGTTATCATTTGATAATTGTCATATCACAGTATCACGATACCCTTTTTCAGATTCTATATATCCTAATACTTTTCATCAGGTTATACAATTTGAGACCTTTAATGGTGGTCGAGAATGCTTTTGAATGACTCTTGATGCCTCCCCAAAATAATCATTTTAGTTGATTTTACACGCCCAAGGATAATATGGTCATTATAATCCTCCCAACCAACCTTAAAATATTTATAACTCTTCGATAGGATATCGGATAAAGATGATTTTTGTATGAAATTTGTAGATCTCAATAAAATCTACAATTTTATAGTTTTGAGTTTTTTCATTTAAAAATGTTAAGATGCTAAAAAAAATAGTATACAGTTTCAGTAGCGAGATCAGCTTGTCCACGAATCCCCTTTTCGTCTTGAGAATCAAATGATTAATTACTATGGTCAAGCATGATGAAGGGTTTAATGCTAGATCCTGCACCAACATTAGAGTCCGCTGGTTGATGTTTCTTTCAATCCTGCTAGATTTCCAAAAAGATGTTTATATTAGAGCAGCTGTGGCGCCTTTTGGTGGTCTTCTCGAATGGTACCATGATCAGAACAAATCTAGGATTTTAGTCCAATCTCTTTTGTTGAGCCTGGATAGGGTACCCAGAAGTCTGATTGTTTCCCGTGGCACGCTGATTGGTGGGATGTGCCGCTCATGGATGGTTCCAATGTATGTATATATTCTTAACGGAAATTTCCCAAATGCCTTCCCTGCTGATGAGGATCCTATGCCAATAGATGGAGAACCACACCCAGAACATGCGCCTGTTGTTCTAGGGCCCAACCCATTGGAGCCGGATTGGCATGGTGAGCAGCAGGGTGCGGCCTTGAATTTGGGATTCTTTGGGGCTAACCCCCACCCACATCAGCATGTACATGCAGATGCAGTTCAGAACAAGAATCAACAAGCTCAAGGGGACAACAACATGGGAGAGGATGATGAGGCTCATGTTCCATCCCCATAAATATTGTCTCAATGATTGAAGGCATCCATGCCAAATAGTAAGAGAGTAATTTCCAGCACCACCCTTGGTCCTGGTCCTGGAAAGCTCCCACCTTGCACTAACCATCTGAAAGATGTCAACTTGATCAAGCCACTGCTATTGAAAAAAGAAGTATTTGGGCCTATTAGCCCCATGCTCCCCCAAAGTCCAAAATTAAAGGGCAATGGTCTGAACCCAATCTGGCTCTCGTCCAAGCAAAGCACTTAGCATAATGTTGTTCCCGCTCAGTAGTAGCTAAAATTCTATCCAGCTTAATCAGGCTAGGATGAAATTTCATCCCACTCACAAATATATCTCTAAGGAAAAAACTACCAATGAAATTGTTAAACATCTCCATCAGTCTAGGGACCCCATGACCCCCATTCCTTTCATTGTCCCCTCTGTTGAAATTAAAATTGCCACCAAACAGCATAGGTACAGGTTCCTTATCACAAAAGTCAGACAGTTCCTTAATAAAGTCTTTAGGTCATACCACAAAATCAATGTAACAATTCGGTAAAACCCATTTACCAATTCAGTAAAGTACCATAAAAATTGTCCCGCAACTCGGTCAATAAATATAAAGTAACACAAGAAGTCTGAAATTACAATATAAATAGTTCAAACAACATATTAATAGACTAATAGTACATCATTACCTTTTATGTCTACACTTTGTATTGGTCATCAAAGTTTTGATTATGTCATTTTCATCCACTTAAATCCAAAATAAATCTCTCAATGAAGGTGACAAGGCAATCATCCAAAAGATTGTCACTGATCTTGTTTCTTGGCTTGTTTTTGACTAAATGCCCTCTCAACACTTGTTGCCACCGATAGAAGCAATACCAATTTAAGAAACCAAATCATAAACTTTGTGTCTATTTGTTTCAGCTTGCTTAAGTGAGAGGGCAACAAGGTTTTCGAGGCCATTGAATCTATCATCTTGTCTCATGACATCAATATAGTTATCAAGTTGAATTTCAATTATGTATACCTTATTTTCCTGAGAACAAAGTCTGCATACCTTAAGAATTAAAACAAGCAAATGAGTTGGAAGGGTTGACATACAAGAAACAAAGAAAGTAACTTAATATTAAAATAACCTCATCAAATTGATAGTACATATTAGTGATATAGTGTGTTGTCAGAATATTAGTTCTTTTGATGGCTATTGTTGACCAAACAGTGTGTTCCCACTAGCACTTTTGGCGTCTGGTGTTGTTGTTGGGCACTGGCTAAACTGGTATGCAACTCATTCCTTGTACCTTCCTGGCCATATGGGTGCAGATAATGTATAATATAAATAATAAATCTGAATGCCTTCTCACAGCATGCATCTATGCAGAAAGGAAACTTAGGGTTCACTTTTAAAAAAGTACACTAACAATCAATTGTCAGTTATTGTGATTTGTTTGGGTCATGATGGAACATATTAAAGATCAAGGAAACTAAAATAAAAAGGCGTTGTGGCTATTGTAACAGGACCTCCTATCTATCGTCTGCCACTCCCAGCTATTTGTGAAAAAAATGAATAATAGTGTTTTGACAAAAAAAATCATTATATGGCTTTATTTTCTTTTGAGATGATAGTAACTATCCTGATTAGCAGGACTCAACGAATAAGGACGTTGTGAAGTGTGATGAGAACCTGAAGACTGTAATATTGGGTAGGTCCAAAATGGAACTCTCTGAACTCTCATTTATTGTTAAGCTCCATTTCCCAAAATTGCCAAGGTAGTATATTGAAGTTTTGTGGGAACTTTATTGGATAGGCGAAATCATATATGTATTGTTTTGCTAAAATTTCTATTTATCAATTGTATGTACTAAAGCGAACGATACATTGAGTTTACTGATTAGATTGCATTGTCTTTTTGATAACATATTACATTGCATTGTCTTTTTGATAACACGTTTGAAGTATCAATAACTTTATTCATGTTTGTTGGCGTGGTCTATCTCCACTCAACACAAGTTCACAACCTAGGCTCAAAGGCGGATGCGCACGGGTGAGACTAGGAATCTTGTGGGAAGTAAATGATCTCAACTAACTCTTTGTACATGATTTACATTGCTATTTATAGGCTACAGTACACTGGTGTGGTTCCATTACATTGCAACCCTCGCCTGATGCCAGGCATATTCCCCGGACAACTCATTCTACGTCTAACAACCCTAAGGGTGTTATCATCAATTCTCCCTCTTACTTCAACCACCCACTTGCTTGTCGCGTAGCGTCGGGGTCTTTGCTTGTCTCGAGCCTTCGCGTAGGAGCCTTTGGCCCATTTGGGGTTTCCGGACCGAGCTTCTCAGAGTCTTCACCTGAGCCGGGGTACCTTCGCTAGCGCCAGTGAAGGCTCCTCTCTCCTGGGAGGCTAGGACTTGTGCCAGCGCAGGCGAGCCTCCGCCGATGCTTTGTGTACCTACAATTGCATCCTTGCATACACAGAAGACAGGTTAGTCGTTACTCCTTGGGCAGATCATGGTGGAGATCCTGGGTCATGCGGAACTTCCCGCGGGATCTGCAGCCGAGCCTCCGTGCCTGTTACAACAATGTTTAACTGAAGAAACAAGATGTGCATTACAAATTCTTTTATTGGGACTTCAATTAAGCAGAACTTCGATGGTGCACCTGACTTTAGGACAATAGAATGTGTCACGTGGGGCCACGCCTATTGCAGGTTGCAGCATGCCATGCCCGCAGGGCGTAGAGACCGTGCTAACCAAGCCAACAGAAGTCGCAGCCGCGGCACCAGACATGCAGGACAAGATAGAGATAAGAAGAAAATAGATTAGATGGAAATCATTAGAGTCCTATATACATAAACAATCGTTAAAGGTAAGCAAGAATTATTCTTAATTCATTCCTTCTTGTGTAGGGTTATGAGGATACTACGCTAGCCGGAAAACAAAAATTTTAACCTCATAAAGTAGGATCAACTAGTAGTTATAGGTCACGGGATTACCACTAGGCGCACAGGTGCAGTGAAAGCCATCTCGATGTAGACGTACGAGTCGCAGCAGTACCGTACAGTTGCGAGGTCCTCCGTCCATCCGTCCCCTCGTGCGGTTCGTCCTTGTGCTCCAGATGTAGCACCTCCAAGGTATTGACACGAACAGGGAGGAAGCATTGTGCCTCCGGATTGCTAGGTCAACGAGGAGCAGCAGGTGCGAGCATGGGGGGCGGCGGCGGTTGCCAAATGGGCATGGGATAACCTAGCCCCGTCGCCCACCCCTGCATATATTAGGCATCCTCATGAGCTTCCGAGATGGAGGCCCATTAGTAACCCTAAGTCTTGTCTAATTCGGGTCCAACTCGAATTAGGCTTCCAACCCCTTAAACGCACGACTCTATCGGTTCACGCACGCATAGACGTGGCTCGAGAACTCCTACTCGGCCATAAGTTGATAGCGGCCTCTAGAAAGGCATGTCAACTCCTATGCGTACACAAAAATCATATCAGAAGAATCACCACAAACCCACATACTTGTTATTCCCTTGCCTCACGGTATTTGGTCCAACTCATAGGTTAACACTTAACCCAAGCACGGCCATGCATTTCTTGATCTAATCATTAGAGTGATCCAGTGATATCTCTCTCACATAGAGAGGGGCAAATTTTATCTTGATTGTCTATGTCTCACAGCATATTTCCTGATAAACCTGAAAGCCACCTTTATAACAACCTTGTTATGGAGTAGCGTCTGATAACCCCTGAGTAGGTTGTTTGACATCCTGAATACATACAACAATCTCATGTTTAAGGACACAACGTACATGATGTGAATAGAGATAATAACAACATCTCACGTTGGGTCAGTCCATCCCCATGCCATACATGTGCCCACATTACTAGTTTAACATGTCCATGTTTATGACTTGTGAAACATAGTCATCAACTCATAATGTCCTGATCTAGTATTCATTTGTGTCCTTACACAAACTCTGGCCAAGGACAACTTTAGAATATCCATACAAGTACAAACAATTCACATAATTGCTAATCGATACAAGTTGTCTTTAATGGAAATTCAATGAATTCATAAATATCATGGATACAAGGCAATACAATCATCTCTATGATTATCTCTAAGGCATACTCCCAACATCTTGTTCCCCAAAAACCTAATGGATGCTAAGGGGCAGAACCTCGCTCCTAGCCACAAATCGCGACTACAAACTCCATAGTCGGGATCTAGCTACCTTAACCCCGAGTGTCCTTGACAACCTGGTATCACATTCCAGGCATTCCTCACCCTCGGTCACACAACTGTCGTATCCATCCATTGCACCACCCAGCCAGCCTGTACCGCCGCCATGGGGGACGCCTGTAACACCCCTAGTGTTACTGTCACTAAAACCTGTCGTGCCATCATGATTGCATGCAAATCATCCCGCATTCAACCCTGTTAGTGTGCATTAACTAAAATAAATTTTATTCTCGCATGTGATTGTGCATAGGTACTTTAGAGTGACTTATTACGTAAATGCTTGTGTTTGTGTGTAATTATCTAAATCCAATTGAAAAATAAAAAGAAAATCATTTATAAACCCTACAACGGACCCAAAACCCTAATTTAAAACTAAAAGGAACTAGATGTTGGGTCTTAAACAAAAGTTGTAAATCTTTAAAAGTTGAGCAACTTCTAATTTGGGTAATTTTGAATTTATTAAATAAAATTTCAAATACAACCCTAACCTATACCTAAAAGTTTAAATTTGAAATCCAGTTTCAAGAACTATCAAGAATTTGACCAAACATTTTTAATTAAAGTCGTAAAGCTTTTCAAGTTGAACAACATTTATATTTAGGGATTTTCAAGTTATTGAGTGAAATTTGAAATGAAACTCAAATTGGTGTTTAAGAATTCAAATTTGAAATGTCATTTAAAACTTTATCAAGAATCTGACAAAACTTCTTAAATATAAGTTGTAGGGCTTCTCAAGTAGAACAACTTTTATTTTTGTATATTTTCACGTTGTTGAGAAAACTAGGGTAGGAGTACTGTGCAGCTATAGGGCATCGCCCCTCCCTACCCTAGCTCACGCGTGGGGGCTGGCTTGCCGCCGCGGGGCGCTGCTGTCCTTGCTGCCGGGCCGCACGTCGCTGGCATTAATGCCTTCGTGGGGGCCCTGGCCGCGTCCCGAGCGCACCACCGTCATATAAAACGCACCACCACCACCTCGTTTCCTTTTTCTTCCCTCCATTGCCGCCGCCGTCGAGATTCAATTCGTCGACGAATTCGTCGTGCACAAGCCACCTCCATCCCCTTCATCTTCCCAAACCTTGATTCCCTTCCTGGCGCATCGATTGAACCATCCCTGGCCGGTGCCTGTCGTCCGTGGCTCTTGAGCGACCCCTTTTCTTCCATGCGGCCGGCAAAGCTCCGCCGTGAGTTCTGTCCATGTGGCTAGGTCGTCCCAGTGAGTCGATCTCAACACCGTCTATCGTTCTGAATCCTGGTTCATGCCGTGTTGATGATCAGCCTTTCCTTTTTTACTCTTCCGAATCAACTCATCGGGAACAAGTTCCTCGCCGTCGGAGCCCGTCGCTGCCGTCTCGGTTTCCATCGACGACTTGTCTCCGGTCATCCTCATCCCCAACCCGCGTGCGCACCGTGCCTAGGTGAGCCCCTTGAAGCTCCGAGGGTAGAGGGTTACGACCGGTGAGGTTCCCCGTTGCCGGAACACGCAGAGTCGCCGTGGCCGTCCTCCATGGTCGCGGTAGAGCTCCAACCGAGTCCCGGAGCGTCCAAATAAATTTTTAGGGAGTGGCGCGAGGTATTTGGGAGTGCGTTGCGGGTGTTGCCCTCGCCGGAGTGGTTGCAAGAGGCAGGCCGTCGTAGCCGGAGCCGCCGCGCGCGCACGTGGGCAGTTTGCGCGCAATCGAGAGGTGGGAGAGAGAGCTGACAGGTGGGGACCGCCTGTCAGCGGCTCTGAGAAAGGAAGAGGGCGCAGGATTGTGTTAGGCCGAGTTGGGCCGGGGTGTTTAGGGTTGGGGCGACTCGGACAGGATTAAGTTTTTCATTTTCCACGAGAATTAAATGGATTTTCTCATTTGCCTGGTAAAATGAACAGTAAAGCAATTTATTATTTTTGTATGAATATTTATGTTAAACTAAAAATTATGAAAATAATTAGGTATGCTCTGTGTAGTGCATAGTATTTAAATAAAATATTAAATAATGAATTTGAACACTTTCTATAGTAGCTAAAAATCTGTCTTTAAATTAATAAATGGATATTTGGTGAATTTTAATAAATTCTATATTGATCCAAAAATCGTGAAATTTATTTTGATAATGTTTTAAGCTCAGCACTATCTGTTAGAAAAGTTTGGAATCAAATGGAAGTAGTTTAATTGTTTGTCATTTAATTCCCTATTAATTGATTAATTAAGAAAAATGTTATTAGAATTAAATTTAATGATTTGCTTAATCTGTTATGATTTGATTAGATACTCTGGAGCACATGAACCCCTGCTGTTCCAAACTTTGCTGATCATTTACCTTGAAAGCATAAAATGAATTGTTTTATGTAGTAATTAAATGCTAAAACGAAATTCTAATTGATAAACTGATCAATAGGAATAAATAGGGAACCCTAATCACTTTAGGTTTTGTGTGACTTTCGGATTGATTGATTGACCCTAGGTCATTATCTTAAAATGATCCTTGGCATCCTTAATCCTTGTTTGAAATCATTATTAACTACTTGATAGTAGTATAAGTCGATTAATGCGGCTTTCTATGACCGTAAAAATGGTCAATAAAACAACAGGATAAGTTTGTTGGCTTGTAACTTTATCGTGAAGGAGAGCTGTACTTAACTTTCTAAATTAAATTTACCTTATTTACTTCACAATTTAGTGCATCTCATGCATCATGACATACATATCATCTTATTGAGCAGTGCATTATTATTACGTGTAATGAACGTGGGATAATTTATTTTCTGAAGCAAGGCCGGGTAAGGTCTTCACTCGGAGGACGTGGATCTTTCTCGGTGATTGACTTCAGGGTTCTATCTACTCCAAGCAACAGGCAAGCCCCGGTGCATTCAGCCCTTTCCTTGTGATTTACAAAATATTTATAACTTGATTTAATCTACTACATTAAGTATATATAGTTGAGTGATAACCCAATTGATGCATTACCAATCTTGACCACTGAAACACTACCCTTGAAACCATTTTAAAACAAAATGTTTAAAAAATGCTTAGCCCTGCTAAATTAATTTAGTTTTGCACAAAATGCTATTTTTGAGCTATTGTGATATATTATTGATTAAACTCATGAAAAAGGGAATTGGTAATGTTCTCGTTCGGTGACTGTGCACCTGATCAGTACATTGTCACCAACGGGAAGGGATTTCCTGCTCGGTGATCGTAGCTTGGGTTAAAGTTCCAACACATTGTCACCGACGGAAAAGAGATTTGAAAACCGTTTGGTCACCTTGTACTTGGGTTGGAGTTCCAATGCATTGTTTCCGACGGAAAAGAAATTAGGGACCATTCGTTGTAGGCCTGCTGGATCGAGATTTTGCAACTAGCCACATACTCCGGAAAGCCCTGACTCCGGTGGCTCTACTACTTGAACCGACAACCACGCACTGGGAGTGGAGAGATGGCGAGAGTAGCATGTACCCTTGTGACCGGCGTGTCTGGAAACGATAGGAGTACTGTGCTCTCGGGTGGCACATGGTGCAGGACCGGTTCAGGTTTTAGAAAAGCCGTGGTAGACGGGGTTGGCATGTGCAAGCTTAGGTGCTACATATGCAGTGTGGATAGGGATCCCCAGCTGAGCATTAATTAATTCGAATCGTCGTTGCTGCTCGGTTATGGAGACTTGATCCTTTGACCATTCAACGAAGAGTGGTTCGGAACTAAGATGTTTTTGAGAATGAAGAAGTAAATAGAATTGAAAGGATACATGTGAAATAACTGAGACTCATGGTTCTTGATTAAAATAATATTGAAGTAAAATATTAGAAATATGATTCAAGATTAGTATTGCTTTTCTACAAAATACTTTGATTCTTGTTAAAGCCTTACCTTGACTCCCCTCAGCCTGCATTCCTGAGTCTTCTCCCCAATTTTTAGTCGGGTAAGTCTTGCGGAGTACACCATGTACTCAGGGTATGTTAACCCCCTGTTGCAGGTGAATCGAGTGGACAGTTCTACGTGGGACCGTGCCGGTTGACGGATCGTGCATGGACAAAGATGTGTTTATGATATAACCGTTGGGTAAGGTGTCTAGTTGTATGCTGCTAATCCACTACGAAACTCTGGTTTGAGATAATGTAACCTATGTTGATAAACCTATGGTCATGTAATACTTCCGCACACGTTACTCTGATTTAAATTATTTGTGTAAACTATTGTAATACATGTAAAGTCTTTATAATGAGATCCTCGGGGAAATCAGGGTTTTCGAGGGAACCCGGCAGGCCACCTAGGTTGCGGGGAACTCGTGCACAGTAGCCGGATGTCCTTAGGGACGATGATGGTGCACGTGGGCCTAGTGATCTGAGCGGTTCTGTCACAACGCCAATGACAAGGAAGCTGCCCTCTAGAAGACCTTGGACGTCCTCGCCACCACGCTTCAGTCCCTGCAAGCCATGATCGATGCCAACTCCCAGGCCATCTAATGCCTAGAATATAATCGGTCGCCGTCGTCGGGCTCGGGCTACAAATATGTTTCTGGGGAGAACCACAATGACCGATCGCCACAATTCCAGACGGCAAGTTCGATCCTCCCATCTTCATTAATCGTTGCGAGTCGTACTTTCACCATCAGCGGATCATGGAGGAGAAAAAGGTGTAGATGGCGTCATACAATCTAGAGGTCGCCTAGACATGGTACATCCAAATTCAGCAGGATGAGGGCATCCCTTCGTGGCGCCGCTTCAAGGACCTACACTCCACCTCCACTACGGCCCTCCTCTTCACTCCAATCCGCTCGCAAGTTGGCAGCGTACAACAGGACAAGCACCATCGCAGACTACTAGGATCTCTTTCAGGCGCTCTGGCCCCGCGCGGACCGGTTGGATGAGGCGCAATGCGTTCAGCTCTTCACCGCCGGTCTCCAGCCGCTGCTCAGCTTCGACGTCGAACTACACAACCCGCAATTGCTCACGGGTGCCATGAGCCTCGCAAGCAAGCTTGACCTTCGGGACTAGTACGTGGCGCCCCCACCTTGCGCGCCGACCCGGGGTCTTCTTCCGGCGCCGGCTCCGCGCTTCCCTCTGCCGGCACCACCGGCTGCTTTCCGGCCCCTCTGACTCCGACCACCGTCACATTGGAGGGCCGGCCCGTCCGCCATCTCACCAAGGCCAACCAGGAAGAGCGTCAGCATCTCGGTCTCTGCTACAATTGCGATGAGAAGTTCGGATGTGGCCATAATCATGTCCATTAGTAACACAAAATAAGTTCGGACATTGCTACAACTGCAACAAGAAGTTTGGACGCGACAATCCCAAAAATCCTTTCCAAAAACTAAGAAGTTAAAGTCCTAAAAAAAATATTAGGAACACAAAATAAGTTCATCTGCAATAGTATCCAATAAATCACTCCTAAAATATCTAAATTTTCATCCCACAAATTCTTCTCCCTTCCTTGTGTGCGAGCACCTTCTCTAGAGCTTCAGGACCAGTCGGTCGCCGGCCAAACCATACAAGTGCATGCAGAGAGAAATCGCAGGAAATGGCCACAGGCAGGGTAGGCATAGAGAGATAGAGACAGTAGTAGCCTATCCTCGTGACTGACTACCTCGCGCTCGCGGAAGCAACACCAGCATGCGTCATCGTCGGCGCGGTCCTGCGACCTCTTCACGGTGACTGGCAGACGATGGCTCGTCCGGCAGCGGCGGTACGCGACCTCCGCGCTTAGCCCGCGCCCCACCTCAACCGCGGACGGCGGCGATCTCCGACACCGTGCGAAGCTCGATCTCCAGGTCTAGGACGATACACGCGCGCCGGGTTGCCGAGCTCACGGAGCATCACGGCTTCACGGGCCTGTGGAGCGCGAGCTCCACGATGAGTTTTAAAAAAAAATTCTTGGAGATGCTCTTACATGTTTACTATTGGTTTTTAAAACTGAGGTTTCGCAATGCCACAATTTTAGGAAACAACGACACCCAAACGGCCCTTAATTAGTCACTTAGACCCATATGATGCCACCTGGAATGAAATAGAACATGATTGAAAGTAACGTTGACTCGATCACGCTTAGGTCAACTACCCAACTGCAGTTCGCCAATCGTGTGTGTGCTTCTCTGCCCGGCGGCATCATAATTGTTCAGTTGACCTGCAGGCTGCTAGCTAGCAACGCACTAGAAAATGATATATTCACTGACAATACTAGAAGATGGGAAAAGAAACACCTAATAATGATTACTTGTTAATTCCATTCTCATTAGTAACATGGGCACCAGCTCAGAAAAGGACACTCAGCATCAATTGATCAAAGCCTGACTTCAGTCTTCAGTCATCATGCTCTCACTCCCCAAATTAAATTAAATTTTACAGCTGTTCAAAACCAAACTATATTAATTAAATATGTCCTGAAATATATTAAATATGTCATGAAATATATTTATGACGCCCAGAAAATATTATTAGATCCGTCATGAAATATATTTTCAAAGTGTACATATCTAATGTGACAGATATTGATACTCTTCTATATATAAAGTTGATCAAATATAAAACAATTTAACTTAATTTATTTTGGGACAGCTGAGTATTCTGCATTACACATACATAAAAGCTTTGCACATCAACTGTTAGCGAGAAAAGATCACAAAATTGACCGAAATTAATTACATAGTGCGTTTCTCAGGAAATGTAAAAAAAAAGTATTCTAGGAGATGCTTTGTTATCTGGAAAGAGGGGGAAGAAACACCAGTAACTAGCCACGTACTCCGGGAAACTCTGACTCCGGTGGCTCTACTACTTGAACCGATAACCACGCACTGAGAGTAGAGAGATGGCGAGAGTAGCGTGTACCCTCGTGGCCGGCGTGCCTGGAGACGAGAGGGGTACTGTGATGTCGGGTGGCGCAGGACCGGTTCAGGTTTTGGAAAAGCCGTGGTAGACGGGGTTGGCATATGCAAGCTTAGGGGCTACATATGCAGTGTGGATAGAGATCCCCAGCTGGGTATTAATCGATTCAAATCGTCGTTGCTCCTCAGTTATGGAGACTTGATCCTTCAACTATTCAACGAAGAGTGGTTCGGAACTAGGATGCTTTTGAGAATGAAGAAGTAAATGGAATTGAAAGGATACATGTAAAATAAGTGAGACTCATGGTTCTTGATTAAAATAATATTGAAGTAAAATATTAGAAATATGATTCAAGATTAGTATTGCTTTTCTATAAAATACTTTGACTCTTACTAAAGCCTTACCTTGACTCTGCTCAGCCTGCATTCCTGAGTCTTCTCCCCAATTTTTAGTCGGGTAAGTCTTGCGGAGTATCCCATATACGCAGGGTTTGTTAACCCCCTGTTGCAGGTGAGTCGAGTGGACAGTTCTACGTGGGACCGTGCCGGTTGACGGATCGCGCGTGGACGAAGATGTGTTTATGATATGACCCTTGGGCAAGGTGTCTAGTTGTATGCTACTACTCTACTACGAAACTCTGGTTTGGGATAATGTAACCTGTGTTGATAAATCTATGGTCATGTAATACTTTCGCACCATTTACTCTGATTTAAATTATTTGTATAAACTGTTGTAACACATGCAAGGTCTTTATAATGAGATCCTCGGGGAAATCAGGGTTTCCGAGGAACCCGGCAGGCCACCTAGGTTGCGGGGAACTCATGCACAATAGCCGGATGTCTTTAGGGACGATGACGGTGCACGTGGGCCTAGTGATCTGGGTGGTTCAGTCACAGAATAGTATCAGAGCATTTCATTGTAAAGTACTTGCAGTATTACTTTACAAAAACTTCAAAATGATTTGGAATGAATAAAATTAATGGGGTAGTTTGGTCCGAGTTGCTTCTGAACTTTCCTCCTTCATTCTATATAATCTTTTCTTGATTATTTCTATAGATTTATAGGTAGGTCCTGAGCTTAGTAGTGGATTAGCACATTAAACATGCCCTATGTTAAAAACATTGAGTGCATGCCACTCTAATATTTAATCAGTATATCTGTATATATTAGAGTATTCTGATTCACGTTGGAACGCTCATGCATCATGACATTACAACTACTAATAATATCCCCGTTATTAAGTATATCTATACTTTCTAAAATAAGGCTTACTTCAAAATATATTTTTGTTAAAAATAAATTCTCACCCTTCTTCTAAACAAATGGATCCGCAAGAACCTGCTATTGGAATTGACGAGTGCCTAACCATGTTCGGAACTCCTACAGTGTCATGGCAATTACTACAGGAAGTAGGCTACTCAAAACCACCAAAATATCGTTGGTCCCGTATTGTTCTCCTTGCTCGATCGTAGTATGAAGTGTCCCTACAGATTCTAGACAGAGCATTAACAATGGGTTGACTATAGCTTTACTTTTGAAAACTTCGAAAGGTTTTATATATTAAAAGTGTTTAAAGAAAACCAATTTTCAAAAATGATTCTTCTAGCTTTCCTTATGCTTGCTGAAAGATCTGGCATTGGTATCTGACAACTTAAGACAAAGGACACCTAAGAGTTTTAGCTCTTCTTACAAGGACCAGTGAAGAGTCAAAGTTCTCCAACAATGATCTACAGAGTGCTCCTTTACCTCCCTCTGAATTAGAGTGAAGATATATAAAGTGTTGTCCTATATATATATAGGTTATATACTAACTAACGTTGTGAAGACGCGTAGGACAAGCATTCACCGTATTATCTACATGGGATTGAAATATTTAAATTTCCCCTTATATTCTAGTGCATCTATGGTTATCATAGCTGTGTGGTTTCTAAAAAAAAGGTAGGTATTAGGTTTTTGTCAATCCTTGATAATCCTTGCTCCATGAGTTCCTAGTCTTGGGGAATTTCTGGATACACTCATTTATCATGCCAACTCAAAATAAAATTTTAGCTAATCCTTGAATTCTTAAATCTTTCCATGTGTAAATTCTTATTTTCTCTTTTCAAGACACTGCTCTTTTCCTGAAAGCTATTGTAATTGTAGTCTATGGGATATCATCTTCATGACCATGATGCAGCGCCGAAATCTGGGGTCTCTTATGGATCGCGACCATAGGAAGTTACTGCCGGACGCTCGCGGTTATCAGGGTTAGTGGTCGTGATCCTAGCCTGCAATTAATGTGCTTTCACTCTCATTGGAATCTCTTTTAAAAAAATTCATATCCGAGTTTTCCCCCTAAATTTCTAAAATTCCTTGTTGTTTAAAACTAGCTTGAAATCTACTTTGAGAATTCATTTCTTCGGGAACTCCAGGATACACTTGAATTTACCCCACTGACCCAGTACAAAAACTTGGCCCTAGTCCTTGACCTTCCACTAGTGTATTTGTCATGCCTTGATCCAACACATACCATTTCCTTGAATTCAACATGTTATACGAGTCATTATGGTTATGCCATATAGTAGTGCCATGACCTGTGACCACGGTGCCGCGTCGAAACCTCGGGTCTCTTGCGTGCCATGGCCACGCAAGATTCTACTAGGCACGTGCAGGTATCGAGGTTTAAGGTTGTGATCTACTATAGCTTTATAACTAATAAGCTCTATTCCGTTTACTGTGGTGTAACATAATCTACGACTGCGATACAATATAGCAGCCCGAAATCTCATGTAACTCGCGACTGCATGAGGTTTTGAAAGGGTATATGCTCGTATCGAGGTCCTTAGTCATTTTTCATCATAGCTACAATCGATATACCTTCTCTCTTTTGACTGAGGTTACTTTAATTGTGTTCTACAATGGTATCTCGACCCGTGACTATGGTGCCGTGTCAAAACCTGGAATCCTCTGTGGACTGCAGTCGCATAAGATCTTACCAGGGCACGCACTGGTGTCGCAGTCGGTGCTCCTGAACCATTATAACTCGCAATTTAAGGTGATCTCACTCTCCTTGAAATTTTTTTTGGAAGTAGCAAATGACTCAGAATCAAAAATAGTGAGCGGTCATGTCGCTTAGCTAATGAAAGTAGCTAGTTTCGTGGACCCGATGCCAGATCAGGCCTAACCTGATGTCAGATGTCTGTGTAATATAAAACCCTGGGATGAGTGGGAAACTAATGTAAATCTAGTCTAGCTTAAGTTGACCCGCTAGTAGTTAATGATAACTAAGCTGTGGACTTCGTAGAATCCTTGCACCACTGTTGTAAACTGTTTTCTACTTAAGGTTATGAATAGTAGGTGTGTGCCTGATGTGGTGTATAACTAAAACTAAAATTTTAAAGTCGTCTTGGTTCGAGGGGTTTATTCGGGTGTATTTGATAATGGTGTTAGGGTTAACAACCGATGGTGCCGCGACGAAACCGAGTGCTTCCCGTGTCATGCAAACAGGGGTTAGCTGCTCGGCACACGCTGGTATCGTCATCCTTGACCTTAACTCATATGAAATCACACACAAATAATATTCCGCATAAAGGTTTTTATTTTGACGAAGTAAAGTTTAAAATTTTAGTGTTAAGAGACAACTGATTAGATCGAATAAGAGTTCGCATTATAGGGGCTAGGTAATTAAGTGTGGACTAGTAACTTATCAACTTAAGTTGCCTGAATCAATTTATCAGCTGTGCATAAGGTATTCCAGGTATCACAACTTAGGAAGTGTCTTCGGGAGCCCGATCAAGACAGCGACGTAGTAAGCGTTGAAATGGAATGAGATGTGACATTCTCCGAGTACCCCATTCGAGTCCTAGTTCGGAAAGGCCGTGTTACTCGAAGAACCTCACAAGACGGGACAAAGTACAATGGAGTCAGCATTCGGAAGAAAAAGCCACTCGGGAACTAGAAAATCTTCTATTTGGAAACTTTTCTAAGTTCTTTACTACTCTTAAAACATAATCTATCCCTTTCAAGTTTTATAAAATGTAAACCCCTACTTGCTCTATAGTCAAGTCTAAAAATTTTTTGCTTGACATATTTTCTTTTCCATTACTTAACCTAAGGTTTTAGCCGTATCTTAAATCTCGAGGCGAGATTTATTTAAGAGAGGAAGGATGTAACACTCCTGGTGTTACTGTAACTAAAACATGTCATGCCATCATGATTGCATGCAAATCATCCCGCATTCAACCCTGTTAGTGTGCATTAAGTAAAATAAATTTTATTCTTACATGTGATTGTGCATAAGTGATTTAGAGTGACTTATTACGTAAATGTTGTGTTTTTGTGTAATTATCTAAATCCAATTAGAAAATAAAAAGAAAATCATTTATAAACCATACAACGGACCCAAAACCCTAATTTAAAAACTAAAAGGACCTAGATGTTGAGCAACTTCTATTTTAGATAATTTTGAAGTTATTAAATAAAATTTTAAATACAACCCTAACCTATACCTGAAAGTTTAAATTTGAAATCCAATTTCAAGAACTATAAAGAATTTGACCAAACACCTTTAATAAAAGTTGTAAAGCTTTTCAAGTTGAACAACATTTATATTTGGGGATTTTCAAGTTATTGAGTGAAATTTCAAATGAAACTCAAATTGGTGTTTAAGAATTCAAAATTGAAATGTCATTTAAAACTTTATCAAGAATCTGACAAAACTTCTCAAATATAAGTTGTAGGGCTTGTCAAGTATAACAACTTTTATTTTTGTAGATTTTCAAGTTGTTGAGAAAACTTTTGAGAATTGGACTGAATTTGAAATGAAATTCAAAATCCATTTTTACCCCTTTTGAATTATTCAAAATCCATTCAAGATTTGAATTTGGTTCAAAAACCAAAGTTGTTCAGAATTAAATTTTCTACAACTCTTATTAAGGGCATTTTCGAGTCACAACATGAAATCAAGGGTAATTTGGTAATTAAAAAGGGGAACACTAGGGTAGGAGTACTGTGCAGCTACAGGGCATCGCCTCTCCCTACCCCTGCTCGTGCATGGGGTTGGCTTGCCGCCGCGCGGCGCCGCTGTCCTTGCAGTCGGGCCACACGTCGCCGGCATTAATGCCTTCATGGGGGGCCCCGGCCGCGTCCCGAGCGCACCACTGCCATTTAAAACGCACCACCGCCGCCTCGTTTCCTTTTTCTTCCCTCCATTGCCGCCGCCGTCGGGATTCGGTTTGTCGACGAATTCGTCGTGCACAAGCCACCTCCATCGCCTCCATCTTCCCAAACCTTGATTCCCTTCCTGGCGCATCGATTGAGCCATCCCTGGCCGGTGCCTGTCGTCCGTGGCTCTCGAGCGAGCCCTTTTCTTCCCTGCGGCCGACAGAGCTCCGCCGTGAGCTTTGTCCATGTGGCCAGGTCGTCCCAGTGAGTCGATCTCAACACCATCTATCGTTCTGAATCCTGGTTCATGCCGTGTTGATGATCGGCCTTTCCTTTTTAACTCTTCCGTATCAACTCATCGGGAACGAGGTCCTCGCCATCGGAGCCCGTCGCCGCCACCTCGGTTTCCATCGACGACTTGTCTCCGGTCATCCTCATCCCCAACCCGTGTGCGCACCGCGCCTAGGTGAGCCCCGTGAAGCTCTGAGGGTAGAGGGTTACGGCCGGTGAGGTTCCCCGTTGCCGGAACGCGCGGAGTCACCGTGGCCGTCCTCCATGGTCGCGGTAGAGCTCCAACCGAGTCTCGGAGCGTCCAAATAAATGTTTAGGGAGTGGCGCGAGGTATTTGGGAGTGCGTTGGGGTTGTTGCCCTCGCCGGAGTGGTCGCAAGAGGCAGGCCGTCGTAGCCGGAGCCGCCGCGCGCGCACGTGGGCAGTTTGCGCGCAATCGAGAGGTGGGAGAGAGCTAACACGTGGGGACCACCTGTCAGCGGCTCTGAGAAAGGAAGAGGGCGCAGGCTTGTGTTAGGCCGAGTTGGGCGGGGTGTTTAGGGTTGGGGCGACTCGGACAGGATTAAGTTTTTCATTTTCCACGAGAATTAAATGGATTTTCTCATTTGCCTGGTAAAATGAACAGTAAAGCAATTTGTTATTTTTGTATGAATATTTCTGTTACACTAAATATTATAAAAATAATTAGGTATGCTCTGTGCTGTGCGTAGTATTTAAATAAAATATTAAATAATGAATTTGATCACTTTCTGTAGTAGCTAAAAATCTGTCTTTAAATTAATAAATGGATATTTGGTGAATTTTAATAAATTCTATATTGATCCAAAAATCATGAAATTTATTTTGATACTGTTTTAGGCATAGCACTATGTGTTGGAAAAGTCTGGAATCAAATGGAAGTAGTTTAATTGTTTGTCATTTAATTCCCTATTAATTGATTAATTAAGAAAAAGGTTATTAGAATTAAATTTAATGATTTGCTTAATCTGTTATGATTTGATTAGATACCCTGGAGCACATGAACCCCTGCTGTTCCAAAGTTTGCTGATCATTTACCTTGAAAGCATAAAATGAATTGTTTTATGTCGTAATTAAATGCTAAAACAAAATTCTAATTGATAAACTGATCAATAGGAATAAATAGGGAACCCTAATCACTTTAGGTTTTGTGTGACTTTCGGATTGATTGATTGACCCTAGGTCATTACCTTAAAATGATCCTTGGCATCCTTAATCCTTGTTTGAAATCATTATTAACTACTTGATAGTAGTATAAGTCAATTAATGCGGCTTTCTATGACTATTAAAATGGTCAATAAAACAACTGGATAGGTTTGTTGAATTACAACTTTATCGTGAAGGAAAGTTGTACTCAACTTTCTAAATTAACTTTTCCTTATTTACTTCATAATTTATTGCATCTCATGCATCATGGTATACATATCATCATGTTGAGCAGTGTATTATTATTACGTGTAGTGAACGCGGGATAATTTATTTTCTGAAGCAAGCCCGGGTAAGGTCTTCACTCGGAGAACGTGAATCTTTCTCGGTGATTGACTTCAGGGTTCTATCTACTCTAAGCAACAGGCAAGCCCCGGTGCATTCAGCCCTTTCCTTGTAATTTACAAAATGTTTATAACTTGAGTTAATCTACTGCATTAAGTTTATAGGAGTTGAGTCATAACCCAATTGATGCATTACCAACCTTGACCGCCGAAATACTACCCTTGAAATCATTTTAAAATAAAATGTTTGAAAAATGTTTAGCCCTGCTAAATTAATTTAGTTTTTCACAAAATGCTATTTTTGAGTTATTGTGATATATTATTGATTAAACTCATGGAAAAGGGAATTGGTAATGTTCTCGTTCGGTGGCTGTGCACCTGATTAGTACATTGTCACTGACGGGAGAGGATTTCCTGCTCGGTCATCGTAGCTTGGGTTAGAGTCCCAACACATTGTCACCAACGGAAAAGGGATTTGAAAACCGTTTGGTCACCTTGTACTTGGGTTGGAGTCCCAATGCATTGTTTCTGACGGAAAAGGAATTAGGGACCATTCGTTGTAGGCCTGCTGGATCGACACTTTGCAACTAGCCACATACTCCGGGAAGCTCTGACTCCGGTAGCTCTACTAATTGAACCGACAACCACACACTGGGAGTGGAGAGATGGCAAGAGTAGCGTGTACCCTCGTGGCCGCGTGCCTGGAGACGAGAGGAGTACTGTGCTCTCGGGTGGCGCAGGACCGGTTCAGGTTTTGGAAAAGCCGTGGTAGACGGGGTTGGCATTGCAAGCTTAGGTGCTACATATGCAGTGTGGATAGGGATCCCCAGCTGGGTATTAATCGATTCGAATCGTTGTTGCTCCTCGGTTATGGAGACTTGATCCTTCAAACCATTCAACGAAGAGTGGTTCGAAATTAGAATGTTTTTGAGAATCAAGAAGTAAATGGAATTGAAAGGATAGATGTGAAATAACTGAGACTCATGGCTCTTGATTAAAATAATATTGAAGTAAAATATTGAAAATATGATTCAAGATTAGTATTGTTTTTCTGCAAAATACTTTGAACTCTTACTAAAGCCTTACCTTGACTCCCCTCAACCTGCATTCCTGAGTCTTCTCCCCAATTTTTAGTCGGATAAGTCTTGCGGAGTACCCCATGTACTCAGGGTTTGTTAACCCCTTGCTGCAGGTGAGTCAAGTGGACAGTTCTACGTGGGACCGTACCGGTTGACGGATCGTGCATGGGCGAAGATATGTTTATGATATGACTCTTGGCCAAGGTGTCTAGTTGTATGCTGCTACTCTACTACGAAACTATGGTTTGGGATAATGTAACCTATGTTGATAAACCTATGGTCATGTAATACTTTCGCACCTTTTACTCTGATTTAAATTATTTGTGTAAACTGTTGTGATACATATATGGTCTTTATAATGAGATCCTCGGGGAAATCAGAGTTTCCGAGGGCACCCGGCAGGCCACCTAGGTTGCGGGGAACTCGTGCACAGTAGCCGGATGTCCTTAGGGACGGTGACGGTGCATGTGAGCCCAGTGATCTGAGCGGTTATGTCACAACGCCAATGATAAGGAAGCTGCCCTCCAGAAGACCTTGGACGTCCTCGCCGCCACGCTTCAGTCCCTGCAAGCCATGATCGATGCCAACTCCCAGGCCATCCAATGCCTAGAATATAATCGGTCGCCGTCGTCGGGTTCGGGCTACAAATATGTTTCTGGGGAGAACCACAATGATCGATCGCCACAATTCTAGACGGCAAGTTCGATCCTCCCATCTTCATTAACCGTTGCGAGTCGTACTTTCACCATCAGCGGATCATGGAGGAGAAAAAGGTGTAGATGGCATTATACAATCTAGAGGTCACCTAGACGTGGTACATCCAAATTCAGCAGGATGAGGGCATCCCTTCGTGGCGCCGCTTCAAGGACCTACACTCCACCTCCACTACGGCCCTCCTCTTCGCTCCAATCCGCTCGCAAGTTGGCAGCGTGCAACAGGACAAGCACCATCGCAGACTACTAGGATCTCTTTCAGGCGCTCCGGCCCCGCGAGGACCGGTTGGATGAGGTGCAATGCGTTCAGCTCTTCACCGCTGGTCTCCAGCCGCTGCTTAGCTTCGACGTCGAACTACACAACCTGCAATTGCTCGCGGGTGCCATGAGCCTCGCAAGCAAGCTTGACCTTCGGGACTAGTATGTGGCGCCCCCACCTTGCGCGCCGACCCGGGGTCTTCTTCCGGCGCCGGCTCCGCGCTTCCCTCTGCCGGCACCACCAGCTGCTTTCCAGCCCCTCCGACTCCGACCACCGTCACATTGGAGGGCTGGCCCGCCCGCCATCTCACCAAGGCCAACCAGGAAGAGCGTCAGCGTCTCGGTCTCTGCTACAATTGCGACGAGAAGTTCGGACGTGGCCATAATCATGTCCATTAGTAACACAAAATAAGTTCGGATATTGCTACAACTGCAACGAGAAGTTCGGACGCGACAATCCCAGAAATCCTTTCCCAAAACTAAGAAGTTAAAGTCCTAAAAAAATATTAGGAACACAAAATAAGTTCATCTGAAATAGTATCCAATAAATCACTCCTAAAATATCTAAATTTTCATCCCACAAATTCTTCTCCCTTCCTTGTGTGCGAGCACCTTCTCTAGAGCTTCAGGACCAGTCGGTCGCCGGCCAAACTATACAAGTGCATCCAGAGAGAATCGCAGGAAATGGCCACAGG
The DNA here is from genome assembly GCA_038502445.1 of Eremochloa ophiuroides. Lineage (NCBI taxonomy): Eukaryota > Viridiplantae > Streptophyta > Magnoliopsida > Poales > Poaceae > Eremochloa > Eremochloa ophiuroides. The sequence continues at coordinate 39,073,481 of JAHLJS010000009.1, forward strand.
CAGGGTAGCCATAGAGAGATAGAGACAGTAGTAGCCTATCCTCGTGACTGACTACCTCGCGCTCGCGGAAGCAACACCGGCATGCGTCATCGTCGGCGCGGTCCTGCGACCTCTTCACGGTGACTGGCAGACGATGGCTCGTCCGGCAGCGGCGGTACGCGACCTCCGCGCTTAGCCCGCGCCCCACCTCAACCGCGGACGGCGGCGATCTCCGACACCGTGCGAAGCTCGATCTCCAGGTCTAGGACGATACACGCGCGCCGGGTTGCCGAGCTCACGGAGCATCACGGCTTCACGGGCCTGTGGAGCGCGAGCTCCACGATGAGTTTCTTAAAAAAATTCTTGGAGATGCTCTTACATGTCTACTATTGGTTTTTAAAACTGAGGTTTCGCAATACCACAATTTTAGGAAACCACGACACCCAAACGGCCCTTAATTAGTCACTTAGACCCATATGATGCCACCTGGAATGAAATAGAAAATGATTGAAAGTAACGTTGACTCGATCACGCATAGGTCAACTACCCAACTGCAGTTCGCCAATCGTGTGTGTGCTTCTCTGCCCGGCGGCATCATAATTGTTCAGTTGACCTGCAGGCTGCTAGCTAGCAACGCACTAGAAAATGATATATTCACTGACAATACTAGAAGATGGGAAAAGAAACACATAATAATGATTACTTGTTAATTCCATTCTCATTAGTAACATGGGCACCAGCTCAGAAAAGGACACTCAGCATCAATTGACCAAAGCCTGACTTCAATGTTCAGTCATCATGCTCTCACTCCCCAAATTAAATTAAATTTTACAGCTGTTCAAAACCAAACTATATTAATTAAATATGTCCTGAAATATATTAAATACGTCATGAAATATATTTATGACACCCAGAAAATATTATTAGATACGTCATGAAATATATTTTCAAAGTGTACATATATCTGTTGTGATAGATATTGATACTCTTCTATATAAAGTAGATCAAATTCAAAACAGTTTAACTTAATTTATTTTGGGACAGATGAGTATTTTGCATTACAAATACATAAAAGTTTTGCACATCAATTTTTGCGAGAGAAGGTCGTGAAATTGACCAAACTTAATTACATAGTGTGTTTCTCAGGAATTGTTAAAAAAAAAAGTATTCTAGGATATGCTTTGTTATCTGGAAAGAAGGGGAAGAAACACCAGTAACGTGCATTGGCACTAAGATATTAAGATTGTCAGCTGCTCCTATTTAAGCTTCCGGGCACCACCAGGCACCAGCAAAGCGGCAAGCTAAGCTATCAGCTTCATTCCTTCTATCTCCCGCTGATCCATCTCCCCGCTCTGCCATGCATCTTCTCCGTTCTTTTGTTCTCTCTGTGCTCCTTTTCGTCATCCTGCACACACCCTCGCCCACCGCCGCCGAAGACACGCTCCGACGCGGCCATGCACTTGCCGGCAGCGAGAAGCTTGTCTCTGCCAATGGCAGGTTCGCGCTCGGATTCTTCCAGCTCCAAGCAGGGAGCTCCTACCTCGGCATCTGGTTCCATGAAGTCCCCGTGCCGACCCCAGTCCCTGTGTGGACAGCCAATAGGGATCATCCGATCTCCAGCTCCGCCTCGCCGGAGCTCACCATTTCCGGCGACGGCAACATGGTTGTCGTTGATCATCAGGGAACCACCATCTGGTCCACCGGGGCAAACATAACTACCAATGACACCATCGCTGTGCTCTTGGACAGTGGCAACCTTGTCCTACGGAGCTCCTCTAACTCTTTGCTTACATTCTGGGAAAGCTTCGACTACCCAACAGACACCCTTCTGCCTGGTGCAAAGCTTGGATTGAACAAGGCCACCGGCTTGAACCGTCAACTTGTTTCGAGAAAGAACTCCGTTGATCTGTCTTCAGGTATATACTCCTCAAGGATGGACCGCGATGCGGTTTATAGGATGCTATGGAAATCATCTGTTGTATATTGGACTAATAAGTGGAATTGTAGTTCATCACCAGAGATGTTTGCAGGTTCCCCTGTAGCCAATTTTACGTTCGTCAACAATGACCAGGAGATTTACTTCACCTACAACTTCTCTGATGAGAACACAGTCATATTCGCTGTGCTGGGTGTCTCAGGTGAATTCCAGTTAAGGATTTGGATAGGGCGGGATTGGATTACAGCGACCGACAAACCAACACTTCAGTGTGATGTGTATGCTGTATGTGGCCCTTTCACTGTCTGTACAAACAGAACTTCTGATGCAGATCCTTTCTGCAGCTGCATGAATGGGTTCTCAGTAAGATCACCTGCGGATTGGGAGATAGAGGACAGAACAGGTGGGTGTATCAGAAACACTCCACTCAACTGCGGCGCCAACAAAACAGGTATGGCAGATAAATTCTACTCCATGCCAGGCATAAGGTTGCCCCAGAATGGCAAAACCATGCCAAATGTGTTGACTGCTGATGAATGCGCAAAAGTTTGTTTGAGTAATTGCTCTTGCACTGCATATTCTTATGGCAAATATGGTTGCTCTATCTGGCATGGTGAATTACTTAATGTAGCTACTGGCGGCAACGAAGAAATGATTTACCTTCGCCTTGCTGCAGTAGAGCTAGAGAGTGGGAAAGGCAACAGGAGTGGCATGGTCATTGGTGCTGCTATTGGCACAACCATTGTTGCTTTGTTTTTTATTCTCATAGTGATTTGGAGGAGAAATGGGAAGTGGTCTAGATCCAATGTAGACAATGATCAAGGTAGTGGCATGATTGCATTCAAATATGCTGACTTGCAATATGCAACAAAAAAATTCTCGGACATGCTAGGAGAAGGTAGTTTTGGTTCTGTATATAAGGGGTGCCTGAGTGACTCAATTCCCATAGCAGTGAAAAGGCTGGATGGCGCCCGACAAGGAGAGAAGCAATTCAGGGCAGAAGTAGATTCGATTGGAATCATCCAGCATATAAATCTAGTGAAATTGATTGGATTTTGCTGCGAAGGTTATAGGAGGTTACTTGTTTACGAACTCATGCCAAACGGCTCCTTGGATTCTCCTTTGTTCAAAAGTTCTGGTACAATTTTGGATTGGAACACCAGATACCAAATAGCTCTCGGTGTTGCTAGAGCTCTAGCATACTTGCATCATGGTTGCGGAGACTGCATAATACATTGCGATATCAAACCAGAGAACATACTGCTCGACCCATCTTTCATTCCAAAAGTTGCAGACTTTGGCATGGCGAAGATTCTAGGGCGGGACTTCAGTCGTGTTGTGACTACAATGCGAGGAACTTTTGGTTATCTTGCTCCAGAGTGGTTATGTGGAACAGCTATTACTCCCAAAGTTGATGTTTACAGCTATGGGATGGTGTTGCTAGAGATCATATCGGGAAGGAGGAACTATATTGAACACTCGTCCAGTGACATTGAACGCAATGGAGACTATTTTCCTGTGCAAGTAGCACACAAGCTTCTCCATGGAGACATTTTGAGCATTGTGGATGCAAACTTGCATGGTGACGTGAATATGGAAGAAGTTGAAAGGGTTTGCAAGGTCGCATGTTGGTGCATCCAAGATCTTGAATTTGAGCGGCCGTCAATGACTGAGGTGGTACAGTTTCTTGAAGGAATATGCGAACCCGAAATGCCTCCAATGCCAAGGCTACTTCGTGCTATTGCAGCAGGCGGCACACCTCAGTCGAGTGTGTGATTTGTAGCTTTTCGGCAAGTCCAACAATCCATAAGAAGTCTGTCAGTTGGGATGGCAAGTAAATCTGTTTTCTGTAACATGTAATATTTTGTCTTGTAGTGTATAAATAAAGTTTTTTCTCTACCATGTAATATTTCTATGGATCCTAATATTTGTAACATGTCGGGCCTCTATGTTTTTGAGAAGAAAAAAAGGGCCGCTATGTATGCCACTTCGACTATTAGTTGGATGGCAACTGTTGGAGGCAAGATCCTCTGCAGTTGGGCAGAGAACTTGTGTCTACGGTTGCTGCAAATCTGGCCGTCCAATCCTATCTAACCGTGGCCAGAGCACATGGTTTGGCCTCCTCAGCTTGCTGGGCTTCGGCCCAACATCAACACACGCACAAAGCCACTTAACAGAGCAGCGATATTATATTTGGCGCGAGTGCTGCTCACTGTTGGCGCCAGAACTATTTTTGGCCTGAGATTGGAAGGGTCTGCAGCGGCGATCGAAGGTCTGCTGCTGTCGTGCTTGCTCTCCATCCATAAGCAGGTACCACAAATCTCTGCATCGACGTCATCTTTTGGTGTGTACTTGAACTAGTGTGTTCTAATTTGATTTTTTTCCTTCACTGGATTTTGCTGGAATTGATTGAATGAAGCAGATCTGATATGGAAGCTTTGAAGAGAACATAAACTTGCTTGACTAAAAACAAATTTGCATATTTAAGATGGAGGAAAAAAAGGTGTGTAATGACATGATTGTTTTTTGTGGTCCAACTAATTTGGGGACAGATTGCAGTTGTTTAGTTCGCCACCTAATATCATGTCATCTTTATATGTTTTCCTGTAGAGAGGGTCTGCTTCCTAGTCTTTTACCTCAAGTTGGCATGGAGTTCAGTACTGTTGATGAGGCTTGGATGTTTTGGATTAGATATGGGGGTCAGAAAGGCTTTGAGGTGAGGAAAATATACACAAACAAAAGAAAGAATGAGAAGATTAGTTCGTGCAGATATGTTTGTGCAAACGAGGGTCACAGAAAGCCAGATAAAAGTGATCATCTAACAAAGTATCCAAGAGCTAAAACTAGAACTGATTGTCAAGTTCATATGGGACTTATAATGGACAAGAATAAGGAAAATTATAAAGTGACCGATCTATTTTTGGAACACAATCACACCCTTCAGCTACCACAAACCTCACATTTGATGGTGTCCCAGAGAAAAATTTCAGAGCTACAAGGTTTTGAAATTGCTCATGAGTTGGCTTGCATCCAAGTTGGTGGCTCAGTCAATCTCAGTTACACTCTTCAAGATCACAAGAACTATTTACGGGGCAAACGACAACGGGAGATGGCATATGGTCAAGCAGGAAGCATGCTTAGGTATTTTTCAGGAAAAAATTGTCGAGAACCCATCATTTTAGTATGCATTGCAAATTGACCGGGAAGAACAGATTGCAAATATATTCTGGGTTGATGCTAAAATGCTCGCTGATTATGCATATTTTGGTGATGTTGTTAGTTTTGATACTACTTTTGGTACAAACAGGGAGAGTTGGCCTTTTAGCGTATTTGTTGGGTTCAATCATTTCAGGCAAACAGTGGTTTTTGGTGCTGTTCTCATGTACGATGAGACATTTGAATCTTTTAAGTGGGTATTTGAGACCTTCCTTAGAGCTCATAATGGCAAGCAACCTAAAACAATATATACCGATCAAGATTATGCAATGGGAAAAGCGGTTAAGGAAGCATTTTTAGAAGCATAACATGGTTTGTGCACTTTTCATATTATGCTGAATGTTGTCAAGCATCTAGCTGAACCAGATGATGAAGAATCTGGTGTATCTCCCATACAGGATGATGAAGAATCTGGTGATCTCTCATACAGGAAGTAGAAGACAGTAACAAAGAACCAAGTATTCTCTCAGATTTTAGTGCGTGTATGTATGAGCATGAAGATGAAGCAACATTTGAAGATGCATTTAACATCTTGAGGTCAAAGATGAAAAAGCAAACTTGGTTGGATAGGATTTACAAGGAGAGAGAAAAATGGTTTGAATGTTACATGAAGGATGTGTTCACATTAGGGATGAGAAGTACACAACTCAGTGAGAGTTTGAATAGTGACCTAAAGCGACATTTCAAATCTGATTTTGATATAATCCGATTTCTTAAGCAATCTGAAAGGGTTGTGGAATATAAAAGAAAGAATGAGCTACAATCTGAATTTGAAGCAAGGAAAGAATTACCTAGAATCAAAATGAGGACACCTATGTTAATCCAAGCTAGCAAGTTGTACACACCACCTATTTTTGAAGCTTTTCAAGGTGAGTATGAGAGGTCAATGGTAACATGTAGCACAACATTAGAATGTCAAAATGAATATCTTGTGGTAATTGGGAGTCTTGATGAAAATTTTACTTTTGAGAAGCAGTACAAAGTTATTGGTGATCCTTCAAAGCAAACCAGTACATGCAGTTGTGGCTACTTTAATAGAATAGAAATACTCTATGGCCATGCTCTAAAAGTCCTTGATTTGATGAATATCAAAACACTTCCCACACAATACATACTGAAGAGATGGACACGTGATGCACGCAGTGCAACAGTACAGGATAACCAAGGCTGAAACATAATAGAAAATCCAAAATTAGATGAGATGCTTCGCTATAGAGATATGAGTCACAAATTTCTCTATTTGGCACAACGAGTTGCCAGCCATCCAAATTGCTGCTTATTAGTACATAACGCACTTGACATGGCCAGCAAGCAAGTTGAAGAAGAAATCAATGGCGTTGCAAGTCCTATGGATCCTGTCATCACTCCCACCAATGTTACTCCACTCATTGAACTGTTGAGTACAGCAAGCTTGAAGAAAAAGGTGAAAACAAAAACCTCGAAGCGCAAAAAAGCTTGGTATGAAAAGAAGGGAAGTGTACAAAAAAGAGAGGCGGGGCGAGGATTGCTGGCGAGGCGAGGATTGCCACCGCCACGGTCGGGCCGGCAGCGTCTACGGCGACGGCGGTCGACGTCTTGACAAGTTAGTATACTGAAAAATTTCCAGAACAGAACACACAGTAACAAGCATCTTCCTGATGTGCAGCCTGGCCGTGCCGCCCGTGTTCGCGCCCAAGCGGGAGGGAGGGAGCGCGCCGTCGACCAGCGTGGCGTCCACCCTTACCTCCTCTTCCTCCCCCTCGGCGGCCTCAGGGAACACGTGGCGCAGGCAGGCCCACTGCTCGCGCGGGCGGTCCTCGACGGTGAACGAAGCAAGGGGCAGGGAGAGGGAGGCCCAGAGAGGGGCAGGGCACAGGGCTGGCCAGCCTGCGGACTTGGCCGTGAGGCTCATGATGGCCGCTGGAGCAGCTGCCCGGTGACCATGGCGGAGTCGGAGGAGTTGCCGGCGCTGGGGAGCGAGGATGACGGAGTCGGATGCTGGGAGTCGTGAGGGGAAGGGAATCGGCTGAATGGGTGTCACACCCATATTTTAAGAATAAAATAGGATACATAAATAACTCATATGTGCCTCAGGAATAGTCACACATATAAGCCGACAAATTACAAATGTATCATCACAGTGTTTACATAACGAATAAGCACTTATTACATAGATCTGGAACAAATATAGATCAAATAGATAAATAATAACTAAGTCGAAACGCTGGCGGAAGCTCCAACACAGGGACACGTCGACTGGGAGACACCAAGCCTAATACTCATGGCGATAATCTTCACTTCAATCTTCATCTGTGGTGGGGAATTGTAAGGGTCAGCACATTTCGTACTCCACAAGTATAACACGGGTTCATGAGGCACAAAAGGCTAGACACTGTTTGACTACATTAAGCTTTTAATCATCATGTTCTTTTTAGCAGTTGAGTAGCATCAAGGTAAACCAAATCCCAATATTAATCCAATGATCAATTGTAATAAGGTTAATAAATAACAAAGATATTAACAATAATAATAAATATAATATAATTCACAGTAACCATCTAGTCTGTAATGTGCTCAAGGCCGCTCATGTCCGCGAGCACGGCTGTTATAACAATTTATTAAACTCTGCGCAGAGGTGTACATTTTACCTGTGAGTCATGATTTACCTTTTATCACGAGGTAACTAGCCTCTTGACCCACTTCCAAGGAAGGTCAGCAGGGATCACTATGAAGTCTTTCAAAGGTTCGTCTAACATGTTAGGGCCACAAGGTTTCATTGGCAGCGAGATGTAGAAACCCTCCTTTTCAATATGGCACATTTCTTCATGGCTATACTCATAAGACTAGGAGCTGTACTACACCCAAGGTGACAAATCCCTTTTGCGCCCTTTCGGGTAACCGCTAATAAGCTAGAAAAGGTCCTTATACTGAACTAAAGCCAGAGCCATATAGCCCTCATAGTTGTACTGTATGTCCCGAATCATCACATACAGAAAATCCTATGGAGAGAAAGTAGAGCCAAAACTCTCAACCGCAAGGCTCTAGCCCTCTTTGAACAGGAATAAAATCATATTAATTTGTTCATTGCATCATCTATTAATCATATCATAAGATCATTGGTATCAATAAGCACTAGCAATAGCTACCCAATGCATAACCCATAGGTGAACAAGGAATTAAGATAAAAACACTATGTTATAATCTCTAAGGTTGTTAAGGTGGACACATGCATGTATGAATTGTGATTATTGTGAATAGGTTAACAAGGATGGTCTATGTTATACTTGCCTTGATCAAAATACACTTGCTGGTCTTGATCATAAAAATACTCTTGATCGTCCACGCACTGCTCACCGTCTATACTCGATCGATCACCAGCGGACATACACGAAGCAAACAAAGATAATAATTAAAACAGTACACCAAAAAGTAACAATATAGTTTGAAAAGGTTATAAAATTATTTTACTCATTTCAACGATCACATCGATATAAAGATCACGTAAAACGGATTTAAAACGCAGAAGATATGATTTTCCGAAGATTTGCTATAAAAAATAATTAATATATATTTACTCGAAATTTTAAAAGTTCCAAACTTAATGTACAATGGCAACAACACGTATTTTTCTAAAATACGAATCTAACGCAATTTGAGTGAACTTGAACGGATTTAAAATGAAGATTTTATGGCCTAAACAAACCTAGTGGCAAAACTGAAATTATTTTGAAAACGTATTTCAGCTGCAACGCTTCGAATTACGCTTTCTGCTTTGGTAAACGCTACCACAAGAGGCGCCTAGGACGGCGGGTTGAAAAAGGAGAAAGTACAGGGACTCTTTACGAAGTTTCCCCGCGAAGGGGTATCTTCTAATCTGAGCCTTTGATCTCGGGATGGATGGCTCTGAATGGCTCAAAGGAGTAGGGATGGCTCACGGTGGAGATATCAGCAGACCACGGCGGCGGCCATTGTTGCCGGCAAGAAGGTCGCCGGCGACCCTGGTTCGGGTGATTCAGACCTCGATTCGTCGAACCAACCACTCTGAGAGAGAGCGCAGGTGAACACGACGTCAACCAAGTGCTCAAAGCGACTAGGGAAGGTGGCAGAGGCAGGGCCCGCCATGGACAGGGCTTACAGCTTTGCGGCGCTCGTGACTAGGGCACCGGCGGCCATGAATTTCCAAATTGAATGCACGGGGAGGGAGGACGGAGTCCGGTGATGCTCACCACGCTGCGCAATTGGACGGAGATTCACCCCCTCATGCTTCTTGACGGCGGCGGCGAATGGCGTCTCCCTGCGATCGGTGACAGCGATTAGCAACGGAAGGAGAGGAAAAATTGGAGGGGGTCGAAGCTTCAGCGCCTCTTGGGGAAGTTCTAGGACCAACCAATTTCACCCGAGGAATCCCGACGGTGGCAGTCGACGGTGGCGGGCGAAAACGGCGGCGGCGGCCCTGTTCTTGGCGGCTGCGGCGGCTTTGCAAGATACAGACGAGAGCTGCGCGAAGAATAATAGATGGGAAAAAGATAGGGCGCACGGACTCTCAAGCCTTATATACAACAAGGATGGAGCGTAGGCGATCAACTCCGATGCAATTGCACGGAGGCCCTGCCTTCCGAAACGAACTCGTGAAAGAGGGAGAGGGTTCTGATGGTTGGGGCCAAATCAACAGGGAGAGGCAGAACAGAAGGGGCGCTGGTCACGGCAAAACCTGCTGGGCTCGGCCCACACAGCAAACGAGCGAGGGAATCGACTTGTTACTGCACAGCAAGGGATCGGCAGGGGGGGTCGAGGCTCACGGCCAAGAACAGAGAAAAGGGATGGTCCTCTCGGCAAGAACAAAAAAAAAAAAAAAAAAAAGTGGACAGGATACTATCTTTCCCCTGTTTTTTTTTTTCAACTCAAATTTCCCAAAAATTATTTGAATAACCAGCAAAACAAAATAACACCAAGCAACAAAACCAATGCACGGCAGCATGTAAGCATAAAACATATATTTCAAATTTTTATAATTCCTTTCCATTCAAAAATTATTGTTTCCCCTATATTTTAAAATAAATAAATAAGAGCTTCCTACCTCATTTTAAACTAAAACTATAAAAGCTTAATAATACCATTTAAGTTTATAGATTTGAATTAAATCAAAATTTTGGGTGTTACAATGGGCTGGTTGGAGACCTATTAGACTATAGTTTTGTGAAGCTCGCGCTTGGATTTAGAATCAACAGTCTTGATGAGCAACTGGAGACACAAGTCGTTCCGTACAAATGTAGAGGATCTGATTCCAAATGTTGAGATTAACCAATATTGTTGTTAACACCCAACCGTTGTGTTTTCCCTGCGCATGTCTATCGAAGCTCATATCTATAAATGAAAGCATTCAGGTTTCAAAATCATGAACAATACTAGTAAACAGTTGGCAAACACCACCTCCTGTATTTGGAATAGTCTATGAGAAGTGGTATATTTGGAAGAATATAATAAATATACTCTGCAACCTGAACTGCTTTGAATACTGATTTAATTGACAATGGGAAAGCTCGATGCAGTACGTTGAATATTCTGTTTAATCTAGCAATGATATGAGACCACTTGACAAGTAAATTAGGGATATGTAACACTATCAGCACGAAATCACCATATTATTTTGTAGCTCCAGAACCAACTGGGAAGCCTCCACTTCACCAACTGTGACTATTCTGCAATTCCGGAACCAACTGGGAGGAAGCCTCAACAAAATACTGCTTATATCATATCATACACCCTACTCTGTTCCAAATTCCCCAGTCCTTTACTTCACCATGCCTTTCTTCCCCACCGTCTGCAGATGGTGACAACACACTGAACTGGTACCTAGGTATTTGGTTTAACAAAGTTCCCAATTTTACTCAAGTATGGGTTGCAAATGGTGACAACCTACTCGCAGATCACACCACATCTGAGCTTAAAATCGCTGGAGCTGAAAAGCTCGGCTGATTTTGGCTTATGCTGATTTGGTGTGAGAAGAAAATAATGTAGAAGAGCTAAAAAAAAAACGCTTGTAAGCTGAAACGAACAGAGCCTAAAATAATGGCAACCTTGTCATCTTGAACCAAGCCACCAAATCCATAGTCTGGTCCACACAAGCAAATACCATAACCGAGAACACTATAGCTGTACTTCTAAACAGTGGCAATCTCATCCTACTGAGCTCCGCAAACTCATCTGATGTGATGAGAGGACGAGCAGTGGCTCTAGATTTAATTGGATTTCACTGGTGATTTGGTATTATATAAATAAATATTGACTTTTTCCAACACGAAAAATTGATAATCACCATGAAACGTCTTGCAAGTGCAATTTATTGATGTTATTGATATTTAGATGTTTTTTTAACTTTGAAAGCAAGAAAAATCTGACTTACATAGACTAAACATAGAATGGAGTTGGTACTAAACAGTGAAGCACGTCCCAGGATGCGCAGGGTATAGCGAACCAGTGAAGCACTAGCAGCATTGAGGTAAATAACGAAAGTGCATAAGCAGATTCAAACTGTGACAACCCAAACAAAAAATCAAAGGGAATATATGACGTAAACATGGAAACTACATAAGCAGATTCAAACTGACCCAAACAAAAATCAAAGAGTACAACTGCATGATATGATCATTGTAGTTTGATTGTTTGATCCTCGTTTACTCAGCAGCGTTCTAGCTAGACAACTCACTGTGTAAGATGAAATGAAAAACACAACAAAACTATCTGTGTACAGAAAAGAATGTAACCCAAGACTGAAAAAACATATCCATAAATCAAGTATACATCTAATGTCAATAAAGGCAAAAAGAATATCCAGGCCCTTGATAAAAATCACACATTAAAACATCACTCATTTTGAAGGAATCATCGAGCGACTCCTTTTTGCAGGGCCTGAACAATCTGGAGGCTCCAAGTGGCTTGCTCTAAGCAGATTCTTCGGAACGGGGTTATGAACAATATAGCTAGAGTGACCGGCACACACAAGTTCCACTGTGTCAGACAATACTTGGAACATCTCCAGACCAGCTACAAACAGCTCGTGGCCACCGTGTCCTAATGCAGTCCACCAATGGTGCGTGCTGATTATTCTGACCTGGGGGAGCTAGAGAAAGAATACTGTCGTCCTTGCTGCTGCTGGTTGATGCGCTTACAACATCAGCCAGATACTCATCTTGAGTCCACCTTGGGGGGACAGTGACATTTAGCTTGCATAACCTGGGTCTCTGTATAGGGCATGAGCCACCTGCACTTGCATTGCCATTCAGCACAGACTTGGCAATTCCATTGAAGTGGAAGATCGTGAATTGCTTCTTGCCCATAAGGCCAGTTGGATCCTTCATGCCACCGGCCCTTTTATCCAACTGTAGCAATGCCTGCCAGAATTCACTCCAGACTATAATGCCAGCATTACATAGGTCCTCAAGTTTCTCCGAAGGAAAATTTATGTCAGTATCCCTGAGAACTTGTTGGAAGCACTCAACGCTGATAAAGCCTCCACCTCCACTTTGATCTTGGGCATCAAAAGCCCTCCTTATTTTTGATTCGCGCTCTTCCAGCTCATTCTCCTCTTGAACATTGGGGTTCAGGGCGAAAAGGACAGTGTAGTGACTTTCACTTCCCACAACCCATATCGGCCACTTTGGGCACTTCAAGTACTGACCAACCTTACAAAGATTTAGTGATTCCAGGAGGGTAAGAAAACCAACTTCAACACTGTTTGGTATGCCCTTCAAGGACATGCCACCGCCAAGGTCCATCTTGTCATCAAATACATTTGGAACAGCCTCTCCACAGAGTAATAAATTCACAATTTCCTGAAAAGAAAATCAAGTCACTATCTTATTTGACCAGAATTGTATTAATAAAGAATTGTACTATTCATATAAAGAATTGTATTAATAAAGAATTGTACTATTCATATAAAGAATTAACAATTTGATGAACAATGTGCAAAATAAATAGAGAATAAAATGTTACTATATTGTGATAAACATAGTACTGGCAAATAATATCTTATATCTGTTATAACATTTAATATCGGCATATCCAAGAGAAGCCACATTATTAACTGTTATGACATGTCTGTCACATCTGCTAAAGAAATACTCCATCTCAAAATATAGCAGTTTGACTAGATGTGGTCTCCAAGGTCACACTTTGACCATGGATTTCTCTTCAGATATATCATTTGTGGTAACAAGAGTTTGAGTGCTATAAAATATTTCTATACAAATACAATGTAATCACAATTGTAGCAGAAACTTTCCATGGTATGGTATTAGACTAATTGCTAACAACTTAACGAAGTTCGAATTTTGAAATATGTGCAGCCTTATATTTTGGGACAACCGAGTATGTTTATGCCAATGATATCTATACCTGTGAAGCATGGCCAAATGGAGCAGTGACCAATGGCTGGCTTGGATCATCCCTGTCTGCTTGGATGTCTTCCTGTACTTAGAAGACAGTTATACATCGTCAGAAAATTAAAATAGTGTTGACATGGTTCAACAAACAGGTTGATGGGCACTTAACAAATGACAATTTTGTTTTTGACTAGAACTTAAGATTGAAAACTTTGTTTTCAACTAGAACATAAGATTGGGTCAAAGAGGCAATCCTCATGAAAGCAAGTTGAGAACTTCAGTACTGACAATGACATACCAATCCTCGTGAAAGCAAAGCAGAGATAAGAAATAGCATGGCTCCCAGTCGACTTTCAAACAAAGGAATGTTAGCCAAAAGGGTGTTGAATGCATCCTTCCTTGAAGTAAATGTACTTATTCTAAGAACTTTCTGCAGATCCATTGCTGATTCGACAGAAAGATCTTCCAAAACTGCATCAATTTTCTGCAATAAGTGTCATAAGAGCATTAGCCACATTCAAATATTTCAAGGCTTCTAATCAACCAGCACATCCACTTACTCCACGATTGGCACATGCAACGGATGCTACAACAGCTCTTTTCCCAGTTCCACATAAAAAAAGAATCTCCACCATAGCATGAACCAATGCTCTATAAAGAACATCGTCAGTGATCATTATTTATCTTAAAAAATATATATATCAAGAGTACATTGACGTATATCCTATGGAGTGTACAATATTATTATATAACACAAAACAGATACGGAATCATTTGGTCTCTCCACCAAATACATGTATAGGGTTTCTGTAGAGTAATAATTCAAAATTTTGTGTGCATTCATTCAATCCAAAATGCCATTTCCATAAGAATAGTGGATCGTAGAAAACACTGAATAGATAAATAATGGCATTAAAATGCTGAAATCAGCACCATTTATAAGGAACAGGAAACCACCTTGTCTTTATATCATCAGTCAGGGATGAAAAATCATCCCCTGCAGCAAAAGAACTCTGATAAAAGCGTCTTTGTCCCAGAGTATACAGCGGGTTACTGAACTCTGGATTACTCAAGTCATCAGAAAAAAACAGAAGATATTTAAGGACATAAGCCTGCAAACCAATTATAAGCTACCATCAGAATGTGAAGCTTGCAGAGAGCAGAAAGAATTCAGCAACATGCAATGAAGTAGATAGTTAGATTATCGAAAAAAACCATGAAACTTTAAATCAGATAGTGACTTCATGCATACACAGGGTACCTATTTCATATTTGATAAGCTATCTTAGTTATAAAAAAAATTTGATGCAACAATTGGATAAACCAACCTATCTCCTCAAAGCATGCCTGTCTCGACTTCAGATTATTAATGGGAAAAGATTTTCTTCATCAAGATGGCTCTAAATGATACTAAGGAGTTGAACGAGAAAGATTATAGCAATGTGAATGTTCAAGGTAGTTAAGTCAAATGAATTTGGTGTTGTAGCTTCTACTTGGAGGAAGGGGAATATTAGTAGTTACCGTTTTATCAATTTATAAATGATATCTAGAATACATGAAAGCAATATACATTTTGCATTAAATTTTTTAATCCATAGGTCATGTCAGAAACTAGAAACAGAACATTAGAAGTTCAGACTTTAAGGCACAATTAAATTTTGAGCAGAACATAAGGGAATGGGAAGCTTCTGCCCCCAAAATATGCCACAAACTACATTCAAGTAGTTAGAATTAGGAAAAGATTAAGATGCACTGATGGTCCTTAGACTTGTACCTACTCCCTGAAAGCTTATAAAATCAAGATTTTGGTACATTAACTTGTTAAGTGTGATACTTGAGCTTCAGATCTCCTTAATTAGCAAGTAACTACCTATGTCAATGCTGACTTAGCAGTTCTTGAGGCATGCTGCAGACAGAGCAGGTAAGTATTTGAACCTCAAGTGGCACACTTAAAGTTATAAGAACCAAGATCTCCATATTAAAAGTTTAGGGACCTAGATAGCACTGCTAAAAAGTTTAGGGGCTTAGATAGCACCAGTAAACAATTTCATGAGCCACTGGTTAATTTGACCTTGAGAAAATGAAGGAATATTACATACCTGAACAGTAGCTAAGACACCACAAGGACCTCCTTCATGTTGTACAAGTCCCATAGTTGTTTCTGGATCAGAGCTAAACCTGCAGTTGTTTTAAACAACAGTAAGACAGAAGAATATCTGTGTCCTTCAGTTCTGCAGTGCAAAGCATAATATGTTTCGCACTGTTTTTATATCCAAGCAACTTTGTGCACATGCAACAAATAGTGCAAGATTGTAAATGTTGGTACTTGGTACTTGGCCTAACAAAGCCGCCTTGCACATCACATGTTAGTTTAAGCTTGCTAGACGGAGAACCATGTTGGGAACTATCAAGCATGGCCTTGTGCTCCAAATATTCAAAGAAGGAATCTTAAACAAATAGCAGCCCATACATTAGTAGCTAAGTGTATACTGAAAACAGGAACGTATTTCCTGATAAGGGAAGGAGGCTAACAAAAAAATGGAACCATCCAACCTAATAACCTTTGATAACAGAGTAAGAGATACTAGGCACATAGTAATTGTGATGCAGAGAACAATAAAAAAGGTCAAAGAAGTAAAATCAGTATCCATTCGTGCGGGCACCGTGTATTTGCAGTGATAAAAGATAAAAATATTAAACTAATTACAGCTCATACATAGAGCGAGTAGTCCGTTACATACTGGAAACAGAAACCGAAGTTGCCTTTTTTACGGTACTAGCCTATATAAATACCGATGCAGTTAAAGGCAAAGCAGTAAGGAATTTCGTTATTAGCCTGCACTTTGTATTTGCAGGTTTACAATATATAACATGTGTGCCTCCTACTTTTAGCAATGCAGGGAGTGGTTATTGACATGCAACAGCAATGTTCTCAACCGATTCTAACTCAAACAATCTACAATACAAGATCTAGACTTTAGTGCAGTTAAGCATGCATACATGCCAATGTTAGAACCATAACGGATCTCAAATACACATAACCTTCAGCCAAAGTCACAAAACTACACAGGAACAACTACTGCACATGCATAGATTATTAGATTGTCACCTCATCATCCTTTCACCACCAAGCACTAATATAACACCCTGCCCATTAGTTTTCACAAGCAATATAAATCCTCAGTCCTCGTGAAGAAAATTGTAACTGAGGTCTCAACACCCATCAGCATGCCCATCAGAAAGACAGAAACACAAATGGCATGAACAGGCAAACTGCACTTTTGTGGCAGACAGCAGACTGAGACTACATGTGCATCGGAACAGAATATACTGATCAAAGTCGTGTCTTGTTACTTTATTAGCTCCAACAACTAGATGCAAGCTAAAATGTCCTCCACCAAAATCCATATCTACAAGCAAACCAAGGCATAGCTTACACGCATACGGAAGAGACAACTTAAAGAACTCACCTTATGCCCTGATTACTCCACTGTGCCAAGACCGCCTTCGAAACCCCTCCCCCAAACACCATTGTCCACAGATTGTCAGCGACATCTGGAGGCAACTCCTCCCCCTTTTCCTCCTCCTCCTCCTCCACCATCACCTCCTTCGCTTGCTCCATTGATACGCCAGCTTGTTCCGGCTCCTGCTCCTGCTCTTCGGTGGCCTCCGGAGCAGGGGCAGGGGCAGGGGCGGGGGCTGGGTCCAGCACCACCGGCCGCGGAGAAGACCGCGACACGGAGACGGCGGCCGCCGGTGAGGCGGAGGCGCGGAGGCGCTTCTCGGCGGCGGCGGCCATGAGCTCGCGCTGCTTCCGGCGCGCCTCCGCCTCCGGCGACTCCGCAGCGGGGGCCGGCGGGGGCTGCTTGCTGCGCTTGGGCTCGGGCTGCGCCGGGGGGGAGCCCTGGAGGCTCATGCGGAGCGCCATCTGGAGCTCCTCGTCCTCCTCCCGATCCCCCATTGGAGCAGCTCCCGCAGAGACGAGAGACCTAGCCGGATTCGATCCGCCCCCAAACCCTAGGGCGGGCCGGGGGGTTTGGCGCCTGCGCTGCGCCTCGGGTCCGGCCCCGTCAGAGGCCGCGAGCTAGAAACAGAGTAGGATGCGACAAGAGGATCGAATCTGGGCGCGGGGCATCGGGATCCGGGAAATGGAGCTGACGCGGCCAAAGTGGCGGCGTACTATTTGTAGGGGCGGGGGGCGGGGTCGTCGCGGCGGCGAGGCGACGGGACGGGACGGAGGCGGTCGGGGTGTCAGAGCTCAGAGGTGCGCAGGCCAGGACTCGTCAGGACGGATCCTCCGGGGGAAACGCTCCAGCAGTCCAGCTCGGGGGAAACTCGTCAGCCTGCTTCCAGTCGGTTTCGCCCGGGTATCTACGATGACGTGTGGAATGGATTATTCTTTTTTTTTAGGGCGTGGGGACGGATTACAGGGAGGATGGTGTGGGGACGGGATTAGATGCTGATCTTGTCGTCATGTCCGCTGCGGGTGAAACGGCTGCGGGAGTGTCAGCTTCCTGCTTCGGAGTTTGGGCCGGGCAGAATGTGTGAAAATTCTGAGCCATATGCGTGCGAAATTAACCTCTCCCTGGGCCCTGTTTACTTGGTAAACAAGAGGAAATACTGTTCTAGAGCTGAAAAATATGTGCTGTTTAGTTGAAGCAAACAGAGCCTAAAACCGTTTATTTTTTAGCCCTTCTACAGTATTTTCCTCTCACAAGAAATCAGCATCAGCGCTTATTTTCAGCGGTTTTCAGCTTCAGCGAACAGAGACTAACCTCTCCCTAGGCTCTGTTTACTTCATAAACAATTTTCTCTTTTCCTATCATATCGATTGTATTTTCCATCATAGAGCACTAAATAAAGTAGCAGCTGTTGCATGTTTGAACTTTTAGCCTGACCATCTCGAGATGAATCTTTTGAGTCCACTTGGACCATGATTGGACACTTATTGAAAAAATTCCTTACGTGCTACAGTGACTTTTCACCTCATTTTTCAACAAGTAAACATGGCCCTAGTACCCGTACATTTTGGAAAAGGTTGAGTTAAATATTAGAGGGCTGTTTAGTTGGATGAAAAGAGGTCAAAAATGTACTGTAACACTTTCGTTTGTATTTGACAACTTTTGTTCAATTATGGTCTAAGTAGACTTAAAATATTCATCTCAAGCTAACCAGGTAAAAAGTACAAATATGCAACGGCTGCTACTTTATTTAATGCTCTATGCAGGCGTAAAGGACAATCGATGTGATAGAAAAAGAGAAAAAAATTTGGAAAGTAAACAGGGCGGAGTATAAATCATAAATATTCCCTCCATCTAAAAAACAGGCGATTATGGATTACATGTCAGATAAAGCAGTTTATGTTTGACCAAATTTCTAACAAAAAATATTTATACTTATAGCTCTAAATTAATTTATTATATAAATACATTTCATAATTAATGTAATATTGTTTATTTCATATTATAATTATTTATACTCTTTTATTTATAATTGGTCAAACTTGATACACTAAAATATGTTATTGTGCTACAATTGCATGTTTTGTTAGACGGAGGGAGTAACTTTTAAGTTGTTGAGTTTGAAAATACTATGCAAATAGATTTGTCTTGAAATATACTTTCATAAGAGTATGTATATACCGCTTTTCAATAAATATTTTTTATAAAAAATATGAAGTTAAAGTTATATTTTAGAAACTGTGTCGTTGTTGAAAATAACATGCTTTACATATATGAAAGGAGTAATTACGAGTGTTTGGTTAAACCAACTGCACCCTCCATTTTTTTTAAAAAGTTAGCCTATCAATTTTATTAGATTTTCTGTTTCACTTTTGTCTTATTCAAAATTTGTATATAAATACTATTTGTTTTATAATGGTTTAATTTATCGTTAGAGATATTTTAATAATGACTTATTTATTTTATTATTTGAATAAAAATAGATAATACAAACGGTCAAACAAAGAATCTAAAAATAAAAAATATCACTCTTTTTGGGATAGAATGAACATTTATTTTTAGGATCTATATAGATGCGCGGAGCTCTGTCAAACAGGCCCTTAGTCCATGGCATATTGAATGTTTGACTAATTTTTAAGAGTACTAAATATTGACTAATTAGATAGATGGCGCTAAACTACAAGATGAATTTATTAAGGCCAAATAATCTATCATTACAACATGTTTATTATAGCACTACATATTATCAAATCATGGACAATATAGGCCTTAAAAATTCATCTCGCAAAATGCCCTCATATGTGAAATTAGTTTTTAAATTAATCTATATTTATAATACTCTAAAACCATGTCTAAATATGATGTGATAGGAACTACTTTTTAGTCAGGGAAGCAAACACCCTCTTATTATTTGGGTCCATAAGGAGTATTATTATAGCGCTTAACTTTTTTTTTAAGAAAAGTATCACTGTGGACAAATTTCCGATAGCCTGTGGCTTCTCCGGGCTCCGTCTTACCAGCCTAACATAAATTATTAGAAACTAGCACTATATTTGTTTTTACCAAATATTTTACAAAACAAAATCAGCTCCACCAAACTATTTCTATAGATTGTAGAAATATCAGAAGATATGTACCAAATTAATCATAAATATCAAATTATTCACAAATGTCATAGAAAAATTATGAATGGCAGATCGAACCCATTCTCTTCTTCTAACTATGGTTCAAGCGTCAAGTGGACGAAGGTCAGCGTCGGTGACCAGCCCAGTGGCTGGCAAAGGTGAGCGAGGTTAAGCGCGACGGGATGCTCGTTCCGCGCGTAAGCCGGCGGCAGCAGCTGCATCTCCGTGCCAGCATGATAGGAAGGCAGAGGTCGAGGCAGTGCGAGCCAAGGGGCATGCGCGGACAGCGGGCTGCGAGCGTGGGAGATGGAGATCAAGAGGATGGTGAAGTTCACACGCCTGATTTGATGAACACAAAATCAGTTAGGCCTTGTTCGGTTATCAAGGATTGAACCCCTAACAAAATCCGCCTGGAATAGCTATCTTAATTTTTATATGCATGTAAACATGGAATGAATCCCGGACCTGAAATTGCCTAAAGGAATGAGCCCTTATTGAATCCGGCGAAAACTACCGGTTGTCTATTAGCAATTCTGTAGCAAAAGCATAGATAAATTTTGTTTATCCCTTTTGAAAGGATCGAGTATGCCCAAGAGGGGGGTGAATTGGGCAACTAGTAAATTTTTCGAAATACAATTCAACCTATCGCCATTTGCCCAATCTCACCCTCACAAGTGCTTATGTTGATCTAAGCCTAAAACAAATTATGCAACCTAAAGTCGGATCCTATCACAAGTATACTACCCTAAAAAAGTAGAGAACACAAAGTAAATACGGAAATGTAAATGAGATAGAAAGACAAAGTCGGTTTTTCCCGAGGTATCGAAAAGTCGACACTCTCCACTAGTCCTCGTTGGAGCACCCACGCAAGGGTGTAGCTCCCCCTTGATCTTCGCAAATGCCAAGTGCTCTCTACGGGCTGATCCTTTGCCTCTCCGGCATGGTGGATCGCCCATAACCGCTCACAAGCTTGGCTTGAGCCGTCCACAAGCTCTCCAAGCGGTCACCAAGCCTCCGATCGCCACCGAACCGTCTAGGTGATGCTGGTCACCAAGAGTAACAAGCCTAGACTCTCACTTGATCAAGAACAAGGCCAAAGAGGGTGATGGATGCACACAAGTCACTCTTGATCTCTCTAGGGAAGAAACTCACAAACAATAGAGTTCACTCAATCCTCCCTAGGGCTCTTGCACTAACAGCAAGTCACAATGGTTGCTTTACCTGAACAAATGGGAAAGAGAGCTAGAATGAGGGTGATCGAGAAGTATAAATGCCCCTCAAGCCTCACACTAACCGTTGAGACACAAAACAGCTTTCTGCGAACCGTCAGACTCGATGAATAGTGCCACCGTCGAACCAAATGCCATCAGTGCGACTCTCACAAGCGTCCTGCAGTCAACACTGTGTGGAGAAGCGTCGGACCGACTCCAATGGTCCGACGCCCTCGAGCTCTCGGGTTGTTGACATCTACTAACGTCGCCAAATATAACTATATAACTTTTAATACGAGAGGCGAGATTAGAAGATGAATGGTAATTAATTAACTTGTTATTAGCAACTAACCACTTTTCTATTACCAACATTCTTATGCAAGAATTAGATTGTCATCCCTAATTAATAATGCTAAGAATAAATAAAGGTTTCAAATATTAATCTACGTGACTAGGCAGAAATATAAATATAAATAATATAAACTAAGATCAGTTCTGCAAGCGGACAGATAATTATGCCATTGTAGCATTTTACCTAGAGAGTTCTACCAGGTTGTCGATTTATATTTATACCACTGGGAAGGACTAAGATAAACTACAATCTATTATATTGATAGTGATGGTATACAATGGATAAGTGACATTACCGATGTCATTTACTCTACTCATAACAGGCAGAGGTCACAAGGTAAATAAAGATAAAGGTGATAAGTACGATCAAGCATCATAAATAAAAGATAATCATCAGAGCACTTCTCTAGTCATAGCAATAGCTAGCCAATGGATAAACTAAGGAATCAATATCAAAGGTAATTCTATAACTACATCAATGAATAACTCTAATTAGTGCAATTACATCTAGCAATCATTGTTAGACTAATCTTATATCATGATCACATGCAAAGGGCATCATCTAAGAAAGGTGTGAAACAGAGTCATCACCCAACTTCGTGACCGTGCCTGCAGGCCTACATACGGGGGGTGGACTACAGAGGACTCAACGCAGCTGTCACCTACGCGATCTACCACACGACCTGGCACATCAGGGTGCACTTGCAGATAAACAAAATACCTAGACACCACGTCTACATATCGTTCATCATCTATCCATCGTACGCATGAATAAACGCTATACGAGCAATTACATGAATTCAATAAGATCAAACCAATTATACTAGACATATAATCAAAGTAGACAAAGACTATTGTAATCAAGAACATATAAACTATTAAGAACAATGTTTCCCTAATCATAATGAAGAATACAATAATAGAGAAAGAACTAGAATTATACCGAACTCCGTGCTCCAGACAGACGGCGGGGCTCCAGATCCGCCGAAGAACTAAAACTCCTCTACTCTCTAATCTAACTAGACTAGAACTATGAACTAGGAGACTCTTGATGAACTAGGAGGCTCTTGATGGCTTGAGGACTTGATGCCTTGAATGAATGATGGGTTGATGCCTCCAGGGGGGGTCTGCCCTTTTATTTATAGCCCGGTGGGATGCACGTGCGCCGTAGGATCAAACCGACTTGAAACAAGGGCCGAGATGACTCCATAGAGGTGGTGGAAGAAGACTCCAGAAGATGGGCCGAAACCCTAGCAGGGGGGCGCTGGCCGGCCCCACCCTGGCGCCGGCCGGCTGTACCCTGGGGGTCTCGGGTCCCGGTGCCTCGGGTGTGTTTCAGATGCTTCTAATGTTCTCGTGATGATGTTTCCTTGGCGGTTAAGTTACGTGATAATCATGCTCTTTAACCCTTCTTGTAAGCTTTTCTGGAATAGCCCCTGGAAAATACAGAAAATGCAAAACTCGTGGAAACTGTCAGTTAAAACCCTAGACTAGTGTGTATTTATGTATCCTTTGGTGTCTAAAGTTCTAATAAAAGTTGACGTTATCCACCGTCAACAACACCCCCAAGCTTACTCGTTTGCCAGTCCCTTGGCAAACGAACTAAGACTAATTACTAATGTAATTGGATCAGGAGTTGCTACAATGTTTTCATACTTCCCAAGTACACATGCTGTAAACATAGATTCTCCTGCGGATTAGAGAAAACTGCTCTGACTTTTAAACTTACCCATTTTACCTTTAACTATAGGGCTTTATAGCTCTTGCTTCAGTCTTGAGTAATTGAAAGAAAGAGCAATCAAGTCTTGCACTATGTAGCAAATTCTTCACAGTACTAATATCCGGGGGTTTTGCAAGTTTTCAAAATAAAACTTAGAGCTTTAATTGTATGACACCCTCAAGTCTCTCAGTATATATGGTATTTGTGGATCTTACTTAAGGCATTAATGTTATGCCTTCCTATAACTAAGGATTTATAGTGGAGCTTATAGGAGTGGCAATAACAAGGTTTACGCATACTTGCAATTCATATGTTGTAAAGTCAAACAATGGATCCACAGAGAATCGAGGCATACAATCAAACCAAGATGTACATGTGTATGGAATATGGTGGATAGGTGTATATGTGGTATTTAGTGGCTATTTCTAATTCTACTTTTGCTCTTTGAAAATGATTCTCTCTCCTTTGTAACTTGGAGGAACACATGGGCTTTTTTTAATTATTCGGGAGGCGGGCATCTAGTACCCATTGTTTTAATGCTGGGACACTTGTCCATCTTTTACTCCCTTTTTATATTTTTGCATAGCCACATGTATCCCTTTGAATATAAATAACTGAAGAGATAATAATAAGAACTTAGAGCAATTATAACAGGGCTGTCCTACGGGGTTTATATATTTTTGGGTGTTTACTCCTAGTGTAGGAGAAAATATTTTCATGATGAACATTGATGAAAGTGGAAATGGTTGCGATTACTCCCAGGGTAGGAATAATGCATATGTGCTGAAGTGTGTACGTGATCTTGGTTTTAAAAGCATGACAAGACTCTCATATGGCATTCAACAAAGGTTGACTAAACTCAATGTAAAGCAAGCAGCATAAATGTGCAAAAGGTTTTCCTATCTAGATGTATAATATATGGCTTTGGTAGGAATTCACATTTTGTCATACAAGAGCTCATCATGTAGATTTCAAATTTTCAATATAAACCTCCAGAACTTAGTAATGCTATGAATAAAATAAATAGTGGCTCAACTTTCATTAATCATATCAATCAATCACCTAGACTTAGCTCAAACATATGCCTCCACAAGTTTCAGGTTCAGAGTAAATTCTTAAGTTAAAACAGCAATATCTTAAACTCAGGAGAATTTAAGTTTGACAACTAGGCATTAAAAAGTATTGTGACAGAGCAACTATTCATCATCTCCAAGACAAAATTTTAATGTTCATCAATTTTAATTTAGCCTAGACTGACTCTAAACAAACTTTAATATATAGAAAGATATTTATTTGGTTTTCAAATTTTATCTTACTAGCTAACTCATGCGAAAAAGCGATATAATAATGATGAGATAGGAAACTTGCTGGATTTTAATTGGAGGGTGCCCTCCCCCAAGCTTGACTTTTGACAGGGTCTTTGATGTTGCCAATTGAGTGATCCTTCTGAGCAGTGTATCGGCAGTGTAAGGATGTTGGGTTGACTAGCTCCTTGATCTTGTGTTGTCCTATGAAACTCAATTGCCAATAAAAATACCAAATCTTATGGAGAGAGGTTAGGTTTAGTACCACTCTATAATGAGTAATTGATTTTATATTTCCAGCAGAAACTTAAGCTCTTTTTCCTAATCAGGAAATTTCTCTAAGAGTGTAGACAAGAAACTTCTTTAAGTGTAGACCTTCATGTGCCCACATATTTTTGGTATTTTAGATTTTCCTATGATACTATGGTGAACCTTCATGTGTTCACATATTTTTTTGGTATTTTATGACTTTATAAAATAGACTCAATAATTGCATAGATAAAGTTACCAGATAACTAGGGGATGCTCCTCCCCCAAACTTGATGTCTGCAATACTTGGTGCTTGAATGATCTTCAGAGTGAGTTAGTTAGCAGCAGTCCTGGTGGGTGCCACTAATAGACTCTCTCCTTAGTTATAATATTATTCCTGCGTAGTTATACTCCAACAAGAAGACCAAAACTCGAGGCTCGAATTATCAAGGGGTTAGCGGTCACCAATGAGCACTTTGATTATTCTTTGAGTTGATTTTAATTAATAGATTTTAGTAGGATTCTAACAGGATTCTCTTTTTTAGGATTTTCTAATTTTCTTATGCAGAAATCAAATATGTATGCATGCTATATATTAATTTTTTATGCCACCGCAGGGAATATTTATTTCCATGGGGTTTAGGATTTTTATAATGCAACAAAGCAACTATTAATACTACTACCATCTATAACATTTTTATTTTTATGCCACCATAGTAAATATGCCTACAGGGTTATCATAGGTTCATTCACATAGGGCTTTAATATTTATGATGCAGTAAATAAAGCAGTAAATGTTTTTGTTGGTTTATTATTTTTAATATGCAAGAATAATTATGCTAATAAATGCTAAACAAAATTACTAATGAATTCTAACTTAATTAGATAACTACCATTCTAACCTTATGGTTAGGATATGGAATTTAAAGTCTACCGACAGGACTTAGATAGAGGAGAGTACTTACTCAGTAGGTTCATTGTCTGAGGTTACCTCAGTCAATTCCCTATTTTGTGGTGGTGTAGTAGGTGCTTCTTCCTTCTCCTTTCATCTCTTTTCTGTCTCTTCTGCTTCTCTCTTTTCTAGCTCCAGCTCTTCCTTGTTAGCTTCTCTTGATTCTTCATCTCTCTTCATCCATTCTTCTACTTGTGCTTGGATCTCTTCTTTCTCTGCCTTAGCAATCCGGTCCATCCTCTCAGCTTCTGCTTCCCACTCACTCCAGCGTGGTGCTTGTACGGCTTCTTCTTGCTCCTTGTAGCAGTCTTCATACTTCACAATTCTACCAGGGAACTCCTCCCATCCACAGTGAGGCAGGGCAGCCTGACGGCGGGCTTGGCGTTTCCTTCTGTTGCGTTGCTTCCTGATCTGCTCATGGTTAAGATGTGTTTTAAATTGACAGCGTACCTTTCTGATGGGTAGGTTGAAGTGGATCTGTCCAGACCCGATGTAGATGATAGCATTGGCGGTGTAAAGGAACGGTCTTCCCAAAAGAATATGCGATTCATCGTCCCCCTGCGTGTCAAGAATTAGAAAATCTGTGGATATATATTTATTTTGAATTCTTACCATTACATCCTTGACTACGCCTTTAGGGAATCTCGGTAATTGGTCTGCCATCTGCAACTGAATATATGTTGGGTATAATGGTAAATCATCAAATAATTCATCATATACCTTTTTGGACATTACGTTGACGCCTGATCCAGTGTCGCAGATGGTGTCGGGAGAAATGATGTCTCTGATTGTGCATTCGATGATTGGTACACCTGGGTCACGTTTCTTTGTTGGAAATGGTTTCGGGAGCATATGATCATTTTCTGTGTTTATGGCATTGATTAGCTGAGCGGTTCCTTCAGGTACATGCTGGGGCTTGTTGTTCTTCCATCTTCTATTGTTCTTCTTCTTGGGTGCTGGTTGTTGTCGTTGCTCTTCTTGTTGATGGAATTGCTTCGGGATTGCTGGATTCTTGAGGATGCGGTTCTTGAATGAGAGTCTCTCCTTCTTGTCTTTGATGGAGAGGACGATCTTGGCATGTTTCGCATAGATGATGGCTTTGGTTGTGCATAAGAATGGTCGTCTCAAGATAATGGGTGCCTTCTCATCTCCTCTGGTATCCATGATCACAAAGTCAATTGGGACATATGATTGCCCCACTCTGATAACAGCTTCTTCTAGTACTCCCTCGCGGGTAGCAAATGGATTGATCTGCAAGCTGCAAACGCATATCTGTGTACAACAAAAGATCACCTAAAAATTTCTCATAGATTACCTTAGGCATTATGTTGACACTTGCACCGAAATTGCAGATAGCCTCTGGAAAGTTGTGGCATCCTATGGAGATAGGAATCACAGGTCTTCCAGGGTCTCCCATCTTCTCAGGTAGTGATCTATCCACTGTATATCTGCAGGCTCAATTTGGTATTGTGTTGCATTGTGAATATCAATAAGGTTAGCAGTTTCTAAATCCTTCGGCTGGCTCGGAATCTTTCCTTTCTCAAATGGAGGGATAGCAGCAGCAAGCTGAGGTAATTGTGATTCTAACATTTTATTAAAGCTGTGCTGATTCTTTATAGCAGAAGCAAAGGTATCCATTCTAGTATTTATATTTTCTAAAGCTTTATCATTTGAGGCTACCTTTCTAGACATTTGATCTAATAATTTAGATTGACCAGCAACTAAATCTCTTAAAGGCG
This sequence comes from Eremochloa ophiuroides, assembly GCA_038502445.1. Taxonomy (NCBI): domain Eukaryota; kingdom Viridiplantae; phylum Streptophyta; class Magnoliopsida; order Poales; family Poaceae; genus Eremochloa; species Eremochloa ophiuroides. The sequence continues at coordinate 39,101,087 of JAHLJS010000009.1, forward strand.
GAAGATTGTAATTATTATAATTATTACATTGGTTGTTACCTTGGTAATTACCTTGCCGAGGTTGCTGATTCCATCCTTGGTTTGGCTGGTTCCATCCTTGACCTTGCTGAGGACGATATTAGGTGTTATTGTTGATGAAGTTCACATCCTCTTGCAACGTAGGGTAGTTGACGGCTGAATGCCCGTAATCTTCACATTCTTCACAGGCCATGCTGGAATCATTGATATGCATGACTTCCTTCTTCTCTATGTCGAGCTTCTTCATGATGAGGTCTAGCTTGGCAGTGACCATGTCAGTCTCCTTCAGATGATGGATGCCTCCTCCTCTCTTGTGAGGTTGAGTACGTTCTTCATTACAGCTTGAATTTGAGGCCATCTTCTCAACAAGTGCTTGAGCTTCTGGAAGCTTAAGTGACAGGAAAGCTCCTCCAGCTGCAGCATCTATGGACTCACGGGTGCTTGAGATAAGCCCGTGGTAGAAGGTCTGCAATAGTAGCCAATCCTCTATCCCATGATGAGGACAGTCTTCAATGTAATCTTGGAATCTCTCCCGTGCTTCAGTGAATGATTCGTCATGTTGCTGTTGAAAACTTGAGATTTTCCCACGCAGAGCATTTGTCTTGCCTGTGGGAAAGAACTTTGCCAGGAAAACAGTTGAGCATCGGTCCCATGTAGTGTTCTTGTCTTTGTTGGTGTAGAACCACTGCTTGGCTTTCCCCAAAAGTGAAAATGGGAAAAGACGGAGTAAAATAGCATCTCTTGGTACTCCTCTAATCGTGAAGGTGCTGCAAATCTCTAAAAAGTGTTGTAAGTGTGCACTTGCATCTTCATGAGCTTTTCCACAAAACTGGATGGCTTGAACCATGGTGATAAGAGCAGGCTTGAGCTCGAATCCATTCTTCCCCGTGTTGACTGCTGGTCCAGTCCGGATGTTTTCTATTGTTGGGGCAGAGAACTCGCGCAGCGTCTTCTCAGCCATGTCTTCAACCGCAGGAGATAAATCTTCTCCTAAGTGTTCTTTTTTCAATATTGGAGCTGGCTCCTTTGATAAACTAGCTCGAGAAACGATGGGTGTTTTTGATAGTGATTTGAGATCTTCCCTCGTCTCTACAAACTTCTTTCTTCTCAGGAGTTTCTCTGGATCGTCAATATAATTATTTGGAAGAGAAAAACCATTCATTCATCACCCTGCATAAGATAAGCAAATGATAAAAAACAAGGGTATACCTATTTGAGTTAGAGATCAATCGGTAATACAATCTTATCCATTATGTATACATATGCTATCAATATTTCCTAAGTTTATTGTGCCTTCCCCGGCAACGGCGCCAAAAATGCTTGTTGACATCTACTAACGTCGCCAATATAACTATATAACTTTTAATACGAGAGGCGAGATTAGAAGATGAATGGTAATTAATTAACTTATCATTAGCAACTAGCCACTTTTCTATTACCAACATTCTTATGCAAGAACTAGGTTGTCATCCCTAATTAATAATGCTAACAATAAATAAAGGTTTCAAATATTAATCTACGTGACTAGGCAGAAATATAAATATAAATAATATAAACTAAGATCAGTTCTGCAAGCGGACAGATAATTATGCCATTGTAGCATTTTACCTAGGGAGTTCTACCAGGTTGTCGATTTATATTTATACCACTGGGAAGGACTAAGATAAACTGCAATCTATTATATTGATAGTGATGGTATACAATGGATAAGTGACATTACCGATGTCATTTACTCTACTCATAATAGGCAGAGGTCACAAGGTAAATAAAGATAAAGGTGATAAGTATGATCAAGCATCATAAATAAAAGATAATCATCAGAGCACTTCTCTAGTCATAGCAATAGCTAGCCAATGGACAAACTAAGGAATTAATATCAAAGGTAATTCTATAACTACATCAATGAATAACTCTAATTAGTGCAATTACATCTAGCAATCATTGTTAGACTAATCCTATATCATGATCACATGCAAAGGGCATCATCTAGGAAAGGTGTGAAACAGAGTCATCACCCAACTTCGTGATTGTGCCTGCTGGCCTATATACGGGGGGTGGACTACAGAGGACTCAACGCAGCTGTCACCTACGCGATCTACCACACGACCTGGCACATCAGGATGCACTCGCAGATAAACAAAATACCTATACATCACGTCTACATATCGTTCATCATCTATCTATCGTACGCATGAATAAACGCTATACGAGCAATTACATGTATTCGGTAAGATCAAACCAACTATACTAGACATTTAATCAAACTAGACAGATACTATTGTAATCAAGAACATATAAACTATTAGGAACAATGTTTCCCTAATCATAATGAAGAATACAATAATAGAGAAAGAACTAGAATTATACCGAACTCCGTGCTCCAGACAGACGGCGGGGCTCCAGATCCGCCGAAGAACTAGAACTTCTCTACTCTCTAATCTAACTAGCTAGAACTATGAACTAGGAGACTCTTGATGAACTAGGAGGCTCTTGATGGCTTGAGCACTTGATGCCTTGAATGAATGATGGGTTGATGCCTCCAGGGGGGTCTGCCCCTTTATTTATAGTCCGGTGGGATGCACGTGCGCCGTAGGATCAAACCAACTTGAAACAAGGGCCGAGATAGCTCCATAGACACGGTGGAAGAAGACTCCAGAAGATGGGCCGAAACCCTAGTAGGGGGCACCGGCTGGCCCCACCCTAGCACCGGCCGGCCCCACTCTGGGGGGGTCTCGGGTCCCGGTGCCTCTGGTGTGTTCCAGATACTTCTAGTGTTCTCGTGATGATGTTTCCTTGGCGGTTAAGTTACGTGGTAATCATGCTCTTTAACCCTTCTTTTATGATTTTCTGGAATAACCCCTGAAAAATACAGAACATGCAAAACTCGTGGAAACTGTCAGTTAATACCCTAGACTAGTGTGTATTCATGTACCGTTTGGTGTCTAAAGTTCTAATAAAAGTTGACGTTATCCACCATCAACACAGGTGAACTCAGCACAGTGACCTTCAACGGCTACAACACGGACCAATGGTCCGACGCTCCCCACTCAGTTGAGCTCTCTGGACCTCTCTGGAAACATCGGACTCTGCGAAGCATTAGTCCGACGCCCTCTTTATCCACGGTCTGACGCTCGCCTGTGAAATCCCTGGCACCGTCGGACACTGGGCACTGGTCCGATGACCATCCCAGCAGCGTCCGACGGTCTCTGGTGAGCTGAGAAGCCACCAGAGGCTGCCACGTACTGTCGGACTCTGAGTATTGGTCCGACGACCATACTGCTCAGGGTCCGACGCTCAAAACTCAATGAAAACTTCGCCGAATCGAAAACTTTCCAAAACGAAGTTTGATTTTCTCTCTCAAGAGACTCCCTGGGCTGTCTAGAGCTATGGTGGACAAGTGTGCATCACATTTACACTCTCTAACCTTGACCTAGGTCAAGCTACTCATCCAAACCCCTCTTTATAGTACGATCAAAGAGAAAAACAAAGCCTAAAAGTACTCCAAGTGTCTCTCAACTCCAATCGATACTTGGAACTAGCCTATCACCGTCTTGTCTTCCATCCTTTGAAAACCGAATCGATTTTCATCGGTAGGGGCTTGAACCTACATGTTATTATGACCTAACCTCTAGGTTATCCTGCAAAACACACGTTAGTCATAATAACCGTCTTGTTATTAATCACCAAAACCACTAGGGCCCAGATGCTACAATCTCCCCCTTTTTGGTGATTGATGACAACAACCTCAAATAGATTTAGAAAGAGTGAGGTTTTTAAAGGCTTGATTCATATAAGCATGTGTCAATAAGAGCAAAGGGGTTAGGCATGCTTATACAAATCAAGACCACAAGGTACACAAAGGATATGAAATAAGCATAAGTACCAAGTGTTATGCTCAAAATCGGAGTGAAGTGCGGAAGCTAAGACAATGAGCATAACCAAGAGAGAACCAAGTGACATGATATATATGAAACATGAAGCTCAAACACATGTCACAAAACAAGTCTCAAGCACACATACATACACAAATGCATGAAAGTAAACATGATGCATGAGTATGTCATAAGCAAAAGTCATCATAAGAGCCAAATCCCGCTCTCATCGCTCCCCCTAAATCTATGCTCTCTCTCCCCCTTTGGCATCAAACACCAAAGACCTAAGACTCAGAAGGTGGAGAAGAGGCTGTAGGGTCACAGTCAGAGGCGTGAGGACGGATCTCAAACTATGAAGCATCACCCTCTGACTCTGAGCTCTGAGCTGTCCGACCCTCTGTCGGTGAACGTGTAGGTGAAGCGGTCCGGGTCAGCTCAACTATCTCTGCACCGGGGTCAGCCTGTGTGCCTGGAGCTGCGGAAGCTGTCTCTGTAGATGTCTGCTCCTCTGTAACTGTTTGAGCAGACTCTGGAACAGTCTGCTCCTCGGTGTCAAGCTGCTGACCCTGTGTCGCAACCACTGTGGTAACTACTACCGCCTCAGTCTCTGTGGTAGTCGCGAGAAGCTCTGAAGAAGCAACTGAGGACGGCAGAGTCTCTATCGTGCCAGTAGCAGGTGGAGCTGTGGTGAAAGGCACAGGCTGCCGGTACTCAGGAGGAGTAGGCATGCCTGTGATCTCACTGAAAGTCGCACCTATGCTCCTGGTCACTGAGGGGCCGCCCAAGTCTGGAGTGAAACCTGTGTGGATCGGCGTGAACCCCTGAGTGAAGCCTAGAGAAGCAAGCCACTGCTGAGTCTGCTAAAGAGGAGTGGTAAACTGACTCGAGAAGGTAGCTGTGCCCTGACTCTGAAGTCCGCCGGACTGTATAGCTGGAGTCACATGGCTGCTGTGGCTGCTGGTCCAACCTGCTGAACCGGAGGAGTGGTGGCCAAGTACGGTGGGGCTCCGGTGTGCCTGATGATGTGCTCCATGAACCCAAAAATCTGCAACTAAATCTGCTGGCTCTGGAGCTGCATCACGAGCATCTGCTGCTGAAACTGGTCCTGGCGGAGCTGGATCTGTGAAAGTGCTGCAGCCTGCTCTCTGGCTAACCGGGCCTGCTCTAGCCTGCTGCTGCTATGACTGCTGAAGGCTCTGTAGTATAGCAAGCAGGGCCGTGTCTGTCTGTGGAGCCTATGGAGCTTAACTGGAGCCACCGGCCTTCGAGTCGTGAGCTCCAGGACGCCTAGGGATAGGCCGGTAGTCCAAGTCAGAGCTGGAAGAAGACGAGTCAACAGGGTCATCGTCAACAAGCAGCTGCTCAAGCTCACTACGGGCAACGTGCCTCATAGCCTCATCCTGCTGCTGCACCTCGGCCATATCTGCCCCTGAAGTCTGACATCGCTGAACTCTGTGAAGTGCACGGCTGCCACGTCTGCCATCAATCAGAGAAGTCATCCTGTAAACTGGAAACTCTGTCTCTGTCTGGCGCAACTCTCGAGTGATCCCTGTCCATATCTTGTGCAGCCTGCGCACAAGAATGGAAGAGATCCAGTGAGCGTAGGAAAGCTGTCGCCGAGACCTAATGCCCTCTGTTATAGTGTCCTCCGTCTCTGAAATCATCAAGTCCACAACATCGAACTCTGACTGCTGGACCAGGGCACCAAGGAGCCAAAGTTGTAAGTGTGTAAGTCCCTCCTTGTACCCCTCCCGTGGTAGAAGTGTGCACCTCATCATGTCGTTTAAGAGACGAACGACGGGACAAAGATCTGAGGGTGTCCTGCGGGAGCCGTCTCCAAACGGTGGTCGGAAGCAAGCTGCTATGTGAGCTGTACCCGGTGCCAGTCCTCCGTGTGCCCTCCTCGGCGGATCTGTCGTGCTGTAACAGATGCTGTGCAACCTGGTAGCAGACTCTGAAACTCCAAGCAACTCTCTTAGAGCCTTCGCATAGAGCCGGTATGGCTCTCCACCGAAGGTGTACTGCAAGTACTCGTGGTCGGGGTCGATCCAAAGTGAGGCGTAGAACTCTCAAACCCACAACTCCACGTACCACCCTGACTGTCCAAGCAGGTCAGCAAGTCTAGGCAAGTAGGTCAAGTATGGCCTGATCTCCTCACCACCTGCCTGAACTACGTCCTCTAGGGGACACACCCTGTGCTGCCTCAAGCCAACCTCTGACAACATAAGAGTTGTGAAGAAATCCTCGTGCAAGGTCGTGTACCAGCCCTCTGAAGCTCGCGGGTCTCTCTGAGGTGGGAACCAGCTGTCCAGTGAAGTCAACTGGAGCTCTCTAACTCGGGCTGCGGAGATGTTCTGCAAGTCCAAGTGTACCTCTAGCTCAGGCTCCGGCTGTGGCTCAGTGGGTGTAGGCGCCCTGGGAACTCGGTCGCCGCGCCTCTGACCAGCGGGCCGGGGTGGCACCGTAGGTCGAGTGTGGCCCGAGCGATGAAGTGGAGGTGCCTGGGCCTGCTCCCCCTGAGTGACTGTCTACTGCTACTCCTACTGCTCTGCCTGTGGCTGTGGCTGCTCCTGAGGTCCCTCTCTGTCCGACAAGCTGACCTCGATGCCTCCAATGTGGAGACCTCTGCCACGCTCTGCCTCATCAGCTGCCTGTGCTACCCTGATAGCATGTCGCTGCTCTACTGTCAGGTGCCTCTTCCACTTCTTGCTGGGCTCTACCATGGGAGCCTTCCCCTTGTCCTGAGGTAGACGAGAAGGAGGCCTCTCATCCCCACCTGTGCCACCCTGATTGCGGCTCGCTTGCTTGCAACGAACCATCTCTGCCAATCACTACTCAAGCTGCCAACTGTCTCTCTGGAATTGCTAGCTGTCACTCGTGAGGCTTGGCCTCAATCCGTATCCGTGGGCTTGGCCCCGGATTCACTGACACTAATCACTGCCAAGTGCATTTGACCACGACAAGCTGCAAGATAGATAGGCAGGGATATATATAAGCATATATAGTCTAGGGATAAGATGAACCTATTGGAAGCAAGCATATGAGATGAGAAATGAATAGAAAAGCAACCTGCAGCAAGAGAACCCTGTGAAGAGGTGAGAATCTCTGTCAACGCGAGGCACCAACCACAGCAAAGGCTAAGACAGTCACTGCATAAGGAGGGCATGTCAATGACAGAAGGCAATGACAAAGTATGCAATGAACAAGAGCAACTAGGGTATGGAGACAACAAGAGTATACCACAAGGTAGAGAAGAGTCTCCACAACCCTAGTACACAGAGAAGAAAGCCCTGGCACACAGAAACTGCAAGAGGATCCGCATTGACTTGGGTTAGGCAAACTGTCAATCACCTTCAGTGCACTGGAAAGGAGAAGAGCTAGGGCACCGGATCCTTCACCTCTGCGTGGAGTACCACGAGAGTAGAGGAAGCTCGAAGAAGAAGTCCCCACCGAGCAGAGTATGTGAAGGTCGCAGGCGAAGATGCCTACCGACGGTGAACGAAGCACGGCGCGCGAGCAGAAGGGGCTTTGCCCCGGGCATGAAGGAGCTGCCCGTGCCATGAAGAGCTGTCGTTGGTGAGGTCGCGGGTGAACCCTAGGCACGGCAAAGGAGGAGTCTGTGGCGGAGCAAGGGCTAGAGAGGGGTGGCAGCACGGTGATTAGGGTTATGACACGGCAGTGGCGGAACGACGACGGTGTACGGCTCGGGCGAAGAAAAGGATGAAATGGTACGGGCCCCACGTGACAGAGTAAAAAGAAACTGCTTCTCGCGCTTGAACCGACCGTCGGACCTTCGCTGTAGTACCCGTTGGACCAAACCCGCGCAGAGTCTGACGCTTCCAGAGAGCAACAGAGCGCTCTCAGAACCGTCGGACGCAGTCAGATGCACTTCGTCGGACGATATCCTCCAGTCCGACGATGTGAACTGTCGTGGACGCGTTCTTCCAATGGTCCGACGCACGAAAAATCTCCATCCGACGCCTTCTTCAACAGGGACAGGGACCGTCGGACTATGGGAAATGGTCTGACGCTGGGAAAACCAGCGTCCGACGCCTCAGTCCGATGCCCTAAAACCTGTATTTCTTCAAGTTTCTTCGCGTTAATTTTTCCCTACTAAGTTCCAACCCCAATAAGAGGCAAATAAACACCAGTTGAAACTAGTATGAGATTACCTCTCTCAAACACTCAATTTTTTAAATAGTTTGCCATAGGCATATTTAGTTTTTTATGAAGATAGGCAATAAGAACCAAGGACAAAACGGAAAACAAACAACCATGCATATGCAATGCAAATTCGTGTAAATTAAACTAGTTGCTTGTCAAGTTTGTCCTCGAGTAAGCTTCTTCACACGCTTTTGGGTGGTTATCTTAACCGAGTTAGACAAGCCCTACGTGCAATTCAAAGTTAGACATGTTTTATATTACAATGCAATGCACATGACAACACAGGATCATCTTTTAGTGAAGTTGCTTAGATCAAGGCAATTGAATTCATTCCTTAGTGAGCAAAATCGTGCCTTATCCAATGGTTTAATAAAGATATCCGCCAAGTTATCATCCGTTCTCACTCCCTCAAAGGAAATGTCACCTTTAGCAACGTGATCTCTAAGGAAGTGATGGCGAATGTCAATGTACTTTGTGCAGGAGTGTTGAACTGGGTTGTTTGCAAGTTTTACCACACTCTTGTTGTCACACAACAAAGGCACCCTTTTTAAGTTAATTCCATAATCAAGTAGGGTTTGTTTCATGTAAAGGATTTGTGCACAACAAGCACCCGCGGCAATGTATTTCGCTTCAGTTGTTGACAAGGCAACACTATTTTGTTTCTTGGAGGACCAAGAAACTAGTGATCTTCCAAGCAAATGGCACCCTCCGGATGTGCTTTTCCGGTCAATCTTGCAACCGGCATAATCCGAATCGGAATAGCCGACAAGAGTAAAGTTAGCTCCTTTGAGATACCAAAGGCCAAAGCTTGGGGTGTACTTTAGGTACCTAAGGCTTCTTTTCACCGCAACTAAGTGAGGTTCCTTAGGGTTATCTTGAAAGCGCGCACATATACACACATTAAACATGATGTCGGGCCTAGATGCGGTCAAGTACAACAAACTACCGATCATAGAATGATAGAGAGTTTGGTCAATCGATTTACCTCCCTCATCAAGGTCGAGATGTCCATTGGTAGGCATGGGGGTCTTGATGCGCTTGTATTCTTCCATCTTGAAGCGCTTGAGGAGGTCCTTGGACATCATATCACCAAATTTCTTACAAAAATCTTCATTAGTCGAACCAAAGATAATATCGTCAACATAAACTTGACAAATGAAGATATGCCCTTTATGCTTCTTGGTGAATAGTGTGGTACCCACCAAACCGATTTTGAAGCCTTTGTTGAGGAGGAAGTCGCGGAGGCGCTGATATCAAGCCCGCGGGGCTTGCTTCAAGCCATATAGCACCTTGGACAATCTATTAACATAGTTTGGATATGTAGGGTCTTCAAAAACCCGGGGGTTGTGAAACATAGACAAGTTCATTTATGAAGCCATTCAAAAATGCACTTTTCATATTCATTTGAAAGAGTTTTAAGATGTGATTAGATGCATATGCAAGTAGGATACGGATGGCTTCTAATCTTGCAACCAGGGCAAAAGTCTCCCCAAAATCCAAGCCTTCAACTTGGGAGAACCCTTTTGCCACGAGCCTTGTCTTGTTTCTCACAATGTTGCCATTGTCATCTTGCTTGCTGCGGAACACCCACTTGATGCCTATGACTCTTGCTCCTTTTGCCTTCTCTTTAAGTGTCCAAACTTGATTGCGGGTGAAGTTGTTGAGTTCTTCATGCATGGCATTCACCCAATCCGAATTTTGAAGAGCTTCTTCTATGCTAGTAGGCTCAATGCAAGAGACAAAAGAGTTGTGTTCAATAAATTGAGCATGCCTTTGTGAGCGAGTCATTACCCCCCTTGAAGGACTCCCTATTATGAGATCTTGAGGATGAGCTTGTAGGAGTGGAGTAGATCTTCTATCAACAACTAGAGGAGGAGGTTGTGGAGCATCAACATCTTGTGCTTGTGCCACAACTTCTTCTTGTGTGATGTGGGTGTCTTCATGTGGATCCACCCCATCTTTATCTTCATCATCTTGAGGCATATTTGATGAAGATGGTTGATTGATCACTTGCACATCATCACCATCATCTTCATCATCTTTAGGCTTGATGTCTCCGATTGGCATGTTCTTCATAGCCTTCCTCAATGGTTCATCACCTACATCATCAAGATTCTCATGCTCTCCTTGAGAGCCATTAGATTCATCGAACTCCACACTTCAACAAGGCCGGTGGCATTGTTGAATACTCTATATGCTTTGGACTTCAATGAGTAACCAACAAGAAAACTAATATCACAACGTCTTTGAAACTTCCCTAAGTGTTGCCGCTTCTTGTAGATGTAGCATTTGCAACCAAACAGCCGGAGGTAGGAGACATCCGGTTTCTTGCCGGTGAGTAGCTCATAGAGGGTCTTTTTTAGCAACCGGTGAGGGAATAGGCGGTTGGATGCATAGCATGCGGTGTTGATTGCCTCCGTCCAAAACCTCTCCGGTGTGTTGTACTCATCAAGCATAGTCCTTGCATGGGTGATTAATGTCTGGTTCTTCCTTTCAACAACTCCATTTTGTTGAGGTGTATAGGAGGATGACACTTCACGCTTGATCCCAACTTCATCACAATATACTTCAATGTTTGTGTTGTCAAATTCTTTTCCATTGTCACTTCTAATCTTCTTGATCTTCACATCAAATTCATTTTGTTCTCTCTTGGCAAACTTCTTGAATGATGCGGCAACTTCGGTCTTGTCATGAAGAAAGAACACCCAAGTGTATCTTGTAAAGTTATCAACAATTACTAAGCAATAGATCTTGCCACCAAAACTTTCATAAGTTGTTGGCCCAAATAAATCCATGCGAAGTAGCTCTAATGGTCTTGATGTAGATACCAATGCCTTGGATGGATGTGTATTTGCCACTTGCTTGCCGGCTTGACAAGCACTCCATAGTTTGTCCTTCTCAAATACAACATCTTTCAATCCTCTCACCATCTCCTTCTTCAATAGATTCTTGAGTGTGCTCATTCCAACATGTGCAAGCCTTCTATGCCATAGCCACCCAAGTGATTGCTTGGTGAATAGACAAGTCTTCAAATTTGCATCTTCCGAGTTGAAGTCCACTAGATAGAGATGATTGTACCGAAACCCCTTGAATATCACTTCATCGTCATTTTTCTTAGAAACAACCACTTCTTCACTTGTAAATAGGCATTGGAAGCCAAGATCACACAATTGACCAACGGATAGCAAGTTGAAGCTCAAAGAAGCAACTAGAAGCACATTTGAGATAGAATGATCATTAGAGATAGCTACTTTGCCAAGCCCTTACACTTTGCTCTTGGAATTATCACCAAATGTTATCTTTTCTTGGTCTTCTATATTCTCTTCTAGTGAGGTGAACATACGAGCATCACCGGTCATATGTTGAGTGCATCTACTATCAATTACCCAATGAGAGCCACCGGTCTTGTAGTTCACCTACACACCACAAATCATGCTTGATGTTTAGGAACCCATACTTGAGAAGGGCTCCGTACTTTTTTAACCAAAGTTTTAGCCACCCACAATTGCCTAGATCTATTCTTGTTAGGGGGACCTAGGAACATCACTTTGACCTTGCCCTTAGAATCCTTTCTAAGCATGTAGTGAGAATCAAATGCAAAGGGCCTAGCATGCTTGGGCAAAGGTTGTGATTGTGGTGTCTTGCACTCATGAGCAAAGTGACCTTCTTGACCACATTCAAAGCATCTCTTTGGCTTGGGCTTGGGTTTGTTTTTTGTTTTGTTGAGTCTATTTTGGACTCTAATGTTTTGCATTTTCTCACCCATGTAGCTAATCCCACTTCTATCAAACTTCATCACGGTGTTCATGAGGAGATCACTTTGAAGATATTGGTCTCTTGTGAATCTTTACAAGCCACCGGTGAGATGACTCTTCTCTTGCTTCAACTTCTTGTTCTCTTCCAATAGGCTACCAAGTTGGCACTTATCATTCTTGAGGATCTTGTTCTCTTCTCTAAGCACCTCAACTTCATCATCTTCTTGCACCGTCTCAATGACAATGGTGTTGGTGGTTGATTACTTCTCAAGCTCTTTCTTCAAGTTCTCATTCTCAATCTTAAGCTTCAAATAGTCATCATGACAATCGACCACCACCACTTCTTTGCCTTTGCTACTAGCACCTTACTCAATGATCTCATCAATCAAGTCATCACATGATGTAGCTATGTCACACTTAACAACAAGGTTAGGAGCATTATGTGTTTCATTGGAAAGCAAGTCATAAGCCATAGCAAGGTTGTTATGATTCACTTTTACTTGAGTATAGTCCTCTTTTAGCTTGTTGTAGCTAGTGATGAGCTCAATGTGCATCTTCTCAAGTTTATCATGTTTTTCTTTGAGCTCCTTTATATTGGATTTGAGCTCCTTGAGCTTAGATGACACATTTTGGTTTTTCTCTCTAAGCTCATCACTAGTTTTAGTGAATTGTTCATTCTTGGCTAAGAGGTTACCATTCTCAAGTTTTAGCTTTTCATTTTTACTTGTTAACTTTCTAATCACTTTGGTGTAGTCATTAAGCAAGCTAGCAAGTTCATCATAAGTTGGTGAATCATACTCATTGTCACTATCACTACTCTCATCATCACTTTGTACCTTTTTGTCCTTAGCCATGAGGCAAAGGTGTGTTAGAGATGAGGGTGGTGATGGCGGTGGAGGAAGTGAAGTCCCAATCACAAGTGTGGCCATCTTTTCTTTCTCATCATCACTTTCTTCACCGGAAGAGCCACTTGAAAATTCAATGTCGGTGAGCCAATCACCAACAATGTAAGCCTTGCCATTCTTCTTATTTTTGTGAAATTGCTTCTACTTTAATTCTTTCTTCTTGAATGGCTTGACCTTCTTCTTCTCATCATCACTTTCATCACTTGAGTCTTGCCTCTTGCCCTTGTTCTTGTTCTTGGACTTGTCTTTCTTGGGCTTAGGGCATTGATGAGCAAGATGCTCAAGCTCTCCACAATTGTAGCAATCCATCTCGGAGATGAGCTTTCTTTTGCTACTAGAGAAGAACTTCTTCTTTTTGGAATCAAACTTGATTCCCTTGTTGTTGAGCTTTTTGAGCATCTTAGTGGTCTTCCTCACCATGAGAGCAATCTCCACATCATTATCATCATCACTTGTGGAATCAAGAGAAGAGTACTTGACTTGAGATTTGCCTTTCTTGTCGGCCTTGAGAGCTAAGTCCTTCTTCTCTTTCTGCTTGGATGATGAGCCATCTTGGGGAGTGATCTTCATATACATCTCATGAGCATTGACTTTTCCCAAGATTTGAGTGGGAGTTGCATTGGAGAGATCCCCTTGATGAAGCACGGTCACAATGTGACCATACTTGTCAATAGGGAGAGCATTGAGGATCCTCCTTGCAACTTCGGCCGGAGTGATTTGAGTGAGCCCAAGGCCATTGACTTCCTCTACAATGATATTCAATCGAGAATATATGTCATTAGCATTTTCATTAGGAAGCATCTTGAAAGAATTGAACTTGTCAATGATAAGATAATATTGTTCCTCATGCTCATTCTTTTTTCCCTCATGGAGCGCACAAATATCCGACCATAGTGCATGGGCATTTTTATGGTTCCTCACACGGTTGAACACCTCTTTGCTAAGGCCTCTAAAGATGATGTTGTGAGCTTTAGCATTCCACTTTTCGTGCTCTTTCTCAACGGGTGCGAGGGTTGCGCCGGCTTTGGGAGTAGGGTACCCTTGTGTGGCGGCTTTGTGAACACCAAGGTCCACCGCCTCAAGGTATGCCTCCATACAAATTTTCCAATAAGGAAAATCGTTACCGTCAAAGATGGGAGGGGGACCAACGTGACCACCGGACATCCTTCTCTTGGCGGTTAAGCCAAATTAGTGAGCACAATGCTCTGATACCAATTTAAAGGATCGAGGATGCCCAAGAGGGGGTGAATTGGGCAACTAGTAAATTTTTCGAAATACAATTCAATCTATCGCCATTTGCCCAATCTTACCCCACAAGTGCTTGTATTGATCTAAGCCTAAACCAAGTTATGCAACCTAGAGCCGGATCCTATCACAAGTATACTACTCTAGGAAAGTAGAGAACACAAAGTAAATGTGGGAATGTAAATGAGATAGAAAGACAAAGTTGGTTTTTTCCGAGGTATCGGAGAGTCGGCACTCTCCACTAGTCCTCGTTGGAGCACCCACGCAAGGATGTAGCTCCCCCTTGATCTTCGCAAAGACCAAGTGCTCTCTACGGGCTGATCCTTTGTCTCTCTGGCGTGGTGGATCGCCCACAACCGCTCACAAGCTTGGCTTGAGCCGTCCACAAGCTCTCCAACCGGTCACCAAGCCTCCGATCGCCACCGAACCGTCTAGGTGATGCCGATCACCAAGAGTAACAAGCCTAGACTCTCACTTGACCAAGAACAAGGCCAAAGAGGGTGATGGATGCACACAAGTCACTCTTGATCTCTCTAGGGAAGAAGCTCACAAGCAATAGAGTTCACTCAATCCTCCCTAGGGCTCTTGCACTAACACCAACTCACAATGGTTGCTTCAGCTGAACAAATGGGCAAGAGAGCTAGAATGAGAGTGATGGAGAAGTATAAATACCCCCCAAGCCTCACACTAGCCGTTGAGATACAAAACAACTTTCTGCGAACCGTTGGACTCGATGAATAGTGCCACCGTCGGACCAAATGCCATCAGTGCGACTCTCACAAGCGTCCTGCAGTCAACACTTTGCGGAGGAGCGTTGGACTGACTCCAATGGTCCAACGACCACCGTCGGACCATAGTCCGACGCCCTCGAGCTCTCGGGTGAACTCAACACGGTGACCTTCAACAGTTACAACACGGACCAATGGTCCAACGCTCCCCATCGGACACTGTCCGACGCTCAGTTGAGCTCTCTGGACCTCTCTGGAAAACGTCGGACTCTGCGAAGCATTAGTCCAATGCCCTGTCTCTCCATGGTCCGACGCTCGCTTGTGAAATCCCTGGTACCGTCGGACGCTGGGCAATGGTCTAACGACCATCCCAGCAGCGTTCGATGGTCTCTGGTGAGCTGAGAAGCCACCAGAGGCTGCCACGTATCGTCGGACGCTAAGTATTGGTCCGACGACCATACTGCTCAGTGTCCGACGCTCAAAACTCAATCAAAATTTCACCGAATAAAAAACTTTCCAAAACGAAGTTTGATCCTCTCTCTCTCAAAAGGCTCCCTAGGCTGTCTAGAGCTATGGTGGACAAGTGTGCATCACATCTACACTCTCTAACCTTGTCCTAAGTCAAGCTACCCATCCAAACCCCTTTTTATAGTATGGTCAAAGAGAAAAACAAAACCTAAGACTACTCCAAGTGTCTCTCAACTCCAATCAACACTTGGAACTAGCCTATCACCTTCTTGTCTTCCATCCTTTGAAAACCAAATCGATTTCCATCGCTAGGGGCTTGAACCTACATGTTATTATGACATAACCTCTAGATAATCCTGCAAATCACACGTTAGTCATGATAACCTTCTTGTTGTCATTAACCACCGAAACCATTAGGGCCTAGATGCTACACCTTTGTTTTTTGAAACAGGAAGCTATTTGTATTTCAACAATTTTTAGACAATATAAGTTTATTATAATGCAAAATTGAGTCGACTTGAGTATATAAACTACAAATGGAGTAGTTAGAAAGTGTTTGCACCACGTATCCGTATCACAGGCCTACACTGTTGCCAAGGGTGAAGGTAAGTTTTGGTCTGTGCTTTTGGTAGGGCTCTAAATTCTGATAGAAATGCTTTAGATTTAGTTTTTTCCACAATCGTTCAAGTTGATGAATCAGAATCACTTTATGAAACCGTTTGGGTGTTAGGTAGTATTATGGTAAAAAATTATAAATAAAAAATATTCTTCAAAAAGATCTATAACTTTTAGAGGGCATAGAACAACTAAAATACAATATATTTTAATTTATTGTACTTAAAACTTTACTAAATAGAAAACTTACTCCCTCATTTTCAAATTGTAAGTCATTCTAAGAATCTTGAAGAGTCAAACTATCTTAATTTTGACTAAATTTATATAATAAAATAATAAATATTTAACAGTATCAACTAAGTATCATTAGATTCTTCATCAAATATATTTTCATAATAAAATTATGTGATATCATAAATCTTTATGTTTTTCCCTATAATATTGGTCAAACTTGAGATGTTTTAACTCTCTAAGATTTTTGAAATGACTTACAATTTGGAATGAATGGAGTAACAGTGAGACATGAAATGTATGTAAGAATCAAGAATCCGTGCGAGACAATTATTTTCTGTTTCCAAGAGGTCGTGAATAAAGGAGAAATGTTTCACTTGTGAAATGATTCACTGCAATACCTTGGCTCCATTTCAAGTTTAAATAATATTTTTTAATGATTAATTGCAAATCTAGTATTTGAATTCGAAAAATTACAAAAATAGCATCTTGTCGGCCAGCCAGGGGCCGACAGAGGACCTGTCGGCCGTCCAGAAGCCGATAGGCTGACGTGTCAGCTGCCAGACAGCCGACAAGTGTCGGCAGCGGGTGCCGACGCCGATAGCAGACCTGTCGGCTACTGGACGGCCGACAGGTCCAGTCGGCTCGCGGATAGCCGATAGGGATGTCGGCCAACCGTAAGCCGACAGGCCTGTCCACCCGACAGATTCATTTCATGTGCTTTTTCATTTTAATGTTTATTTTCACGTTTATTTCATATTCGTTACACGGTTCGATCCAAAAACTTACTCCCGTCTTTGAAGACTGTTCTACAAATTAAGTGTGTTGCAAACTACGAGAAATAGAATTAAAACAACGCATGTTAAATTTAAAGAGTAACCCAGCGATACATGAAATGAGCGGTGCGTGGCATATGTGGTACTCTAGGTTGTACCAAACCTAATCTTAACATGCCTTAGGAAAAGTGAACACAATGGTGGTTTGCAGTGGCATGTGTGTGTGACTCTGGTAAGAGGCCACAGACTATTGTAAACATACCTTAGGTAATTTAACTTGCTGGGTCTATTACATTGTTCTACTGGGTGCAACGTGGTTGTTTGCCCTTGTTGTCGTGCTGTGAAGACGGTTCCGCTGCATCCCTCTTGTTCTTGAGTGCTGCCTCTCGAGTTTTAAGCTCTTCCTCTTTACGCTTGATGGTTGCTTCACACAAGCTTAACTCCTCCCTCCTCCTGGTAAGATCTTCCTCCTTAGCTTTGAGACGGATCTGAGCGGCCCTGATTCGTCGCTCTTTGTCCTTCCTGATTTTGCGGTCAACCTCACGAACCTCATTCATCCTCAAAAGATATTGAGCGTTGTCTTCAAGCTCCTTCGGGCGCCTCTGTGGCCATGCGGGCATCTCCCGATCCACCCATTGGATCCACTTGCAAGGCTACATGTGTGGATGTAAAGGATCAAAGTGTGAATAGTTTACAAGAAACGAAAGAAGAAGTTGTTGATAGTACCATGAAGTCATCATCCAGATCTGGGCACCAGAAGTACCTACACCCATAGTGCCGGTCTAACTCCATCCACACGCACAACCTAGTCACAAACCCACAATGACACTTTGGTCGCTCACGCCACGACGGTAGCTGAGTTAGGTCAGTTGTCTATGATGACATTGTAATTGAATGAGGAGGGTTTGGAGAAGAAGATGTGTGATATGTTGAACTCGTCGGATGTATTTAAATAGCCATTTTGTATGGTGTAGTGGACATAGTCCACGGAGGAGGTGAAAGACCCTAGTTTGGTTTTAGTAATTGATGGAACCTAGTTACTAATCTAAGTGCTAAGTATGTGTAGCCAAGAGTTGATTAGTGATAAGGAGAAATAAAAGGACTTAAAGAAGGAAAGCTGGAGGCTAAGCTATATCCAAATATGGCTTTTCTTTTAGTGATCAAGACTCCAAGTGGGAATGATCACATTTAGAATAGATAGCCGACTATCAAGGGGAGAACTAAGCTATTGGATTACATTCAAGTGCTCTGGGTTGCATCTCATGTGCATTGATCTAACCAACCTAGAGAATCTCTTTGAAAACCCTTGAAAAATGTTTGCAATATACTAACACACTGTGCACAAGTGTTAGAAACCTTGAGTGTTAGCACATAGAAGCAAGGGATGAGAAATAGACTTAAAAAACGCTGAAAAAGGAGCGTCGGACCGTTTGCCAACGTAGCGTCAGACCATTGAGTAGCGTCCGACGCCTAACTCTAGCTCTGACTGTTGTCGAGCGTCGGACTATCGTTTTGAGAGCGTCGGACTATTCAGTGATAGTCCGACGACTCGTCGCGGCGAGTTCACGTCGCGGTGAGGTGCGCGGCGTGCTCTGGTCATGGCGTCGGATAGTTCGTTTTAGTCCGACTTTGCGCATCGGACGGAGTTCGACGCACTTTTAGCGCTCTGGAACCTCTCTGGAAGCGTCAGACCGCTGAGATCTTTAGTCCGACGCCTTCTCCACGCAGAGTCCGACGGTGCTGTGAATCTATCTGTGGTAGCGTCGGACTCTGGAGTTTAGTCCGGTGCCTGAGCGTCCGACGGTAGTTAAACGCGCGAAATTAGTTGACCGTTGAGATCGGACGAACGACGTTTAAACCTGTTGACACGTGGCGCGCATCCGAGCGACGGACGCTGACGTTTAGTCTGACGGATTCAGTCCGACGGAAGCGTCCGACGACATAAAATCGTGTTTAACGGCTGTTTCGAGTGGGGCAATGGCTAGATTTGCACTTGGGGGTATTTATACTCCCTCCCTGGTCACTTGGTGACTCTCTTGCACACTTGGATCATTGTCATACACATTGTTGCATTCTAACCTCCCACTCTCTCACTAGTTCATCATCTTGATCATCCTTAGTGAGATTGAGTGAACCTCAAGTGCATCATTGCTTGTGATTTGCATTCTAGAGCACTTGAGAGCAAGCCTTGGTTCAGTTCTTATTCTCTTGGGACATTGCCATGTCCCTAGACGGCTTGGAGGAGAAGAAGGTGTGGAGGAGCTTGGTGATTGTGCTTACCCACACCCAACAATTGTGAGGGGTTCTTGTGCCTTCCCCGAGCGGAGTGCTCAAAGGTAACTCTAGTGGATTGCTCGTGTCTTTGAGTTACTTCCTCCGTGGTAGGTTCTTGTGGCGCCTAGTGTAGGCTCGGTGTGTGATACCGATTAGCCACCGAACCACCGGTTGAAGTCGACACAACGAGGACGTAGCGTGCCGGCAAGCACGTGAACCTCGGGGATAAATCTTGGTGTCTCTATTGATTTTCTCACCTTCGAGTGAGTGACTTATTGATTGTCCCGGTGATTGGCTTCCTCTCAACGCAAAGGTTTAATCGACGATCATTCCTTTCTTATTCGTGTGCAAAGTAGCTTGTTTTCTTGTCTCGTGTAGTTGTGTAGTCTTTTAGCTTTTGCTAGCTTGCTTGTGTGGCTTAGAACTAAGAATTAACTAGAATTGTGGAGGTGGCTTGCCTAGGTTAGTAGTTGCACTAGCATTGCACATTTAGCCATATTTGTTACTAACCTCTTGGCCTAAGTTCTTTGTAGAAATTTTATTAGGCTATTCACCCCTCTCTAGCCATACTATGACCTTTCAAGTGGTATCGGAGCTGTGGTCATCGTTTAGTCAAGGCTTAACATCCTTCGGTGCATTGAAATGGCTCATATCATGTTCAATCATGTTGGGGGCAAACCACCTCACTTTGATGGCACAAGCTCATTTGATTATTGAAAAAGAAAGATGAGGATGTATCTTGGCTCAATTCATGAGAAGGTGTGAGAGGTCACCGAGAAGGAATACATTGTGCTTGGTTCCACAAGCCCTACACCTAGAGATCAAGAGAACAACCAATGTAACACAATGGCTCTCAACACCATTTACAATGGCATTGACTCAAAGGTGTTTGAGCAAATCAAGTATTTGGATAGAGCAAGTAAAGTATGGACAAGATTAGAGCAAACCTATGAGGGCACTTCAATGGTAAAGAGTGCCAAGTTGTACATGCTTAAGGACAAGCTCTCAAACTTCAAAATGGATGATGGAGAGAGCATTCCGGAAATGTTCTATAGGCTTCAAGTGATTGTCAATGATCTCAAGGCCTTGGGTGAGAAAACAAGTGATGAGGACTTCTCTCACAAGTTTCTCATGTGCTTGCCCAAGAGGTTCAAGACCTTGAGAACTATCATCTTCCGAGGCAGCTGGAAGGGTGTCACTCCAAATGAGATTCTTGGTGATGTGATGACCGAGGATCAATACAATTAGAAGAGTGATAGTGAAGAAGTGAAGAAGGAGGATGACAAGTGCAAAAAAACCGTGGCATTCAAGTCCACCACCTCTTTTTCCAAGAACAAAGGCAAGGGCATGAAAGTGCAATCTAGTGATGATGATGCATCTAGCCTTGATAGTGATGATGAGGCATTAACTCTCTTTGTGCGCAAGTTTGGAAGATTCATGAAGAAGAAGGGCTATGGTGCTAGAAAGAGAAGAGATAACTTCAAAGGCAAGAATGTAGTGAGGAAGTGCTACAATTGCAAGAGTACGGATCATCTTGTGGTGGATTGTCCCAATGCTAGTGATGATGAAGATGATTATAAGAAGAAAGGCAAGAAGGACAAGAAGAACAAGGTGGAAAAGAAGGAGAAAAGAAATTCAACTTCTGCAAGAAGAAAGGTGGATCCTATGTGGTTACATGGGATAGTGATGCTTCCTTCGATGATGATGAATCTAGTGATGATGATGAGAGGAAGACATCCAAGAAGAAGGCCATGGCTTCTATTGCTATTAATAAGAAGTCTTCATCATTTGATTCATCGTGCTTCATGGCTAAGTCCACTAAGGTAAAATACGATGACACAAGTGATGACGAAAAAGATGATAATGATAGTGATAGTGATGATGATGAGCCTAGTGTAGCACAGCTCATGGACATGTTAGAGCAAGCCGAATATCTTATTAGCTCTAAGTCTAAGAAGTGCAAATAATTGTCCAAAAAATTAAAAACTCTTGAACAATCTTTTGATGAGCTAAGTGCTTCTCATGAGTGTCTAAAGGAAGATCATGAGGATCTCAAACTAGCTCACACCAAGCTTGAGAAAGCTCACTCCTCACTCTTAGAGCTAAGCAAGGTAGAGGATGTTGCTATAACATGTGATGTGGGTGTAACTTGTGATCTAATGAATGAATCAACTAATGAAACACTTGTTGCAACCACACCTAATAACACTAGCTTTTTATCATCATCCACTTCTACTTCTACCTTCACTACTAGTGTTGATCCAACACTAAAAGTTGAAAATGAGAAATTGAAGAAGGAAGTGGACAAGCTAACCCGCGCATTAGGCAATGCCTATGGTGGGGATGCCCGCTTGCTACAATGTTTGGGTAGCCAAAGATATAGTAACTCTAAGGAGGGACTTGGCTATACTCCCAAGAATGGCAAGGCGGCCTTTGTAACTCCAAAGCCTAACTTTGTGAGGAGCAATGGTCGGTTTTGCTACAAGTGCAAGCAAATTGGGCATATTGAGGCAAATTGCATCGCTAACAACAAGAACAAGCAAATAAAATTCGTAAGTGCTAAATCTATTAGATTTGATTCTTGTTACATGCTTACCAAGGGTGAGAAAGGTGTCAAAGTCAAATACATTGGTACACCTAAAAAGAGCCCAAGGTTAAAGGTTATTTGGGTACCAAAGGCTTTGGTTGCTAACCTCCAAGGACCCAAATAAGTATGGGTACCTAAAAGACATTGATTTGTTTTGTAGGTAAATTACAAAGCCGGAGGGAGGCATTGGGTTCTTGATAGTGGGTGTTCTCAACATATGACCGGTGATTCAAGAATGTTCAACCAAATCAATTCTAGTGGCAATGAGTATGATAGTATCATATTTGGGGATAATAGCAAAGGCAAGGTCAAGGGTCTTGGAAAGATTGCAATATCAAATGATCTAACCATCTCCAATGTGCTATTAGTTGAAAGTTTAAACTTCAATCTATTGTCGGTGGCTCAACTTTGTGATCTTGGTTTCAAATGCATCTTTGGTGTTGATGATGTAAAAATCATTAGTGTGGATGGATCAAATTTGATATTCAAGGGATTTAGATATGAGAATCTCTATTTAGTGGACTTTGGTGTTCGAGAATCACAATTGTCAACATGCTTACTCTCTAAGTCTAGCATGGGTTGGTTATGGCATAGAAGGCTTGGTCATGTTGGAATGAAGCAATTGAACAAACTTGTGAAGCATGACTTGGTTAGAGGTCTTAAAGATGTTGAGTTTGAGAAGGACAAGTTATGTAGTGCATGTCAAACCGAAAAACAAGTAGGCAACACTCATCCTAAGAAGAGCATGATGAGCACATGCAAACCATTTGAGTTATTGCACATGGACTTGTTTGGCCCAACTACATATACAAGCATTGGCGGCAACAAGTATGGTTTGGTGATAGTGGATAACTTCTCAAGATACACATGGGTTTTCTTTACAAATGACAAAAGTGATGTTGATGGTATCTTCAAAACTTTTGTCAAGAGAAGTTGCTATGAATTTCAAACAACCATCAAGAGAGTGAGAAGTGATAATGGTAGTGAGTTCAAGAACACAAGAGTCGATGAGCTTTATGATAACTTAGGAATCAAACATCAATTCTCGGCTAAGTACACACCTCAATCAAATGGCCTAGTTGAAAGAAAGAATATGACTCTCATTGATATGGTAAGATCTATGTTTAGTGAGTATAATGTGAGTCAATCTTTTTGGACCGAGGCAATCAACATGGCATGTTACTACTCCAATAGACTCTATTGCCATCCTATGTTGGAGAAGGCTCCATATGAGATCTTGAATGGAAGAAACCCAAATATTGCATATTTCCGGGTGTTTGGTTGTAAGTGCTACATATTGAAGAAAGGAGGTAGATTGAGGAAATTTGAGAAGAAATGTGATGAGAGATTCTTACTTGGTTACTCCACCACTAGTAAAGCTTATAGAGTATGGAACTTGGGAATTGGTCAATTTGAGGAAGTTCATGATGTTGAATTTGATGAAACTAATGGGTCTCAAGATCAAAATGAGAATCTAGATGATGTGAGTGGACCTCAATTGGCAAAGGCTATGCAAGAAATGGACATTGGTGACATAAGGCCGACTCAAGTGGTTAACATAGAAGATGACAAAGATCAAGCGCAAGTTCCTTCAAATGATCAAGCCAGTGACTCTCAAGTGCAAAAACAAGATCAAGCTAGTTCCTCTCAAGCAAATCAATCAAATGCACAATCAAGCTCAAGCAATCAACCTCAAGTGCTTCAACCCACAAACATTACAAGAGATCATCTTTTGGACCAAATTGTTGGTGATATTCAAAAGGGTGTGCAAACAAGATCAAGACTAGCATCATTTTGTACTCACTATTCATTTGTGTCATTTGAAGAGCCGGAGAACATTGAGAAGACATTGAAAGATAGTGATTGGGTAAATGCTATGCATGAAGAGCTCAACAATTTTGAAAGAAATGAAGTTTGAGAATTGTTAGAGAGACCAAAGAACTACAATGTTATTGGCATCAAATGGGTATTTAGAAACAAGAAAGATCAAGATGGTGTTGTAATAAGGAACAAGGCAAGATTAGTGGCACAAGGGTACACTCAAGTAGAGGGATTGGACTTTGGTAAAACCTATGCTCCGGTTGCAAGATTGGAAGCAATAAGAATTCTTCTAGCATATGCTTGTGCTCACAACATCAAGCTCTACCAAATGGATGTCAAAAGTGCATTTCTTAATGGATTCATCAATGAGTTAGTATATGTTGAACAACCACCCGGTTTTGAAGATGAGAAGAAACCAAATCATGTGTACAAGCTATGGAAAGCACTCTATGGTTTGAAATAAGCACCAAGCGCATGGTATGAGAGGCTAAGGGACTTTCTCCTCTCTAAAGGTTTCAAGATAGGCAAGGTTGACACCACTCTATTCACCAAGAAGGTTGATGATGACTTGATGATCATGCAAATCTATGTTGTTGACATTATCTTTGGATTAACAAGTCAAGCTTTGTGTGCGGAGTTTGAAAAGATGATGGCTAAAGAATTTGAGATGTCTATGATGGGTGAACTCACATACTTCCTTGGACTTCAAATTAAGCAAATGAAGAATGGCACGTTCATAAGTCAAGAGAAGTACACAAGAGACATGATCAAGAAGTTTGGAATGCAAGATGCAAAATCAATTAGCACTCCCATGAGGACTAGTGGAAGCTTCGATGAAGATAAAAGTGGCAATATGGTTGATCAAAAGGCATATCGGTCTCTAATTGGACGTTTGCTCTATGTCACCGCATCAATACCAGATGTCATGTTTAGTGTGTGCATGTGTGCTAGATATCAAGCATCTCCTAGAGAGAGTCATATGAAGGCCGCAAAGAGGATATTGAGATATTTGAAGCACACTCAAGATGTTGGATTGTGGTACCCCAAGGGTGCAAAATTTGAGTTGATTGGATATGCCGATGCGGACTATGCCGGTTGCAAGATAAATAGAAATAGTACATCGGGCACATGTCAACTCTTGGGAAGATCTCTTGTCTCATGGTCATACAAGAAGCAAAATATAATTTCACTCTCCACCGCCGAAGCCGAATACATTAGTGCGGGGAGTTGTTGTGCTCAACTCTTATGGATGATGGTAACTTTGAGAAATTATGGAATTAACTTCAAGAAAGTGCCACTTCTATGTGACAATGAGAGCGCCGTCAAGCTAACTCAAAACCCGGTTCAACATTCAAGAACCAAGCATATTGATGTGAGGCACCATTTTATCCGGATCATCAACAAAAGGGTGACATTGACATTCAAAGCCTTGAAACTAATGATCAATTAGCCGACATACTCACCAAGCCACTAGATGAGAAGAGGTTTTGCAAGCTTAGGAATGAATTGAATATTCTTAATTTCTCCAATATGAGTTAAGATCATCCCCACACATATATGACATGCCTCTACTCTGACAAAGTAAGGTAAAATTGTTTGACATAACATCATACTTGGTAGGACATGTTTAGAGCATATAGACATATTCACCTCTTAGGATCATTCATGAAAATTAAAATGTTTTTGATGGATATATGCTACCACTATTGCCTTGTTTGATTGTATGATCTAGTGGTAACATATGACATGCATATGTGCTTAATCCCATAGTGTTCAATATAGTTTATTAACTCAAGGTGTATAACTTAACATGGGCAAGATAACCCCTAGTGGCGTGAAGAAGCTTGTCCTTGGAACAAACTTAGTTATATATCCTAAGCAAGTGCACTAGATTGAGCCAAAATAAACAATAATCTCTCTTTCTAAATCAAATGAACTTGACTAATTTCTCTTCACTAAAATGAGCCTTTTTGTGCAATTGTTGACAAAGGGGAAGAGAAAGTTACAAAAGAAAAAGAAAGCACGATGAACCATCGTTAGGCCAATGATGGGAGAGCGATAGGCCAACAGAAAGGTGTAATTAAAATTTTAAAGCACACAAGTAAGGGGAGCAATCACATATGCAAGTTGTTGCATTTGGATGTGCATTAATCATATGATTGCTCATTGCATTTGTATTTACTCTCTTATACATGCTTGTGTGGTGTATTGCTAGTAGTAGGATTTGAATGATGATTTGAGCAACTAGAATGTGTAGGCGTAACTAGTTGGCCGTATTTCTTCAAATGGCAACTAGAGCTTGCTTATAATGTGATCTCATGGTATGCTCTAGTATTTGTGACCTTCTAGTTACTAAGGTGCTAAGGATGGTGTACATGGCAACTCCGATGGTATCACGCTTCAAAGGTCCATTCTATACACCATTAGCACAATTTTGGTAGAATTACTCTATTCAATGCATATGTGCTAGCTTTCAATTCAAACTCGATGCACATATGTAGGGGGAGCCAATACTACCAAAATAGAACTTATGATGGTTGTCCAATTTCTTTCATGATCTACTCATGGACAAGCATGATAAGTTTAAAATCTTAATGCATATTTCTTTTGTAAATGGGTTGTCATCAATTACCAAAAAGGGGGAGATTGAAAGACCCTAGTTTGGTTTTGGTAATTGATGAAACCTAGTTACTAATCTAAGTGCTAAGTATGTGTAGCCAAGAGTAGATTAGTGATAAGGAGAAAGAAAAGGATTTAAAGAAGGAAAGCTAGAGGCTAAGGTATATCCAAATAGGGCTTTTCTTTTAGTGATCAAGACTCCAAGTGGGAGTTATCACATTTAGGATAGATAGCCGACTATCAAGGGGAGAACTAAGCTATTGGATTAATTTCAAGTGCTCTAGGTTGCATCTCATGTGCATTGATCTAACCAACCTAGAGAATCTCTTTGAAAACCCTTGAAAAATGTTTGCAAAATGCTAACACACTGTGCACAAGTGTTAGAAACCTTGAGTGTTAGCACATAGAAGCAAGGGGTGAGAAATAGACTTGAAAAACGCTGAAAAAGGAGCGTCAGACCGTTTGCCAACGTAGCGTCAGACCATTGGGTAGCGTCCGACGCCTAACTCTAGCTCTGACTGTTGCCGAGCGTCGAACTATCATTTTGAGAGCGTCGGACTATTCAGTGACAGTCTGACGACTCGTCGCGGCGAGTTCACGTCGCGGCGAGGTGCGCGGCATGCTCTGGTCACGGCGTCGGACAGTTCGTTTTAGTCCGACGTTGCGTGTCGGACGGAGTCCGACGCACTTTTAGCGCTCTAGAACCTCTCTGGAAGCGTCGGACCGCTGAGATCTTTAGTCCGACGCCTTCTCCATGCAGAGTTCGACGGTGCTGTGAATCTATCTGTGGTGGCGTCGGAGTCTGGAGTTTAGTCCGGTGCCTGAGCGCCCGACGGTAGTTAAACGCGCGAAATCAGTTGACCGTTGAGATCGGACGAACGACGTTTAAACCTGTTGACACGTGGCGCGCATCCGAGCGTCGGACGCTGGCGTTTAGTCCGACGGATTCAGTCCGACGGTAGCGTCCGACGACATAAAATCGTGTTTAACGGCTGTTTCGAGTGGGGTAACGGCTAGATTTGCACTTGGAGGTATTTATACTCCCTCCCTGGTCACTTGGTGACTCTCTTGCACACTTGGATCATTGTCATACACATTGTTGCATTCTAGCCTCCCACTCTTTCACTAGTTCATTATCTTGATCATCCTTAGTGAGATTGAGTGAACCTCAAGTGCATCATTGCTTGTGATTTGCATTCTAGAGCATTTGAGAGAAAGTTTTGGTTCAGTTCTTACTCTCTTGTGACATTGCCGTGTCCCTAGACGGCTTGGAGGAGAAGAAGGTGTGGAGGAGCTTGGTGATTGTGCTTGCCCACACCCGACAATTATGAGGGGTTCTTGTGCCTTCCCCGAACGGAGTGCTCAAAGGTAACTCTAGTGGATTGCTCGTGTCTTTGAGTTACTTCCTCCATGGTAAGTTCTTGTGGCGCCTAGTGTAGGCTCGGTGTGTGATACCGATTAGCCACCGAACCACCGGTTGAAGTCGACACAACGAGGACATAGCGTGCCGGCAAGCACGTGAACCTCGGGGATAAATCTTGGTGTCTCTATTGACTTCCTCACCTTCGAGTGAGTGACTTATTGATTGTCCCAGTGATTGGCTTCCTCTCAAGGCAAAGGTTTAATTGATGATCATTCCTTTCTTATTCTTGTGCAAAGTAGCTTGTTTTCTTGTCTTGTGTAGTTGTGTAGTCTTTTAGCTTTTGCTAGCTTGCTTATGTGGCTTAGAACTAAAAATTAATTAGAATTGTGCAGGTGGCTTGCCTAGGTTAGTAGTTGCACTAGCATTGCACATTTAGCCATATTTGTTAATAACCTCTTGGCCTAAGTTCTTTGTAGAAATTTTATTAGGCTATTCACCCCCCTCTAGCCATACTAGGACCTTTCAGGAGGTACCATTGTACTCTGATCTCTTTTCAGGCATGGAGTAAAGCAGTAAATTTATGGACCCTAGCCTTTTCAGACTTAGTCCTTTGTAGGCTTTACAGAGTTTGTTTTTTTGCAATAAGTGCATATACCCTAGCCTTTTAAGTGCTTGGTGGAACACAAATTTTATTGAAACACGGTACACTATGGATACAATTGCACACTAGTCCTGAGACCATACTACGGTCACAAACACACATGGTACATTATTGTGATTCGTATTGTAAAGCGACTAGCCTTTTCAGTGACATGTCAAGTAGCGAGTAGCCTGTTTCCCACCTCAGATTACACAGCGAGTAGCCTTTTCAGTGGCTTGGCAAATCAAGAGTAGCCTGTTCAATCAGTCATATTTAACAGCGACTAACCTTTTCAGTAATTCAGAGGGCTTGCGAATAGGCTTTTTAGTGCATAACCTTTTCAGTGAGTTGTTAATTCAACTCATGGCCGCTTCAGTGACTGAGACTGCACAGTGACTAGCCTTTTCAGTGACTTTGGCAGACCGAGAATCTAGCATTTTCAGAGTACTTCAAAGTGTTGTGCTCAATTAACTCTATATTAATTCAGTTCTATTCAAACGCAATGTCACCCCTCGGCTCCCTCTATAAATATGGGACATTGCTGGCCGAACATCACCAGCAATACAAGATGTCTGGACCAAAGAAATGGGAGTTTGGGGTTGGGAAGGGCAAGGGCACGGTGGAGAGCAAGGGCCCACAAATAATATGGGATGATGGGGGTAGTCTTGATCCCGATGAGTTCGAGGAACCCATTGACAGATTTTCAGAAGAGAGCAAGAGTGATTATGGTCCAGATAGACCTTTGAGGGACTACGTGAAGAAGAATAAAGAAGTGTGGCCGAAATGCAGGCATGGTGAGGACTGCCTTGTGCAGATGTACACCGAGGGGGGATACACGGGGCCGGCGTTTCTTCAAGTGTCCCTATGCATATGTAAAGTTTTTGTCATTTATTTCTGAAATATATTTCGCAACTGCCTTCTGAAATGTATTTCTTCAAGTGTCCCTATGCATATGTAAACCGTCTTAATAAATCTTTTCATCGCAGACCTCATGGGCAGAAGGCAGTTGCGGGTTCACTAAGTGGGTGGACCCTCTACCTATTACCCCGCATTTAGAGTACATCTGGTACCTGCAGGACCGCATCGGCTCGCTCGGCCCCCACTACAGCTCGAGCCACAACAAGGAGGAAGATGAGGAAAGAGGCAACAGTGGGGCCACATCGCAGGAGCCAATATGCACAGACCGTACTGTCGCTGCCCTCATCACAAGAATAATGGCAATCCGCCGGCGTCGCCACCGCCACCACCTCCGCCAATGGGCGGTTACTATGGGGAAGGTGCCACACAGCTCAATATGTGGCAGCACTACTAGTAGGCTCTCCGATTGTCCGTCTATGTGTGTGGTGCATGTTTCAATTATCTAAGGCATGTTAGGTCCAGTGCAGAGAGTCTTAACCCTTGTTTGGTTCAGATTCTCACATGCCATTTCGTGTATTCGTTGTATGTTTAATTTGCAAAGGCATGTTAGGGTCCACACATGCCTTTTCATGTGTTCTGCTTGTTCCTATCGTTTCGTAATTTGTTTAAGAAGACAAGAAATGTCCGCAATTCGAGCGTACCGGAGCGTTGCCTCCATTCAATGCAATGGAAACGACAACAAAGATTGGACGGAACATTAATGCATTAGTACTTAACATCCGTGGATACTTGTGATCATACATCCATGCGCCCTCAATCTGCACGACGGACACGCTTGGGGCCCTGCGCTCCTCGGCGACGAACCTGCTCCGTAGGAAAAGTGAACTGCTGTGGAGGGCGACGCTGGCATGGTGGCGGGGTCGGGTCTACAGGCTGAGACGGCTGCGTCGGCTGTGTCAGCTGCGGTGCACCAAAAAGCTATGAGGGGCCGGCCTCATCCGGACGACTAGGCGGAGTACCGCCTATGTCAAACCTCCCGAAGCTGCTCGTCCTCTCTGTATACTCGCTGGCAGAAGCAAGTGTCCCTACACAAACCAAAGTGTAGTCATGTAACGCATGCGGTGCACGTAATATACAAATCTATGAAATGGCCATCGAAGAGGTACCTAGGCGCGTGGGACGAGAACGTCGTACGGATCCCGGTCCAGGAGGCACGGGAGAAGCTGCAGGCAGGCCCTGGTCGTCGTGCCCAACGACGTCCGTGGTGTATCGGCACGATGCTCGACGTACGCCCGCCAAGCACCGTTGCCCCAGTCGTCAAAGGGCGGCCACCAACTCTAGCCTACTAACCTGTGGAGGGTTCTTCTTGTACCGCTGCGCGTACGACAGAAGCTCGTGGCCAACGTCCGTGCATATATCTGTCTGCAAACCAGTCATATATCGTTTGAGATATTGTTATTAGTCATTACCAAAGTAATAATAAAAACAAAATTAATTAAAAAAATTATCGTTACCAGCGCATGGAACACAGCTGGTGGCTCCATTGCGAAGGTGTCCGTGATCTCTGCTTCGTGTGGCTCGGCCTCCACTAGCACTGGGAAGCAACGAACGCGCGTAGCTCCGTGCAACCGACACAAGTACTCGGGGTAGCCGTCCTGCTCGAAAGGCCCACCTAGGTCGTGCACGTCGGTCGCCGCCTCTGCCCACGCGGCCACAAGTCTTATATTACAGCACTTGCGCAATATAAGTAGTACATACTAAAAAATTACAACACTTGCGCAATGTAAGTAGTACATACTAAAAAATTACAACACTACAAGTCTTATATTACAACACTTGCGCAATGTAAGTAGTACATACTAAAAAATTACAACACTACAAGTCTTATCTTACAACACTTGCGCAATATAAGTAGTACATACTAAAAAAATTACAACACTACAAGTCTTATATTACAACACTTGCACAATATAAGTAGTACATACTAAAAAAATTACAACACTTTCCAAACATTGCTATGCGGAAGGGCCGCCTTGATTGCCCTTTAGAGATGATCGATATGGAATAAGACGCACTTCCGTACCATCAGGAAGCCTTTGTGTCGGATACATATCACGATTTTTCCTCAAATGGTTTCCACCGCAAGCAAGGCAGTATAGACGCTTGTCACTAGCTTCAGAAGCGTCCGTATCATTCCTAATACGATGACTCTTGCGACGTCCCTTTGTCTCCACCCTTTTTTCGGGATCTAGTGACCAATAACGATCGCAATCCGCAACTCGCCTTGTAAAATCAGCAATGCCCCGCCACCCTCGAAGCTCACCAAACCATGTGTTGAGCACATTCTCCTTTCTGAAGTAAGGGGACACAAATGTTATCGGAATGTTACATTTTCCGCAAGCAGCAAGCACATGGGAGCACAGATAATGGTAGTACTTCGGCTTGTTGCATGTGCACTCGCACTTGTTCTGTTCTGGCCACAGCTGACACTCTATAGTTAATTCGCTCGGACCAGTGCCAAGTCCACCCTTATTACGCACCCTAACTTCCAAAACGAGGTCCCGATTGCCAACGAAAAAGATGTTATACATGGCCCCTTTCACACTTTTTTCATCTAAGTATGCAGAAATCTTGAGCGCATATGTCATAGTTAGATTCTGGGCTACTAAGGTCGCTGCTGCATAACGTTCTCGTAGATAAACCATTGTACCTCTCAGGATACCCTCCAAAAGTGCAACCAAAGGAAAGAATCATGTACCTTTCAGCACCCAATTGTAAACCTCTACGAGATTCGTGGTCATTATGCTATAACGTGCACCGTGCGTGTCATGTAACAAAGACCACTTCTCCCGGTCCTCCTTTTTAATCCATTCTGAGAAACAAGTTAATGACCTGCCCCCTTATGTCGACTAGTCTTGCTTCTAGGCTCGCTTGGTAGTGGTGGAAGGCCTTGCGGCTCCTCCTCTGTTGCCACAACAGGTCGCCTGCGCACATCTTTCATGTGGCTCCAGGTAAGCTTGTATAGCCATTCCAAGATGAAGTCAAATTTTCTTTTCTGGTTCTGCTTACATAGCCGCTTGAACAGGTCCTGCAGACGCTTGCTCTTGAACTGTTTGTAAAAATTTACAGCTAAATGCCTCATGCACCAATGACTTTGTATATCAGGCCATTGAACCTCTGCATCCTCACCATTCTTCAACTTCTGCACCGCATTCAGTAAACCTGCATTCCGATCATACAACACACAAACATTCTCCTTTCCTTCCACCAAAGCTCGTTTCAGCCACTTAAGGAACCACAACCAACTCTCGTTGTTCTCCGATTCAACCAAGACAAAAGCAATGGGAAAAAGCTGACTGTTACCATCAACCCCAATAGCTGTTAGCAAAGTACCTCTGTATTGCCCAGTCAGGAATGTACCATCCACGCATAGCACAGGTCGGCAATACTTGAAGCCCCGTCTCATGCACCCGAAGCACCAAAAGGCTCTCTTAAGGACATGGTCTCCGTCGATGTTGATATAGTCCTCATAATCAATTATGGTGCCAGGGTTTCTACCTTGTAGGGTTTGTAAGAGTGTTGGAAGGTGGTGATATGAATCCTTGTACGTTTCAAATCTCTTCTCCAAAGCTAACTGTTTTGCTCTCCAAGCCATGTCGTAAGATATGTCATAGCAATATCTGTTCCGTATAGCCAGCATTATCCGGAAAGGAGAAATGCCAAGTTTTTCAACAATCTCCCCATGCATCTCATTTGCCACGAACTGTGCTGTCATGTTTCGATGCTTGGTCAGCGTCGCCTCCGGCAAGCAACTATGTGGTTCCACAATAGTAGCTATGAAGTTGCTCTCCGTACGTGGCATATGACCATGAACACGCCAAGTGCACCCTGAGCTGACGCACTTAGCGTCCCATGTCTTGGGGTTGGAAATAACAACCCTAAATTGCCTCTTATCACAATAAGCCCATCGCCTGACGGCGTGCTGCAGATGAACCTTATCATGAAACATCTGCCCTTGCATCACCTCCGTCCTTGAATACTCCCACGCCGAGTGATGACTATCGTCCACCGTCATGATATCTGGTGAGAAGTTAGTCCATTCCGCGGGGATGTCGGTCTCGTCTTCGAACCTCCTGCCAGCGTGCTCATCCATAAATGCCAGGTGCTCTGCATTGTCAAGGTCCATCTGTTCGACGATTCTTTCATCCTCCTCGCCCTCGTCAGCTTCCATGTTTGCACTAAAACCTTGTTCTTCCGCATCCTCTGTCCAATGCTCAACCCCTCGAGAATCGGAAACCAAGGTCTGCTCAGCATTTGTTGCATATTCTTATTGTCCTGCATCCTCTGTCCCCAACTAAACACCGTCAGAATCGTGAACATAGGTCTGCTCTTCGTTTGTGGCATCTAAGTCCTCTACTTCTCGAACTGTGTTGCTACTCTCTCCTTGCATGGCACCATCGACGAACTGAACAAGCATGATGTTGTCATACCCACGTTCCAAAGCCTTACTGACGAGAAACTTCCATTTATTCGTATTACTTGCCTCGTATAACTCTCATCTCCATCCATTGTCCCTTAACCTAGACGCCAACATACTAATCTTCAAACGTTGCTGCGACGGCGGAAAACCAAGCCATTCATGCAACCAGGCTAATACTTGTCTCCGACTGTGATCCAGCGGTGAGTTTAGTTATGTGTCAAAGAACTGGAACTGACTAAGGTCTACACCGCTATCTCCAGTTCTGATTTCACGCTTGCCATAGTAAACTCTGAAACGAACTAGATCGGACGACATTCCTACTCCCATCGTTAAAATTACACTGTCAGTTGAATATCGCTATAACCCTAAACCCTAACAAGAAACTAATTATAAAAACTAATACAACTAGAAAAAAATTCCTAACTCAAATAAACCTAAATCAAATAAACAAGTACTACTAAACAAAATAAAAAATAATTCTAAAAATAAACTAATACTAATTACATAAATAAACTAACACTAACTACATAAATAAACTAATAGTAACTATTCCTAAAATCCTAATAAATAAACTAATCCGAAATACTAAATAAACTAACCCTAACTAACTAAATCAACTAACCTAACCCAAACTAACTAAATAAACTAACCTAAATAAACATAAACTAACCCTAACTAACTAAATAAACTAACCTAACCCTAATAAAAAACTAAAGAAACTAACCTAACCCAACTAAATAACCCTAAAATCATATACGGTACAATAATCTACAACTAAAAATTACTCTAAACGAATCTACAACTATAAATAACCCTAAACTAATCTACAACTAAAACGAATCCTAAACTAATCTACAACTAAAAATAACCCTAAACGAATCTACATCTGAAACTTACCCTAAACTAATCTACGACTAAAACTAACTCTAAACTAATTTACAACTTAAACTAAATCTAACCCTAACCCTAAAACTAAATATACTAAATAAATCTAACTAACCCTAAAACAAATCTATATAACTAATAATTAACTGATTTAATCTAAACTAAGTAACTAAACTAATGAAATTTATAAAGAAAAAAACAGAAAAAAAACTTACCGAGCACACTGAGGGCGCAGAGCCGCGGTGGGGGACGCTGTCCGGGGCCTCCGCGGCCGCGCGGGGAGGGTGGAGGGCGGCGGCGGGGTGCCCTCCGCCGGATCCGGCGGCTGGGGGCAGCGGACGGCGGCCGGAGCAGCAGGACGGCGGACGGCGGCAGCGAGCACGCGGTAAGAGAGAGAGAGCGCGGCGTCGGGAGGAAGGAGAAGGCCGTACTTTGTATAGGGACCTGTCGGCTCCTCGGCGGCCGACAGGTCCCTATTGGGTCGCCAGCGGCCGACAGGCCTATTGGTCCAACAGGCCCAACATTTCTGACTGGGCCTGGTTGCCTGGGACACTAGTCGGCCGCGTCCCTATCGGCTCGTCAACGGTCGACAGGATGCTATTTTTGTAATTTTTCGAATCTAAATACTCGATTTACAATTAATCATTAAAAATATTATTTAAAAAAAATTCAGAATAGCATAAGTGTGCGAATAATGCATCTAAATAAAAAAATAAAAACATGGATTTTATAGTTAAAATTATTACATATGCACTTACAAGTACACTTCTCTTTAATTTGCTCTGGCTTTCCGCTCCCTTCTTAAACTAAACAGCCGTACACAATACGGATCCAAACTAAGCGAGCCATCACCTAAGGCATGTTCAAATTTTGTAAAGTGAAGTTTTAAGTACTACTAGTTGAATGTCCGTGCGTTACAACGGGAACAAAATACATTATCAAACCCATTCTAATATAGCTGAGATCGACGGATCGCACACACATGCACCTCAATGCCAGCCGAGTGGCGGTCATAGTCGAATCGATAGACACAGGCCAGCGCTCTCTCCACAAAAATGTACTATATATATTCTAAAAAAAAACCATTGTACTATATATACACAGAAACATTTTGCGGTAGCCCTGATGTATCTAATGGAGAACTGGTCATAGTTGAGCATCTTCATGCACCTGGGTCTTCCGCTTTCGTTGTGCTCATGGGCTTGCTGCAGTAGCCAGCAACCGCCAACCATAACTGACCTCTGGTAACCCTCCCTGATCTTGTAGATCGTCGATATGGATGGTTAAAAAAAGACAAATTGGAAAAAATAATGGAAATATAGTGCCACATCATTAGGTTATTCTAAATTTCTCCAATCAATATGCAAGACATATGAAAGTTAGCAAATAAAGCGTACGAGAATGGAGCATGTTTAAGTTGATGATTCACCATAGCAAAAATATAGATGTACTGATGAAATCAGAAAGACCTGGCGCCATAGTCCTTCCTAGCACGCTAAACAATGGAACACGGAATCTGAACTCAACACAGGCCTAGTGTTGATCTGCAACGAAGAAATTCACCAAATGACCTACGATCTAAACTGGAATTCAAGACATGAGAAAAAGAAACTGTGAATCAGTGGATGTTTGAGAAATGAGTTCTTCAATTCATAAATGACAATTTGCAATTATTCTATCAAATCCTTATTCAAATGTAGGAAATGTTGGAAACTAAATGGCATCAACATGGATAGTGTCAGTAATAGATGCTTAGATCATACGGACAGCGATCATATTAATTCATAATACTCATTCAATATTTTTTTATGTTTACACCAATGAAGCAAATTACGTCTATCTATATATATGCAAATTACAGTACCGGCCATGATGCCTCAGGTTAGTTACAACCTACCACTGCTACTGAAACACTTCGACTCATTCTACACTCTACGAAACAGATCAATGAAGCAAAGCAGCCTGTGTGAAGGAACATTTGGACACCAATTATATTACCAAAGCACTCCACTAATGATCACAATGCTGGAAATTTTTGCAAATTTTACATTAGTAGACCCAATCACACTCACAGTATTATGTAACTAAGATAGGTTTGGTGGTTTAGTAACAACACCCCTGGATTGGATAATATTTGGACGTCTCAGATTTTTCAAGAATGCAACCTACCACATTAAGAAAAATATTCATATGTAACCCATGCAAAAGATATTCAGCAGACCTCTCATAAATTCTCTGAACCTGAAGCGCTTTGGATGAAATCAAGCTCCATAAGTATTTTGACCGCAAATCCTGTGACAAAATGGAGTTCAACTTAATAGAGCCTAAGATCACCAGGAAAAGAGGAACCACTCACAGGAAAAACAGAATAATAGATGAACTGAGACGAAAGAATGGCTCAAATAATGTAATGTAGTCATACACATATGAGTTAGGGATTTTGCTACAATATTTTTCCTTCTATGCTCTTACCCATATGAACCAGAACAGAATAAAGGCTCATGAACTGATGTGATAAGCGTGTCCTCAACTTTTGCTGTTAGGATCCCCGACATGCTTACAGTCATCATCAAAGGAAGGAGCCTGAAACAGCAGAGCAATGTCAGTTGATACTATTTACTCTCTCCGTCCCAAAATAAGTGACGTTTTGGGTTTTCGTGCCACGAGTTTGACTCGATTTGTAGAAAATGTGTGCAATATTTATATTTCAAAATAATTTTGTTAAAAAACTAGATTTAAAGATCTTTCCGATGATACTAATTATTTAGCAGGAATCTTAGCAAGAACGACACTTATTTTGGGATGGAGCGAGTAGGTCTGAAGTTTATGAGCAATAGTTCTTTTGATATGTTACTTGGCCTAGGAAGGAAACTGAAAGAAACTGTGCATGTCTGAGTTACAGCTTGTCATCAAAGAACGCCATCAGGTTGTACTTGCACATGGCAACAAAGAAAGAAAACTCACGAGCTTCTAGACTCAAGCATGCTTCAGCTTCTGCTTTCTCAGCGTCCTTGCAATGTTACGCAGATCACCCACCCAGTTCATTTTGATTGCCCATCTCTTATCTCCACATTATAGGATACTATTACACTCAATACCAGCCAGATAAGCATAAAGAATTTAGAGATTACATCAGGCACTTCGTTTAGACAGTTGTCCACAAGTATTACTGTATTAGAAACCAGTTTTGTCCATGATGTAGTTCCAATCCTGTATTAGTCCTCCTAGAACACAGTCCCAACAATTCCCTCTATCAAGCTTATCAAAAAATGTTAATCCATTGCTCTCCATTCACATGTCAGTTTCAACAGGTTTTGATTAACTATGTGATTGAATTAAAAGTGCGCAGTTATGTGAGCGTTACCTGTACGAGCCGGTGAGGTCGAGGAGGAGCTTGCGAGGGCGAGTCGTCGCGGCGGCTACCGGAGGCGGGGCGCCGCGTAGTTGCGGGGCCGCGGCTCATCTTCGCGGCGCGGCGGGGCGAGGGCCGCAGCTAATCGAGGCAGGGCAGCGGCTTGTCATCGCGGCGCGGCGTGGCAGGGCGACGGTTGCGGCTTCCTCGTCGGGCAGTGACGGCTTCGTCGCACGGCGCGGCGGTTTCGCGGGTCGTGGGGTCGGCTCGCGGGCCGGCCGGCCCTCCGCCTCTTCGGGGTGGGTGCGGCACGGAGGGTCGCGGCGGCTTGCGGTGCTGCGCGTCTGGGTGGGTGCGGCGCGCCGCGGCAGCTTGGGGTCGCGGCCAGCCCCGCGGCGCGGCGGGGTGGGTGCGGCGAGGCGCGGGGGGTCGCGGGGTGGGGTTGCGGGCCGGCGCGGCGGGGTACGGCGCGTCGAGTCGCGGCGGGGTGGGGTGGGCGCGGCGCGGCGCGGGGTTCGCGAGGCGTGCGGGGTGGGAGCGCGTCGCGGGGCTGGGTGAAGCGATGGTTACGTTTTTTTTTCGCCGGGTGAATCGATGTTGGGGAGTCTAACGAATATCAGCCGGCTCTTTCTAGCTGTAGAGACAACACATGTGCTAACTTTAGCAATAAGTATTTAATCATGGTTTAAGTAGACTCTAAAAATTTATCTCGCGATTTACATGCAAACTGTATAATTAGTTTTTTATATTTAACGCTTCATATATGTATTCAAACATTCGATGTACTAGAGATGTAAAGTTTTTGAGGGAGAACTAAGGCTAGTCTCAGTGGCAAATTTTATTGTGTTATTTCTAAGCGTGGCATGTCACATAAAATAAAATAAAATTTTACACTGAGAGTAGGAGTTTTGTTTTGTAGTTTAATCGACATTAAATTTTATGAATCATGAAGAGTTAGTAATTGTGTCAAAATAAAACTCATTTTTTTACTTTTTTTTCTTAAATACACTGTCACGTCATCAAACCTATTTAATACAAATGAAACTAAGCATCAGAATCAGATGATTGTTCTGCAAATCATGTGATCCATGAAAAATTCACTGTGGCTTGTTGGCTGACGCCTCCCAAGTAGGTAGCCGTGACTTAGCCTGTGACAGCCCAAACAGGCAAACGCCCTCTTGAGTCTTCTCGCTCGGCAAAGCAGCCGCTGAGCCTTTGGGTCCAGCCGGACCATCCCACGCACCGATCCACGCAGGTTCAAGACCATCAAAATCGTTAGTCCAGACCGAAATTTCTCTCTCTTCATCAAACACACAGACGCGCTCTCTCCCCCCTTCTCCTTCCGTCCCAGATCCGAGCCCCCGGCGCCCGAGGCCATGGCGAGCGACAGCGACGTCGACGAGGACGAGCTCCTCCAGATTGCGCTGCAGGAGCAGGCGGCGCGGGACCTCAGCCACCAGCGGCCGCCGCCCGCCAACAAGCCCGTCGTCAACCTCGTCCGCCCGCCCGCCCCCAACGCCCGCGGCGGCAACGCCAGGGCCGGGGGCGCCGCGGCGAAGGCGCGCCAGCCCAGCCGCGGCGGCGACGAGGACGACGACTCGGAGGTCGAGCTGCTCTCCATCTCCTCCGGCGACGAGGACGACAACCCCCGCGCCCGTGGCCCGCCGCCGCCCCGCGGGGGCGGCGGTGGGCGCGCCGGGGCGCGGAGGGCCGCGTCACGGGACGACGGCGACTTCGACGATGAGGAGCCCAGGAGCTGGAAGCGCGTCGACGAGGCTGAGGTACGACCGTGTGAGAGATCACCGAGATCTCGATCTCGGGTTGCGGTGGTTGCCGTGCTAGCTTAGGCCCCTTCTCGAGATAATGCAGTCGGATGATCATGCCAATTCCGTCTGCTTAGCAGGCTGGGATTGTCCTTGATCACCGAAATTTAGCTTGTCATTTGATCGTGTGCAGCATTTCATGGTACTCTGGTTAACTACTGCGAATTGTGATACGTAGTGTGCCTGGCGAGTTGGTTCAGTTGTGGCACTGCTGAGTAGTCCTGCCTGTTTGGCATGGCGAACTTATACATACCAATAGATAAATGCTAGAAACTGGCTACCGGCATGGACAAGTGCTGTCGTGGTGTTACTACATGAGTATGTACCAATTTGAGATTAGGATGTTGACAAGTAATTAATGGAACTATAACCAGTGTTTTAAGTTGATATGTTGTGCTTCATACAATTCTTAATTCACCACACCAGTCGCGTGCCTGCAGCTATGATGCCATGCATTACTGTTTAATTTCGGCTTGCAAATTTCTGAACAAGGGATTAAATCACACCTTGGTTTTTTCTAACTAAATATTCCAATAACTAATATAATGATATACCATGGTCCATTGGAATCTCTCTCCCACGTATTCTCCTTCTCTGTATTCTTGTTTGTTGTGTTCCCAATTTCTCAATTTTCTCGTCAACTTTCACCAGATAATGGTTGCCAAATACTTGTAAAATGATATGTTATTTATCCTGATATCTTGCACCTTTGCATTTTCATACTAATTCTGAAAATGCCTAGTGACTGCCTTCCTTTGCTCCACTCAAGCTTGCTCGCAGGGTTCGAGAAATGCGTGAAGCAAAGGTGGCTCCTAACATTCAAGAACTTGATCAGAAAGCAGCAGCAGCAGCTGCTGCTGCTCAAAAGGCCCTCACGACTGTACAGACTTTACCAAAAGGAGTTGAGGTTTTGGATCCATTGGGCCTTGGGTAACTATCTATATCATCAAGTTTCTGATCAGTACATGCATTATTTACCATTTAAGGAACATTTGTAAAGAAAACACACTCCTTTTTTTGACAGTAAAAGAAAATACATTCTCACCATTTAGTCCCTCATTTACCATAAGTTGCAACTTTTTCCTTCCATTTTATTAGTCTACCTTTTCCCGGGAGATCCCTCACCATTCAATTTTTTCAGCATCATGCTGTATGCTAGTTTAGCGTCTCTTTCTCATTGGTTATTATTTTGTGATTGTGGCTGTGTATCCAAACTTTTTTGTGGGAGATGCCTAGTAGGTCGGTGGGTGGGCACTGGGCAATAAGGGGAAAGCTAGACAGAAGCTAGGAAGGAAAAACTCTTGGCTATTTCTTGGTGGTAGCCACAGGCTCTCTCAAAACCAATAGGAGGAGCCAGCTGTTTGGTTTTTCTTTAGCTTTTAGCAAGACAAACTGTAGCTAGAAGCGGGTCGAAAAGGATTGTACATAGCACTTAAAAGCTAATCTATTCCATTTACCTTTTAAAACAGGCTGCTGAACCTTATCAAAGAAATGAGCATATTCTTTCGTATGATATACTTGGACACAGAAAGTATTGATCTTGTACAATTGCAATGTTTCATCGTGTATTACTTTGTGCCTTAGAATAAGATAATTATTTCCATTTAATAGAGCAAAGTTAAGGTTATCCTCATTGCATGCTCATTTCCCTTTAATCATTGGATAATATCTATTACCTTACCAGTGTCATGGATAATAAATCCCTGCGATTGATCACTGATGCTTCAGTAAGTTCTCCAATATCAAGGGAGAAGTCTCAAGGTTTGGACCCCAGTATGCGAGGTAGGCATGATGGTTTTACTGGAATTCTTCTTGCATTTTGATTCATGCTTATTAATAAGTCATTTTTGCACTTTTGCAGACAAAGTTATCTATTCGTCTCCAAATTTTGATCCCAAAGTTTTCCTTTCGTGGGTTCACAAAGACACAAGCGCTGCTGACTTAGAGGCTGGTGCTCTTACCTTGAAAACTGATCTCAAAGGGAGAACACAGCAGAAAAAGCAGTTAGTCAAGGAGAACTTTGATTGTTTTGTCTCGTGCAAAACTACAATAGATGGTATTTATGTAGTTATTAGATATGCACATATTGCAGATAAATGTTCATGATCCTGAGTTCCTGGACAATGTTTTGCATCTCCTTGTAATGCACACAGTTTTTTTGCAGACATTGAGTCGAAATTGAGACAGATAGAGGAAGATCCTGAAGGTGCAGGTACTGCTCACCTGTATTCAGTGACACAAAAAATTAGTGGTGTGGCAAATCGTGCATTTGAGCCTCTATTTGAGAGGCAGGTATACAAACTGAGCTTTCTCTAATTATTGCTATTGCTTCAACATTCCTTGAGTGCACTAAATTCTTAACTTCTGGTACAGGCCCAAGCTGAAAAGATCAGATCTGTTCAGGGAATGCTTCAAAGATTCCGGACACTATTTAACCTCCCAAGTGCAATCCGTGGGAACATTAGAAAAGGAGAATACGATCTTGCTGTCAGAGAGTACCAAAAAGCAAAGTCAATTGTTCTCCCTTCCCATGTATGGTAACTTCCTATTTTGTTTTATCTGCATATGTTATCCAGTTGGGTGGTGAAGCATGCATGAGTGAATGACCTTATGTTATGGTGTATTGTGCAGCTGACATGATATTGTGCATGCATTGTCCAGCTCATGCACTCAATGCAATTAGGTCAATTGTGTGTTCCAGATTTGTGTTAAATTGATAAATTCTATATTGACCATTTTATACACAATGGAATACATATGTATCTCGTCAGTAATGGTCTCCACCCTTAAATTGAAAGTAACCGATAATCACTGAGCATGGCTGATTCATGTAAAGCTCTTTGAAACTCTAGGTTTAACGATCTAAGTACTCATGAATAGTTAATCCTCTGAACTCACTCGTTTGTGTTTGGACCACTTCACCGTTTGATTTTCATATCTTTTTTGCTGTAGAAAATTATGTCCGATTCCATGCTGAAGTATAGCACGTGTAAATTTCTCCACTGTGTTTTGTAGCCTCATTGTTCTTATTAGGCACTATATTGTCACAGCAATAGATCTACTGCATTCAGCATGTTTACTATATGTTGTTATGTTGAACAACCTGCAGGTGGGGATACTAAAACGTGTACTCGAGGAGGTCGAAAAGGTGATGCAAGAATTCAGGGGCATGCTTTATAAGTCCATGGAGGATCCTCATCTTGACCTTGCTGAGGTTAGTGGAACATGGCTATAATATCTGTCTTTAGAGCAAGGTTCAAAACAACGCTAGGCACTAGGCCACTACCTAGCGCTTAATCATGCTTAAACGTGATTAAACGTTTATGTTTTAGTAACACAAAATAGCTATATATATTATATATATGGAGATGCAGCTGCATATATGAAGAATAAATGAGAAATTTAAAAGTTTTGTCTGTAAAGCCCATTCAGCCCATTGTCTTAAGTGGTGCTATCGGCGCCCTAATAGACAACAACATTCCACCGATTCCCATCCCTCCCAGCCGCCGCCAGTTCTCAGGTCTCGAGCAGAGCTTCCGTTTCCTGCGTGGTCACACCACTGTCCCTGTCCGATCCCTGCTCCATGGCGCGCCACCTCCGCTCCGATTGTGGGCAAGCTCTCCTGCTCCCCCTCCGTGGTGCGCCCCTCCACCTCGTCTCCTGATCCACCTCCGCCCCACTCTTTTTTCCTCCCGCGAACGCCCCTGCCCACGCGATTCTTTCCCATGCGCACCCGATGTCCGCGCGGGCTTGTTTCTGACTTTCCGCCGGCACCTAGGCCTAGCGTTTTTTTTTTTCGCCGCACAGGCCCTAAACGACGCGCTGGGTCACTGTTTAGCGCATAATCGCAATTAAACGTACGTGTAATCACATTTTTTTTCCGAACCTTGCTTTAGAGACATTTAGAAATTATCTACTTTTGTTGACAACGAAAAATCGCGTAGCCTGCAAGTTTAGGTTTATGTGTTATTGAACATAACCAGATAGAGAAAGCATAATAGAGGACAGTTAGCAGATCATTATAGGGCACTGCTTGTTTAAAATAGACTACTTGATTTCCTAGTACTTAACTACTAAACTCAATTTTAAGATTAAAGTTATCTGATGTTTCTGTTATGTTCGCTTACTGATTTTGTTCTTTACCATTCAGCTTGAGAACATTGTTCGTCTACTGTTGGAGTTGGAACCTGAAACAGATCCAGTGTGGCATTATCTAAATATTCAGGTTGAATTCTAATCTAAATATATGTACTGTAATCTAACTGAGCTTTCAATTCTGTGACTTCTGTTTGTATTATCATTTTACTTATATCATAATATTTCCTATCAGAATAGCAGGATTCATGGATTGTTTGAAAAGTGTACTCAAGATCATGAATCGAGAATGGAAGTTTTGCAAAATAAAATTCGTGAAAAAGTGCTCTCTGATTCAAAATGGAGGCAGCTGCAACAAGATTCAAATAAATCTGTGAGTATATTACTTTCTGTAGTTCAGCATATCATATTTACATGCTATCTTGTGTCCTCCCTATGTTAATGTAGACCTTTTTGTTTAGCTGGAAGTTGATTCTGCCATTGGTGATTCTCCTCGAGCTGATCAATTGTCAACAAACTTTATGGCTGAGGAAGCTGATAGTTTAAGGGCCGCCTACATTCGTAGGCTAACTTCTGTACTTATCCAGCATGTTCCAGCTTTCTGGAGATTAGCTCTATCTGTTTTCAGTGGAAAATTTGCCAAGGTAAGAACACTATCAGTTGCATTACAATTTACAAGAAAAATGTAAATAGTTGGCAGTGTAATTACATGGCTTGCGACACTAGTTTTTCTC
The DNA here is from genome assembly GCA_038502445.1 of Eremochloa ophiuroides. NCBI lineage: Eukaryota > Viridiplantae > Streptophyta > Magnoliopsida > Poales > Poaceae > Eremochloa > Eremochloa ophiuroides. The sequence goes on from JAHLJS010000009.1 coordinate 39,145,395, forward strand.
ACAAAGCATATAGTTCTGCTGAACTGCCGAAACCTATAAACTCTTCCACCCCTATGGCTGTGCAATAGTAAACTGAAATTAAAGGGTATTTCTGATAATATTGGTCTGAATAATGATGCCTACTTTACTCATCGTGCAGAAGATGAGAATGATCCTTCTTATATTTATTTTTTGTTTTGAAAAGAGAGATTTTTACATGGATTTGCTAATTATATATATTATATTTATTTTCAGGCAGCTTCTGGTAATGTAGTTTCTGATTCTGACATGAATGCAAAGCCGTCTGCAAATAAGAACGATGATAAAGGTGGAGAAGTAAAGTACACAAACCACACTCTTGACGAAGTTGCTAGTATGGTTCGGGCTACTATATCGGCCTTTGACACTAAGGTGTAATTAGTGTGTTGTTTGGAATTTTAACATCAAACATGATTGTTAGCAGTAAACTGATGTTTTTAGTAATTAAACTTGGTTTGACAACAACAGGTTCAGAGTACCTTCCGTGATTTCGAGGAATGCAACATTCTTTGTCCATACATGAGTGACACTATAAAAGAAATAGCTAAGGCCTGTCAAACTCTTGAAGGGAAGGATTCCTCTCCAACTGCTGGTATGGCCTCTTAGAGCTTTTCCCAAATCTGCAAAATTCGTCTTGTGTCCTGACCTTGTTAACAATTATGCCAGTAAAAATGTTGCGCACCCTTCATTTTGAAATGACAAAGCTTTATATTCTACGGCTTTGTTCATGGATGAGGGCAACAACAAAGGAGATATCAAAAGATGAGACTTGGGTTACTTTATCCACCCTTGAGAGGAACAAGTCTCCGTATGCAATTTCATGCATGCCCCTGGAGTTCCGTGACATAGCAATTTCAGCAATGGACCGGATTGATACGTAAGACTGCTTTATTTCTATGCAATATTGCATCTTTTTGCAGTTTCTTATGCTGCATTATTTCCAAAGCCCTGTGAAAGTTGTTTTGTTGCATCATTACTTTGCAATTGGCTACTTTTTATATATCTACTCCCTCCATTCCAAATTATAAGATGTTCTATTTTTTCTACATTCATAGCTTTCATTATGTGCTAACACCATGTCTACATAGTAAGACCAATGTATCTAAAAAGCCAAATCATCTAATAATTTGGAACCGAGGGAGTACTTGCTACTAATAGATAACTGTTGCTTTTGTTGCACTTAAGCAGGATTCCCTTTTTTGGCAGTAAGCATAGTTGTTACAGTGCCATTCAGGAAAGAATCTGTTGTACAGTGTTGTATAAATTTTATAGCTACAGCAGCCTAGCTTTAATTGTTGTAACAATCAAGCATAAGCTTTAGCCATTAATAACCTTTAGGTTTGTGCCTTTTGTGCTACATGTTGTCTTACCTATGAATGAATCCTTTCATCTGAGTTCTCTAGGTTTGTGTCTCACTTGTCCCTTGCTCTGCAAAATCAAATATAAAATTTGTCTTGAGGACGGGAAAGGCAAGTACTTTCCTGCCTTCATTTTTGGTACAGGTCCCTAATCTGTGTTTGTTTTATTTCAGTATGATTCTTAATCTGATGAGTGAGACTGCGAAGTCATATGACATTTCTCAACCCCTTCAGGAAATTAATGAGTCTGTCAGACTTGCGTTTTTGAATTCCTTTCTGGATTTTGCTGGTATGAATTTCTCTAAGAAGTAGCTAGAGGAATCTTTTTAGCATCGTTCTCTTGTCATGGTCTCTGAAGATCTTTGTAATTGCTTCAGGGTATCTGGAGAGGTTTGGAGGCGAACTAACTGAGAACAGACCAAACAAAGAAAACAATTATGTCCAAAATGGATATATAAATGGTACTAGAGAAACATCTGCTAACACAGATGGAGATTTGCACAAAAAGCTGTTGGTTGTTTTGAGTAACATTGGGTATTGTAAAGCTGAACTTTCAGAAGAACTGTACACCAAATATAGACACATTTGGTCTCCAGTCAGGTACCTGATAGCATTCATGAATTCTCTCCTCCCTCCTCCCCTTTATGTTGGAAAGCATGTTCTCAAGGTATGTGTAATTTACATCTACTCAATGAAATTTTTGTCACAGGAATAATGATGAGCGAAGTTCTGACATGCGAGATCTGATGACTTCTTTCTCTGCACTTGAAGAGAAAGTCCTGGACCAATATATTTTTGCAAAGGTATGATACACAATTCAGGACACAGTGCTGATTAACCACTGAATGCATGATTTAGCAAAAATTGATAACGTCATATATATTATAACCCCCCGGATCTTCCTTTCATATAGGTGAGAATCTGATACAGATATAGTGTTCTCCATTTGTCCATTCCTCAAACAGTACAATCATTCTGAAAACTTACTAAGGCACACGAAATAACTTAATGAACCGGGAGAACTAACAAACTTTGTTTTAGTGTAGCTTCATAATTACTTACTTTTTGTAAGAGCGCAGCAATTTTGTTGGAAGTTCCAGTTATTGTGATAAATACTGGAGCTACTTTGTTTGCTTTGATTTGATATATTGTTATATCATATTGTTTTGTGCTTTGGACAACTGCAAATAGCAGTTTAGAATATTTGTCACAGGCCCATAGCACTTAATGAAGCGCTAAGAAGTTTCACTGATCTTGTGAATGCTAGGGAAACTGTAAATATGAAGTGTGATTAAATTTCATAGGCTCTACTTGATGCTAGAGAAATGTTTTCTTGAATGCCAATATTTTTAACTTTTTCAACATTATGGTGTTTACCTTTGCTTTACTCATCCTATATTTTGTTGTTTGATTAGTCAAAACTGATCAGAAGTGCTGCACAAAGCTATCTTTTGGATTCTGGGATTTATTGGGGAGCAGCACCAATGGTAAAGGTATGTAATATAAATATAAAACACAAAATCCATTTGTGTTGTGGCACTGTATGTGTTCCAAAAGAATTGAAACATTGAAGGGTATGATGGATCTCGAATCTCCATCATGAGATTTAGTTTAAACTTTGTAACATCTTGCTACTTACTGCAAGAGCAGTGACATCCAGAATACGATGTGGATTACAACTGTGACTGGCGTTTGGGTATGGATACATTTATGGAAATGGATTGGCGTCATTGTGTTGCTGTACAAATGGTTCCTGTTGTCTTTTGAAACTGCAATCTCACCAATGTTATTGCTTTCTCCTTGCAGGGCATTCGAGATGCAACTCTTGACTTACTGCACATCCTTGTAGCAGTACATGCAGAGGTTTACACCAATTTATTTTCTTATTTTGATTATTTATTAAACCTTGTCATTATATCATTATCTTTCCTAAAATGCTTGAAATTGGCAAAAGAACAAATACTTTTAATGGAATTTGGTGTGATTTTTGGGCCCACAGATTCTATGTCAATACTGTTGTATTTATATTTGCATCAGCAAAAAACCCTGATGCCAAGTGAAGTAACTGGAATGTTAGTATTTTTTCAAAGTTTGTTTGAGTTATTCATTACTTAGATAAAAATGCTAGTGGAAGTCCCAGCCTCCTATCTGTTTATTTTGGGAATGACCATCCTTCTACCGCTTGTGTTTCGTTTATAATTGTTATATATATCTTATTATGTCGTCAGCATTATCTGTCTTACAATACAATTTGACTATGTATACTCATGTCTATATTTGAAAAGAGTAGGTGCAATTCTCACTTTCTACTTTCAGGTATACTCTGGTGCTCGGCCTTTGTTGGAGAAGACAATGAAAATTTTGGTCGAGGGTTTGGTTGACATCTTTCTTAGTGTTTTTCATGAGAATAAGACCAAAGATATTAGATTGCTGGATGCGAATGGTTTTTGCCAACTCATGCTTGAGGTAAATGTTTGTTATTTTTATTTGCCACTAGATTCTTCTCAAGCCATATCTATGCCTAGCTAACGACTCATGTGCTCTGCTTGGTTTACTACCTCGTGTGTCATATTCCTGCAGCTTGAGTATTTTGAGGCTGTGCTACACACATACTTCTCACCCGAGGCGCAACAGGCTATGAAATCCTTACAAGAGAATTTGTTGGAAAAGGCATGTGAAAGTGTTGCAGAAGCCATGGAAAATCCTGGACACCAACGTCGACCAACCCGTGGCAGTGAAGATGCAGCATCAGATGATAGACAGCCATCAGTATCACCTGATGATTTGCTTGTAAGTGCACAGAAATGTTCTACTTATCAAATTGATGATATTGATAGATGAAAACACATCTGTCAGTTGTAGTGTGACATCAATTTTGTGAAAGCAGAGTTTTCTGCTGTCTGCTGAAAGTTCCAGTTTCTGTTGCTATTCTTACAACCGAAACGAATATAATTTTCTTTCCAGGTGCTTGCTCAGCAGTACAGTAGTGATCTGCTGCAAGGGGAGTTGGAGAGGACTCGATTGAACATAGCCTGCTTCATGGAGTCAACCGTTCAATCGACAGCAGCGCCAGCAGGCTCAAAGCCTGCTGCATATTCTTCTTACCAAGCACAAGTACCACAGCACGCCCCCGTTCAAACGTCCTCGCCTAGTTTTAGAAGGCAGCAGACTGGTACAAGTTCTCCTGTAGTCTCCAGGCGACGACGGTGAGCTTAGTGCATCTTTTCCAGTCATTGGCGTAGCCTCTTCCCTGGAATTTCCTTCTTTTCCCCACTCTCATGTGGGTTTTTTTTTTTTTTTGGTTTCTTGTAATTATCATCCTGTTGTCATGCGTTATGAATTTTGATCCATTCTTTTGGTGTTGTAAGATAAAAAAGGGGTACAGGTGCTGCGGCACGGGACCATCTAATTGTATAATATCCACGAGTCAAATATTATTGCCTTGCTGCCTGAAGATATTACCACAGCTTTATCTATATATCGAGTTTTTTTTGTCTACGTCAGCCTCTAGCGGTCGTCACCGCTTTGTTTGTATATTCACTGGTTGGACAGTTTGTGTAACCCGACTTTTGTTAACGAATTAATGTTGTATCGGTGGCTCGTGGTTATTGATTGACATCCAAGTCCGCATGCTTTTTGGAGTTAATTGTCGTGCTACTGCAAAAGTTCAGCGGCTGGAACGTTACAGAAAAGCGAAATACGTGCGTTGTGGCCGTCTGTGTGTAATTCAAAAAAAAAAAAAGCTTAAAAGAACAAACCAGAAATGGTGGCTTGAGTGCGTGTGCGATTCGCTTTCATCCTCGAACTTAAATGCGCAGCGGCTGAATTTTGTTTGAGATTCTTGGACTAGGACGGGGACAATTTTCCTACATGGGCTTGTTTTCTTTCTCCAGGAGCAGCCCATGTGGCCATGTTACGTGTACCCACTCGCCCTTGTTTATTCAGCATTCCTCCTCTCAATCTATGTGCTGTGCCTGTGCGTGTTCCACGGGTGTGCACCGAATAGGTCGCTCCCACTATCGCACATGTCTCCCGCGATCGCAGGCTCAAGATCCGAGCTAGGAAGCTAGTGACCAGGTTCACGTGCCGATTGATGTCTTGCTAAGTCAAGAAGAGCAGTGCAAGTGCAAGCCTCTGATAGCCAATGGTAGGTGCTTAGCGCGGCGCTCAGCTGCTGCTGCTGCTGCTCGTGCTCGGTCACAACGTTATCCTCGTAGATGTGGCCAGAGTATTTGCAGCCAAGAGGTTCGGCCAGGCCAGCGGCCACCTCCCGCCCCACGTATTAACAAAACGCCTCCCGAGGCAGAGCTCGCAGCGAAGCAGGAGCATGGAGCTGAGGCCGCCCTGCGTCGTCTAGCCAGCCGAGCGCGGGCGCGCGGCCATGGCAGCCGCCGTTCTGTCCCCTCCGGCGCAGTGCCATCTTACGACGAGCGGGCGGGGCGCCCCTGCGCATTGTTGCGCACTACTGCCCCCTCGGCACCGGCGCCGGGCCCGGGGATCGGTGACGGTGAGGGCGGCGGTGCCTCCCGAGCAGAGCAGCCTGCCTGAGGCGGCAGCGGCGGCGGCGGCTGTCGTCTACGGGAGTGCTGGCGACGTCAAGGCCGCGCTGTACGCAGCGCTGGACGGCGCCAACCGAGGGATATTCGGGATGACGTCCGCCAAGCGCTCCGAGATCCATGGCCTGGTGGAGCTGCTCGAGTCCAGGAACCCCACGCCGGAGCCCACCGCCAAGCTCCAGGACAAGGTAGTTTCTATCATCATTAATTATTAACTACATATATGCTGCTAGATGCAAACAGAACACTAGTTAGCGAACCAAAGCTAATGAAATAGAATTCGTCTGCAGCCTTGAAATGTGGATTCCGTCTTTCCATTTTATATAGTCACCTGATATAATAATAATAATAATAATAATAATAATAATAATAATAATAATAATAATAATAATAATAATAATAATAATAATAATAATAATGTACTCGTAGACAGAGAGTATGCCAAGCTGCCAACTGTTTGTTCAGGAAAGTTCTGACATGTAAAGTGGGGTGTTTGGGACTTTGGGTGCTGCAAAGGTGGATGGATGCTGGAAGCTCATCTACAGTACCATCTCCATACTGGGGAAGAAGAGAACCAAGCTAGGACTTCGAGATTTCATCAGCCTAGGGGACTTCCTCCAGATAATTGACGTCAAAGAGGTCAGTAAAGGCCACCTGCTGTAAATTTTTCTCACGGTAATGTTTGTGTCCAGTGTTCGTGACTTGTGACGAGACGCTATGCTGTCCTGATCTTCTCCTGACTGGTTGCGGGTTAATTACCAGCTTCATCTGCTCCAACTTATATACCTTTATCATTAGTAGTTTTTGACACAAAAAACTTGTCACATTGGGTCAATTAACTACATCTATACTGAGTGTTGTCTGGATATTCTAATTGCATACAAAAGTAAGTTTTGATTTGTGCTATACTTGAAATAAATGGAGATTTAGCATCACTTCTCTACACCCAAAGGAAAAGGCGGTAAATGTGATAGAGTTCAGCGCGAGAGCATTGAAGATATTTTCGGGGAAGCTCACCATCGAAGCTACGTACAGTGTTACTAGCAAAACAGTAAGGCCTCTTTTCTGATCTTGGTTAGACACTGTTTTGACAGGCTCCCTCACAACAAGTGGCTTATTGTTTCAGAGAGTGGATATCAAGCTTCAGAGTTCAAGTATCACCCCTGAGCAGGTAAAAATATGTACTACTCTAGTACTATTTATTTCAAGGTCACGGATGATTGATACCATGGATTTCCATAACATAAAGTCTACTGTTCATCTTCAATCTTAATTAATTGTCACATTTGGATATATATGCAGCTGATGAATATATTTCAGAAGAACTACGACATGCTCCTGGATATATTCAATCCAGAGGGTTGGCTGGAGATAACGTATCCTTTTCAATTTTATTTTTCTTATATATTGCTGATTACTTACTACTGCTGTATTGCAATTTCTTTGTTCTCTTATATAGTTCTAGCTATTAGACCGTACCGATACGCTGCAAAATAATTTAGTGTCGATTGATTTAATTAATGAGATGGCAGCAGAGCTATACCATACAGTATACCACACAACATATGTCTTCCTCAATTTTTTTGAACAGATACGTTGATGAATCTTTACGGATTGGAAGAGATGACAAAGAAAACATCTTCGTGCTAGAGAGAGCAGACCCACCAGAAGTTTGACAAACTGGTGAGGCCTGCAGTTTATCGGCACAGGCGGTTCATAATTTTGTCACAAGGAGTGCGACGCGCGGAAAAGATAGCTTTGCATATGCATCCTACAGCTAGCACTATTGGTTATTGACAGTTCGATGCAGACAATCTACTCAAAGTTTTAAAAAAAACTTTTCTGCTCAGATAAAGTATTACACACACAGACACAGGCCGTTCTTCTTGGGTTTTTTTTTTTTTTTTTTTTTTTTTTTTTTTTTTTTTTTTTTTTGAGTTTTTATAAGAGCATAGAAGAGCAGCATATATATGCGTTGTCTGAAAAAGGATTATGCAAGCTATCATCCTTCATATAGAGAAATGGGGGATTGATCAAACATTAGGAAGCAAACAGCTGTTGTATTTGGAAGCAACTATTCGTCCTTGTAAAACATAGTAGTGTAAATGACTAATGAGTGTACAGCTCGAAACACACTTGTTCAAGTATTGTTGATTGTCCTGTTGTTCCTGTCCTCTGATGTGATCCCTAGAACTTTACAGTATGTTGCTGCCTTGCAGTGTGTCCTATATATACTATATAAATATATGCGTATAAGAAATAGTTACAAGGCTCTAAATTAATGAAGCAAAATGAGCTATGTGGAACAGAGCTGCCGAGAGAATGAAACCGCCAAGCGCTGTCGGCTAGGCACGCACAGACACAGACACAGTCGGCGAGCGCGACCGTGACGACCATGCGCACCTCAGTTCTCAGCAATGATTGTGAAGCCAGCAGAGCCTACGTACAGATTGACGCACCGGCAGTACGTCACGTCATCGATCCATCAGTCTGCAGTGCCATCGGTGTTATCGCGACTATGCCACGCCGCGCCTCCGCCTCGTTCGCGACGATCGACACCGAGAAAACCGGCGCCTGGCACCTAACGCCCGCCTCTCTGATCATCCTATCCTAGGACTGGCCAGCTGCTCTGCTTATATGGGTCGTGCTTAATTGAGTCGATGTGATTGTGGTGGTATTTGATTGAGCCGACGACTGACAGCCGAGCTGGTGGTGGCAGTGGCATGGGGACGACGGGTGGTGGTGATGGTTGCTGTGCGGCGGTGCACGGCGCCAAGCCGGCGGTGGCCATGGTCGCGGTGGAGTTTGTCTTCTCGGCGCTGCAGATCTTCATCAAGCTTGCGCTCGACAACGGCATGGACGAGCGCGTCCTCGTCGCCTACCGCCTCATGTTCGCCACCGCCTTCCTCTGCCCGCTCGCCTTCCTCCTCGACAGGTAACGTACGTAGGACCGTGCTGGCCTGGCTGGCAACAAGTGCATGCATGCGCCAACAACGTGTGCCGTCGTCTAGCTATGTGCAATCAGTATAGATGAGCATGAAGCCCAGGGCCGAAGGCACGGCCCAGAGCACGACTTTTTGGCCTGGTCCAAGAACGGCCCAGCCCGTGCAGCATCGTGCATAGGCCAGCCCATCCATATCAGCAGGCCATGCCTGGGCCGAGGGACGAGCACGTGGGACAGCACGGCATGGCCCGCAAACGAGCTGAAGGCCCGATGGCGGCCGGGTGCTTAGCAAGGCCTGCTAAAGGCCCATTCTATTTCCTGCTCCCTTTCGTCCAAACCATATCCCACTCCTCACCTGGCCTACCCCTAGACCCCCACCCGCGCCGCACACAACTCTTCCTGTCTCCCATGAGGCCACGACGGGAGGCGGGCATCTCGCCTCCGTGACCGGCGACCCCTAGGGCTACCTCCTCCTCCACGCCCCGCGCGTCCGGTCACCACCACCGCGTTCGTCTTCCCCGACCCATCTGCAGTCGGCGGCGACGACCCTAGCGTCAGCCGGCAACAGCAGCGGTGTCCCTAGCGGTGGCGACAGCAGCGCGTCGTCCCCAGCGGCAGCGGAAACCGTGGCGGCGTCCCTAGCGGCGGCGTCGAGCACAGCCACCTCCCACGCCGATGCCTCCCCTTCCCTCTGCCTCTCGCGGCGGCGTTCTTGCCTCGGCTCCTCTGTGACTCGGGCCTTGGGCCGGCCAGATAAGCTTCACAGGCACGGTGGACTGGGGCGGCACGGTCCGGTAGGCACGCGGGCCATCTCGTTCCATATCGGACCGCGCGGGCCGTTTGCACATCTATAGCAACAAGAACGAGGCGTTGCGAAAAATACTTTATTTTCATACAAGTATTTTACTAGCTATAATATAATCAGCAAGAGCTTTGTACTTCACGCAGGAAGAAACGGCCACCACTAACCATGAAGGTGGTGCTAGGGTTGTTCCTGTGTGGACTTTTTGGGTAAGTGCTGGCGTCATTTCATTTCTTCGGGTGTTTTGTTTTTCTTGTCAGTGATATCTTGAAATTTGTTGTACCGGCACTAGAATTTGTTGTCAGTTTTTTTTTCTTAAGAAATGTCGAGCTGCTTAAAAATTTACCATTTTCGTTTCACTGACAAGCATGACTTGTTGCATAATCTTTTTTGTTCACACGAATGCAGAATCACAATAAACCAGAACTTGCTAGTGCTTGCCATGAAGCTGACAAACTCGACGACCATCGTCACAGCTCTCAGCAACCTCACGCCTCAGTCCACATTCATCGTTGCAATCTTGACCAGGTCATCACCCCATCTCCCACCCATTCTCAGTTTTTTAACACACGGAGCTCATGCTCACCACAGGCAGGAGACGGTGAAGCTTGGCAAGGCCAGCGGGCGTGCGAAGCTGGCGGGCACGCTGGTCGGCCTCGGCGGCGCGATGCTGGTCACCTTCTACGGGGGCCCGGAGATCGGGTTCATGCACCGGCTCGCGCGCACCGCCGGGCTCCGGCACCACGACGACGGCGGCGGCAGCGGCGGCGGCCACGGGACGGCCGCCGGCCGCGTGGTGGGGTCGTTCCTGGCCATCGCCAGCTGCTTCAGCTACGCGGTGTGGCTGTCCATCCAGGCGCGGGTCGGGGAGGTGTTCCCGTGCCACTACTCCATCGCGGCGCTGGTGTGCCTCTTCGGCGCCGTCCAGTCCGCGCTGCTCGCGCTCTGCTTCCACAGGGACGCGCCGCACTGGAGGCTCGGCCTCAACGTCAGGCTCTACTCCTCAGCCTACGCGGTGAGATCGATCGAAGACAATAAGTGATTTTGTGATGCAAACAACAATTGAATTGATATGGAGGAGGACATCGATGGTTTCTTGCATTGATTGATTGATTCCTCCGTCTGCGTGCAGGGCATCGTGGCGTCCGGTTTCGCGTTCCCGCTCATGTCGTGGTGCCTGCGCAAGCGGGGGCCCCTCTACGTGGCCATGTTCGGCCCGCTCATCATCGTCTTCGTCGCCGTGCTCAGCTCCATCTTCCTCGACGAGACCTTGCACCTCGGGATGTACGTACGCGATTGCCCATATATACGCCTTATTGCTTGCAGCTGCCTCACCTTTACTTTGCTTTCTCCCGCCTCTGCTCTGCATGCAGCGCGCTCGGCGCGGTCCTGATCGTGGCTGGGCTCTACATGGTGCTCTGGGGCAAAGCGAGAGAAGCACAGGAGAAAGAAGCTGCTGCACCTGCTCCTGCTGTGCCCACGGATGAAGAGCTGGGCAAGGAATCCAATGCTGCTCTTCCTGCTCCTCTTGCTGCTGCTGCTGCTGCTGCCAATGGTGAAACGAAATGACGAGACTTGATCGTCTTGATTACGGCCTATGCTCAAGCCAACTTTGGTGATCGACGGCAGCATCAGTGTCTGTGGACTCAAATGTTGGATATTCGTTCTGCTTCCGCACAACAACGTAACCTTCTTGGTGAAAAGAAGGATCTGCTAGTAAAGCTGGTATGATCGGTTACCGGCCCAAAATTTGACCCAAATATTTTAAAACCTCAAATGTATTCAAACTTGACCCAGGTCTGTTCAAATCATGAATCTATTATGTTTTGATCTGTACAACTATTTTGCTACATCTCAATTCTCAAAGCTAAGGTTGATGACCATTATTACCGGTCGAAATTGGTTACAACTGTGAAAGAAAGTGGCTTGTTTGTGGGATATCGTTATACATACACCTCATATATAGCAGGTGCATAAAACTTTCATTTGTTTCAGCCAACATATTCAAAGCTTCAGATTGTGTTCTCTGATCCATTCTGCATAAGTTTTTCTCCAGTCTTGCTAATTTTCTCTTCAATGTTGTGGATGAATGAAACCGTTGGGTGAAGCCAACTTCACCAACAAAATTCACGTATAATTACTGTTCATTTCATCATCGTACTGTACATGTCAGAGGATGCATTTATAGGGGTCCTGATCTTCGCAATCCATATACAAATGACCATATCATACCCCTCTGGTGAATGATTACAACTCATTTAAAGTACAAGGGCGAAGTGGTCATTTCACCTTCGGCCTACTATTTTTAGTACTTATAAACCAATTCTATCCTGCACTCACACTTAGGTATTTCGGCATTCATCATTTGTTTTTCTTCCCGACTAAGTATTGTAAAGCTGAGGATTGACTTTGTCTACCGGAGCCAACTCTTAGAGCGAAGTCGACTTTTCAACTTCTTGTTCAACTTTGGCGTGAAGTCATCTTCACGTCCGACTTTAGAGCGAAAGTCAACTTCTTGACTTCGCGTCCGACTTTGGTGCTAAGTCATCTTCCTAACTTAGCATTTCTCTTTGGTGCAAAGTTATTGTTTCAAACTCTGTTCCGATTTCCTGCAAAAAAAAAAAAAACATGGACAAGCTTTGTACATGAAGGATTAACTCCAAAGTTCAAGGGCCAAGTTTCGGAACAAAGTCAAATTCCCAACAGCAGCCCCTCATGGGCGAAAGCCTACTACAAAGGTATGAATCCCGTGAAGTTTGATTTGGAAGCTGAGATTCAAAATGCCAAAGCCTGTAACGGTCTAAGTTTTGACCGCTAGAATATGAATCGTCGCCCCCTTTGAGCGAAGCCACCATTAAACTTGTTTTCTGGGTTGCTGCTTTTTCCAGTTCATCAACTTCACTGTTATCATTTCTTGATATACTTTTTATTGTGAAACCTTCGAAGTATCTTTCTTCTTCTCTTAGAAATTGCAAGTACTTCACGAGTTCTGGATCTCTGGCTTTGTAATTTTTCTCAATGTGCCTGGCCATGACTTGAGAATCAGTATTGACAAGCAATTTTCTTATGCCCATAGCTTTTGCTTTGCGAAGTCCAAGTAAAACAACTTCATACTCAGCTACGTTGTTTGTGCATAGAAATTTGAGTCTTGCGGCATCTTTCATTTTGATTTCGGATGGAGAAGTTATAATGGCTCAGCGCCAGCCGCAGTGAAGCCCCTTGCTCCATCACAATGTATTATCCATTCTAGATCTTGCTGTATTTCATTTAGCTTTTCAATTGGTGTCCACTCTACCATGAAGTCTGCAGCACTTGAGATTTGGTTGCAGTTATTTTCTCGAACTTGATAAAATGTGAGAAAGCTCGGCTGCCTATTTGCCTAGCCTTCGTGAACTTTTGGAACCTTGCAATACTTCTTTAAGGGGATGGTTAGTTGGGACTCTTATGTTGCGGGCCTGGAAATAGTGTTTCTACTTTCTTGCTGCTATTAGTATAACATAAGCTATTTTATTTATTTTTGAGTGATATGTTTTTGAGCCATTCTTATAAAATAGTGCAAAAAGGTGTGACAAAATTTTCTTTTTTCATCCATATTTGATGATACCCGGAGAAACAATCTAAGAATCTTGGAATTTCACTTCTTGCTGCCTTGTCAACTAAAGTGTCAATTCTTGCGAGCGGAAAGTTTTCTTTGGGACATGTTGTTGGTGTTTCTTAGCATCGTCACCAGAAATAGAGTTAGACTCTACCCCTGGTAATGGTACTAGAAAGCCTGTTGGTATTTCTAAACTAATACAGATGAATCTGCAAGCACATGAAAGTACCATTGTATATAGCTTTCACCCGGAAGTATCTAGGGTATCATATTTTCCACATAGAACAGAGTTACTTCTTTCTAGCTAATTAATCCAAGAACAACACAAGAGTAGAGATGGAAAAGGGGTAGAGATGGATTCTTATAGTTTGACGGTCTTTTGGGTAGCTAAACTCTACTATTACTTGGGGCCTATTGAAAGGTCCTTGTTTGAGTTTGGTAATTGAGTGACAATTTAGGTGGACTAATATGTGTTTGAGTGTTGATTACACAGGTGATTAGTCCACAAATTTATGTGTGTGAGCATCTATGCCATGGAGGTAAAAATGGCTTATAGATGATGCTTAGCTCACACATATAGTATGTAGGCGTTTAATGCACATGAGACATGACATGAAGTCATGTGGCTAGGTGGAGAAGATCAAGACAAGACTTGGGATCGATGGACCGGATGTAAGTGTGAAGAGCAAGCTATTGCGTTTGGCGCCGATGGACCAATGCAGCGGTGAAGAGCAAGCGTGTCGAGGATCAATGGACCAAAAGCCATGTGATGATATGAAGTCGATCATATCATTGTTGAGGTGTAGGTGTATGTGTTGCATCGACATCGACCAAGGTGTTGGAGAAGGAGATGAAGACAATGATGGAATAGAAAGTGCAAGGCAAAAGTATAACCTAGGGCGTTTCCATTTTACCGGTCTTAGGTTGAGTAGAGAAGTGCTTGATCGGATTTAGGATAGATGGCCGTACTATCAAGAGGGGCAAACTTGTTTGCATATCAGTCATCTAATGCCACTTGGAGTAATTTAACTTCACATACGTTCTAGGATCGAGTGGCATGGCAAGAAAGAGTGAAAAAACATTTGAAAAATGTTTGTGAAAATGCTAACTCACTCGCACAAGGTAGTGGAACACTTTGGAGTTGGCACATTTGCAAAAGGGTGGAAGAATTGAGTTTGTAACGAGCTTGGATAGATAACCAGCTTTTATATTTTGTGTTTTGGAGAAAGCAATAATATGGGTTGTGTAGCCCTTTGAATTACCTTTCCAAAATGTCCAAGATCGTCAAAATCAGAGTTTGGAGTAAAACATTATAACCGTTTAGCGAGTGGAGGTAGGTACCAGGCGTGGGGCTGGTACTGTAGTAGTGTCTGGTGTGTGCGTTGTTGTGCTGGCCAAGAGAGCACCGGACGCATCCGATGCGAAGCTGGAGCTCTCGGGTGCTCTCTAAAATTGCACCGGGCGCGCGCTGTGGAGCGTTCGGTGGGTGCAGTTTTGTTGGCGCGCAACGAATAATTTCAAACGACTAGTACACGTGTCAACGGGTGGTACACTAGACGCGTTCGGTGCTCCCTAAAGTGTGTTCGGTGCGCGCGTAGTCAACCCAATGAAGGGAGTAACGGCTCTATTATTTTGGGGGCTATAAATTGGAGTGAGGGCCAACCAAGGCAAGGGGTTTGCACCTTAGGAATGTGTTTTTCTTGCTTGTGCATGGCTTAGTGTTCTCCAACTCACTTGTGCTAATAGAATTCACATTAAAGGAGTGAGAGATCGATCACTAGTGCATTTGAAAGTGCAATCACTCCCTAATGTGGGTTTTGGTATTGATGACCACCAAATTAGAGAACTAATGATTTCTATCGAGATGTTGAGCAGGGAATCAATGTGAGATGATGATATGTGTTTCAAAGAACTCAATGCTATCATGCAGCAGCGGTGACCAACTCAAATGGAGGTTCAATTTTGTTTTACTTTTGAATTTGAGTTTAGAGATGCCGTACTATTAAGGAGTTCTTAGGGATGCCAGTTAAATTGTTGAATCAAG
Source organism: Eremochloa ophiuroides (assembly GCA_038502445.1). Lineage (NCBI taxonomy): Eukaryota > Viridiplantae > Streptophyta > Magnoliopsida > Poales > Poaceae > Eremochloa > Eremochloa ophiuroides. The sequence goes on from JAHLJS010000009.1 coordinate 39,160,712, forward strand.
TGCTCATCTCTCATAAACAACATCCTCATACCCAGATAATTCCAGCAATACCTCACTTGCATCTTTTCGCTGGGATTTGCCAGTGCGGCAGTGCCGCACTTTGTCCGACCGTTGGACAACAGCGTATAAATACTACTTTTCCTCCTTTCAACGGTCTCTTCTTCCAGCTCCTGACTTTCTGCCCATTACAGACAGAAAAAGCAACTCCCCTCTCTCCTCCATTGTTGACCTTGAGCTTAAAGTTGGATCTCGACTTTTCACCATAGAAACTTGAGAAAAAGGGCAGCAACCTGCGAGTTGAGAGCAGATCTACTGATTCTCAAAGTTTGAGAGCACTTGGTTCACGTTTGGCCGACGTTCTTGAGGTCCTTTCCTTGGAGCTTTGCTCCTAGCCGGCTAGGCGTCGCCCTAGAGCTTGCCAACCACATTGTGGTAGCCTAGGGAGGTTTGTAATCTCGTGTGCAGCTAAGAAATCACCCCTCTCTTTAAGAGTTCACTCTCTTGATTTGAGAACGAGGAATAGGGCAACCTTTGTGGTAACCCTAGCCTTTTGTGGCAAGCCTCAACAACGTGGACATAGGCAATCCTAAGTGGCGAGCTGAACCACGGGATAAATCACCGTGTGCTGTTGTCTCCATATTACTCTTGTGTTGTTGATTTGTTCTAGTGTTTGCCCCGATTTGGTGATTTGGAGGTTTTCTGTGGTATCCAGTCTTCAAGCTGTGAACTTAGGTGAAATCTGGGAAACAGGCTGTTGGGAGTATACTCTTTCTATCCATATATCATTTGCGCAGTTCTGTTTAGATTTCAGAGTGCGGCAGTGCCGCCCTAGGTTTTGACATCTACTCGAGTTGAGTTTTTGCAGGATTATTCACCCTCTCTAGGCTTCCAGTGATCCTACAAGTGGTATCAAAGCCTATTGCTTCGTACGCTTCACCGCGTGAAGTATGGAGCCCGGAGCGAGCTCAACTCGATCCGTTCGAGTTGAAGCGGAGGTTGTGGATCTCCACGAGACTGACATCGACACTGAGAGCAATGACCTCTCAGCCTCCACAGCAAAGGAGGATCTTCCCCCCGTTGCCTCCGACCCCGACAAAAGGCAACAAGATGAGGAAGAGAGAAGAAGAAGGAAGGCCGAAAAGAAACAAAGAAGAGAAGCTCGCGAACAAGAAGGAGAGAAGACAAGGCTAGCTAAAAATAAGAAAAGAAAAGAAGAAAGAAGACTCAAGAGAGAAAAAAGAAGGAAGAGAAGAGAAGCTAGGAAGAAAAAGGAAGAGAAGGCCAAGGCGGTGCACACGTCATCTTGTGAGCTCTCTAGTAGCTCCGATGATGGCGATGATGACGTCTCCTATCATGCCTCCAAGAAGGACAAGGGCAGCAGCATCACCAAGAAGAAATATGCTGCCGTATCCTTTAATTATGCTCATATGACTAACCGTGATCGCAAGTCTTTCATCAATGTGCCCGCGGGCAAGTTACCTCACTTCGATGGGACTAACTTTGCCAAGTGGAAGCACTTGATGAAGGCTTATCTTATAGGTCTTCATCCCGCATTTGGGAGATTGTGTGCAATGGATTTGAGCCTCCCGTCGACCCCGAGCAGCCCACACATGAGGAGCTATTGGCTGTCCATTTGAATGGGCAAGCCACTAGTGTGCTACTTAGTGCCTTAGATGGGAATGAGTACAACCGGGTGATGGGAGTTGATGTGGCAAAACAGATTTGGGACACTTTGCATATTTCTTACGAAGGTGTTGACAAAGTTAGAAAGGCAAAGATTGAAATATTGATGGCCAAGCTCAATAGGTTTGTTATCTTGGATGATGAAGGGCCACAAGCTATATTTGATAGATTGATAACACTTGTTGGCAAGATTAGAGGCTATGAGTGTGATGACTTGAATGATCACAAGGTGGTGAAAGTCATGTTGGAGGCTTACTCACCTAAAAATGAGACCGTAGTCACTCTAATTAGAGACAAGAAGAAGTTTGAGCAATTCACCCCCAATGATGTGCTTGGTAGACTTTTGACATTTGACATGCAAAGAGAAGAAGCAAATGAGAGGAGAAAGCTTGGAGAGTTGCAAGCCAAGTTAGAGGGCTTGAAAGTGAAGGACATAGCACTCAAAGCAAGCAAGTCAAACAAGCCAAGTCAAAGTCACAAGCATAAGGGCAGCAAGCAAGCAAGTACAAGCAAAGGCAAAGAAATCAAGCAAATTCAAGCAAAAGTTGAGTCTACATCATCCTCGAGTGAAAGTGAAGATGACAACACCAAGTTCAAGGAAATAGAAGATGTGGCACTCTTCATGAACAAATATGGCAAAGGTTTGAAGAAGCAAGGTTACAAGCTTGTGAAGAAGAGATTTTCCAACAAGAAGAAGAGAACTTGCTACAAGTGTGGTAGCACCAAGCACTTTATTGCCCAATGTCCTCATGTTGAAGAAGAAGGCAAGAACAACAAGGACAAGAGAGAAAACAAGCAAAAATACAAAAGGGGCAGCAAGAAGACAATGGGAGAAGCTCACATTGGTCATGAATGGGATTCAACATATGATAGCTCAAGTGATGAAGATGTGAAGATTGCAACCGTGGCCATTCAAAGGACATCTTCACCACCAAAGCTCTTCAACAACTTGACCGATGATGATGACTACTACTCGCCTCACACTTGCCTTGTGGCAAACGGTGAGAAGGTAAAAGCTAAATCCAAACGTTCCCTTCCTCCTAGTGACATCTCTAGTAGCGAACTTAGTGAAAGCTCTAGTGATGATGTTTCAAGTGATGAGGAGCTAGATAGCATAACCAAGAACTTGGATCTTAAAGCTAAATTCTTCATCTCTAACCTAATGGAGAACCTAGGGAGTATCCAAGCCGAGCTAGAATCTAGAAAGGAACTTTTTATCAAACAAGAAAATCTTTATATTGCTAGCAATGAAGCACTTGCTTTGGAAAGAAGTGAGGTGGAATCCTTGCGCAAGGCTTTGGCCAAAGAGCAAGAGGACATGCACTCACTAAGAAGGCTCATATTGCACTTGATGAAAAGTATTGTGTCTTATGTGAAAAGCACAAAGAACTTGAGTTGCAATATAACCTTTTTTTGGGAGAGCACCTCGAATCTTTCTAAAGAAAACGACACCTCTATTGCCTCCACGAAAATGTCATGATCTTGATTTGGATATTTATGCTACCAACCTTGCAAACATGGAGGCTATGAAGGTGGAAATAGCTAGGCTCAATGAAATAATTGCTAAAGAGAGCAAATCTGAGAACAAGCATGTTGGTGGCCAAGTGAATCAACCAAAAAGCCACAATTTAAGGATGGAAGACATCCACGCATCAAGACTGGGCTTGGGCACCGACATGGAGGCAAAACAAATGGGAGAAAGGTAATAAATGGTTATGAATGTGTACATTTCACTTCTAGCAGCAGTAGAAGTACAAAGGGACCTGCACAGAGAGCAGCACAACCAGCCCTCGAGCAGCACTGCACCCTGTCCAGGGTGACAGTGCTGCAGTGAAGGGTGGCAGTTCCGCTTCCCCAAAGAAAGGGAAGGTCACTTCCACTGCCTCTAGAAATGATCAGCACAGTAAGAAGGTCTCCCAGTCGAAGCAGGTTCTGCAGAAAAGCAAGAAGTCAATCTGGGGGGCAACCAAATAAGTATTCCTATCAACCGAAGACCATTGCACCTAGACAAAGCTTGAGTTCTTGCTTTGTGTTGAAAAACAACAGCAAGAGTGAAGTGGTTGCCAAGTATATTGGCAAAGAAAAGAATGTTTATCATAACACTTCTATTTGGGTTCCTAAGTTTCTTGTAACTAACATGCAAGGCCCCAAGAACATTTGGGGACCTAAATCAAGGAACTAAACTTGTTTTGCAGGCATACTCCTCCGGTGGATCAAGTTGGGTGCTTGATAATGGATGTACAAATCACATGACCGGAGAGAAGAGTATGTTCTCATCCTACACCAACAAGGAAGATTCGAATGAAAATATTGTCTTTGGAGACAATTTCAAGGGAGGTGTGCTAGGTCTTGGTAAAGTTGCAATCACTCATGAACATTCAATTACTAATGTTTTGCACGTTGATTCGTTAAGTTATAACTTGTTGTCCATGTCACAATTGTGTGAAATGGGCTACAATTGTCTCTTTACGGATAAGGGTGTGGAAGTCACTAGAAGGGAGGATTCCTCTAGAAAGGTCAACTAAAGGGAAAGCTTTACCTAGTTGATTTCAACAAAAGGAAAGCCAACCTTGAGACTTGTTTAGTGACAAAATCTAGCATGGGCTGGTTGTGGCATCGCCGCCTAGCACATGTTGGGATGAGGAACTTGGCCAAACTTCTAAAAGACAACCACATTCAATGTTCACTTTGAGAAAGATAGGATTTGCAGCGCTTGCCAAGCCGGAAAGCAAGTAGGCGTACCACATCCACCAAAGAGCATCATTCCACCACTCAACCATTGGAGTTGATTCATATGGATCTCTTTGGGCCGGTGGCCTATCTTAGCATTGGTGGTAACAAATATGGCTTAGTTGTTGTTGATGACTATTCCCGTTTCACTTGGGTGTTTTTTGTTTATGATAAGTGCCAGGTACAAGAGAAGGTGAAGATCTTTGTTAGGAGGGCACAAAAGGAATTCGGTCTCCTCATCAAGAAAGTGAGAAGTGATAATGGGACCGAATTCAATAACACCCTAGTGGAGGAATTCCTTGATGAAGAGGGCATCAAGCATGAGTTTTCAACTCCATACACCCCTCAACAAAATGGTGTGGTAGAGAGGAAGAATAGGACACTCATTGATATGGTAAGAACAATGTTTGATGAGTACAAGACGCCGGACATCTTTTGGAGTGATGCCGTCAACACCGCATGTCATGCCATCAACCGTCTCTACCTACACAAGAAGTTGAAGAAGACCTCCTACGAGCTCCTCACTGGTAACAAACCCAAGGTGTCATACTTTAGAGTGTTTGGGTGTAAGTGTTTCATACTTAACAATAAACCCAAAACCTCTAAATTTGCACCTAAAGTTGATGAAGGTTTTCTACTTGGTTATGGATCAAATGAGCATGCCTACCGTGTCTTCAACAAAAACTCCGGTCGAGTTGAAGTAGCGGTAGATGTGACATTTGATGAATCTAATGGCTCTCAAGTAGAGCAAGTTGACTCTAGTGTTCTGGATGTGAGGCTATCAAGCAATTGACTATTGGTGATATAAGGCCACAAGAAATTCCTACAGCCAAACAAGGGAGCCTCAAGATGCTGCTGAACAAGACTCGACTGACACACTCACCAGAGAAGAGCAGGGAACACCTGCCCCAGGAATGCAGGGCGGCAGTGCTGCCCTTACACCAGCAGCTAGAACAAAGTCAGGTCTGAACCATGGTTTAGACCTTGCTCCAATCTTTGATCTGGAAGATTGTGATGAGGCAGAAGAACAGCAAGAAGGTGTTGAGCATCCAAGGTTACGTCAAATGATTCAATGGGATCATCCTATTGACAATATTCTTGGGAGTCTTCGAAAGGGGGTAATGACTCGTTCTCATTTAGCAAATTTTTGTGAACATTACACGTTTGTTTCCTCTTTGGAACCTCTTAAGGTTGAAAATGCACTTGGACACCCGGATTGGGTATTGGCAATGCAAGAAGAGCTCAACAACTTCACAAGAAACTAAGTGTGAACCTTAGTGAAGAGACCCAATACAAATGTGATTGGCACCAAGTGGGTCTTCCACAACAGGCAAGAAGAGAATGGCGTGGTGACAAGGAACAAGGCAAGATTGGTTGCTCAAGGCTTCACTCAAGTAGAGAGTTTGTACTTTGAGGAAACATATGCACCGGTAGCTAGGCTTGAAGCAATTCGGATGCTTCTTGCCTATGCTATCCATTATAACTTCAAGCTATACCAAATGGATGTCAAAAGTGCATTCCTCAATGGTCTAATCCAAGAGCTTGTATATATTGAGCAACCACCAGGTTTTGAAGATCCCAAGTTCCCCAACCATGTCTACCAACTCCCAAAGGCGCTCTATGGGCTTAAGCAAGCACCAAGAGCTTGGTATGAATGCCTTAAGGACTTCTTGTTTAAGCAAGGCTTTGAAATAGGCAAAGCCGATCCTACTCTCTTTACTCACAAGTTTGCTAAAGATATCTTTGTGTGCCAAATATATGTCGATGACATAATCTTTGGTAGTACTAACCAATCTTTTTGTAAGGAGTTTAGTAGGATCATGAATAAGAGATTTGAGATGTCCATGATGGGTGAATTGAAGTTCTTCCTTGGTTTTCAAATCAAGCAATTGAAGGAAGGAACATTTATTTGCCAAACGAGGTACACCCACGATATGCTCAAGAAGTTTGACATGGTGAATGCCAAGCCTATCAAAACTCCCATGCCAACCAATGGACATCTTGATCTCAATGAAGAAGGGAAAGCCGTTGATACCAAGGTATATCGTTCTATGATCGGCTCTCTACTATACTTGTGTGCATCTAGGACGGTCATAATGCTTAGAGTGTGCATGTGTGCTAGATTTAAAGCCAATCCTAAGGAATGTCACTTAATCGCTGTTAAAAGAATCTTGAGATATTTAGTTCATACTCCAAATCTTGGCTTGTGGTATCCTAAGGGCTCTAAGTTCAATCTACTTGGGTATTCGGATTCCGATAACGCCGGTTGCAAAGTAGATAGAAAAAACACTTCGGAAACGTGTCAATTCCTTGGACGGTCCCTAGTGTCTTGGAGCTCTAAAAAGCAAAATTGTGTAGCCCTTTCCACCGCCGAAGCCGAGTATGTTGCAGCCGGCGCTTGTTGTGCTCAACTACTTTGGATGAGGCAAATCTTAAAAGATTTCGGATGTCACTTCACCAAAATCCCACTTTTGTGTGACAACGAAAGTGCCATAAAATTTACAAACAACCCGGTAAGTCACTCAAGAACAAAACGCATAAACATCCATCATCACTTTTTGAGAGACCACGAAACCAAAAGAGATATCAAAATTCGCCATGTGAGCACCGAAAAGCAACTAGCCGATATCTTCACTAAGCCTCTTGACGAGTCAAGATTTTGTGCTTTGAGAAATGAACTAAATATACTTGATTCGAGGAACCTGGTTTGACTTGTAGCACAAACTTGTTTAACAACCTAGCGACTTAGGAAAAGTTTCTGAAAAAGCTTCATTTTGTCTTTCAAAACTAATTCAAAAGGGTTTTCAAGGTATATGACCATAGTTTTTATTGTTGAATGTTTCTGGTCATGATATCTTGAAAATATGCATATCTCTGTGATAGAAATAGGGCCGAGAAAATAGGATTTGAAAAGCTCTGTTTGGGCAGGGCCGCAGTGCCGCACTCTGAAACCCGCGCGGTTTCGGCTCAAATTTCTCTGAGACATGTGGCCTGTCCTTCTCATCTATTTCTGGCCACCCCACCGTCTCTCTCCCTATGTTTCGTTCGCAGACCGAGCCGCCCCCAACTCCTCCTCTCTCTCGTGAAGTTGAGGGCGCCGATATTCCTCGCCGCCGTCTTGCCGGAGTTTCCCCGGCATTGGAGCACCTAGGGCCAGCATCTCCTGCTCCTTCTCGTGCTGGTCAAGGTGTGGGGGCATGGACATTGCTCTTCTTTCCTCCTCAATCTTTGGTTTGAATCAAGGTGAAACCCTAAACCATCTCGATCTATGCAATGCGTGATTTCTGGTTGTGGATTCGAGTTTCCAGGGGTAGTATCATGGATTTAGGGGGAGCCTCTCTGGTGAAATTGTGGAAGAAATCCGATTTGATTTGGGGAACCCTAGCCAGTGCCGCCCTGTAGGGGCGGCAGTGCCGCACTCTGCTGGAGCAACTGCTCGTGGCTAGGTTTCCGTGGATCGATTCAGTTTTATTCTAGGATTTTGTTTTGAAAGTGCAACCCTCAGATTCAAAATATTGCTACCTGTCTTGTTCATAAGTGGATTTCATGGCCCGATCTGTTGTTAAACTTCGATTTCTAAGATTGTTATGGAATATAGAAGATGTTGAACTGAAAAGTTAGCCACCGAATCAAACTGTGCAGAGTTCTGATGGAAGAGCTGGGTGTGGCAGTGCCACCCTCAGGGTGCGGCAGTGCCGCCCTGCCTGGATTTCACTCCAAGTGCTCTGCTTTCTGGACCATGTACATGTTGGTTCAATGGTTAAAGTTTCAGTACAGCAAGTTCTATAGGTCCAGTTTACACAGTTTCTTATCAAAGTTTCATTTAATTGCATAGATGGAGCAAGGAGGCGGAAGTGGAAATCTGCGGGGATTGAAGAAGCAGCTGTCGAAGCATCCTTCCAAGAGAAGTCGCAGGAGTACCAGCAGCAACCCCGCTCCTTATGCCGCCGCTGATCGTGCTGCTCATGAGCAGTATATTCAGAATGAGGAGAGACGCCAGCTGGAGGGATTCACTATATCCTATAGAGGTTACCCTTTCACTCCAAATCATCTGAATGAGTTTGATGATAGCTACATGAGAGACTCAGATAAGAATCCCAAGCTCCATGCTCCTATTGATACTACACCTCATCCTATGGTTGATTACTCCAAGTCATGGTCAGAGACTCAGCAGGCTAGAGCTGTCAACCCATATACCTCTCACAGTATTTTGGGGATTGACTATAGATTTTGGACTGTCTTTCACTCCAACTTCTATAGGACAGCTATTCTTGGTGCCTGGAAATCTAAGATTGTGCATATGCAGTATATGGACTTCCAGGATATGAGAGACAGGAATGAGCCAGAGTTCAATGCTGCTATCAGGCTTTGTGATAGGTTTGATTTGACTGATTTGATGAGCTTCAGGTATGGATGGAACACAGAGGTACTTGAAAAATTCCATGCCACTTACTATCACAATGCAAACACTAATGAGATTCATTGGATGACTGAGGGGCAAAACTATAGAGTTGACTTTATTACTTTCAGTCGCATTCTTGGTTTTGGTGATGTGCACAGGAAGTTTTCTGAGATTCATGATGAGTCTTGCCTGGAGGTTGAGCAGATGAGGGTTCTCTACAGGGATTCCAGGGTGGCTGATGGCAAGAGAAGTGGCTTGCTTACTGTGTACTATGTGATGAACAGCTTGATCAGAAACACCATAAACCCAAAGGATGGAGCAGCTCCTGATATTAATGGATATGCTAGGAATGTGCTTGTTCACTTCCACACAGGTGAGAGGTTCAATGTTCCTCGCTTCATGTGGCATGAGCTCTCCACTGCTTTGGATGATGGGAGAAGGGGCTTGCCTTATGCCCCTTATCTCATGTTTATCATTGAGGGAGTTTTTGGTATTCGATTTCCTCGAGCTCATGATACAGCACATCAGGTGTTCAAGATTGACAGGCCAAGGCCGCATGGGGTTGAGAAGGGCAATGGCAGTCATCAGGCCCACACAGATGTTTCAGGACCATCTCATGGTGGAAGGAGAGGCAAGAAGAAGGGCTTCATCAAGAAGATGCTGACAGCTATCTTTGCTACTTGCACTTATTCAGCAGCTACAACTTATGGAGCTAGACTTGAGGCTAGGGAGGCGAGGCAGAAGTTGGGTCTTCCTGATTTAGATCCTATTCAGCCTCCTCCCTTCCAGCTTCCTTCAGATTCTGATGATGATGATGATGACTCTAATGATGATGATGGAGGACAGCCGCAGCAGCAGTATGATCCTTTCCAGCAGCAGTATCAGCCTTACCAGCAGCCTCAGTATGGTCAGCAGCCGCCTTACCAGCCTCAGTATGGTATGCCCGGTTGGGATGATTCTCTTGCCACCTATCAGCAGTGGCAGCGCCAGTAGAGGCGTGCTGGTCACACCACTCAGGGAGCAGGCACTTCAGGCACCACTTGCTTCACAGGCACTACTCACCATGGGGGCAAGGCAGTTGTTTCAGACTCAGATGATGATGATGGCAGCCCCCATGGTGGTCTTCGTGGTGGTGCAGGCACAGGCTATGGTGGTGATGGTGGTGATGGTTCAGGCGTCGACTGGACTCAGCTTCAGGATTGAGCTCTCTTTTCTTTTCTCTTTTTGGTATTTGATGCCAAAGGGGGAGAAATTAGAGGGGTCAAATTCTTCTTCGTCGCCTTGCTGCAGTTGGAGTTTAGTTTCAGTTTAGTAGTGCGTGAGCTTAAGAGTTAAAACTATTTTTATTGGTTTGTAATAGTTTAGCTACCTACTCGACTCTATCTCTATCTCTATCATATTTGGATATATATTGTGTTTGTGTGATCTGGAACTTCTTATTCTATATTTGTGTAGATTTTGTGAGTGTTCAGGTGCTGTTAAAATTTGATGGTGATCTGACTGAAGAAGCCAGTGCGGCAGTGCCACCCTCTGGGTGCGGCAGTGCCGCCCTTTGCTTCCTCAGCCAAATCTTGTGTGTCTTGAACTGTCATATGCATCACGGTTAATTGTTTGACACAGTGTCAGCACCCCATAGAACCTTTGAATGTAAAGAAATTCTCCTTTTTCACTTGTATGTGGATGTTTGGCCTTTTATGCCAGATTGAAAATTCAATTTCTGTTTCCACAATCTTATGAGAAGTTCTTTACATCCAAAGCTTGCTCTTTACAGTTTTAATCATTATCTTTTGTAAGCTCTAATTGGGTTGTCATCAATTACCAAAAAGGGGGATATTGAAAGTGCAATCACTCCCTAATGTGGGTTTTGGTATTGATGACCACCAAATTAAAGAACTAATGATTTCTATCGAGATGTTGAGTAGGGAATCGATGTGAGATGATGATATGTGTTTCAAAGAACTCAATGCTATCTTGTAGCAGCGGTGACCAACTCAAATGGAGCTTCAATTTCGTTTTACTTTTGAATTTGAGTTTAGGCATGCCGTACTATTAAGGAGTTCTTAGGGATGCCAGTTAAATGTTGAATCAAGTGCTCATCTCTCAGAAACAACATCCTCACACCCAGACAATTCCAGCAGTACCTCACTTGCATCTTTTCGTTGGGATTTGCCAGTGCGGCAGTGCCGCACTCAAAGGGCGGCAGTGCCGCACTTTGTCCGACCGTTGGACGACAGCGTATAAATACTACTTTTCCTCCTCTCAACGGTCTTCTTCTAGCTCCTGACTTTCTGCCCGTTACATACAGAAAAAACAGCTCCCCTCTCTCCTCCATTGTTGACCTTGAGCTCAAAGTTGGATCTCAACTTTCCACCATAGAAACTTGAGAAAAAGGGCAGCAACCTACGAGTTGAGAGCAGATCTACTGATTTCCAAAGTTTGAGAGCACTTGGTTCACGTTTGGCCAGCGTTCTTGAGGTCCTTTCCTTGGAGCTTTGCTCCTAGCCGGCTAGGCGTCGCCCTAGTGTAACACCCTAGTGTTAGTTACTATTTTCACACTTGCATTTGCATGTCATCAAACATAGATCATGTCATTTCATGCATCATTATCATTGCATTTTATTTGATTCCCTTTTATTGCTATATGTTTGTTTATATGTCCATAACATGCTAAATGTGTTGACATGCAAATGTGATGCTTGTTTACTGTTCTAAATGCTTTAAACATGTTTGGGATAACATTTGGAACAATGTTCATGTTGGTGAAATCCCCAAAATACCCCTCTAGCTCATAGTTGACTAGAGAGCCCTCTAAAAGCTATTCTGTTTGACCAAACAAGAAGGGCATTTTAGAGATTCTGCATGTCAGTGCACCCTTAATCAAAGTTGTGTAGAATTTTATAAGCAACAAACTTTATTTTTGGGTCAACTCATGAAAATGGGTGGAAGGAGGTCAAAAAGGTGATTTAGTGCAGATTTGGAGCTGTTTTGAAGTTTTCAAATTTTCCTAAGTCTAAACTGGTTTTCAGTTTCGGTGTACCCCTGTTCATCGACCTGTATCTCTCAATCCAGGCCGAACTAGAGTAAAGTGCCTTAATATGAAATGATCTACTCATATAGCTCTTCAATCCATATTAGTGAAGTTTTCGCTGAAACGCACTGGATCACGAGTTATGGCTTGATAAAAATCGAGTTTCAGTCGGGTCCGCGGAGACTGAATCGGAGCCGATTCAGTTCGGCCGTCGGTCGTCGCCGCGCGACCGCGTCAGGCATCGGCCGCCAGGTGGCGCCGTACGCCGTCGTTGCCCTGCCGCGGGGTCGGCTTACAAAAGGCAACACTCCATCCTGTCTCCCGCACGCTCGCCCTCACTCTCCCCGCTCTCTCGCCCTTTTCTCGCCGTTTTTCCCCTCCGCCGTCGCCATTTCCGCCGCGCCGCCGCCGCGGAGAAATCCGCCGCCACCGAGCCGTCTCCGACCGCTCCATCTTCGGCGTAGCTTCGGCTTGCTCTGCTCTTCGTCCTCGACCCGTTGCCGACCTCAGCCGACCTAAGGTATAGCTCCAGCGAGCTTCTCGCCGTCCGCCATTGCCGGAGCGCCGCCGAGCTCTCGGGTCGCCGCGACGAGGGCGATGCCGGGGTCGGCTTCTCTCTCCATTGCTCGTCTAGGAGTCTCCGTTAGCCGTAGATCCATTCTACACCGTCGGATAGGTCTATCCCGCCGTAGTTTCGCCGGAACCCGAGTTCGCCGTGAACCCGCTCGCCACCGTGCCGCCATGCGAGCGCGGTCAGTGAGCTCCCGTGCGCAATAGTTCGATTCGTCGCACGCATAGGTCCGCTAGGGTTCCAGGGACACGGAACGAGGCTTAGCCGCGCGAGCAACTGCCGGAATCGGCCGGCGCAAGCTCGCCGGACCACCGTCGTCCGCCATTGCCGCCGTCGAGCTCGCTCCGGTAGAGTACGACCCTCGGTAATTGGTCCATCGGGTTCGTCTCGTTGCCACGAGTCGGTAGGTAGCCTCGGCGTCGCCGGAGACCTCGCCGTCGGCGAGCTCTCGCCGGTCAGCGCCGGCGGCTCTGTTCCTCTCTCTGACGCGTGGGGTCGGGTCGACCCCGGGGCCCGCGAGTCAGCCGTTCGGGTGCGCCTCTGGTTCACTGAGCCGGGTGCACGTAGCAGTTCTATCGGGTTTAGGTTTTATGATTTATAAAATGAATTTCCAGAAAATGTGTAAAACCTTCCAAAATTCATATCTGGAGCTAGGAATGTCCAATTGGGGTGAACCAAATTTTGTTGTGTTTGTATTTCTGAGCTCTATCAAGGAAAAATAAAAAAATGTACTTTTTGAATACTTTTTATGTGCAGTTATAATTAAATTGTTAATTGCTTGCAAACTTGATAAATGCATAAGTAATTGTAGGAATGTGCTAAAAATATGATTCCACTTGCATTCATCTTGTTAAGGGAAGTAGAATCTATGAAAAATATGTTTGCTGATGTTTCACTGTTATTTATATGATGTCTAGTATAATGTGCCTTTTATGCCTTAATCGTGCAAAAATCACCATGCTTAATGTGTTAAGGTTATGGTCATGAATATTTTTCCTGGACTATGTTATGTTGGAAAGAAGCTAGAAAAATTAGGAAATCTATTGTTTGATACTTTTCACTGTGTTAGGTATTTTCCATTGTTTAAAAGGCTGGTTGCTTGTTATTTTTGTGTAGACTGTTATACTTGTCCAAATGACTTGAAATTTTGTCAGTAGGCTAGTCTGGATGTGTAATAGCTACTATAATTTTTATGGATTTTTATGGTCACAGTAAACAGTAGGTCCAGTTATAGGCTAGGGTTTATTTAATTGTTCCTAAGCAAATATCTTTTGGTTGGGGAGTGTTTTTATGCGTTTCTGTGATGCTCAGCATTATCACCTGTGTTAAACAGTAGAGCTGATCCTACTTTGAGCTTAGGGCAGCAAGGTTAATATTTTGTTCATATGATGTTGCTCGCGCTTGTTAATTATAAGTTGGTTGTGGTAGGTTAGTTGATGCATGTTAATTATTAAGTGCAGGTTGTAGACCTCTCACCCGGGACGAGAAATTGTTCTATGCTTTGCTTAAGAAGGGTGAGTATGAGTTGGTTGTCTAGGGAAGAAATATGCACGTACTCAGTAAATGAGTGTGGATTGTTAAACTGATTGCATATCATGGGTTAATTCGTGCATCTCTATCTTGCATTTCATGTGCATTCTCAGTTCTCATATATGCATATCATGCATACAGGATCGCCGGGAGGCGTGACGCTGTTGCAGTTCGATCCACCGGAGGAGGGAGTTCCGCCGGAGATTGAAGTGCCAGAGGTTCCCGAAGGTCAGGAAGAAGAAGCTGAACTTGCAGAGTGCCCTGATCACCAACCTACTAACTTTGTGAAAGGCAAGCCCCGGAGCATCCCTAAGTCTCCACCTACTCTTTTTACAAATACACTGGTCTTTATTAAATCGTATGATTGTGCACTTAAGTATAGGAGTTGATATGATACCGTTGCTGCATCTATACCTTGTCCACTTATACTTGATCCTGAGGTTATTACTAGACAAGGGGATGGGTTCGATCTTATGCTTAGCCATGCTTAGACCGGTAGAAGACGAGGGATTTCCTGTCCTTCGCGAGCATAGGTGGTTACTAATGATGATGGGGTTGGATTCCACATGATGGACTATATGTGCCACCATGCCACAGTGTCTAATGAGAGAATCAAGGCTAGGTAGTGGGGAGCCGCATGACATGGTTGAGGTCATGCCGTCTTCGGTGCTGCTTGCGGCCGACTAGGACTGAGGCCACCAGACATCAGTTGAGATTGAAAGACGTCGTCACATAGCTGGCCAGATAAGTCGTTCTGACCGCGAAGCCGAGTATTTCTTTCTGAGCCGGGAATTGGGCGTGATAAGGCAGACATATTCTGGAGGTAGGAAGGATGTGCGGAGACACCATCTTACCAAGGGCAGGTCAGGGACCTGATGCATCCTGGAAGTGGGTTTGTCTCTGAGAATATGGACCCCTCCAAGCCCGCGATACATATTATGTCTCAGAAAGATTTAACGGTGGCCCAAGAAGCCAGTGGCTCGGCTGACAGGGTTTGTGATTGGCATATTTGCCAGCTGGTACAATCGATTCGAATCGCCATCTCTCCTGGTTAGTGAGAAACTGAACTGATCTTCTGGTGAGGTAGAGGCTAATAACTTGAACATAATGATCATGGTGAGATGAGGTTGATATCTGTGGATATCGGAAATCATATGGTTTTATTGATTGCTACAATATTCAGTGAATGCTTAGTATAGTGGCTAATCTTAGTAAATAGCTTAACTGAAATCGAAGCTTATCACAATTAAAATGAATAAGTTGAGGTTCTACTGTAGTAATGCTTTTGATGAAAAATGATGCTACCCTCTGAGCTCCACCAAATAAGCCTTGCATATCCTTGAGAGTCTTTTTATTTACTCCCTGTCGGGTAAGTCTAGCTGAGTACAATTGAGTACTCACGGTTTTATTCCCATTGTTGCAGATGGTGTAGTCTACTACGCGTATTGCAGGAATTGCTTCACCCCTGCGGGCGAAGAAGACTAGACCCGTGGGCAGGGTCATTATCTATCTTTAGATGTTGTAAGAATGCTGTGACAGGGTCATGTGATGGTACTCGTATTTGAACTCTGTGGTGTAAAACTATGTTGACTTCCGCTACTACTCTAATTGTGTAAAAGACTATGTTGTACTCTGATGTTTAAATTCGGTTGTGAACTTATGTGTCATGTGATCGGGTATTGCTGAATGAATGATCCTTGGGGTATGAAAGGTTTGAAATCCTTCGAGATTTCCGGACTACCGGGTTTATATTGGCTCAAGTGCGACTGGATTGCGATTAAAATGCGATCGTTGTACTTGTGCTCGTATAAATTGGTCGGTTCTGTGACACCTAGAGCTTGCCAACCATACTGTGGCAGCCTAGGGAGGTTTGTAATCTCATGTGCAGCTAAGAAATCACCCCTTTCTTTAAGAGTTCACACTCTTAATTTGAAAACAAGGAATAGGGCAACCTTTGTGGTAACCCTAGCCTTTTGTGGCAAGCCTCAACAACGTGGACGTAGGCAAGCCTAAGTGGCGAGTTGAACCACAGGATAAATCACCGTGTGCTGTTGTCTCCATATTACTCTTGTGTTATTGATTTGTTCTAGTGTTTGCGCCGATTTGGTGATTTGGAGACAACAGCAAATCTGGGAAACAGGCTGTTGGGAGTATACTCTTTCTATCCACATATCATTTGCGCAGTTTCGTTTAGATTTCAGAGTGCGGCTGTGCCGCCCCTGGGGTGCGGCAGTGCGGTCCTAGGTTTTGAAATATGCTCGAGTTGAGTTTTTGCAGGCCTATTCACCCCCCTCTAGGCTTCCAGTGATCCAACAGCGTTGCATGGAAAGTTTTCATCGAGTGGCACTAGGTGACCGAGTTGCAAGCTGATGTGCTTGTTACTCTTGGCTTGGTGGCTTGTGGCTCCGTTGAAACATGCAAGGAGGTTGTGCTTGGCAACAGAGAGGTGCTTGTGAGGGGTGTTGTGCTCTCTCCACGGGAGATCACGAAGAGGAACTCTAGTTGATCATGTCACTCAACATCTCACTCGTCGGGTAGGTTCTTGTGGCGCTCTTTTGTAGAGCTTGACATTGGTTGTCGATTAGCCATCGAACCACAGAGTGTAGGTGGACACAACAGAGGATGTAGCTTGTGGCGACAAGTGAACCTCCGGGAAATAAATCACCATGTTATCCTCTACATCATCCTTCGTGGTGGTTTGCATTTTCTTTACAGTTATTATTATTATTACTACTTTACTTGTGTAGTTGTTGTTGCTCTTGTGAGACCGGTTAGCTTGTGTAGCTTGCCACTCACCTTCTTAGCTTGTGTAGCCTAGAAGTAGTATCGTACTTAGTTTGTGTAACTATATGAGTTGTACTCCTTGATTAAGATTGTGTATCCTTGTCATTGAGCATTTAGAGAGCTTAGGTGCTTAGTTCTCTTTTACTTGCTAGTTGGTAGGAGCTCCTCGGTGCTTAAAGTACTAGCACTTAGGTTTTTGTGATCTTGTGCTAGAATTGTAGGGAAGCTTAAGCTAGGCTACCACCTTTGTTTCTTGCATAGGTTATTTGACAACGTGCTTAGAGTCTAGTTAGAGGGGTGAATTATAGCTAGAACCTATTATGTTTATTTTCGCTGTGATTAGTTTATAAAAAGGACTATTCACCTCCTTCTAGTCTGTCATCTTGACGCTACAAGTGGTATCAGAGCGAGGTCTCTCTTTTGTGGTCTTTACCGACCCAAGAGAATGGTGACTTATGGGATAGATATTGAGTGTCCATACACATTTGACGACACACACTTTGCACATTGGAGAAATTGGATA
The DNA here is from genome assembly GCA_038502445.1 of Eremochloa ophiuroides. Lineage (NCBI taxonomy): Eukaryota > Viridiplantae > Streptophyta > Magnoliopsida > Poales > Poaceae > Eremochloa > Eremochloa ophiuroides. The sequence continues at coordinate 39,177,963 of JAHLJS010000009.1, forward strand.
TAATACAATATTAAGTTTATTCCTCCTCAAATATGGTGGATCGTAGATGTAGGTTTTCCTTTCATGTTGGATGAGAACGATCAAACCAAAGCGCTACAACTCGGTTGCCAAGCTATTAACTTATTTTATGGAGCTTTGCATGATAGCATTTTTGGATAGATCATGGATTTTGAGACTGCTCATGAGACTTGGGCGTATCTCAATGAAAAGGATGGCAAGCTCTCCGATGATGAAGATGAAGCCAAAGACATGATGCTTGGTGATCATGAGCACATCCACAACTCCATGATTGTGGAGAGTTGCTCATCCTTGTGGTCAGGTGATGGCAGTGATTGCTCTACCACAAGCTCACTTGACGAGGTTGATGACGATGCCACAAGTGTTGCAAGTGATGATGCTATCCCAAGCACACTTGGTGGTGACGGCTCATATAACACCCCAGTGTTAAGCATGCATTCCATTTGTATTGGATTGCATATCATTTCATGTTTGAATTGATAGAGTGATTTCAAAAATGCAATGCCAACCATAATGGTGGATATATATATATATATATATATATATATATATATATATATATATATATATATATATATATATATATATATATATGTATATATATATGTATATATATATATTGGTGTGTGGACACTAATGGTAGATTGAAGTAAAAATGTTTCTAGATATTATTGGAGTGTGAATTCTTGTTTTAGATAGTTAATCAAACCTATTTTATGTTGGGAATGTCACTTGATTTGATCTCTAAATAGGAGTTGACCCAGAGTTTGACTTAGGGCTATTTAGAGTGGTTCTGTTATTGATTTCAAAAGTGCAATTTAAAATCTTTAAATGATTTGGTGACTTAAATAAAGTTTGTAGGAAATTTAATTTGGCACAAAGTTTACTTTTGGGTCAAGTCATGAAAATGACTCTAACATGCTCAATTATGGTTCACAATGTAGATTTGGGGTTTGATTCCAACTCTGAAAATTTTGATTAAGTCATGTGTTTTGCAGTTTCATTGTACCCTTGTTTGGCTCGCTGTAGCTCCTAATCTAAATTGAATTAAGGCAAAGTGTCTTAATATGAGTGGCAGTTCTTCTATAGCTTTACCTTTCGTATTAAGGAACTTTTCTCTAATACTCATTGGTTTTGAAGTTAATTAGTACCAAAGAATGAGTTTCAGTCAAATAACCAAGTATTGAACTGCATCTATCCTCTATCTGAATCGAATTGGAGCAGTGACGTGTCGTCGTCTCATAGTGACACCGGCCATGCCTCTGTGTCGACGCTGGCCGTGCTCCATGCCTCCACCGCATTCTTGGTCTCCGAATCAAAGCTGGACGTCGCCCAGGCATATCCATTTGCTCCTCCCGTCGACTTCCTCTCTCTCTCATTCTCTCTATGTCCACCAAGAGCTCCGAGAGCTTAGTCATGGCGTCGCCAGTGAAGTGCTCTTCTCCTGGCTAACCGTCATCCGTTTCATCGTGCCTCTAGCTTCACCATCCTCTCCTCTCTTTCCCTGACCCCTTTGTCGAAGCAGTTGAGCGGTAGCGCCTCTGTATTTTGAGTTTGCCACCGTTGGTTTGTCGTCAGAGCTCCGCCGTCGTCGTGCTCGGCGTGGCCAGGGTAACATACAGGTCCAAGTTTCTTCCTTTCTATCGCGTCTCGAGTTACCTTAACGTCCAACTTGGTGAATCTTTAATTGGTTTAGGGTTTGATGTACTAAGTTCACTGGAACGTGGTTGTGACGTCATGCGCACCGCCACCGAGCCGCCAGGCTGGTAGAGCTCCGAAGCACCGGAGTCCAATTCCTTGCAACCGTAGTGCCTCTAGGTGACCTTGAAGCCTGCCATGGAGTCAGTTGGTCTTGTAGTGGTCGGTTTTGGCCAGAGCAGCGCAGCCGAGCACCGCCATCAGCCAGGCCACCGTCGAGCTTGCTCCAGTGAGCCACTACCCCAACCACCTATACCATTCGAAGCGTCTCGACATAAGGAACCCGTAGGTGAAGTCGGTTTCGCGGTTGACCTCACCGGCGTCGAGTTCTCGCCGGTCAAAAGTCACGGTCTGCCCTGTGTCTTCCAGGAGGGGTTGAGTTGACCGAAGGGCCCATAGTCAGCCCTGTATTCTGTCTCTGGGTGTATTCAGGGGAGTGTAGCATTTTGGGTTTGGTTTAAATTCTGAAAATACTTTTATTTGCTGATTTCAGAATTGATCCAATGTTTGTAAAACTTATACCTGGAGCTTCACATGTACAAATGAAGTGGGACAAATTTTGTTAGTTTTCTGTTGATGAGCTCTATCCACGAAAAATATAAACACTACCTTTTATATGCAATTTCTGTGCTGTATGAATTAATTTCTATTACTGTAGAAATATTTGAAAATGTATAACTAATTCTAGGAATGTGCTAAAAATGTGATTCCACTTCTTGTAATTTTGTTGCGTTGTGTAGAAGTTAGGAAAAATAAGTGTAATGCTTTTTCTCTGTTTGAATATAGGATTGTTATTCAAGCCCTATCTAGGGTTAGTTTGTTAGGAAATTCATTATAAAATATATATATATATATATATATATATATATATATTGGGTATATGAGTATGAATATTTTTCTGCGGTGTTGTTGGGTGATGAGAGACATAAAAAAAATGGGAAATCTATTGTTTGATACTTTTCACTGTAATAAGTATTTTCCACTCATTTTCAGCTTGCTGGCTTGTCATTTTTGTGTAGGTTGCTGTATGTATCCAATTGCTGAGAAATTTTAAAAGTAGATTTTATTTGAGATGTTCTAGCTGCTGGAATTTTCCCAAATGTTTCTGTAACCAGAAAGCTATATGTCTAGTTATAAGCTATTGCATTAATCAAGTAATTGAGTGTTCATTTGGGTTAATTAGGAGTAACCCTGTAATCTTCTGATTGATTAGTGAGTATATAGCTTGCTGGAATATATGATGGAGTTCAGTTTGATGGTCTAGGGTAGCAAGCCCTAAATTACCTAATCTAGTCCATATTACTTTTCTGGAGTATACTTGGACTTGCATAGGAATTAGGGTTAGTTCATGGGAACCCTACTTTAGATTGTTGTAAGGAGATAGATGTATATCTACTAGAGAGGAGATATGCACCTACTCAATAAAAATAACTAACATATAAATGTATGTCATTTTCAATGAAAGCATACATAAGCATCATGTTATGATATCATGCAAGTCTTTGTAGTTATGCATCCAAGTACTCATTGCACATGGATACATACATGATTGCTAGAAGATTTGACTCTGCCGAAGGTAAACCCAGTGGAGGAGGAAGTTCCACAAGAACAACCCACAACTGAGCATGACGTCGGAGAAGGTCCTGACCTTCTTGAGTGCCCCAATCATCAGCCTGCGCCTTTTCCAAAAGGCAAGCCATGGTGCATTTCTCAATTCCTATGATTTCTAAATAATGAACTTGAGTATTGTGACTGTTGCATTAAGTATAGGAATTGGTCTGAAACCGTTGATGCATTATTAACACCCTTGAACAACTATATCCTTTTACCTAAGTAAGTTTAGGTTTGACTATTTTGCTTAGTCTTGCTTAGAACCGGTAGATATGGTGATTTTCGGTCACCAAAATAGAAAGTGAGAAGCACGGTTAGCTATATTTGCTATCATGAAATAACCATGTGATGTTGAGTGAGAAATTGAGATTAGGAGGGAACAAGATAGTGAAACAACAAGGCATGGAGGTGTTGATTGCGTACCTGTCCCCGTCTAATCGATTAAGGACTGTATCCCTATTGGAGATCAGTCGATATTGAAAGACACCGTCACTTAGCTGGCCGGATAACTCATTCTGACCGCGAAGCCTAGTAGCTCTATTCGGGCCGGGAGTTGGTGCGCTGAGTAGGTATACTGGATCGTGTAGGATGTTCAGTAGCTAGATGAGACCAAAGGTAGGTTGGAGCTTGATCGTCCTAGCCACTAGTCAGTCCCCCAGTATATATGGCTTCCACCAAACCCGCGGAGGAACCCGAATAGTACCAATGGTGACCTAAGGGACCATCATCAGGTCTGTCTGGGTTTGTGATTGGCATTTGTCGCCAGCTGGTTTGCAATTGATTCGAATCGCCATCTCTCCTGGATAGTGAGAAACTAGACTGATCTTCCTTCATCGTAGAGATTAATAACCTGAACATGATTATGGTTATGAGAAAGAAAGAAATGCCAAAATTGCTATGGTTATTATATTTGTTTGCTTAAATATAATCAAGTGTTTGGCTTAATTCAGGTGCTAAATTAGATATAGGGATAATAATCACTAAAAGCCTTTGCTAGTACTTAATCATGGTAATTAACTCAAAATGGCTTTTATGCAAAAATGAGTCAACCAACTCCACTCAATTAGCCTTGCATGACACTTGGAGTCTTTTATTTTGGTAAGATGGGTACGTAAGTCTTGCGGAGTACAATTGTGTACGCAGGGTTTATCCCACATTGTTGCAGATGGACAGGTTTTCTACGGCTACTGCAAGAATTGCTTCTGTCCTGCCGTGGAAGATGAGTAACTCTTGGGCAACTACTATATCTATATATATTATGTTGTTTTTGGGTTGATCTGAACTTGGCACTGTATTTAAATAAGTGTGTGTGCCTTAGTTTTCAAAACTACTTTGCTTCCGCATGTTTGAACAACTATGTTGAAATAATCTTATGTGCGAACTCCGTGTTTGAATCTATGTAATGTGAATGTGTCGTTGAATCATGTACGATGGTTGTGTTACCTTTTGGTTTGAAATCCTTTGAGATTTCACAGACTATCGGGTTTATATGGGCTCAAGTGTGGTTGATTGACTGTTCCGACGGCTATCGCTGTACTTGTGCTCTTATAAATTGGGCGGTTCTGTCACAGCTCATGCTTCGGAGATGATCAGGGCACTACTACAAGACCATCTGCTACACCACATTGCTTCATGTGACTAGATGACACAAATGTACAAAATGATAATGTGGTTGATCATGTCGATTCATATGATGAGCTTCTTAGTATACTTGCTAGAATGACCATGTATTTAGAAGAAGAGAAAGCTAAAACATTGAAATTGGAAAAATAAAAACTCTTTTCTAAAGAAATCATGTGAAGAACATAAGCACTTACTTGATGTTCTTAAATCTTCACGTGACGAGCTAAAATTGGATCATGAGAAACTTTGTGATTCTCATGATGAATTAATTGAACTACATGCTTCTCTCATTAAGTCTTTACAAAAGAAAATTAAAAGCAATGAGAGCTCATCACATGAGTCGATTGATCCATTACAATATGTGACTAACTCTTGTGATGTAGGAAAGAAGAATGTATCCACCTCATGTGATGATCTATTATCCATGCCTTGTTCTTTACAATTAGGTACTTATTCTTTTTCTATGTCTTGTGAGACTAACATTTTGAAGGAGAACAATAAGATCAAAAGTGAAGTGAAGAACAATAAGCTCAACTACTATTCTAAAGTGTTCGCAGGGTTATCCCATCTTTATCAGGGCCATTTTCTAGAGCATCCGCCATGGGGACTGATGATGTAACCACAAACAAGTATAGTCAAAGCTTAACTAAACAAAATGCGATAAAGACTATAAGGAGCACGAAAACATACTTAAGCCATGATGCCGTGAAGGAGCAAAGCTCGTATTCGTTGGGGTACAAGCTCAGGGAGACACCGACAAGTCCGACACTTTCCCATTCTTTTTCCTCATATCTCACTCCCCAACTCTAGCTAGCTACTAGGGCATGGCCCTTGGAGTGATGCTCTTGATCTAGAGATGGGGCTCTTGATACTTTGTGTGATATTGTGAGAGGGGACGAAGCCCACTATTTATAGGAGGAGAGGAGTGGATATTATATGGAATATGCCTTTATCCTCCCACCAAAGCACCAAACCGACCTCAAGGTGCAGTGAACGCGGGCGTCCCCATCCCACCGACATTGGGTAAAGCGATAAGTGAATGTCGACAAAGTTTTGAGCCATATAGGCTAGGTGGGGGCGCGGCCACTTCCAGCGCGCGCCCACACCAGGGGTGATACCTCTTCTATCTGCTTTGGCCCATGGGCCTCTGGATGGGCCTAGGATTTCCCCGTGGTGTGCATTGCCCCTATTGAGGTGAGCCGTTTGGGCTTCTTTCTCTTTTCTCTTTGTTTTGCTTTGGGCCAAAATAACATTATTTATTTCTTTATTCTTTTTTCTTCTTTTGGCCCACTTTAGGTGTATTTTCATATAAGCTCAACAAAACAAGTGAAACAGGAAAACTCGTGGAATTTGTTAGTGTAAAGCACTATTCACTAAGTTTGGTGTGGATTTTTATATAAAAGTTGGTGGTAAAAATGTGCAATAAGGATTGCCCAAATTTCCAAACTGGTAGGGACCTGCAGTGCACAACATAAAAATTTAGGGAGCCAAAAATGCATTTATAGAGTTGATGGACCCAAATGAACCACCTCCGGAAGTTAATGGACATATGGTGCATTTGTTCATAAATAAATAACCTCAATGTAAATTTGATTCTGAGATAGCTGATACACCAAACAGAGTAAACGCTATAATGAAACAAGACACATACATTTAAAGTATCATACAATATTAATGACAACAAAGTTTCTCACACTCTAGCACAAGAGAATACTATGACGCTTAAGAGCCACATATATAGGATGAACTAATAGGCCACCATGCAACTTGGCATACTGGATGATTTATAAAACCTAGTTCCTGTCATCATTCATCATAAACTGAGCCTTAATGTATTCTTCGAACTCGTCACTAGTCCAATCAAACTTTACCACCTTCCGCTCCATGGTCGGAGCTACTAGAGAACTACTAGTTCCCATCTGCTCTCGTTGCTGGCCAGTTGCCAAGGTGGTCATCTGGCTGTTGCTGCTACTTCCATGGCTAGTGTGGTATAGGAATGGTGACCAATCATGGGCATTGTTCATCAAAGTAGGATGCCCACCAAAGTTGTACTGATTTATATTGTAGAAACCTACACCAAACGCAGACCCCTTCCAGACAGAAGCATTCATATGTGGTAAGGGCTCAAAATCATGAAGTCCAATGTCATTGATGCTATAACGCTGCTTCTTGGTGTTATTTTCATTCCTGAGGAAGTACTTTTGAGCATGGCTAGAAACCTGCACTGGGGTCTTGGTGGTAACAAAGTGCTTGGAGATGTTCTTCCAATTTCCACGACCATACACATGCAGACCACGGAGGAATTGCCTACAGTGAGGTAGAGTTTGAGGTGAACTAATTAGAAAGAAATTTAGATTCCATGCCCATACATATTCAAGATTAGTAAAATAAATAATATATAAACACCGCACAATAATAATACCTCACAACCTATGCTTACTAAAACTTCATGTTACCGGCATTTAAAATATATATGATATGCCTTATAGATAATAACTAACCTGTGCTCATATATGGTCCAAAACCTACTAGTATGTTGGCTCTCCTTCCGAGGAGTGGGCTTCCTCCGTGGAGTCTCCTTCACATTCCTCATGGCAAACATCTGCTCTTCTTGATTACCATCAAATGCTTCCATGTTGAACTTCGAATCCATGTGGTTGGGTACTATAAAACAATTGGTAGTTTTAGCTAAAAATGATTGTTGCTGGGTTTTGGAGAAAGGTAACCATGAAGGCTAGTATTTATAGGCTTGACGGGAATCTTTTTGTCCAAATTTTCATTAATTAAACGTTGACTTTGATAAGACAAAATTTTGATATATATATATATATATATATATATATATATATATATATATAAAATCTTTTATGTTGGAAAGTTTCTATAAGCTCCATATACACAGTGTCAACTTGAAAATGCCAATAGTTTTCATATGTAGAGCACAAAATTGAGTGTAGAAAACGTAAAGGAACAATTGTATAGTCTAGTTTTGTTGCGGAGATTTGGGTTCAAGGTAGGCACCCATGTTTTTATTTCTAGGCACACAGGATATAATGATTCCAGCATCTGGTTTGGCTACTATTAGTTGACGACATCATCAAAGGGAAAGTCCAATGATTGCAATGCTTAATCTTACACGTGTGATGTCTTTATCTATTCAAATGTCTTGATGACTTATTGCAACATAAATGATCATGAACATTTCAAATCTTGTAATGTATGCATATCATTTCTTGTGATGTGGTAAACGATAATTTTATAATATACAGATGATGAAATGAGTGTGAGTGTAAGTAACTTTCTTAATTGGGAATTTACAACTAGGTTAGTTTGTGGTTGATTTGGTATTCCCCATTTTCTTGACAAGTTTTTCGAATGATCTGATAAGATACAAATTCCATTTTTCTTTAGAACTTCCATATTTATGTATGCACGCAGGATATATTCACTAACTAATTTGGTAACATAAGTCTTTGGCTACATGACAGTGGCTCATTGTTAATCAACAGCAAACCATTAATGTTCTTTCTATCAAAGACTATAAATGGTCACAATAATTATTTGACACAAAGAGCAAGAGTTTGAGTTGACCTCATTAACTTAGTATCTTAGATATTCAAAAACCATTTTCTGCCCAAATTTTACACATTCATTTTACCTTGGGTATAGACAACTCAAAAATCAATAATATAAATACAATAAGTGGAATTATTATGTTCATCTTGGGAAGGAATATGTCCATGAAACCATAAATATGAATGTACTTAATTAGTGTCCGTGTTACACATAAACCTACTTATTCATAAATGTTTCCTCAATTCAACAAAAAAACAAAACTACTTGGAGTAAAGGTATAGTAGCCGTGGTTGATTAAAAAGAAGCACCCCCATAACAGTCAAAATGCACAGATCTATGATAAATTTTTAGTGGCAAATCGAAAATTGTGGCACAAAATATTGCATAACTATGATTATTTTTTGTTTCATTATGGATCATTGGTGGTGGACCTTGGGCGCTGACTATTTGTGATGAATTATGATATTGTTATTCATATTGTCATTAAACAACACATGATATCATCATAGATCACACTTGTAGCTCGTAATACTCAGCTAGGACACTCTATTCAAAGAAAAAGGTAGAGGAACACTCGTACAATCTGGTTTGATTATGGAGATCAGGGTTCAAGGCTGACGTTTGTGCCCTCATGTATGTTGTATCTCTATATTTCAGTCTGTTTCGCAATGTAGCATCTTAGAACCCATTGAGGGGCACATCTAGTGGCTGTGAGGACCCTTACACCATATTTTGAGTTGTCATCGCACATGTTAGAGTTTGGATACTGCTTTAGATCAATATGTCATCAAACTATCTCGAAAAGTATTGAGTTTATATCCAAGGTCAAATCATTGTTGTCGTCCCTTTGAACCTGTTGCTGACATCGATCCCAATAGCCATGTTGACAATAACACTGACCCTCACTTGCAAAAAGACCATCTTCTCTCTGTATATTTTTTGTATGGCACTCCCTGCTCTTCATCTCTTTTCATCTCCTTGTGTATCACAGGATTATCCCCACAATGAAATCATCGTAGCCCCAACGATCGCCCACCATTGTGCTGACCTCGGTCATCATTAAGCACCTATGAGATCGCTGCCATTCTCATGAACCTCAATGAGAGACCCTCTCCCATCTATCTATTTGTTTTATGATGTCACTCATTGCAATTTATGTGCCATAGTTCAAGTATGATTGATCAACAACAAAGTTTTTCTCACACAAATGTGTTGTTTTCGGTGGACATCCACTGAGTTGGTGTTGGAATGATCTCATGTCGTCAAAGCTGACCAAGTCTTAAGGAGTTTATAACCACAAGCATAGCCTTGATCAGGGGGCAACACTAACGGACCAATCGGCTTGGTCCCAGGACTGGCCCGTGCTATAAGTATAAATGGGTCATGTTAAGATGATGATGGCTAATTAATTATCATACCAATCAAGGTTAGCAGGATCGACCTGAAGGCTAATGACCAGATGATGGTCGTCCTTGTGCCGGCATGCTTACTATGAACATCTACGGAGAAGTCTCCAGATGATGGTCGTCCTTGTGCTGTTCGAGCAGGCTTGGGACGTCGGCGACCCTAGGGCATCTCTAATCTATAGGTCAGTATGAATCTAAGTGCCTAAGATCTAACCTATGTACTAGGTGTTCAATTCTGGAGCTAGAGGATTAAGATCCTATCTTTAAGATTAATTACCTCTAACAGTTGATTTATGTACAAGTTCATATTAGTTGGCAACTCCATTTGTAAATACCTTTGAGCCACATTTGTACCACATTATTTCACATGCCTTTGCAAAATTCATGGATAGCGAATCCAAGATGAACGAGAGGTCATTGTTTTCATTCTCGCAGCCCCTAATGTATCACAACAATGTTGCTACATGTTAACATTAGCATCAATTCCTTGTGATCTAGCTCTCCAGTCATCAACTCCTTTTGTCATGACGTAGCTCTTAGAGTGGCATGTAGCCCTACAAGTCAGTTTCATCATAGGATCTAGACGAAAGAGATATCTTTTATGTGCTCATTGTCTCCACTGTTCCAACAGTGGCATGCCTTTGAAGTGCAGTGATGTTCCCCATCAACCCGTAGTCAAATGCACAAATATTTTAACTATCAATTGTCTATTATGATTTCTCATGTATTAGCAAGTTGGTTTGACTCTGGGTTGCACAATAGCTGAGATACAGATGCCACGGTTACTGCGACCTCGATTGTCCAACAGTTAGTGAGAGACTACCTTGAGCAGTTGTATGCCGGTAGCATTCAAAGCTGGGCCGACCTATGCTCAACCTTCGTAGGCCATTCCCATGGTACCTATACTTGACCTGACAACTTGTGATTTGCATAGCTATAGGTAGAAGCCACACAAGACTCTCCAAGAGTACATCTATCATTACTCCAAGAAGCTCAACAAGCAGCTGTTGACGGTGGATAACGTCAACTTTTATTAGAACTTTAGACACCAAAGGATACATGAATACACACTAGTCTAGGGTTTTAACTGACAGTTTCCACGAGTTTTGCATGTTCTGTATTTTCCAGGGGCTATTCCAGAAAACCATAAAAGAAGGGTTAAAGAGCATAATTACCACGAAACTTAACCGCCAAGGAAACATCATCACGAAGACACTGGAAGAGTCTAGAACACACCCGAAGCACCGGGGCCCGAGACCAACCAGGGTAGGGCCGGCCGGCGCCCCCCATTAGGGTTTCGGCCCACCTTCTGGAGTCTTCTTCCGCCGCCTTTTTGGAGTCATCTCGTCCCTTGTTTCAAGTCGGTTTGATCCTACGGCGCACGTGCATCCCACCGGGCTATAAATAGAGGGGCAGACCCCCTGGAGGAATCAATCCATCATTCATTCAAGGCATCAAGTCCTCAAGCTATCAAGAGCCTCCAAGTTCATCAAGAGCCTCCTAGTTCATAGTTCTAGCCTAGTTAGATTAGAAGTAGAGGAGTTCTAGTTCTTCAGCGGATCTGGAGCCCCGACGTCTGTCTGGATCACGGAGTTCGGTATAATTCTTGTTCTTTCTCTATTATTGTATTCTTCATTATGATTAGGGAAAAATTATTCTTAATAGTTCATATGTTCTTGATTACAATAGTCTTTGTCTACTTTGATTATATGTCTAGCATAGTTGGTTTGATCTAATTGAATTCATGTAATTGCTCGTATAGCGTTTATTCATGCGGACGATGGATAGATGATGAACAGTATGTAGACGTAGTGTCTAGGTATTTTGTTTATCTGCGAGTGCACCCTGATGTGCTGGGTCGTGTGGTAGATCGCGTAGGTGACAGCTGCGTTGAGTCCTCTGTAATCCACCCCCCCCCCCCGTATGTAGGCCAGCAGGCACGGTCGCGAAGTTGGATGATGACTCTGTTTCACATCCTTCCTAGATGATGCCCTTTGCATGTGATTATGATATAGGATTAGTCTAACAATGATTGCTAGATGTAATTGCACTAATTAGAGTTATTCACTGATGTAGTTATAGAATTACCTTTTATATTAATTCCTTAGTTTATCCATTGGCTAGCTATTGCTATGACTAGAGAGCGCTCTGATGATTATCTTTTATTTATGATGCTTGATCATACTTATCACCTTTATCTTTATTTACCTTGTGACCTCTACCTGTTATGAGTAGAGTAAATGACATCGGTAATGTCGCTTATCCATTGTATACCATCACTATCAATATAATAGATTGTAGTTTAACCAAGTCCTTCCCAGTGGTATAAATATAAATCGACAACCTGGTAGAACTCCTAGGTAAAATGCTATAATGGTATAATTATCTGTCCGCTTGCAGAACTGATCTTAGTTTATATTATTTATTTATATTCTGCCTAGTCACATAAATTAATATATAAAACCTTTATTTATTCTTAGCATTATTAGTTAGGGATGACAACCTAGTTCTTGCATAAGAATGTTGGTAATAGAAAAGTGGCTAGTTGCTAATGACAAGTTAATTAATTACCATTCATCTTCTAGTCTCGCCTCTCACATTAAAAGTTATATAGTTATATTTGGCGACGTTAGTAGATGTCAACAGCAGCCCAACATCATAGATGTTGACATCATCAATGCCTCCACTTGCGGCACCGCCAGCAAATAAATTGTCCATGCGCTTAGGAGCAAGGCCTAATAATGACGTGTGACATCCTTGACATTGCCTCCAACTATGCCATTGGGGAAGAGGTTGTCTTGGGCAATTTTAATGGCAAAGGCAAGATCACCGCCATCCATAGTAGAAGAGATGGCGATGACAAGGCCAATACCACCAACCAGCACTAGTGAAAGGTCTTTGTTTGGTTTTGGTAATTGAGTGACAACTTAGGTGGACTAATTGTATTTAATATGAGATACACAGGTGATTATTCCGTAGGTATACTGGTGTGAGTAACTATGCCTTGGAGGTGGAAGTATCATTGGATTTGTTGCTTAGTTCACACATGTGATGTTGAAGGAGCTTAATGCATGAGACATGACATGGAGTCATGTGGTTAGGTGGAGAAGATCAAGACAAGACTTGGCGTTGATGGACTGGGTTCAAGTGTGAAGGGCAAGCTAGTGGGCTTCGCATCGATGGACCAACGGAACAGTGAAGAGCAAGCATGTCAAGGACTGATGGACCAAAAGCTACATGATGATATGAAGTAGATCATATCATTCATGAGGTGTTGATGCATGTGTTGCATCGACATCATTGGTGATGAAGACGGTGATGAAGATGGAGATGGAATGGAAAGTGCAAGGCAAAAGTATAACTTAGGGCATTTCCATTTCACTGGTCTCAGGTTGAGTAGAGAAGTGCTTGACCAGATTTATGATAGATGGCTGTACAATTAGGAGGTGCAAACTTGTTTGCATATCGGTGATCTAATGCCACTTGAGCGATCTAACTTTACATGCGTTGGTAGGATTGAGTGGCGCGGTGAAAAGAGAGAAAATCATTTGTGAAAATGTTTGTGAAAGCTAACACGATGCACATGAGGTTGCTTAGTTTGTGGTGTTAGCACATTTGGCAAAGGAGTTGAAGGTTGAAAGGGTTTGGATTCACTGATTTCCGGTGATGTCTCTGTGGAAAAACATGCACCGAACGCTAGCTAGAGTGCCACCAGACGCTGGCTTGGAGCATTCGGTGAAGAGGCTAAGGGTGGCATGGAGAAGGTAGGGGCACCGGATGTTGGTTTGTGTGGATCGAATGCTGGGCCGTGACAGTGCGCGCGTCTGGTGGTGTTGACTTTGCAGCGTGTGGGAGATCTGTAGTGCACCGGATGCTGGAGGTCGTCCGGTGGTGATGTGACGCTCTCGGGAGCTCCTGGTCATGGATTGGACGCTAGTGTCCGCACATCCAGTGAGAGCACCGGAGCGTCCGGTGAGTGCAGATTGGTTGCTGCACAACGGCTAATTTCAAACGGCCAGTATACGTGTCAACGGGCGATGCACCGGACGCTGCACCAGGCGCTCCGGTGCAACATAGGGTGCGTCCGGTGCGTGCAGTCGGGCCAATGAAGGAAGTAACGACTCTATTCTTTTGGGGATATAAATTGGAGTGAGGGCCAGCCGTGCCAAGGTGTCTTGCACCTTGGGAATGTGTTTCCCGTGCATGGCTTAGTGCTCTCCGACTCACTTATGCTCATAGAATTCACATTTGAGAAGTGACTGATCGATTGGAAGTGCATTGCATTGAGAGATTGCAAGAGTTGGCACTAGGTGATTGAGTTGCAAGCCAATGCTTGTTACTTTTGAATGTTGCCACCTTCTAGATGGCTTGGTGGCTCATGAATCCGTTGAAGCAAGCAAGAAGGTTGTGCTTGGCTCTAGAGAAGTGATTGTGAGGGGTGTTGTGCTCGCCCCACGAGAGATTACGAAGAGCAACTCTAGTTGAGAGTGTCACTCAATATACCACTCATCAGGTAGGTTCTTGTGTGCCTAATTGTAGGGCTTGGCTAGTGAAACACCAATTAGCCACCGAACCATGGAGTGTAGCTAGAGCTCTCGGCTGCTCTCTGGAATTACACCGAACACGCGACGTAGAGCATCGGATGGGTGTAGTTTTATTAGCGCACAATGGCTAATTTCAAATGGCTAGTACATGTGTCAATGGGTGGTACACCGGACGCATTAGGTGCTCCCTGAAGTGTGTCCGGTGCGTGCGCAGTCAGCCCAATGAAGGGAGTAACGACTCTATTCTTTTGGCGGCTATAAATTGGAGAGAGAGCCGGCCAAGGAAAGGGGTCTTGCACCTTGGGAATGTGTTTCCCTTGCTCGTGCATGGCATAGTGTTCTCCATCTCACTTTTTCTCATAGAATTCACATTCGAGGAGTGAATGATCGATCGCTAGTGCATTGCATTGAGAGTTTGCATCGAGTGGCACTAGGTGATTGAGTTGTAAGCCAGTGTGCTTGTTACTCTTGGAGGTTGCCACCTCGTAGATGCTTGGTGGCTCATGGCTCCATTTAAGCAAGCAAGGAGGTTGTTCTTAGCAATGGAGAGGTGTTTGTGAGGGGTGTTGTGCTCGCCCCGCGCGAGATCGCGAAGAGTAACTCATGTCACTCAACATCTCACTCGTCAGGTAGGTTCTTATGGTGCTCTTTTGTAGAGATTGACATTGGTTATCAATTAGCCATCGAAGCATGGAGTTTAGGTGGACACAACGGAGGACACAGCTTGTGGCGACAAGTGAACCTCTAGGAAATAAATAACCGTGTCATCCTGTACATCATTCTTCGTGGTGGTTTGCTCCCTTCTACACAAGTTGTTTAGATTGTTCATACTTTACTTATGTTGTATTATTTGTTGTTGCTCTCGTGAGATCGGTTAGCTTATGTAGCTTGCCACTCACCTTCTTATCTTGTGTAGCTTAGAAGTAGTGTTCTTACTTAGATTTTGTAGCTAAGTGAGTTGTACTCCTTGATTAGGATTGTGTATCCATCTCGTTGAGCATTTAGTGAGCTTAGGTGCTCCTTCGTTTGCCTCGTACTACACAGTTGAGGGGTAGGTGCGGATGGTGACAGCCGTGTCAGTCCCTTGCAATCCCCCCACGTTCAGGTACGACGTAGAGCTACAGGACGATATTGTTGACGGTAGTTATCTATCACTTTAACCCGTCAACTAAACATGAATCAAGTGCATAAATGAATCCGCATCATATATATAGGGTTTGATTCTTTGATTCTAATAAGTTCCAAGAATTTTGGTGTTCTCACTTGTTTTGCAGGGAACGAAAGGATATTCAAGACTTCACCATATAAAAGTATCTCAAATGAGCAATTGGAGTTCACCATTGTGTAGAACTTGTCGAGATGATCGAAATGTACCTACATTGCTATATTTGGAGTCCCAGCTTACATCGAGCACCGGCATAGGAACATTCTAGAAGACACCCCACCGAAGGCGGGGCCCAGTTGCCATGGGGCTAGTTCGGCCAAACTGGCCCAGAGCCCGTTTTGTCTCCCCTTTTTTAAGGACTCTTCCATTGCATTAAGCTTTGCATCTACACCGTTGTTCAAGGTTAGTTTGATCCAAGGGCTACGGTTCATCCCACCGGTCGGGGTGGGCCGGTGCGTTCCCTGGTGCAGAACGCGGTGGCGTACATGGTGGGTCCGGTATGGTGGCGGTGCTCACCATGGTGGAGAAGTGCTGGTTAGCGTCGGAGGAAGGCAGCGAGGCTGCTACGCGTTTTGGCTTCTCTCGGCCAGTTGCTGCTAGCTTCTGGCCAGCTACATCATGCTATTGGCTGGCTGGGCTGGGTTGTGGCTGGCCGAGGGCTGACCGGAGGTGGCGGCAAGCGGTTAGAAGGTGGCAGAGTGTGGCTGGTTCCCTACAACAGTAGTAAAAGGTGGAAGGCCAAGCTCAGGCGAGGTCGACGATGAAGTCAGCGGTGAGATGGAAACGGGAAACTTGGATGATTGAGGCTCACCGATGGCAAAAGGGAGGCTCCGATGAGATGGTGACATGGTGCTATGGCTGCTGCGCCATGGAGGGGAGCTCATTCAGTGTGGCCGACGGTGGTGAGCTGAGAAGCGGCCAGAGGTGGCTTGGTTCGGCAGAGGAGGCGCCAAGGCGGCTAGCTACGGCCGTTATCGTGCTGCGCGAGGGCGGTCAAGGCACGGCTGCCGCACGGTGGCTGCACCATAGCTACGATGAGGCGGCTATGGCCAGGAACAGTGGGGGTGAGCAGAAGGAGGTGGTCATGAAGGCAGTGGCTTGAGGAGAGGAGGGAGGGTAGCAGCTGGTGCCATTTATGCGTGAGTGTGCGACTAGGGTTCGGGCACACACGGCGATGCAACCTCAACATCTGTACCTCAGGGTATGTGGCAGGCATCGCATGGAGGAGGAAGGTCAGGGCACAGCATCATCCACGCGTGCGAGCTCCGCGAGGGAGCCTGCGGCGGTGGTGGCCATGGGATGGGCACCCCCGCTCCTAGGGTTTTGGGAGGGTGGCGCGTGGCTGGGCCATGTGGGCTGGCCTGCTGGGCGAGCGGCATGCTCTGCTAGGCTGCACGCGTTGGGGCTAGATGGGCCACGTGGGAGGGAGATTTGGAGGGCTCAGCTGGGCCACGGGGGCGTGCTGGGTCGGAGTGTGGGAGCGGGTGACTGTTGGGCTGCGCGTGTGTGAGGAGGGACAGCTGGGCCGGCTCGGCTTGAGAGTGACTGGGAGGCTAGGATGGATGGGCCAGCTGCACACAGGATGGAGGGAGGAACGGAGGTGGTCCAATTTGTGACACAAGTTGTTTCCCTTTTATTGTTTGGAGAGGTCTGAGAGGTTTGAAATTAATTTTAAGTGGGATTTGAGGGGAATTTGGCACTTAGTTTGGAAGGGCATTTGAGAGGGAATAGAAGTGTTTCCTCTTTTATAATTTAAGTGGGAATATGTTTACAGGATTTGGAGTATGCACATGTAGAGGGTTCAAGTGGATTCCAAGAAGAGGAAACTCAGGAGATTCGAGACACACTTAAAAAGGAGTCGATGAGGATTGCTACGGACTTGTGCTCTCCGACGCAAAACCCTACACCAACTAAGGAACTCCGACAAAATCCTACAAGAAATTCTATATGCATGCAATGGTTGTTAGCGTGTTAGTCGTGGTTGGACCTAGAAACTACATGCTGCACACATTTGTAAGAAGAAATTTAAAAAGCTCGGATTTTTTGTTATCAAAAAACCCGGGTTGTTACAATCATACAATAGAATCTCTGAGCTGTATTTTGAAAATTTACAAAAACTCTTGGATATGAGTTGAGCAAAAGAGCTTGAGCGATAGTGCTTGACTTAAACATTCTGTCCTTCAATTACCCAAGACCCAAGATAAGGCTACAAGCTCCATAGTTAAAGGTAATAAAGGTAAGTTTGAAAGTCAGAATAATTCACTCTAATCCTAGGGTAATTTTTATTTGAACACATGGGTATTTTCAGAGGGGTGGCTACATCTATGGCTTGGGACTAGCAAAGGGTAAGCTTGGGGGAACTTGTTGATGGTAGTTATCTATCATTTCTAACTGTCAACAAAACATGAATCAAGGGCATAATAAATCCACATCATAGATATAGGGTTTGATTCTAACAAGTTCAAGGAGTTTTGGTGTTTCACTTGTTTTGCAGGGTATGAAAGGATATTCAAAGTTTCACCACACAAAATATCTCAAATGAGAAATTGGAGTTTCCCACTGCGTAGAGCTCGTCAAGACGATCGAAACGGATCTATAGTTTGCTATATTCGGAGTCCCAGAGAGAAAGATATTGAATTTACATAGAGCACCGGCATATGAACATTCTAGAAGACACTAGAAGACACCCCACCGAAGGCGGGGCCCAGTTGCCATAGGGCCAGTTCGGCTGATGTACGCCCTGGTTCGGGCCTAGTTCGGTCGAACTGGCCCAGAGCCTATTTCAACTCCCCTTTTTCGTGGACTCTTCCACCACCTTAAGTTTTGCATCTACATCGTTGCTCAAGGTCGGTTTGATCCAAGGGCTACAATTCATCCCACCAGCCTATATAAGCAGCCCCAGACCCCAAGGTTAAGGAGACCAATTAATTCAATCATATGTAGACCCTAATCGAGGGGTGTCCCATGAAAGGATGACTTCTCATTAGGATCTAGGCTATAGATAGTAGAGAGATGGAGAGCGAGGGGATAGTTAGGAGGAGGTGACGGCCTGTCGGTGCTCCTTCTTCAGCTTGTACTTTGGTAGGATCCAGCTCTACTTGAGCTGGCTCCTAGGATGTCTCTGGTCTTCAACTTCTGATTCAAGTAAGTTTATATTTATATTGTTCTTCTAGTATGCGATTCTCTTTTAAGTGCTTTATTCTCTTCCTAGGGCGAGTAGAGTAGTAATCTAGTGTAAGTGTGGTGCTTAGACTTAGGTTGCCTGTAGATACACCCTACTTTCTGGATCGGTGGTAGCTCGCGGTTGTGACATAAGTTCTATATTGAACTCTATATAGCGCCGTTGAATCCTTTGTAGTCCACTTCCCATCAGTAGGACTAGTAGGACCTTGTTGCTAAGGAATAGCATCCTCTGTTGTGTCTACTCCTTAAGTAGTGTCCCTAGATGAGTAGTAGAAGACATAGTTTGCCCAAGTCAGAATTAGAGAACCTTAGTTATCCTTTCTACGCTCCTATTATCTACACCCTTGATTGCTATACCCATATTCTTGATTGCAACACTACTATCCTTGACTTAGTTTTACCTTCAGTTATTAATAACTTTTAGTTAAGTTAGATCGTAGTGAACCTCATCCGTTTCCCTGTGGATACGATATTTAAAACCTCTGGGTGAAAGTTACAACGATATCCGTGCGCCTGCAAATTTATCTGTGTACGTAACACGTACCAACACCTGGCATACCAGGTATGCTCCGGTGCCCGAAGCAAGCAAGTAGAAATAGAGTTTAGCTATCCAAAACACCCTAAAACTATAATTGCACGTGTGATCTATGATGATATCATGTGTTGTTCAATGACAATATCAATAACAATATCATGATTTATCACAAATAGTCAGCGCCCAAGGTCCATCACGAATGGTCCATGATGAAACCAAAAAATAATCATAGTTATGCAATATTCCATGCCACAATTTTTGATTTGCCACTAAAAATTTGTCATAGATCTGTGCATTTCGAATGTTATGGGGGTGCTTCCTTTTAATGAACCAAGGCTACTATACCTTGAGTTCAAGTAGTTTTGTTTTTTTGTTGAATTGAGGAAACTTTTATGAAGTAGGTTTATATGTAACATGGACAGTAATTAAGTACATTCATATTTATGGTTTCATGGACATATTCCTTCTCAAGATGAACATAATAATTCCACTTATTTATTTATATTATTGGTTTTTTAGTTGTCTAAACCCAAGGTAAAATGAATGTGCAAAATTTGGGCAGAAAATGGTTTTTGAATATCTAAGATACTAAGTTAATGAGGTCAACTCAAAACCTTGCTCTTTTGTGACAAATAATTATTGTGACCACTTATAGTCTTTGATAGAAAGAACATTAATGGTTTGTTGTTGATTAACAATGAGCTAGCCACTGTCATGTAGCCAAACACTTATGTTACCAAATTAGTAGTGAATATATCCTGAGTCCGTACATAAATCTGGAAGTTCTAAAGAAAAATGGAATTTGTATCTTATCAGATCATTTGAAAAACTTCTCAAGAAAATGGGGAATACCAAATCAACCACACACTAACCTAGTTGTAAATTCCCAATTAAGAAAGTTACTTACACTCACACTCATTTCATCATCTGTATATTATAAAATTATCGTTTACAACATCACAAGAAAAGATATGCATATATTATAAGAATTGAAATGTTCATGATCATTTATGTTGCAATAAGTCATCAAGACATTTGAATAGATAAAGATATCACACGTGTAAGATTAAGCATTGCAATCATTAGACTTTCCCATTGATGATGTCGTCAACTAATAGTAGCCAAACCAGATGCTGGAATCATTATATACTGTGTGCCTAGAAATGAAAACATGGGTGCGTACCTTGAACCCAAATCTCCACAACAAAACTAGACTATGCAATTGTTCCTTTACGTTTTCTACACTCAAGTTTGTGCTCTACATATGAAAACTATTGGCATTTTCAAGTTGACACTATGTATATGGAGCTTATAGAAACTTTCCAATATAAAAGATTATATATATATAAATTTTGTCTTATCAAAGTCAACGTTTAATTAATAAAAATTTGGACAAAAAGATTCCCATCAAGCCTATAAATACTAGCCTTCATGGTTACTATTCTCCACAACCCAGCAACAATCATTTTAGCTAAAACTACCAATTGTTTCATAGTACCCAACCACATGGATTCGAAGTTCAAGGGAGAGTGTGGTGCCTCTAAGATCAACATGGAAGCATTTGATGGTAATCGACAAGAGCAGATGTTTGCCATGAGGAATGTGAAGGAGACTCCATGGAGGAAGCCCACTCCTCGGAAGGAGAGCCAACATACTAGTAGGTTTTGGACCATATATCAGCACAGGTTAGTTATTATCTATAAGGCATATCATATATATTTTAAATGCCGGTAACATGAAGTTTTAGTAAGCAAAGGCTGTGAGGTATTATTATGGTGCGGTGTTTATATATTATTTATTTTACTAATCTTGAATATGTATGGGCATGGAATCTAAATTTCTTTCTAATTAGTTCACCTCAAACTCTACCTCATTGTAGGCAATTCCTCCGTGGTCTGCATGTGTATGGTCGTGGAAATTGGAAGAACATCTCCAAGCACTTTGTTACCACCAAGACCCCAGTGCAAGTTTCTAGCCATGCTCAAAAGTACTTCCTTAGGAATGTAAATAACACCAAGAAGCAGCGTTATAGCATCAATGACATTGGACTTCATGATTTTGAGCCCTTACCACATTTGAATGCTTCTGTCTGGAAGGGGTCTGCATTTGGTGTAGGTTTCTACAACATAAATCAGTACAACTTTGGTGGGCATCATACTTTGATGAACAATGCCCATGATTGGTCACCATTCCTATACCACACTAGCCATGGAAGTAGCAGCAACAACCAGATGACCACCTTAGCAACTGGCCAGCAACAAGAGCAAATGGGAACTAGTAGTTCTCTAGTAGCTCCGACCATGGAGCGGAAGGTGGTAAAGTTTGATTGGACTAGTGACGAGTTTGAAGAATACATTAAGGCTCAGTTTATGATGAATGATGACAGGGACTAGGTTTTATAAACCATCCAGTATGCCAAGTTGCATGGTGGCCTATTAGTTCATCCTATATATATGTGGCTCTTAAGCTTCATAGTGTGAGAAACTTTGTTGTCATTAATATTGTGTGGTACTTCTAAATGTATGTGTCTTGTTTCATTGTAGCGTTTACTTTGTCTGATGTATCAGCTATGTCAGAATCAAATTTACGTTGATGGGGTGTTTGTATTTGACATTTTGCAAAAAGTTTTTACTGTACCAACGTGCTAACTTTTGCAATAACTATCCAATCATGAAATAATTAGACTCAAAAGATTCGTCTCATAACTTTTGCGAAGCTGTCAAATTCGTTTCTGTTTTCATCAATATTTAAGCGATATGCAACTTGCTTTATCTCTAACTATTATATGCTCAAGCCACCTACACAAGGTAGCAACCTATAGTCTAAGTTAGTGTGCCCTCAAAGACTAAGTAAAGAGCCACACTAGCCTAATCAACACAATCGATCAACTAGCTCTCAATCGACTAGTCCTAAACTAAAGAGCTAGGACAACTAGGAATTGAATGCAAGAGAAGGGTATACTTATTATACCTCCGAGTAGAGTAGATGATGTCAATCACCACATGATAAGTACCAAGTTAATCAATCACTCGATGGTGATGAGCTCAATGAAATCCAAGTGAATACCAAGAAAGCCAACACCGAGAGACAACAATTTGTCCCGAGGTTCATGTGCTTGCCAACGCGCTACTCCCCGTTTTGTGACTTTCACTTGGTGGTTCAGTGGCTAATTGACATAAACAGGCCAAGCCCTATAAAATGGCACCACAAGAACCTAACAAGTAAGGTAACTCAATGAGACAAGCAATTTACAAGAGGTACCTTGTGGCTCTTTGCCGAGGAGGTGCAAACCCCTCACAAACCACCGAGACCGACCACGAACAATCACCAACTCATGTTGCGCCTCCTTTGCTGCTCCAAACCATCTAGGTGATGCAATCACCTAGAGTAATAAGATAAATCTTTAGTGAAAATGATCTACAAGTGCCAAAGGATGAACTAGCTAACGCAATGCACTTGGATCTTGGATAACTCCAAATCTCACCAAGGATGAGAATAAATGGTCTACATGAGTGGGAGGGTAAACCCAAGCCAGCCAAATGACTATATATAAGAATAGCATCGAATCATAGTTACTCAACTTCTGTGCATGCACCGGATGACGCACGTTAAGTTGGCATCTAACGTGTCCGGTGAAACGTCTAATCGCTCTAGAAGAGCCACTTGTACATACCATTTGAAACTAGACGTTGGCACGCTTTCATTGCTTGTACTAGACACGCCAGCTACGCCACCGAATGCACTAGGCATTGCATCTGGTGCATGACTAGAGTGTGCCAGAAAGAATCAAATGATCACCATATGTGTCTGGTATGATCTCATCGGACGCACCAGAGTCCGTTCGCTAACTCTCGCTGATAAACAGTGCTTCGATTGGATACGCCAGGGTGAAAGGTCCAAAAAGGCTAGAGGGGGGTGAATAACCTATTAAAATTTATACAAACAACACTCAACCAAAGAGTTAGCAAAATAATAAGCGAAGCGAATGTTGTGCTAGCCTACTAAAAAATTGCAAGCCTCCTAACCATTCTAGCTAAGTCTCCAGTTTTACACAATAAGTCTAAGTCACTAGAACTAACTACTCCTAGATGAACAAGCTAGAAACACTACCACTACAAAATTTGGTGCACAAAGGTAAAGAGGATAGTGAAGTCAGTTATACCGCCGAGTAGAGAAGATAGCCAATCACCAAATGAATAATACACCAATACACTCGAAAGGTCACAAGAAATCAGAAGGCCAACACAATAGACAATCCAATTTATCCCGAGGTTCACGTGCTTGCCAGCATGCTAGTCCCCGTTATGTCGACCACTACTCGGTGTTTCAGTGGCTAATCGATCGCCAAGATTGAGCTCAACAAATGAGCACAGCAAGAACCTACCATGAGCAAGGTAACTCAATGACACAAGCAATTTACGAAGCTACCTTGCGCTCTCCACCGGGGAAGGTGCCAACTCCTCCATTGCTCCAAGACCATCTAGGTGACGGCAATCACCAAAAGTAATAAGAAAAATTCGTAGCAACAAAGATCAACAAGAGCCAATGGATGAACTAGGATGAACAATGCACTTGGATCACTCCCAACCTCACCAAAGGTGTGAATCAAAGCTCTAGATGAGTGAGACAAGCTTGGGGAGACTCAAGAGATGCTTAGCAATGAGTGAAATGCGCAAGAGAGGCCTTCCAAACTGTTAGAGTGGCTATTTATAAGTGACAATTAAAAACTAGCCGTTTTACAATTTCTACGTGCACATCATCGGACGCTGGACCACCAGACGCTGGCGTGTCCGGTGCCTGTGTCTAGTATTGGGATGCACGCCCCGCGTCCTCATTTTTAATGTCGCTCGTTCGATTCCAACGGTCAAAAACTTCCCACGCGCTACTTAAGTTTACACCGGACATGGAGCCGTCACACTGAACGCTCAGTCACCAGTGTACGGTGACTATCCAGAGAGCATCTAGAGAGCTCCCAGACACACCGGACGTGTTTGGCGATGACTCACAGGACACGGCAGTGCTCGGTGTACTCACGAAGTTAGCTCAGCGCGTTTTTCACACCGGACACATGTTTGATGCCACCGGACGTGACTCGACCAGTGCACCAGTGTTCGGTGCAAGACCAGAGAGGTTCCAGAAAGGTTCTGGATGCACCGGACATGTCTGGTGCAGACCCCCCTGACGCTCCAGCGTTCGGTGCACCTCTGAAAGCTATGTTTTGCCTCTCTTTACCGCCCTTGATTCTAAGTGCTAACACCCAAGTAGTCTACACTCTTAGGCACATATGTTAGCTAGTTTCCAAAGCAATTTTCAAGGGCTTTAAGTTAGTGCTCTAAATCTAAATGCATATGCTCAAAGAACTACAACTAGAGGCACTTGATGACCGAGATTGCAAACAAAATTATCTCTTCTTAATAGTACGGTCATCTATCCTAAATGTGATCACACCCTCTATGGTGTTTTGATCACACAAATGAGAAAGAGCCCTATGGATTATACCTTATTTGACTTGAGCTCTTCTCCAAATTTCAAGCCGAGAAGCATTTGATCTGACTTGTTGATGGACTTACACCACTTGCATGGATGTCGTCATAGCTCCTCACTTGGCTCTACTAACATCCTTATAATCACAACACTTAAGCACATGGTTAGTCAATAGGTGTCATCAATTAGCCAAAACCAAACTAGGGCTTTCATAGGGTTATTGTTCATGTGTCCAATGTCAGCGTCCATTGAGGCACCAGAGAGGTTCCACAGAGCTACTACAACACATTGCCGATTGGACACGCTCCACCCACAGAGATGTAGCTAGGGTTCGCTATCAAATGCGTACAATGCTGTGTTCGATGGACGTTTTACCACTTTCCCTAACTCCTCTCGCCGCCCTTGGTCTCATGTGCCAACACATAAGTGTTTTGCTCACTTGTGCATGTGTTAGCAATTTTCAAAGCATTTTCAAGGGCTAGATGTTAGTTCACTAGATCTTAATGCATATGCAAGAGTTAGAATATCTAGTAGCACTTTGATAAATGCATTTTGCATGAGAATTGCTCCGTTCTTCATATTGTGGCTATCTATCTTAAATGTGATCACACTCTCTATAGTGTCTTGATAACCAAAACAAAAGAGCTCCTATGGATTTATAGCTTTACCTTGAGCTCCATTGCTTAGCACATTTCCTTTTCCAAATGATGAGCACTTGATCAACATTTGAGTATGGGCTTACACCATCTTGATGGATGTCGTCATTGCTCCTCACTTGAAGTGTACCAATCCTATCTCAATCACAACACTTGATTGCAATGATTAGTACACTTAGGTTTGATCAATGAACAAACTAGGGCTTTCAGAGGTTGAGTTCATGTAGTGGCCTGACTATACTCAGCAAGCCGCAGAGGACATCACAAACATTGTCCTTGTCTGCAAGATGGAGATAGCTCGGTTGGCAATGAAGGTCCTGTTGGCACCATCTCCCTCCACCGACCATCACGAGCCACTGACTTTCAGGGTGTTGGTCACCTTGCCTTGTAGGATCATAGAGAACCTAGCTTCCTACCACTACTACCAAATGGCTTGCATTGTAGATTCATCCACTTCGTTGTCGACTGGACGTTGTGTTGGAAAGCAAAAACTTTGAATTGTGCTCTTCGGTGGAGCTCATGGCAATGGCAATTCTATGTGTCCAATGGCTTAGTTTGTAGTAGGTATGATTGGAATTGGTTAGGAGTTGGAGAAACTAATGGTAGAGAAGGATTCAATGGGATCTTGAAGTTAAATTACCGTGGCCTCAAAAGGGGGAGAGTGATGGCATGTAAATCTCATTTTTCGATACATGTTGGAAAAAGTGTACTTCCTCCGCCCCAAGATATTTACACCACCGATAGGCTTCACCACTGCTTCCAAACGGTTAGGATGGTTCTGCAATCATCATTTTCCAAAGGCTACACAAGACTCCCCCGCATATTTATGAAGTTTTGCTCAAATTTCCATTCCAATGGCTACAACTTTAGTTTACCAAGACTATTTTCACTAGTCAGCTACGTGCAAACCGCCACTCATCACTGTCAACAATCTAGTGCAACGCGACGGTACACCTCACCGGCCCTCACAGAGATCTAGTGATTACCAAGGTGGTACTCACCGCCATGCCCGCTCGAGCTCACGTCTGCAAGATACAAATGCAAGGGTACTACTTTTGTACTTCTGTTATCCATCTTTGTTGGATCTCTATTCCACTCTTCACTCATGTGAGTAGGAAGCAAGCTTCCATCTCAATAATACAGTGCTCACGAACACATCCCTACAGGTACCCCTACTTTGATTGAGGCGGCAGTGCCATCGCTTTCATTGTCTGTCCTACTCCCCCATATCCTTGTCAAGATAGAGGAGGCCCCCAACAAGAGGAACAATGGAATGGCCATCCTCACAAACCGTCCTAGTCCTCATCCTCCGCTGCCTCACTGCCCGCTACTTTTGCATCTGCAAATGCACCTGTCGCTCCTGGAACCCACTCATATCAGATTCTTAATACCACCAGGAGCTACCCCAGATTCTCAGCTTATTCATCTATCACAACTAGAAAGGCAAACACTACTTCGCCAGAGTTATAGGTGAAGTCCCCTCCTTGTCCTTCTTGCCCTTCCACATTCAGGATGTCATCATCTCTAATTGTTGATCGCCTCATCCTCTAAAGGTGTATTGGGTGTCGCTATGTTGTCTGCAATCCAGCGATTAACAAATGGTTGGTACTACAGATAAGTTGTGTTCTTGTGGTGAGAATCACTTGAGGTTCGATCCGATAGTCTCCTCGCACCTCCATGTGTTTGAATATGAGAAGATGAGGGAGAGCGAGTCCATAGGTGTGAGCATCTACTCATCTAAGAGTGCAGCGTGGATCTTTAAAGAATTTGAATGTAGCGACGGTATTATAGTATGCAAATATGCAGAAGTGTATTTCTCAATGGCTTTATGCACTGGTTGGAGTTCTCCTATATCGTTATTGTTGATACGGAGGCAAATACATGGAAAAAATACATAAGCTCCATGGTTATGCAATCTCCATCCATATTTTCAGTACGTCTCAGCTTTCAATCTAAATCTTGGAAGACTATAGTTAATAAATGGGCATTGAAGCATATGGTGACCACACTAGGGATATTTGGAGAGAACAATATTGAATTTGTTTATGAGGTTTGCGATGCTGAGTATAGAGTGAATGCGGTTCACCCAGAATGGAATTTGATTTTTCTTGTTGGGAAGGACAGAACACTGCTTGCATATGACATGAACCACAGAAAAGTTCATGTCATTTTTACACTGGTCAACCGCTGTCCTAGACCTACTTGGAGTCTATGTATCAAGAGATGAAGAAGAGAGGTTCCATGATGCATTGGCTACATCATTTTTATGTAAGTTTGTAGAGATCAGTACCTTTAGTAAGCAATCTATGTACCGCTTGTGTTTGGACATCAGGTGAGAAAGATGTTATATATGGTAGTGTCCATTGTTATTGTGAAAAGAACTATTTTTTGTGATCATGATTTATGGATGTAATGATTATATATGCATGTTTTATGTTCAGTAAGCTATTGAGGCCCCGGTTGAACTAGTAAAGGTATTGCGAAAACTAATTGAAATTCTGCCGCTGTTGGTAGTAAGTGGCGTTTATTGTTTAGTTATGATCACCGCCATTGGTGATACAAAGATCTAACACCTTCCCCATACGTATGATGCAGCAAAAATGAGAAGTGTATCACTGCCGCTAAGTCGTTTAGTAACCCGACAACAACTAAGGATCACCAAAGGAGGATCCTGCCCTAATGTGATGGTTACCATGACCTTTGGGCTGATGGTTCCTACGGTCAAGCGACGCAGATATTTACCTCAATAGAGACGTCTCGGACGCCGAATGGTGAAGCCGCATTGTAGCAGTCGGGTCATAGTAGGCGATGGTGCTGGTGACCACTACACAGGCGGTTCATGTGCCCATATGACTGTGATGTTAGCGCCTCAACATGCAAATCATTAGAGATTCTCTAATATTGACTTATTTATTTTGTTATTTACAAAAACAATAACGAACGGTGAAACAAGAATTCTTTAAAACAAAAATATCACTTAATTTAGGACCAAGAGAGTATTTCTAATGACGGTAGGTTATATCACCCGCAACTAAAAATGGACATATTTATAATGGAAGTAGGTTAAGTTAATGGCCAGTACAGTGGATCTTAGGTGGAGGTTAAATTTGTAGCGCACAAACTGCTCGTAGTGGCGCTTGTATTTATTGTGACGCCAGTGAATAAAATGAGGCCTCAGTGGAAAATGATTTTGTGCTATTGCATGCAAACCCGATATATTAGGTGAAATAAAAATTTGAGCATTGTATTTTCTGTAACAAGAAAGAGACTTTTGCTCTTGAAACAAAGTATCCTTGTTATATGCTAGCACTAGCATACATGTTTTTTCCCCTTCATTTGAGAATTACATGTTTTTTCCCTTTATTTGAGAACACAACACAACAAGTGCGCGGTTGCAGAAAGTTGGAGATTGTGATCATGACGATTTTCGCAAAGTTTGGTTAGAGCTTCAGGAATCGTATTGATACTTAGTTTCATTTTCCAGGTGTTTGTTCCTTGTTAGAAACATGGGTTGTAAACCTTGTGATCTTGGTTGTGTGTTGGTGGCCTTAATGGCTTTGGTGTGCGTCTTGTATCGCAGTTGTGTATCGTCTTCGGATGATAGAGGCCAGAACCTTGTTCCATTATTAAAAAAAAAAAGAAATAAGCCTGGCGTAAAACGAGTCATGCACTTCTGTATGGTAAAAAGTAAAGTCTAATAGAAACTATGATGAAACTCATCGCTGGAAAGAAGTATAATATAATTAGTTGCTTAAAGATATCCCAGATGACATAAAGCAATACCTGTTCTAAAAAAACAAGAATAACCAATAGAGAAGGAAGCAAAAAATAGAGCCTTCTTACTGTAAATAATTGAGAGCTCAAGAAGCAACAAGCCAAAGGAGCAGAAATTAAGGATAGTATAGAGATGAACTGGAAAATGCTAGTAAGGTAACTGCCACAATAAAATCATATCCATCTTTCCCCCCTAAATTAAGGAAAAGAAAGATCACACTAAATAAATTAGATGCTTTAAGATGAGATTAGCTGGCTCAAGAAATCCATGTGAACCTCCTTAAATAAATTCAGAAAAGTATCAAGCGCTTCCATAAATCCTGAAACAGTTTTAGCATATTTTGGGTCAGCAACTGAAAAACTGGCGACCTTAATTACTGGCAGCCGCAAGCAAATTTTCTTGAAAAATTATACTTATAAAGCAAGGCAATGTTTATCAAGAGTAGAGCCATATTGCCTATATATAGACCTGATCATCCTACATTTTTTGCAAAGCAAGAAGTCCTCAACTTCGATACAATACTAGCGTTTGATCTCCTAGTACCTGGATATGGCTCAAGGGGGTAATAAGGGCAAGAAGGCAGTGTCATTGCGAGAGAAGAAAGATGCTGCACATGGGGCCCTAGAAGCCTTAAGGAAGGAAGCAGGGGAATATGACTCTTTGGTAAGTGATGCACGGGCCCGTGATGCATTACTTCTACATATTTTACATTCAACTTTTCGAAAGAAGTGTGTTGTCGCACTAAGTAGAAATATATGATATAAGTTAGCTCATATATGTATTTCTTCCTGCATGGATTTGGGACAGACTAGGCAGTTAACTTGGTGATTATGGTTTGGATACTGACAGATGAACTTGATGGAAACAATGGCTGGTCCTGAACTGAGGGAGTACCTGGGACAAAATAAACACACACTGGGCAGCAAGATGAAAGCAACGATTAAGAAGGTCAGCATTTAATGGTCTATTCTCTGCATCATATTGGCCCTTCAAACTTTTGATCACTAATTCCATATAGCATTATTAGGATGTATGATGTGTCATGTAATTAGTTATACTACGTCTACAACTACTGTATTGCAGCTTCTACGGAAAGGTAAGCCCAAGAAGAAGAGAACTATGCTGCACCCGATCGTAGGCGCAACACTCAAATTCCATAAAGATGATGACATGCCTGCAGCTGTTGGGTCAACAGGAGATGCATAAGGAGATGGATAGACTGACCATGAATATAGATGATACCTATGGCTATCTTAGTACCTGTTGTCGTCTCAAGCTATATGTCTTTAATGTTCAATTACCGCGTGTTCGTATGGTACCGGTATTATGTTGTATTTCTTGGTGAAAAATGCGTCATAATCTCCTATCAAAAGAAATGATTGTCGTCGTCCATTGGCTACCTTTTAAATGTTGTTTGGTTGGGCCCTTCTGTGGCATGATCTGATAACACCGCTAATTATTAATTGCGCTGCTTCTTGTTTGTTTCACCTCTGATGTAATCAATTACTAGTGAAATAGCTACAAGCTCTCAACGAGTTGATTATGATCGATTTGGGCAGTAAGCGATCTGTCGGTCCTATCAATCAAAGAGAGGAAAAAAAAAACACTGTCAGCTCCCATGGCCTGTCTCCTCAAACACTTCACTTGCATCGGTGGAAGGCAGGGGGCGAAGGGTGGGTCCCACGACATCCTATATTGCGTCACTATGGTGCACCTTCCTGGGCTAAGGATCTCCAAGCACACAGCACACTGGGGTACCTCATCGCATTGCAGTTTCTCAATCGAAGTCCATGTTTGCCTAGACCCTAGGACAATACTTTCACTTGCATTCTTTTTTTAAAACATCTCCATAAACAGATGTCTTAGTATTTATTTTGGTAGTGGAGAAAAAACAACCTTCAACAAGCTACCTTAATATCAGAGCATCTCCAGGACGATCCCTCAAATGAGGGCCCATACTTTTGATTTGAGGGCTTCCGCTCATTCTTAGAGCCTGATTTTTTGGCCTCGTCTCTCCAACAGAAGCCCTCGAATTAGAGTCCTCAAATCCTTTTAATAGTCACTGACAATCTAGACCCACTTGTCATCTCTAATCTCTACATAGGAAAAGGAATAGGCTTCTTTTTTTTTTTTGCGAATTACACACGCACACTCACCACTGAGGAATAGGCTTTTGATATAGAGAGAGATGAAATTGTTCATTTATTTTGACAAACAGTCAGACAACGCAAGCATCTGAGAGGCAGCGCCAGAGAAAACGCGATGTCTTTTCGGTCTGCTGGAGCGAGTGCAGGCCTTCTCGAGCATGCTTGCATGGCCAGGCCAGACTTGTGGCGTCGCTGAGTACTCATATGGTCATGGGGCTCATGGCTCAAAGGCCATGCTTTCAGCCTCGTTCTTGAGGGACTCGTACATGAACGACGACAGGTATCGCTCGCCGAAGCTCGCGAAGATAGCCTGCAGCCACAGACGAAGAACAATTAACGACCATTTCGTCACACTCACACCCCGCATCCGCATGATGACATCACAGGATAGATAGATCGAGACAGGTTTCTAATGACTCAGGCACGGAGGCAGCAGCTTACGACGATGAGCTTGCCCCTGTTCTCGGCCCTCCTGGCCACTCTGACGGCGGCGACCGCGGCCGCACCCGACGATATCCCGACCTGAAACCAAATAGATCACCGTGGAACGTAGTCAGTTCGTCCATCAGCAGATCGAGAGCAGAGGCTGGAATTTGGAACAGAGCTAGCTGAGCTCGCTTACCAGCAGCCCTTCTTGCAACGCGATCTGCTTCGCCATGGCGGCGGCTTCCTCATTGGAGACCTGGAAGACCTCGTCGAGGAGGCTGACATCCAGCACGCCGGGGACGAAGCCGGCACCGAGGCCCTGAATCTTGTGCGGACCAGGTTTCCCTCCGGACAGCACGGCGCTGTCGGACGGCTCCACGCCGTAGATCTTTATGGCGGGGTTCCTCTCCCTGAGGTACCTCCCGGCGCCGGTGACGGTGCCGCCGGTGCCGATGCCGGCGACGAGGGCGTCGACCCTGCCCGCGGTGGCGGCCCAGATCTCGGGCCCCGTCGTCTCGTAGTGCGCCCTCGGGTTGGCCGGGTTGGCGAACTGCTGGAGCACGTGGGCGCCCGGCGTCCGCGCCGCCACCTCCTCCGCCTTGCGCACCACGCCGTCCATGCTCAGCGCCGGGTCCGTCAGCACCACCTCCGCGCCGAACGCCCGCAGCACGGCGCGCCGCTCCGTGCTCACCGACGACGGCATCGCCACGATCAGCCTGTACCCCTTCGCCGCCGCCATGAACGCCAGCCCGATCCCCGTGTTGCCCCCCGTCGGCTCGATCAGCACGCTCTGCGTGCGCCCAGTCAGACCACCCTTTCATTAGTACTACGTAGCAGGCAGCAGCAAGCCTGATCGCAACGAGCGAGGAAATTGCATGCACGGCCGGCACCTCCTCACCTTTCCGGGGGTGATGAGGCCCTTCTCCTCCGCATCGGCAATCATGCTGTAACCAATCCTGAAGGTGCACAGCACAGGAGGCAGTATATATATGAGGCGTTTGATTGCATGCAGGAGCAAGAAGGCAAAGCAAGCACCTGTCCTTGACGCTGGAGCAGGGGGCCATGATCTCAAGCTTGGCAGCGACACGAGCCTCGCAGCCGGCCACCACCTTGTTCAGGTACACCAACGGGGTCTTGCCAATCAACTGAACAAATTTGCAGCGCAGAAGTTACTTGATTAATTTTCAGATGGACAGACAGATATATACGAGTTAATGCCTGCAGAGTACTAATTAAATTTGTTCACGCACTTGGGTGACATCTTTCGCGATCTGTGGACTCTGCTGGTCTTTTGAGGTCTTTGAACCCTGATCCTGGACGGTCTCATCAGTCTCAGAGCATGGAGATGGAGTCCATTCACCCATATGGCACGGTGATCTTGATATCCTGTGTTGATGCAAGAAGAAGGCTCTTGTTGGGAAGCAAATTGTAACGCAACATGCAGGCTTTTTTATATAGTGTGCATCCAAGCATATATGAGCATATATGCGGTATATGTCGGTGCAAAGAAATTGCACAAACGTCTTTGTGCTTCTTGCCTGCCATTTTATGTTCTCGCCTTCTCGGTGCTCGTGATCTTTTATGTAGGGGTTTGGCTTCGGCGAAGTTGTCCTAGGCTAGGAGCTAGGATACCGTCAATCTTGCCAATAGCTACAAAAAAAAAAAAAAAAAAAAAATGAAGTTGCTGGTGCTTACAAAGTTGCCCGTCCGCACAGCAGACAAAATACTACCATTCTGTGGCATAACCGCGACCGCAATGACGATAGAAAAAACCTTGAAAACTTTGTTATGTGTTCTCATGGGACAAAATACAGACTTACGTCGTCATTGTGTACTTCACAAGTCACACGAGCCTGCGTACGTATCGTGGACGCCTTGGATGACATATCTTGTTTCATCGCGACGCGCAACAAAAGTTAATTTTAAAAAACCGTCTAAGTCTAACCAGCAAACGGTTGTTTGGGGCCTTCTAAACGACCGGTTGTTTGAACCAACAAAAATTGAGATTTGCTATAATTATATTGCCTAAATTTTAGTTTTCTTTCAGAAGACGGTTATTGCGTGTATTTTATATTGAAATTGTATATTTTTATTGTGCAATATGCAATTTTAATAGCGATAATAGAAAAACTCGTTAGATAAAACAACAAACCCGACAAAATTTGATTTATGTCAGCATAAGGACAATTTACAAGTTATAATTATCTGTATAGGGAGAAAAGTACAAAAATTTAATATATCATGATATAAAAAAGTAACAAATCATAAACAATTATTTGTACTAGTCGGGGATAAAAGAGTATTTCCTAAAATAATCTAAAATTTTAGACACCTGAAATATACACTACTAAACATAACCACAGCGGGCGTTTTTTACTTACGGACAGGCATATAATCACCTTCATACATAAGTCACGGTAAATCACTTGTTTACCGAGACGATTATAGTGCCCTTCTCGATAAATTATTTAAAAAAAATTAAAAAAAATGAAAGCCCACCAGTGAGCCTGTTTCGGAGCCCACCGCTCGAGTGGCCCCGCCACCACTTCTGCCTCCCGAGTCCCGACTCATCATTGACGGTCTCCACGTCGGCCGCCGCCAGGTCTGGCTCACCCGCGCCACACCACCACTTCTGCCTCCCGAGTCCCGACTCATCACTGATGGTCTCCACATCGGCCGCCGCCAGGTCTGGCTCACCCGCGCTGAGCAGCCACAGGGCCACCGGATCTCACCAGAGGGAGGAGAGAGGGTCTTTCACCAGATCTGGCCAAAGGGAGCAAAGAGGTGTCGCCGCCAGCACTGGATCTGCTACTAGAGGGAGGAGAGGCGCCGCCCACGCCATGCCGCCGGGCTCACCACCGCCACCCCGCTCTACGCCACTGGGACTGAAAACCCTAGCTCCTCTCTATTTATAAGTACGATAGGTGGATTGGATATGGGCTTTTTTTGGGCCTCGAGAGTATTTTCCCATACGGGTCTTTAAAGAGGCATGCCTCTAAAAATGGCTTGATTTTTGGAGGCGGGTCTCTTGGGATGTTCGCCTCTGTAAATATATTTTAGAAGGTGGTTAATTTTCAATTGTCTCTGTAAAACGATTTTACGAGGCGCGCAAATTGAACCCCCTTCGTAAATAAATAACAATCACCTCTGTTAATTGCCGGCATTTTCCTAGACGATTGAACATCATAACCGCCTCGGTTAATATTTTGGCACCGCCTCGCAAAATCATTTATGTAATAGTGATAGGAAAAGTAACAAAAATAACCAGATCTAGAAGGAACTAAAATCTAAAATCTGATTGTTTTCAATCAATCCAACAGCTGGATTTTCTGATGGTCCAAAGAAAAGATAATAAAATGTATTGATCAAGATAATAATCAGCAGCCAACAATACAAATAATTATGCATAACTAGAGCAAAATATCAGATAAAAAATAAAGAACATAAATTACATCAACAGATACAAAAAAAAATTACATCCGTCTAACACTAAAATTGCTATGCCCAAATCACTATAAATATAGTCATATATAAGGCTGTAAATACTGTACAAAAGAGAACATAAACACATGCATTTCAAGACCTGTGATCTAAAGACATGCATCTGTGATGCCATAGAAAAAAAGTTCAGAAAACAAATATGCAAATATTTTCTATGAAAGGCAAATATCAAATATAAAAATGGCACATACTTCACAAATGAAAAAAAACAAATTTCCATAGAAACTTTTTCCAAATGTTTTATATGGAAAGCGGATATCAAAGAGAAATAGTGCACATACTTTAAAAAAACAAATTTATTCGGAATCTTGCCTATCCAGTACCCCAATGTATATGATGGGAGCGTTTTATTTGTATGAGGGCAATTTTCAGTTGATTGATTCAGTTAGAGCTTGATTTTTCTGGCAGGGTACCAGTAAAAAGAAGAGTCAATTCCGTCAGTGCCATCAGAAATTTAAACTCTTCCCTCACTGCTATAGAAATTTCAAAAATTCCCTCACTACCATCAGATAAAAATTCGGATTCCTTTAATGCCATTTTCGTCGACATCGTCACTGATTGGTGGGACCCATAGAACGGTGCATTTTCTCCCTCCCATCGGTAGTCTCGGTCTCTCGCCTCACGGCGGCGGCGACGACTGGGTGCGGAGGCGGCGGGCGCGAGCACCGCATGCTATTGCTCCTTTCACGCCTCCTCCATAATATGCCGTGCTCACGCCATGTCCCTGCTACCCGTCACTTTGGCCTCTTCTCGCTGCAACCAGAAACTCACCAAGGTAGGCTTATCAGGCTATCACCTGCCTGATGGATGCTCAAACGGAAACAGTTAAGCTATGGCAGCTCCTACCAGGATGGCGTGGACGAGGGAGCTCATTGATCTGCTAGCGATCTTGTCCATCCACATCATGGCAAGAGCCTTCTATGCGGCCTTCCACTGCCCCTGCGGTGACGAATGGCACAGGTGATTTGCGTCTGTCTGAACACCGCTGCAAAGAGTCGTACTTGTTCACCTTCCCTGGCATTGAATGAAAGGGGCTACCTTCACTTCATTTTCTTGGGAATTGCAAAATGGTTATTTCCATACCACTTAACAGCAAACTAACAGAACATGGATGAAAATGGCATAGGGAATTGAAAATTTCATCTGATGGCAGTGAGGGAATTTTTGAAATTTAAATGGCAGTGAGGGAAGAGTTTAAATTTCTGATGGCATTGAGGGAATTGGCTCGAATTTCGAATGAAAGTAGCACATGATCAAATGGGAAGATTTGAATAGACCTAAAGAATTTGGTGGCTTAGGCTTAAATGATGTCAGAGCTATGAATGCTTGTTTAATGGTAAAATGGATACATAAACTGGAGAGAGGTGACAAGAGTTTGTGCTGCTCATTACTGAGAAGGAAATATCTGAGTGAGAAGGGGTTTTTTTAGATAAAAAACGAAAATGGATCACAACTTTGGAGATCTTTACTTGATATGAGATATTGGTACCAAAAGGGTAGAATAATTGATGTCAAAAGTGGGAAACAGAGCAAATTTTGGCATGATGTGTGGATCGGAGAGTGCCCTTTAAAAATTTGTTTCCATAGATTGTTCCAAATTGTGGTAGACCCAGATATAGATGTTGTCGATGCTTTCATTGAGGGTTAATTGATCCACCTCACTTGATCCATGGTTGAGCCCACTTGATCAACATCACTTAGCTCCACTCACCATGGTTAGAACAACCTATACATAGCCATCACTCAAGCATATAAGTTAGTCATTAGGGTGTCATCAATTATCAAAACCAAACTAGTGCTTTCAACTTTCCAACCACTAAGTCTCTTTTCAATCCTATCCTCAATTACTTTCCAATCTTTGTTGTTTAGTTTCCTAGTATTCATGGGTATACCAAGGTAATGAAAGAGATATTTTCCAATCACACACCCAAATAATTGCGAATAAAACATTTCATATTCTTTTGCTTTGTCAAAACAAAATATTTCACTTTTGTGAAAATTAATTTTAAGCCCCGATAGTTGTTCAAATGTGCTGAGAAATAATTTCATATTAACAGCTTTTTCAACATCTTGACTCATGAATATTACTGTATCATCTACATATTGAAGGATAGATAACCCATCCTGAGTTAGATTAGGAATAACCCCTTCAACCTGTCCTGCTTTCTTTGTTCTGGCAATCAGTATGGCTAACATGTCAGCCACTATATTAAATAGTATGGGCGACATTGGGTCACCTTGACGTAAGCCTTTCCTTGTCAGGAAGTAGGAACCTAACTGATCATTGACTTTAGTATTGACATTACCCCCTTGTGTGAATTTCCCACCCATTCACATCATTTTTGTGAAAACCTTTTCATCCTTAACGTATGTTGTAAAAAACTCTACTTCACTTTATCATATGTCTTTTCAAAGTTAATTTTGAAAATGACCCCATCCTTTTTTTATTGTAGTTCATGAATCGTTTCATGAAGTATTACTGCGCCCTCCATGATGTTTCTTCTTGGCAAAAAAGTCGTCTGGGTTGGTCTAATTATCTTCTGGGCAATGGTAGATAATCTATTGGTCGCAACTTTAGTGAAGATTTTGAAAGACATATTCAGCAAACAAATAGGCCTGTATTGCTGAATCACTTTCGCATCCTTCTTTTTAGGTAAGAGAATTATGGCACCATGTTTATTTAGTAGTAGAGAGAAAAACAATTTATGCATGGACGTAGCCTCCCCTACCGCTGGTGAACCAATGGAATCCCTATGAATTTTCAATGAAATTTGTAGTATATTTTAAGGATAGGAGGGGCTGAAAATGTGATCTGGAGATATTTTTAAAGGGTAGGAGGGGCTAAAAACGCGATATAGAGGTTGAAGAAGATTGCGTCTGTTGCTTAACTTAGACTCAGATTAAGTTAAGTTGACTTACCTCAATGTTTAGTCCAGCCCCTCCTAAAGTTTTTTCTGGCTTCGTCACTGAATTTATGTGAATAGTGTTGTTACGTTAGAAGGGGTAGGAGAACCAGAGCCGCAATAAGCCATGCCAACACGTCCTTACTCACTTCTCTGGAATCATTAAAACAACTCATCATTTGATCGAACAATATCATCCATGGGCTTCGCTTAATGTTGTTCTCAATAGAACAAAAAACAAGGTACGGTTCAAAAATTTCTGCAATATGAAGAAAACTACCACCATTTTTTTTAGTTAGTTTGAGTATCTTGAGATTAAAACTTTACTTTGATGCAAATGAATTGTAATAAAATTTTTATTTTTTTATTTATTTGTTAATTGAAAATATTTATTTTGAAATCCTGCAATAACATTTAGTATGGAATAAAAAACAAAGGAAGACAACCTCAACTGACATTCACCAAAAGGTGATCCTACAATTATTCTTCTGTGATGTGAATTGTTCCGGAACGGAATCCCTCTGCAGTTCTTCATTTAAGTTTCTTTTACTTGTTTCAATAACATTGCTTTTCATTTTCGTGCTTCTAATACTTCCCTATAACTTGTATGCTCATGGAGTGACGAACTCCAATTCACTGTAGTTCTCCCTCCATTTTAAATTATAAGACGTTTGATCACTCATCTTACTTAAAACAAATTGTAGTGTAAACATAGCTAATTTATTTAAGTCATTCTTAAAGAATATTTATTAATAAAATAATCCATAACAGAAGAAGTAAAACGTTGCACAAATTTTTAAGTGATCAAATTTGTAGTCAAAAAAATCAAACTTCTTGTAATTTCTTCGAGCAGGTCAATGCAGATAAGGCACATAATGCCAATTCACCATCTGACAGCAACATAGATGTCAAATCTCAGCTTTTCCCCTGCGAATATGTTTTTTCTGTTCTTTCTTATATCCATGCTGGGAAAAGCTCAGTAAAGCATGTATGAACCCAATTGAAATTAGCGCAAAAAGCAATTCAGTGGAGTAATGTTGGAGAAAACATGCAGTACTACATGGTAACTCGGTTCTTTTACTGTAAGGGCATTTTCGATCGTTGAGACGACAGTTTATGTCATATCATGGCAAATTCTACATATAAAAAAAATTATTCTATATCATCTTTTCTCCTTCTCTCATTCATATAAGCATAAACTACCTCGTTTTCGGTTTTATGAGCAATACAGGTGTTGAGATAAGAGATATAGTCTCTTTCTCTTTTTTACTTTCTCTCTTCGACATCAGAAAATCCAAATATGAATTTTTATATAATAAGCTAGCTAAAATGGCATTGTTGGAACGTCCTAAGCAATGTCAATATTTTAAAATATGGGAATTGACTGACTCTGATTAATATCTTTGTCTAGTACTTCCAAATTACCTCAATTTATATGGAGCATATTTTTGCACCTTTGCAAATACCTAACTATTTTTACCATACATGTGGGTTTTCTACAAACCATAATCTATGCGTGTTTCCCGACGAGTTGAATTCAGCAATATTTGTTGGAATAAAATTCAACGGACCCAGGGTGACCTCACTCTTGCAATCACTTCTGTTCTTTCAATACTAACCAGGTTTCAATTTTTCTTAAAAAAACATAATTTATATGAGTTTCTTATGAACATCAATGCAATACCTGTTAGACCTTGTTTTTAACCCAGATTTTTTTTTGCTTGCTTCTGCGTTTTTATGTGAAATACCCGCAATCCAAACAGACCCTGTTGTATATTTTTTTGGATCATAGAAGAGGTATACCCGTACCATTACTCAAATACTGCAAAGAATCAATTCCTACAATACTGCTATGAAGATGAAACGCGCATGTATAAGGCATGAACTCAGGAATTAGCAAGCATGGTGACCTTGGTTACAGATGAGTGATGAGGTGATGATGATCTAGGAATCTCAGAGGAGGCTACAGGGAGGAGAGAGAACGCTCTTGTGATTACAGAACAACTCCTCCCACAGAGACAGAGACAGAGACAGAGGTCGCCCCAAAAGAGCATCATGAGAAGAGGGACGGCGAGCTGCACCGCCGTAACCTGAAGCCGCAGGGTGCCCATCCCCACGTCGTCGTGCTCCTGCAAATCAAAAGGCGTCGTCGTCACCGATGGTGGAAAAGAGAAGTCAGGCCAAGGTGCAGCGCCGGAAAGCGAAAAGCTCGGTAGATGCAAAGCAATGGGAAAGTAGCAAAGCTTGCAAAGAACGGGAGAAAAGCTCGAAGGAAGGTAGTACAAACTAAAGTAAACAATAAACAGAGGCCGTAATAATGCCTCCAAAAATTACTGCCACCCTTGTGATTGAGGAAGAAAGGAAAAATGGTTACCCGGAGCTGGTGTCCGGGAGTGGGCATGGGCAGGACGGTGGCGGAGTCCGTGACGCCGGCCGGGAGCGGCACGGCGGGGCTGCTGCTGATGAAGTCGGCGCTGGTCGCCCCGCCCGGCGCCTGAGCGCTCGCGCTGTGGTTGTGTTGGTGGTGGGCCGACGACGAGGGCGCGACCGTGCTCCGCCGCTCGGACGGCAGCCTCGGCGTGCCGTCTTCGTCGCCGCCGCTGCCGTCCGAGCCGGTCACCGGTGCGGGCGCGGGCGAAGGGGCGAGCGCCGCGGGAGCGGGACGCGGCGAGTAGTCCGGCACGACGACGGTCATGGGCACCTTCTTCTCGCGTCCCCCGCCGCCGCGCTGCTGATCGAATCGAATGCGACGCCGACGCGGCATTACAAAGGAAGCTGACAGAAACTAGTAGCAAGCAACTGAACCGGAGGGCAATGCAGCCCAACTCACCTGAGGAACGTGCGCGCTGGTGCTGGTGCGCACGCCGAAGAAGAAGGCGCGCGACGGCTGCGGCTGCGCGAGGAGGGAGCAGAGCGCCAGCGCAGCGAGGAGCGAGCGCGGCGGCCATCGACCTCCCATTGCTCCTCCGCCTGTGGCTGCGCTGCGCGTGCAAGTGCAACCGGCGCTCTCGGCTGTCGGCTCTGGCTAGCTGCCACAGGCAAAGGCACTACGCAGGGCGTGCTCTGAGCCTGACGGCCGGTATTTGTTGTTGGTGTGGCCCGTCACCCGTTGGTTGCTGTTTGAGGGGCCTCCTAGCTTCAGGTGGCGCTGGCGCTGCAGCGTGACAAGCCAAGGAAAAGGAGCAAAGACCCAGACGTCCAGACCAGCGCCAGTAGCCCAGTAGTGCTGTGGAAAGGCGGCGACAAAGCGGCCACCTTTCGCTAACTTTCTCGGGCCAGGCGCCAGGGCGAAGAAATACCATCCACCGAGCTTGGCTTAACCAAAATCAGCTCTTTTTAACAGTGTTTTTGCTCTCGCAACAAATCTGTACCAACAATACCATGTTTGAGCACGGAGGTACTAGGCCGTAGGCTGAGGACTGGCGTCGCGTTTGGCGGAATATAGCTGCTGAGTGCTGCCTGGTGGGGCGTGTGCCTGTGTATGGTGTCGGATCCGGCCGGCCGCGGGGGCCGGAGCGCGAGCCGAGAGCCCGAGAAGCGAGAGGGGTGACTTTGCGGGACTCGGGCTGCTTTTTGGGGCCGATAATTGTTGCATCAGTGGGCGGCACGGCCACCGGGGCACGTGCACTCCAGTATGGGTGCCAATTGCCATTGGGGGTCAAAGCATGGACAGCAGCAAACCTGGCACAATGGCACGAGGGATGGTCAATTTCTCCTCGCTCCATTATTCTATTCACAATTCACTGATGTTGCTCAACTTTGTTGCATTTCATTGCTAACGTATTCGTTTTTGATTATCAGCGCTTCTTTTCAGTTATGAAACAATTTTTTTTATAACAAATCAGCATTAGTCAAAACCAATGGTATTTTTTCAACCAGTTGAATATCTTAGTTCAGTTCCGCGTGGAATGGCCGCTAAGGAACTACCAACCAAGACAATTGGAAGAGGTGAGCAAACCCAAATTTTTACTCACTGTCTCTTAATAGATAGATTTTTGGAGTTGTCTTAAGTCTAATTTTAAAACTTAGACCGAATTTCTAGAAAAATCTATCAAAATTTATGACGTTAAATTAGAATCATTAGATTTACCATAGACTATATTTTCATGATATGCCCATTTTCTGTCATAGTTGTTGTTAATCTTTCCTATAAGGTTAATCGAACTTAAAATTTTTTGACTTATATGGCATCTAGAAATTGATTTATTTCGAGAAGAAGAAAGCATAAGTTTCTTTTACTAGTTTGTTCTTTTTTTGACTTGGTGCTATTAATTGTCTTTTCTTTTTTTTTTCAGATGTTACTCAATGATTTAGTATTTTTAATCAACATAATTTTAACTTTAAATATTAGCAGATACTAGTCTACTATATGCATGATAGTTCTAAGATAACCAAGAAAAACTGCAGATGACTACCTGAGTATTGGTGCTTGTTGTGTTTGTATTATTCGTATGAATACTTAACACATAAGCATTTTCTTCTCTTAATTCCAACCATGCGCTGAATTCAATTTGTAATGCTCATTCATCTCTCCACTTACACCACACATGTACGTTCTGTTTGTTTTGCCGTTTTTTATAGCTAATGTAGGAAAAAAAAAAACCAAGAAGCCATAAATCTAACGCCTCTCTTTCTCTCTGTGTGTGATGCCACAAATATATCATTCCA
Source organism: Eremochloa ophiuroides (assembly GCA_038502445.1). Taxonomy (NCBI): domain Eukaryota; kingdom Viridiplantae; phylum Streptophyta; class Magnoliopsida; order Poales; family Poaceae; genus Eremochloa; species Eremochloa ophiuroides. The sequence continues at coordinate 39,220,882 of JAHLJS010000009.1, forward strand.
GACTTTTGGTCAATTTAATATTTCAATCCATTTGGGACTCATGTAACAGTGTCCTAGTAATGATTGCCTACAGACGGAATGTTGCGAACGCATCATGTTCATATTATTATTTTTTACTAATAGTATAACACACATTCATTCTTAAATTATTGTGACCTTATTTCTTTCGTCACAACATATACCCAAGTTTTATAGGAAAATAAAAAATTGTGTATAACAAAATAATATATGTAAGAAGTAAACTATTGTGGCATTATTTTCATTAAAATGTTGTAATACCCCTGGTATTACAACTTAATTAACATGTCATGTCATCATGTTTAAATTTAAGCATCTGCATATGATTGTGCTTAGGGCCTAGAGTGATGTGTTTTCAGCTAGTGATTGATTGTGTAATTAAGTCCTTAATCAAAATCAAAAATAAAATTAAATAAAAATCAAATTAAGCCGTAAAGTTGACCTAAAACCCCAATTCAAAATCTATAATAAATCTGGGAAAAATGTCTTAATTAAAGTTGTAGAGCTTTTAAAATGGAACAACTTTTATTTTTGGATATTTTGATGTTATATTATAAAAATTCAAATTAAACTCAAATTAGTATGTTGATATTTAAATTTGAAACTTCAATTTCAAAAATATTGAGAATCTTCAAAAACTTCCTTAATAGAAGTTGTCAAGCTCACTGAGTAGAACAACTTTCATGTTTACCAATTTTCAAGTTGTTGAGAAAAATCAAAAGTAATTTTAAAATTTAAGTTTGAAATTCAAACCCTACTTTTACCCCCTCTTCTGTAATTTGAAATTTTGGCCAAATTTGAATTTGGTGTCAAAAGCAAAAATGATCTACTGGAAATACCCTACAACTTTGCTATTCATCACTTCCTCGGATTCGATTGAGATCAGCTCAAATTGGCATCAAATAGCTATTGACCTTCTTGGTCTACTACTGTAGCTATAGGGGGGGTCTCCCTGTTCTTCTTCCTCGCCGTACGCACGTTGTCGGGTACCAAAGTTAGGGGTACCCAACTTCGATGCAAAAACGCTCATTTCCAATATGGCCTGGCACAAGTAAGGCCAGTGGAAGCCCACGAAGGCCGCGTCTACAGAGGCCCACGACATCATTCCACTAACGACAAACCTCCTCGGGAGAGCTCGGGAGAGCGGCCTCCTCGGCGCCCAAGACTCCGATTCGCCCGAGCCTCCTCGGGAGAGCTCGGGAGAGCGGCCTCCTCGGCGCCCAAGTCTCCGATTCGCCCGAGCCTCCTCGGGAGAGCGGCATCCTCGGCGCCCAAACCTCCGATTCGCCCGAGCCTCCTCGGGAGAGCTCGGGAGAGCGGCGTCCTCGGCGCCCAAACCTCCGATTCGCCTGAGCCTCCTCGGAAGTGCTCGGGAGAGCGGCGTCCTCGGCGCCCAAGTCTCCGATTCGCCCGAGCCTCCTCGGGAGAGCTCGGGAGGGAGTGCTCGGGAGAGCGGCGTCCTCGGGGCCCAAGTCTCCGATTCGCCCGAGCCTCCTCGGGAGAGCTCGGGAGAGCGGCGTCCTCGGCGCCCAAACCTCCGATTCGCCCGAGCCTCCTCGGGAGAGCTCGGGAAAGCGGCCTCCTCGGCGCCCAAGGCTCCGATTCGCCCGAGCCTCCTCGGGAGTGCTCGGGAGAGCGGCGTCCTCGGCGCCCAAGTCTCCGATTCGCCCGAGCCTCCTCGGGAGAGCTCGGGAGAGCTTGGGGGAGCGGCGTCCTCTGCGCCCAAACCTCCGATTCGCCCGAGCCTCCTCAGGAGAGCTCGGGAGAGCGGCGTCCTCGGCGCCCAAAACTCCGATTCGCCCGAGCCTCTTCGGGAGAGCTCGGGAGAGCGGCCTCCTCGGTGCCCAAGTCTCCGATTCGCCCGAGCCTCTTCGGGAGAGCTCGGGAGAGCACGGGAGAGCGGCACCAGCTCGGGAGAGCTCGGGAGAGCGGCATCCTCGGCTCCCCAAGTCTCCGATTCGCCCGAGCTTCCCTATCCCCCTCGAGCGCAAACTCGCAAAGGCATCCAAGGCGCAGGTGATGTCAGCGGAGCAATCTTGGACCACAAGAGATGTCTCTGACCACTTTACAAGCACTGTCCCGTCAGGCGAGACTCTCGACGCGACTGTGCTTCGCACGCCCCTGACGGCCATACCACCTGTCCTCCACGGTATGATCCACGGTGCGCCGCCCCGTTTTCGGCCGGGACCTATCAACTCCGACTGTGACAAGCGCCTGACGACGGGCTACACAAGAACAGAAAAAGCGCCTACTGCGCTGTCCACTCGAAAGGACGAGCACGCCTTCCATCCGGGCCGACGTGACATAGCCAGACGACTGTTCCCACCTTGGAACCCACCAAGATCGTGCGAACCACGACAGCCATGCCCCGGAGACGCGGAGAAAAGGCAGCAGCTGCATAGTCAAACGGGGAACAGCAACTCCTCACTGTAAAATACGTAGCTGCCCCTACCTCTCCCTTGCGACTATAAAAGGGAGAGCAGAGGCCAGCAGCTTGAGGAGGACGAGGGAGAACGACGGAGAAGTTCTAAGTTCTCACCCACACAAACGTAACACTTAGACACACACAAGAGACCTGGGAGCTCTTCCCTCTCTCGCCTGGCTTGTAACCCCCTACTACAAGCACCCCGGTGCAAGGCAACACGACCCTCCTCTCCACTGGACGTAGGGCTTGCTCGGCCTGAACCAGTATAATCCCTGTGTTCCCCTTGCACACCATCCGTAGCCTCAACCGCAAAACACATATTTACTAGCCGGTGTTAGCCCCGCCAAAACTAGCACCGACAGTTGGCGCGCCAGGTAGGGGCCTTTTGCATGTTGATCCCGGTTGCGGATGGCAGCCAACGTCCCTGCGCTTCCTGCTGGCGCGGTGCTCCGGTTCGGTAGCCTCGAGTTCGCGGCCACTGTCCTCGGCCTCGAGATGAACCTCCGCCCAACCTGAGCCCCGGGCCATCATCATCCTGACCCCGGCCCAGCAGGTGGCTGGGAAAGGGACCCCGGCGACACCTCCACCCGTTTCAGGGAAACAGAGGGAACGCCACGCGCCGCTCCCGCCGAACTAGGTGGGGGGAAGCGCATCCGCGTCAACCCGACCAATCCGGTGCCCCCCGCGCGAGACACCGCCTCTACGATCATCACCAGCGCAACGCTGGTAGCTCGAGCAGCTAAGTCACAGTTACCCTTAAGCTTCCAAGCTTTGTTCAAATTTGTGGTCTCGCAATCGATGAATAAGCGTTCTTTAATTATCACGAATTTTGAGATTTAAACTGAAACCTCCCTTACGTCCGAACCTCTCCAGCCCTCTTGAAAAAATCCGTGAAACCCGAACAGGCAAGAGAACACCCTTAGGGCATGGCCGGCCGAGCCGCGAGACCGCCTACGCCTCCGGGCTACGGCACCTCCACTCACCACCCACCGTCCGACGGGTGACTTACGCTTCGAGGCAGTTTCATGGAGTTTTTCAAGTACGGGACGAGGGGTGGACGCTTGGGGACCGACGATCTAATTTTCTCTGCGCCTTTTTTATCGCTTTTTCGAAAATTCCGCGCCGAACTCCTTTCTGCACTCTTGCAAAACTTGCGAGATCCAAAGAAGTAAAAGGACACTCTTAGGGCAGGGCTGGCCGAGCCGTGAGATCGCCTACGCCTCCGGGCTACAGCACCTCCACTCACCACCCTCCGCCCGAGGGTCAACTTGCGCTCCAGAAAGATTTCGCGAATTTTGCCTGAGTGCGAGAAGAGAGACGGGCGTTTAGGAAATTTAGTAAAAAACGATCTCACTCGAGCCTTCTCTGAGATACCTAGCTGTGTGCGCGACAAAGTGGGAATCCCTCGGGTCGGACTGGCACAGCTCTGGCTCTGTCTACACCACCGAGGCTATGGCATCCCTAAAAATGCTAAGTCCTCAACTTTCATCACAAAGGTTACTTTTTACAAGGGCACTATGGCCCGCTTCTTCTTCACGGCAGGTTCAGAGGAGGGAGCTCGACCTCGGCTTGGAAGAGACCCGCCATCACCGCGCACGCAAACCGCCTCGACTGAGCCGAACCGTCGCGTCCGTCAGGCTTCGCGCCTCAAAAGGTGAGCCGAATCATTACAACCGCGCGCCTCGATTCCACCTACGTTTTCTCAACGAAGAAACCCCGGGCTCGGACGCCCGTTACGTTCCCAGGGGATCGAAGACTGGCCCTCCGAGGCTCGAACAGTCGCCCCAGGGAAATCGAGTTAGGGACAGCTAGTGGATGGGTCACGAAAACGGCCAGTATCCCGATGCCCGGAACGTCACAAGGGACATCCCATGCTGTGTCCAAGTCCTAGTAGCGAGTCGGTTACGTGGAATCCCTCCGTGGGAGGCATCATGCCCTCAGGACCCATCGAAGGGACCCGGCATCCACTAACTGACCCTCGGGAAATAATTGGAGTGTGCTCAGGCCACTAGCCGACCCTTAACGAATAGGGCACGGACCTCCACTTGGACCAACCCGTTTGTAGCTCACCGGAAATGCCGACTCGTGCCCCAGCGGGGAAGTCGAGCAGGACCAAACCTTCCTCTTCCCGAAAAAAGAGCGTGAAGGTCGAATTAAAAAAGACAGGGAAGAACCCGATCGATCTCCGATACGAAAACGGAGGCTCGGAAACTTGCCCTGCACCTTGGAAAGACCACCGAACGATCTCCCACACGGTGGGAGGCTCGGGGGCTCCGCTTCCAAGGAAACAACCCACCTAAATAAATCGAAAAACACCCGAGGACTAACCAACACAATTCTAAGCCTTTGAAGGGATATATCATCCCTCCAAAGCCTCGGGGGCTACACCCGGCGGGTGCGCTCGCGCGCACCCCCCGAAAAAAACAACCCACACTTTATCTTTTTTGACAGGAAGAACCAGCATGAACCTGTGGAGGAGTGCCTTCACTCCGCCACAGGCTCGGGGGCTACTGTCGGGTACCAAAGTTAGGGGTACCCAACTTCGATGCAAAAAGCTTATTCCCAACATGGCCTGGCCCAAGTAAGGCCAGTGGAAGCCCACGAAGGCCGCGTCTACAGAGGCCCACGACATCATTCCACTAACGACAAACCTCCTCGGGAGAGCTCGGGAGAGCGGCCTCCTCGGCGCCCAAGACTCCGATTCGCCCGAGCCTCCTCGGGAGAGCTCGGGAGAGCGGCCTCCTCGGCGCCCAAGTCTCTGATTCACCCGAGCCTCCTCGGGAGAGCGGCATCCTCGGCGCCCAAACCTCCGATTCGCCCGAGCCTCCTCGGGAGAGCTCGGGAGAGCGGCGTCCTCGGCGCCCAAACCTCCGATTCGCCTGAGCCTCCTCGGAAGTGCTCGGGAGAGCGGCGTCCTCGGCGCCCAAGTCTCCGATTCGCCCGAGCCTCCTCGGGAGAGCTCGGGAGGGAGTGCTCGGGAGAGCGGCGTCCTCGGGGCCCAAGTCTCCGATTCGCCCGAACCTCCTCGGGAGAGCTCGGGAGAGCTCGGGAGAGTGGCGTCCTCGGCGCCCAAACCTCCGATTCGCCCGAGCCTCCTCGAGAGAGCTCGGGAGAGCGGCCTCCTCGGCGCCCAAGGCTCCGATTCGCCCGAGCCTCCTCGGGAGTGCTCGGGAGAGCGGCGTCCTCGGCGCCCAAGTCTCCGATTCGCCCGAGCCTCCTCGGGAGAGCTCGGGGGAGCGGCGTCCTCTGCGCCCAAACCTCCGATTCGCCCGAGCCTCCTCGGGAGAGCTCGGGAGAGCGGCGTCCTCGGCGCCCAAAACTCCGATTCGCCCGAGCCTCTTCGGAGAGCTCGGGAGAGCGGCCTCCTCGGTGCCCAAGTCTCCGATTCGCCCGAGCCTCTTCGGGAGAGCTCGGGAGAGCACGGGAGAGCGGCACCAGCTCGGGAGAGCTCGGGAGAGCGGCATCCTCGGCTCCCCAAGTCTCCGATTCGCCCGAGCTTCCCTATCCCCCTCGAGCGCAAACTCGCAAAGGCATCCAAGGCGCAGGTGATGTCAGCGGAGCAATCTTGGACCACAAGAGATGTCTCTGACCACTTTACAAGCACTGTCCCATCAGGCGAGACTCTCGACGCGACTGTGCTTCGCACGCCCCTGACGGCCATACCACCTGTCCTCCACGGTATGATCCACGGTGCGCCGCCCCGTTTTCGGCCGGGACCTATCAACTCCGACTGTGACAAGCGCCTGACGACGGGCTACACAAGAACAGGAAAAGCGCCTACTGCGCTGTCCACTCGAAAGGACGAGCACGCCTTCCATCCGGGCCGACGTGACATAGTCAGACGACTGTTCCCACCTTGGAACCCACCAAGATCGTGCGAACCACGACAGCCATGCCCCGGAGACGCGGAGAAAAGGCAGCAGCTGCATAGTCAAACGGGGAACAGCAACTCCTCACTGTAAAATACGTAGCTGCCCCTACCTCTCCCTTGCGACTATAAAAGGGAGAGCAGAGGCCAGCAGCTTGAGGAGGACGAGGGAGAACGACGGAGAAGTTCTAAGTTCTCACCCACACAAATGTAACACTTAGACACACACAAGAGACCTGGGAGCTCTTCCCTCTCTCGCCTGGCTTGTAACCCCCTACTACAAGCACCCCGGTGCAAGGCAACACGACCCTCCTCTCCACTGGACGTAGGGCTTACTCGGCCTGAACCAGTATAATCCCTGTGTTCCCCTTGCACACCATCCGTAGCCTCAACCGCAAAACACATATTTACTAGCCGGTGTTAGCCCCGCCAAAACTAGCACCGACACACGTGCCGCGCGCGGCGCCGGGCGCCGTCCGGCCGGCGTGAGGGGACAGGGCTGTTGTCGAGCAGCCAAGAGGGGGCCCCGGACCCAGCCCGAGCTTATCCTTCCCTTGCTCGGTCCTTTAAAGTCAACGAGCGCCGCTTCTCCCCATTTCTCCTCCTCGCGGTCGCCGTTGAGCTCAATCGGATTACGGTGAAATTCACCGTGACCAAGCCACCACCACCTTCTCCATCTTGCAGCAAGCTCGCTAGTTCCCTTGTGCATCGATTGGTGCCGTCGGTGTGGGCTGTAGTGTCTCGTGCGTCCGGGAACGCGGGTCGTCGTCTCCGCGTCCGACCGGAGCCGAGCAGAGCGCCGCCGCATGTCGGGAAGTCGAGGCCAGTCCTCTAGGGTGAGGTCTTACCAGAATTTTTGTGCATTTTGGGGTCCTTGTGCTTCTATGGTTCTCATGTGCTAGATGGTTCGTCACTTGGTGCTCTAGGATCACCGGAACGGGAGGGTCTTCACCGGTGCTATCGTCGTGGGACGGCACGTCAGCAAGCTCACTCCTCCGTTTCGTCTCCGTCCCAACCGGTTATTGGTTTAGGGTCATGGTGAGTCTCTGAATCGTTTTCCACCTTTGGTTTGGTCTCGTTCGTCTCGCGCTCGCCGGCGTGTGGCCTGCCGCCGCCGCCGAGTCGCCGTAGTGACCGACGAGCTCGTCGCCGGTCGGGTCTAGCCGTTTAGGGTCTCTAGGGTGGTGTCTCAAGGCTTTGCCCGACGTCAAGTGGTGTTTCCCTTGCCGGAGGGGGCCGCCGGCGGCGAGCCGCCGTGCTCACACGCGTGCGGGAGCAGGGAGGAAGAAGAGAGAGCGTGAGCTAAGGCTGACAGGTGGGGCCGCCCCGTCAGCGACTCGGTGGGCGCGCGAGTGCGCGCACGGTCGGGCTGTGGCCGCGTTGGGCCGGCCTGTGCTGCTGGGCCGAGTTGGGCCGAATGGCCGGTTTCATTTTCCCGGTTGATTTATCAGAGCTTTTTCATTTTTAATTAAAATGAATAGTGTTAGGTTTTAATCTTTTTGTGTGGATTAATCTACTGCACCATATATTATGAAAATATTTGTGGATACTCTCTGTGATGTGTAGAATTTAATAAAAATATTAAATGTAGGATTTGAGTGCTTTCTGTATTAACTAAAAATCAGCACATTAAATGATAAAGGGAACTTTGATGATTTTTAATAAATTCTCTGTAAGTCCAAAAATCATGAAAATTTAATTCGAACTGTTTTAGGTCTAGAGCTAACTGCTGGTGAAGTTTTACATCAAATGGAAATATTTAAATATTTATTATATATTGGTTTAAATGATTAATAAAAGGGTTAGGAAATGAAATGATTATTAATTGGTGTAATTTTTGGGTTGCTTGAGATTCTAGGCCAATCATCTTTATGACCTAGGACACTGTGAATTAGAGCAATCATGACTAGCCTATGGTAGGGTCTTGATCAAGTGTGTGCCTTATTTATTTTTAAATTTATCTGTCATTTCATGCACATCGCATTCATACATTCATTCATTGTAAACGCGTAGTGACCGAGAATCCGGAGGTAAAGTCTGAGGGTCCATTTGAGGAGACTGCTCAGGAAATTGTGCAAGGATTTGATATTTGTGGCACTGACCCGGATCCGACACTCTACGCAATCTAAGGCAAGCACCGGTGCATTTGCCCCTCTCCTTGTTGTTTCAAAAATATTTATCACTTGAGTTAATTAATTGCATTAGGTTAATAGGAGTTGATTGACAACCAATTGATGCATTACCATCCTTGAATACCTGACAATACTTGAGAACCTGATTTATTAAAAATATTGCAAAAATGTTTAGTCATGCCTAATGGTTAGTTTTGCGAAAATGCTATTTTGAACTGTGATAGGATTAATCAAATGAATCGCTTTATGGGAATGGTATGTCCTTGTTGGTTGACAGTGTTTCTAGCTAGTTCATTATCATCCACGGGGATGGGTTGTTCCGTTTGGTCGACCATCTGTGGGGTTAGAGTCCCAACGATCCTCACCATCGGAAAGGGATGTGAAAACCGTGTAGTTACCAGTGTACTTGGGTTAGAGTCCCAATGCATGGTTTCTAACGGAAAAATATTAGGGACCATTCGTTGTTAGGCCTGCTGTGATCAAGACTTTGCAACTAGCCACATACTACGGAAAGCCTCTGACTCCGGTGGCTCTACTGCTGGAACCGACAACCACGCACTGGGAGTGGAGAGATGGCGAGAGTAGCGTGTACCCTCGTGGCCGTCGTGCCTGGAGACGAGAGGAGTACTGTGCTCTCGGGTGGCGCAGGACCGGTTCCGGGGTATGAAAAGCCGTGGTAGGCGGGGTTGGCGTATGCACGCTTAAGTGCTACATACGCAGTGTGGATAGAGATCCCCAGTTGGGTATTAATCGATTCGAATCGTCGTTGCTCCTCGGATATGGAGACTTGATCCTCACCCCTACATCGGATAGTGGTTCAGAACTAGGATGTTTTTGAATGGATAAAGCAAATGAAAGAATGTTGATATATGAGAAAGAACTTGGAGTTATGGTTAATGATGAATAGAATTATTGAAATAAAATATTGAGATAGGATTAGTAATGCTTTTCCGCAAAACTTTTGAACTCTTGTTAAAGCCTTACCTTGACTCCCCTTAGCCTGCATTTCTGGGTCTAATTTTACACTCTTAGTCGGGTAAGTCTTGTGGAGTACCCCATGTACTCAGGGTTTGTCAACCCCGTTGCAGGAGGGCAGCAGGAGACCGAAATCTGCCTCGCTCCGTGCTGCGTCAACATCGTCCAGGAGAGTAAAGAAGAATAAGGTTGAACCCGTGGGTAGGGTTCGTGTAATATTTATCTATCTGTCGTACTGTTGATTCTACTGCTACTGCTACCCTTTTAATTTATGGTCTGTAATAACTGCATCTAATTTCTATTCAAACACTGGTCTGTAATATTAAGTACTATTTACTCTTCCGTAAATTTTATTCTGATGTATTTTGTTATGAAATGTTGTAACTCTGTAATGGCTTCGCAATGGAATCCCGTCGGAGATAACAGGTGCTTATGTAGCCCGGCAGAGCCCGCTTAGATCATCTGGAACATGGGCCCGGCTGTCAGATGTCATTAGTGACGATGACAGGTGCCTGTGGGCCACGTGATATAGGCGGTTCTGTTACAAATGTATATCCAAGTTTTCTAGGAAAATTTAAAATATTGTACAACCAAATAATAATTAAGTATAAAAAAAGTTGGTAGAAGGGGCCCACTCACTTGACTAGTTGACGAATAGCCAATTACTCGACTCTATTATTGGCCTTACCATTATTAAAATAATCCTTTCGGTACTTAAAAAAAAGGGCTGCGCCTCCGCCGGACGTCCGGACGGACGTGCCGATCCGAACGCCGCCCGGCTGGAGCTAGCTGGTGCATGCGTATAGATGCATTTTATGATTTTTAGAGTTTAGAAAGCTATAACTCATAAACCAAATATCATAATTAAAATCTGATTACACCATCGTGTTTTTTACAATTAATTCTTCAAAATAAGACCCCACATGAATATATTTTGACAAAAAAAATTTATAATATACAACATCCCGATATACTTTTGCAACATTCATATAAAACACTTGCAACATACTTTTAAAATCACTGAAACACTGGATACATACTTTTGTAATATGCATGTTTCACCCCGCTATAAAGCAAAGAAGAAGGCAAGGAATATGAGCATGCGAGCAGAGGGGCAATGAAGGTTGATGGGAAGATCGAAGTCGCGCTGGCTAGAGCAGAGAATGATCGCCACCGGTGACGGACCTCTCAATCTGACCAATGGACATGAAGCATGCATATGAAACACTCTGCAACGCCAGATTTAATTTTGAAACATCCAGGCACGACACTTACAACATATATATATATATAAAACTACTGCAACACTTGAAACATGTGTATGAAATATTTGAAAAAAATAAATAAAAAAACACTTGCAAATCATTTTACAAACACACGTAACATTTGAATAAAACAATTATAACAATACATGTGAAAACATATGAAACATTCAGATAAACATTTGCAAATATTAATTCAGAAAATGAGATGAAACATTATAAATATACTCTTAAAACATACGTCTAAAAAAGATGAAACATTTTGAGTAACGCTTGCAATATGCATCTAAAAAAATTGTAATATATGCAACATTACCGATCTACCTTTTTAACATACACAAAAAATAAAAATATATAAATATTTTAAAAATAAAAAATATTAAAAAATTAGAAATAAAAAAGAAAAATAAAAAGGAAAAAAAGAAAAAAGAAAAACCGAAAAAGAAAAAAAAAAGAGTCGAGCGGCGAGGGCGAGCCGCATGCCCGCATGCGGGGTGGCGCGTCCGGCCCGGCCGGACGTCTGCCCAGCTTCATTACCGTAAAAACAAACTTCTTACGCGTGTGACTTGTGAGCGCGTCGGTGGTCCTTAGCCGACTCATTCGTTGCATTACGAAACGGACCTTAGTTCAGCTATAAGCCCATGGAGCGGATCGATGGATGGGCTGGCTGTACCGGGCAGACAAGATACCAGCACCATGTACTATAGTTCCGGGCCGTAAAGAAAAGCAAATATATATATATATACACACACGTTCTGTTTAGTTACCAAAAAGTGAGACAAAAAGTTATTGTTTTGGTCGAGGAATCTTCTCTAATAAATGTCCAATCATAGCCTAAGTAGACTCAAAATATTCGTCTCGAGAAAGTCAGGTAAAAAGTACAAACATGCAACAGCTGCTACTTCATTTAATGTTTTAACGTTTCATACATACGTAAAGGGCAATTAATGTGATGGGAAAGATTCTCATGTTTTAGAACTAAACAGGGCCATACTCGCTAGGTCCGGGAACAAAATACAATTCTAGCACATGTTAAATTTGATAAATTATAGATAAAAAATAGCAATATTTATGATATTAAATAAATATTATTAAATTAACTACAAAATGTATTCTCATAATAAATTAATTTAGAGTCATAAATATAAATAGTGTTTATTAGAAATTTGGTCAAATATAAATTATTTTGAAGGGCATGTAGTTGTATCTTTTTCGGATGGAGGGAGTACTCAGATTTGGGAACTGGACGAAAGAGTTGCCCGCCGTGCACCCTCCCTAAATCTGCCCACATTGTCATCCATCCTCATTTCCCTTTTATTTTGTCCAATCCTCACATCTTGGACGTACGCACTCACGAACGCCGTTCTTTCTTGATCGCTACAAAAGAGTTGATCGACAATTTCATTGCATGATTGATCTGTCCATGTCACTATCAAAAAAAAAAAAGAATCGTTTTGTGCTTTGTTTTGTTTATGACAAGTGATCACTGACAAAAGGTCCTTTTACTTTTGTTTGACACTTGTTTACGTCCACTTTCCGCCGTGCGCCAAGATCTGGCACGCCGCACGCACATCGACGATGCCCAGAGCAGCGTGCCGCCACCACCTGCTGCGGTGAGCAGCATAAGCAGTCTGCCTACCTCGTCCAGGTACGAGCTACCCCCCGGACAGCCGTCGACGTCGAGGTCCACGCGCCCACGCCCGATCGATGGCCACTGTCGGCGGCAACGCGGCGGCGGCCGCCAAGGGCGTGGACGTGGAGGTCGTCATCGTGGGCGGCGGCATCGCGGGGCTGGCGACTGCGCTGGCGCTCCGGCGGTCGGGCGCGGCGGCGGCGCGCGGCGTGCTCGTGCTGGAGCGCCACGCGGGGCTGCGCGCCGCCGGCGCCGCGCTCACCATCTTCCCCAACGGCTGGTTCGCGCTCCGCGCGCTCGGCGTCGCGCACAAACTCGCCTCCCGCTACGACGCCTACGAAACGTGCGTGCTGTCCCTTTGCCGAACCGAAGTTAAATTCGATTCTAGCTCGATTCGCCGTGCTTGCTCTCGACTGACCTGCTGAATCGCATCCCATGGCTCCACGCAGATCCAAGGTGACCAATCTTGAAACCGGGGCGACGCAGGTGTTTCGCTTCGCCGGGAACAAGAACAAGTGAGTCCATCCATTCCCACGACTTCCAATTCTTGTCAGCGATCCGCCAGGAAATTCGTAGGATTTTGTGCGATTTTGGTTCGAACTTCGAAGCAGTAACTTCACCTGATCGGCTGACCCGCCTGGTTGTTTGACTGAACTGAAATTTATTTTCAAAAAAGGGGTGAAGAAGTCAGAGTGAGGGCGCTTGACAGAAAGGCACTGCTGGAGGCGCTCGCGGAGGAGCTGCCGCCGGGCACCGTCCGCTTCTCGTCCAAGGTCGTCTCCATCGACACCGAGCGTGCAGCCGCCGACTCGTCGGAGACCGTCGTCCTTGGATTGGACGACGGCACGGTGATCCGAGGCAAGGTACGCCAATGCAGCATCAGGGCACAGTCAGATTCCTGCAGGAAATGTAGTGTTTCAACTTTCAAATAAGAACGAGGCATGCATGATTCATAGTTGTCCTGCACGAGTTATCAGGTCTTGATCGGGTGCGACGGCGTGCACTCGGTGGTGGCGCGGTGGCTGGGCCTGTCGGAGCCAGCGAGCTCGGGCCGCTCTGCCGTCCGCGGGCTCTCCGTCTTCCCTGACGGGCACGGCCTAAAGCGGGAGCTCCGGCAGTTCCTCTCGGAGGGTCTCAGAGCCGGCATGGTGCCCATCAGCGACACCGATGTCTACTGGTTCCTCGTCAACAACACCGTCGCTGCAGAGAAAGAAGCCGCCGGGGACCCGGTGAAGACCCTGCGCGAGGTGACGGAGAGCCTGGCGGGGCACATGCCGGCGGAGTACCTGGACGTGGTGCGGCGCTCCGACCACGGCAACCTCTCGTGGGCGCCGCTCCTGTACCGGAGCCCGGCGTCGGTGCTCCTGGGCGCGGCGGCGCGCGGGCCCGTGACGGTGGCCGGCGACGCGTTCCACCCGATGACGCCCGACATGGCGCAGGGCGGGTGCTCCGCGCTGGAGGACGCGGTGGTGCTCGCCAGGGCGCTGTCGCGCGCGGCGACGCCGGACGAGGGCGTGGCCGCGTACGTGGCGCGACGGCGGTGGCGCGCCGCCTGGCTCGTCGCCGGGGCCTACCTGTCCGGGTGGGTCCAGCAGGGCGGGACCAACGTCCGCGGCGTGCGCGGGTGGATGGTTAAGGTGTTCCGGGACTGGATCTTCTACAGGTTCATCTTCCCCCGGCTCGCCGACACCATATGGTTCGACTGCGGCGACCTCACGCCGCCGCCGCTGCCGCCGCCCACGGTAGGGAAGAGCCACCACACCGAGTGATCTCTGTGAACCGCGTGTCAGTATCACCAGCAGGATCAGGATCCAGGCCTGATAGTGATAGCACGTGTGATGCGTGTTTGTATGTCATACAGTGGTCTGGAAAGTTTGCAAGAAGCTTTGCGTTTGGGATTTCCTTGTTTGTTCGTTCGTGTGGTTAGTTAGAGATGCAAATCTACATGTTCGTGTTTCCAAGGCCGTGGCTAACTGATCGCTGTTCACAGAAGGGCATGCAGGAGCCAAACCGAGTGAAATTCTTCAGGGTGCTTGGTATTAAGGTCCTGTTTGAGCACTGTAGACAGTAATTATGCGACGGCGGCGGCGGATCATAGAAGGGAAGGCAGTGGGGATGTCTGGCGGGCGGTTTAGGGTCCTGGGGAGGGGGGTAATGGAGGCCAAGCCAGATCTTGAGCATGGAGCTCACAGGATTCTTAGACCGTTGCCGTGCCAAAGATGGAGAAGACGGTGGGTGCAGACGCAGCCGGGCCTAGGGGGAGGGGGGGGGGGGGGGCAGGCGCTAGAATTCGCTAGAGTTTCTGCGAACCTTAGCATCTGCGGGCTGCGGCGGGGCGAGGGTGCCAGAGTCAGAAAGGAAGAAGGCCGAGCCAGGTGTGAGGGCAACGGGAGGAAGAGAGAGCGTGCACGCGATCCTTCACTTTCTGCACGCGCATGCTGTACTTATTATAATAGTGAATCCAAATAGGGCTTAATAATACATACTTGTAATTAAAGTGCGCTATTTTACAATAGTTCAGGTTGTACACGTGCTAAGAAAGTGTTCTTATTATTAGCTTGTTTATTAGCTTGTTTTTGCATTGGAGTGGTGTGACGATCGAGCCAGTGATGCATGGGATGGGAGATTGGGAGATATAAAGGATGTCTTGAAGTACGTACAAGGTTACAACTACAAGCTTTCAGTAGGGATTCCTTGCTCGTTTGTGTGATGGGCAAGAGATGCTCCTCTTGTGCAAGCAAGAATAGTGCATTTCCAATGTGGCGAAGTACCACCATCTGAAATAAATGAACTAAACAAGTTGAAGGCCAATAGGTTCCAACACGCGAGCTGAGTAGAAGCTGTATAGATTGCACAATTTCCTCACGTCTATATTACCGCTTTCTTCCGGGCATTGTTTTGGGCAAATGTTTTCTGTTATATGATGTACATATATATCTTGCCGTGTGACCGGATGTCTCCACCAACTCCTTCCAGTTCTCTAAAAAAAAATATATCAAATACCCAGTCAAACGTCAGTTATAATTTTTGGAATAAAATTTAATTTGACCGGTGGAACACTAGTACATGATTCAACGTCAGTGCCCAGTTCAAAATACACATTAGTATTGGTTTTTAAACCGATATAATGAAACAGGCCGTGATGTCCCCTCCTCATGAACACTGTTTTTTTTTAACATGCAGTAATGCAGTTCCCAGAAATCCCCTAAAACAATCTTAAATAGGTCTTGTTTTAATACCAGAAGAGGCTCCCTAGCTATAGCCAAGGTGACAAGTCACATAATTTTCACGCAAAAAACATGCGCTTCAGGCCACCAGTGACTATTTGAAATTCTAAACGAATTCAAATAAGAAAGTTATCAAATGCAGAGTTTTATAACATTTCAAGATCTACAACTTTAGTTTTGGTCATTTCTCTGTCCGATGTTATTTGAAAAAATTTAATGTAAAATGTGAGAAAATTCAAACGCAATTTTTATTAGATAGATGATTTCAAATGAAAAAGTTATCAACTATAAAGTTGTACAACTTTTTAAGACCTAAAACTTTTGTTTTGAGCTTTTCTCAATCCAAGGTCGTTAGAAATTTCAAATTTTAAATTGTTTATCAGACATAATTTTTGTTGGATAGATGATTTCAAATAAAAAAGTTGCCAACTACAAAGTTGCACAACGTTTTGAGATCTGCAACTTTTGTTTTGGACGTTTCTCTATTCAAGGTCGTTCGCAAAATTCAAATTTTATTATTTTTAAATTAAACGTAATTTTTGCTGGACAAATTATTTCAAATGAAAAATGTTTTCAATTACAAAGTTGGATAGATGATTTGATATCTTATGTCAAACCATGCCAGATTAGGTCAATGCAAGTTTATAAAAAAGAACGCTAATGTTTACGATATCAAATGAACTCAATCGATATATGATGAAATGTAGTTTCATATTTTACCTATTGGATGTGTTACATATGTACTGCTCTATCTACAATATGGTTTGACTTAAGATAAATGTTAATCCATCATATTTCTCTAGCTATGAGTATGACTGATTTGCCCTACACACAAATGTTAATCCATCATATTTCTCTAGCTATGACTATGACTGATTTGCCCTACACACACACACACACACACTATGAGTATGCACGGAGCCACGAACAGGTTGATATTGGTGACGTCACTGTTTATATCGTTTGGTTCTGTACGAACAGGTGACGTATGCACGAACACCAATCTTGGGAAAGGCAGGCCACAATCATCAGAACCAGGCAATGTGTGCAGTGTGCCTGAGGCCCAGAACCACACACCTAACTTGTGCATAATTCCCTCTGGATCCGGGCGACACAGGCCCTGTTTAGATCCACTGTAAATTGTAATTGTAACTAGTCACATCAATGTTGTGGCACATACATGAAATATTAAATGTAGACGAAATGTTTGCTGAGACGAATTTTTTAAGCCTACTTGGACCTTGATTGGACAAAAGTTGTCAAATACAAACGAACGCGTTACAGTGCAGAATTACAACCTTGATTGGACAAAAGTTGTCAAATACAAACGAACGCGTTACAGTACAGAATTACAACTGCAACTGAGATCTAAACACACCCACAGACACACACCAAGAAAACTTGCACACAATCGACGAAACGACATCCAGTGCGGCGGGAAAGGACAACTGAAGTGAAGATATATACGCGGCAATTCGACACATAGATGTGGTCATGTGGAGTGAAAGGGTTGGTCATTCAAGACTCAAAGAGTACAGCCAGAAACGCGTCCTGCATCTGAGGATCAGGAGATATCCAGGGGCCGCCGGCGTCAGGGAGATGCAATGCAATCCGGAGTGGTACAAGTTTGGACAGGCCTTTTGGAGCGTAGTAGCTAGACTAGTAGTACTTTGCACAGGACAGAGCACAAGATTTTTATGAGCTATATGGTGCTTGCATATAAAGCAGGCGGCCCTGGGTTGCATTCTAATCCAAGGCAGGCGGCTTGGGTTGCATCTGATGAATACATTAGAGGCAAACAGTACACCAAAGGATCAAGAACTTGGTACAGTTCGGTGCTGATGAAGAAACCAATCTGTTCATCCAAAGGTGAGACTGAACAACATATTTGATCTTTGGAAATGTGATCGATCGCTTTCTATTTGCTAGTATCATATCATGTAGTATACTAGTATGTAGCTGAAACATTTGTGCTTTTGCAGAAGGGATGGAGATGCCCGTGATCAGCGCGCGGGAATTCTTGAACATAGAGGAAGAGTACAAGAGCACTCTGCGAACGCAACCTGATGAAGAAATGGAGGTGCTTCTTGACACGCATCACCAGGACGACCTCATCTCTCCGATCCTTCACAGCATGGCGATGCACCACCGAACCCGAGGAACGACACCTTCACAGGTTGAGTTTGCAATGGCGGATTACTTCGACGCCAGCGCCGAGGCCTCGGAGATGTGCAGGCAGCTGCTGAGGAACATCAAGAGCACCCAAAGCAACTACCGGTCCATGGACAGCTTCCTTTCAAGCATGGCAGACGGCGGCACGGCCGCCAGCACCGCCACCGCCGGCGCCGGCGCCGGCGAGCCTTTCGTCATCAGAAGCAACCCTTTCGGCACCACGACGAGGGGCAACTTCAGGCAGATCCACGACAGGTACTCCGGCGTGCTCCAGAGCATCCGGTCAAGCCACAGGCGAGTGGCGAGGAAGCTGAAGGTTCTCAGGGCCGCCAGGAAGCTCTCGCGGACGTGCCTCGTCATGGTCTGCAGCGCGGCCGCGGCGGCTGCCATCGGCGCGGCGGCGCACCTGCTGTTCCTCGGCCTGCTGATCGGGCCGGCGGCGGCCGGTGGCCTCTACCCGATGGCGCTCAAGAGGCGGGTCGCGGCCGCGGCGGCGGCGGCGTCCAGCAGCAGGACCACGTCGTCGCTGCTCCGGCTGCGGGAGCAGCTCGACACCGCGGCCAAGGGCACGTACGTCCTCGGGAGGGACCTCGACACGGTGAGCCACCTCGTGGCGCGGCTGTCCGACGGCATCGAGCGGGAGAACGACATGGCGTGGCGGTGCGTCGAGAGGGCCGGCGGCGGCGGCGGCGAGACGTGGTGGCCGTCGGCGGCGGTGCAGGAGATGGTGGGCGAGCTGAGGAGGAGCTGCTCGGCGTCCTCGAGGCTCGCCGAGGAGCTGGAGGAGCACGTGTGCCTGTGCCTTGCCACCATACAGAGGGCTAGAGTTCTGGTGATCCAGGAGATCAATCGGCCAGACAATGAACAAGAACATGAATCACGAGCTGGTATATGGTACCGCTTCAAATGTGCAGCCGGAAAAAAAGTGTTTAGGAATCATCACTAGATTTGTTTAACTTATTATTATCAGTAGAGTTTTAAATCTCAAGCAAATATATCTTACCGTTGTAAATAGCATGTTAATTCTAACCGCGAACTTGTTGAAGGTTCGACCTAATCACCATTGACGACAAATAGCTTTGGATATATTCTATTTCCTAAACATTCTCTCTCTCTCTCACTCTCTCTCTCTCTCTCTCTGAATTCCTAAAACATTGTATCACTATTAAAACAGCATAAAATAAATCTTAAATTTGTATCTAAATTATACATATCATTCGCATATATCATTATGAATGATAATTTAAATTAGATCCATAACTTCGACATATAAATTATTTATATTATCGTCCTAAAAAATAATATAAAGTAGCACTCCAGCTTATATATAGCGTGCTCTATGTACTCGCTTCAAAACATACAATGAAAGTTGCACAAGAAGGAGGATAGCCGAGCACCTCACTCCGGGCGAGTAGGACGGGGTGGCTCTTCTAGGGTGCCCCCCAACATTCACATGGTTTTAGGAGAAAAATACGCTTAAAACTTTGAGTTTGAATAAAAATATGATTTAAGTGATTTTATATATAGACCAACGCATGGTTGGAGAGAACAGCACGAGTCAAACGGTTCTATAAACCAACACATTATTGGACAAAAAGTGGCTAAAACTTTAAATTTAAATATACATAATCATGAAATAATTTTAAAAATTAATGTTTATTTGGATGTGATCGACTAAATGTTGCCTCCATCGTCTTTGCCACCACCAGAACTAACCTGTTGCCAATTCTCTTGTTGATCCATCATCTTACCTCGCCACTATCGCATCTCCGATAGATTTTAATTGGCCACGCAAGCTGGATTCACCACCGCCTTTCCAATAGAACTAATCCATCATTAGTGCTCCCCCTTACCCTCGGCCAAAACCAGTTTCTGCCACATCCTAGCTATTGATACGAATGAGCCGCCTCACCTCTCGTTGCCACCGTATACCCGACCAACTTCGATGACGTAACACCGCTTCCATCTCCACACAACCAGTCTTCTCCACCTTCTAGCCGATGACGCCAACGTGTCGCCTCAACTCGCTGCCATGGTGATGGACTAGCCTTCCACTCTTTTGGATCTCCTTTTAAGTTTGTTGGATTCCGACAACTTATATCCAAAACTCTAGCCCTCTAATCCAAAGAGAACAAAGGAGAAGTGTAGAGAGCAAAACACGATAACTCTAATCCAAGTAGAATTTTTTTTTAAAAAAAGGGGCTATAATACTCATAGACTCATATGGCACGGTACATTCAAGAGACACGACCAACGGCCATTGCCCTCGGGTGACCTCACGTGTACCCCACCCTCTTCCGCGCTGTGCAAGCGTCCTGCAGGCTGCAGCAGGGGAACGCCCCCGTGGCCCCGTCGCCAGCTGCCGTGGATGCGCAGCGCACCACGCCCACCAACCACGTCTATAAAATCCCCCATCCCCTTCCTCTTGCGGCCAGCAGCCAGCCAGCCGATCACGAATTCAAATCAAAACCACCGCAACCAACTCGCCCCCAACCAGTGCAGCGCCGGCCTCGCCATCGCCAGCAGCCATGTCGTCGCCGGCGCCAGAAATGGCGGGGTCGTCGCGTGCCCGTGCCGGCCAGGAAGGAGAGCAGGAGCCCGGGTCGTCGGAGCCGCAGCAGCGCAAGTGGGTGGCGCTCGTCTCCGTCGCGGTCCTCCTCGGCGACGAGGACGAGCGGGTCCAGAAGATCGCCCTCGGCACCGACGCGCTGCTCGACCTCCACGACCCGCCGCAGCCCTCCTACCTGATGCTGCACCCGCGCGTCGCCCCCGTCCCCAGGCGCACCGACAGGCCGCTGTCCGCCTACATCCTCGCCGCCGATGACCGCTCCGCCTGCATCCTCCTCCAGGTCGTCGAAAAAGGCAGCCGCCCGGACTTCTACCTCTGCGACACCCACACGCGTACCGTCACCATCGTCCCCCGGGTGTCCGACATCCGCCGGCACCACAGCATCGGCCTCATCGCCGACCCCCGCAACCGCGGCCACTACGCGGTCGTCCAGCTCCACCCCACCACCTCGAAAGACCACTCCACCAAGCTCCTCTGCTACTCCACCGCCAATCAGCAGTGGTTGGCCAGGAAAATCACCACCCCGCAACAGGATCCCAGGTGCCACCCATTCTCCGCGAACTTCGTAATCGCCCACGGCGGCCGCCTCTGGTGGATCGCCCTCGCCTGTGGCGTCTTCTTCTGCGACCCCTTCCTCGACGAGCTCCCCCAGCTGCGCTTCGTCCCGTTCCCGTACTACTGCAAGATGGACGGCTACGTCAGCTTCGACCCCCGCAAAGGCCCCCTCCTCCACCAGCACCGCTGCGTCAGGCCCAGCGAGGGAAAGCTGCGCTTCGTCGAGATCCGCGACCTCTCCTACTCCTACATCGACGGCGCACCCCCGGGCCCGGCTAAACCCATACCCATAGTCCAGATGTGGACGCTCAACGACCCGGAGGGTCCGAACCCCTGGTCGCTCGAGTACGATGTGCGCTTCGACGATATCTGGAAAAACGACGCCGACGCCGGCCTGCCGCGGGACGAGGTTCTCCGCGTCGCACTCGTCGACCCCAACGACCACTACGTCGTCTACTTCTTCCAGGGCTCGAAGCTCTTCGGCGTGAACATGCTCGAGAGGAAGGTGGTCGCCTGCAAGGAATGCCTGGACCCTGATCAACTCGTGTTCCAATCCTCCCGCCCCATCGTCGATGCCTGGGTGCTGCCGTCGCCATCGCCACCCACGCTTCCGGGCCACGACGACTCTTCACCGGATGGTATGCGCGCATACATCCCCATTTGTTGCTCAGTTCTAACGCATCCACTTCACTTGCCTTCATTCTCGACTTATTGCTGGAAATCTCGAATGCAGGATGCAGCATGCTCTGTGTGTGTCTTCATTCTCGACATTCAATTGTAAATTGTGATTGATCATACCTAGGCTGGAGCTGGATAGGTCATTGTCAACATTCGTATTGGCCTATATGTGCATGCTAGTAACAGTAGTCTTTGAACTGGTTTGTGCCGAATTGATGGATATGATTGCATTTTCAGTTTCAGTTGGCGTACCGAAATGTGTTTTCAGTTTTTCTCATGACATGTGTGCGTTCTCCAATTCATTGCCCAACCATTGAGAAATAAGTTCATTACTTACATAGTTACATAGATGTACTACTCTGTATTTGGTGGCATGTATAGAACACACTGAACACTGAACACTTGGATTATAAAAGCACAGTATGTATAGATGATAGATGGAGTCACTAGATTAGTCTGAATTTGGTGGCATGTATAGAACACTGAACACTGCTGCTGTTTGGCATCAGTTCTTTATATATTCCTCTTGAGAAAAAGATTTGATTCATGAATCATAATAATAACTACGACTTCGACTAGCATTTGGA
The DNA here is from genome assembly GCA_038502445.1 of Eremochloa ophiuroides. Classification (NCBI taxonomy): domain Eukaryota; kingdom Viridiplantae; phylum Streptophyta; class Magnoliopsida; order Poales; family Poaceae; genus Eremochloa; species Eremochloa ophiuroides. The sequence continues at coordinate 39,242,983 of JAHLJS010000009.1, forward strand.
TTTGGAATGCTGATTGCTGCTTGCTGCTTGCGATTGCTTGCTTGACCCTTAATTGCCGCTCTTCTGCATGCATGCAGATGCAGATAGTGTTTCGCCGACAGAGTCTGAAGCCGAGGAAATGAAGCACCGGGTGACCGCGTCTGGTTACTCTTGGCAGATAGTGCTTGCGATTGCTTGCTTGACCCTCATTCTCTATATCCGTAGGTGAGACAGAGAGCCCAGAGCCCGATTGATTCGTCGTGTCAACATGTGGAAGCTTCTTTGGATCTTGCGTTTCAGGTACAATAGAGTAGAGCCTGCAGCTTTGTGTCATGGACATCTCATCCATTCTCATCTGAGTTGATGAAAGCCAAGGAACAATCATACCGGAACCGTTGGTATGAACTATGAAGGTGGCGTGCAGTTCCAGTTACAGTACTGGAAATCTGGAATGCCAGTCCTACGGTTACCTCTGTCTATTTTTTTGGGGGGAATGGATTGCCTCAGTTTTGTTGGGCTGTGCGAACCTGAAATGTGTAGTAAGTCGATCAGCTAATACAAATAGAATCAGTTTTGTTTCTAGCTCGTTGTTCATTCCTTATTCCATTAGTCCTGTCCTGTTTGGAAGTTTTTTTTTTTTTTGTGTGTGTGTGTGTGTGTGTGTGTGTGTTGCATTTATCAAATTTGCCTAAATGATAGTAGCCATACATCCAACTGGTGCTGCTGCCAACGACACTCTTTTTTTTCATCTACTAGCAAGTAGCAAGCCTTAAGAGTTGGAGTGAAATCTTGGTTACAACAACTCTCACGTTCAGGAGATAGTCACCTCGCACAGCATCTGCATTTGCATTCCGCTCCAGAGCACGAAGTCCATTTCGTGATTCGTGAATCGTGATGTTCCTGACTTCCTGTATCAACGGCGCCCTTGAGCCAATGTACACAGCTCGACGAACACCCGCTCACGTATACATCCACCGACGGTGTCTCCGTGTCTTCATATCCTCCCCCGTCCCCCGCGGCGAGGCAACTGACGACCAATCCAAGATTCAAGGAGACAGAGCATCCATGCTGTCCATCCCGATTCTCGAGCACCATTGTCGGCGCCGGACGGCACGGACCTCAAGTCTCTGCAGCAGCGCTCTGTAATCCATTGGGGGCGACGGTCCGCGTCGACGAACAGCTCCGGCGCTGCCGCCACGCCGTCGATGGCGTCCCGTCATCGTCAGATAGCCCGCGCATCGATCACGACACGACCCGGCCCGGCCCAGGCCACGGCGCTATCTCCTGGAACGTGCTGGCCTCCGGCGTGGCCAACGTGTGGGTGTGGAGGATGACCGGCCAAAGCCACGGCGCGATCTCGTCGCCAACTCCCTGGACGTCGGCGAACGCTTCCTCCGATCCCCAGCGCGGTATGAGGAAGTCGTTGAGGAGGCTGACCACGCCGTGAGGCGATGCGGCGCGCGCCGAGGAGGTGCAGCGCGGCGCGCAGACGACCGAGGGCGGAGGCACAGCAGTCGCGCAGGGGGACGCATGACCGGGCCGGGCGGGACATACAGTGAGCGACAGCTATCGGCCAAAGAGATGCTGTAGCTTGTTTCAGATTAGTCCAAAGTCCAAACTCATAGCCAAACAGAGCATATCATTTTCTCAAGCACATGTAGCTAGGCGTGGGCATTCCATTCACGGTTCGGTTTCGGTTCCAGGTCCGGTTCCTTGGTTATTGACGAATATTGGTTCATCGATCGATTCCAACATTTCGATTCTTGTTATTTCGGCTGGTTTCCGATTATAACCAAACTAACTGAATTTTTTCAGTAGAGGTTCATACAACAAAAGTTTATGCATGTTTTAAAGCAAATTTGGAGAACGCAGCCTCCATTAGATAACAACAATAATTGATAAGGGAATCAGAGGATGCGTCATATCAAATTGATAACAACAAAAGTTTATGCATGTTTTAAAGCAAATTTGGACAACGCAGCCTTAATTAGATAGCAATATAGTAACACAAAACATATCAATTTAATATGAGGCATCACACATAAATCAACAGTCTTAAAAAATATGAGCAAATGAAGTACAATTATTGTATTTCGGTTAATTCGGCTATGCTTCCTTACAATTTGGAACCGGATAAGAAACAATTTCTTTTGTTCCGGCTATTTTGGTTTCGCTTTCGATTTTGGTTCTTTCGGTTCAGTTCCCACTAGTACATAGGAGCTCACTTGTGATCGTCGTACACCAATTTTTACTTGCGTCTTTCTCAACCGCCAGTCCTAGAGGCCAGCGAAAATCAATGTTTTTCATGGACCGTGACTTGAGAACCAACGGTATAAATCGATTTGTACTGACGATCCACTTAAGAAACCGCCTGCAATTATGTTTTTCTGAAAATCAGGTTTTAAAAATAGCTGGAACAATTATTGGCTCTGTTCGGCTGGCTGGATTGTACGACTGACTGACTGATTGTTATGAGAGAAAAACACTCCTGAATGGCTGGCTAGTGCTGGCCGGTAAGTTCAAGCGAACCATTTAAATACGGGGAGAGATCCACTGACAAGTCGCGACATTTTCCGCGCAAGGTTCACGCGCTACATGCACCGGCGAGATTTGAACCCGTGACCCCTCCCTCGCGTATTCCACCCTCTAGCACCATACCATACTATCACTTATGTCTAAAAGAGAATTTGATTCCCTATATATTATAATGAACTGACAGAAAATTTACTATTTGAGGGTTTAAATGAATTCAAATGAAAATATTGTCAACTACAAAGTTTCCATTTCAAGTTCTACAACTTCTATTTTGGTAGTTTCTCCATCCGATGCCGTTTACAAAATTTGAATTTTAAATTTAACAAATTCAAACTTTTTTTTTTCGTTGATAAGATGTTTTCAAATGAAAACATTGTCAACTACAAAGTTTCATAACTTTTCGAGATCTATAACTTTTATTTTGATAGTTTTTTTCATGCGAGTGTTCATTTGAAAAACTCAAAAAATTAATATCAGATTATCTCTATTGGTTGTTCTTAAGAAAACTGCAAGTAGAAATGAGCCATTTCTACAAGCGGTTTTCTTAACGAACCGTCTATAGAAATCGACTTTTATTGGCGGGTTTCTTCTGTTTGATTTCTACTAACGGACATAAGTAAAACTGCCTGTAAAAAAATCACAGCATCGAGACAAATCATCTCTATACTAATGTTCCTCGGTTTCGGTTAATTTGCCCACACTACATGTAGCGAGGAAAGGGGGCGGGCTATAAGCCACGACATCGAGTACACCATTTCGACGTCGAGTACTATCCTGTGTTTGCTCCAACCTGCTTCTTTGAGAGATTTTAGATCGACTAAGGTGGAATTTCCTAAATTTGATGGTTGGCACCCTTAGGGTGTGGAAAAAAAAAAGAGCAAGTATTATGCAAAGTTCACTGTTCTAGTCAGCGGCGGAACCAGATTTTTTGATCAAAGGGGGTGAACAATACTACAATGCATCGTAAACATAAAAAATATATTCAACGAGCGCATTTGACAATAGTTTTTCTACACTTTTACATATATATTCAGTACTCATAAGAAAAAACACATTATTATCGTAAGAAAAATTGATGAAATAATCACTTTTTTAACAATGAATTGTTTATATATATTTAAAGCAAATCACCGTGCTTAGCGGGTGCCAGGCCCGTGCTGACCCCCCTGGTTCGCCTCGGGTTCCAGTTCATATGTGGATTCAATTAGCTACAACTAATTGTTATGGTAGTGCGGCTCTCTTTGGTTACAAAGTTATGAAGCTCAACATCGAATTGACACAACTCAGGCTTATTCCATGCTCAATGTTGATAGTTGTTAACGTAATCAAAAGATTATAGATAAAATTTATCCCTAGTAGCGGCGCTGGAAAGGCTGGTTAGTACTTCTTCACGTCACAATGGGGTTATTAATCCCGACGCTAAAAGCACACAATGAAAGACAAAAAGGGGATTATACAAGCGCACAAAGCTACCGTGTAGCACTTCGCCTGATAGTACTAGGTGTCGAATTTATAATTTTTCCAAAGGAAGACGGGTAGGTGTGATTCCTAGGATTTGATAATCGAAGGTCTAGAAAAAGGATAAATGGAACAAACCTTAGTGAAGATAAATAATTGAAGGATAACTAAGTTGAACTTACTAGGGAAGCTCTAACAAACTTCTGAGTCTATCAATGAGAGATGGAGAAATAACTCTACTATGATAATCAGATCAATTGTTTGCTATACCAAAGAGATTACCTTACTGTGAGTGTGCAAATTCCTAAACTCGCCTAGGGTATGAATGAATAGGCACCGCACACTAATAAGCTCTACGATTTAAGAACTAGGGTGAACGTGGTGGAATCTATAGGATTTTAGGGCTATCACCACCTAGAACCTACCACAACTATCCGTGGACCTAGCCACATTCACGCTAAGCTATAGCCTAAGCACCACGCTTAATCTATAAACTTACTACTCTAACTCGGTACCAAGAATTAGAGTACTCTAACAAACAGTGAAACAAGTACACAACTGCTTAAAGTATAACAATAAATAAATAAGGCATGGGATCCGTATTACTGATAAGAGTGGAGAAGAACGCCACAGAAGAGGTTGCCGACAAGCCCAACTTCTCCTCAGACTTCTGATCTTCTCGCTTCTATCCTCTTCTGAGAACTCCGAAAGACTCTTCCAGACCTCAGAGAGAGACTCCTCACCACTCTGCTCTTCTCTAGCTAGCTACTATTGACGGTGGATAACATCAACTTTTATTAGAACTTTAGACACCAAAGGATACATGAATACACACTAGTCAAGGGTTTTAACTGACAGTTTCCACGAGTTTTGCATGTTCTAAATTTTTCAGGGGCTATTCCAAAAAAGCATAAAAGAAGGGTTAAAGAGCATAAAAGACACGAAACTTAATCGCGAAGGAAACATCGTCATCGGGACGTGGAAAGAGTGTAGAAGGCACCCGAAGCAACCTAGGGCCAAACCCCAGTCAGGTGGGGCCGGCTGGCCCTGGGGTGGGGCCGGGCGGCGCCCCCTTAGGGTTCCGCCGCCACCTTCCAGAGTCTTCTTCCACCGCCTCCCACAATGCATCTCAGCCCTTGGTTAAGTCGGTTTGATCCTACGGTGCACGTGCATCCCACTGGGCTATAAATAAAGGGGCAGACCCCCTGGAGACATCCCACATTCATTCATCCAAGGCATCAAGCCTTCAAGCCATCAAGAGCCTCCTAGTTCATCAAGAGCCTCCTAACTCATAGTTCTAGCCTAGTTAGATTAGAAGTAGAGGAGTTCTAGTTCTTCGGCGGATCTGGAGCCTCGGCGTCTGTGTGGAGCGCGGAGTTCGGTATAGTTCTAGTTCTTTCTCTATTATTGTATTCTTCATTATGATTAGTGAAACATTATTCTTAATAATTCATATATTCTTGATTATAATAGTCTTTGTCTACTTTGATTATATGTCTAGTATAGTTGGTTTGATCTTACTGAATTCATGTAATTGCTCGTATAGCGTTTATCCATGCGGACGATGGGTAGATGATGAACAATATGTAGACGTGGTGTCTAAGTATTCTATTTATCTGCGAGTGTACCCTGATGTGTCGGGTCGTGTGGTAGATCGCGTAGGTGACAGCTACGTTGAGTCTTTTGTAGTCCACCCTCCGTATGTAGGCAAGCAGGCATGGTCGCGAAGTTGGGTGATGACTCTATTTCACATCCTTATTCTTAGATGATGCCCTTTGTATGTGATTATGATATAGGGTTAATCTAACATTGATTGCTAGATGTAATTGCACTAATTAGAGTTATTCATTGATGTAGTTATAGAATTACCTTAGATATTAATTTCTTAGTTTATCCATTGGCTAGCTATTACTATGACTAGATAGTGTTCTGATGATTATCTTTTAGTTATGATGCTTGATCATACTTATAACCTTTATCTTTATTTATCTTGTGACCTCTACCTGTTATGAGTAGAGTAAATGACATCGGTAATGTCACACATCCATTGTATATCATCACTATCAATATAATAGATTAAAGTTTATCCTAATCCTTCCCAGTGGTATAAATATAAATCGACAACCTGGTAGAACTCTTAGGTAAAATGCTACAATGGTATAATTATCTGTCCGCTTGCAGAATTGATCTTAGTTTATATTTATATTTATATTTTTGCCTAGTCACATAGAATGATATATGAAACCTTTATTTATTCTTAGCATTTATAATTAGGGATGACAACCTAGTTCATACATAAGAATGTTGGTAATAGATAAGTGGCTAGTTACTAATGACAAGTTAATTAATTAGCATTCATCTTCTAATCTCGCCTCTCGTATTAAAAGTTATATAGTTATATTTGGCGACGTTAGTAGATGTCAACAACTATTATTCCTAAGAGCAGAGCTTCGCTAGAGAGAGAGAGAGAGAGTAAGAACTACTCCGGACTGATGAATGAGCTATTTGGACTATGCCTCTAATAGTAGTTGAGTTAGAAGTGAGCCAAAGGCCTCTATTTATAGCACTAGGGAGCTTTCTTGGTACTTGTGGCCGAGTTCAGGGGCCGGGTGTTGACGGTAGTTATTGTATGAATTTACCCTCAACCAAACAAAAAGAAGGATAAAAATGCAAGCCACCACATAGGATAAGGTTTAAACTGATACAATTTCACAAGTTCTGGTGAATCTGTGTTTTTTAGGGACTATACAGGAAAAGAACTAAGGAGGACCCACATGTCAGAGAAATACATCAAATTACGCGGTGAAAGCGTGTCAAGAATATTCTAGAGAACACCAGAGACTCACCTACAAAAGTAGGGCCTGCAACACAGAGACGGTGGATCGGCTGATGGGGGGACCCAGATTGGCCGATCCCTGGCCCCACCTGTTGAAAGGTCCTTGTTTGGTTTTGGTAATTGAGTGACAATTTAGGTGGACTAATATTTGTTTAAGTGTTGATTACACAGGTGATTAGTCCACAGGTACATGTGTGTGAGCATCTATGCCATGGAGGTGAAAATGGCTTGGAGATGATGCTTAGCTCACATATATGGTATGAAGGAGCTAAACGCATGAGATATGACATGGAGTTATGTGGCTAGGTGGAGAAGATCAAGACAAGGCTTCGCGTCGACGGACCGGTTGCAAGTGTGAAGGGCAAGTCGGGTGATGGCTTGGCGCCGATGGACCAACGCAACGGTGAAGAGCAAGCAAGTCAAGGATCGATGAACCAAAAGCCACGTGATGATATGAAGTAGATCATATCATTCATGAGGTGTTGGTGCATGAGTTGCACCGGCATCGATGGTGTCGGAGACTGTGATGAAGACGGTGATCGAAATGGAAAGCGCAAGGCAAAGGTATAACCTAGGGCATTTCCATTTCACCGGTCTAAGGTTGAGTAGAGAAGCGCTTGACCAGATTTAGGATAGATGGCCATACTATCAAGAGGGGCAAACTTGTTTGCATATCGGTCATCTAGTGCCACTTGAGTGATCTAACTTGCATACGTTGATAGGATCGAGTGGCGCGGTGAAAAGAGAGAAAAATCCTTTGAAAAATGTTTGTGAAAAGCTAACACACATGCACATGAGGTGTACACTTGGTGGTGTTAGCACATTTGCAAAGGTGGTGAAGTTTGGAGTTGAGAGGAGCTCAAAAAGAGCGTCGGACGCTGGCTTGGGTGAGCATCGGACTATTGCGTTCAGTCCGACGGTAAACCCTAGCCCCTGTGCAGATGAGTGCGAGCGTCGGACGCTGTCTGCAGTGACAGCGTCGGACCATCCTCGTGCGTCCGACGGTGTTTGGCTCTGTGAGAGTCAGACAGTCCGACGGGGTGAGAAGCGTGAGCGTCGGACTGTTGGCTGACAGTCCGATGGTGCGTCGCGGTGAGTTCACGGCGTGGCGAGGCGTGTGGCCCGCTCTGGGCACGGCGTCGGACGGGGCAGTTTGGTCCGACGCTGGGCGTCGGACAAAGTCCGACGAAGTTTTGGCGCTCGGGTTGCTCTCTGGAAGCGTCGGACCGTGGAGTTCGTTGGTTCGATGGGTTTCCAGTCCGACGGTGGTGTTGGCGCGGGAAGTTAGCCGTTGTGATCCAACGTTCGACTTCAAATGGCTAGTGACACATGGCGGCCATCGGGAGCGTCGGACCATGGACATTGGTCCGACGGTGGCGCAGCTGAGCGTCCGACGCTCAGTCCGACGGCCGGTTTGAGAGGGCAACGGCTCTATTCGCTTGAGGGCTATAAATCCAAGCACTTGGCGGCCTTGGCCGACCAGCTGAGCACCCTTGGGCCTGTGTGGCTTGTGTAGGTGTGCTTGGGAGCTCTCTATCTCACTAGTGTGCTTAGTGTTCATCCAATTGATCGCTAGTGAGTGATTCTAGTGCGTTGCATTGTGAGATTGCTTCGAGTGGCACTAGGTGATCGAGTTGCAAGTCGGTGGGCTTGTTACTCTTGGAGGTTGCCGCCTCCTGGACGGCTTGGTGGCTTGTGGCTTCGTGAATCAAGCAAGAAGATTGTGCTTAGCTCCGGAGAAGCTTTGTGAGGGGTTGGAGCTCACCCCGCGGGAGATCGCAAAGAGCATCGCTAGTAGAGCGAGACGTGAAGAGCGACAAGTGGTCCGGCCGAGTCAAGTGCTAGAGCTTGTGGTAAGCACTCCACGTGGGAGAGTGTGACTTGTGGGTCACCACTAGCAAGAGGACCGGCGGCAACCTTGCAGCTTGTCTCAACGGAGGACGTAGCTTGTGGCAACAAGTGAACCTCCAGGAAATAAATCACCGCGTCAACATCTTCCCATCCTTCGCGGTGGTTTGCTCCCTTCTACACAAGTTATTTATTTTGTGCATTACTCTACTTGTGTAGTTGTAGTTGCTCTTGTGAGACCGGTTAGCTTGTGTAGCTTGCCACTCACCTTCTTAGCTTGTGTAGCTTAGAAGTAGTTTCTTGTTTAGTTTGTGTAACTAAACAAGTTGCGCTCCTTGATTTGGATTGTGTATCCTTGTCATTGAGCAAGTAGTGAGCTTAGGTGCTTAGTGCGCTTTTGCTTGCTAGTTGATAGGAGTTTCCCCGGTGCTTAAAGTACTAGCGCTTAGGTTTGTCTGAACTTACGCTAGAACGGTTTAGGGAAGCTCAAGCTAGACTTGCACCTTTGCTCCTTGCTAGGATCTTTTGCAAGGTGCTTAGAGTCTTAGTGAGAGGGGTGAATTGTCGCTAGAACCGATTAGGTTTTATTTCCGCTGCGATTTTTTTTGTCGGACTATTCACCCCCTCTAGTCCGCCATCTCGACCTTACACCTGTCAGCCTCCCACTTCAACGTCGGTTATCCACCACCTTTGATGATTAATCTAGGCCACTACCTTAAGTCGGTTTGAACAGAGGACTGAGATTCATCACTACGGCATATATAAGCATCCCCAGACCTCTCAGGGTTTTATATGATCCAAAGAGACGTTCAATCCAGGGTTTCATATTTCACCTGAAGATTGAGAGCCAAGCATCAAGTGAAATATTAGCCTTATAGTCTCTCTAGATTAAGGCTATTATTATCTAGAAGTAGAGAGATAGAGAGTTGGAGAAGAGTTGGAGGAGTTGCCGACCTGTCGATGATTGCTCTAGGACTTGTACCCGCGGATTCAAACTCTTCTTTGGAACTTCTTTCTGAAGAATTTTTCAGTATTCAACTTCTAATCCGAGTGAGTAACATTGCTATTATTGTTCTTAAAATTTACGATTCTTGGTAGCTCCTTGATTGAAGTAGTAATTTGTAGTGTAAGCGTGGTGCTTAGACTATATTTACTTGTAAATGCCCTATACTGTCCGGATCGGTGGTAGCTATTGAGGGTGACTTTACCTTGTTGAATCTTCCATAGTCCACCTCCCGTCAGTAGGATCAGTAGGTTTTCATTACTAAGGAATATATCTTTTGCTGGTATTTTCCTATAGTAATTTCCCCATCAAGAGCAATAGTATCATATTTTGTGAAGATTAGAACGAGAAGCCCTAGCAATCTCCTTTCATCCTATTTTCTCCATCCTTGATAGCAGCTCAGGGGTTAAGTCTAGATTCTAGTCATCCCGTTTTTCCTGTGGTAAAATATAAATAACGATACCTTGGAATACTCCCGAGTGAAGTGCTACATCGGTATCTGTTTGCTTGCAGATAATTTCTAGTGTTTATTTGTTCGAGTTAACTTATACCAACAGCGGGCGCCGGCTTGGACAGGGCGGCCGACCCTTCTCATGCACCGTCATACCATCCAATAGCTGTGGATCCTCCCCAAAGTCGGTATTGAGGTCGATGAAGGCTCAGATCATGGTTGGTATGGTGGTCTGTGGTCCTTGGAGGATGACAAGTGGGTTCATGGATCCTTGACATGTCTCTTGATCCCTCTTGGATGAAACCGACATTGATGAATGGCTTGGATGGGCTCTGGATCACATCCCACGGATCATTGACGTGGAAGGGTGACATGGACAATCGGGCAGGGCGGCCGCCGCCCCCCTTCTGGTGCCCATGTGGCGCTTGAGGTGGCCTATCTGCCATGTTGCATCCATATTTGCCCACTTTTGGTCTTTTCCCTGCATACACATCATTTCTCCAAGTACAAGTGGAATTAGGTGAGTAATAAACTAAGTTCTTCACATTTCATGTTGATTTACCTTAATTAAGGGTAGAATGTTGACGGTAAAACAGTGTGTTAGCAACCGTCAACGCTCAGATTTTGAACTTCACTATTGTGGACTATGGTACCCTGCCACATTGCAAGTGAGAAACAATTGTTTATATATCTCTATTGATCACACATGACACGCCTAGCAGATGGCATGATTTTGAGATCTACAACTTGTGTTTTGAGCGTTTCTTCATCCGAGATCGTTCAAAAATTTCAAATTTTAAATTTTTGAATTAAATGTAATTTTAGTTGGATTCGATGATTTTAAATGAAAAAGTTGCCAACTACAAAGTTAGATAACGTTTTGAGATCTACAACTTTTATTTTAGTTGCTTCTCCATCCGAGATCCTTAACCACCGCTACACACTCAATTATGAGTACAGAACATATGGATTTAGTTGGTGTTAACTTCTACGAAATCTTGTGAATCAAATAGAGAGACATCATAACGACTTTATAAAAACTTGAGAACTACAAAGTTGCATAACTTTCCGAGATATACAATTTGGTTTGGTCGCTTCTCCATCAGAGCATATGGAATCCTTTGGTATGAAACTATACAAAATCTTATGGTGTATATTTGGATATCCAAAAAACCTCAAATAAAAAAGTTGAACTTCAAAGTCGTAGATCTCATCGAGTCCTACAACTTTGTTATAAAGTTTGTCTTCAGCAGATAACATATGTGAAAGTTATAAAGTTTTTGGTGCAGCATATTACTGTCAGTTCAAGCTACGAATGCCAGTGATGACCAAATATCACGGCCGGTTATTGACTAAAAGTGGTAGTGATGACCTAAATATTACTGTAGGTTGTTCTTATCTCTGTCTGTTTTAGCCAAAACCATCATTTCTGTAGTAGTGGAAACAATAGGCACAACAACACATGCATGACAAGCATAGTCGAAAGGCAACACATCTGTCTTGCCACGAGGGCTATTATCGGTTTCATTGCCACGAATGGCAAACTATTTTTATTTTTACTTCCACAGAAGATTTAAAATCACCTTTGTTCCAAGTTTACGGCGGGCTCAAATCTAAAAAAACAAGATGAAGTTTTTATCAATAAAATGCTACTATCATTTTGGTCTAAATATTTCACCTTGAACTTTCTATATGAATTCTATTCGATATAATCTTGATAACATTCGCTTACAACGTATCTGATTTGCACGAAAAAATAAAAGTACATTGTTGGATGGTATTGTTTTTTTTTAAGAAACAGGAGCACAAAACAAGCTACAGAAAAGCATGAAACAAGAAAATAGAGCACGAACTCAAGAAATAAAAAAAGAGAAGAAAAAGATAAACAAAAGAACGATTAGAGCAAAGTGTTTTGCAGCCATAAAAAGAAGGTATCTCAACTTTCTTTTTGATCCTGAGCTTTAAGTTGATCAACTCAGTTTTTAAATTATTATTTCTGGACTTTTCTGGACTGGGTTGCTTGCCTTTGAAAATTGAGTCATTTCTTTCTAACCAAATGCACCAGCTAACAAGAACAAAAAGGTCCATGAATAAAGGCAAATTTAACTGCAACTTGAACTCCTCAATTGTGAGGGAGATACTGCTCTCATGGGAAGGCTGAAAGTGTAGAATGTTCCAGCATGCCAAGGAAAGGGGCAGCATAGGAAGAGGTGCTCCTGAGTTTCCTCTATATTTGCAAGGCAGAGAATGCAATTGTAAGATTCTAAGTGCATATTTCGCCTTCTCAATATATTTCTAGTGCTCTGCTTATCCTTGAGAAGCAACCAAAAGAAAACCTTATCCTTTAGTTGGCAAGAAGTGTTCCATAGCCAATGAAAAGATATAGGTGAACTTTTGAGTGTCCCGAAATGCTTCTGTAAGCTCTTGAAGCACTGAAATGAGGTGATCCCCAAATGTAGCTCCACCAGTCAAGTTCTTGGGAAGGGTCTAGATCATCCAGAATTATTGATAGTGACCCGAACTGAGAGAAAGCCTCTTCAGAGAGGAGATAAAAAAGGCTAGTTATGTCTTGAGTGCTGAGAACCCTTTCCATAGATATTATTTTTTTTTTGCAAATGAGTGCAGCTTTGGAAAATTGAGTTTTGGATCTGAAGCTGAGACTGCTGTCCTACCTTTAAATTTTTTTGATAAGTTTTAAAATATCTCTCTACCAAAATGAGCCCCTCTTAGAATTGGATGGGACCCAGCCATTAGAGTAGTGAGTCTCCCACACAAGATTAACCCATGGAATATTCTTTCTGTTATAGAGTTTATCAAGGTTCTTGAGCAACAAGGCATCATTTTGAGTTCTCAGGTTCAAGACCCCCAGACCACCCTCTTCTTTTGATTTGTGGACAAGTTCCAAGCTGCTTTTGGTGGTTTTCTGCCTTTGACTTCTGTCCCCCTCCATGGACAATGCTTTCTGCAGATATCTATCTGCTTTGTTATTGATTTGGGGAGGGAAAGAGTACACATGAAGAAAGTTGGAATAGAAGAGAGAACTAAATTTGTAAGCTCAAGTCTTCCAGCCTAAGAAAGAAAAGAAGAGTTGTTTGCAAGCTTTCTTTCACATTTGTTAACCAAAGGCAAAAAATCTTCCACCTTTGGTTTAGTCAGTCCAAGGGGTAGGCCTAATAGGTGATTGGAAGATTGCCTTTGAAGCAGCCCAAAGTTCTAGACAAGTGTTCCAATTTCTGCTCTAAAAAATTTATAGGGATGAGAACTGACTTGGAGTAGTTAACCTTTAGGCCTGGTACTTCTGTAAAAACTGTAAAGCACATATTTCAGAAATACGGGTTGTCATGTGGAAGCTTACATGATTACTAAAGTATCATCAACGTATTGCAAGATTGGGAAGTCAGTAGTGGACTAGAGTGGAATTGGTCTTTGTAGAAGTCCCAAACTCATGGCTCTATTGAGGAGTGCCCGGAGGAAGTCTGTAGCAAGCACAAATGAAAAGGGTGAAAGTGGGTCACCCTATCTGACCCCTCTTTTACAGTGAAATGTTTTCCCAGGTATACCATTAAGTAAAACATTGAAAGTAGCAGTAGAGAAAATGAGTGTGATCCAATTAATCCATTTGTCACCGAACCCTGCACTTTAGGACTTCCAGAATGAAACTGTGCTCCAACTTATCAAATTCCTTTTCAAAGTCTAACTTCAAAATCATGATCTCCTTCTTTGAATGATGACAAGTATGCAAGTATTCAAATGCCAAGCAAGACAATCTTGGATTGTTCTGGTTTTGATGAAACTATATTGGTGTTTGTGAATGAGTTTCATGATCATCTTTTGTAGCCTATTTGCAAGGAGTTTAGTAATTAACTTCAGCAAAGAGTTCAACAGTGAAATGAGACTATAGTCTGAAATCGAGGATGCACCATCCTTTTTTGGGACTAAAGTAATGTAGGAGGTGTTAATGCTCTGTAGGCAGACTGTCTCATGATGAAAACTGATACATAGAGCATAAAAATATTCTTTTATGAATGGCTAGCATTTTTGGATAAACTCGTTGTTGAATCCATCAGGCCCAAGAGACTTGTCTAGCGGCATAAGATTAACTATTGAATCAATTTCAGCTGCAGAAAAGGCTTCCTCAAGAGAAGATAACACAATTAAAGGTTGCAAAAGATTTTTCATGTGGAAAACAGAAGCCAAAGATTCACTTCCTCCAATCCTATCCTTTTATGCTTCCCAAATAGCTGCTTCTTTATCTTAATGAGAGGTTAAAATTGCTCCAGAGGGGTGATGATATTTCTTTTGAATCTAATGGTAGTATTGGCATGAAAGAATTTTGTGCTCAGATCACCATATTTGACCCATCTAACAGTTCCCCTTTGTTTCTAGTATAATTTGTGCTAATTTAAAAGATTTTCCATCTTGTTTCTCAGGATCTCTCTGAAATTCTATTCAGAAATACTCAAAACTCCATGTTCTTCAATGCTCTCGATAAAGTTCAAGATTAGTTTTATTCTGCTTTGGTTGCCTTTAATTTCAAAGAGGTTCTTTTCCATGCTTTCAGTGACTTCCTAAGGTTTTTGAACTTGGCATTGATGGACTTCGCTGGGTCACTTTGATGCACTGGTAAGTTTCAAGCCTCTTGAATCACTTGGAGGAAATTGCCCATCTCAAACCAAAAATTTTCAAACTGAAATACATTTCTTTTTGGGATTGTTGGTATAAATTAACTGCACTCTATTAAATATTATTATTATCAGATTATCTGCAAGCACACATACCATTGTAACACTTCACCCGGAGGTTTTAAATATCATATCCATAGAGAATAGTAGGTGATAATGACCAAGCCAATGAACTTAACCCAACAATTAGGATAGATAATATTAAGAAAGAGGAGGCAGCTAATGAGTATTTAGTTTCAACAACCGGTAAGCTTTGTATAATATCGTCCTAACTGGACAGTGACATGAATAAGAGGCAAAATCAGAGTTCCCTCCTACCAGACACTTATACACCTATCGATCCTATGAACGGGAAGTGGACTACAAAGGACTCAATGCAGCTGTCACCTACGCGATCTACCACTATCCGGCCAATCAGGGGACATTCACAAGTAAACCTAGCCTAGGCACCATGCCTACACTACGAAATACTACTTCAATCTATAGGGTCCTAAAGATCAAAGCACTCAATATGAGTTGCAAACTTAAGAACAAATAAGAACAAATGCTTACTTGAATCAGACGTTGAATACAAAAATACCTTAGAACGCAGCTTCGGGTGAGGAAGCTGAATCTAGAAGAATATAGCCACGAAGAAGCACCGACAGGCCGGAACTCCTCCAGAATCTCTACTCTCCTACCCTATCTCTCTAATCTCTAAACAAGACTATATCTAGATCAACTAGTCTCTCCTAATTGCTATAACTAGATGAACTAGAACTAGATCAACTAGAGGGACCCTAACCCTAATTTATGTAGAGAATATGAAGCACCGGGGTGTAGAATGCCTCTTGGAGGGGCCTTGGGGCGTCATTATATAGGCCGAGGTGGGGTAGGGGCAAGAAACCGCCACGTCATCGATCCGCGTCTCATGTTACGTGCACCGTCAGATCAAACCGACCTTAGATCGACAGAGGGATCCTTTACTTGGGTGCCAAGGAAGCGTGGGAGGAAGATTCTAGAAGGCGGGCCCCGAGACCTGACAGGGGGGTGCCGGCCGGCCCCACCCTAGGGCCGGCCAGCCCACCTGGTGGAGTCCGGGGCCCAGGTTGCTCGGGTGTGTTCCAGAGGCTTCTAGTGTTCTCGTGATGATGTTTCCTTCGCGGTTAAGTTTCGTGTCTTTTATGCTCTTTAACCCTTCTTTTATGCTTTTCTGGAATAGCCCCTGGAAAATACAGAACATGCAAAACTCGTGAAAACTGTCAGTTAAAACCCTAGACTAATGTTTATTTATGTGTCTTTTCATGTTTAAAGTTCTAATAAAAGTTGACGTTATCCACCATCAACAACTCCCCCAAGCTTACCTTTTGCCAGTCCCTTTGCAAACAAGCTAAGCCTAATGACTATTATATTTGGATCAGGAGTTGCTACAATGCTTTCATGCCTTCCAAGTATACATGCTTTCAAACAGAAATTCTTCTCCAGATTAGACAAAACTGCTCTAACTCTCGAACTTACCCATTTTACCTTTAACTATGGAGCTTTACAGCTTTTGCATAAGTCTTGAGCAATTGAAAGACAGAACAATTAAATCAAGCACTATGTCTCAAATTCTTCACAGTACCAATATTCCGAAGTTTTGCAAGTTTTCAAAAATAAAACTCAGAGCTTAATTGTATGACACCCTCAAGTCTCTGAATATATGTGGTATTTATGGATCTCACTTAAGGCATTAATGATGTTATGCCTTCCTACAACTAAGGATTATAGTGGAGCTTATAGGAGTGGCAATAACAATGATGAGCATACTTGCAATTCATATATTGTGAAGTCAAACAATGGATCCACAAAGAGTCAAGTCATACAATCAAAACAAGATGTGCATGTGTATGGAATATGGTGGATAAGTGCATATATAGTGGTTAATCCTGATTCTACTTTTGCTCTTTGAAAATGATTCACTCTCCTTTTTGGAACTTAGAACTTTCGCAGGAAACATGGGCTATCTTTTAGTCTCCTTGTCTTCTTTTCTTTCTCTCTCTTATTTTTTCAGGGAGGCGGGCATCTCAGTACCCATTGTTTTAATTGTTAGGACACTTGTCCATCTTTTACTCCCTTTTCTTCTTCTTTTTTTAATACTTTTGCATAACCACATGCATCCTTTGAATATAAATAATTGGAGAGATAATGATAAGAACTTAGAGCAATCAAACAGGGGCTGTCCTATGGGTATATTTTTTTAGGTGTTTACTCCTAGTGCAGGAGAAAAACATTTTTAAGGTGGATCTGGATAAAAGTGGAAAATGATTGCGCTTACTCCCAGTGTAGGGGTAATGCATATGTGGGTGGAGTGTGTAAGTGATCTTGATTTTAAAAGCATGACAAGGCTCTCATAAGGTATACAACAAAGATTGACTGAACTCAATGCAAAGCAACTAGCATAAATGTGCAAAGGTTTTTCTATCTCTAAATGTATCATATATGGCTTTGGTAGGAATTCAAACTTTGTCATACAAGAGCTCATCATATAAGATTTTAAATTTTCAAAGTAAATCCGCAGAACTTAGTATTGCTAGGAATAAGATAAATAGCAGCTCAACCTTTATGAATCATATCAATCAATTACCTAAACTTAGCTCAAGCATAAGCCTCCGCAAGTTTCAGGTTTAGAGTGAATTCTTAGGTCAAAACAGTAATATTTAAGACTCGGGAGAATTTAAGGTTGAAAACTAGGCACTTGAAAGGAATTACGGCAGAGCAACTATTCATCATCTCCAAGACAAAATTTTAATGTTCTCCAGTTTTTATTAGACTCTAAACTTAACTAGACAGACTGTAGACACACTCTATGACCACTCTAGTATATAGCTAAGTATTTATTTGGTTTTTAAATTTTATCTTACTAGCTAACTCACACAAAAAGCGATATGGTACAATAATAATATGGTGAGAAACTTATAATTAGCTGGATTTTAAATTGAGGGTGCTCTCCCCCAAGCTGGATATTTGACAGGGTCTTTGATGTTGTAAATTGAGTGATCCTTCTGGGAGCAGGTGTATTGACAGCGTAAGGGTGTCGGGTTGACAAGCTCTTTGATCTTGTATTGTCCTGTGAAACTCAATTGCCAATAAAAATACCAAATCTCATGGAGAGGGGTTAGTTTTAGTACCACTCCATGGTAAGTGATTTATTTTATATTTTCAGCAGAAGTTTCCTAATTGAGTGGACCTTCATGTGCCCATATATTTTTGGTTTTTTCTAAAAAGTGTGGACCTTCATATGCCCACGTATTTTTGGTATTTTTAGATTTTCCTATGATACTATTGTGAACCTTCATGTGCTCACATTTTTTTGGTATTTTATGACTATATAAAATAGACTCGATAATCGCTAGATATAATTACCTGATAACTAGGGGATGCTCCTCCCCCAAACTAGATGTTTGCAATATTTGGCGTTGATGATCTTTAGAGCAAGCTTGTCAGCAACAGTCCTAGTGGGTTTCACTGATGGACTCACTCCTCAGACATAGTGTTATCCTGCATAATTGTACTCCAACAAGAAAACCAAAACTCGAGGCTCGAATTTAATAAGAGGTTAGCGATCAGTCAATAAGTAATTGATTATTCTCTGAGTTGATTATAATTGATAGATTCTAGCAGGATTCTCTTTTTAGGGTTTTCTAATTTTCTTATGCAGAAAAGTAAATATGTATACATAATGTATATTTTATTTTTATGCCACCACGGAGAATATTTATTCTCATGGGGTTTAGGATTTTTATGATGCCATGATGAATTTTTATTTTCTTTTCTATGTCACCATAGTAAATATTCCTACGGGGTTACCATGAGTTTATTCACTTAGTGTTTTAATATTTTATGATGCAGTAAATAAGGTAATAAATATTTTTATTATTATATATATATATATTTAACATGCATAAAGATGAATATGTTAAAGTAAAATTACTAATGTAAATTATGAATACTAATTAATTAGTTAACTACCATGTTACCTTATGGGAAGGGTGCGGAATTTAAAGTCTACCGATAGGACTTTTTCTTCACTCTTGTGTAGCTTTCCATCTTGGAGATGGAGGTCTTGATGGTTGCACCTCTGGTGATGGTGATGTCACTTTTGTTCTTTTTTTGGCCAGCAGGTTGAAGTAGAGCATTTATAGTGGATGCTGGCAGCATCTTGCTCAGCGTGCATGTTCACAGAACTTTCACTTGTAGAATTTTAGGAATTAACAAATTTTGCTTGAAGTGTTGTCCTGCTAGCAAAACCAAGGTAGAGATCAAGTGCATGGGCTCTGTTGGTGGAAAAACACCAAAAGAACCAAATCTATCTCTTTATTTTTTTCTATCCTTAGGCACATTGAACAAGATGAAATTGGTGTTGTATAATTTGTTTTACTCATGACATGAGTGGTAAGATCAGACGATTAAGCAGTTATGTTGCATTTAAGTTCATATAGCAGAAAAGATTTAAATTGCTTAACCAATGGAAGGGTTGTTTATCTCTACATAATATATAAATTTTCACATGAGTATGACTATCATCTTCCAAAGATAGAATATATTGTTTTAGCACATTTGGTTAAGACTGAGATCAAAAGAATGATGCCACGAACAATCTTAAAGGACAAAGCATGTTGAGTTAATTAAGTTAATCAATTAAAGCTGTAACTCTAATATGTTTGCATCTTCATTTATGTGCATACCAAGATCAAGAGGAAAATAGTGATCGCTTACCTTAAGATATTACCTTTATTATTGGAGCGTGATGGCACTAAGTAATGAAGGGTAGATGACTGGTGGTCCTTTCCTTCTCTTGCATCTTGAGTTGTTCATGAGCATCTTGTCTCCTTTGTTGCTTATCCTCTTTGCCATCTTTTGCTTCTTTGATCTTATGACACAGTTCTTTCATTCATGATGAATGAGCTGTGTCTTCCTCTGCAAAGTATTGAAATTCAGCTTGTGCCCTGTCTCATCTTCGATTTGAATTCACCTCACGACTTACCCAGATTAATTGTGAAAGTTTTCTGCAGGGGTTAGTCCAACAAAATATCCAATGTCTACTACAGCATACGAGCGGCTCAAAAATCAACCTAGACACCACGTCTAATTTAACTTAGGAAGGTATTTTAACCAAAGCACCACACTTAATTCAAAAAGCCTTTTGAAAATAAGATCATCACTCCTAAACTAAGCACCGTGCTTCATTTAAGAAATGTACAAAAGTACTTCAAAGCCTAAATATATACAATAGCATAAAGGTAGCATGAAAGTATTATAGAGTGTTATTCAAACAGAGATGAAAGAGCATGATTATTAATTAACAATTTGAACATGGATTAAAAGGGTAGGGACAACCAATATTAGCAACATAAGATTCTATAAATAAGCTCGTTCCCCCAAACTTGAATTTTACAAAGCAAAGTTAGGTTTCGATGGATTAATGTTGCATGATGATTGGTTGGACATACCTGATGATGTCATCCTTTTACTTCAAACCTGGAATGGTTAGTGACAAAAATACCCGAGGGAATATTTTCATAATTATAATTCTACGCTCAATTCACAAGGGCATTACAGCAAATGGTGCAAACTTAATTCATTTTTTCAAGAGTGGTTATTTTAGGATACAAAGTCGTTCTTAGGAAACCTTCTAATTATTGTACATTGAGTTCATGGGGTGGTCTCCTCTAGAACACCAGCCTTTGTGCACATATCTCAAGATTACAATGAAATCTACAATATTTATGATAAACATATAAATCTACAACCACCCTTTCAATAAATTTATGAACAGGTAGAATGAGGGGGTTGAAGATCTCGTGTGTGATAATGATAGAGAGACCAATTGATCTAGGAGATTTCTCATATGAGCATGGGTTCGATGTGGTGCTAATGAAATAATTCCCATGCTCATTGATATGATCTCCCTTTTCAAACTCCAAGGGTGTTTCTTCATAGATGTCTATAGACAACAAGTTTGTCTCTATTATTTCATGTCTATGACATTCATTGGATGTTTTATTTTCTAGGATTTCCCATGGATTGGTGTCTCTAAGATTGGTTTTGTCCAAGGCTTTCTCTAAACTTGGATGAGTTATGTTTTTTTACAGAAATTGATTTAAGCTCACCATTTGAATCATGACCAAGTTTAGATGCTAGCACTATGGTTTCATCCTCTTCCATCCATTCTTTGATAATAGCATATGTGTTTCTAGTATGTTCTATGCATTCCTGCCATTTTCGTAGCTCTTCTTGGTTATTCCAATAATCTTCATGACTCCTATTCTTGGGATGTCTTAATGGGATCCTAGGGTCATTATGAGACTTAGGAGAGAGAGCAGAAGAAGGATCATTGGGGTCAATGATGGGTTTAGAGATAGGTTCAGATGAGACATTTAATGCAGGCATAGAAGGGGAGAAGATAGAATTGATTCCTATGTGGCTTGGCTCTCCTTCTATGGCATCATTAGACATACCATCCTTGCATTCTTCCCAATGTCTTTCAGGGGGGAAAGGAAATTGACGACATTTTTTCCAGGATGCTCTTCTAAGAAGATCTGATTTACATTGATTTACGAGCATCCTAGATAATTGAAAGTCTAAATCATCAAAGTAGGGTTTCGATGGTTTAGCATTGACAGCTAAATCTTGGGATTGGGGTGATTGCGTTTTAGTTACCAAAACTTCCTCTTCTTGTTCGGGGTATGATTCCTTCTCTTCCTCGGGGAGCTCGGAATTAGATACAGCAACCTTTTCAAGCATAGCCCTAGCTTTACTTATAGGCAAATAAGGAAAGGCTCCTCCAGAGGATAAATCAAGGGACTCCCTAGAGTTTTTGGTAAGACCCAAATAAAAATGTTGAATAAGCACAGGGTCTGGAAAACCAAGGTCAGGGCTAGATGTAACAAGTTCATTAAATTGATCCCATGATGTACTAAGAGATTCTTGTTCTAGTTGCCTAAAAGTTAGAACCTCTTTTCGAAGGTTAACTACTCTATAGATGGGAAAGAAATATAAACAAAATTCAGAGCACAATATTTCCTAATCACCTCGCATACTTCCTACGGCTCGATTATACCACCGTTTAGCTCTTCCGATAAAAGAGAATGGAAAAAGCTTCCGTCTTAAAGTTTTATCAGACATACAAGCAATGTGCAAGCATGCATAGGTTTGCTCGAATTTTCGTAGGTGTAAGTATGGGTTTTCGTTACCTTCTCCTGAGAAGGGTTTATCCCAATCATATTAATTAGACATGGGCGCAGCTCATAGCCAGGTGTTATGATAAGCTCATCAGATTTTGGTGGCCCGAAGCTTTTGCGCATGCCAAATAGATAGATAGGCGTGGAATTTAAAGCATCCATAAGGATGAACATAAAATGATAAAAAGTTAGGGACAAAATAGAAAAGATAAAAGTATAATACAAGATTAAGCTAAACTCGGTCAAAATCAGCAAACCGTTCCCCGACAACGGCGACAGAAATGCTTGTTGGTATAAATTAACTGCACTCTATTAAATATTATTATTATCAGATTATCCGCAAGCGCACAGATACTATACCGTTGTAGCACTTCACCCGGAGGTTTTAAATATCGTATCCACAGGGAACAGTAGGTGATAATGACCAAGCCGATGAATTTAACCCAACAATTAGGCCAGATAATATTAAGAAAGAGGAGGCAGCTAATGACTATCTAGTTCTAACAACCGGTAAGCTTTGTATATGTTGACGCAAAATCTGGTTCTGCAGCTAACACAATAGCGAAGCCGGAACGATCCACAGGAGCAAGGGTCCGGTAGATCCAGCTAGCTTCAAACCCGGTCTGAGAGTATCGGCAACTCCCAACCATGCCAGTCAATTTGACCTGCAATTGACAAGGAGAGAAAGATAATTAGTAGTTTAGGGCGGAACATGCCGACGTAGCCAGACAGTTACGAATGTATGGCTCTGAGAGCCGATATGAGTGAAGATCGACTAAAGAGCCGATTCCAGCATGCATGAATCGATTGTCATGAAATAAGCATTATAACGTAAAATAACCGATTCATGTGTATCAATGATGATAATATCTTGCATGAGATATATATAATATAATTAATGCACGCGTGTCAAGTCAATTCAATTCATAGTGTCTGAATGTCAAACAGACAGAAATCGGCTATTTAGCCGATTTGGCAGAATACGATCGGTTAACTGGTTTTTCTCGTGAAAGCATAACTGCACCGGCTAATTAGCCGATTCAGGGTCCGTGAAGCAAAAAAACTTGGCGGTAAAATCAGCCACAAGTCGATCTATAAGAATACGGAACTGGCCTAAAGGCCGGCGGTTCTGTATCCATGCAAATCGGCTCTTGCCAAGCCCTCTCATCACGTACGAGCAAGACTGCGATAGTACTGGCCGAATCAAACAGTAATCGTAACAAAGCACAAACACGAGCGAAACATAAATGGACATTTTTCATGTAGATCTAAGACCAATACTATGCAATCTTGATCGGGCAAAGAGATGTTATATTAATAAATAAACAATAAATGACAGATAACATCTTGATAACTTAATGAATCTAACTAAGATGCCAAATTAGTTAGAGCCGATAACTAATTCATGCACATAATCAAGCTTAACCTAAGCCCTCGTCCACCGGATGACGCTAAACATAGATTAAACAAGAAAACAAACATGAATCGATAACTAATCCTTATTTGATCTAAGCCCACGTCCACCGGATGACACTAAATTTATATGAAACAAGAATCAACCCCGATCTACGATGCTCCCATGTCCACCGGATGACATTAAAGAGATAAAACTTAGCGAGGCATGATGGTACTTACAAGTAAGTCTGCGTCCACCGGATAACACCCAGCCCGTTCGAAGAAACTCGTCGAGAAACTACATTACTCCTACTCCTAAGAGTTTGGCCGGAGCCAAAAGGTAACTTGTATTTATTAATTGATTCCTTGGTTACAATATGCCATGCCCCTTTTTATATAGGTAAAGGGTGCCTGGTCTTTGCCGAGATACGCATACAAGACGAATTCCATAATTTCCGTAACAAACTCATGTACGGACCCCTAGTTTACATATTCATCTAATAAAATATTTAATCTGCATTTGGCCACGCATGCGGCTCGTGGAGACCCCTGCCACTTCCTTTCGTATGAGCCAGTCGTCCGAGGGCCTAGAAACATGCACGTATGTACGTGCTTGAAGTTATTTCCGTTGGCTTATATTTTCACCATGTTGGCAATCAGGACTCCATATGAATCTTCACGCATCTAAAGACATTTCCTTGTATAGCCTGATCACGGAAGTTAATATGCACCGAACCTTCCGGCATCCTTGTACGCCACGATTTCTCCCAAGATACATTCTAAATGTTATTTCTTGCCTTTTCTTGCTCTCACGTGACATACCGGATAATCAGCCAATTATGCTTCCAAATATGCAACCGGACTAGCCAAAACTACATTTTGCTAGCCGGTGAAGAGCGCCAGAGCACCATGCATCTGCAAATATTTCTGAACTAAATTTTGGTGTAAACACAGGCCCCCTAGCTCGGAGTATGAAATCTCATGCTTCGAACTATTCTGATTGGATAGTCTTCTTCAACGTGCCAAAAAACCTACTGGTAGCAATAGTGCATCTAGCCTTCCTCTTTTAATCCTTGAGACATAAGCACATTCTCACCATATTTCCACACTTCTACATGTAAATCCTGTAAAACAATAATTCTCCAATACATGTGGAAATAGGTTAGTAGCAAATGCATATGTGTATAAATATTATAGTTTTCTCCATTTTTAGATAATAATTGGTGGTGTGAAATAGTCATAAATACTGACCACCAATAAAACCCCCCAAGCTTATCTCTTGTGGTATGAGCAAGTGAATAAACTTTGGTTGTTGATCAGAAGATGCTGCAATACCGATTACATCTTAAGAGTATCATGTTTATAACCAAGATTTCTTTTAAATTTGAATAAAATGGTACTTTACTCATCTATTCACCTCTTCAACCATGGGGCGTTTATTTCTCACTAAGTCTTCAAGCAACCGTAAAACAAAACAGCTATAAAATTGCTTATCTTTTATCCCTTGACCACATTTCTTCCGAAGTTTTATATTATTATTATTATTATTATTATTATTATTATTATTATTATTATTATTATAAAACTGTATCACATAATATTGCAAAGTCAAAGATCGAACCATAAGGAGATACAAGTCATATACTTAGATCAAGAAGTGCAAGTGAATATTTCGTATTTTTATTTTCCTTGTACATATCATTCTCTCTAATCATTTTAAAACTATAAGGCTATTGGGCCTTTGGCCATCTTTTATTTTTATTTGGTGATTACGCGATCATCATTTTTTCTTTCTCAGTTCTGGCGGACACGTGTCCGTCTTTTTTATTTCTGAGTTTACAGAATAGTCTCATATCTTATCTTAATCAAAGAGAGAATGCCCATGCCTCATCAAGGAATTTATTAATTTATGACGTGTACGTGAATCTTGATCTTGGGAACATGACTATAATCTCACTAGCGGTCACAATAATTTGACAAAGCTCAATATGATATTAAGTAAATTTTATTAATCATTTCATAAAAACTCTTCGGATTTCAAGTATCTCTTGGAATAACGTCATAGCAAATTCTATCTCCATTCATATTTTACAACTACTTTTAGACAAAGTTCAAACTTTATGCAACCCACAGGCCTTAAAGACTTCAAGACAAATATTAAACCACTAAACTCAAATCTTAAAGAAATCGAAATTATAAATTAGACATGGGTAAAATATAAAACAGAGCATCTATTCATCATTTCAATAATGGATAAACTAAAACACTTATATCACATATTCGTAGAGTGAAATTATCCTTAAGATTTTAAAGTTTTACCCCTTTAAATATTTTCAACCTAAACATTGAAACTGTGAGGGTAGAGTCCCACGTACCATCGTTGAAGATATAGGAGCCAATGAAAGGCATTCGTCTTGTCCCTCTTCGTGATGGATCACTCGACGTCGTGCAACATGTATGCGTGGCGAATCTAGGCCCCTCGAGGCATAGCTGATGCTGGATTTTGAGATGCTGAGTGTGTCCTCCTCAAAGGTCTTTTTTGCCATTAGTTCTTCATATCCGTGTGCATGCTGCTTCCTTCCAGGCCGATAAAGATGCTGACGACTTTTTCATTGTCTCGAAATCGGCCGTTGCAATCTAAGGCTTGGTCTAAACGAAGCTTGATGTTAGTGACGTCTTCCATATGAGCCTCTCTCTGATAATTAATCCTTATCCTCGTTGCTGCTGCCAACGGCGTAGGCTGAGTGGTCAAGCACGACTGCTGGACATGTATCTTCTCGGCAGGTTATGGAGGATAAGTCGATCACCAGCATCTGCCCCATCGGCTAGCCGAGCTCCTGACTGAATCAAGCCGACTTGGCACGTAATGTGCTTGCGATCAAGTTCCTCAGGGGCACGCACCGAATATTTTATGCATCCTGTGAACCTCTGTCCGCCTCGGGGCACGTCAACGAAGCCGGCGGTCATGCAGAAATAGAATGCTACCCGATCCGGTATATCTTGCTTGCCGCTGCTGAATCAATTCAAAAATCCTTTTCTGAAAAATTCCCCTTCTATCTTGATTCCCAAATTTCTCCTGAAATCCATTAATGATTAACTGGGCTTCATCGGCTCCATCTAGCCGATCGGTCGCAGCCATATGCACGTTAGTATCCTCCTTGGAATTCCCTTGTAGGAGAGGCACATGCATGCGGACATGGCTTCCCTCTGGACTCTAAGATGCTTGCAAGCCGTCTTCTGCATGTACAAAATGGCATCATGTATACACCAATTCTTTATAATGCTTGGTTTGGACTCTGCAGGCTTCCATCCTCTAATTTCCTTGGCGTATTTTGGCCAACACCAATAAAATATTCATCTTATTAATGTAACCTTTTTGATCTATCTGGCCTTGCACGTGAGACTTTTCCAAATATATGTGGCCAAATATGGATTCTGGATTCCGTCTCTTGATCGCTGTAGTTGGACTCGAGGTTATTTTCCTATCTATTTTAGCCACTCAAGGCCGATAGCCGATTTGGCTTTAGAATAGCTGATTCAGCTTTAGAATAGCCGACCAATCTCCATGTATCATGAGCATGTATTGATCTGATCCTTTTGCTTGTATCGGCTAATACTTACTCTGATCATCCTATCGGCTATCATCTCCATTCCTCCATTTACGGCTATCATTAAACCTCTAAATGCCCTTTAACATTTTGCTGATTCGTCGTGCGCTGATAAAAATTTTCAACCGATGGTCCCCTATCGATTGTTATTTCTTTGCCTGGTCAATTGCTGCTCATCTACCTAATCGGCTATCACTTCTTTGCTGACTCTGTCATGCATGTTGCCCTCTTGATCATATGGCTTTCTAACTCTTATTTTGTCAGCTTGTTGCACTTGAACTGACACCAGCTCTGCTACGTACATCACTACTGCAGTGCATTGCTGTTGCCTCTTCGAGTGACGGACCATCATAGCATTTGCATAGCCGATCAAGTTTAGTGTAACATCGACTTCACTTCGTCGGCTCTCATGACCAAGCAATTTCTGATAGAATATATGTATCGTCAGTGCAGCAGCAACCCATCATCAGCCCCGATGTTCCGTTCAATCATTGTGTATCGGATTTTACACCTTTATAATAGCCGATCTTAGTGTATCGGCTGACTCTGTGCGCGAGCACCTTCCTTTTATAATAACCAATTCCCACCTTGAATAGCCGATTACCATGACCAACGGATGTCCCGAGCTTATCAAAGAATGAATATTATCATGTGAATCGGCTTTCCAGCGAGATATGACGATGAGACAGATGTCGTTCTTCTTTCTTAGCCGATCAGGAACTGACCTCCCGAGTCTGTAATTGTATAGGCTCTGTTCGCTGGAGCTGATAAGCTAAGCTGATTTCGGCTATTGCTGATTTTTTTGAGAGAAAAACACTGTTTTAGAACTGAAAAATAAGCGTTTTTTAGACGAAGCGAACAGGGCTCTTTATTAAACTCTAAAGGCCGATGATGGTCTTCCCCCTGAATCGATGATTCTTTTTCAGAGCAGTACTTGTTTTTATTGAAATATCAAAACTCCATCGGCCTTCGAGCAGTCCCTGCTCGTCGGCTTCGCCGGTGTCATTCGCCCAAACACTCAATTTTGGTGAGATGGCTGTTTCCTAGGCCGATGTGGACAGCATCGGATCAACAAACGTACGCAGCCTGCATGACCCAGCCGATGCTTTAAACAAATTCAGTTAACTTGCTCCTTGATTTCTTTGCTCATTTAAGCAATCGGCTTATTGATAAAAATCAATGGAAAAATTCACAGTCCATGAAAATGCTCTTTGCCAGAGTTTGCCGATTGGAGATCACATAGGACTTCATGCGAGCTGACGTCGGACCGATCCATAGAATTTTCTCATGATTTCCCAACTGATATTATTACTTTTTGATACATATATGTCACATCGGCTATTCTGGTCGTACTGGCCTTCCTCCTGTTTGATCGGCTATTGAATCCTCTAGTTGCTCTGTTTTTTTCAGAAGAATGAGAAATAATTGGCTTTCTCACCCATCGCTAGCCGACCAACCCACTGGGATCACCACAGCCCCTTGTCTTCGACCAAATAGAACTCAAAAGATATATCATTAATTTTCCTTGCCTAATCTGTCATTTCTTTCCATTAAGCCGGACTTCTTTCTTGATCTTAACGTTCTGTATAGCTTGATATTGTCAACCAGTTGCCAACCAACGGAATGAAAACGTCCCCTTCAACTCCAGCTGTTGGCATGTGCTTTCTTTCGCACGCTGTACACTAGCCGATTTTATTTCAAGGACTCGATCGGCTTGCCACAGATCAACACAGTTGGCGAATACTATGAGACCCTGCCCAACACATCTTTTCAGCCGATAGATCCTCATTGCTACATATGTTTCCATCGGCTATTTACTTTTCAGCCAATCTCATACAAGCCACTAAGCAATCTGATGGCTACCTAGAATTTCCTACCTGCTGATGAGCCGATAGCATTTATCCAAGATCTTTCAAAGCTCCGAGTTGATATAATCACAGGTTGTTTAACCTTGTAATCTTCAGAAACATATGTACTCGGGATGCTATCACAGCCAATAAATATATCAACTATGCACTTCTGTCAGAGGTTGATGTGCCAGATGTATATGACCATGTTGATAGAGCCTGTTCATTTATGAAGTTTGCTGAAGAACCTGAGTAACTGCTGGCATGACTTGGAAATGACCTTATTGGTGATGATGATGAGGACCAAGATTGAACTCGGCGGCGCACAAGTACATACACGGCAGATCCAGGCCCCCCATGCGTGGTCTATGTGGATGACCGAGGCGCCGATCGTGTTCATCTCTCTAAGATTTTTTTTATGTGTTGGCTCCTGAGCAACCGGGATCTTGTTGGCTTGAGAATCAAACAGTTCTGACCAGACTCCAGAATTCGCTCCTCATCCCCCGGCTGCAAAAACTGGGAACGAGCCGAACACAGCTTCAAACTATTGTTGGCGAGAGAGGATGTGACTATACGCTATTCATTTCTTTTAGCCGATTCAGCGTTGATATACCAGCAGTCGGCTCATCGTTGAAACCATCAGCTAACTGATCTCCAAGTATTGCAGCCGATTTTCCAGAAGTAAGCTTAGCCGATTGTTTCATCGGCTACACATAGTTGATTGTGCGTCTATCAGCAAATGTATATCCAATCCCTCCATGTTGCATACGGTTGGCCACTTCTGAGGTACTTCTAGCGGACGCTTCAATCTGAACTAGTTGCGCCACATTTACTGCCTGTGGCATGTTTGGATGTTGCCACCTTCATTGCTCATATTCAGGATTTTTTCTGATTTCCAAGCTAAAATTATTAATCGGATCTTTTCATGATGGCAGACTTGACGTACTGCTCGTGGGCACTACCTCGATCGAATGACACCAAGCAAGTTCTGGATGACAATAAATTTGTGGAAATCAATCAACCGACTGCCTTTCTCATTGCTTCATTGGCTATTATCAACAAAAGCAGGAATCGGCTTTTTCCTTCCCCCCAAATATATTCAAATATTCTTATAGTCGATACTCCTTCTTTGGCCAGTTGATTCTGTAGTATCCTGAATAGTCGATTCTTACTTGTACCAACCAAGAGCCGATTCTTGTTATCCACAACTGTTGCTTAGCCGATACAGTGACTGTACTCAGTGAATCCATCCACCATATAATATTTAATATACTCTGCCAGCTGTGGTTTGTTTCAGTTCCTCATGCGGGTGATCAGAACGGGGTAATTAATCGTACTTCATCCCATATATTTTCCATCGGCTATCTGAACCACAAAGAGCCGATGTGTATTCTGCGTTGTATCGCTAATGCTGTAGGCACGATCTTTTGAGCTGATATGTCTGTTTCGGTCATAATCTGAGTCCGATTTAGCTGACAAACGTCCATGCATTGATACTTTGCAGATCATGTGGCTTTATCGGCTCTACCGTGCTTTTGAGAAGAACAACGACACATGAATATTGGTCTCTTCTCGAATAGCCGATTCCTTCGAACAGCCGATTTCACTCCATCAGAAATCATCCGCCCAGAATAACCTTCCGAACAAATCACGTGCATCGGCCATCATCTCACATGTGTGCTTATGTTCCTTCTCAAATTTCGAGATGTGCCTTGCACACATATTGATTAACCGTATATCCCTTAATAAATACGGCACACATGAGTATATTGTGTTTTTTTAGCCGATGCAACATTCTTTGAGCGGTTAAGCGCAACGGCATAACTTTTGACCTTCTCGACTTGTCATCTGAATTGATGATCCGGTTGACTTCTTGACCAAATGATTGTGGTCCCACCAGGCATGCCAAAAAGTGTATTGACGCAAAATCCGGTTCTGCAGCCAACACACTAGCGAAGCCGGAACGATCCACAGGAGTAAGGGTCCGGCAGATCCAGCTAGGTTCAAACCCGGTTTGAGAGTATCGGCAACTCCCAAGCGTGCCAGTCAATTTGACCTGCAATTGACAAGGAGAGAAAGATAATCAGTAGTTTAGAGCGGAACATACCGGCGTAGCCAGACAGTTTCGAATGTATGGCTCTGAGAGCCGATATGAGTGGAGATCTACTAAAGAGCTGATTCTAGCATGCATGAATCGATTGTCATGAAATAAGCATTATAACGTAAAATAACCGATTCATTTGTATCAATGATGATAATATCTTGCATGAGATAGATATAATATAATTAACGCACGCATGTCAAGTCAATTCAATTCAGACTGTCTGAATATCAAACAGACAGAAATCGGCTATTTAGCCGATTTGGCAGAACACGATCGGTTAACTGGTTTTTCTCGTGAAAGCATAACTGGACGCTAAGCCCTAACTAAGATCCCAAATTAGTTAGAGCCGATAACTAATCCATGCATATAATCAAGCTTAACCTAAGCCCTCGTCCACCGAATGACGCTAAACATAGATTAAACAAGAAAACAAACATGAATCGATAACTAATCCTTATTTGATCTAACCCCACGTCCACCGAATGACGCTAAACTTATATCAAACAAGAATCAACCCCGATCTACGATGCTCCCATGTCCACCGGATGACATTAAAGAGACAAAACTTAGTGAGGCATGACGGTACTTACAAGCAAGCCTGCGTCCACCGGATGACACCCAGCCCGTTCGAAGAAACTCGTCGAGAAACTACATTACTCCTACTCCTAAGGGTTTGGCCGGAGCCGAAAGGTGTCTTGTATTGATTGATTGATTCCTTGGTTACAATATGCCATGCCCCTTTTTATATACGTAAAGGGTGCCTGGTCTTTGCCGTGATACGCATACAAGACGACTTCCATAATTTCCGTAACAAACTCATGTACGGACCCCTAGTTTACATATTCATCTAATAAAATATTTAATCTGCATTGGCAACGCATGCGGCTCGTGGAGACCCCTGCCACTTCCTTTCGTATGAGCCAGTCGTCCGAGGGCCTAGAAATGTGCACATATGTACGCGCTTGAAGTTATTTCCGTTGGCTTATATTTTCACCACGTTGGCAACCAGGACTCCATATGAATCTTCTCGCATCTAAAGACATTTCCTTGTATAGCCTAATTACGAAAGTTAATATGCACCGAACCTTCCAGCTTCCTTGTACGCCACAATTTCTCCCAAGATACATTCTAAATGTTATTTCTTGCCTTTTCTTGCTCTCACATGACATATGTTGACACTTCTTAACGCAACCACCAGAGACAGGGTGTTAGGCTATCTCTGATAACGGTGACAGAAGTGCCTGAGGGTATTTCTTATGTCTATTGAATAATTTCGCAAACGCACAAAATATACCGCTGTAGCACTTCAACCGGGAGTATTTCAAGGTATCGTTATTTATTTTTATCCCAAGGGAAAGCGGTTGCTAGGAATAATTAATAAAAAGAAAGAGAGATCCTTAAGTCTATACCAACTTAGTACCAGCTAGTGGTAGGAGGGTAAATTGATAGGTAGAGGAAAGGGTAATGAAACCAACACACAACAAGTATTAAGATAACTAAAAGATAACTAGTAGAGTATAGTTAGGTGGGAGGACAACGAGTGAGTATAAGACTCCTATGACACTTACTTTACTCTTATGACTTATCCTATCAAATAGATGACTTATACTTAGATAGTACCTTACTACGGTGTGCAGGGGGCAGTGCGAGACAATAGAGGACAAAACCTCTACCCGAAGCGTCTACACTCTTATGGGAGCCTACCTTTTAAGAACTTGCTTAAAACACGTGGAGGGATATTACGACTAGACAGGGCTGTCACCACCTGCTAGCACCCACAAACAATCCGTGCAACAAGCCGTAATCAAAGGCAAGATCTAGTCTAAGCACCACGCTTACACTAAGTCTCACTATTCTAGTTGCGTACCAACAACTAGAACACCCTATGACAGGCAATGAACTAACACACGTTGAGTTGGGACAAAATCACTATCAAGTATAAAACAACTATGAAATAAGACAAGACACAACAATACTATAAAAAATAGTAAAGACTAAGTAAGAACTTAGTGAAGTAAAGTAAAGATAATATATTGATAAAGGATAAAGTCTTACAGAAGGAAAGGTACAAGAGCTATACCAGACTCTCCAGCAGACAACTTCGGAGACTCCGAGCGCAGCTCGACTCGACTCTAACTCCCACACTGGACTAATACTACTACTAAAGAGTAGAACTCTAGCTTGCTTCTTGAGTTGTATGGTGTATGGTGTCTTCTTGAAAGGGAGTGGGCAGCCTCTATTTATAGTGGAGAGTGGAGGGATGCCACGTCAGCGATCCGTGTGCTCCTCAACTCTCTACCCTTGGATCCACTGCCTTGTAACCGCCTCAAGATGGACGGCTGTGGTAATTTGAGCACATGGGAAGCATGTTTGGAGTCGGTGGAGGTCAACCGACCTGGCTGGGCACCAGGGGGTTCGGCCGACCCCACTCTGACTGGTGGGCCCAGCCAGGAGCTTCTAGAAGGAGTCCCCACCAGTCAGTGATGGTGTAGGTGGCTTGGTTCCCTATCTTGTGGTTCGGCCGACCCACCCCTGGTGGGTGGGTCCCACCACAGTGGCCCCCATCTGTCATAGACTCTTCCCATGTGTTGGTCCTGTCTTGGTTGCTTCGTTTCATGCCTCAATCCGTGTGCCTTTGATCTCCACGGTTGAATGAAAGCACAAGTTGATCCGATGGATGAATTGACTTGGTTGGAGTGTCACACGGATCCTGCCACGTCACCAGAGCCAGGTGGGCCCCATGGACAGTTCAGCCGACCCATGGGTGGGCCCACCCTTGGCTCTCATCACCTTCATTTGATGTTTTATGCAATGTGTTGAAAGGTGGTGGCCTGGGGCAACATATCATGGTTCGGCCGAACCATGTATTTAGCCCCTAGCTGCTCACTTTTACACTGATTTGGTGTTCCCTGCAATCACAAGCTAAGAGTATATGTGGAACTAGTTATTGATAAAATATGCTCATGATATGTTTATCTTCCCTTGAATCCGAGGCCTGTTGACGGTGTTTGAATGTGAAAATTTAGGGTAATTCCACCGTCAACAACATAACGGATAATCAGCCAATTATGCTTCCAAATATGCAACCAGACTAGCCAAAACAACATTTTGCTGGCCGGTGAAGAGCGCCGGAACACTATGCATCTGCAAATATTTCTGAACTAAATTTTGGTGTAAACAGTATAATACCGTCCTAACTAGGCAGTGACATGAATAAGAGGTGAAATCAGAGTTCCCTCCTACCAGACTTATACACCTATCGATCCTATCAACGGAAAGTGGACTATAAACGACTCAACGCAGCTGTTACCTACGCGATCTACCACTATCCGACCAATCAGAGGACATTCACAAGTAAACCTAGCCTAGGCACCACGCCTACACTACGAAATATTACTTCAATCTATAGGTCCTAAAGATCAAAGCACTCAATATGAGTTGCAAACTTAAGAACAAATAAGAACAAATGCTTACTTGAATCAGACGTTGAATACAAAAGTACCTCAGAACGCAGCTCCGGGCGAGGAAGCTGAATCCAGAAGAATACAGCCACGAAGAAGCACCGACATGCCAAAACTCCTCCAGAATCTCTACTCTCCTACCCTATCTCTCTAATCTCTAAAAAAGACTAGATCTAGATGAATTAGTCTCTCCTAATTGCTACAACTAGATGAACTAGAACTAGATCAACTAGAGGGACCCTAACCCTAATTTATGTAGAGAATATGAAGCACCGGGGTGTAGAATGCCTCTTGGAGGGGCCTTGGACGTCATTATATAGGCCGAGGTGGAGTAGGGGGCAAGGAACCTCCACGTCATCGATCTGCGTCTCATGTTACGTGCACCGTCAGATCAAACCGACCTTAGATCGACGGAGGGATGCTTTACTTGGGTGCCAAGGAAGCGTGGGAGGAAGATTCCAGAAGGCGGGGCTCGAGACCTGGCAGGGGGGCACTGACTGGCCCCACCTGGTGGAGTCCGGGGCCCCGGTTGCTCGGGGTGTGTTCCAGAGGCTTCTAGTGTTTTCGTGATGATGTTTCCTTCGCGGTTAAGTTTCGTGTCTTTTATGCTCTTAACCCTTCTTTTATGCTTTTCTGAAATAGCCCCTGGAAAATACAGAACATGCAAAACTCGTGAAAACTGTCAGTTAAAACCCTAAACTAGTATTTATTCATGTGTCCTTTCATGTCTAAAGTTCTAATAAAAGTTGACGTTATCCACCGTCAACAGGGATGGTTGTTGAGATGCTAATGAGGCAAGGACTATGATCAAGGGCTCCATATTCAAAGTTGTGGCATTAGTACGTGGATAATTGATTGCCCAACTAGTAGAAGTGAAACACCAATCAATCCTTTCGAGAAGATGGGAGGGTTGTTTGTTTGTTCAAGTGAATTTCTTTCCAAACAAAGGTATCTCAGTGAGATCTAGGGCACTAATAGCTTCGTTAAATAGGAACATCTCATTTAAATCCACTACTGGTTTATTTCTATTTTTTGGTTTTCTTAGCAAATGGAAATCTCCAACAATCAGCCAATCTTCATCCTCTAGAATACTGATATCTTTAAACAAGTCCAAAAACTGCAGTTTCCTTTCATGTGTACTGGGACCATATGTATTAGTCAATATCCAACAAGAGTTGTTGTGCAGTGAAGTGAAGAATCGTGATAGAGCATATTCGTTCTGGAAACTTGTCTGCCCTTGAAACACATTTCCTTTCCAAGCCACCAAAAGCCCACTAGAGGCGCCAACAGAGGGGAGAAAATCAGAACAAGTAAATGCTGGAGGGCTAAATTTTCTAATAAAATGAAGGTCAATTGACTCTTTTTTTGTTTCTTGAAGGCAGAAGATGTCACAATTGGATTCGCTAATTCTGTCTCTAATGTAATTCCATTACCATTTGGAGTTAATTCCTCCCACATTCCAGCAAAGTACTCTCCAATCTTTAAATTGTTGTTCATCGATGACAAATAATAATAGCACAATTGAAACAGTAAGTTATCGCAAACTTAACTGAAACACAGCTCTTGCCCATATCTTCCTTCTGATCTCTAGAGCTTTCTTTTGGTTGTCTCTTCCCAACCTACTTGGTTGTCTTCTTTCTAGCAAATAGCGCATCTTTCTGATAGCTATTCACTATCAATTTTGCTGAATTTAGAGCCTAGCTTTCTGATTGTATCGGTGGAGAGAGTTAGGGGGGTTAGGAGAGCAGGCACGACATCTCTTGTCTTTGTAGGAGAGGGACTTGAAACCATTGTTGTTTCCATTGAGTCTAGGGTTTCTCCTAACTTCACTTTCCACTATTGGTGTCAAATTCTTTTTCCCTTTACAATCAGCCCAAGGAAAGGGGCTAGGATGTGGTAAATACACTAATACAACAACAAGAGAGGTCGGTGGCACTACCAAAACACCAGAGAGAGAAGAAAGTACAACACCAAGGCACAAAGGCTCTTTAACGAAGCCTCCAAGGAGGGGAATGATGCCGCAACGTAATCTTCGTCAGCCTAGAATCAAGAGGTGACACTGCAGGAGCTTGGCATGGCTTTCGCCCAAACCTTGTGCCGAGGAGTAGAGCAGGCCGAACCAGGATACACAAGCAAGCAATTCTATAGTGACGCCTTCAAGAAGAAGATCCTCGCCATAACTTTCGCGTAGAACCTTTGTCAGTGCTTCTGTTGACCCACTGGAGATGGAGGGGGGTGGGGAAGGGGCGCAGCGGCAAGCGAAGGGAGGTTGTCGGCAGAGCCATTTTGGGACTCACCCGTGATGTGGGAGGCATGCACTGACCATCGTCTTCCTCTAGACGGATGGAGGAGGCGATTTGCCAGCCACCGCAACACCATGTGGAGCCGTTCTTGGACTCGCCCGCAATGGAGGAAGACGCACAACAACAAGCGAAGGAGGGTTGCCAGCCGCCACCACGCCGCACGGAGCCGTGACGGAGGCGCTCACTGGCTAGCGTTATCGCCTGGACATAGGGGTCGCTTGTTGGCTGTCGCAACGCCGTGCGGAGCCACTCTCGGACTCGCTAGCAACGGAGGGAGGCGCGCACCAGCAAGCGAAGGGAGGTTGTCAGCCACTGCCACGGTGCACGGAACTGTTCTCAAACTCGCCCGTGGCGGCGAGAGGCGTGCACCAGCTAGTGTCGTCACCTGGCGCTTGTCGGCCACCGCCACACCACGCAGAATTTTTTTTTTAAAAAAAAGACAGATGATAATTGTCATGGACTCAGGGCTTGCCCAACGCTACACGCTGGCTATATGCCCCAGCCTCCACGTTAGCACCAAATGGCAACATCAACAAAAGTATTGGCTCCATTGGTTGTCAGAGAGGCTTGCAGGACCAGCAGATGCTTCATCTAACAAAAAAGCTTAGGCCCTGTTTACTTGTGAAAAGAGGTGAAAAAATACACTGTAATACTTTCGTTTGTATTTGATAATTTTTTTTTAATTATGGCCCAACTAGACTCAAAAAATTCATTTCGAGCTAGCTAGACAAAAAGTACAAATATGCAACAGCTGCTACTTCATTTAGTGCTCCATACAGGCAAAAAGTACAATTAATGTGATGGGGAAAGAGAAAAGTTTTGGGGAAATAAACAGAGCCTAATCCACTACTCAAGCGCGCGCTCCCTCACACCTTTTCTACTGAATTGAACAAAAGCAAACTTCTTTTCTACTTATCAGGAAGCAGAAATGGCAGTAGAGCAGAGCAACCAACCTACACCCTGTTTAGACGCGCAAAACTTTTAAAATTTAAAAAAGAAATCTTTTTTAATAAGTGTCCAATCATGGTTTAAGGGGGTGTTTAGTTCCTCTCCAAAATCCCAAAACTTCCGTCACATCAATTTTGTGGCACATATATGGAATATTAAATGTAGACGAAACTTTTATATGTTTACACAGTTTGCCTGTAAATCGCGAGACGAATCTTTTGATTCTACTTGAGCTATAATTAGACACTTATTGTAAAAAATTTCTCGCTGCAACAGTGCTAAAATCTTAAAAATTTTGGGATCTAAACACCCCCTAAGTAAGTTTAAAAGATTCGTCTCGTGATTTATATCTAAACTGTATAAACATGCAAAAATTTCATCTACATTTAATACTCTATGCATGTGTCGCAACATTCGATGTGATGGGAATTTTGGAATTTTGAAGTGCATCTAAACAAGGCCTTAGTAGGTGCTCAAGTAGTACTTGATCTATGTGGAACTGAGACCACCAGTTGCTATTAGGCCCCGTTTAGTCCGTGAGAATGGGGTGAAAAGGGGCGAAGGCTCTGTTCGCTTAAGCTTATAAGCAGTTTATTCAGGCTTCTTTTCAGCTCTATAATAGTATTCTCCTCTCACAAGAAATCAGTTTTCAGCTCTCAGGTTTTAGCTTTCAGCGAACAGAGCCGAAAAGTTGCACTGTAGCACTTTCGTTTGTATTTGACAACTTTTGTCCAATCATGGCCTAAGTAGACTCAAAAGATTTATCTCAAGTTAGCCATGTATAAAGTACAAACATGCAATAGTTACTACTTTATTTAGTACTTTATGCAGGTGAAAAGTACAATTAATGTGATAGGGAATAGTGGGAAATATTGAGATGTGACGGGGAAGTAAACACGGCCTAAAGCCTGCGTTGGCCCTGCCCTCATACGGCACGGTACGTTCGTCGTGACACGACCAACGGCCATTGCCCTCACGTGGACCCATCCTGTTCCGTGCTGTGCAAGCGTCGTGCAGGCTGCAGCAGAGGAGCGAACGCCCCCGTGGGCCCATAGCCTGCTGCCGTGCATGCGCCGCGCACCACGCCCACCACGTCTATAAAATCCCCCGTCCCCTTCCTCTTGCCGTGGATCACGAATTCAAATCAAAACCAACGCAACCGACTCGCCCCCAACCAGTGCTGCGCGGGCGTCGCCATCGCCACCAGGCACCAGCCATGTCGTCGTCGGCGCCAGAAATGGCGGAGTCGTCGCGTGCCCGTGCCGGCCAGGAAGGAGAGCAGGAGCCCGGGTCGTCGGAGCCGCAGCAGCGCGAGTGGGTGGCGCTCGTCTCCGTCGCCGTCATCCTCCTCGACAACGAGGACGAGCGGGCCCAGAAGATCGACCTCGGCACCCACGCGCTCTTCCTCGACCTCGACGACCCGCCGAAGCCCTCCTACCTGGTGCTGCACCCGCGCGTCGCCAGGCGCGCCAACGGGCCGCGGTCCGCCTACATCCTCGCCGCCGATGACCGCTCCGCCTGCATCCTCCTCCAGGTCGTGCAAGGCACCCGCCCGGACTTCTTCCTCTGCGACACCAACAGGCGTACCGTCACCATCCTCCCCCCGGTGCCCCCCGATCTCCGGGAAACCGAGGGCCTCGACATCGGCCGGCACCTCAGCCTCGGCCTCATCGCCGACCCCCGCAACCGCGGCCACTACGTGGTCGCCCAGCTCCACCCCACCACCTCGAAAAACCACCACACCAAGCTCCTCTGCTACTCCACCGCCAAAGGCCAGTGGTTCGCCAGGCACCTCACCACCCCGCAACAGGATCCCAAGTGCCACCCATTCTCCGAGAACGTCGTGCTCGCCCACGACGGCCGCCTCTGGTGGATCGCCCTCGCCTGTGGCGTCTTCTTCTGCGACCCCTTCCTCGACGGGCTCCCCCAGCTGCGCTTCGTCCCGTTCCCGTACTACAGCAAGATGGACGGCAACGTCCGCTTCAACCCCCGCATCGGCACCCTCCTCCACCAGCGCCGCTGCGTCAGGCCCAGCGAGGGCAAGCTGCGCTTCGTCGAGATCCGCGGCCTCTCCTACGCCGACGGCGCATCTCCGGCCCGGACTAACCCCATAGTCATGATGTGGACGCTCTACGACCCGGAGGGTCCGAACCCCTGGAAGCTCGAGTAC
This sequence comes from Eremochloa ophiuroides, assembly GCA_038502445.1. Lineage (NCBI taxonomy): Eukaryota > Viridiplantae > Streptophyta > Magnoliopsida > Poales > Poaceae > Eremochloa > Eremochloa ophiuroides. The sequence goes on from JAHLJS010000009.1 coordinate 39,282,813, forward strand.
CGCGCGCGCTTCAACGAAATCTGGGAAAACGAGGTTCCCCACGTCGCCTTCGTCGACCCCAACGACCACTATGTCGTCTACTTCTTCCAGGGCTCGAAGCTCTTCGGCGTGAACATGCGCGAGAGGAAGGTGGTCGCCTGCGAGGAATGCCTGGACCGTGATCAACTCGTGTTCCAATCCTCCCGCCCCATCGTCGATGCCTGGGTGCTGCCGCCGCCATCGCCACCCACGCTTCCGGGCGACGACGACTCCTCACCAGATGGTATGCGCGCGTACATCCCCATTAGCTGCTCAGTTCTAACGCATCCACTTCACTTGCCTTGCTTACATACGGTTACTGAATCGATCGATCAAATGCAGCATGCGTGGCTGCTGGAAATATCGACTTAATGCACTCTGTGTGTCTTCATTCTGGGCATTCAATTGTAAATTGTGATTGATCATACGGTCATACCTAGGCTGGATAGGTCATTGTCAACATTCATACTATTGGCCTATTTGTACATGCTAGTAACAGTAGTCTTTGAACTGGTTTGTGCCGAATTGATGAATATGATCGCATTTCCAGTTTCAGTTGGCATACCTGTGTTTCAGTTTTCTCGTGACATGTGTGCGTTCTCCAATTCATTGCCTGTTGTCTTGCCATTGAGAAATACTATGTTCATTACTTACATAGATGTACTACTCTGTATTTGTTGGCATGTATTGAACACTGAACGCTTGGGTTACAAAAGCATTGTGTGTATAGATGATAGAATGGAGTAACTGAATTTGGTGGCATGTATAGAACACTGAACACTGCTGCTGTTTGGCATCAGTTCTTTATATATTCCTCTTGCGAAAAAGATTTGATTCATGAATCATAATAATAACTATGACTTCGACTAGCATTTGGATTTGGAATGCTGATTGCTGCTTCCGATTGGTTGCTTGACCCTTAATTGTTGCTCTTCTGCATGCAGATGCAGATAGTGTTTTGCCGACAGAGTCTGAAGCCGAGTTCATGAAGCACCGGCTGACCGCGTCTGTTCATTCTTTTTTGATGCAGCGTCCGTTTATTCTTGGCTAAACCGGTTGGAGTGGCAGAGGGGCACGGACGCGTCGGACGAGAGCTGGAGCACATCGCAGATAACACCACCTTCACCTGATGAAGCATCTGTTAGCCAAGCTGATGATGAGGCGGAGATACAGCTCCCTGCTTCTCTATATCCGTAGGTGAGACAGAGAGCTATCGATTCGTCGTGTCAACATGTGGAAGCTTCTTTGGATCTTGCGTTTCAGGTACATAGAGTAGAGCCTGCAGCTTTGTATCATGGACATCTCATCCATTCTCATCTGATGTGATGAAAGCCAAGGAACAATCATACCGGGACCGTTGTTATGAAGATGTGTGTGCCTCTGTCTGGTTTTTTTTTTTGGGGGGGAATGGATTACCTCTGTCTGGGCTGTGAGAACCTGCAATGTGTAGTGTAGTAAGTCGATGGATCAGCTAATACAAATGGAATTCAGTTTTGGTTCTCGTTGTTCATTCCTTATTCCATTTGTCCTTGCATTTATCAAATTTGCCAAAATACTAGTAGCGTAGGTTCATCCAGCAGGTGCTGCTGCCAACTACACTCATTTACTAGCAAGCCTTAGTGTTGGAGTGAAATCATGGTAAAAACAACTCTCGCGTTCACCTCGTACAGCATCTGCATCTGCATTGCGCTCCAGAGCACCAACCCAAGATTCAAACAGACAGAGCATCCATGCATCTGCATCTGCATTCCGCTCCAGAGCACCAATCCAAGATTCAAAGAGACAGAGCATCCATGCTGTCCAGCGCGATTCTCGAGCACCATCGTCGGACACGGACCCCAAGTCTATGTAGCAGCGCTCTGTAATCCGTTGGGGCGACGGTCCGCGTCGGCGTCGACGAACAGCTCCGGCGCTGCCACGCCGTCGATGGCGTCCCGTCAACGTCAGTCAGATAGCCCACGCATCGATCACGACACGACCCGGCCCGGCCCAGGCCACGGCGCTATCTCCAACATGTGCGTGAGGAGGACGATCGGCCAAAGCCACGCCAGTTTCTTGGTAATTGACGAATTTCGGTTCGTAGAAAATGAGAACCGATCGGTTCCATTAAATTTTAGAAACTGAGCATTTCGGTTTCCGATTATTTCAGTTGGATTCCGGTTCTAATCGAACTAACCAAGTTTTTTCGATAGGGGTTAATACAACAAAAGTTTATGCATGTTTTAAAACAAATTTGGAGAACACAACCCCTAATTAGATAACAAAAGTAATTTATAAGAGAATAGTAGCAATATAGTAACACAAATACATAGCAATTTAACATGATATACATCACACATGAACACCAAATAAGTGTACTGTGAAAATATATTTGACGAAGAATCTAAGGATATTTAGTTGATATTGCAAATATTATTACCTTAAATTTGGTCAAAGCAGTTGAGATGCTTTGACTCTCCAACATTCTTGAAATGACTTACAATTTGGGATGGAGGAAGTAGAAGCAAATGAAGCACAATTAATATATTTTGGTTCTTTCGAATAATTTGGCTATGGTTCCTTACAATCTGGAACCGAATAAGAAACCAAGTTTTGTTGGTTCGAGTTCTTTTGGTCCGGTTCCTCGGTTTCCGTCAATTTTGCCCACCCCTACATGTAGCGAGGGGAAGGGGGCGGGCTATAAGCCACGACGTCGTCCAGCCAACACATGGGTGTGGGGCTATGGCCATGGTCCTTCATCAACCCTTTGCCAAGGGTCAGTACACCATTTCCACTTCTCAACCTCCGGAGTTGGGGATTTGATCAGTACTATCCTGTGTTTGCTCCACTTGCTTCTTTGAGAGATTTTAGATTGCCTAAGGTGGAATTTCCTAAATTTGTTGGTTGGCACCCTAGGGTGTGGAAAGAAAACAGTAAGTATTCTGCTATGTTCACTGTTCCAGTTCATATGTGGATTCAATTAGCTACAATTAATTTTCATGGTAACGTGGCTCTTTGGTTACAAAGTTATGAAGCTCAACATCGAATTGACACACCTCAGGCTTATTCCATGCACAGATTTTTAACTTCACTAGTCAAGCCACAAGAGAGTAGGGAGGAAGCTAAAGATGGTGAAGGACGTCAAGAAGCTCACGGGTACCTTGGTTGTCATGGTGGGCGGAGCGGCTGCCTTCGGCACGGGGCGCACGGCGCACGGGCTGTTCTTCGGTCTCCTCCTTATCGGGACGGCAACCATGGGCCATGGGGAAGCTAAAGACGAGGCTCATGGCGAGGGCTTGTAAAAAGAAGCCGTCCAGCAAGACCATGTCGTCATTGCTGCAGCTGCAGGAGCAGCTCCACACAGTGGCGAAGGGCACCTTCGTCCTTGGCATGGCGAGATGGTGCGTGGAGAAAGCGGGCGAGAGGAGCTCTGTGCTCGAGATGGCGAATGAGCTGAGGCGGAGCTGCTCGAGCTCCAGGAGACTCACCGATGAGCTGGAGGAGCACGTTTGCCTGTTCCTTGCTACAATAGATATAGGGCTAGAGTTTCGGTGATCCAAGAGATCTCCAAGAAAGCATGCTAGGAAATGAGCGCCTCCCTCCATTCTGAAGGTCTTATCTTGTCTCAAGGGAAATAAGCCGAAGATGTTATGAAGAGAACAGGCATGAGCAATTGTAAACCGATTAATACACCATTGTCTAGTGTTGAAAAGCTAAATGCGACCAAGGGAGATCCACTTGGACCTGAAGATGCAACAAGATATAGAAGCGTTGTGGGAGCTATGCAGTATCTAACATTGACTCGTCCATATAATTCTTTTGCAGTCAATAAGGCATGTTAGTTTGTCCATAATCCCACAACGGTTCATTGGAGTATTGTAAAACGGATTCTTCGGTACATACATGGGATAAGCTTGGGCTTCATATCCGAAGATCAAAATCCATGTAACCGAGACCCCAAGGCGGGGCGTTTCCCGTCCTATATTAACACTGCACGCAATGGCGGATCTAGAAGAAAAATTTAGTAGGGGCTAGAGCAAAGAGAGATCATCTTCAACCTCCATCCCCAGCCATGAAAACACTTCCAACTCCTTCTTAACTACGGTTTATGGCTAAATTTTTTAAGGGGGGCTAAGGGAGGGCTTCAATGGCACAACCAAGGTAGGGGGGCTTGACCCCGGTAGGCCCCCCCTGCAGATCCGCCCCTGACTGCACGTAACCAAGACCTCAAGTGGCAGCTTGCATATATTGTTCAAACCATTTTACAGTAACCACATATTATTTATGATAGATAATCTATACAACACCATAAATTTGAAAAATTAAAATAATAAAAAACTGTTTTAATCTCTAGTATTTCATGAAGAGTTTATCTTAAATCAAAATAATTGTAGAGTGAGTACATTTTTGTTTTTCTAAAAATGTTATCTATCTGTTGGGGGGGGGGGGGGGGGTCCTATTTGGAGTTATTTGAATCTTATTTTCCGTTCTTACTGTTTCAACAAGCAATAAAACATTATAAAGAAACAAATAAGATCATCAACAAATAGCTACTCCCTCTATCCCAAATTGTAAGTCATTTTAAGAATCTTAGAGAGTCAAACTATCTTAAGTTTAACTAAAATTATAGATAAAAATGTAAAGATTTATGACACCAAATAAGTGTACTATGAAAATATATTTAGTGAAGAATTTAATGATATTTAGTTGGTATTTAAATATAATTATCTTATCATATAAACTTGATCAAAGTTGAGATATTTTGACTCCAAAATTTTTGAAATGACTTATAATTTAAAATGGATCGGGAGTAACAATTTTCTAAAATACTTGTTTCATATTGGTGTGATTTAGAAAAAAAAAATAGTTATGATTTAGATATTAAATCACCTTTGGAAACAGCTAGATGACGAAATTTGCTCAGTTTTAACAGTTAGAAGCAGAGCAGTACCATGTTCAGCAGTTAAGTACTTTATTCATTTTAACCATCCGAGGGATTCTAGTAGCCATGTTTCTGGAAGTGTATTTCATCAGTTTATTCCATATTTTTCACAAGTTATTAACCACAATAGTTCAGCCTGCAGCCTGCTACTTGTAATTAAAACATGTGATGCATGCTTGTAAACTGCGCTACTTTACAATAGTTCAGGTTGTACATGTGCTAGCTTAGCTTGTTCCTGCATTGGAGTGAGCCAATGCAATGACGATGTGTGGGAGGTATATAAAGGATGATGTCTTGTAGTACAATGTTACAACTACTAACATTCTGTTGGGGATTCCTTGTTCGTTTGTGTGTTGGGCAAGAGATGCTTCACCTCTTGTGCAAGCAAGAGAGTAGTACATTTCCAATGTGGCGAAGTACCACAGCACGAAATAAAAGGAACTAACAAAATTGAAGGCCAGTAGGTTCCAACAAGCTAATAAGGGAGTAGGTGTTATGTATATAACAATTCTCTCTCGTTTCTATATTACTTCTTTCTTCAGTTCTCAGCATGGTTCACATGGTGGGCAATTTGTTATTCTCTTACACTGCCCCAGATTTGCATATCACTGCCGGTTCCAGAACCCCCAACTCTGCTGGAATTTTGAACCGGCACAACCACATCGACAGTGATGGGGAGTCAGCATCAGTGCCGGATATTACCAACCGACACAGATGTCGAACCACCATTGCTGGGTCTTGTTTCGACACGGCAGTGTTCCCCGTATCTAACACTGCCGGGTCGTTGTACAACCTGGCAGTGTTACATACAAGAACACTGCCGGGTCGCTAAACAAACTGGCAGTGTTGGCTAAGTGGAACATTACCGGGTCGTTAAACAAACCGGCAGTGTTTACTAAGTGGAACACTGCTGGGTTGATAAGCAAACCGGCTTGTTTATTGTTTATCTTATTTGGAACAATTTAGTTATGATTTTAGATACTAAACCATCTTTGGAAACGAGTCGTAAATTTGCCCATTTTTCGTAATTTAGTAGGGAGTCCAACATCCAGTTTTCGTAATTTAGTACACTACCTATTTTATCATATGAAGGGTGTTCATCAGTTTGCTTCACATTTGTCACGTGAATAGCTACAGTCCACAATCTGTAAAGTTAGTGCACCAAATTCTCTTTGGGTTTCAGGATTTCTTACGGACTCTTGTGAACAAGAAAAGATGTTTCAAGAAGAACCCAACTACATACGCACGTGATGCATTATATTGGTGCAGCCCACGGTGATCACACAGCTGAAGGCCTGAAGGTGTTTCTAGCAGCACGAGTACGAATTACCTGAACTGTCGCAAAATTCCCTTGGGGTCAGCCACAGAAGCAAACCACCAAATTTAGGAAAAAAAAGAAAGCTTTTCAAGTTTCAACACAACTCCAGCACACGGTGGTCAGGAAAGGACAGAGCCAAAAATACCGAACGATGTGGAGTGTAGGAGCACGCTGGCCAGATGCAAAGCGAAGAACGCGGCTGAAACCGCCTAAACCTGAGGCTATGATGCTTGCATATATAACGCCTGGACCCCGCCATTTTAAGCCAAGCAAAGCAGCAAGAGATATTCCAGTTTCTAGTACCGCTCTGCACTACTTGCTCCACCTGAAGAACCAAGATTATCTCCATCCAAAGATCGATACATATGGCGGCTGTGCGCGTTCCGAAGACCCTGGACATTGCAGAGGAGTACAACAGCTCCCTGCGCTCACAATCCAATGTGCGCTTCCTGTCAAAGAAACAACGATCCAAGGAGATGGAAGCTATTCTTGAGACTCAGGAGGACCTCATCATCTCTCCAGTGCCTCATAACATGATGGTGCACCAAAGAACATCTTCAGAGATTGAGCTTGCAATGGCGGATTACTTCGACGCCAGCACAGAGGCCTTAGAGATGTGCAGGCAGCTCCTCAACAGTATCAAAGACGCCCAAAGCAACTACCAATCCATGGACAGCTTCCTCGCTGGCATCTCAGCTGTTAGTACGGCCAGTTCTTCTTCTGGTGCAAGTGCTCCCCATGCACTCGACTTCCCTTCCACAAGCAACAATCCTTTCTGCACCACAACACGAAGCAACTTGAGGCCGATCCACGACAAGTACTCCAGCATACTTCAGAACATCAGGTCAAGCCACAGGAGAGTAGGGAGGAAGCTCAAGATGGTGAAGGCTGTCAAGAAGCTCTCGCGTGCCTTGGTCGTCATGGTGGGCGGAGTGGCTGCTGCGGCTGCATTCGGCACGGGGGCACACCTGCTGTTCTTCGGTCTCCTCCTCATCGGGACGGCGACCATGGGGGCCCTGAAGACGAGGCTGACGGACAGGGCTTGTAAAAAGAAGCTGTCCAGCAAGACCATGTCGTCATTGCTGCGGCTGCAGGAGCAGCTCGACACAGCGGCGAAGGGCACCTACGTCCTTGGCCAGGACCTCGACACGGTCAGCAATCTCATGGCGCGGCTCTCCGATGCCATCGAGCGGGAGAACGCCATGGCGAGATGGTGCGCGGAGAAAGCGGGTCAGAGGAGCTCGGTGCTCGAGATAGCAAACGAACTGAGGCGGAGCTGCTCGAGCTCCAGGAGACTCACTGACGAGCTGGAGGAGCACGTGTGCCTGTTCCTTTCTACGATACAAAAGGCTAGAGTTTTGGTCATCCAAGAGATCTCCAAGAAAGCATGATAGGAAATGTACACCGTTAGTGCAATTATTTTTTAAATATTCATGGGTTTTACACTACACATTAGTCTTTCATGAGATCTTTTTTTTTTTTTTTGGGGGGGGGGGGGGGGGGGGGGGGGGGACACATCTTAGAAATTCTCACAAAACAGTAACATCTAGTCATCAATTTGGTAAACCGTTAGTTAAGCATTTGGGGGCTTGTAACGGTGCCATTGAGGCATCTCGCCTTTGGATGGCTTCAAACTCTATGTGCTACTCCCCCTGTTCCTAAAAAAGTGTCGTTCTCGCTTCCCGAGAAATATCTTTAACTAAATTTATATTAAAAAATATTAATATTTATAGTATAAGTATCATTGAATAGATCTTTTAGTCTAGTTTTTTAATAAATTTATTTGGAGATGTAAATGTTGCATGCATTTTATATAAATCTAGTCAAACTTATGGCACGCACACCAACGGCGACAGTTTTTTTAGGACGTAGGGAGTACTTCTTAATGAATACACGTGAAATCATGTTCTAGAAAAAAAATTGATAGACCGTAACCATCATTTAGTAGGAGTTAATGGCTCTATTCTATTTTCTAATGGTTGAGGAATGAGGAATAAATACAAATGTATGTTTGTGTATGTATTTGTGTTAAGTTAAAGTAAACCATTGATCCATACTTCAAGTATCCATCTATGCTATTAAGAAACATGATAGTACCACATATATATGTATATTATTATGACAGACAATCTTTATTTGCAATACCATAATTATGCATCTTAAAAATAAAAAACTAGTTCAATTTCAAAAATTTCATAAATTGTTTATTTTAGATCAATCAAATTGTAGAATGAGTAACATTTTTTTTTAAAAATGTTATCTATCTGTAGGGGGTTTTATTTGGAGTCTTCATGTTCTTACTGTTTCAACACAAGAAGTAAAACATTAGAAACATAAAAAAAATAAGTTCCAAATAAATTTAAACATATCATCAACAAATAGCTATTACTTTTCTAAAATGCTTGTTTCATATTTATCTGATTTAGAAAAAGAAAATTAGTTATTATAGTTGTTAGATCACCTTAAACAACAAGATGACCAAATTTGCTTGGTTTTAACCGTTCGAAGTCATACAGTACCATGTTCCATAGTTTATTACTTTATTTATTTTAACCATCAGAGAGCTTCGAGTATATGTGTTTTCCATCAAATTTCTATGACAGTTTTGATAAAATTCTTATTCCCTGATTAAGTTTCTGAAATGTGTAATTCATCAGTTAATTTCATACTTGTCACATGAATTATTAGCCACAATAGTTCAGCCTATGGAAGCCTGCTAGCTTGCAGTTAACACATGTGATGCATGCTTGTAAAGTGCGCTATTTTACAAGTTCAGGTGTTGTACATGTGCTATAATATGTGCTTAGCTTGTTCCTGCATTGGAGTCAGCCAGTGACGATGCATGGGAGATATAAAGGATGATGTCTTGTAGTACAATGTTACACCTACAAGCTTTCTGTTGGGGGTTCCTTGTTCGTTTGTGAGTTGGGTAAGAGATGTTCCTCCTGTTGTGCAAGCAAGAGTAGTGTATTTCCATTGTGTCAAAGGACCAATTTCGTCTCACGTTTATATATTATTACCATTTTCTTCAGTTTCCAGCATGGTTCACATGGCGGGCAAATTCTTTTTATCTGTTATATGATGTATTTATGTAGTTCTGAAAATATATCACCAACAAATAGATAACATTTTTCGTAAAATGTACTTTTCTTGTTCATCAGATTTGAAATAATTTAGTTATGATTTTAGATAATAAAACCATCTTTCAAAACAGCTAGTCCTAAATTTGTCCATTTTAACAGTTGGAGGGAGTCCAGCATACAATTTTGTAATTTAGTATTTTACCTATTTAACATTTCAAGGGTGTCCATTGGTTTGCTTCACATTTGTCACATGAAGTAGCCAAAATCTGTAAAGCGAGTGCAGGAGGAAAGGACAACGTTGCATCACTTCAGTACACGGTGGCCAGGAAAGGACAAAGCCGGAGATACCAACCGACCGATGTGGAGTGCAGGAGAACGTTTGGTCGTCATGCGAGCAAGAATGCGGCTGAAACAGCCTAATCCTGAGGCTATGATGCTTGCATATATAAGGCCTGTACCCCTCCATTCTAAGCCAAGCAAGCAGCAGGAGATACTCCAGTTTCCAGTACACAGCCCTTCGCTACTTGCTCCACCTGAAGAACCAAGATTATCTCCATCCAAAGGTCGATGCATATGGCGGCTGTGCGCATTCAGAATGCCCTGGACATTGAAGAGGAGTACAACAGCTCGCTGCGCTCACAATCCAATGTGCAGATATGTGCGCTTCCTGTCAAAAAAACAACGATCCAAGGAGATGGAAGCTATTCTTGAGACTCAGGAGGACCTCATCATCCCTCCAGTGCCTCACAACATGATGGTGCACCAAAGAACATCTTCACAGATTGAGGTTGCAATGGCGGATTATTTCGACGCCAGCACGGAGGCCTTAGAGTTGTGCAGGCAGTCCTCCACAATATCAAAGACGCCCAAAGCAACTACCAATCCATGGACAGCTTCCTCGCTAGCATCTCAGCTGTTAGTACGGTCAGTTCTTCTGGTGCAAGTGCTCCCCATGCACTCGACTTCCCTTCCACAAGCAACAATCCTTTCTGCACCAAAACACGAAGCAACTTGAGGCCGATCCACGACAAGTACTCCTGCATACTTCAGAACATCAGGTCAAGCCACAGGAGAGTAGGGAGGAAGCTCAAGATGGTGAAGGCTGTCAAGAAGCTCTCGCGTGCCTTGGTCGTCATGGTGGGCGGAGCGGCTGCTGCGGCTGCCTTCGGCACGGGGGCGCACCTCCTGTTCTTCGGTCTCCTCATCGGAACGGCGACCATGGGGGCGCTGAAGACGAGGCTCACGGCGAGGGCTTGTAAAAAGAAGCCGTCCAGCAAGACCATGTCGTCATTGCTGCAGCTGCAGGAGCAGCTTGACAGCACGGCGAAGGGCACCTACGTCCTTGGCCAGGACCTCGACACGGTCAGCAATCTCGTGGCACGGCTCTCCGATGCCATCGAGCGGGAGAACGCCATGGCGAGATGGTGCGTGGAGAAAGCGGGCGAGAGGAGCTCGGTGCTCGAGATGGCGAACGAACTGAGGCGGAGCTGCTCGAGCTCCAGGAGACTCACCGACGAGCTGGAGGAGCACGTGTGCTTGTTCCTTGCTACAATACATCGGGCTAGAGTTTTGGTCATCCAAGAGATCTCCAAGAAAGCATGATAGAAAATGTACATCGTACCTATTCTAAAATATGCATGGAGAGTATATATTAGAACCTAGAAAAATCCAAAGTTCTAATTTTATATAAAATTTGACCGATCAGCTAGTCAAAATATTGTAAATCATGTTTGTGTGGCAACTGGAATGACCGTGTTATTTCTTATCAAGACGACAATTTTAGTTCATCTTTTACACCTTTCACTCATATAAATTGATTTTTGGAAGTTAATAGTTCCTCTAAAAAGCAAGATTTTCCTTTGCTATCTCTACTAAGGGTAATTTTAGCCAAGAATAACCAAACTAAGAGGAATTGTAATGGCAATCAAAAGTGTCATTTCTATGTAACAAACCCATTAAGGATCTTTATTTTGATGATTCTCATCATTCCAAGACAATCCGGAGGTTTGTCTATATAGCTATTGTGTTAACCTCCCTCAACTTTTTATACAACATGTTAGGAACTTGGTTATCAAATTTCATTTTAAAAGATAAGAAATATATTATGGCTGGGTAGCCGCATTATGTATAGATATTTTGGAAACCTTTGAAAATAGTAAGTATGCATATTTCACAGAGGCTATTTTTGGGAGAATGTATTGGCTGCGATTTTAATTAGGCACAACTACACTAATGATGAAACAATGAAGAATGTCCAGTTAGCGAGCAGAAAAATAGAGAAAACTACATTTAAGCTATTTGCTTCTTGCGGATAGAAATTTAATAATAAATTATGTCATGCATAACTTTGGCCCAGTTTCCTGATTCTTCAGCAATATCACTAAAACTATTTAATATTATAAACATTGTGCGGACACACATAGATCCGTGAAGTTCTCTATCTTATTCCATTAAGGTAACCTAACACAGCTTAGATCTAAAATTATCCAGACTCTTGCCACTCAAGAACAGTTATCTTAAAATGATCATATCTCCCAAAATACAAGGGCTATAAGGGTTCTCTTCCTGTCAAAATAAAAGTGCTGAAGCCCTCTACAAATGTATCCACAGTGTCTATTAAGGCCATTACGATGCCCTAAAATGATGACGAACAAAAACTGCACAATCTGATGAGATCTCAGAATGTGGACAAGATTAAATTGGAGGGTTACTCCAACTAAATCCTTATATGCTGCTTTAAACTACAAAACTTGACCAAAAGATGTGAATTAAGGTTTCAAACTCACCTAAGGCAAACACAACGAACATGATGACAAATCCATGGCAACCCACTCCTCCTTTCCCGTCTCCTTACAGCGATTCTCTCTGCTAGAACCTTGCACCGTTTCAGTAAAACAATGTGACAGCCATCATGATAAGCAAAGAAAACAACAAATTCAGGGATAAGCAGAGGAGAAAGAGGACCATTCCTAACTGGATCTGCAACAGCACCGACCCCCCCCCCCCCCCCCCCCCCCCCCCCCCCCCGCGTTCTTTCTCACTTCTTTTTCTTCTTTGTGTGAAGAAGCAAAATGGCAGGTAGGGCTGCTAGGCATGATGAAGGGTGCACTAATCCTGAGGGCCACTGTTCTTATTGGTCGGTCATGTTCTTACTATTTCAACACAAGCAGTAAAACATTAGAAACATAAACAAATAAATTTAAATATATCATAAACAAATAGCTAAAACTTTTCTAAAATACTTGTTTCATATTTATCTGATTTAGAAAAAGAAAATTAGCTATGATCGTGATTAGATCACCTTAAACAACTGGATAACCAAATTTGCTCGGTTTTAACAGTTCAAAGTAGTACAGTACCATCTACCATGTTCTGTAATTTATTACTTTATTTATTTTATAAGCATAGGGTTTCTAGTATATGTGTTTTCCATCAAATTCCTATGACAGTTTTTACGTAATCTCGATAAAATTCTTATTCCAGATTAAGTTTCATGTGTAATTCGTCGGTTTATTTCATACTTGTCACATGAATTATTAGCCACAATAGTTAAGCCAACGGAAGCCTGCTAGCTTGCAGTTAACACATGTGATGCATGCTTGTAAAGTGCGCTATTTTACAAGTTCAGGTGTTGTACATGTGCTAACAAAGTGAGGTTAGCTTGTTCCTGCATTGGAGTGAGCCAGTGACGATGTATGGGAGATATAAAGGATGATGTCTTGTAGTACAATGTTGCAGCTACAAGCTTTCTGTTGGGGATTCCTTGTTCGTTTGTGAGTTGGGTAAGAGATATTCCTCCTGTTGTGCAAGCAAGAGTAGTGCATTTCCATTGGCAAAGGACCAATTTCCCCTCACGTTTATATATTACCCCTTTCTTCAGTCCCTGGCATGGTTCACATGGCGGGCAAATTGTTTACTGTTATATGATGTATTTACATAGTTCTGAAAATAGATCGCCAACAAATAGATAACATTATTTTTCTGAAAAATGTACTTGTTTCTTGTTTATCAGATTTGAAATAATTTAGTTATGATTTTAGATAATAAAACCATCTTTCATAACAGCTAGTCCTAAATTTGTCCATTTTTTACAGTTGGAGGGAGTCCAGCATACATTTTTGTAATTTTGTATTTTACCTATTTTAATATTTCAAGGGTGTCCATTGTTTTGCTTCACATTTGTCACATGAATTAGCCAAAATCTGTAAAGCAAGTGTACCAAATTCTCTTAAGGTTTCAAGACTTCTATGGACTCTTGTGACGAAGTAAGGAAAAAAATGTTACAGAAGAACCCAACTACATACGCACGTGAAAATGCAGTACATTGGTGCACCACACAGCGATCAGAGCTGAAGGTGTTAACAATGCATCAGCTGGAGGGAGTCCAGCATACAATTTTGTAATTTTGTATTTTACCTATTTTAACATTTCAAGGGTGTGTCCATTGGTTTGCTTCACATTTATCACATGAATTAGCCAAAATCTGTAAAGCGAGTGTACCAAATTCTCTTTAGGAGAAGAAAAAAAACATTCCAGAAGAACTCAACTACGTACGCACGTGAAAATGCAGTACATTGGTGCAGCACACGGCGATCAGAGCTGAAGGTGTTAACAATGCATCACTTCAGTACACCGTGGCCGGGAAAGGACAAGGCCAAAGATACCAACCGATCGATGTGGAGTGGAGTGCAGGAGAACGTTCGGTCATGCAAGCAAGAACACGGCTGAACCCGCCTAATCATGAGGCTATGATTCTTGCATATATAAGGACTGGACCCCTCCATTCTAAGCCAAGCAAAGCAGGAGATAGATACTCCAGTTTCCAATACACAGCTCTGCGCTACTTGCTCCACCTGAAGAACCAAGATTATCTCCATCCAAAGATCGATACATATGGCGGCTGTGCGAGTTCAGAAGGCCCTGGACATTGAGGAGGAGTACAACAGCTCGCTGCGCTCACAATCCAATGTGCGCTTCCTGTCAAAGAAACAACGATCCAAGGAGATGGAAGCTATTCTTGAGACTCAGGAGGACCTAATCATCCCTCCAGTGCCTCATAACATGATGGTGCACCAAAGAACGTCTTCAGAGATCGAGCTTGCAATGGCAGATTACTTCGACGCCAGCACGGAGGCCTTAGAGATGTGCAGGCAGCTCCTCAAGAATATCAAAGACGCCCAAAGCAACTATCAGTCCATGGACAGTTTCCTCGCTAGCATCTCAACAGGTGCTACGGCCAGTTCTTCTGGTGCAAGTTCTGCCCCTGAACTCAACTTCCCTTTCACAAGCAACAACCCTTTCTGCACCACAACACGAAGCAACTTGAGGCCGATCCACGACAAGTACTCCTGCATACTTCAGAGCATCAGGTCAACCCACAGGAGAGTAGGGAGAAAGCTCAAGATGGTGAAGGCTGTCAAGAAGCTCTCGCGTGCCTTGGTCGTCATGGTGGGCGAAGTGGCTGCTGCAGCTGCCTTCGGCACGGGGACGCACCTCCTGTTCTTCGGTCTCCTCCTCATCGGAACGGCGACCATGGGGGCGCTGAAGACGAGGCTCACGATGAGGACTTATAAAAAGAAGCCATCCAGCAAGACCATGTCGTCATTGCTGCGGCTGCAGGAGCAGCTCAACACAGCGGCGAAGGGCACCTACGTCCTTGGCCAGGACCTCGACACGGTCAGCAATCTCGTGGTGCAGCTCTCTGATGCCATCGAGCGGGAGAACGCCATGGCGAGGTGGTGCGTGGAGAAAGAGGGTGAGAGGAGCTCGGCACTCGAGATGGCGAACGAACTGAGGCGGAGCTGCTCGAGCTCCAGGAGACTCACCAACGAGCTGGAGGAGCACGTGTGCCTGTTCCTTGCTACAATACATAGGGCTAGAGTTTTGGTCATCCAAGAGATCTCCAAGAAAGCATGATAGGAAATATACTCCCTCCATTCTCGAATATAGACAGTATGTATTAGAACATAGAAAAATATCATGTATATTTGGTGCACAAAGGATGTATATATTAACTGATGTATACATATGATAGTTTAACACACAACCCATTTATTGAAACCAAAATTCAGGTATGTAGCTGACATCAGTAACATGGACGACCAAGGAGGTAGGAAAATGGCTTTACTTAAGCAATCTCGCACAAATATTAGTGAAGTGGAGATACATATGCACTCACACAAATATTAGCAGGCAAGGCCATTCACGTTTTACAGCTATGCAACCCAGCATTGCCGCCCATCATTCGAATCTACATCTAGGACAGAGTTTCTACAAGGGATAAATTTAACCTACAAATTGGGAAATTAGCCAGTGAAGTTGTTGACAAATCAAAAACGATCTTATTGGCATAAAGTGAGAGCACCACCCCCTATCCCAAAGGACTTATTGGAAGGAAACAATGAAATGAAATAGAATGCAGCTCAATTCTGTAAAATAGGATTTACAAGAGTGAAAATGAAATACAATGGTGCCAATTGTGAGTTTTTGCTAATTCATAGGTCGTATTCGATATGTAAGTTTGCTGGGCAATTGCAGCAAAACAAACTTAGCGCACACACCAAAATTCAATTGATATAACATGTGATTTCATTTTATGAGATGTTGCAATCACAAAAAGAAAGTTTTAAAACACTATGTATTCAATATTGATGTTGCATTACTTATCCCCAAGAAAGTAGAAGGGCATACCTTTACATACTAACTACCAGAATCACTCTTCTAGAAATTAACAGGACACTTTCATGGACAATATCAGACCCCAAAACCAACAAATAAAAAACTCTTAAGAAATAAGCCATACCAACAATTTCTCCAAGGTGCTGACACTGAATTTAGTTCAAACTTGTTTTCGTAATGACAATTAACAGCAACAGCACATCTTGATCTTACAAGTTCCTTAGCAACAGACTGGCATGAAAAAGATGTCATAACATCAGTAGTACACCGAAAACTGCTAGCCTCATTTTGACAGATAATTAAGATCAGTGATGAAAAATTGACATTGTACCTTGAAACGTAAAATGCGAAGAAACAAAACACTCATAAGTGCTGGTACATCTGATAGCCAGACTAGCCGAGGTATTCATGACAAACACATGGAGAGACCAAAGGACGCGCAAGTTTACCTCATAGGCATTACATCAAACACTTCCAGTACGCTACCGATGTTGGCGTCGAGTCGGGTGCTGAAGGTGGGTGCTGCCGGGGATGTAAATGCTGGTGTAGATAGCCTAGATGCCGTGTGACCGCCATCCCCTTGCGTTTCACGGCTGTGGGTGCTCCCTTCCGTGGCTTCGCTTGTATTGCTGCCGACAGCAGCACGCACCACGCGGCATGGTGGCGCAGGCAGGCGAACGGCCGTGCCTTTGATGTTGCCGCACAAGAGCGTGCGCGGCTGCGCCACTGGACGAAGCATGCACAACTGACGGGGATGCCGACAGGGCCGCCGCCTCCATGTGGCCTTGGTGCCGTTGCCAGGGGCGGTGGCGGACGGCACAAAAGAGTCGGCAGGGCATTACAGCCTTACAGGAGCAGGGATGGGGAGGCAGCGTCGGAGGGGACATGGTACGGCGGGCAACAGGGGTGTGGCAGCGGTGTCGGAGGGGGCAAGGCACGGCCGAGCGGCAGGGGTGTGTGGCAGCGATGTCGGCGGGGGCGAGGAGGGAGGGGCGTGGCGGGAGGGGGGGTGTGGGCGTGTGGAAGTGCTGCGGTATTAAGGATGGTAAGGCGACGGGTCTGGACCCGAAATCCGCGGATTTCAGATCCGACGGGGGTGGAGGCAGGTCCAGATTTCTCCCCATAGGTTTTCGGGTTCGGGGACCCAAATCGGGTGCGGGTTTTTAGTCTCCCCGCGGGTGCCATGTCGCGGACCCAAAATCTGTGAATCCAGTAAGAAAAGCCCAACAAGCTTGGCCATGTAACCTTACCCTAATATATATAACAGAAATCCAACTCCCTCCCCCCTTCGTTCACCTGCGCAACCGCCGCCTAGGCGCCTACCTCCATCGTGAGTTCGCGACTCGCGAGTAGGCGAGTCGCGACTCAGCGGCCGCGACGCATCCGGACCCACATGGTTGCACAGGCAAGCCATGCCGCGCCCTGTCCCTGCTGCCAGCTGCCACCGCTCTCTGCCCTTCGCCGGTTCGCCGGCGATACGTCCCCTCCATCCGTATGGCTGCATCGTCGGAAGCGAACGCAGGCCTCCATCGTCGAAAGCGGACGCAAGCCCCCTCCGTCCGTGTTTGTTTGTTTGTGTTTATTTTAATTTGTGTCGGGTTACGACGCCCCGTTAAAAGGATCTACAATGTCTAGAGGGGGGTGAATAGGCATAATCTAAAACCTGAAACTCAAACTCAAATGAACGTGAGAACTACGACCGGTACTACCGGGCTTGGACGGGTACTACCGATGCAAGCCGTCGGTACTACCTACCGACGCGGAGAGGGTATGTTGGGGATTTTGACTTCGGACCAAACTCAGCCCCAGACTTCTGAAAGAAGATCGGCCTCATCTTCACGAAAGATACGAAGATAAAAGAATCACGCATGATGTCGGCTTCGCTATGGCGAAGTCGGCTTCGCAGTCGGTAAGAAGTAAGGTAGCGGCGAAGCCTTGGAAAAGAAAGCATCAAGAGAAGCTTTCACCCAAAAGATTGGCGAAGCAAGCGAAGTGTAGTTGGGAAAGGTTAGGATTGAATTAAACTAGGCAAGGTGTGAAAGTACAACTTCGCCCCTCATGTAATGATTTGTGGAAAATAAAAGAGGGGTAAAATGGTCTTTTGACCGTTAGTTAGCGAAGGTCAGACCCCTATAAATACCCCCTCTGACATGTACAGTACGACAGGAGAAAAAAGTTACTTTACACGTGAGCGATTTTGCCACGTGGACTCTCCGATCCTGTGTTGTGAAAAGTTCCTCCCCCCAACATCTGGCATCCACCGTTTGTGTGTGCTCGAAAGAAACTTCGACCACAAGGTTAAGAGCAACATGGCGAAGACCAGCAAAAAAACAATAAACCCAAGCGAAGATCTCTCACCCATAGGCAAAGACAGAAGGCTGACCAATGAAGAAAGAACACCTCAAGAACAAGAATCTTCAGAAGAAGAGCGAAGACTAAGTAAATTAGAAGAACAGGTTCTTCAGAAAAAGAAGGAACTAGAAGAATATCGAGCTAGAACACGAGAGAAGTCACTCCAGCAAAGAATCAAAAACGCAAAAGAAACTCTTAAACAGCTCAACGATGAGTTGCTCAGTACAAGCCACGAAGTCATCAACACTGATGAATCAAGATCAGCAGCAAAAGGCACTCAAGAAAAGAACTCACAAAGATTACTTTTAACAGTTGATCAAAAATCCCCGTTATCAACAAATCTACAACTTGCCCCATGGCCCTTGGGATACAAATTCAACATGCTTCCATCCTTCGAAGGAGACTCCGATCCTAGACAATTTCTAATGAGCTACGAAGCCGCAGTCATAGTAGGTGAAGGCGACGAAACTACACTGGCAAAATCTTTAGTCATGATCGTCAAAGGACCGGCGCAACAGTGGTACAATTCGCTGCGTCCACATTCAATTCATTCCTGGGAGCAACTCAAAGCAATGCTATTAGTGGATTTCCAAGGTTTTCAACCACAAGGACTCACAGTGCAAGACCTCTTCAGTTGTAAACAGCAGCACAAGGAGCCGCTAAGCCAATACTTCAAAAGATTTCCTCAGACAAAAGCTCAAGTGGCAAATGTCCCTGACGAAGTCACTATAGTAGCCGCCATAAAAGGACTTCGCATGGGACAATGTGCTTCACACTTCGCCCGAGAACCTCCGGCTTCAATCGCAGAACTTTACGAAGTCATGCAAAAGTTTTGCAAGTTAGACAATGATCATAGAAAAAGAGTCGAAGAAGAAAACAACTTCAAAAGTCAGCCAAAGAGCACCCAATATTCAAAACAAAACAACTTCGTGCGAAGAACGCCAACAACCTTTCAAGTCAATCAGATTGACAACGAAAACTTCTCAGTTCAAAACAACTTTCAAGAAAGGAACGACCCAAGGGAAAGATCATTTGAAAGAGAAACACCCAGCAATAGAGGCCACTTAAGAGGTGGCAAGGTTAATGGGAGAAAACCACTTAGACGCGAAGACATGTTTTGTGTCATTCATGGCAAAGGGGCTCGGCACACTTCAAAAATGTGCCCAAAAGTAAAAAAGAGCATTGAAGAATTACAAGACGAAGCTAAGACAAAACATGTAAATCATGTAAACTCAGCTCCCCATCACCAAAATTATTACCCAACCCATTTTGGTCAAGCAATGATTCCAGCTACACCCAGTACATTCAATATTGAGCCCATTGCAATGTTTCACCCACCGCAAAATCAATGGAAAGCATACCAACAGCAAAGTGCAAATCAACCGGAAGTTTCAGTTGCAAACAGCAACCAAACAAACAGGCAGGAAGTCCAGTCTCCTTCACCTTCAGTTGCAAACAATTCTATGATACCCAGTAGAGGAAGAATCTTAACAATAATGGGAGGGAATAGCCTGAAGCACAAAAACAAAACTCAAAGAAAGAATTATTTTAAAGAGTAAATTCAATATCAATGGAAGGACCATTCAAAAAGATAAGGTGGTCACATTTACCTATAACCTTCTCTAAAGAAGACCTCAAGCTTAAAAATTTCCCTCACATGGATGCAATGGTAATCGAAGCAAATATTGATGGATGGACTGTGTCCAAGGTTTTGATCGATGGAGGAAGTTCCGCAGATATCATATTCACCTCAACACTTGATGCGATGAAAATAGATCGCAAAATTCTACAAAGAGCCAAGAATAGAGATGGCAACGGGGAAATCCCCGTCGGGGATTGCCTTCCCATCCCCGTCCCCGTGGGGACAAAAATTTTCCATCCCCGTCCCCATGAACACTCGCGGGGGAGCTTCCTTCCCCATCCCCGTCCCCGAACGGGGAATTAATCCCCGCGGGTTCCCCGTCCCCGTTATGAAATGCGTTGAGGAGAAAAGAAAATTCCATGAGGTCGAAATAGATATCAATCGAACAAACAAAAGTTTACATCAGAAGTAGTATACCAGTGAGTTTGTATCTCAAGAAAACAAAAGCAAAAAAGAAATCTTGAAACACTACAAAGTCATCGGTCCTAGGCTCCATCTTCCGGAATCCACTACCAAATTAAGCACGGGAGAACTGTAGGCCTGGGAGTTGGATACTTGCATCTCGATCTTGCAGCAGAGACATACTTGTAGTGGGGGTGTGCTGCTGCACTTGCATGCCACATTGTGGCCGGCTGCTGTGCATGATGCCTGTGCTCCTCCGAGCTGCTGCATGCCAGAGCCAGTGTGAGAAAGAGGTAGCGAGGGAGTGGCGATGCTACTGCAGCTAGGAGATGCGGCGGCTGCAGCTGGGAACGAGAGGATGCGGCGACTGCGGTTGGGAACGGGAGGTGCGTGCGTGTGGCAGCTGCGGCTGGGAAGTGGGAACGGCAGGAGCGGGCGTGCAGCGGCTGCGGCTGGGAACAGGAGAGGTGGGTGGAGTTAGGGTTAGAGAGCACGTATATATATGTTGCTTGTTGGATTGGGCCTTCGTGGGCCGACTAGAGTCTCCCAGTTGGATCAGACAAATGCACGAAGCGGAGCGGGGATGCGGGGAACGGGGACGGGGGACACACAACCATCCCCGCCCCCGCCAACCCTGACGGGGACTATTTTTCTACCGTCAAAATCCCCGTGGGGATAAAATTAGACCCATCCCTGTCTCCTAATAGGGGAATTCCCCACGGGGAATCGGGGATCGGGGCCCCATTGCCATCCTTAGCCGAGAACCCCTTATACGGCTTCGGAGGAAAGAAAATACACTCAATTGGCAGAATCACCTTGCCAGTGTCATTCGGGACAGTAAACAACGCAAGAACAGAACAAATAGCCTTTGATGTTGTCGAAATGCATTATTCATACAATGTAATCTTTGGAAGAGGAATGTTAAACGCATTCGAAGCAGTAATAAGCTACTCTTACCTTTGCATGAAAATGCCAGCCATCAATGGAATAATCACCGTCTATGGAGATTAGACAGAGGCACACAATATTGAAAAAGACTCTGTCCCAGGACAAAAGAACATTTACACTATCTCAGAGGAAGAAGAAGAGGAGATGGAGAATGCGAAGCCACAACCAAAGGCAAAGCCTTGTGAAGACAACAAAAAAGTACCTCTGGACCCTCTGGTGCCAGAAAAACAAGAAATCATTGGATCACATTTAAGTCAAGAAGAAGACCAAGATTTAATCCAACTTCTGCGAAGCAACAAAGATATCTTCGCCTGGTCTTCAAAAGACATAGAAGGAGTAAGCAGGGACATCATTTGTCGGGTACCAAAGTTAGGGGTACCCAACTTCGATGCAAAAACGCTCATTCCCAACATGGCCTGACCCAAGCGAAGCCAGTGGGAGCCCACGAAGGCCGCGTCTACAGAGGCCCACGACGTCATTGCACCAATGACAGCCAACCCTCGGGAGAGCGGCACCCTCGGCGCCAATTCTCCGATTCGCCCGAGCCTCCCCAGGAGAGCTCGGGAGAGCGGCGCCCTCGGCGCCAATTCTCCGATTCGCCCGAGCCTCCCCAGGAGAGCTCGGGAGAGCGGCGCCCTCGGCGCCAATTCTCCGATTCGCCCGAGCCTCCCCAGGAGAGCTCGGGAGAGCGGCGCCCTCGGCGCCTATTCTCTGATTTGCCCGAGCTTCCCCATCCCCCTCGAGCGCAGTCTCACAAAGGCATCCAAGGCACCGGTGATGTCAGCAGAGCAATCTTGTACCACAAGAGACCTCCCTGACCACTTTACAGGCACTGTCTCGTCAGGCGAGATTCTCGACGCAACTGTGCTTCGCACGCCCCTGACGACCATACCATCTGTTAGGATTTCCCTGGCAGAGGATTTGATAGGCCCACTACGGCCGTCCTCTCCACGGTATGGTCTACGGTGTGCCGCCCCGTTTTTCGCCGGGGTCTATCAACTCCGACTGCGACAGTTCGAGCGCATGACGACGGGCTACGCAAGAACGGGAAAGGCGCCTACTGCACTGTCCACTCGAAAGGACGAACATGCCTTTCATCCGGGCCCACCTAACCCTCGGGAAGTGCTATTCAAAGGCCGGAAATATGACCAGGGGAGATATCCCCTGCTCCATCCCATCACGCCTTCAGGAGTCCCGAGCCTCGGGAGATGACGCCCTGTGGTGACTCACCCTCTTGTCACATCATGCGGAAGGATAGCCGCTAGGTGTGACCCTACGGCACACCGTAATCCATGACGGCCATATCCTGGAGACGCGAAGAAAAGACCGTAGCTGACGACATGACGTAATCCGACGACTATTCCCGCCTTGGAACACACCAAGGTCGTGCGAACCACGACGGCCATACCCCGGAGACGCGGAGAAAAGGTGGTGGCTGACCATAGTCAAACGGGGAATAGCAACTCGTCGCCGTAACATACGTAGCATTGTAAGCGCTGCCCTTGCCTCTCCTTTGCGGCTATAAAAGGGAGAGCAGAGGCCAGCTTTAGGGAGAGGTTCTAAGTTCTCACCACACCTGCACACCCACAGCAAACGACTTGTAAACACTTAGATACTCACAAGAGACCTGGGAACACTTCCCTCTCTCGCCTAGCTTGTAACCCCCTACTACGAGCACCCAGGTGCAAGGCAACACGACTCTCCTCTCCACTGGACGTAGGGCTTGCTTGGCCTGAACCAGTATAATCCCCGTGTTCCCCCTTGCACACCATCCGTAGCCTCAACCGCAAAGCACATATTTACTAGCCGGTGTTAGCCCCGCTAAAACTAGCACCGACAGTTGGCGCTCCAGGTAGGGGCCTTTTGCGCGTTGACTTAGGTTTCGGATGGCAGCCAGCTCCACCACGCTTCCCGCTGGCGCGGTACTCCGGTTCGGGACTCTCGAGTTCGTGGCCACTGGCCAAGGGCTCGAGATGAACCTGCGCCCGATCGGGCCCCGCGTCGTTATCGTCCCAACTCCGGCCCCACAGGCGGCCGGAGAAGGGACCCCCGCAACGCTTCCACCCGCCTCGAAGGATGCGGGAAACGTTGCGCGCCGCTCTCGGCGGATCAGGAGGAGGAGGCGCAGTGGCGCCAACCAGCCTCCCGCCGCGGGAGATGCGGCCCACCAGGCACCCCCAACAGGGGTAGCCAATACTGCACCGGCCGCGGTCCCGGGATCCCCGGCACCAGCGGTCACGTATCCGCTTACTGCCCGAAGGACGGGCGAGGGCGGAAACGCGACGCCAGCCGATTTTTCTCTCCGCCCTCACCGGCGGAGGGGAACGGCGCTGTCATCCCTCTTTGGGCTCCAGACCGCCATGGACGCCCACGTTCGTGCAGTTCATGCATTATGGCACGAGCTGTCAGACACTCCATTCCAGCGCCTCGAGCGCCAGGACAGCCTCGTGGGAGACCACGTGGCATCCTCACCACCATCTCCTGGGGAAAGTGCCAGGACACATGGCGGTGGGGAAACAGACACCACCGTCAACCTCACCCCTCGACAACACTCGGAGGGGGGAATCGTTATGACCAGAACTCGTCGTCTCGTCGTAGCTACAGCGACGATGATAATGAATTCTGGGCAAATGTGGACTACGCCGCCCACACCAACGACTCGGGGGAGAACACACCGAGCGTCATCTCCAGCTCAGACCAGTCCTACATCGACCCCTCTCGGGAGTGCTACAACTTGATGCACCCTGATGAGGGGCGGGTGGAGGATGTCCACTCGGGGGGCAACGACGACATAGCCCCTCCATCGCAACCCCAGCATGAACAAGTCACGCCCCCTCCAGTGGCCCCGCAGCCCGCACGGTCAGCCCTGCCGCTGGATCAGGGGGCAGGAACCTCTCGCCCCGCTCCTCGAACCCCAGAGCAAGAGCAGCTCCGGGAGCTTGAGGCACAGATGGACGAGGACCGCTTGCGCCTCACCCAGCTGCGAGCTACGCTGGAGCGCGGCGAGCGGCAAACCGATGGAGGAGCAGCTCGGCGTCGAGCCCGAGATGTCCAGGCCCGAATCGTTGCTGACGACGGGGCCGAGACACCGGGGGCCGCCCCCCGGGCAAGCCGAAAGCTCGCGGAAGCAGCCATGTTACTCCGGAGCATACCTGAGCCCTCCACCGAGGAGGCACGACAGCTCAGGAATCAGCTCAAAGACCTCCTGGAGGATGCTGCCGTCCTCCAGGTGGAAAGTTTAGCATCGCGACACCGTGGCGCCGAAAGTCACCAGCGTGGTGGCATAGCACGTCACGAGCGCGAAGCCTCGGTTCGACCCGAGGCTCCAAGGGCTCCGCCAGTCCACCAACGGCTTAGCAAGGACGTCGACGTCCAAGCCATTCTACAAGCCCGCGGTCGGCGAAAGACTGACGGAGCCGCGCGCGGCTACAGCGTCCATCAGGGCGGGCGCTACGACTCGGATGAGAATCGTGAACCCTCACCCGAGCCCTCAGGACCACGCGTCTTCAGCGAGGCCATCCAAAGGGCCAAGTTCCCGTCCCGATTCCGACAACCGGCCAACATAGCCAAGTACTCGGGGGAAACTAACCCCGAACTCTGGTTAGCGGACTACCGTCTTGCGTGCCAGCTTGGCGGCGCACATGATGACCTCATCATCATCCGCAACCTCCCCCTGTTCCTCGCTGACTCTACAAGAGCTTGGCTAGAACACCTTCCCCCACGAAAGATCTTCGACTGGAGCGATCTGGTCAAGATCTTCGTAGGAAACTTCCAGGGCACGTACGTACGCCCTGGTAACTCCTGGGACCTCCGCAGCTGCAAGCAGAAACCAGGCGAGTCCCTCCGGGACTACATCCGGCGCTTCTCCAAGCAGTACAACGAGCTGCCCCAGGTCGCCGACTCCGACGTCGTCGGAGCGTTTGCCGCGGGAACCTCCTGCAAAGAGCTTGTTCATGAGCTCGGACGCCGGACACCCACCAGTGTCTCCGAGCTCATGAAGATCGCTACCAGCTTCGTCTCGGGGGATGAGGCGGTAGGAGCCCTCTTCTCCGACCCCAAGGGCAAACGGAAGGGGGAGGCCCCCGAAGGCACCTCTTCCCGAGGCCCGAACAACAAGAAGAAGAAGAGGAAGGGAAAGGCCCCACTCCGCGACGACTCCCTCGTAGCGGCCACCGAACCCAAGAGGGAACGACCCCCTCGAGGCCGCTTCGACGACATGCTCAGCAAGCCGTGCCCCTATCACCAGGGTCCAGTACATCACACACTCGGACAGTGTGTGATGCTCAAGAAGCACTACAGCCGGCAGCCGTTCAAGGACGACGCCGGCAAGAAGCCCGCCAGGGATGAGGAGGACAAGGGCGGGAAGGACGATGAGTTCCCGCCTATCGACAAATGCCTCATGATCTTCGGCGGGCCCGGGACCGCCCCTACGCCGCGGCTGCGAAAGCGCGAGCGCAGGGAGGTCTACTCCGTCGGACCAGCGACACCACGCTTCCTTGACTGGTCCCACGACGCTATCACCTTCAGCCGGGACGACCACCCGGACTACGTCCCATCACCGGGACGCTATCCACTTGTTGTCGACCCCGTCGTCGGCAACACGAGGCTCTCCAAAGTCCTCATGGACGGAGGCAGCGGTCTCAACATTCTCTACGCTGAGACCCTCGACTTGATGGGGATCAGTCGCTCGCTCCTCCGGGCCACGACATCCCCGTTCCACGGGATAGTGCCCGGAAAGAGCGTGCAACCCCTCGGGCAGATCGATCTGCCCGTCTACTTCGGGACTCCTGACAACTTCAGGAAGGAGCCCCTGACATTTGAAGCGGTAGGCTTCCACGGCACCTACCACGCCATCCTCGGGAGGCCGTGTTACGTCAAGTTCATGGCAGTCCCAAACTACGCCTACCTCAAGCTCAAGATGCCAGGGCCAAAAGGGGTGATTACCATCAACGCCTCCTACCAGCACGCGTACCAGTGCGACGTCAAGTGCTGCGAGTACGCTGGCGCGCTGGTGGAGTCAGAGGCCCTCATGACCGACCTCGACAGGTTGGAAAAAGAGGTCCTCGACCCCAAGAAGGCCACGGGCACCTTTAAGTCCGCTGAGGGGGTGAAGGAAGTTCTACTCGACCCAAGCTCCCCCAACGGCAGGGCGCTGAAAATCAGCGCCACCCTTGACCCAAAATAGGAGGCAGTGCTCGTCGACTTCCTCCGCAAACACGCCGACATGTTTGCATGGAGTCCCTCGGATATGCCAGGCATCCCGAGGGAGGTCGCCGAGCACTCCTTGGACATCCGGGCCGGGTCCAAGCCGGTGAAGCAGCGCCTGCGCCGATTCGACGAGGAGAAGCGCCGGGCCATCGGGGAGGAGGTGGAGAAGCTTTTGGCGGCCGGATTCATCAAGGAGGTCTTCCATCCAGAATGGTTAGCAAATCCTATTTTGGTTAAAACGAAAAATGGAAAATGGAGAATGTGTGTCGATTACACTAGTTTAAATAAAGCTTGTCCTAAGTATCCATTTTCATTACCTCGCATTGACCAAATAGTAGATTCTACTGCTGGCTGTGAGCGGCTTTGCTTTCTTGATGCTTATTCCGGTTACCATCAGATCTGCATGAAAGAGTCCGATGAATTAGTGACCTCTTTCATTACTCCTTTCGGCACATATTGTTACGTAACCATGCCATTTGGCCTCAAAAACGCGGGCGCAACTTACCAGCGTTGCATGCTCAAAGTTTTTGGGGACCTCATCGGGCGAACCATTGAGGCTTACGTAGACGATATAGTGATAAAATCCAGGAAGGCGAGTGACTTAGTAGCCGACCTAGAAAAGGCATTCGACTGACTTAAAAAGAAAAACATAAAGCTAAACCCCGAGAAGTGCATTTTCGGGGTCCCACGGGGCATGCTCCTCGGGTTCATCGTTTCCGAGCGTGGCATCGAAGCCAACCCGGAAAAGATATCGGCCATCACACAGATGGGTCCGATCCGAAACCTCAAGGGCGTGCAGAAGCTCATGGGATGTCTCGCGGCCTTGAGTCGATTCATCTCAAGGCTCGGCGGAAAGGGTATTCCCTTGTATCGGTTGCTTAAGAAAAACGAGCACTTTACCTGGACCACCCAGGCCCAGGAAGCCCTCGAAAGGCTTAAGACTCTACTTTCAAAAGCGCCGGTTCTTGTGCCTCCTACGAAGGAGGAGAATTTCTTGCTATATGTCGCGGCTACCAACCAGGTTGTGAGCGCAGCGATCGTCGTAGAGCGGCAAGAAGGACACGCCTTACCGACACAGCGACCGGTCTACTTCATCAGTGAAGTCTTGTCCGAGACTAAGACACGCTACCCTCAGATCCAGAAGCTAGTGTATGCGATCGTTCTTGCTCGATGCAAGTTGCGGCACTACTTCGAATCCCATCCCGTGACCGTGGTGTCGTCCTTTCCCCTCGGGGAGGTGATCCAAAATCGGGAAACGACGGGGAGGATCGCCAAGTGGGCCATCGAGCTCATGGGTGACGGCATCACCTACGCGCCACGCAAAGCCATCAAGTCCCAGGTGCTTTTGGACTTCGTGGCAGAGTGGACCGAGACACAACTACCGCCACTCCCGACCCAAGAGGAATATTGGATCATGAACTTCGACGGGTCGATGATGAAGACTGGTGCTGGCGCAGGCATCGTCTTCATCTCACCCCTCGGGGTCCGGCTCAAGTACCTACTACGGCTACACTTCACGGCTTCCAACAATGTGGCCGAATATGAGGCTCTGGTCAACGGTCTCCACATCGCCATCGAGCTTGGGATCTGACGCCTCGAGGTCCGAGGTGACTCCCAGCTCGTAGTGGATCAGGTCATGAAGGAGTCGACGTGCCAGAACCCCAGAATGGCCGCCTACTGCAAGCTGGTGCGGTTGCTTGAGGAAAAATTCGACGGCCTCGAGCTCAACCACATCGCGCGTCGGTACAACGAGGAGGCCGATGAGTTGGCAAAAATTGCATCCGAAAGGGCCACGGTCCCGATGGGCGTATTCGCTAATGACCTCCACAAGCCCTCGGTCAATGCCGATCGCTCGGGGGCTGAGGGGAAGAAGAAGACCCCCGAGCCCCCGGGGGAACCCGGACCGCCCCCAAGCCACACAAGCCCCTCGGGGGCTGCTGACCCTTCCAGCAAAGGAGAGTCACCCGAGATCATGGGTGAGGATGGCGACGAAGCCAAGGCAATGGAGATTGAAGCCGAGATGGACGACGACGAACCAGACTGGCGCGAGCCGCTGGTCAGCTGGTTAGTCCGAGGCATTTTGTCCCCAGACAAGACCAGAGCACGACGACTGGCTCGCAAAGCCAAGTCTTTCGCTATGATCGACGGTAGCCTCTACCGGCGGAGTCCCTCTGGCGTGCTTCAGCGCTGTATTCCTTTTAGTCAGGGCAAATGCCTGCTCGAAGAGATACACGCCGTAGCCTGTGGTCACCATGCAGCGCCGAGAACCTTGGTCGGTAACGCCTTTTGACAAGGCTTCTACTGGCCAACCGCCGTGGCCGATGCTACTGAGGTGGTACGCTCCTGCGAAGGGTGCCAGTACTATGCTCGGTAGACTCACTTGCTGGCTCAAGCCCTCCAGACGATCCCGCACACTTGGCCGTTCGCTGTTTGGGGACTAGACCTTGTCGGGCCCCTCCAGAAGGCGCCCGGGGGCTTCACCCACTTGCTTGTCGCCATCAACAAGTTCTCGAAGTGGATCGAGGCTCGGCCGATCGCCCAAATCAGCTCGGCTCAAGCGGTGTTATTCTTCACCGACATCATCCACCGGTTTGGCATCCCGAACTCCATTATCACGGACAACGGCACGCAGTTCACCAGAAAGAAATTTCTGGCTTTCTGCGACGAGTACCACATACAAGTGGACTGGGCAGCCTTCGCCCACTCGAGAACGAACGGCCAGGTAGAACGCGCCAACGGCATGATTCTCCAAGGCCTTAAGCCAAGGATATTCAACCGATTGAATAAATTCGGCAAGAGGTGGCTGACGGAGCTCCCGGCAGTGATATGGAGTCTAAGGACTACGCCAAGTCGAGCCACGGGCTTCACGCCCTTCTTCATGGTGTACGGTTCAGAGGCCGTCCTCCCTACGGAGCTGGAGTACGGCGCCCCGAGGGTTTGAGCCTACGATGAACAAGGCAATCAAACGTCTCGGGAAGATGCGCTGGACCAAGCCGACGAAGCTCGGGACGTGGCCCTGCTGCACTCGGCCAAATACCAGCAATCCCTACGCAAGTACCATGCTCGGCGCGTCCGAGGTTGAGCCTTCAGCGTAGGCGATCTGGTGCTATGGCTCAGGCAGGACAACAAAGGGCGCCACAAGCTCACTCCGCCGTGGGAAGGACCGTTCATCGTCGCCGAGGTGTTATGCCCCGGCACATACAAGCTCACGAACGAGAAGGGCGAGGTCTACAGCAACGCTTGGAACATCGAACAGCTACGTCGCTTCTATCCTTAAGTTTTTCAAGCATTGTACTATTTTGAAAATCTTGAAATCGATGAAAAGACCCGACTTCTACTCTTTTTACATGATTTTAGATTTTCAATCCGAGCCTACACTCGGGAGTGAAATGACCCTTCATTTCACCGCACAGTAAAAGCGAGGCTCGGCCTAACCTACGGAAAGGCCAACCCTCCCTCGGGGGCTAGGACGGGGGGAACCCCCCAACTCTCCCGAGGTTCAACAATTTTGGAAATGCAAAAAATTTCAAAATTCATCGAATTTGTTTCTCCCTAAAACACGCTTTCCTCCGGAAATTAGGCATGAACTTATAGAATTCGGAAGAGTGAGGGAAGTCCCAGAGAACAGAGCCGGCTGAGTCGAGGAGACCGCTTACGCTCCAGGGCCACAGCATCTCCCCTCGCCACTCCATGTTCGAAGGCTAACCTACACTCGGAAGAAAACCTATAAGATCTACGCTCGGCCAAGGGAGGAGGCTCGGGAGGAAACGCCTAAGCTTTTTTCTAAGGATTCTTTCTGCCAAAGCTCCTAGGACATCGGCTGCGCCTATGCCACTAAAGCTACGACACCCGAAAAGCGTCCCCCGAGGCTCGATGGCCCGGGCACAGGATCGGCAAGAAAAAATGCCTAAGGAAAAAAGCACGAAACAAAACAAAACAAACATTCAGCAAATATTTACATAAATGTTGAGGCCACGAAGGGCCATATTGTTTGTTTCCTTTCAAACCACTCCCGAAAGGTCACTTTCTACATGGGCACTGTGGCCCGCTCCTTCTTCACAGCAGGTTCAGAGGAGGGAGCTCGACCTCGGCTTGGAAGAGGCCCGCCAGCGCTTCTCCCGGCTCCTTCATCGAATCCTCCAGCGCCAGGAGCTCGGCGTCGTCGGCTTCAAG
Source organism: Eremochloa ophiuroides (assembly GCA_038502445.1). Classification (NCBI taxonomy): domain Eukaryota; kingdom Viridiplantae; phylum Streptophyta; class Magnoliopsida; order Poales; family Poaceae; genus Eremochloa; species Eremochloa ophiuroides. The sequence goes on from JAHLJS010000009.1 coordinate 39,313,556, forward strand.
GAAGCCCTCGCTGACAGGGCTGGCGTCAAAATTCCCGTAGTGGGACTTCACGACCGCCAGTGTCTTTTGGACACCCGTCAGAAGGGCCTCCTTGACGCGGCCGCTCATGCTGCCGTGGAGTGCCTCCAGTCGGCTCCGGAGTGACATCCCGGAAGGTTCTCCACCGGTGCCGACAGAGTCACACAGTGCCCGCGCGACCTTCTGCAGGTCCATGTGTTCGGCCACCTCGCCATCGTAAGACCCCTGCAGAACTGAGGGAACAAAGCACGAAGATGAATAAAAATACAGCGAGCAACCGAGACGAGCAGAATGAAAAAAATACAACGCCGCGCTTACGGTTAGCCTCTTCCCGAGCCTTCCGTGCCTCCTTCCCGGCCAAGTCCGCCGCGGCGAGCGCCAGGCGCAACGCATCCCGAGTCTCATCCAGGTCGAGCGCCAAGGCCTCGACGGCTGAAATCTTCTCGGCGGTGAGCTCTCGGGCGGCGTCGCGCTCCCTCGTCCTCGCGGCCAGGGCGCTCTCCAACTCCTGCACTCGCGTCGCCGAGGCAGCAGCTCGGCCCTGCGCCTCCGCGACCTCCCCCTTCAGGATAGTGTTATCGACACTAACTTCGGCAAGCTTGGAGGTCGCGGTGGCAAGCTCGCCCTGGGCGCGGGCGAGGGCTTTCCCTTTGAGATCGAGCTGCTTCCAGAGCCCAAGCCCGCCACGAAGGAAGCGAGACTTGTCCCGGGAGGTGTGCATGAGGTCCTGAAAAAAAGGAAGAAGTGAAAACGGTAAGAACGATGCTCACATGCAGAAAAATTTTACAAGACGCAGGGATTTACCTGGAGCTGAGCCGGGAGGTCCTTCTCGAGGACGTCGGCGATCGCGCGGAGCCCCGCCGCCGAGCTAAACCCGAGCTCCTGAACGGCATCCCACTTGGGGGCCTCGAGGTCGTCCCGGAGCGAGAAGAGGGGCGGCGCCTGAGGGTCCGCGCGGTCCGCCCACTCAATCCGGGAGGCGGTCAGCTCCCGAGACTGAGGTCCCCTCAAGGCTAGCGCCCAGGGGCCTTCCTCATGGGCAGGGGGAGCTCCCGCGCTGACGTCCATGGCCGATGACCCCGTGGCAGCAGGCTTCATGGGGCGGCATCGACTGGCGCTCCCAAGGCGTCTCCGGAACCGACGGTCGAGGCTTCGGAAGCCCGCGCTGGCTCCGCCTCCAGGTCGACCACGGGCACGACGACGGCGGCGGCCACCGAGATAGCCTCCCCCGAGGGAGGAGCCTCGGACGCCACGGGCGGACCCGTGGGGGGACGGACTTCCTCGCCCGCAGACCGGGCACTCCCCCCGGCCGTATCATGGCCTCGCACCTTCAGGACCTTCAGGTGCGACACCTAGAGGTCTGCCCCCGAACGTTTCCTGAAGCAGAGAAGGAAGAAAGGAGCACTCATGAAAGGACCCCCACTAGAAGGAATTACAGGTAAAGATACCTACCTCGTTTTCGGAATCACCCTCCTCTTCTTCGCAGCGCCCATGCTCGGCGAGACGACGGATGGTGTGGGCTGCGCCGGCGGCGGAGGAGTGGGCGCCAACCTGGCGTCCGGGCCAGCGCCGCCTAGTGACGAGGGCTCCGCCTGGGCGCCGGGGGTCGTCCCGACGTCACTGCCCCTCGGCGGGGAAGCTTGAGCCTGGGAGGGCCCCAGCTCAAGCGCCGGTGTCTTGGCGCCGGTGGGCTCCGGCTCTGGCGGCGTCTTCGCAGCACTCCCCCCCGCCTTCGGTCGCCGCGCCGACCAACGACGTGTCGGTGGGGAGGATCCGCCGAAACAGGGGACTCTCGGTCCCCCTGCTGGAACCCCGGGGCATCTCGGGCGCCGGGCCTGAGCCCGTCACCGGCCCCTCCGGCCGAACCACGCTACTGACGGGGGGCGGAGCCCCGCCTCCTGATGTCACCATGCGAGGGGCCGCGTCCTTGGACGCGGTCTCCGGCAGGTTTGCCCGAGGGTTCGGATCACGAACCCCGGCACTTCCGCCGGCAGACGCTGACAGCGGAGCCTTTCCGGGCTCGTCAGCACCCACCGCGGGCTGTATGGCCGCAAGTGGCCAGTTGGACACCACTAGATCAAAAATAGAAAAATCATCTTCTTCTTCGTCGTCGTCGTCGGCGTCGTCGTCGGTGGGGGTATCCACCTCCGGTTCCCCGGCCTCCCTCAGACGACGGCGGCGCTGGGAGGACTCTTCCACCTTACGCGCCCTCTTCTGCTTCCGGGCGGTCACCTTGTCCTTCCTTGCCTTCTCCTCCGTGGCCCGGAGGCGGTTCTGGGTTCGCCGCTCCTTATCCTCCGGGACGGGCGGAAGGGAAGCCTTCCCGGTCCTCGAGAGGCCCTACGAAGAACGAAGAAAGGTCAGAAGAAAGACGGGGAAGCCAGCGGCCCGACCGAATGAACAAAACTTACCAACGCCGGGAAGCCTGCGCAGGGACGCATTGGCACCCGGTTCACCTCCTCCCAGGTGGGATAACCCCCCACCATATAGCCGACCCGGCACATGACCTCCGCCTCGCCAAGATCATGGGGCAGCATTGCGGTACCTTCCCGCTATGACCCGGTCACCATCTGATGAAGCGCCAGGCGGCGCTCCATCAGAGGTAACACCGTCCGCATGTGGAAGTTCCCCGCCACGCCGGCCCCGGTAAGGCCCTTCCTGTTCAACTCCTTGAGCGCGCCGAAGTACACGTCTAGGTGCTTCGACTCCTTCGACGGGCACCCCCACTCCCATTGGGGAAGGGGGGCTATGAGTGCCCTTCGCGTAAACTTGGGGAAGAGACCCCCGTCGTTGCGGAGGTAGAACCAGCCGTTGTGCCACCCCTTGTTGGAGGAGGGGGCCTTACAGGGGATGTACGACAAAGAGCGGATCACGAGGCCGCATCCCCCCGCGCGCTGGATCTCCCACGGCTTCCTCGCGCCGACCCACTTGGTGTACCAGTCAACGCGGGAAATGCGGCGCCACAGGTTCCAGTGCGGGGGCACCCCGAAGTATCCTTCACATAGGGCGGCGAAAATCGACGCCTGCGTGATGGAATTCGGGGTGAGGTTGTGGAGCTCCAGCCCGTTCTCGAAGAGGATGGCCCGGCAGAAGCGGCTCGACGGCGAGCCAAGCCTGCGCTCATGGTAAGCGACGAAGCTCACCACGTACCCCTCGCCGGGGTTCGGCTCCTCGTGGTCGCGCGGTGGCACAACCCACTCCGGGTGCTGCGCGTCGATACGAGGACGCAGCAGCCCCAGGTAGACGAGGCGCTCCAGCTGCGCCTCCGTCACAGTGCTCCTCGGCCACGGCTCCAGCCTGAGGACGCCGGCGGCGGCCGCGGCGGCAACGGTGGCGACGGTGTCGGTCGCGGTGGCGGCCGCGGCAGCATCGGTGGCGACGGCGTCGTTCGCGGCGGCTTCGGTCGCGGCGGCTTCGGTGGCAGCGACATCGGCGGCGACGTCGGCAGCAGCGGAGGAGGAATCCTTGGCAAGAGAAGGGGGAAAGGGTTGCGGGAAGAACGACGGCCGCGGCAACGATCTCTCTCGAAACAGGCAACGAAGGTAAGAAAGCAAACGGTCGAGCGAGCGAATGGCTAGGGTAGAAAGAAAAAACCGTAAGTTTTTCTTATAAACTCCGCCGGTGGATCGTGGGTGGATGCGAAGAATCCGCCGCATTAACTGCGCGGGGCCCGCCACGATCCCCACGCCGCCGCCATCGCCGCGCACGCAAACCGCCTCAACTGAGCCGAACCGTCGCGTCCATCAGGCGTCGCGCCTCAAAAGGTGAGCCGAATCATTACAACCGCGCACCTCGATTCCAGCTACATTTTCTCCTTCCCAACGAAGGAACCCCGGGCTCGGGCGCCCGTTACGTTCCCAGGGGATCGAAGACTGGCCCTCCGTGGCTCGAACAGTCACCCCAGGGAAACCGAGTTAGGGACAGCTAGTGGATGGGTCACGAAAACGGCCAGTATCCCGATGCCCGGAACGTCACAAGGGACATCCCACGCTGTGTCCAAGTCCCAGTAGCGAGTCGGTTATGTGGAATCCCTCCATGGGAGGCATCATGCCTTCGGGACCCATCGAAGGGACCCGACATCCACTAACTGACCCTCGGGAAATAATTGGAGTGTGCTCAGGCCACTAGCCGACCCTTAACAAACGGGGCACGGACCTCCACTTGGACCAACCCGTTTGTAGCTCACCGGAAGTGCCGACTCGTGCCCAAGCGGGGAAGTCGAGCAGGACCAAACCTTCCTCTTCCCGAAAAAAGAGCGTGAAGGCCGAATTAAAAAAGACAGGAAGGACCCGACCGATCTCTGATACGAAACGGAGGCTCGGGAACTTGCCCTGCACCTCGGAAAGGCCACCGAACGACCTCCCAACACGATGGGAGGCTCGGGGGCTCCGCTTCCAAGGAAAGAACCCACCTAAATAAATCGAAAAACACCCGAGGACTAACAAACACGATTCTAAGCCTTTAAAAGGATATATCATCCCTCCAAAGCCTCGGGGGCTACACCCGGCGGGTGCGCTCGCGCGCACCCCCCGGAAAAAACAACCCACACTTTATCTTTTTTGACAGGAAGAACCAGCGTGAACCTGTGGAGGAGTGCCTTCACTCCGCCACAGGCTCGGGGGCTACTGTCGGGTACCAAAGTTAGGGGTACCCAACTTCGATGCAAAAACACTCATTCCCAACATGGCCTGGCCCAAGCAAAGCCAGTGGGAGCCCACGAAGGCCGCGTCTACAGAGGCCCACGACGTCATTGCACCAATGACAGCCAACCCTCGGGAGAGCGGCGCCCTCGGCGCCAATTCTCCGATTCGCCCGAGCTTCCCAAGGAGAGCTCGGGAGAGCGGCGCCCTCGGCGCCAATTCTCCGATTCGCCCGAGCCTCCCCAGGAGAGCTCGGGAGAGCGGCACCCTCGGCGCCCAAATCTCCGATTCGCCCGAGCCTCCCCAGGAGAGCTCGGGAGAGCGGCGCCCTCGGCGCCCATTCTCCGATTCGCCCGAGCTTCCCCATCCCCCTCGAGCGCAGTCTCATAAAGGCATCCAAGGCACCGGTGATGTCAGCAGAGCAATCTTGGACCACAAGAGACCTCCCTGACCACTTTACAGGCACTGTCCCGTCAGGCGAGATTCTCAACGCAACTGTGCTTCGCACGCCCCTGACGACCATACCATCTGTCAGGATTTCCCTGGCAGAGGATTTGATAGGCCCACTACGGCCATCCTCTCCACGGTATGGTCTACGGTGCGCCGCCCCGTTTTTCGCCGGGGTCTATCAACTCCGACTGCGACAGTCCGAGCGCATGACGACGGGCTACGCAAGAACGGGAAAGGCACCTACTGCACTGTCCACTCGAAAGGACGAGCACGCCTTCCATCCGGGCCCACCTAACTCTCGGGAAGTGCTGTTCAAAGGCCGGAAATATGACCAGGGGAGATATCCCCTGCTCCATCCCATCACGCCTTCAGGAGTCCCGAGCCTCGGGAGATGACGCCCTGAGGTGACTCACCCTCTTGTCACATCATGCGGAAGGATAGCCGATAGGTGTGACCCTACGGCACGCCGTAATCCACGACGGCCATATCCTGGAGACGCGAAGAAAAGACCGTAGCTGACGACATGACGTAATCCGACGACTGTTCCCGCCTTGGAACTCACCAAGGTCATGCGAACCACGACGGCCATACCACGGAGACGCGGAGAAAAGGCGGTGGCTGACCATAGTCAAACGGGGAACAGCAACTCGTCGCCGTAACATACGTAGCATTGTAAGCGCTGCCCTTGCCTCTCCTTTGCGGCTATAAAAGGGAGAGCAGAGGCCAGCTTTAGGGAGAGGTTCTAAGTTCTCACCACACCTGCACACCCACAGCAAACGACTTGTGAACACTTAGATACTCACAAGAGACCTGGAAACACTTCCCTCTCTCGCCTAGCTTGTAACCCCCTACTACGAGCACCCAGGTGCAAGGCAACACGACTCTCCTCTCCATTGGACGTAGGGCTTGCTTGGCCTGAACCAGTATAATCCCCGTGTTCCCCCTTGCACACCATCCGTAGCCTCAACCGCAAAGCACATATTTACTAGCCGGTGTTAGCCCCGCTAAAACTAACACCGACATCATTGAACATAAGTTAAACATAGATCCAACTTTCAAGCCAAAGAAGCAAAGGTTAAGGAAAATAGCAGAAGAAAGAACAATAGCTGCAAAAGCCGAAGTCCAAAGATTGCTTAATGCAAAGGTCATCAGGGAAGTACAATTCACAACATGGCTAGCAAACATAGTCATGGTTCAAAAGAAAAATGGAAAATGGAAAACGTGCATAGACTTTACAGACCTCAACAAAGCATGTCCCAAAGATAATTTCCCTCTTCCAAGAATAGACACTTTAATAGACAAAGCTGCAGGCAGCTGTTGACACCTGTTATCATCCAAATTTCATTATCAATTATCCCTGCATTAAACATGAATATCCAGTAGAATAGGGTTATTACTGACAGATTCCACGAGTTTTGGTGAATTGTCTATTTCCCAGGGGATTTCCTAGAAAATCTTAAAAGAAGGATTAAAGAGCATAATTACCACGAAACTTAACCGCCAAGGAAACATCATCACGAGAACACTAGAAGCATCTGGAACACACCTGAAGCACCGGAGTCCAAAACCCCACAGGGTAGGGCCAGCCGGCGCCAGGGTGGGGCCGGCCGGCGCCCCCCTAGGGTTTCCCCCGCGCCGCCTTCTGGAGTCTTCTACCACCGCCTATTAGAAGTCATCTGAGCCCTTGTTTCAAGTCGGTTTGATCCTACGGCATACGTGAATCCCACCGGGCTATAAATAAAGGGGCAGACCCCCCTGGAGGAGAGCCAGATCAAGAGATGAAGACCCTGAAGCATTAGATAGATATCCACTAGATCTAGGCTAGCAATCAAGAGAGAGATTAGAGAGATAGAGTAGATGAGTAGAGATTCGGAGGAGTCACGGCCTGTCGGAGCTTCTTCGTAGCTATGTTCGTCTGGATTCAGCTCCCTCGCCCGGAATTGCGTTCTGAGGTACTTTTGTATTCAACATCCTGATTCAAGTAAGCATTTGTTCTTATTCGTTCTTAAGTTTACAACTCTATTTGAGTGCTTTGATCTTGGTAGCTCCTTGGTTGAAGTAATAGTTTGTAGTGCAGACGTGGTGTCTGGGCTATAATTACTTGTGAATGTCCCCTGATTGGCTGTATAGTTGTAGATCGCATAGGTGACAACTGCGTTGAGTCCTCTGTAGTCCACTTCCCGTTATAGGATCGATAGGTGTATAAGTGTCTGGTAGGAGGGAACTCTGATTTCGCCTCTTATTCATGTCACTGCCCGATTAGAACGATATTATTCAAAATTTACCGATTGTCGAATCTAGATAATCATTTGTTATCTACTCATTCTTGACATTCTCTGGATTGATTGTGTTATCGGGTTAAGAGCCAATAGACTTAGTCAGTATCATCTACTGTTCCTTTGGGTTCGATATTAAAACCAGGATTGTCTGGTGAAGTGCTATATCGGTTGTTTTATCTGTGCGCTGGATACCTTGATAATAATAATCTTTAATAGAGTACAGTTAATTTATACCAACAAGCATTTCTGACGCCGTTGCCGGGGAACGGTTTACTGATTTTGGCTTAGTCTATCTTAATTTTATATTATACTTTTATCTTTTATCATTTACCTTTTAAAGTATGGAACCTACGTCCCAACTTTTATATCAATATGGAGCACCATCGGGATCGTATCTCCAACCAAAAGAATCATCTTTACCTATCACATCATCTGGCTATGAGTTACGTCCGGGATTAATTAAGTTAGTTCAGGATCACATTTTTTCTGGTAGTTCTAGCGAAAACCCCTATTCCCATTTAGCCGATTTTAAGCAGACATGTTCATGTTTGCACATTAAGGGCACGGCAGATGAAAGTTTAAGATGGAAACTCTTTCCATTTTCATTAACAAGAAAGGCAAAGAAATGGTATAATCGCCATGTTGGGAGTAGCCAAGGAGATTGGGAAGTATTGCGTGCTAATTTTTGCCTTAAATTTTTCCCTATCGAAAAGGTCACTAAAATTCGTTTTGAAATTATTGGCTTTAAACAATTAGATAACGAATCATTAGGCAAGGCTTGGGAACGCTTTGATGGATTTATAAATTCTGGACCTAATCTTGCTTTTCCAGAACCTATGCTTTTGCAACATTTCTTTTTAGGCCTTGATGATAAAAATAAAGAATACCTTAATTTGGCCGCGGGAGGAGCATTTATGCATATTACTGCTTCACATGCTAAAACTATTCTTACTAATATATTAATTGATCTTTCTGAAGAAAAAGAAAAGTTGTTAGAAGATGAATTTTTGTCGTTTGATTCTAAACTTTTATCTGATTCATCTCGGCCTTAACCTGAACTATCTAATGAGAAGGAGATAATTCCTATTTCTGATTTTATGCTTGAATTTGAGGATGAACTTTTTGATGATTATGGAAACACTTCACACTATCATAAAATTATAAAACCACAAGAGTCTATGAATTTTAAAAGTTTTAATATTTCATATCCTGCTGATTTAAAATTTCTTAGAGAGATGACTAGAGAATTGATTTTTGTTATGAGTAATGAGTGGTTGATAGAATCTGAGCTTTCAAATGATATAATTCGTTTAAATTCTCCTGCCATTACTATTAAATGTCAAATTGATGCATATCCTTTTGATGCCTTTTATAATCCAATAGTAGGTGTCAATATTATGTCTCTTACATTTGCTGAAAAATTCTTGAAAGAGATGCCATTAATTCCTACAAGTAAATTATTGAAAAATCATTCAGGACATATTATTCCTAGTTCTGGTGTTTTATGTTCTCTTCCTACTATGATTAATGAATTCTGAATTTTACTGAATTTCTATAGCTTTGATGTTTGGGATTTTGATGTAATGATTGGGTTACCAATAGGAAAACTTTTGCGAGAAGGTTGTGCGGGCAATTTAGATATTAAACTTGGGAAGGGATTTGATCTCTCATTGCCTATAACTCATGCATTAAAAGCTAAGGCAGAGCCACCTCCTGAGTTAGATCCAATAGAAGAAGTTAAGGCTATATCATTTAACGAATTTATTGAACCTAATTTAGAGGATGATACTCAGTTCTTCATTAATGAAGAGAAAGAGGATCCGATTGATCCTGAACCTATGGATGAATTACTAGAGCCACCTAAGCCTTCTATTGAGCTTAAGCAACTACCTTCTGGTCTTAAGTATGTTTTTCTGAATGATGATCAAAATTCTCCTTTGGTTATTAGTGATAAACTTTCTGATGAAGAGCCTTTTAGATTAATAACTATTTTAGAAAAACATCGTGCTGCTTTTGGTTATTCACTCCAAGACATTAAGGGGATTAGTCCTGTTTTATGCACCCATCGTATTCCAACCAACCCAGAGATTACACCTTCTAGAGATCCCCAACATAGGCTTCAAAATGCGATGAGGGAGGTTGTTAAGAAAGAGGTCTTGAAACTTTTGCATGCTGGGATTATTTATCTTGTTCCGCATAGTGAGTGGGTAAGCCCTGTTCAAGTTGTACCTAAAAAGGTGGTATGACCGTAGTTAAAAATGATAAAAATGAATTGATACCCTAGAAAACTGTTATAGGATGGCGAATGTGTATAGATTATAGAAAACTCAATAAAGCAACCAAGAAAGATCATTTTCCGCTGTCCTTCGTTGATGAGATGTTAGAGCGTTTGGCAAATAATGCTTTCTTTTGTTTTCTTGATGGTTATTCTGGATATCACCAAATTCCTATCCACCCTGATGATCAAAGCAAAACCACGTTTACATGTCCTTATGGAACTTATGCTTATCGTAGAATGTCTTCTGGATTATGTAATGCGCCTGCTTCTTTTCAAAGATGTATAATGTCTATATTTTCTGAAATGATAGAAGAAACGATGGAAGTTTTTATGGATGATTTTTCAGTTTATGGAAAAACTTTTGATGATTGTCTAGAAAATCTAGATAAGGTTTTGCAGAGATGTGAAGAAAAGCACTTAGTCCTTAATTGGGAAAAATGTCATTTTATGGTTAGAGAAGGAATAATGTTAGGACATTTCGTGTCTGAAAGAGGTATAGAGGTAGATAAGGCAAAAATTGAAGTAATTGAACAACTACCTCCACCTGTTAATATAAAAGGAATCCGAAGTTTTCTTGGTCACTATGGTTTTTATCGCAGATTTATAAAAGATTTTTCCCATATTGCTAGACCACTGACTAACTTGCTAGCTAAGGATGTTCCTTTTGAATTTGATGATGCATGTTTAAAATCTTTTAATATTTTTAAAGAAGCACTTACATCAGCACCAGTCATTCAACCCCATGATTGGTCTTTACCTTTTGAAATCATGTGTGATGCTCGTGATTATGCTGTAGGGGCAGTATTAGGACAAACAAAAGAAAAGAAGCATCATGCAATTGCTTATGCTAGTAAAACTATGACAGGAGCACAATTAAATTATGCAACAACTAAAAAAGAACTCCTGGCTGTTGTTTTTGCTATTGATAAATTTAGATCTTACTTAGTAGGAGCAAAAGTAATTGTTTATTCTGATCATACTGCTTTAAAATATTTACTCACTAAGAAAGATGCTAAACCTCGTTTGATAAGATGGATTTTGTTACTCCAAGAATTTGACTTAGAAATTAAATATAGAAGAGGAATAGAAAATCCAGTTGTTGATCACTTGTGTAGAATACACTTTGAGAAACCTCAGGAATTACCTATTAATGACTCGTTGAGAGATGACATGTTGTTTAAAGTGACCAAGTCAGACCCTTGGTACGCGAATATTGCCAACTTTATGGTTGCAGGTTATATACCACTAGGGGAAATAAAAAGAAGCTTATCTATGAAAGTCGTCTCCACATATGGATCCGCCATACCTCTTCAGAATTTGTTCAGATGGATTACTTAGAAGATGTGTACCAGTAGAAGAGGGCATGCAGATCATTCAGAAATGCCATGCATCACCATATGGAGGTCACCATGGAGCATTCCGCACTCATACTAAAATCTGGCAGAGTGGGTTCTTTTGGCCAACTATGTATGAAGACACCAAAGATTTTGTCCGGAGATGTGGATCATGTCAGAGGCACGGGAATATCAATGCAAGAGATGCTATGCCACTCACCAACAATCTCCAGATTGAGCTCTTTGATGTCTGGAGAATTGATTACATGGGACCATTTGCGAAATCAAGAAATTATGAATACATTCTGGTGGCAGTTGACTATGTATCCAAGTGGGTAGAAGCTATGCCATGCATGAATGCTGATTCCAAACATTCAAGGAAGATGTTCGAAGAGATTATATTTCCAAGGTTTGGAACACCAAGGATGGTCATTAGTGACGGAGGAACACACTTCACTAATAAGAAGTTTCACCGATACTTGCAAGCTCATGGCATCCGTCACAATGTAGCTACTCCATATCATCCTCAGACAAGTGGCCAGGCAGAAACATCAAACAAACAAATCAAGAATATTCTACAGAAAACAGTAAATGAGATGGGTAATGCATGGAAGGACCGATTACCCGAAGCACTTTGGGCATATCAGACCGCATACAAGACACCTTTGGGTATGTCACCTTACCAGCTAGTATATGGTAAGACCTGTCATTTACCAGTGGAGTTAGAGCATAAAGCTCACTGGGCTATTAAGAGATGGAATATGAACTTTGAAGCCGCTGGAGAAAAGAGAAAAATGCAATTATCAGAATTAGAAGAATGGAGAGAAAAGGCGTATCACAATTCAAAGATCTATAAAGAAAGAACAAAAAGATGGCACGACAAGAGGATCAAGAAGAAAGAGTTTGCACCAGGAGATAAGGTATTACTTTTGAATTCCAAGTTTAAATTATTCGGGCTTAGAAAACTACGAAGCAAATGGGAAGGACCATTTACGGTCGTGAATGCATTGCCACATGGAGCGGTAACTCTACAATCACACGAAGGTACGTTATTCAAGGTAAATGGTCATCGACTTAAATTATTTTTAGAACCATTTAATTTAGAAGTTGTTGATAGGCTGTACTTTATCCAATTACCCACTTTTTAGTCCCGTCATTATCTGTTACGAAAAATTATCACGCATCGCAACTAACAGGACGTAGAAAGAGTCTAGAGGCTTCACGAGCTCGGCCAGCCAGGAAAGACACCTGGTGGGGCTGGCCGATGCCCTGGTGGGGCCAGGCGGCGCCCCCTGTCCCCTCTCGTCCCTACTCAAGTTCCCTTTTCTTTCTCTATCTTTCCTAAATACAATCTCATAGATTCCCGATGCGTACGGATAATCTTTCGTACGAATCCTATAGAACATAGATTTGATCTTATCCCGTCTCCTGAAAACCCATATAAATACGCACCTATACCATCCTCAGATTGCATCCCATCATCATTGCCTTCCTTTCCTCCAAAGAAACTCTCTAATTTAGATCTAGTAGCAATGGCAAGTGAAGCGGTCGTCGGCGCTGACTTCGGCAAGATCCAAGGCGACGACTCGAAGGCCATCGTCCTCGCGCAGCCAAAGCCCCTTGCCATCATACCGCCAAAGCACCTCGCCATCGTGCCACCGAAGCATCTTGCTACGGTGCCCCAGCAGTTCGAGCAAGTATACTACATGCATGCTCAGCCTGCTCTGCCATCGCCACCTGAGAGACTGCTGCTAGAAGATGGTACCAGGGGAGAGCAGATCGCTATTCCCCGAGGCACTCCACTTCTTTCACCTAGAGATAATGAGCGACTCCTGTCACTCAAGACCGACAAGAACGGAATGCTGGTATGTGCGAAGTACACCACTGCTCGCCCCGCCATCCAAGGAGTTCGTGCACGTCTAGGCCAAGTCCGCTACACTGAGTTCATACCACCTCCGCCCAAGAGACAGCGGGATACATCTACATCAGCACTAGAGAAAGTCCCTAGACAGCCCCCGCTCTCTCTACGCATCCTTAATGAGAAGATGGAAGCTCTCTCTAACACCGTTAGGGGTATAGAGAAGAATGAAGACTTAAGGAGCAAGATTATGAGTGACATGACTAAGCAGATAGAAGTCAATGTCAAGTAAATTCGCAGTCTCAAGCGCGAAAAAGAACAGCTGAAAGTAGAGATTAGTGATCTTAAGGAAGAAATTAGGAAGCTCGCAAAGTAGGGGCAGCCTTAAGTTACCCACGTTATCTATATAATAAGGCACAAGTGTGTTAGGTTTGATTATATTATCAAGTGTGCTAGGTTTGATTTATAATATTAAGTGTGTTAGGTAAGCCTATGTAGCTATGGTAGTCGTTTGGTCAGTCAGTTATCAGAGTTATTTAGTATTATTAATGAATAAAGTGCCTTATTATTTTTATCAATATTAATGTTTTAGTTTACTCTACTCTCTATATTTTTGGTACGCATGTTGTCTCCGCATGTTGCGAAAAAGTATGCAAAAAAATAAGTGTTGGGGGAGACACATCGCGACTATGGAAAACAATTCGCTCGGGAAAATCACGTAATTCGGAAGATAATCGATCCAGGACCTCGCACACCGAACTGGACCTCGTGGGGCCATAGAGGCGCACTGCCCGGCGCCCTACCTGGGCCGGCTGACCCCCCTCTGCCTCATCTGTATCCCCTTCTCAGTCATGGTCAGGTTTGATCCTCATATAATTTAATTGCACATGTTTCGATTTCTGCTTTCAATCTGAATTAAAATTCACATGCTAAATTACTTTTAAAAGAGAAGAAGAATATTGTTTAATTCATAGCTTAAGAATAAATTATATAACATTTTTCTAGGAATCATGTTACTTTTGGAAACTATTTATAGGGACCCCATGATTGCTTAAGTCGTTGTGAAACGTGATATAGTTGAATAATGAGAACTCGATCCCTGATGTTTTGTCTTTGGAGATTTTAGCTCGAAAATTTAAATGATTAGTTATACCTCTCCTTTGTGGTAAAAATATTTTCCTACCAGAGCCATATATAGGATAGAAACATGCTACATATAATACTTGTCTTTGTATTGAGTTTGGTAAACCTTTGCAACCCTTTGAAGAAATTTGTCATATTTTTGAATCAAGTGCCAATTCCACATAAGCATTACTCTAATCCGGAGTAATAGCAAGTCATTGAAAATGTTTCTCTCCTACACTGAGAGAAAACACCAAAAATAATTATATAGCATAGTTACCAAATAATTGCTCCATGTTTTGTTAAAGTCTCTCAACTACTAAATTCAAAAGAGGTATGAGCTATGCAAAAGAAGAAGGGAGTATAAAAAATGGACAAGTGTCCGAAGAAATTAAAACAATGGGTACTTAGATACTTGCCTCCCAAGTAAAAAGAAATAATATATATATATATATATATATATATATATATATATATATATATATATATATATATATATATATAGCTCATACTCTCTGATTAAGCTCAGTTGTATAAAAGAGAGATTTATTTTCTCAAGGAGTAAGGTAGAATTAGGTTCCACCATATTCCACAAAATAAAGGTTGATTCGATTATATGCCTCATTTCTCTGTGGATTCATTGTTTGACTTTACAACAAATACAATGCAAGTATGTTTTCACATTTTACCTACCTGAGATCCACATAAGCTTTTTTAAAAGTAGGATAAAGAAGGAAATTTCATTAATGCCTTGGTAAGGATACAAAAATACCAGATATATCAGTGATTCGAGAGTACAACAAAAGGAGAAAGTTACCCTCCAATTGACTCAACTAAAGGAAGAGAGTGGTCTGTTTTCAAGCTATTTTGTTCTTCAACTACTCAAAGATTCATGGTAGACACTTTGAATTCCATAGTACATGAATAACTAGACTAATTTTATATAATGTACTCTCAAGTTATGTTTTAAAAGCTCCATTCTGTCTAAGAATCTTACATCTTAAAACCAACCTTTTTCTCGGGACGAGCAAAAGCCTAAGTGTGGGGGTAATTGTTGACACCTGTTATCATCCAAATTTTATTATCAATTATCCCTGCATTAAACATGAATATCCAGTAGAATAGGGTTATTACTGACAGATTCCACGAGTTTTGGTGAATTGTCTATTTCTTAGGGGATTTCCCAGAAAAGCTTAAAAGAATGATTAAAGAGCATAATTACCACGAAACTTAACCGCCAAGGAAACATCATCACGAGAACACTAAAAGCATCTGAAACACACCAGAAGCACCGGAGCCCGAAACCCCACAGGGTGGGGCCGGTCGGCGCCCCCTAGGGTTTCCCCCGCGCTGCCTTCTGGAGTCTTCTACCACCGCCTATTAGAAGTCATCTGAGCCCTTGTTTCAAGTCGGTTTGATCCTACGGCATACGTGAATCCCACCGGGCTATATATAAAGGGGCAGACCCCCCTAGAGGAGAGCCGGATCAAGAGATGAAGACCCTGAAGCATTAGATAGATATCCACTAGATCTAGGCTAGCAATCAAGAGAGAGATTAGAGAGATAGAGTAGATGAGTAGAGATTTGGAGGAGTCCCGGCCTGTCGGAGCTTCTTCGTAGCTATGTTCGTCTGGATTCAGCTCCCTCACCCGGAGTTGCGTTCTGAGGTACTTTTGTATTCAACATCCTGATTCAAGTAAGCATTTGTTCTTATTCGTTCTTAAGTTTACAACTCTATTTGAGTGCTTTGATCTTGGTAGCTCCTTGGTTGAAGTAGTAGTTTGTAGTGCAGACGTGGTGTCTGGGCTATAATTACTTGTGAATGTCCCCTGATTGGCCGGATAGTGGTAGATCGTGTAGGTGACAGCTGCGTTGAGTCCTCTGTAGTCCACTTCCCGTTGATAGGATCGATAGGTGTATAAGTGTCTGGTAGGAGGGAACTTTGATTTCGCCTCTTATTCATGTCACTGCCCGATTAGAACGATATTATTCAAAGTTTACCGATTGTCGGATCTAGATAATCATTTGTTATCTCCTCATTCTTGACATTCTCTGGATTGATTGTGTTATCGGGTTAAGAGCCAATAAACTTAGTCAGTATCACCTACTATTCCTTTGGGTTCTATATTAAAACCGGGATTGTCTGGTGAAGTGCTACATCGGTTGTTTTATCTGTGCGCTTACGGATACCTTGATAATAATAATCTTTAATAGAGTGCTGTTAATTTATACCAACAGCAGCGAAATGATGAGTTTCTTGGATTGTTTTTCTGGATATCATCAAATATGGATGAAGAAAAAAGACGAAGAATACACAAGCTTTATCACCCCCTTTGGGACTTATTGTTTCGAAAGAATGCCAGAAGGGCTCCGTAATGCCGGAAGAACCTTCGTTAGAATGACTTCGCATGTCTTCAAAGATCAAGTCGGAGATAACCTCCTTACCTATGTCGATGACATCGTCGTAAAAAGTAAGAAAAGAGCAGATCATATCAAAGACTTACAGCAAACCTTTTCAAATATGAGAAAAGCAAACTTAAAGTTGAATCCATAGAAATGCACTTTTGGAGTGGAAAAAGGGAAGATCCAAACCCAGAAAAAGTTCGAGCAATCCTGGACATGGCAGTTCCAGAAAACATCAAGGACGTTCAGAAGTTAACAGGAAGATTAGCTGCATTAAACAGATTCATATCAAAGTCAGCAGAGCGAAGCCTACCAATCTTTCAAATTTTAAAAGGTGCAATGAACTTTGAATGGGGACCATCGCAACAGAGTGCATTCGAGGAAAAAAATATCTCTCTAATCCAGCCACTTTGACAAATCCAACACCAGGGGCTGATTTGTTACTATATGTCTTTGCAACAGAAGGTACAGTAAGCGTAGTTCTAGTAGAAGAAAAACAGACTGAGCATTCAAAAAAGCAGTTTCCTGTCTATTATGTGTCAGAAGCCCTTTCAGGTGCAAAGAAGTATTACTAAGAAATAGAGAAAATAGCTTATGCAATACTAACAGCAGCAAGAAAGTTGAAGCACTACTTCCAAGCACACAAGGTTAGAATACCCACAACCCATCGACTAAAAGAAGTACTACAAAGTTCAAAAACGTCAGGAAGACTTGGAAAATGGACAGCAGAACTCTCCCAACACTTTATCAAATTCGAAAAACGAACAGCCATAAAATCTCAAGTGCTGGCTGACTTCGTAGCAGAATGGACACCTACAAGAAACACATGTGAAATCCAGCAAGACCCAGAATGGATTATATGTTGTGACGGGGCTTGGGGCTTCGCAAGAGCAGGCGCAGCAGCAGTTATAACTTCGCCTTCAGGAATAAAAATGAGATATGCAGCCAGATTAGAGTTCTAGTCAACAAACAACATTGCTGAATACGAAGCCGTCCTCTTAGGAATTCGAAAAGCAAAGGCACTGGGAATAAGAAGGCTCATAATCAAAACTGATTCACAAATTGTTGCTGGCCATATAGAGAAAAATTACAAAGCAAGAGACCCAGAGCTAGCAAAATACTTACAATATCTCAGGGATCAAGAGATATACTTTGAAGGATTCACAGTCAAGAATATCTCAAGAAATGATAACTTCGAAGCAGATTAACTAGCAAAAGCAACAGCTCAGAAAACAACTTTACCACAAGATGTCTTTTATCAGGTACTAAATCAAGCATCGATAAAAGTCACTACATAACTACCAAGAGAAGTTCACATAATAGAAAGCGAAGACTGGAGAGCACCTATCTTGGCTTACCTTCGCGGATATTATAAACCAGAAGATGAAACAGACAACATCAGGATGAAGCACAAAACAAGAAACTATCTAATCCTTGACAATCAATTATACAAGTAAGGACTGTGCCAACCCCTGTTAAAATGCATATCAAAAGAAGAAGGAAAAAGCCTGCTTCAAGAAATTCACGACGGGGTATACGGAACTCACCAAGGCCCAAGAAGCATTGCTGGGAAGGCATTTCGACAAGGATTCTATTGGCCAGCTGCACAAAATGACAGCAAAGAGATCATCAAAAAGTGCCACAACTATCAAGTTTCAGCAAGCAAGACAAACAGCCCATCAACAAATCTCAAAACTATTAACCCAACTTGGCCACTCGCAAGATGGGGAATAGACATAATAGGAAAGTTACCAACGGCTCAAGGAAACCTGCAATATGCAGTAGTGGCAGTTGAATATTTCACAAAATGGATCGAAGCCAAACCAATAACAAACATGTCTTCGCATACGATGAAAAATTCCTATGGCAAAATATAATCTGTAGATTTGGAGTCCCAAAACATATAACAATAGACAATGGGACACAGTTTGACAGTGAAGACTTCAAATCTTATTATCAATATCTAGGAATTGAGTTATGTTTTGCATCAGTAAGGTATCCAAAATCAAACGGAGCTGTTGAAAGGGCCAATGGAATCATATGCACAGGAATTTTGAAATGTCTCATGGGGCTAGCCAAAGGAAAATGGGTCGATGAACTACCAAAAGTAATTTGGGCTCACAACATAAGTGTGTCAAGAGCAACAGGCTTCACCCCATTTCAGCTACTTTATGGAGAGGAAGCAATGACTCCCGATGAAGTCAAGTTTCAAGGTCCAAGAACAAATGTTCAAGCAATACAAGAAGAAGATCTAACAACAATCAAAGATTTACTCAAAGAATAAAGATTGCAGGCAGCAGAAAATCTCTCAAAATATCAAGAGGAAACAAAAAAGTGGTATAACAAGAAAGTAAAGCCAAGCAAGATATATCCAGAAGACTTCGTCTTAAAGAGAAGGAGAAACGAAGACACAACTGGGAAGTTCCAGCAGAAATGGGAAGGCCCGTATTTGGTCACAGAAAGTTTCAGGCCAGGATCCTTTCATTTGGCAGATATGAAAGGAAACAAGCTGAAGCACACATGGAACGCCGAAGAACTTCGCAAGTACTACCCACAGAAGAAAGAGTCAACAATTTTCACTTTCTTTTGATGTCATTTACCTTTCAATAAGATGTAAAAACGAGCTGCACTCTTTTTCCACTCAGGGGAAATCCTTCACAGGGTGAGTGGTTTTTTAACAAGGCAGCCTGCAACTGTAACATCTCGTATCATATAACTGAGAATCTCCAAATTTCCCCAAAACCGAAGATTTAGACAAGATCACATCAACATCGGTGAATAAAAGACGCTAGGTATTGTCAAATGTCGAAATACCTTCAACATCTAACAAACACCTAGATAATGCAAATGCGTAAGCTGACTTCGTTAAGGCGATCAGCAAATCAATTCATAAAAAGTGAAAGAAGCTATCCTAAGGGATAAGCGTAGCTGACTTCGCTAAGGCGATCAGCAAATCAATTCACAAAAAGTGAAAGAAACTATCCTAAGGGATAAGCGTAGCTGACTTCGTTAAGGCGATCAACAAATCAATTCACAAAAAGTGAAAGAAGCTGCCCTAAGGGATAAGCGAAAGCTGACTTCGCTAAGGCAAGCACCATTTCGACTTCGCTCAAAAAGAAGGGGGACGGCGTTTTTTAGTTTAAAAAAACTTGTTTCTGAAAAGAGACAAGTCTCCGCGTCGACTTCGCTCAAAAAGAAGAGGGATGGCGTTTTTCAGTTTAAAAAACTTGTTTCTGAAAAAAGACAAGTCTCCGCGTCGATTTCGCTCAAAAAGAAGAGGGACGGCGTTTTTCAATTTAAAAAACTTATTTCTAAAAAGAGACAAGTCTCCGCGTCGACTTCGCTCAAGAACAAGGGGGACGGCGTTTTTCAATTTAAAAAACTTGTTTCTAGAAAGAGACAAATCTCCGCGTCAACTTCGCTTAAGAAGAAAGAGTATGGCGTTTTCTCTATTAAACTCATCTTACTTAAGAGACAAATCCCCACGTCAACATTCGAAAGAGGGTGAAATATATTCACTCCAAATAAACATTATTACACCAAAGGAAAAAAAGAATTACAATTTACAGAATACAGATTGTCAAAATTAAAAATCTTCTGAAGCTACAACATAAGCAGCTTCGTCAACTAGATGATTTACAACTTCGTCCAAAAGTTCAGAAATCTCCGACCGTAGAAAATCTTCCGTTAATGAAAGAAAGAATCTCCAAAGCTCGAAGACTGGAAAAACAACCGATCACGATTTCAAGAAAAGTCTCTATCATAAAATCTACATGGTAGATCCATTATTTTTTGAATACTACCCTCTGAAATTGTATCGAAAAGAATTTGATTTTCAAAATTGATCTTATTTAAATCCTCAAAATCACCGGGCATATCAATCTCTAGGAAGACAAAATAAGCGAAATCATTTCACACTTCGATAGAAAAAAGAGGCCAACATCTTTTTTTAACAGTAATAAACAATTTTAGATCGCTTACTATTAAGATAATGATCAAATGAGACAGAAGAATTTTCCGTTGCAAATTCCAACCATAACGAGGGATTAACGAAAACATTATCTTTCAACATCATCAAGGGCATAGCTCCAACTATTTCCTGAAGTTCACAGCATAGTATCACTTAAATTTACATTTACAAGCTTTCTGAAGTTCAAAAACAATATATAACTAAATTGGATGAACACGAACTGCATCATCAGTCTTCGCTCGATCAGCAGCAACTTTCTCAGCTCTCTCAACACGGGCATTCGCAGCAGCAGTGACCTCTTCGATCTTCTAGAAAAAGAAATAAGAGAAGAGTAAAACTTCGGACCAAGTCAAACATTTTTAAGAAGAGATAGGATAAGAACAAAGTATTAAGAGTACCTTCTCAACTCGAGCTTTAGCCTTCATCATAGCATAATCTCTGCCACCACCATTCCAGTATTCATTGAAGAATTTCTTTCCAAGCACATTTGTCCTGTCATTGATCTTGCTAAGAGCCTCAACAGAAGGAAACTTGTAATCATCTTTCAACAACTCTTCATAAAGAGGATCTCCAGCCTCTTTCATCAGATGAAAGATCACCCTGGTAGCATACATACAACTGATGTCGGAAGTAGTTTGCAACACCGTGGGCAAATCTTCGTACTGGCGACATAACCAACTGAAGAAAAGTGCATAGTCACCAACTTCCCAATCAGCTTCTTCTGGCTTCGCACCAAACTTTTCATAGCACGCTTTGCAAAGTTCCCACACACGGGAAGCGGTAGCCTGAAAATAGTCATCGTTTTCTTTTAACTTCTTCTGAAGGTAATTAACTTCCCTAACAGACTTTTCAAGCTCAGTCTCAACTCTAGAAAGTTCTTCAGTTTTATCTTGAAGAGTGACAGAGACATTCAGCAGCTTGGCTTCCAATTTTTGGTAATCTTCAACAACAGAAATTCGCTCTTTTTCTTTCTCTGCAAGTTGATACTTCAAGCTCTCAATTTCTCCGAGCATCTTCTTTTCGCGAAGTGCAGCAGCTTCTTCTTGAATCTCAAGACTCCGTCGTAGACCTCTCTGAAGAAGGGCGTTCTGAAAAAAGAAAGAGAAGTTATAACGAAGGAAAAAACAAAAAAAACAAGAAAAACGCAAAACAAACCTTGTAGGCTAGTGTAATTGAAGCATCCCCAAGCTCAAAAATAGATTTTTTGGCCAGCTCCTCCTCAACGTCGGAACTGAGAATGATTTGTCAATACATTCAGATAGTTTAAGTTCGGAGGACTTCGGAAGTATGTGGATCATGTCCAAACCAATACCAATGAATTTAAAAGCATCAAGATCCACACCTTCGCGCTGACAAAAATGTAAACAACGATCCAATGAATCTTTATTAATATCTTGAGCAACAGGCTGCGAAGTTGGCGGAGGAGTAGGAGGATCTTCAGTTACACTCTTCGATTTAGACAAATCCACAGTTACCTCTTTCTGAGAGGAAGAACCAGGAAATACAACATCTGAAAAAGAAAAATAACATTCAAAACAAGTAATAATAATAATAATAATAATAATAATAATAATAATAATAATAATAATAATAATAATAATAATAATAATAATAATAATAATAATAAGCGAAGAATCAGAAGAAAAAGGGAGTATACCAGTGGAAACTCCTTTTCTCTTTTGAAGATTAATCCTCTCACCGGAAGAATCATTCACTAAAGAATCAGATAAGCGAGTAATCCTCGCATTCTCGGCGTCTTCATCAAAAACATCTTCGTCCGAATCATCGAAATCCAGTCAGCACAAATAGTATCTTATCGAGTGGAGGCCACAGACTTCACAGCAGCCGAAGGCGAAGCTCTCTCAGATGCAGAAACTGGAAGTTTACTGCCTTCAGTAACTGGAGCTTTAGCACCATTAACCGGAGCTTCACCTTCGCGAACATGCGAAGTTGGATCTGCAATTATATCATTGAGCGAAGATCCAAGGGGACAAGGAGAAAAACTTTTAAAAGTTTCAAACCCCCTATTACAGAATCACCCCTTAGAGGTGTGTGAGCAGCAAAACGAGGAGAAGAGGTTCGGGCAGTCTCCGGAGAGCCGGTAATATCAATTTCACCTTCTTCGTCGAAATCACCACCGACGTCAACGCCAAGATTAAACAGAGTCTGGGGTGGAAGAGGCCCAGCAATATTATCAACCGTAGCATTCAAAAGCTGCTTGTCAAGAACCAAAGATTGCACAACGTCAAAAGACTGGAAAAAGTTAGCAAGCGAAGACAAAGGAGAAGGCAAACTACTCGAGCAAAAGATTTCAGCAAGAAATTTCACCTCTTGACTAACATTAACAGCTTCGACATCAGCTGCAACATCTGCATCACCAGGAACTGGGCCCTTACCGGAACAGGCACCCAAAGCTTGATCTTCTTCTTCATCAGAAGGAATAATTTCAATATCTCGATTCTTCTTCTTAGAAATTTTCTTGACAAGTGTAGGAGCGCCCGAAGTTGGCGCACCTTTTCTCTTACGAGTGGTTTTATCCAAACTGAGTTTTCCTCCATGAGTATACAAAGGTGGAGCACGTGGCCCATAGTCAATTTGCGCAACTTCAAAAATATGATTCAGACGAAAATAATCAGGGCCAATCAGCTTCAGAATCGTATCGTTTTCAGACTTGTACTGCTTTCCAAGAAACTCACAAACTCTGATTTCCACACCTTTAACAAACTTCGAATCAGAATCAAACCTTTTAGGACGAACAGTTTCGAAGTCCGGAAACAAATATTTTTTATTTTTAACAGACTTCTCATGAAAGCGAAGTGGTTCCCAACCTTTTCTCAACGACCAAACTCTGGCAGCAACATACTCTTCACACAAGTCTCGAGCAGACTGAACAGAAGCAACAAGTTTATAAGCTCGCTCGCAATCTTTCAAGACTTGATTCCTTTCCAAGGCAGGCTTACACTCAAAGGGGGACCGAACAAGCCTCGAAGCAAGAGGAAACTTCTTAACAATCCTTCCTTTGTCATTCTTCTCTTCAATCATGGGAACTTTGTGGTAAAACCACTACCTCGACCAGTTTTCAGGCCACTTGTTACGCGAGGCTGGAGGAATTTGGACGGCACCACGAGCAGCTTTAAGGCTACTACAAGCAAAATTTGAAATAACCTTTTTATCATTAACCATCTGACTCTTGAATTGGGTGTGCATCTCATGCAACTTACAAAAGGCGGCAATATCAGGCTTCGCGTGCTGAGATTTCACAGCCCTAATGAAAAGGGCAATCTTGCACACACCATTCGGAGTCAAATGGTGCATCCCAATATTATAGGCTTGGAAAATATCTTCAAGATGATCATCAGCAGGAAAACGAAGTCCGGCAGTGAAAAGATCTTTGAAAACTACAAATTCATCCTCATGAGGACTCGGGACAACCTCGTCTTTAGGAAGACGAACCAGACCCTTGTCCAGAATATTATGATCAAAGAACGATTGCAGTTCTTCTTCAGAAATCAAAGACTTCCCGAATTTGAAAGAGCGTGTTTCATCCGCCACCAGATCTGACTCAGTTGCAGAGACGTCACCAAGGGAGTCTCCTGTGCCCTCGAAATTCGTAGAAGACATCTCTAGGGAACAGTCACCAGACTTTGGATCTAAGTCAAAAAGATCGTGTTCTATGGAAACCTGAAAAGATCAAATAAATCAACCTACAAAAACAATAAATAAGTGGAGAAAAATAAACAAAAAAGAAACCTTGAAAGCACGAAGCAAAGGAACAACGAAGCCAAAATTTGACTTCGCAAAAAAGCTCAGGGCAGCAGAATTTCAGTACTTCTCAGAAGCGAACAGAACGGGGGGACCCCAGCTCCGCCCTTTTATAGGGAGGCCCCGGTCAAAGCAATAACCGACGGTCAAACTTCCAAAACAAAGCTCGGCCTAAGAACTCTGAAGTCCGAGGACGGCGTTTGGAAGCTCAGTATCAAAATCAAACTTCGCGGATTCAGACCTTCGGAGTAGGCCTTCGCCCGCGAGGGGCTGCTGTTGGGGATTTTGACTTCGGACCAAACTCAGCCCCAGACTTCAGAAGGAAGATCGGCCTCATCTTCACGAAAGATACGAAGATAAAAGAATCACGCATGATGTCGGCTTCGCTATGGCGAAGTCGACTTCGCAGTCGGCAAGAAGTAAGGTAGCGGCGAAGCCTCGGGAAAGAAAGCATCAAGAGAAGCTTTCACCCAAAAGATTGGCGAAGCAAGCGAAGTGTAGTTGGGAAAGGTTAGGATTGAATTAAACTAGGCGAGGTGTGAAAGTATGACTTCGCACCTCATGTAATGATTTGTGGAAAATAAGAGAGGGGTAAAATGGTCTTTTGACCGTTAGTTAGCGAAGGTCAGACCCCTATAAATACCCCCGCTAACATGTACAGTACGACAGGAGAAAAAAGTTACTTTACACGTGTGCGATTTTGCCACGTGGACTCTCCAATCCTGTGTTGTGAAAAGTTCCTCCCCCCAACAGGGTACAAACACAAGTGAAATGAACTACAAATTTAGATCCGTGAAATACCAAGCCACCCAAGTGAGTAATGAAGACTTCGCAACCTTTCCCTTAGCTTGAATCACCACTAAATCGTAGATCGAGCCTCCAAACCTAAGAACAAGGCAGAAAGAGGAAGAACACGGTCAAAGCCGTGGAACCACAAGTAGACACAACAACAAAGAGAGCACGAGATGAGTTATTTATCCTGAGGTTCGGATAATCCACAAGGAAGGCCTACTCCTCGTTGTTGAGGTGACCACTAGGTTGGAGTCTATTTCACCTCCTTGCCTGACTCAAGGTTACCACAAAGGTCACTTGAGCTTCTTCACTAGAATCTCGGGTGATACAAACACTCCGGGGAGCCCTCACAAATGGAGCAAACCGGGCTCTCCCGAAGAACGCCTAACCGCCTAGGGTTCCAAGAACCCAAGAGTAACGACTGCAAAGCAAAGCCGGCTTGAGGGAGGAATCAAGTGCTCAAGCAATGGATTGAAGTTTTCCTCACTCGAATCTCAACTCTCAACTTGAATCTTGCAGTGAATCGAAGCTAGGAGCAGTGAATGAGAGTGAGAGAGAGTGAGAGAGCAAGAGATAGCTATTGTCCTGTGTTAGGTCGCAATAAATGGAATGGGTAACCCTCTAAAGAGTTGGGAGGAAGTATTTATACTTCCTTGGTCTGCGAGCTACCGGTACTAGGACAACTTTTCGAACGTTGAAAAGCTGAACTCCACACTACATGAGGTCCAACGGGTGAAAAAGGATGTGTCAGACTATTGACTCGGTCGGTACTACCGGTAGTACCGGTACGACAACGCTACTACTACCGAAAAAACGTCGTTACTACTGATCCAGGGGCTTGAGGTCACAGAGAGGCTAAGTCCCACCGATACTACCGATCTAGGGTCGGTACTTCCGGAAAAAAAATCATTTTTCGAAACCCGAGAGCAAGCTTTTCACCGAGGCTGGAATCGGCGCTAAGTCCTACCGGTATTACCGACATAGCGTCGGTACTGTAACACCAGGGGTGTTACAGTAACTAAAACCTGCCATGTCATCATGATTGCATGCAAAATCATCCCGCACTAACATATTTTACTATGCAATAACTAAAATAAAATTTATTCTTGCATATGATTGTGTGTAGGTACTTTAGAGTGATCTTGTTATGTTAATATTTGTGCATGTAGATGGGATTAGAATAAATTAAAGAAATTCAAAAGAAATCATTTAAAAACCTAAAAATCGGACCCAAACCCTAAGTTCAAAAACTAAAAAGAATTAGATGTTGGGCCTTAAATAAAAGTTGTACATCTTTAAAAGTTGAGCAACTTCTATTTTGGGTAATTTTGAAATTGTTAAATGAAATTTCAAAAGAAACCCCATCCTACGTTTGAAAATTTAAAGTTGAAATGCAAACTCAAAATATATCAAGAATTTGACTAAACACCTTTAATAAAAGTTGTAAAACTTTTCAAATTTAACAACTTTTGCATTGGGGGATTTTCAAGTTATTGAGATAAATTTTAAATAAAACTCAAATTGGTGTTTAAGGATTCAAATTTAAAATATCATTTCAAAAATTATCAAGATTCTGACAAAACTCCTTTAATAAAAGGTGTAGGACTTTTCAAGTAGAAGAACTTTTATTTTTTAATATTTTCAAGTCATTGAGAAAAATCTTGAGATTTGAACTGAATTTGAAATAGAACTCAAATGGTGATTTTACCCCCTTCAAATAATTTCAAAAATATTCACAATTTGAATTTGGTTCAAAAACCAAAGTTGTTCAGAATTAAATGTACTACAACTTTTACATTGACCATTTTTCGAGCTTCCACATAAATTTGAGAGTAATTTAATAAAAGTCAAAAAGGGGATAGGGTATGCTACAGTGTTTGGCAGGGGGGGTCCGGGCTCTGCTCGTGCTCTGTTCACGAGCAGAGGCCGTGCGTGCCGCGCCGTGCACCGGCGCTGCCCAGGGCCGGCGTGCTGCCTGACGTCGGCGGGTGTCGGTGCTCGTGGGGGTCCCGGCCGCGTCTGGGGTGTGCCTCGACTCTATAAGAACCCACCCCGTCGCCATTTTCTTTCTCCCTGCTCCATGGCCACCGACGAGGACTCATCGTCCAAATTTGCCGTGGGTGCTTCACCTCCATCCTCTCCATCTTTCAGAAACTCAATTGACCTCCTTGCGATTCGATGGGGTTAACTCGTGTTGTTGTTCATCGTCTGCACCGACCGCACGAGGTCGTCTTCCCCGCGGTTGGCCAAACGCTGTCGCGCTCGGTTACACCTTGGCCGGCTCGCTCCGGTGAGATACACCTCGTTCTTGTCCATGTTCTAGCTTCCCTTTGATGTCTTGTTTCTCGAGAACTAGCCGGTCTCTCTATTCATGCTCCAGGTCGACCGGAACAAGGTCCTTGCCACCGGTGAGTACCGTCACGCGCTCGGTCGTCGTCGGCGAGCCGCCTACGGCCACCCCCATCCCCAACCAATGCGCGTATGAGATTCAGGGTGAGATTCTGGTCATTCATGTGCTGTTTGTTCAAACCCTACGGCACCCAAATCGTCGGAACGTGCGCGCCACCGCCGACGAGCTTGCGTGCACACAGACAGCCGCCATGCACGGCACCGAGCTCGCTTAGGGTTCAAATCCGCTCGATTGACTCCCTAAGTAGGTTCGCGGGGTGTAATTAGTCGTCGTGGTACCTTGGGTCTAGCCGGGATAGCCGCCGGCGGCGAGCTGTTGCGACCCGCGCCGCCGTGCGTGCGCAGGGGAGCGTCTGGGAGAGGGAGAGGGAGTCCTGTGGCGCAGTGGGCCAAGGTGGGCCGGCCTGCTCGCGCTTGTAGACCGTTCTGGACCAATCTGGGCTCCTGTGAGCCTAAGCAGGAGAGGGGAAGCACGCCGGGTCTGGCTGGGCCGAGGTGGGCCGGCCTGTTGCTGTTGCCCGAGGGGAGTAAATAAGTTTTCTCCATTTTCTGATAAATAAATAGGGTTGAGTTTTGTTATTTTCATAACTAAATTTTTGTGCAAGATTAAATCATGACAATTTTTGTGTAGCCTTTCTGTGATATTCTTAACACATTAAAAATATGAAATATGAAGTTTGGGTACTTTCTGTATTGAATAAAAATGTCTCTTCTAATTCATAAATGGGATTTCCAGGAATTTTATAGGCTAGAGTAGATATCCAAAAATCATGAAATTTAACTTGGCACTGTTTTAGGCTGAGATCTAGCTGTAGAAAAAGTTTGGCCTCAAATAGATATAATTTATTTATTTCTTATTTTTTGATCCATTAATTGATTAATAAAACAAATCGAAACCCTTAATACATTAGGGTTTTGCGTGACTTTTGAAATTTAGTATTAACCCAAAGTGATCCTTGGCACCTTACTTGTTGTCTAAGTTCATTATTACCTTGTAATTGGAAATTATTATTAATAAATTATGTAACCTTTACATATCATTAATGATTGATAACTTGCTTAGTGGTAATGTTATAAATGAACTAACTTGGCTTTCAACGGTTGTTAAAATGAAAGCCTAGTAGATAATCAATCGATCGGTTGTATTGGCTTGCAATTTTATCGTGAAGGAAAGTTGTACTCAACTTTCTAAATTAAGTTTACCTTTTTATTACTTCACAATTTAGTGCATCTCATGCATCATGGCATATATATCATCATGTTAAGCATTGCATTATTATTACGTGTAGTGTGCGAGAATGAGAAGGTCCATGTGATCAATCGTCGGGGGAGATGCATCCATCTATGGTGGTGATGTCAAGTCTAACTCCATAATTTCAGTGAGACTGAACTTTCCTGCAACACAGGCAAGCCCCGGTGCATTCAGCCATTTCCTTGTGTTTCGAAAACTTTATCACCTTGAGTTAAACTATTGCATTAGATTGATAGGAGTTGATTGTCACCTAACTTACTGCATTACCTACCTTGATATATCACCCTTGAAACCTGATTTAAAAATGAAAAGGTTTGAAAAATACTTAGCCCTGCTTAAATAATTTAGATTTGCATGAAATGCTATTTTCTGTGATATACTATTGATGAATAATAAAAAAATGAAAATGAATATAGATTTGCAACCGTTCGGATGACATGCACTTGGGTTAGAGTCTCAATGTATTGTCGCCGACGGATTGGAAACCGTGCGGATGGCTCTGCACTGGGAGTGGAGAGATGGCGAGAGTAGCGTGTACCCTCGTGGCCGGCATGCCTGGAGACCAGAGGAGTACTGTGCTCTCGGGTGGCGCAGGATCGGTTCAGGTTTTGAAAATGTCGTGGTAGGTGGGGTTGGTATATGCAAGCATAAGTGCTACATATGCAGTGTGGATAGGGATCCCCAGCTGGGTATTAATCGATTCGAATCGTCGTTGCTCCTCGGTTACGGAGACTTGATCCACTGACCTACCCCGAAAAGTGGTTCGGAACTAGGTGTTTTGAGAATGGATAATAAATTGAAAAGAATGAGGATACATTTGACTAAATTTGGAACTATGGATTATGATTAAAATAATCTTGAGTTAAAATTTTGAAAATAGGTTAGTATTGCTTTTCTGCAAAATCCTTTGACTCTTACTAAAGCCTTACCTTGACTCCCCTCAGCCTGCATTCCTGAGTCTTCTCCCCAATTTCTTTAGTCGGGTAAGTCTTGCGGAGTACCCCAGTACTCAGGGTTTGTTAACCCCTGTTGCAGGTGAGCCGAGAGTACAATTCTGCGTGGGACCGTGCCAGTTGATGGATCGTGCATGGATGAAGATGTGTATATGATATGACCCTTGGGCGGGGTGTATAGCTGTAGACTGCTACTGCACTACGAAACTCTGGTTTGGGAAAATGTAACTCATATTTGTAAATCTATGTTTATGTAATACTTTCGCACCCTGTACTCTGATTCAAACTATGTGTAAACTGTTGTAATACTTGCAAGGTCTTTACAATGAGATCCTCGGGAAAATCAGGGAGGCCACCTAGGTTGCGGGGAACTCGTGCACAGTAACCGGAGGTCCTTAGGGACGATGATAGTGCACGCGGGCCCGGTGATTTAGGCAGTTCTGTCACAGGTGCTACCGCTCCGCTACCGGTACTACCGGTCCTATGCTGGTACTACCGGTTAAAAATGATTTTTGAAACCCAAGAGCGAGGACTTGGCTGGAAGGAGTTTCTGCACTAAGTGTTACCGGTACTACCGGTCCTAAACTGGTACTACAGATACACCAGGGGCAGAACAAGTTAAAATCAGTGCACAAGTGTGTGAAGGTGTCTCTCAAGCAAATTTTAAGTTAATGTTTAAGCACTTTTATCCTTCTATTAGTCAACTAGCTATGCATCCCTCTTGATAGTGCGGTTTTCCTATACTCAATTAAAATAAAAACTTACTAAGCTTTGAGTAAGGATCACCAGGTATCGTGGTCGAATTGGATGGGTGCCGTTTAACCGAATAACTCAATTTACTCATTCATAGGGACTAACACCTGCATATAATCTTGATAAACATGTTACTCCCTAATTTGGATGTCATTAATCACCAAAATCCCACATAGGGGGCGAATGCACTTACACCCGTTGGGTTCGGGAGGCGGGGTGTAGAAATTTCTCCGAAACATGCTTCGGGGCGGGTTCGGGTTTTGTTATCGGATTTCGGGTGCGGGTCCGCAAATGCTTCACCCGCCACAAACCCGCCCCGTTGCCATACTTATGCGGTATCGCTCGGCTTTCACTTGGCGGCCCACATGATGTTTGACCACGTTTATACTGTTTTGGCTTTATATAAATAAATTAGTATGCATGTAGCATTAAGCTAAATTAAAAATCTTTTGACACACTATAAAAGACACATTTCCAGAAACCAGGTTCGGCCCAGAAAATAGGGCCTTAAAAGCAGAGGAAGCCTTGAAATTTCAATTATAGGAACCCTATTTTAAGTATTATTGCTGGAGTTACTCGATCAAACATTAAAAAGAATATATGTCATCTCTTCAAACTTGTAGATCCTAGTAGTAAGGGTATTGAAATGGCAAACATTCATGGTAGGAATACCGTGCTACATTGGAATAACATACTCCTTCTGTTCCAGAATAAGTGTCATTTTTATTTTTTTTAAATCGACATTTGACCATTCATCTTATTCAAAAAAATTAGAAAAATGCAAAAATAAACAAATCAAGATTAAAGTACTTCTAATAATGATCATTTCATAATAAAATAATTATTTTTTTTACAAATTTTTTGAATAAGACGAATGATCAAAAGGAGATAGTCAAAATCCTAAAACGACACTTATTTTAGAACAGAGGGAGTATGAATGATCATCAAACTAAGTATGCAACAAGAGCAACTTCAACTAAGCTCGTACCCTAACCCGATTCCCTCAAATGGCCAGCTTTACTTCTCAACGCACTCCAACCGATCTTTCACTAGTAGAGAAAGACTTTTGATCCACATCAGTTTTGGGCTTTAGTCCCAGTATTTTTTTATGTTGGGGAGTAAAGGGAGAATTACTCCCGGTTGCGGATACCAACTAGGAGTAAAGTCTCGTGCCCACTTTTACTCCATGTTCGTAACCAACCGGGACCAAAAGGTCACCCATTAGTCTCAATTTGTAACATCAACCCGGACTAAAGGTAGACCCTTTAGTCCCGAATGGTGTTACGAATTGCGACTAAAGGATCACCTACGAGTTAGTTCAAAAGGAAAACATCATATTTGCAATCACATGTACTATGTAGGTGGGGTGATAAGTCACGCGCGAGGCTATCAGGAGGTCACGGGGCGCATTTCTTTTTTAGACGAGGAGACAACCGGGACTAAAGGGCATCCCCCTTTAGTCCCGGATGCCTAGTCCCGGTTGGGACAACCGGGACTAAAGCCCCTTCCCAACTAGGACTAAAGCCCTTTCTCTACTAGTGTTCTAAATCTTTTACATTACTCTATATTATCATGGACTCTGCTCATTGGACCCATTTGTCGACTTTGTGAAAAGACAAAAAGGAGAAGTAGGGACAGGATGAGGGGCTCCTCATCATTTAGGAGTTCAGGAGAGAGGAATGGGAGCCTCCCATTCATCAGGGGCTCAATAGAGCTTAGTTGGAGAGCTTTTTTGTGGGTTGAATCTCTCAAATTAAGATGAGGGCTCAAATAAGATTTTGGTAGGAGTTGCTCTAAACAGAATGTTGGAAAAGTCCACGATTTTTCCACTTAAATTGTCCAACCCAAGTAACACCATGATGTTGTCTTTGTTCTTTTCAAGATGGGCAAAACTCGTCAAATTTTGGCAAATTTTCAAGATCGGCAAAGTGTACTCCCCTGTTCTTTAAAATATATAACGCTCCTTAATAATCCATTAATTTGTCCTAAAGGTCCCATATTAAAAGTGAAGGGATGTACAATGCTCAGTGCGTGGTTTAGTTCAAGACAAATCACATCATGGCGGACTTCTTAAATCAGTTTAATTATAAACACACGTAAATTCACATTATTCGAGTATATAGAGCAGAACATCTCTCGATACAAAAAGAAAATGAAATAAAAAAAAAAAGGATATACGCACACACACGCACACTTATTCAAATCAAGGCTTGATTTGTACTACTTGATAAAAGATCGACGAGGATCAAGAGTTCCTACGTGCAAATATCGGTAGCCCAAATCAAGACCTGGCGCACACACGAGTTCAAAGAACAAATCAAGCACCAGCCGGCAGCCGCGACGATGTGCTGCTTCGGCTCAGGCTCGCAGTCAATCGATCAGTTGTGGCCGTGCTTCTTGGCGTCCTTCTTCTCGTGGTGCTCGTGGAAGGCGAAGCCAGCGGAGCCCACGGCGGCGACGGCGGCCACCTCCTCCTTGATCCGGTGGCCGTGCTCGTTCTCCGGGTCCTTCTTGGCCTTGTGCTTCTCATGCTGCAGTTGTCGCATACACAGGGTCAGGGACACACATCGATGCATAAAGATCAAGAGCTGAATAATTAATCATGTATCCATGATCAGGCAATCAAAGAAGTTGGATTTCGTTCTCACCAGAGCATATGCGCCGGCGGCAATGGCGCCGAGCTCGCCGAGCTGCTCCATGTGCTTGTGGTTCTTCTCCTTCTTCTCGTAGTTGACCTCACCGGAGCTCTCCTCCTCCTTGCGGTGGTGGAACAGGTGGTGGTGGTGCTTCTCCTCGGCCATGGCTCGTCAAGGAAAAATCAGATGTCTCTCGGTGAACTTGTCAAGGGAGCTGGAGATGACGACTTCTTTGGATGAAGAAACCGTGGTGCCAATCGCCCGCATTTTATAGGGGTGGAGCGGATGCTGCAATTGCACAACTGGCACTGCCAATTGTTCATCCTTCGGCCAGTCGTCGGAGGGCATTTTAGGTAGCATACTTGGTACTTGCTATTGTTCGTCTGAAACTTTGAATAATTGGGTTGGAATATTTCAAGAAAAACTTTGTTTATAAGCAAGTCCCAGCGTTATATTGAGCGCATCATCATCTCTAACCATTTTTAAGAGTCACTAGAGGCCAAAAACTAGGGAATAGCGGGCTACCCTGCTAATCTTGCCACACGCAACCTACAAAATTAAGTTTATGTATAGTTTTTTTCGGGATTAGGCTGTTTGCGTCACTACAAAAATAGGTCTGAGTTCAGACTCACATTTCTATGTAGATTGTAGCTTGTACATAGAAGCATTATATATAAGTTTTGGAAGATATTGATCGGACTTTTTAGCAAAATTTTAAAGTCATTTTAGGAATTTTATACTTGAAAGTTTTACATTGTTATGAAGAAACTTTGTGAATTTAAGTAATTGGTTCCACGAATTGTATGTAACTAAGTTTTCACAGCCTGTTAGCTTGAGCTGAAAATAATCGTTGATTTTGACTCATACTAATTTATTGGAAGATAAAAATACTCTTCCATGACGAGAAAATAAACGCTTGTTGATAATACTCAAATGTTTTTTTTGTGAATGTTTACTTTTTTTAGTCCGATTGAATTGTTGACCATATATTGTTAAATTAACCTAGGCAATTGTTGTATGGATCATTTGCAAAATTATAATTCATTTTTCCCTTTTTTTAAGTAAAACACAAGCTAAGAAATTGTAGAAACATAATATCAAAATAGTTTGATTTGATTATTCACCAAATATGTCTTGATAGCTAATGGATTTGTTAAGGTTAGAGACACTAATATAAATTTGGTAAAAATTAATAAGAAAACTTAAAAAGAACTAAAAAAATAATCTAGAATCAATGGAATACTTTTTGTTCTAGAACCCCAACGAATGGAGTAGTTTCGAGAGAGGTAAAAATACTTAACGAGTAAGAGATTGTTACTGTCAGTACAGTAGTATAGCCCCCTACAGGAAAGCGACATGCATGTAGATAGGGTTGGAATTCACATGTGCTGGCTTAACCGTGTTAATTTCCACGGAAACTTTGAAAAGTGGTTGGATAGGAACACTTTAACGATGGATCGATCGATCTTGTGCTGGAATTCATAATTTTGTCCGTGACCGCGCAGCAAATCGCGTTGCCAAGACAATTCAGAAGATGTGATGTGAAAGGTACGTGCTGACAATTATTAGCTTTATATATTACATATATAAATTGTATATATATATGGGGTTTACTCTAGCCGACAATAGGGATGACTAAGTATGGATGGAGTAAGAGTAACTACAAGACCCTCTTTATATCCTTCTTTATTAATAGTAGCAGGGTTTTTTTTTTGGTAAAAATGCATTCCAACAATTTATGTAACCATTTATAAAAAAAGACAATTTCTTTAACTAAATATTCAAATATTGATATCCTCTGTCGTAATCTTCAAAATTGATATCCTCTCTGGTACACGGAAAAGTTATTGAACGACGAAAAATATAGAGAACAATCTGTATTTAAATAACTCTTCAAATGATGATTTAGAGAGTGAATAAAAGAAAAAAAAACTTTGGAGATGATCTAAATATCTTTCCTTGACGAGTTACTTACCTAATAATGATAGATAAAATCTGTATCGCGATCGTATGGTTAACATTTTGCACATGTACTCGTTTTTAGCTTTTTAAAATCGATGTTTGACCATTCGTCTTATTCAAAAACTTTACGAAAATATAAAAATAAACAAATCAAGATTAAAGTACTTATAATAATGAATTATTTTATAATAAAATAATTAATTTTTTATAAAATTTTTGAATAAGACGAATGATCAAAAGGAGATAATCAAAATCATAAAACGACATTTATTTTGGGACGGAGGGAGTAGGATGCTAGAAGAGTTGAAACGAAATCGAATTTGTAAGACATTCATATTTGGGATGCAATAACAACAAAAGATATAGTAACAATAGTCTAATACTAACAGTATTATTTCTTGGTTATCTTTATTGCGTGCTCGTGCGATTAGTCAATGCAAGTGGCGGTGGGCGGTGGCTGTTGAGATGGCGCCGGTCTAAATGCTCCTGCACCGGTTCCGTTGCCTTCGCCGCGTACTACTACTACTACTCCCGTAGGACCTTGGGTTGCCTGGTTGCCAGGTTCTAGAGGGCGAGACGACCGTGTGTGACAGAGCGAGCAAGGAAACCGGGACGGGAGGGCGTGAAGAGGAGACGAACGAAGACGTGCCAACTTTTGCCCAGCACGGAGCAGTCCTTGTCGTTCATGTTCACGTTCCCGTCCGCCAGGCCATTGGTCCGTGCCAGATCATCCAGGCAGGCCACTTGGACGGAACCATTTCATATTAGGGCATCCGCAATGGTATTACCTACGTAACTTGCTGATGTGAAGGTGAGAGATAAAAGTAAAAACTATTTTATGTATCTATTGCACAGAGAACCTATATATCTGTCTCTCAGTTTGTTGAACCACGTGAAATAGATAGGCTATTTGTTCGTCGCCAGTAACTACTCTCTCCTACTTTTTACCTGTCCACGTCATAATAGCTAGCCAAATACCTAGCCAGTGCGGACACCCTTGTTGTTTCGAGGAGGTGGAGCCACACCACGTACGGGGAGGCGTTCGCACGTTCCCAGCCAGGTCCGTCCCCAATCCACACAGCCCAGCTCTGCCGGGTGCTCCGCGGACTTGTCTGAGACTGTCTATTGGTCACTGAGATTTGGACGGCGGAAACTATCGTCCGGTTCCGGTAATTATGTCGGATCGGGTTGGGCTGCCATGGTACCAGGTGAACGTTTTTTTTTTTTTTTGCCCTGATCCGTGGCCCATGCCCCATGGTCTGCACAACACGTTGAACCATTTATTTATTTTTCATTTAGTTTTCTTCAAAATTTAAGTTAGTTTGTTTTTTCTGCGAAACAATTGCCCTAAAAATGCAGAATATAGCTAGTAATTGATATGTTGCCAACTGAACCGGGCGGAACTTGTCAAGCCGCCTGTTCGAACGCGGAATTACCTTTTCTATAGTGTACCTTAAAGGATAATAAAGTTTTCCGTATCAGCTCGAGTGAAAATACTCCATTTTTCCAAAGAAAAAACCGGACGATCAAGCCGTTTTAGTTTAACTACTTCCATCAAATTATACAATAAAAAACTCTATTTATTTTAAATCATAAAACGTTTTGACTTCTGTAGGTTTTTGGCTAGCATTTTTTATGCATTTAGATACTGTTGGGTTCCTACTCAGTACATTTCGATGCCACTGAGGCCACGTCCTCCACTAGCGCGAGCATCCCACCCGACCATGGCTTGAGCATATAGTTGGCCAAACAGGCCGCCCGGCCCGACACGGGCCCAGGCACGGGTAGGCACGGCCCGGTTAGGCAAGGCACAACGGGCACGGTGGCGCAATCATGCCGTGCCGCGTAGTGCCGCCGTGCCACCATTCCAGCCCAGGCATGGCACTATGAGGGCTTAACCGTGCCGTGCCGTGCCGGTGGGCACGACGTCCCGTCGGGACCGTGCCGGCCCGAGTCGTCCGGAGGTAGAGGGGAGGAGTGTCTGGGGAAGAAGCGCCGCTGCCGCCGGACGTGCCGCCACCGCCAGACGAGCGCGAGCTCTGAGGCGCCGCCGCCTGCCAGCCCCGCGCGGCACGCGTAGACGAGCCGCCGCTGCCGGATGCGCGCCCTCAGATGCGCTGCCACCGCCGTACGCGCGGGCTCTGAGGCGCCGCCGCCGCTTGCCGGCCCCGCGCGGCGTGCGCAGATGAGTGACCGCTGCCGAACACGCGTGGTCAGATGCGCCGTCGCCAGCCAGACTACTAGATGCGCCGCCGCCGGTCTGAGCATCTGCCGAACACGCGTGGAGGAGCAGCAGCCGACCTGAGCAGCTGCCGGCCTGAGCCGCGACTCGCGAGAGCATCAGAAGAGGGAGGGAGTCGGCGAGAGGCGGAGTGGGGCAGCCGACTGGAGAGCTAGGAGGAGATTAGCTAGGGTTGAAGACTCCTTTTCCCTTATATATCAGCTCATCCAACGGTGCTGGTTCTCCTAGGGTCATCTAACGGTGCGAAATAAACGGGCCGCCATCGTGCTGGCCCATTAACCGTGCCGTGACTGGGCCGGCATTGTGGGCTGGAGTTGCGGCCCAAGCACGGCAGGCACGGCCACGATGGAGCCGGGTTGGATCGTGGCTGGGCCGTGCCAAATAGTGCCGTGCTCGTGCTGGCCCATAGTGCCTGGGCCAAATGGCCAAGTATACTCGAGCATGAGCGCGGCTCGCCGCTCTAGGATAAGCTACCAGCCATGGCTCCTCGCCGCCGGCTAACTGCCTACCCGCTAATGCTGCTTGTTCTGCATCCTGGCTTGTGTGTGTGGAGGATTAGGGGAAAAAGGTTTCGCCCAACAACGCCGAGTGGTTCTCCTATGTCATTGTCTACTAATATGGGTTTGGGGCTATTTGTGTGGGTGTTGTTAGAGTGGAAACAAAAATGTCGTGCCGATAAAATTACGAGAGGCGACGTCTAAATTTAAAGTAGGGACCTTGATTTAGATGCTTCTACTAAAGTTGCTTTAAACACATAGTAAAAACAATATTATTATATGTAAAAAAGCCAAATATAATCCCTCCAAAACGACAGTTTTTACCGACCTGTAGGGAGTAGGATGGGAAGTGTACTAGTTTTTTTTATAACAAATAAGTATTATTAAAATCCTCACAATTTACGCATAGAGTTCGGACCATACACTCGTGGGTTGGCTTTATGACTGTGATTAATTAACATAGAATATAGTGCAGAAGCGGGCATAAGTAATAATGCCTGTAAATATTAGCTTGCCTATCTCTTTTAACTTGTTCTTTATGCATCTTCCACAGTATCTTTTTTTTTTCTCCTAAAATCCTGGCAACTCTAAAAAAATATTGAGAGAAAAAAGGTCATCTTCAAGAGTTTTCAATAATCCACTCCTAAAATATAGAAGACAATTTTACATCAGGAATATATTATTTGTAAATTTTCATAATCACTTTTATATATTGTTTCTCTCTCGTATATTTGCTTCAGGAACCCTTTCTTACGCTCTATTCTTTCACACACCCTTTCACCTTTAGATTGATCGAGAAAATAGCGCGAGGAAGAGTGGAAGACCAATGTGCGTGAGAAAGGCTGCTCGCATTTTTACGCACGATGACGGTCTATTTGCCAATCCCGGAGGAGATATGAGCTAATGTTGGGGATGAATTTTTCTTCTTTTTTCTAAAAATTATGGGTGGAGAAAGGATATAGGGTATTGTTAGAGATGCTCTAACAATGTAAACAATGTAGGGCGGTTTCCTTCCTTAAAAAAAAATAGGGAAGAAAAGGAATGTTTGATTCGGGACAAGAAATGTTTTACTATAAAAGTCTTAGATACAAGGCTTCTCAAGACAAGTGAAAAACACGTACATATACCACATACTATACGACTAGGAGTAAAAAGCGACTTATATTTATTAGGAAAATGCACACGCAGACACACCATCAACACACACTACACAGCTGACACCTGACAGCATGCAGACACATCATCATCATATCATAATCCATACTACAAACATAGACGGACACACTGAGCCGGCCGTACTCTCCCAACCCGGCTCTCTTTATTGAATTCGCCCGCTGCTGCATGGATATCTCGATCGACACGACGATCAGCCGAAGAAGTGGTGCTTCTTCTTCCCCTCGCCGCGGCCGGACTCCTCCTCGGCGTCCTCCGCCGCGTCCTTGGCCTCCTTCTTGTCGTGGTGCTCGTGGAACGCGAATCCGCCGCTGCCCAGCGCCGCCACCGCCGCCACGCCCTCCTCGATCTTGTGCCGCTGCCCGTGCTCCGGGTCCTTCTTCGCCTCGTGCCTCTCGTACTGCACCACGCATCACGCAACGCATGCATCATGGTCACAGGTTCAGAACTCACAAGCACATCCATGGCGTCAGCTAATTCGTGCGTGCAACGGTGCAAGGAAACAATATGGAAACGTTAGTTAGTTAGTTAATTACCATGGCGAAGGCGCCGGCGGCGAGCGCGCCCATCTCGCCGAGGTGCTCCTTGTGCTTGTGCTCTTTCTCCTCCTTCCTGTACTTCTCCGAGTCGTCCCTGGAGGAACCGTACTCACCGTCGTCGTCCGCGCCACCGGACTGTTTGCCGTACCCGCCGCCGCCGGTGTACGCGTCGTCGCCGCCAGAGGACTTGTTGTACCCGCCGCCGGTGCCACGGCCGTATTCGTCGTCGTCGTTGGTGCCCGATCTGTTGTACCCACCGTCGTAGTCGTCGTTGCCGGACTTGTTGTCGTACCCGCCGCCGCCGCCACGGCCGTACTCGTCGGCGCCGGGCCTGTCGTCGTACCTATTGCCGCCGCTGCCACGGCCGTAGTCGTCGCCACCGCCGGACCTGTCGTACCCATCGCGGCCGCTGCGGCCGTAGTCGTCGCCGCCGGACTTGTTGTACCCGCTGCCGTAGCCGCCGTCGTCTCCGCCCGGCTTTTTGTATCCACCTTCGCCACGGCCGTAGTCGTCGGTGCTGGACTTGTTGTAGCCACTATCGTAGTCGTCGCCGGCGCCGGACCTGCCGTAGCCGCTGCGGCCGTACTCGTCAGCCATCGTTCACGCTTATTATTAGCTAAGCTAGTCACGTGCAGGTGTTTCAGTTGAAGAGAGTAGTATAGAGCTTTGCTTGCAGTTGCAGTGTTGCACACTTTGCACTATGTTTTCAAGAACACAGCAATGGCCAGGTATTTATAGAAGGGATTCATGGCTAATATGCTGCACACGTCCTAACAATATAATTACAAAATCTGACAGGTAGTTGTTAATTCTAGATGATTTGCCTTAATCTCGAAATGGAGATATTTTTCTCCAGACACGACCTAGCTATAGTTGGCTAGTTGCTTGGTTGTCGCCATCATCTGGTTGGGGTTGGGCCATGGATTGAATAATGGACGAGGATCTATTCCCTTGAAATCCGAATCTTTTTCTTTTCTTGATTTTGAATTTGCATTAAGAATAGATGGTTTTCAAAAAATATAGGGAAAAGGTTAATGTCTCGTGATCAAACAAGAGTCACTCACAGTTTGCTCTGACATTTGCGCTCAGAAAAAAGTGAAATAACCAGATAACATTCTATAGGTGGAGATGGACGATATGCTTGCTTTGAAAACATCATTACGTTGGCGGATCGGAGCAGAGGATTAATGAAGTCATCGCGGTTCGTTGTCAGAGTGAGACTATAAGTTGTGCACCGAAAGTTCTTACTTTATCTGGATGCAATGCAGAGTGCGACATCTACAGGTTAGCTGTGTGTTATACCATAATTAGTATTAGTTGATTGAACCTGTTGCTTAAAATCACAGTTCATATATATAGTGTGTGCGGCAGCATCGATCTGAGACTATGAGTGCCTCCACTCATAAAGGAGTTTCAAGCATGCTCACATGTCAAGATTAACCACAAATTCGGATAATATCTCAAGCATGTTTAAGTGTTTGGTTGTAGCCACAAGCAAGCCCACACTAGTTTTAGTTATGCCAAACTATTTCCCATAATATAGATCCCATATGTCAAACTAGAGTTTGTAGCCAGATTTCCTAAGCTGTGACTAAATTGCGGTGTTGATTTTTCTAAAAGGAGTTTAGCTAGTGATCTTTCTTTATCAAACTTTGACAACATTATTGCGTACCAAACCAAATATTCATGTGACAACTTGAAACTTAACCATGCGGAGTGGTCTACGGAAAAGTATATATATTAACATCTACAAGAGAAAAGTAATCAGGGCATATCACAAAAATATTACTGTTCTTTTTCTATAAATCTAGTCAAACTTAAAGACGGGTTAGCTTAGCACAAAAAATACACACTAGAGGGAGTATTAGTGTGAAGTTGTGCTGGAGTATGATTCAGAATACAGAATATGGTCCTCATGTATGATTCAGAATACACAGAGGAAAATGTCAAAGAAGAATATGGCTGCACTTACAGCCCCTGAATCTTTTCACAGAAAAAAATAGGATAAACAAGACTAGCTAGTAGTCCAAAACCACTCTTTTTGGGGCAAACCGGTTCATGTGAAATTGAAACGACTAGCTAGATACATACACTCTATAAAATCACTCTGTCTGGGCCACAATAATAAATCCCAGAGGATAGCAACTACTGAAACTAGCACTAGTAATTGCGGACTTGCGGTTCGTTACCTGATTAGTACTACAATCTTATATTGTGGACACAAAAAACCTCTTGCTTGTTCTGGATAGGAACATGCCATGTGCTGCATAAATATGTACTTGGGAGAGATTTTCGCATGGTAAGGACGTTGCCCACCGACCCATACCGCCACCATCGTCCATCCAATGGCCCAGTCCAGTGTACAGTACGTTGCTTGTGGTCTACAAGTGGCCGGCGCTTCATCGAACCGTTGCTTTCAGAGATCAACGGCTACCGCGCACGGTGCGCCCATGGGACTATGGGAGCACGTACATACATACACGTGTATGCACGTACGAGTACGACACAGCAGGCAGGAGGTTCGTCGGCATCGCTCGCGAGTCGCTCGCCGTCCAGACGGGAACGTCCGCCGCCCATATGCTCGATCAACTTGCTGCTCGATCGCTGAATCAGCCATCGATGGCCACGCGGAAGATCCACGGATTGGACCATTGGCGGCATATCCGCGCGCGCGTAGCCCTGATCTCGGACCGAAAAATCTTGTACTTAATTCATTCCAAGAATCTTGGAGAGTCAAATCATCCTAACTTTAACCAAATTTATATGGTAAGATAATAATATTTACAACATGAGCTAAATATCATTAGATTCTTCACCAAATATATTTTCATAATACACTTATTTAGGGTCATAAATCTTTATATTTATCTCTATAATTTTGATCAAACTTGAAAATACTTTGACTCTCCAAAGTTTTTGAAATGACTTACAATTTGGGATGTAGTGAGTAGGTATTACAAGTACAGACATATCCGAATCGAAAAATCTTGTATTCACGCTTCTTAACTCTGATGAGTAGTTGATGTAGAGCTTGCATGCACTTGCACACTTTGCACTATGTTTCCAAGAACACAGCAACTGTGTGCAAAGTCTTTTTTATCGAAAAATGCAATTGCAAAGTATTTATAGAAGGGATTCATGACTAATATACGTATATGCTACCCACACCCTAGCAAAATCTGACAACAGGTAATTGTTAAGTCTAGTTGATTTGCCTTAATCTCGAAACGGAGATATTTTCTCCAGACACAAAGTAGTTGCTGTCTAGTTGCTTGGTTGTCGACGTCACCTGGTTGGGCTTGGGCCATATGGATTCAATAATGGATGAGGGTTTATTCCCTGAAATCCGAATCTTTTTTTTTATTTGGATATGTAACTAGTTGCGTACCATTACGTTAAGCAAAGTCAACAGCTCAAATTTTTCATAAACCACTAACAATTTGCTCTGACAATTTTCGCTTTAATAAAGTGAAATAACCATGTAAATTCTCTAGCTAAATTGGAGATGGATATGTTTGCCTAGCAACATCATCACCACATTGGCGGAGTAGAGGATTAATAAGTTGTCATCGCACGGTCCGTTAGCAGAATGGGACTAAGTTGTGCACCAGAAGTTCTTATTTTAGCCTGAATCTTGATGCAATGTAGAGCATGCCATGTGTAGGCTAGCTATGTGTTATCTATGTCATGTCTGGCTAGCTGAAAAAGAAATAGATGATTTTGGCTGATGTTATTTTATTTTTGAGAGGAAAATATTGTTTCATGGCTAAAAATAAGTGCCGAGAAGCATAAGTGATTACATATTAATTAGTTGGTTGTCAACCTGTTTCTTAGAGAAACACACTTCATAGTAGCATCTATGAGTTCTTCCACTCAGAAAAGGAGTTTCAAAGCTAGCTCACAGTCAAGCTATTTGGTTGCATGCCAACATTATTGCCACAAGTTCGCATAGTGTATATTTCATGCATGTTCAGGGATGTAGCCAGTGGTGGGGCGGGTGGGGCTCTAGCCCCCCTACCACTGGTGAACCAATAGAATCCCTATGAATTTTTTGTAAAATTTGTAGTATATTTTAAGGATAGGAGGGGCTGAAAATGTGATCTGGAGATATTTTAAAGGGTAAGAGGGGCTAAAAACGCGATATAGAGGTTGAAGAAGACAATAGTTGCGTCTTGTGCTGAACTTAGACCCAAATTAAGTTAAGTTGACCTACCTCAGTGTTTAGTCCAGCCCCCCCCCCCCCCCCCCCCCCTAAATTTTTTCCTAGCTTCATCGCTGTGCATGTTTAAGTGTTCTTGGTTGTAGCCACACTAGTTTTAGTCATGCTAAACTATTTCCCATATATAGATCCCATATGTCAAACTAGAGTTTGTGGCAAGATTTCTTAAGCTATGACTAAGTTGTGGTGTAGTTTTTTTCTAAAAGGACTTCATTAATAAGCTCTCTTGGCCAAAAAAGAAAAATCTTGACAACATTGTGTAGTAAACCAAACATGTATGTGACAGTACTCAGAAACTTCATAATTAGGAGTGTAATCCGAGTGGATGAGGCGCACTCTTCCACGATAATGACCTTTTTTATAGACACCCTAGGAGGCCAAGGCCGAGATATATGGATCCAACAGAGGCAGGGCTAGGGCCACATAAATCGCACTGGAGTTGCTAAAAAAACATAAATCGCACTGAACCCCCGACGACCCCACAATATATGTAGTACTAGTTGTGTTTCGTTACACATCATGATTACAAACTTGCACCATGTAAAAAAAAAAGTCTTCACAGACGTGTATTTGTAGCTATCACAGACGCGTAAGGTGTAACATCCCGGCCCAGGGCCTAATAGGATTGATAGGATACTCGTACCAACAAGTTACAACTTTTTTCCGGAAGCCCATCTGCAAAGAACTCCGAGGTTAAGCGAGCTTGGTCCTCGAGCGATGGGTGACCGACCGGAAAGTTCTTCCCGGATGCGCATGAGTGAGGACAAAGTGCGCAGAAAAGACTGGTGTTGATCTGTGAGGACAGTCTATATCCTAATTAAGCTGCCAAATGTAAGCGGGCCCGGCCTCGGGGAGGCAGGACATTACAGAAGGGTATCGGAGCCGACCCTTACGGTTTCACGGGCGCGTGTGTCGCAGTTGCGCAAGCATGGTACGCATGGCTGGTGTGGATCCGGCGTGGTCACACAGCAAGGCAGATGCGCTGGCGCTGGACACACGGACGTGGCCAAGAGGGGACGTTCCTGGCTTGGGATTGATCGACGAGGACATCGCTCTCTTAAGGGGGTGAGGATGTA
The DNA here is from genome assembly GCA_038502445.1 of Eremochloa ophiuroides. Lineage (NCBI taxonomy): Eukaryota > Viridiplantae > Streptophyta > Magnoliopsida > Poales > Poaceae > Eremochloa > Eremochloa ophiuroides. The sequence goes on from JAHLJS010000009.1 coordinate 39,358,173, forward strand.
ACATCCCGGCTTACAGCTTAATAGGATTGATAGGATACTCATACCAACAAGTTGTAACTTTTTTCCGAAAGCCCATCTGCAAAGAACTCCGAGATTAAGCGAGCTTGGCCTTGAAGCGATGGGTGACTGACCGGGAAGTTCTTACCGGGTGCGCATGAGTGAGGACAAAGTGCGCAGAAAAGGCTGGTGTTGGTCTGTGAGGGCAGCCTATATGCTAGTTAAGATGCCAAATGTAAGCGGGCCTGGCCTCGAGGAGGCGGGACGTTACATAAGGACACATCTACAATAATGCGTCTGTAATAAGCATATAATACAGACGCGCTTACGCGCGTCAGTAATAAGAGTAACTACAGACGTGCCTAAAACAAAACGCGTATGTAGTAACCATATACGCGTCTGTAATAGTCTTATACAAGAGATGTCTGTAGTGAAGAGTCTGTGATAAGACCTGCGAAAGATGTTTTCCCAACAATAGCGCGTCTGTACTGGGGCTTAATACAGACGTGTGGTGCCACCATGCGTCCGCAGTAAGGATCGTGTTACAGACGCTTGTTCACCACAAGCGCGCACGTCTGCAATAGAAAATCACACACACACACACACTATATATATATATATATATATATATATATATATATATATATATATATATATATATATAGGAAAATTATTTTCTACTCCCAGGGAGTAGTTACTCCCATGTTTATATCTTAAGATTTTGGGTATGTATGACCAAACAAGCGCCCTCGCCGGAGCGGCCGTGCGCCACCACCCACCACCGCAGAGCGCTTTTTACTCCTTGAATTTGGTTAGGTAGTAAAACCTTCCTTTTATGTAAGCGAATAAAACCGCATCCCCGCTCGTCATGTTGGCGCCGATTTTTTCGCCTGTCACCGCCGCCCCCTGATTCCACCCGCCTTCACTTCATCCCCGGAGCCGATGCCGCCACTCGCCATCCCCTCCAGCGATGGATCCGCCTGTATTCACCGGCATCCACATTTGAGACTCCAGGTATCGTCGCCGCCCATCTAATCGCATCCCCAGCCGCCGGCTCTCCCCCTCCAGTAATCCTGCCGGCAGGGGAAGGATTCGCCCAATCTCGTCGCTGGAGGAGCTACGTTTCGCCCCCAACGCTCCATTTAGAAGATTTGTGGCTCACCCCAACGGCACCTGCCTACTACACACGAGGAGAGACTGCTATCGCCCCCCCCCCCCCCCCAACAGTTCCTTCATCTTCATCGAAAGTTCCTCTATTGGTAACTATACCTAGAGTCCTTTTAATTCGTCCAGGAGGTAAATTAATCCCCCAATAAACCTCAGTGCTAGTTTATGGATTGGTATTTTTTTAGCATTTCAATTTTTGATTATCCGTTGACATCAAATCATTTTTTCCTGCCTTAGCACTATCCGTTATTCGAGTGATTTATCCCTAACCCTCCTTTTCTGAATAAAATCTGCGTGCTGTAATAACGCCCTAAGAGCAGGTCTCAGAGTTAACATTGATTTCTTCCTCTGTTTTTTTTTTAACTCACGAATGCTGTGGTGTTTTTCTTTACCGCAGTAATAATTAGTAGTTCACTGGTTGCAGAATTAGTTTAATTTCGATAGTTGAGGCAAATGCAAACCATGTCCATAACTGATCCAAATTTCATATGCAGGGAGCCCACTTCGTTTTTATTATGAAATTGCATTTTTTTTTAGCATAGTTCAGTATCCTGTTCATATTCTTTCCACCAAACTCATTTAATTTTGGGTGATTGTTCTCCAGTATGTTATCAGCGGTGTTTGTTTTGCAGTAATTTTTCCACTGGAAAGCAATTGTAGTTTATCGTTGTGTAATGTTAGGGAATAAATTCGACTCTAATCATTTTAATAATACAAATAAAAGATGCACAATAAGGCTATTTTTTACTGATGATCGACATAACATTTTTGATTTATGCTTCTCACACACCACGATTCACCCTCAACTGCTTCCTTTTTCAGTTCGATCCTCAGTAGAAGATGAAGCAAAAACTTGATCACATTCCTGAACGTGTTACAACTTTTACTATATAAAACAGCCAGTAGTTTTATGAGATCCAACTCCCACGTTCATCTGGAGTCAATGGTGGCATGGAAAGCTCAGCGAACACCAACGCAGATGGCACTCATGATGCATCTGGTTCAATCCATGAGGGTGATGGTTCACAAAACAAACTAAAAAAAGTCATATCAAAGAAAACTCAACTGAAGGGGGCTCCATGTTCTTCTGCAGCAAACCCAAAGAAGAGAACACCACCTACCTCACAGCACGAAGATCTGCTTTCTGGACCAGCCAGACGCTCACCACCGCTGGATGCATCACAAGACAACGACGATGATGTAAGTCAGGTTTTCTGCTTTGCCAACCGTCCTTTTACTAATAAATTACCCAATGTTTTCTCATACTTCAAATCTATCTAGGCCTTTGAACCAGCTATAAAACGCCCAAGGCCGAAGGTTCCTGCTCGCAAAGATCCTAAACCAAAAAAATCTTCACTTCCATCCATACAGGAAGAGGTGAGCTAAACTTTTTTACCTCATACAGATGTACATCTATCTATTTTTATGTGCACATTGACATAATTTTACTCCCATAGGATGATGACGAGTTACCGCCCAAGATTAACTCCCGCTGCATTCCCAAACAAGCGCTTGAAGCCATTACTAAACTATCAGAAGCACAGAGGAACAGGGTTCGCGAGCTTGGTTGGGGTTCATTTCTTGAAATTGCTGTAGATTGTGTGGAGATCAGGAACCTATATCTTTATTTGCTGGATAGGTTGGATACGCACAGCATGATTCTACGGGTCTCACCCAACATTGAACTTCCCGTCAACAAGGCAGCTGTTCATGTTGTGCTTGGTGTTCCAGCTGGCAAAGAGGCACTTCCTAAGAAGTCCAGTAAGGAACTTTCCAATGCAAAGAAAGAGCTTATGGCGCAGCTTGGTATTTCAACAAACAAAATCACAGTCACTCGTCTTTTGGAAGAGGTTGCCAAGGGAAACGCCGATGACCTGTCCATTCAATGCTTCTTCCTCGTGATATTCAACAGGTTCTTGTTCCCAGGGTCTTCATGGGACATCGCGAACACAGACTTGCAGTTCATTATGGATTTTCAAACCTTTGGCAAGGTTGATTGGCAACAGGCTGTGTTAGATCACATCAGAAACTCTGCGAAAGAGTGGCAGTCTCCTGTTGCCAAAAACACAAATAACCCGTGTATCCGAGCATGTGCTCCATTCTTATTAGTAAGATTTTTATCACTCCCCTACTGCCCTTTGAATTGTTCACAACCTGCATCAACACTGTTTTGTCCATGCAGATTTACTACCTCGAGAACCTGGATCAACCTCTCAATGTCAACCACCAGAGGAAAGTTGTGCCAAGGGCTGCTTTGTTCTCACAGCAACATATTTCTACGTTGACCAATTCAGATAGGTGGTGTGACAAAGATGATCGCATTTGCTACGGCAAACTTCAGGTTCGTTTTATTTCACCCCACCCTTCTATTGACATACTCTACAATTTGGAATCAGAAGTTGTCTATTACATGTTGTTCGTTTTACAACAGGTTCGATGTTGTCTATTACATGTTGTTCCACCCAAAGAATGCAATCAGAAGTTTACCAGGTCCTTTGGAGCAGTATTGCGAACCCGGCGTGCCATATTGAGTCATATGTAACCCCCGTTAAGATGTTTGAGGTCACTTGTTGCTGCTACTAGCTACCAGAGACGATAGACTCCCTACACTGAGGGATCGTGTTTTTGTGTTACGTATCTGCAACTTGCATAGTTGTTACGTGTTTTTAATAATTCAAGACATATGGCTGATGTGCCATTTTGCTATATTCATGTAGCCACAGTGCCATACCCGAACTCTTATTATCTCCCACATGTTATTATGGATGTTTAGTGACGGGGTAACTATCACTTCCAATGTTTTACCACTTGCAAATGTACCACTCTCAGGCTTGGGAGTATTTATTTTACCAGCAATATAAAACTATCAGTTTTTTTTTTGTCTTCTATCTCAGAGCATTAAAATTTACCCTCAACTCCAAGCCACTCGTACTAAAAATATGTGACGAGACCGTAGAAGCCTTGGTCTGATAGGGAATTGGATTTTATAGTAGAATTGTAACACCCGAAAAATTGCATTCTTTTAAATAGTGGGAATTTATTTAATTATGCAATTAGTTGATCATTCCAATATAGGAAAATAATAATTTTTCTCAAATATAAAATCAAACCTAGGTCATACACATGTACGATGCATTCATGCTGGAGCATTTCTTCTTTGTATTGTTGTAGATTATTTGAATTTCTCAAATATTTCAAAACCCAATTTGAAAATCCTTTTGGAAAATAGAAAGGAAATAGAGCAGAGCCCTTCCCCTCTCCTTTCTGGCCGAGCAGCAGCTTGGCCTGTTTTCCACTCCCTGGCCCCACCAGGCCCAGGTCGGACGGCCCGAGGACAGCTCGGCCGATCTGCTCCCTCCCTTCCCCTTACCCCCCTCTGACTGTCGAGCGGGACCCACGGGTCAGCCCTTCCTTCTCCACCTCCCCCGCCGCGCGAACAGAGACGCCGCTGCCGTGTTCATCCACCGCGGCCGAACGCGCGCGAAGCGTCCCTCTGCCGTGACTGCCAGCCCGACCCCAGCGCTCGGTGCTACCGACCTGTGGACCCACAGAACAGCCCCTCCCCTGTTTCCCTCTGCTGCTCGCCGAGAGTCCGACGCGGGCAAGAAAGAAACAGCCGAAGCCGAGTTCGTCGCCGCGCTGAGAGTCCGTAGCAGAGAAGAAACGGCCGAAGCAGATTTCTCCGCTCGCCGAGTTTGTTTCAATCTCCGAAATTGTCGTCACACCTCGGGAGTATTTAAGCAACGCTACACCCCCCGTAGCCGTCACCTAACCCTAGCCGCCTCTTCTCGCCACCATTGCCGAGCTCCCGCGAGAACCGAGCAGCCGCCGCCGCGAGCAATTAGCTCGATTCGCCACCAATTTCCTCTCGGTAAGCCTTTGAGGAGCTTCGCTGTGATCTTGTGAAGTTCCCGAGCACTTTCCCCCTTCGATTTGTGCACTGACCGCCTCCGCCGCCGTTGCAGAGATCCACCGTCCGCCGGATCACGCCGCGAGCTATCTCCGAGTCGATTTCCGACCTTCCCATCACCCTAGGTGAGCTTGCGATGCTCTTCCCGATCTATGGGTACCCTTCCCGACCTATTTCATGCACCGAAGGACGAGTTCTCCTTCTCCGGCGGCCCTCTGGCCATGACGCCGCCGTCGGCCTCTGTTTTCCGGCCGAGAGCACCGCCACCCCTCCTCTCTGTTAATCTGATCCGCCGATTTTGAATCGGACGGCCGAAGAGCAGCCCATACCGATTCGGCCGGCGTTGTTGCGAATAACCCCCTGCAGTTTTTAATGCTTAGCCCGCAGCCCTTAGCGTATTCAGTAGATTACGTTTGAAGGCGTATTTATTTTCGGTATATATGAAAATGTGTTTTCAGATTTGAATTCAAAATTGTTTCATTTATAATTTCCACGTTTTAGTTCCGATTTGAACGATTCAAATTGCGTTAGATTCGTAATTCGATGATCTACCAGTTAGTAACACTGTTTCATATGTTATTAACTTTTAAAATTCGAGATTATATTTAATCTATTATTATTCTATTATAAATCTTGTAAAATTCATATCTTTCTCGTTTTAAATCCGATTTGCGCAAACTTGATATCGATGTGATCGTAGCAACGTGTAGATTTGTTTTATGACCTTTTCAATTTATTTTCTCTCTGTTGGTGTACTGTTCTAATGAAAACTCTTGTTTGTATGCATGATTGCCCCTGTATGCGTGTGTGTTGTTATGATGGATCGAGTATAGACAGTGAGCCATACGTGGGTGATCAAGATCAGTACTGCGACAACCCGGATCACCAGGAGTTTTCTGATCAAGGCAAGTATTAGCATGGATCATTCTTGTTGTCCTATCCACTAAATAAATAACTGCATTTGCATGTGTCTTCCTTGTTAACCATAGTTACTTCCTAGTTTTGTTATCCTGTTGCTTGCAACCTATGGGATTATGCATATGGTAATTGATGCTAGTGCGTTATGGATATCATGATCATGTAAACTGATTAATTGAATATGCAATGAGGAATTAAAAGATGCCTTTTTAGCAACATGGAACTAGGGGATTGGGGCATAGTTTTGTGATGCACCATATCCTTCCCCCTTGGTAATGATCTGTCAGCAAAAGCTGGGACTTACAGTGCAACTATGAGGGCTATATGGCTCTGGTTTTAGCTCAGTATGAGGACCTTATCTAGCTTGTTAGAGGTTACCGAAAGGCGCAAGAGGGGCTTGCCGACTCGGGTATAGTGCGGCCTCTGTCCATATGTGTATAACCTGCGTGACCTTGTGCCATATGGAAGGGGGGCTCTACATCTGCTTGCCGAGGAAACCTCGCGGCCCTAACATGTTAGACGAACCTTTGAAAGGCTTCATAGTGAAACCCTGCTCTCTCACCTTGGTAGTGTTATGGGAGTAATTAACCCGAGCAAATGGGAATCACGGCTCATAGTGAAAGTGCACAACCTCTGCAGAGTGTAAAACTGGTATACTAGCCGCGCTCACAGTCACGAGTGGCCCGGAAAACTTACGGAGTAGTTATTTTTTTGGGGTGATGTTTACTTATTGCTAAATCTATTTATTGCTACTCATTAATTATGTTTACTATGATCATGAGAATGGGCTTATTCATTTGTTGCTATTCAACTGCACAAAAGGATGATTAATTAAAAGCAACCTGCTGTTAAAACCGTGTCAACCTTTTGAGCCTCATGAACCCATGCTAGTCTTGTTGAGTACGACATGTACTTACGCTTGTTTATTTTTCATTACTCGGTTAAAAATCCCCGATGGGTAGCAGATGGTGATAGTGATGAGGACTACCCAGAGGATTACTAGACTTGTGCTTCACCAGTCGACGTCCCTGTGCTATGGAGCTACCGCGAGAGTTATCTTTATTTTCCGCTGTGTAATGACTTTAATATTATTCGCTATGTATTAAACATTGGTTATGATACAATTTATGTAATTTGTTGGCTTATGTGTGTGACTGATCTTTGGGCGCACATAAGATTATGCATCCCATTTTATCCTTAAAATTGGGTGTGACAAATTGGTATCAAAGCCGTGTTGACTGTAGGACGCAAGCCTAGTTAGCACTGGATAGTCATTAGCTTTATTATCTCTTTTTACTTGTTATATTAATTTGCTACAAGTTTTTGCTGATATCCTACCCTTGTCCATTGCAAAATTTTGACTTAATCTTAATTCTTGTAGATGGCCAACCTTAAGCGCACTGCTCGCAAGCGTGTCTTGCCACCTAAGAGGTACCTGCAGCGCTTCATCTCTGGCGGACGTGTTTCCCGACCAGAGGTAACCGTGGAAGACGTACCAGTGGAGGAGTCCCAGCAGGAGGTGCCCGCAGAGGAGCTCAGTGAAGAGCCCTTGGACGACAGCTCTGAAGACGTACCTATGGAGGGCCCTCAGAAAGATGAACCTGAGAAGGTGGAGCCACGGGGTGACCAGGATTGTGCTGGCGACCCTGACGACGGAGATGATGGAGGCAACTCGGATGACTCCGACGACCCGGAAGACGATGGCGATGATGATGGAGACCAAGGTGGAAAACCCTGGGTGGGAATGATTCACTATGATCATCATGGCGATGACTACTACCACCCGCTGCTTCTCGACTTGGTGCGTCGCTTCTACCCCAACGCCTCGGTGCTGTACAAGACGGAGTACTGGAAGCACCCTGACTACGCCGCCTACTGTGAGACGAGGGTGTACATCAAGGAGGGACGCCAGGTGAAGAATATTCACTATGCTGTCTCCATTCGACTCTCCAAAGCTGCCGCCATCAAGGATGTCGCACGACAAGCTCTTATGGTGCACCGCCATGAGAATTGGGACATCATCAAGTGGGAGATGCACCGCTACCTTCCCCGCCGTCAGAGTGGCCAAGCTAACTGCAGTATCGCCGGTCCACTTGGAGAAGTGAACGCCCGACTCCACGCTGCCATGGAATGTTTGGCTCAGACCAACACTTTTCTGGACCAGACACTGGATGAGCTGAACACCAGGACTGAAGCTAACTTCAAGCTCAGCCGGGCAGTGGATGGGTTGAATAGGCAACTCGGTGTTGGACCCCCTCCGCCATCACCAAGGTGTTCAGCTAAATCGCCGCCAAGGAACCGAGGAGACTATGGAGATGCTCACACCCACACCGACATCGACCCCTAGAGGAGTTACCCCCAGTTAGTAACAAAAGACGCTAGAAGCGCAAGTTGAGTCAAGTCGAGTCTAGTTCGTGTCTTGTGAACTTTTGTGCTAGATTGCTTTTCCTTATGAACAATACTTGATTTGGAGTTTGTAATGAGTGCTGAGATTGTGGGCATGTCCGCAAATCTCTTTATATAGGTTTGAATTAATGCATAATAGTTTGGGTTGATTATCTCAGTTTCCAGCAAGGCTGTTTCTCAGACCTCTCTGCCTTAGTTATTTTTCCTATTTAGTTATATACGACCAAAAATCATGAGAAATTTTTGTGAAAAACTAGACTTCTGTAGTTTTCTTTGGCCGTAAGAATCATCTCAATATCAGTTACGGTTTGGGAGAAACAAATGTCACAAGTCAAAGTTTCTGCGCTGTCTGTTACTCTGAAACAGTTCGAATCAAATTTGTTTTTGATAAACTTAACGACCGAATCTGGAGAGATGGTATGAATAAAAGTTGTAGAGTTTTTCTCATGCTTTCCAACCATGTATAGCATGTCTCTGTTTGACTTCGGGAACTCCAGATATGACTGTTTTTCTACTCTGCCGTTGTTGGATCGCGCCCGGAATTTCCTGTTCTAGTCTTTTAAGTGTTATTATAATGGAAAAGAATTCTAAACCTCACTTCAATGATTGAACAGCAGATGGCCCACACCAGGAGGAACCCAAGGGGTGATGGTACCTCTGAAGAAAATGCTAATCCACCACCACCTCCGCCACAGCCTAACATGGAGCAGCTGATGATAATGCAAACACAGCTGATGCAGCAGATGGCCCAGAACATTCAACTGCTGCAGCGAAACAATGGCAATGGGAACCCACCTCCACCACCCCGTGACAAGAGAAGCGAATTCTTGAAGGGACGCCCGCCCACCTTCGATCATTCCAGTGATCCTCTCCAAGCTGATGATTGGCTGCGTGCAATAGAAAGGCAGCTGGAGATCGCCCAATGCAACGACGTCGAGAAGGTTCTCTATGCATCTGGGCAGCTGTAGGGAGCTGCTCTGGATTGGTGGGAGTCTTTCCGTTTTGGACGTGCCGACCCCATCTCTTGGCGGCAATTCCGTGAGGGGTTCCGCAATCATCATGTGCCTGCAGGGTTGATGAAGTTGAAGAAGAAGGAGTTTCTTTCTCTGAAGCAGGGAGGAATGCTAGTTGCTGAGTACCGTGACAAGTTCATCCAATTGTCGCGGTATGCTCCAAAAGAGGTCGAAGATGATGCCAAGAAGCAAGAGCTCTTCTTGGAGGGACTGAATGATCATCTCCAGTACCAGTTGCTCTCCCACACTTTCGCCAACTTCCAACAGTTGGTGGACAAAGCTTTGATCATCGAGAGCAAGCGCCGTGAGATAGACGAGAAGAAGAAGAAGAGGAAGTTTCAAGGGCAGTCGTCTGGAAGCAACAGCCGCTTCCGTAACAACCAACAGCAGCCTCAGCAGCAACAACGTTTCCAGGGACAGTCTGGATTCAAGAACAATTTCCAGAATCAGCAATGTTCCCAAAACCAGCAGCGTTCCCAGTACCAGCAACAAGGTGGCAATCAGGCGCCACAACTGACTGCTCCCAACAACATCCCAGTGAAGAATGGTGCCCCCAACAAGTGTTTCCGTTGTGGCAAGGAAGGACACTTGTCCTACAATTGTCCTGAGAAGCAGAATCCCCAAGCCTCCCAGAAGCAGAACAACCAGCAGAGAGTGCCACCTCGCACCGGGAAGGTGAACCATGTGTCGGTTGATACGGCACAGGAGACTCCAGAGGTCATGATGGGTACGTTCAATATCGACTCCATCCCCGCTACAGTTCTTTTTGACTCTGGTGCTTCGCATACTTTCATTTCGCACACATTTGTTAGAAAGCATGGTATTCCCCTTAGTGTCATGAAACATCCTATTATGGTTTCTTCTCCGGGTGGTATTATGCAAGCTACTCTTCAGTGTCTCCCGATTACTGTCTCATTAAGGGAGGTAGAATTTGAGATAACCCCTACTGTGCTAAATACTGCCGGAATTGATCTTATCCTGGGTATGGATTGGATGAAGAAATACAACACGAACATAGGGTGTAAGGAGAAGGTTGTAACTGTCACTACACCAAAGGGAGATGAGGTCCGAGTTGAGGTTGCTCTGCAAGTGCAACAACAAGCCACAGTACATCAGCTCCGAGAAGAAGTGCAGCCGGATAACTCAGTGGTGGATGAGTTTGAAGATGTGTTTCCAGATGAGTTACCAGGTATGCCGCCTGACCGTGACATTGAATTTATCATTGAGTTGTTACCTGGTACTGCACCTATAGCTAAACGTCCATATAGAATGGGAGTTAAAGAATTAGAAGAACTTAAGAAACAAATCAAAGAACTGTCAGAAAAAGGTTTCATTCGTCCTAGTTCTTCACCTTGGGGAGCTCCGGTTATTTTTGTTGATAAGAAAGATGGTAGTCAAAGGATGTGTGTTGATTATCGATCACTGAATGAGGTCACCATTAAGAACAAGTATCCATTGCCTAGAATTGATGACTTATTTGATCAGTTGAGAGGTGCTTGTGTGTTTTCCAAGATTGATCTCCGTTCAGGTTATCATCAGTTGAAGATTCGTGACTCTGACATACCTAAGACTGCATTCACTACTCGGTATGGATTGTATGAGTATACGGTAATGTCCTTTGGTTTGACTAATGCACCTGCCTACTTCATGTATCTGATGAACAAGGTATTCATGGAATTCTTGGATAAGTTTGTTGTGGTGTTCATTGATGATATCTTGATCTACTCCAAGAATGAAGAAGAGCATGCCGAACATCTGACATTGGTTTTGCAGAAGCTCAGAGAACACAAGTTGTATGCCAAGCGAAGTAAGTGCGAATTCTGGTTGAGAGAAGTTGCTTTTCTAGGACATATCGTGTCCAATGGTGGAATTTCTGTAGACCCAAGCAAGGTGGCAGACGTGTTGAATTGGAAGCCGCCAACTGATGTAACTGGCATTCGTAGTTTTCTTGGTTTAGCTGGTTACTACCGAAGGTTCATTGAAGGATTCTCCAAGCTTGCGAAGCCAATGACTTCCTTGCTAGAGAAGAATGCCAAGTTTGTGTGGTCTGAGAAGTGCCAAGCTAGTTTTGAAGAATTGAAGAAGAGATTGACAACAGCCCCAGTGTTGGTTTTGCCGGATCTGAGTAAGAAGTTCTCTATCTATTGTGATGCTTCCCGCCTAGGTCTTGGTTGTGTTCTCATGCAAGAAGGAAGAGTCGTAGCATATGCATCGAGACAGCTGAGGAAGCATGAGTTGAATTACCCTACTCATGACTTGGAGCTAGCAGCTGTGGTGCACGCTTTAAAGATTTGGAGACATTATCTTATTGGTCATAAGTGTGACATCTATACAGATCATAAGAGCTTGAGGTATATCTTCACCCAGTCAGAGTTGAATTTGAGGCAACGTCGTTGGTTGGAATTGATAAAGGATTATGATTTGGAAGTGCACTATCATCCTGGCAAAGCAAATGTTGTAGCAGATGCTCTTAGTAGAAAGAGTTATGCTAATGAGATTCGAGCAACCACTATACCCGCAGAGTTGTGTGCAGAGATGGAGCGTCTCAACTTGGGAATTGTGATCAATGCTGTTGAGATGGAGGTTGAACCCACACTAGAGCAAGAGATACTAAAGGCTCAGTTGGAAGATGAGAAGCTCAAAGAAATAGCGGAGAACATTGTGGTTGGAAAATCACCCGGATTCAGGCTAGATGAGAATGGAACCTTATGGTTTGGGAAGAAACTCTGTGTACCTGAAGTGAAATTCATCAGAGATGCTATACTGCGTGAAGCTCATGAGTCAGCATATTCTATACACCCATGAAGTACCAAGATGTATTTGGATCTGAAGGAAAAATATTGGTGGGTTGGACTGAAGCGTGATGTAGCAGAATATGTGGCTATATGTGATACCTGTCAGAGAGTTAAAGCTGAACACCAGAGACCTGCAGGATTGCTACAACCACTAAAGATACCTGAGTGGAAGTGGGAAGAAGTCGGTATGGACTTCATAGTTGGATTGCCACGTACTCAGAGAGGTTATGATTCAATCTGGGTAATTGTGGATCGACTGACTAAAGTTGCTCATTTCCTCCCCGTCAAGACCACCTATACCGGAGCAAGACTTGCAGAGTTGTATATGGAAAGGATTGTGTGTCTACATGGAGTTCCCAAGAAGATAGTGTCCGATAGGGGTACGCAGTACACCTCACAGTTTTGGCAACAAGTGCATAGATCATTGGGAACACGGTTGAATTTCAGTTCTGCATATCACCCTCAAACTGACGGCCAAACTGAACGGATTAATCAGATTTTGGAAGATATGTTGAGAGCTTGTGCTTTACAGTATGGAACAAGTTGGGATAAGAGTCTGCCGTATGCGGAGTTCTCTTATAATAATAGTTACCAGAAAAGTCTCAAGATGGCACCCTTCGAAGCATTGTATGGGCGCAAGTGCAGGACACCCTTGTTTTGGAATCAAACTGGAGAAAGTCAAGTGTTTGGACCGGATATGTTGAGAGACGCAGAGGAGCAAGTCCAGACAATAAGAGAGAACTTGAGAATAGCACAATCTAGACAGAAGAGCTATGCGGATACACGGAGAAGAGAACTAGCTTTTAATGTAGGAGACTATGTATATCTTAAAGTGTCCCCGATGAGAAGTGTGAAAAGGTTCAACAGCAAAGGAAAGTTGGCACCAAGGTATATTGGTCCTTTCAAGATCCTAGAGAGACGTGGAGAAGTGGCATATCAGCTAGAACTTCTGGAAAGTTTGTCCGGTGTGCATGATGTGTTCCACATATCTCAGCTGAGAAAGTGTTTGAGAGTACCGGAAGAGCAGGTTCCTGTCGTGGAAATAGTTTTCAAGAAGGGTCTCACCTATGAGGAACATCCAGTGAAAATTTTGGAAACCGCAGAAAGAGTTACAAGAAGCCGAGTGATAAAGATGTGCAAGGTGCAGTGGCATCGGTACTCTGAGGAAGAAGCTACTTGGGAAAGAGAGGAGGATCTCAGAGAAAAGTACCCGGAGTTGTTTGAGTAAGCACCAACTAAATCTCGAGGACGAGATTATTTTTAAGGGGGGGTAGAATTGTAACACCCGAAAAATTGCATTCTTTTAAATAGTGGGAATTTATTTAATTATGCAATTAGTTGATCATTCCAATATAGGGAAATAATAATTTTTCTCAAATATAAAATCAAACCTAGGTCATACACATGTATGATGCATTCATGCTGGAGCATTTCTTCTTTGTACTGTTGTAGATTATTTGAATTCTCAAATATTTCAAAACCCAATTTGAAAATCCTTTTGGGAAATGGAAAGAAAATAGAGCAGAGCCCTTCCCCTCTCCTTTCTGGCCGAGCAGCAACTTGGCCTGTTTTCCACTCCCTGGCCCCACCAGGCCCAGGTCGGACGGCCCGAGGACAGCTCGGCCGATCTGCTCCCTCCCTTCCCCTTACCCCCTCTGACTGTCGAGCGGGACCCACGGGTCAGCCCTTCCTTCTCCACCTCCCCCGCCGCGCGAACAGAGACGCCGCTGCCGTGTTCATCCACCGCGGCCGAACGCGCGCGAAGCGTCCCTCTGCCGTGACTGCCAGCCCGACCCCAGCGCTCGGTGCTACCGACCTGTGGACCCACAGAACAGCCCCTCCCCTGTTTCCCTCTGCTGCTCGCCGAGAGTCCGACGTGGGCAAGAAAGAAACGGCCGAAGCCGAGTTCGTCGCCGCGCTGAGAGTCCGTAGTAGAGAAGAAACGGCCGAAGCCGATTTCTCCGCTCGCCGAGTTTGTTTCAATCTCCGAGATTGTCGTCACACCTCGGGAGTATTTAAGCAACGCTACACCCCCCGTAGCCGTCACCTAACCCTAGCCGCCTCTTCTCGCCGCCATTGCCGAGCTCCCGCGAGAACCGAGCAGCCGCCGCCGTGAGCAATTAGCTCGATTCGCCACCAATTTCCTCTCGGTAAGCCTTTGAGGAGCTTCGCTGTGATCTCGTGAAGTTCCCGAGCACTTTCCCCCTTCGATTTGTGCACTGACCGCCTCCGTCGCCGTTGCAGAGATCCACCGTCGGCCGGATCACGCCGCGAGCTATCTCCGAGTCGATTTCCGACCTTCCCATCACCCTAGGTGAGCTTGCGATGCTCTTCCCGATCTATGGGTACCCTTCCCGACCTATTTCATGCACCGAAGGACGAGTTCTCCTTCTCCGGCGGACCTCTGGCCATGACGCCGCCGTCGGCCTCTGTTTTCTAGCCGAGAGCACCGCCACCCCTCCTCTCTGTTAATATGATCCGCCGATTTTGAATCGGACGGCCGAAGAGCAGCCCATACCGATTCGGCCGGCGTTGTTGCGAATAACCCCCTGCAGTTTTTAATGCTTAGCCCGCAGCCCTTAGCGTATTCAGTAGATTACGTTTGAAGGCGTATTTATTTTCGGTATATATGAAAATGTGTTTTCAGATTTGAATTCAAAATTGTTTCATTTATAATTTCCACGTTTTAGTTCCGATTTGAACGATTCAAATTGCGTTAGATTCGTAATTCGATGATCTACCAGTTAGTAACACTGTTTCATATGTTATTAACTTTTAAAATTCGAGATTATATTTAATCTATTATTATTCTATTATAAATCTTGTAAAATTCATATCTTCCTCGTTTTAAATCCGATTTGCGCAAACTTGATATCGATGTGATCGTAGCAACGTGTAGATTTGTTTTATGACCTTTTCAATTTATTTTCTCTCTGTTGGTGTACTGTTCTAATGGAAACTCTTGTTTGTATGTATGATTGCCCCTGTATGCGTGTGTGTTGTTATGATGGATCGAGTATAGACGGTGAGCCATACGTGGGTGATCAAGATCAGTACTGCGACAACCCGGATCACCAGGAGTTTGCTGATCAAGGCAAGTATTAGCATGGATCATCCTTGTTGTCCTATCCACTAAATAAATAACTGCATTTGCATGTGTCTTCCTTGTTAACCATAGTTACTTCCTAGTTTTGTTATCCTGTTCCTTGCAACCTATGTGATTATGCATATGGTAATTGATGCTAGTGCGTTATGGATATCATGATCATGTAAACTGATTAATTGAATATGCAATGAGGAATTAAAAGATGCCTTTTTAGCAACATGGAACTAGGGGATTGGGGCATAGTTTTGTGATGCACCATATCCTTCCCCCTTGGTAATGATCTGTCAGCAAAAGCTGGGACTTACAGTGCAACTATGAGGGCTATATGGCTCTGGTTTTAGCTCAGTATGAGGACCTTATCTAGCTTGTTAGAGGTTACCGAAAGGCGCAAGAGGGGCTTGCCGACTCGGGTATAGTGCGGCCTCTGTCCATATGTGTATAACCTGCGTGACCTTGTGCCATATGGAAGGGGGCTCTACATCCGCTTGCTGAGGAAACCTCGCGGCCCTAACATGTTAGACGAACCTTTGAAAGGCTTCATAGTGAAACCCTGCTCTCTCACCTTGGTAGTGTTATGGGAGTAATTAACCCGAGCAAATGGGAATCACGGCTCATAGTGAAAGTGCACAACCTCTGCAGAGTGTAAAACTGGTATACTAGCCGCGCTCACAGTCACGAGTGGCCCGGAAAACTTACGGAGTAGTTATTCTTTTGGGGTGATGTTTACTTATTGCTAAATTTATTTATTGCTACTCATTAATTATGTTTACTATGATCATTAGAATGGGCTTATTCATTTGTTGCTATTCAACTGCACAAAAGGATGATTAATTAAAAGCAACCTGCTGTTAAAACCGTGTCAACCTTTTGAGCCTCATGAACCCATGCTAGTCTTGTTGAGTACGACATGTACTTACGCTTGTTTATTTTTCACTACTCGGTTAAAAATCCCCGATGGGTAGCAGATGGTGATAGTGATGAGGACTACCCAGAGGATTACTAGACTTGTGCTTCACCAGTCGACGTCCCTGTGCTATGGAGCTACCGCGAGAGTTATCTTTA
The DNA here is from genome assembly GCA_038502445.1 of Eremochloa ophiuroides. NCBI lineage: Eukaryota > Viridiplantae > Streptophyta > Magnoliopsida > Poales > Poaceae > Eremochloa > Eremochloa ophiuroides. Next base: position 39,374,547 of record JAHLJS010000009.1, read on the forward strand.
TTTTCCGCTGTGTAATGACTTTGATATTATTCGCTATGTATTAAACAATGGTTATGATACAATTTATGTAATTTGTTGGCTTATGTGTGTGACTGATCTCTGAGCGCACATAAGATTATGCATCCCATTTTATCCTTAAAATTGGGTGTGACATTCACGCAGCTTGTAGCAGAAATTACCGCCAAAGACAAGCCACGCATAATAAAATAAATGGCACGAGTCCGGATTAGCTTTGGCCTAGTAGGGCATTGGAATTTACGTCTCACGCATCTCATAGCGGTAAATTTACCGGCATTTCCAAACTACTAGTAATAAAAAAAAAGATGAGGCTGTGTAAGCCGTTGAACCTATAGGGCTATGGAATTTACCGCTCACGCAGCTCGTAGCAGTAAAATTACCGTCAAAGACAAGCCACGCGTAATAAAATCAACGGCACGAGACTGGATAAGCCTTGGTCAGATTGGTCATTAGAATTTACGCTTCACGCAGCTCGTAGCGGTAAATTTACCATCATTTCCAAGCTACTAGTAATAAAAAAAATGAGATGAGTCTGTGTAAGCCGTTGAACCTATAGGGCTATGGAATTTACCGCTCATGCAGCTCGTAGCAGTAAAATTACCGTCAAAGACAGGCCATGCGTAATAAAATCAAAGGCACGGGACCAGATATGCCTTGGTCAGATAGGTCATTAGAATTTACGCCTCACGCAGCTCGTAACGGTAAATTTACCGTCAATTCCAAGCCACTTGTAATAAAATAAACGGCCACGAGGCCGGAGAAGCCTTGGTCTGATAGGGCATCGGAATTTACTGCTCACGCAGCTTGTAAAATTACTGTCAATTCGAAGCCACGCGTAATAAAAACAATGGCACGAGACCGGATAAGACTTGTTCTATTAGGCCATCAGAATTTACACCTCACGTAGCTCGTAGCAGTAAAATTACCGACAAAGACAAGCTACTATTAATAAAAATACGCGATGAGGCTGGATAAGCCTTGGTCAGATAGGTCACTGGAATTTACCGTTCACGCAGCTCGTAGCAGTAAATTTATCATCAATTCCGAGCCACGTGCAATAAAATAAACGTCCACGATGCCGGAGAAGCCTTGGTCTGATCGGGCATCGAAATTTACCGCTCAACGCCGCTCGTAGTAGTAAATTTACCCTCAATTCCATGGTACAAGTAATAAAATAGTGGGCACGAGGCCGGGGAAGCCTAGATTTGTTAGGTCATTGGAATTTACCGCTCACGTAGCACGTGGCAGTAAAATTACTGACAAAGACAAGCTACTATTATTAAAAATACACGATGAGGCTAGGTAAGCCGTTGAACCTATAAGGCTATGGAATTTACCGCTCACGTAACTCGTAGCAGTAAAATTACGTCAAAGACAAGCCACGCGTAATAAAATCAACGGCACGAGACCGGATAAGCCTTGTTCTAATAGGTCATCGGGATTTACGCCTCGCGCAGCTCGTATCAGTAAAATTACCGACATTTCCAAGCTACTAGTAATAAAAATATGGATTGAGGCTGGATAAGCCGTTGCACATATAGGGTATAGGAATTTACCGCTCCCGCAGCTTGTAAGAAACGGCTTCTCCGGTGTTGTCCCTTATTTTTATTATGTGCATCATGTAATTGAGGGTAAATTCTACTGTTTTGAGCTACGTGAGCGGTAAATTGTATAGCTACATTGCTCAGCAAGGGCATTCATAATAAACCTAATTGGATATCAAATTGTAAATAGAAACTTTTACACATTTAGTTAAACTTAAGATTCTTTGACTCTTCGTAAAATGATATCTACATGCTCTTTGAGATGGAGGTAGTACTACCAACATGATTCTACTAGAAAAAAAGATCGAGAAGATAGCGGCACTGATGTTGATCAGCGAGGACATTTTAAATTATCCGCCACACGACTCGAACCGATAATTAACTGGTTACACTACCCAAATTAGTAATGTTTCTCGCAATACGTTGCTCCTAATAGTGAAACAACGCCCAGAAGATCCGTCCTGAGAAGAGTAAAAAAATTCCATATCATTAGAGGTCATTTGCATGCAGGGTCATCTTTTTATTACTGCCACTCTTTTTATTAATGCAAAAAATTACTCGATCATGCATTACATCAGTGGAGGGGAGTAAAAGGGTGCATGCTTGGAGCATCAGACCATTTATTGCCGCATATCACGCTGACCAAAACAAACTAATTTGCGCCAATAATATAAAATACTCTTCTTTTATTCCCACGACCAAGAAAGTAGTCAATGAATGATCGCTTTTTTACCGCCCAGGGATAATGCAAAGCGCGCCGCCGAAGTCCGGCGAGGGCGCCGATTACTAATGAGAGCACTGGGCTCTGATTAGTGGAGTATATATAGGGAAATTATTTCTACTCTCAGGGAGTAGTTACTTCTATGTCTGTATCTTTAGATTTAAATCGTCTATGGTCCGAAAAATATATGTAGACAAAGTATATGGTCATACTAAACCATCTAGATTAGTATGTGGTTATACTTTTTTTATCCGTAAAGTATATGATTATACTTTTTAATATACTACTGCAGTAGTATTTTAGTAATATATTTAAAAGTATGGGTTCATACTAAGATTTGAAGCATGTTAAATTGAGTATCTAAACATACTCAAACGAATAAAATAATATGCACGCATATACAATGTGGTTTATTGAAGGTGGGAGTAACTACTCCCGGGAGACACACACGCGCGCGCGATATTCTTGTGTCTGTGGTACATACACAGCAAGCTGAACGAAATTACGATCGGTAATAGGATGCTTGGGTCTTTGTTGACCATGAACAGCAAGCTTTTAGTCCAACCGGGACTAAAAGTCCCCACATATATATATTCTACAGTTTTCTTCAACCTCGATCACCCCGATTCATACCCTGTCCGCCGTTCGCCCTCGACGCCACCACCGTCTCTCTGACCGCTGCAACGACTGCCGGCCGCCAGTGCCCCGCCGGCGTGACGCCCCGCCGCCCGCGCGGCGCCCTGACCTGCTCGAGCTCGCCACCGCCGCCGTGCCCCAGCGCGCGGGATCTCGACGCGCCCCGCCGCGCCCTACATCGACACGCCGCCGGCCTCCGTGTTGCCGGCCGCCGCCGCCGCGGGCTGCCTGCGAGCCTCGACACCGGCCGTCGCGAGTTCCACCGCCGGCCCCGCCCTCTTCCTCTGCTCACCGCCGCCCTACTCTCCTCTCCTCGACGCTGCCGCCGCGGCCTCTCCGTGTTGCCCCTCTGCGAGCCTCGACGCCGGCCGCCGCGAGATCCGCTGCCGGCCCGGCCCTTCTCCTCTGCGCGCGCGCCCCGGTCAGCTCCTCTGCTTTCTCAGCGCCGGCCGCCGAGGTAAGCAAAAGGTTTTTTTTCATTTAGTTAGTTTAGTTTTATTTTTAGTTAGTTAATTAGTTTAGTTTTGTTTAGATAATTTAATTAGTTAATTAGTTAGTTAGATATTATTAATTAGTTCTATTTAGTTTTAGTTCTATTCCTAGTTAGTTAGCTTAGTTAGTTAGTTTAGTTTAGTTTAGTTAGTTATAGGTTAGTTAGTATAGTTAGTTAGTTAGGTTAGTTAGTTTAGTTTAGTTTGTTAGGTTAGTTAGTTAGGTTAGTTAGTTTAGTTAGTTAGGTTAGTTAGTTTAGTTAGTTAGTTTTTTTATTACTAATTATTAGTTTAGTTTAGTATAATTAGTTAGAACCACATGCAAATTAGTTAGGGCTACGGTTTAATTAGTGTTAGGGGTAGGGTTTAGGTTTTCTGTCTCTTTTGTTCCACATGCAATATTAATATTAACAATTTTTCCCCTCTAGATGGCCGGAGAAAGAGGCAATATGGAACAAGAAATGATGGACATTATCAACACTGGCAGTCAACACTGGCCGGAGGGAGAAGACGATAGGAGTCAGTACTTAGTGGATGATGGGAATGTGCAGCAAGACAATGTTGCAGATAATACTACTGGCGAGTTATTTGTTTATTGCGAACACATGGTTACGAAATCATTATATGCATGGTTACCGATACTTATTAAATATTTGTTTTTTAACTTAATTTTATAGCCATCTGGAACGACGACATCTACAGGCAAGAGCAAAGGAGTCCGGGGTCCGAAGAAGCCATTAGAGGGTCGCTTTGTGATCACAGAGTTCAACACAGATACGGGCGAACCATTAGGACCACATGCAAAGAAATTCGTGAACCATTGTGGATACCTTGTAAGGGACAGGATCCCGATCAGTGCACGAGAATGGAAGGCAAAGCCTAGTGCTCCTGTTGTCAGCTTTGTTTTTGATGTTGACAAGAATCTAGTGTGGAATGATATTCTTCAACATTTCACGCTAGAAACGGATAATTATCCAGAGTTCAACAGCGAAGACTTGAAGTCGCTAGTTAGGCGCTGGGCAATGAAGAAGATGGCCACACAGTTTCAGAGTTGGAAGAAAAGTCTCTACAAGACATATGTGAAGGAGAACAAGACGCCAGATTTTGACTGAGCCACTGGTCCGATCACAAAGTGTAGGCCCTACTGGGATGAATTTGTACAGTACAAGTTATCGGAAGAGGGTGAGACACGGGTCAGAAGGAACACTAAGAATGCTCGCAAAAAGGAATACCACCATCACTTGGGATCAAGTGGTTACCCTTCTCCCATTCTCAAGTGGGAAAAATTGGAAGCTGATATTTTAGCCAAGGGGCTCATACCAGAATCAGCTGCATGGCCTGTACGTGCGAAACAATGGTTTTTTGGTCATGTGGGAAGTCTTGACCTGCAGACCGGGAAGGTAGTTCATGGCCAGAAACTTGTAGACGTAGCAGAAAGATTGCAATATATTATGCACGCTAAAGAGAAAGGGGTATTCATGCCGAAGAGAGAGAAGGACGAACTGACATATGCCATTGGTACCGCTGAGCACCCTGGCCGAACCAGAGGCTTGGGACTGGGTGTGACGTGGGAACATGGTTTCCCTGAGGACAAAGATAGCTATAGAAGCCGTCGAAGAAGGACGGAAGAGGAGGCAGAGCGGATGCGCAAGTTAGAAGAATATGTTCTCGAGTCACGCGAAGCGCTAAGTCAGTCTCATGAACGTGAGAAACAACTTGAAGCAAGAATGCAAGAGGAAATAGTAAGGCAGTTGGAATTAGCATTGAGTAGACATACATCAGAAGGAGTTAGCCAACCAGAAAATCTTGCAAAAAGCAGTTGTGCTTCTACTGAGGTGCCAAATCAGCAAGATGACGGAGCGTTGCGCTTCCCCGTGGATGATATCACTAATCCACTTACACCGTGTGAGCTGCACATTGCACAGGGGAACTCCATAGTCATGGTTGCTACCGGTATTGTAAACCCGGTAGACCCGACCAAGACACCCACTATCCATGGGAGAATAATACCACCTGGATATGCTAGCGTCTCGGTGGATAGAGTTACCAAAGGTTTTGGTAATGTGCCTCTTGAAATTGAAGGAGGTGATGGGGAGAAGACACTAGGAGAAACTGAGAAGACATTCATTGTATGGCGCAAGCGATACATTATTATTCCAGGGGCGCCACCGCCGCCTCGCCCTGAAGAATAGAAGCAAAGGCCAAGTCCAATAATCCATTCCCCAGACCATCAGAGTGCTCTGGGCTGCGAGTACGAAGATGTGTTTACACCAGACAGGGCGCCATCACCTCCACCAACAGCAAAGCCGTCATCGCCGCCACGAGTTCCAACACCTCCCCTACCTACCAAGCCATCTACTAAGAGGCCTCCACCGCAGGTGGTGCAACCAACCCTGCCCGCAAAGAAGAAAGCCACCAGGCAAACAAAGCACCCCATTCCTCAGAAACTGCCCGGTGAAAAGACTAAAGAGGAGTTAGATGTTGCGGTGAAAAAACAAGTCGCAGATTTTTTTCACAAGAAAACCAAAGGAGACAGAAGAGATAAAGAAAAAGAATACGCAACCGTACTACTATCTACCTCGCGATGCTTTAAGGCAGAAATGGATGGAGCACGAGAAGAAGTTGAGAGAAACTAAACAGCCCCTCTCACTATCGGACTATGACCGCTCTCTCACGAAGTCTATTGACAAATAGAAGAAGGCACGGAAAGATGTTCCGCAACTTGGCAAACAAGACAAGCAATCAATCCCCCCGCTAATTGTTAGTGATCAGATACCGAATCAATATGGCTCATTTATGGACCACATCCAGGTACCTAGTGAAGTTAATTTGAACGAGTTTGAAGCTTTCATGTCGGAAACTGGTATGAACCTTGCCCAAATGGTTGGATTGGAGCAAGTGGAGAAAGCGCAAGTAGTTGACGAGTGGAGGAAATATCAACATGGTCGGAGTCTATGGAATCCAAAAACCCTCAGTCAACTAGGTACGCAAATGTACTTGCTAAATAAGTGGTACCTTGGGGCATGTACACGAGGTGAGTCTTGGATTTCTGTCCGAATTAGAAACCAACATTGGTTCCTTGGCGATGATATTATGTTTGTTGATTTTGCTGAATTACACCAACTATGCCACATGGACTCCCTCGACAAAATAATAATGAGCTGCTATTGTCTGTAAGTGTACTTTCTTTTTGCAATTCAAATATCTCTCTCTCTATATATATCCTTACTCTCTCTCTCTATATATATATATATGCAGCTATGAGATGCAAATATGCAAACAGAGAGGGTCTAATGAAGTTGGTTTCATTGATCCACATATTGTATTCAAACACCCTAAACCCAACCCAACATGGAAAGAAGACACAGAGAAGAATCTCATGAAGTTCTTAGCAAAGCAACGCGGTAAGAAATAGATACTCTTCCCCTACAACTTTAACGATCATTGGATATTGATCGTCATCGATCTTCAACAAAGCCACATGGAGATCTTAGATTCTATGAGAAAGAGCCTGGACCAAATTCAAGATATGATAGATATTTTTCAGAGGTAATTTATTTCTCCTTACCTTCTTCAATTGCAGTGTTTGAAAAATATTCACATTGATCATTGGATATTTTTATTTTGATTGGCAGTGTTTGGAAAAGATTCATTGAGAAATACGACCTCGAACATTGCAAAGCACCACTGACTATAATCCCACACATGGTAAGTATATATACTTAGAGGCCATTCATGTTATATATGTATCTATATATATGTATTGTCTGGATCGGATGACAATCTTTTTTGTCTTGTAAAGTGGGTTCTGCGGCAACAACCCGGGAATAACACTTGTGGATACTATGTCTGCGAGTTCATGAGGGTGTACTCAGTCAGAACTGACCGGGAGAAGCTAAAAGTACGTTAAATCGATCTCATATTAACTCACACAAATGTATATATATACATATATATATATATATATATATAATCATATATATTAATACCTTTCCCTTTGACTCTGTTTGAAGACTGATTATTTAAAGAAAAAGGTCCTGGTAAAAGACGAGCTCAAGGCAATTCAAGAGACCATAGCAGGGTTTCTTAATGATCAAGTTTTGAATTCCTCCGGAGAATTTTACAATGACCCCAATAAATCTTGGAAGCCGGGCAATGGTGGTGATGAAGATGACTGAAGGGCATATATATATATATATATATATATTGGAGTGAAAACTTTTGGAGAGAAAAACATTTGGAGTGAAAAAAGTGTTAAACTCTCAGTATATATGTATATGTATATATGTGTGTGTGTATATATATCTATATCTATATATATATGTGTGTGTAGTTTGTAATATATATATATATATATATATATATATATATATATATATATATATATATATATATATATATATATATATATATATATATATATATGTCTTATGTCGTATTGTGCCCTTTGTCAAAACTGATACACACACATATAATATATATATACATATATATATTTTTTACATATATATATATATATGTAATATATATATGTATATATATATATATGTAATATGTGTGTATAGATAATTTTAAATCAAAACCATAATTTAAAAATAAAACGAATAATGAACTGAAAAAACACAAAAAGCAAAAAAAGGAAGGCTTTAGTCCCGATTGTTTATACAAACCGGGACTAAAAGGTTTCACAGACCCGAGGACACGTGGTCTGGGCTGCAGACCTTTTAGTCCCGGTTTGTGTTTCAAACCGGGACTAAAGGTCCACTTTTTATCCCGGTTCTGGACCCAGAATTAAAATGGATGATATTTACTCCCGAAAGCTTGTTCCCAGTTAGGAAACCGGGGCTAAAGGGGTTTTCCAAAAACAAAGTCCATTTCTATACCAGTGGTTGCTTGCCGACCCAAAGAAGCCGCGTATGTACAAACCACGTGGTATGTTGTGCAATAGCTGCTAGCTAGTCATCGTATCTCATATTCTCATTGGATGGCTCTGCACTCTGTAGCATGTGGTCTTCAACTTCAAGCTAAGTGGCGTTTAATCAGACGGTTGCTTTCAGCCATCCACGGCGGATATACCACACACGGCCGTCGGGCCGTGGATATATATCAACAGAAAATAAAAATCTTACATATTATTACGTGGCCAGCTGTCGGCAATGGGCCGGAGTATGCTCGTACAGTCAGCCAAGGCTATGCTCCACCGTGGATCGCACGGCATACGACGAATTAAAGGCCGGTGGTTCGTCGGCATCGCTCACCGTCCAGAGAGGCCGTTTCGTTTTTACTCTTGGAAAAGAACATTCCGGTATCGACCGATACCGATGTACCATTCCGAATTTTATTATATTAAAAATATATGAATATACATATACATAAATAATCATATAAATATATACTTATGGCATAGTTACGCTTCATTACACTGACATTTTTTCTAAACTCACATATTTTTTCTAAACTCCATAGCTCACACATGGAAAAAGTGTTTCGTCACTTGGTTTTAGTCCGGTACCGGAATGGGTGGAACAGGCGTTTCGGCCGGAATTGACCGGAATGGCCGGTATTGACCGGTATTTGACCCGGTACAGGATTGCAGCCCTTCTATGCCGGTTTGGGCATCGGAACGGGGCATTCCGGCCATTCCGGCCGATACCGGAATGGAATTTACAAGTATGGTCCAGACCGCCATGCCCGGACGCGGAGGATCCACCGGCCGGTTCGGCCAGCGGCCAGGAGCAGCATCATAACACCTCCCCTCCCGCGTCGTCCGGATCAACTCGGGGCCAAAAAAAAAAAGGCTGATGAATAGCTAGGGATTTGTTGCTTATGTACTCTGCTTTTGCAAGAACTGATTCAATTAATTCATTAGTTAAGAGGGATCGATTCATAACAAATTTTTTGATGAGAGACAAAAAAAAAACGGTAATGATATGGTCAGGACGTCCGGCGCGGTCCGGGCGCTCCTCCCGCGAGCGCTGCACGCGTGACTCGGCGTGTCGCCTACCCCAGCGCCTGTATTTACTTTTTTTTCTTCGCGCCAGTCGCGTGCCGCCCGCCCCCACGTGCCCGTTCCGGGTTGGGCGTGACGCGGGCGCGTGCCGCTCGTCCCCGCGCGCGTTCTTTTTTATTCTTTTTCGTTTTTTCTTTATATTTTTTATTTCTTTTTTGTTCCTTTTTTGTTTGTCATTTTTTTCCATTTTCCTTTTCCCTTTTTTATTTTTGTTGTTGATGTGCTTTGTCAAATCTCTATAGCTTACTTGCCTTAAAAACCACTCTTGCTTCCTAGCCTCAAAGAGCACCCATTGTACGAAGCCTCTATCCGTTGTTTAGTCCCCGTCTGCCCTTCTTGCATATGAGGGAATAAAACCCACTAAAAGTGTAGCCAGGATAACTTTATTTTCTTGTCCCAGCTCTCACGGGAAACGTATTACGCTTTCACGTAGAAAATGGAAGGTCTTCGCTATATATAAAAGAGCTCTTTACCCTTGGCAATAGAGCAGCGCCTACGTACAGTACCTTTTATCCTTTTTTTATTTAATGAGTTGATATTATATTAATTTAATATATATATTTATTATCTGAGCAATTCTTCCTGTTGCTTTTACAAAACTTCCCTCTTGTATATCAACCCATCGCCCATTAATACAATCCCAACATTTTTAGATTCCAAATTCAGAGCAATACCTCTCGTCCCTTCTGCAAATTCGACTAATTCACCTGACATTATTTCACCAAGACCGTTAGGAATAGAGGGTAGCGGCATATCGTACTAGATCCGTAACCTATAGAAAAATAAAGAAAGGACTGGTACATAACTTGTATGTAGGTTGGCGAGGCTACCTTCTGATCCTTCAATGAAAGATTCTATCCTCTGATTCGGATAAGCAGTGTAGAAGATCTAGGAGCAAGCTGCCTTTCTCACTGGAAAAGGGGCATACTAGATAGAGTCTGGGGCCGGAGCTGAACCACCATGTGCTGCACGCGGCTTAGGAAGTACTAGGGTCGGCAAAGGAAGGAGACTGGACTGGATTAGTGGAGAAAGTACACATTGGGTAAAGAGCTTGAGAAAGAGCAGTTTTTCCTGAGTCTAAAAAAAACGAAGAAAGGGAATTCCACACAGAGGGGGGCATGAAGCGAGTAGCTCTTTCGTGATATAATTTATCTTCTCCATAATGGTGTGACCTTGCTTTCATCCCTTAGGCCATAACCATCTCTTTGTCACGAACTGTCAGCGCCCACTAATCGTACTTGAGTCTTCTTTGTAAGCTCCTTTTCAAGCCTTGTTTCAGCCCCTATCTCTCCGGCAATAAGTAAAGATATTTCAAGCTTTGGATAGGCCGAGAAAGCCTTCAAACTATCACCAAGAAAAATAAATCTGTCTCCCGAGCTTTAAGAGGTTACCGTTCAAAACAAGGTAGGTCTATACGAGCCAATTGCAATTTCTTTTTCCCATTCTGTCTTTTACGTTACTTGTCTTGACTACGTGTGGGCTGCATATTTTAAGTGAAGCGGTAGCCATTCTAGTTCATCTAAAATTTGCATATATAGTTTATTTTATCTTTGATGAGAAAGCTCTTCTAATTAATTCAAGACTGCCTTGATTTTCCCAGTTATTACTCGAGCGCGCTGAGGCAACTCTAAACTAAGCTCAGGGGAGGGGTAGTAGGTATGCTTCCCTCCAGCACCTTGAAGATCGAGGTTTTTCTTTTTGAAAAGCGGATTTCTCCCATCATCCATCGTCTTTGTTTGTTAAAGTATGGAATTCTCACCAAGAGCTGCGGAACTCACGACTCTATTAGAAAGTAGAATGACCAACTTTTACACGAATTTTCAAGTGGATGAGATCGGTCGAGTGGTCTCAGTTGGAGATGGCATTGCACGAGTTTACGGATTGAACGAGATTCAAGCAGGAGAAATGGTGGAATTTGCCTTTTTGCTTTTTTCCTTTTCTTTTTGTTTCCTTTTTATTTTTTTTCTTATTTTTCTTATTATTTTAATTTTAAATATTTTGTATTTCTTTATATGGATGTTGTAAAAGTAGATCAGAAATGTTCCACATGTTGTTGTAAGTGTTTCAGAAGTATATTGCATGCGTTGCTTAAAATTTTTCATCTTTTTCGGACGTATGTTTAATTGTTTGTTTCTAATGTTTCACCTACATTTCTCTTCTCTTGTTTCTTTTTTCTTTTTCATCTTTTTATTTTTTTTTCTATTTCCTTTTTTTTTGTTGCAGTCAACCGGCCTCGGCTTCCCTATGTTGTATAGACATGTGATTTCAAGTGTTCATACGTGTTGGTAGGCATGTTGCAAGTGTTTCAGATATATGTTGCAAATTTAGATCGGGGTGTTGCATATGTTGCAACGATTGTACACATATGTTTGAGGTGTATGTTTCAAATGTTTCATCTCAGTTTTTATTGGTTCTTGAACAATTTTGTTTGGATGTTACATATATTCTCACATGTATGTTGCAACTATTTTATCTGGATGTTACAATGGTTTTCAAATGTTCTTCGGGTGTTTTTTAAGTGTTTATACACATGTCTCTAAGCATTTCAGTTGTTTCTTCAGATATATGTTGCAACAGTAGATAGGGATGCTGCAGTGATTGTACGCATATGTTCGAGATGTATGTTACAAATGTTTCATCTCGATTTTTCTGGATTTTCAAAATGGTTTCATTTGAATGTTGCATATATTCTCACATGCATGCAACAAATGTTTCATACGCATGCTTTTTGAGCGTTTCAGTTGTTTCATAAGTATGTCTTCAAGTGTTGCATCGTGATGTTTAAAAAAAGTAGTGGTGTTCGCAGCTATGTTTTAGACACATGTGTCATGTGTTTCATTTACCTTTGGACGCTTGTTGCAAGTGTTGTATCCAGATGTTTCAAAAATAGATCGGGTGTTGCATTTTTTCTTTTTCGTTTTTGTTTTTTATTTACTTTATAAAAATATAAAAATAATCAAATTAAGATTAAAGTACTTCTAATAATAAATCATTTCATAATAAAATAATTATTTTTTTACAAAACTTTTGAATAAGAATGAGTTAAAATCCTAAAAGAACACTGATTTTGAATCGGAGGGGTATACTGCAAGTGTTGCATGATCAAGCGTGGGAAGTACGTGGCGGCCCCCACATGCATGCAGAGGCAAGGAGTACTACCACAGCAGCAGGCACGGTCGTCGGGCGTGGCACTAGCAGCGCGCAGCGAGCCAGCGACAATAGCAGCAGGCCAGGGGCATGTGCTGTGGGTGGCGCATGCATCCAGAGTTTCGTCCGGCGGCAGAGGAAGTTCCCAAAAAAAAAAGGAAAAACGAGGGCCACTCGTCTCAGCAACTTGTTAATGTTTTGTTCGCGCCTTTCACCTTTTTTTCTTTTGGCGAGACGAGACGTCGTCCGCGACTCCGATCCCCGCAAGTTGCAGAGCGTTCGCCAGGCATTATCTGGAGGCGACTCTGGCCGGGAACCGACATGGCTGAAGGCTGAAGCCTGCCCGTGCCCGTGGGCGTGTGGCCGCGGGCAGGGCCGGCTGTCGGTTCGGTTGCGTGGTCAAGCGCGGTGTGGGCCTGGCCAGGTCACACTCACAGCGTCGGCAAGCCGCGGCCGCGTGGGTGTGGATGTGGATGCGGAGGGGAGCCAAGTGGCCGAGGCATATCCGATCTGCCCCGGTCCCGCGCGGCGCAAGTGCATGTGGGATCCGAGTCCTCCTAGCGCGCCGAGCCACATGCAAGTTGTCCACAAACATGTACACGATCTACACTTGTCTCTACGCAAGCACCCTCCTGCTCCTGCGTCGACTAGCCTAGGTGCCATCAGTTCACAGCTCTCCTCTCCATCGCCAACACGACTGCATGCTGTCAGATACTTATGTCATCTACCCGCATCCTGCGGTCCTTTTCGACAACGACGATGCATTATATATTTTACTATTGCTCATCAAGAACCGATATACGAGCATGCCGACACAGTGTGTAATTAGCAGCCGATCGAATGGCAGTTATATTTTTCTCGACCACGTAAAAAATTGGCATGTCTTATATATATTAGGATACAGAAAGTTTATTTACAATGCGCGTTGAGGTGGAGACTGTGTATTTGGATGTCCATATGTCCACCTCAAGGCGTACGTGAACAAAGCTCGGAGCAGTAATGGCAGCAGTTGGACGTGAACATCGGCGGAAATGGTAATTGCCATTAGGGAACACAACCACCAGCAGCCTGCCCCCCCTGTTCGTTTGATCAATTGGCGCTTATCAGTTAAGAAACAGTATTTTTCTCTCACAATAAATTAGCACCAACTATAATGAATGTTTATTTTCAGTCTACTAGTCAGATGTCAGTGCTCATCAGTCCACATCAATATACAATATAGACAAGTGACTTACGCCAGTTTTGTTGGTTAAACATATATATATATACCATGTACACATATAGTTATACCATAACCAACCATCGTATCGTATTTCATATTCATGCAAGTACACAGACAAAGCAGACTAGCAGAGTTACATATCGTGCGTGTGTCAAAGCACACTACACGTACAACACGAGTCTCGTACATACATACGTACATAGATACATATACACATCGTGAAACATTACACACCGAGGATGACCAAGGCACTGGACTTACAATGACATCAACTATACACATAACACTTGAAAATCCCATCCTACAAATAAGAGCAAGAAACTTCCTTGAGCAGGCTGCAGAAATAGTGCAATACCCAGATATACATGTCCATCAGGATCAAGAGCACCACAACGATTATTCCTTTCTTGAAGTTACTAGCAGTCGTTGCTGTTGTTCCTGCCTGAACCGGCGGTAGTATATATACTCGTTGGAGCCGGCCTTGTTGCAACCTCCACTGTAGTCGTCAATTCGTCACACTAGTACACAAAAGTTCTGTGCTGACGGTTAGGAACGTATTTTTACAGGTGTTTCTCCCAACCGCCAGTAGGAAAGGCCAGTAGAAATCACTGGCGGTTTCCTGTGAACCGCCTGTAGAAAAGGTATTTCAACAGGCGAATCCTAAAACGAACCGTCAGTAGAAAACAGATTTCTACAGGCGGTTCTCTTTAGGAACCGCCTGTAGAAACACGTTTTCCACATGCAGTTCACATAACTAACCGCCTGTATTTAGTTTTCCCGTCTTTTTTCAAAACAGGTTGTGCACTGTTTTTTAATATTATAATACGATATAATATTGAATATATTAGGTCCTATTATACAGTCATTATCAATACATATATATACAAACATGCAATTAATTAATTAATTATATGTACAAACATATTTAATATATACTTCTAAGTTTTTACATCACATGCGACATCGATATATATATATATATATATATATATATATATATATATATATATATATATATATATATATATACAAAAACATATACATCGATCAGTGTTTTTACATTGTTCGTGCCCTAGCTAGTAATCTTCACGCTGAAGATTTAGGCTGCCAATATCTGTTAGCGCTCTATACTTGGGCTGTGCTAAGGCGCCGGTAGGATCGTGATAGTTGCTGTCGAATGATATGATTTGTTTCAACATGAAATTGCACATGTCATCGATGATGCCCAGCAAAGTTTGTTCTGACATGTTATTTGCCCTTTCTATCTTACATCCCTGTCCCTGTATAAACATCAAATTTTTTAACTTGATTATTACACATTAATTTGAATTTTAATGACATATTATTGCTTGTGCATTAATTACCTTAAGGTTGTTGACGTATCGCTCGTTGACTCTCATGAACTCGCACACGTAATATCCACAGTGGACCGATCCAGATGGTTGCTTATGGCACTATATATAAAAGACAAATAATTAAGTTGCCAACTTCATATATTGTCATATATGTGTCATGTGTATAGCATATATAACAAGGTATACATACCGGGTAATCATAAATTATATTCATTGGAGGAATATTCCCCAACAACTTTTTCTTTCCCTTTCCCTTTTCTAGTTTGGACCACCGCCAAGCCCTATATATAACAACTCGAATTAATCATCATCAAATTAATTAATCTTTCAAGCTAATCACACATGGACAAAAGTATATATATGCATGCATACACGAAAACTTGGCTTACCGCTCTATGAGAACCAGGACAGTTGCATATTTTGAGGGCAAGTAGTTTGCGGAGTCAAAGACCACCACCCGTCCATCCCTTGGATAAATATAAAAGCAGATCCAGTGGTCCCTGCACGAATCAAATTTGTGAATCCATATTATGATGTTATAATATACACAATTAAACTCACACACAGTATATATATTATACTTACCCAAAGTGGTACAGGGCCATTATGACTTGTCTGTTCCTCCACTGCTTCAGCGCGTTCCCAATATAAATGGCATATTTGGCTTCAAGGTCCTTACGCATCTCCACTATTTTCAAGGAAGCTTCTTTCTCACTCAAGCCCTTTAGTTTACCATGTCTAGACGTGATTTCAGTCCTTCCTTCGTCTTGCTCTTCATGTCTAGCAAGATGCCAACTATGCTCTCAAACACATTCTTCTGAACGTGCATGCCATCGATCGTGTGTCGTACGTCCAACTCTTTCTAATATGGCAAATACTTGAAGAAAACTGACATCTTCTTAAATGTAGCCCCTGGAGTTGGCTTGACATCCTTTCTGGCCTTCCCTTCTTTTGTCTTCTTCCCGAAAGCGAACTTGATGTTTTTGACAATTTCAAAAACTCTTTGACCTTTGCTGTTACCTGATTGAGCAGTAGAAAAGTTAGCTATATGGTTGGATATGTTCAATATTATCACCGACCAATGAGCAAAAGATTACCTGATGGAGCAGTAGAATATAGTTCATCCATATTGTCAAAGTACTTATCCATCTTACGCAAGCGGAACTTGTGTCCTCTCGGTAAGAAACGTCTGTGCCTCATGTAAACTAGCTTGTTTGATTCATCTAGGTATACACAAGCTGTTTCATCTATGCATATTACACAACCAACCTTCCCTTTGAACTGTCCTGATAGCACGAATAGAGCAGGGTAGTCATTGATGGTAACAAATATAATTGCTTTCAGTGTGAATGTCTCTTTGCGGTACTCGTCCAACACTTTGACACCTTCTTCCCATAATTTTTTTATGTCCTCCATTAAGGGCTCCAAAAAGACATCCATGTCAACTCCAGGTTGTGTAGGTCCAGAAATAAGAAGTGTTAGCAAAAGGTATTTTCGCTTCTGCATCAACCAAGGAGGAAGGTTGTATATGGTGAGGATCACCGGCCATGTGCTGTGCTTGCTGCTCCTCTCGGCAAATGGATTCATTCCATCCGTACTCAGAGCGAACCTAATATTTCTTGGCTCATTAGCAAAATCTGGGTGATTTGAATTGAAATCTTGCCATTGCTTGCCATCAGCTGGATGTCTTAGCTTTCCATCGTCCTTGTGCTCCTCAGAAGCATGCCAACCCATAAGCTTGGCATCGTCAGGGTTTGCAAACAAACACCTCAATCGATCAACCACGGGAAGGTACCACATCACCAGAGCCGGAATCTTTTTCTGCGCATAGTAGTCTACTTCCCCTTTTTCTTTCTTTGTGGGTTTTGAACTCTGCTGGGTTTTCTTTTTCCTCTTACCTGCTGTAGACACAGAGGCTACGTTCTCTTCCTCTCGATAGTCTTTGTTCGTCTTGTACCTACTTGCGCCACAATTTGGACAGCTCTCCAAGTCTTTATAATCATCACCTCGATAAAGGATGCATTGATTTCTACATGCGTGGATCTTTTCGACACCCATAGTAAGCGGACTGATTAGCTTCTTTGCGTAGTAGGTATTAGCTGGCACGTTGTTCTCCTTTGGAAGCATGTCTACTAGAATACTCAAGAACGCATCGAAACCAGCATCACAAAGACCATATCTAGCTTTGACCATCAACAACTTCATCACGGACCGCAGGGTCGTGAACTCTTTCGTAAAACCCTTCGACTCATCGTAAAAAGTCTCTTCTGCTGCCTTCTTCATGGCCTCCATACCTTTCACGAAGAACATTGATGGATCAGTATGACGACGCAACATTGCGTCTAAGAGTTCTGCATCTTCCTCAGCATCTGGTAGGACATGATCAGTTCTATCGTCTACATTTCCTCCAACGAAATCATGATCAGTAACATTTGGCACTACATGTTCACTCTGGGTACTAGGCTGATGTGTCCCTCGTACAAACCTATCCAGACCATCGGCACCGATGTTCTCACGGTTTTCAGCTAAATAAGGTGCAGAACTACCCTCTCCATGCTTAGTCCAAATCAAATAGTCCTGCATAAATCCTTGACGGACCAGATGAGAAAAGATTGGCTCTGTGTCATCGAACACAACAATATTTTTGCAGTCTATGCATGGACAATATATGTGCTTCATGTCTGTTCTTCTAGCATGGCTCTTAGCGGCATCAATGAACCTGTTGAGCTCAGGTAGGTATGATGGATCGACTCTTGGTAACTTATACATCCAGTATGGCCTCTCCATCATTACCTATAAATAACAAATTAAATGAAAAGAGAGACAATAATGGTGAAACCCGAGATCCAAAAATAGAGCAACAATGGTTCAAAAAGATGTGAGAGGTATAAACTAACCTTTTTCAGAAATCTCCTTCTAAAAAATGAAGATGAAAACCTCTCCCCTTGTAGAGGGTGAAATGCATGTAGACCTCCAAATCGCCTCCAATAAAAGTTGGCTGCGAGTTCTGCTTAGATCAGAGAGGAAGAATGGGTATTCACTATTATAATCTTCCATTAAATCATGTTAATCATACTACACATGCAAAGTCATACAAATATGGCTTAAATGCTTATATTAATGGAGGTGAACTAACCATGTTGAGAGAGGGGAGAAACTATTTAAACCAAAAAGCAATCATGATAGGGAGAGAGGGCAAACTTCATCTAACCGTGTTGAGCAACCTCATTTGAAAAAAAACAGACAATAACCTAGCTATTCCTCTCTCTAGCTCATGGTGAAACCTTAAATCCAAAATTTGGCTAAATGGAGCAAAGAATGGTTAAAACGAGGTTAGAAGTAAGTAAACTAACCTTTTTTAGCAATCTCCTTTAAAGAAATGAAGATCAAAACCTCTCCCCTTGTATTTGGAAAAGTCTGGACCACCAAAATCGCCAACTATGGAAGTTGGCTGCGAGTTACTGCTCGGCTCGGGGAGAAAGAAGGGCCATTTATAGCAGGCTTTGTACTGGCGGTTCCTTAAGTGAACCGCCTGTAGAAAACCATTTCTACAGGCGGTTCACTTAAGGAAACCGCAAGTAGAAATGTCCTATTTCTACTGGCGGTTCAGTTAAGTGAACCGCCTGTGCAAACTGATTTTTACTGGCGGTTCACTTAACTGAACCGTAAGTAGAAATAGGACATTTCTACTGGCGGTTTCCTTAAGTGAACCGTCTGTGCAAACTGATTTGCACTGGCAGTTCTTATCTCTGGCCCCACCGTTTTTTTCTGCTGGGGTCCGGTAACAGGAACCGCCTGTACAAATAAAACAGTGGCGTCGGTGTAGAGCTTTTGTGTACTAGTGTCATCAGCTTCCGATCGACCTGTCGCTGCAGCCCTAGTCATCGCTGTTGGGCTTATTGTAGCCACTATCATATAGTTGTCATTGCTAGGTTTTTCATAACCACCACTGCCACTGTATTCATCGACGTTCTTACCACTACCATAGTCGCCGGTGCTTGACTTGTTGTAGTTGCTTCCAGCATAACCGTCATTGTTGGAGTTCTTGTAGCCGCCATCATCGTCACCGGAGCTTGGCTTCTTGTATTCATCAATATGGTCATAGACATCTGTGCTCAAAACCTTAGAACTGCTGCCATAGTCTTTAGTATTGGACTTCTTGTATCCATCGCCACCATATTCGTTCGTGCTAGACCTGTTGAAGTCATTGCTACTATAGTTGTCGATGCTAGACTTGTTGAAACCGCCACCGCTACCGTGGTCATCGATGTTGAACTTGTTGAAGCCACCACCGCTACCATGGTCGGTGGTGCTACCGTAGTCGTTATTGATGGACTTGCTGAAGCCGCCACTGCTACTATAGTCATCGGTGCTGGACTTGCTGAAGCCGCCATCGCTACCGTGGTCGTCGGTACTGGACTTATTGTAGCCGCTACCGCTATAATCGCCAGTGATGGACTTGTTGAAGCCGCCACCAATATCGTAGTCGTCCGTGCTGGACTTGCTAAAGCAGCCACTGCTAGGGTAGTTGTCCACGCTAGACTTGTTGAAGCCACCACCGCTACCGTAGTTGTTCGTGCTGGACTTGTCGAAGCCGCCACCGCTACTGTAGTCATCGGTGCTAGACTTGTTAAAGCCACCCCTGCTACTGTAGTCATCGGTTCTGGATTTGTTGTAGCCACCACCACTACCGTTGTTGTCGCCGCTACCGCTGCCATAGTCGTCGATGTTGGACTTGTAGCCGCCATCGTAGTAGTCGGTGCTAGACTTGTTGTAACCACCACCACTACCGTAGTCGTCTGTGCTGGACTTGTTGAAGCCACCACCGCTACCATAGTCGTCCATGCTGGACTTGTTGTAGCTGCCACCGTTACCGTAGTCATCGGTGCTGGACTTGTTGTAGCCACCACCGCTATAGCAGTCATCGATGCTGGACTTGTAGCCACCGCCGCTACCGTAGTCGTCTGCGCTGGACTTGTTGAAGACACCACCACCGCCGCTACCATAGTCATCGGTGATGGACTTGTTGAAGCCACTTTCATTATCATTGGCACCAGAGCTTTTGTAGCTGCTACGATCATATTCATGTGCCATTTTGAGCTTGTAAGGTATGTGTCACGATGAACACAAGTATATGCTCAGTTCTTTCGTGCTTCACTTGTAAGGTATGTGTCACGATGAACACAAGTATATGCTCAGTTCTTTCGTGCTTCCATGAAGCATACAGTAGGATGTATTTATAGCAAAACTAAATACGCACTGGCGGTTGAAAGGTCCTCCAACAATGTGAAAATATGAGTATCTAATATTATGCCTATTTAACCTTGGAAGCAGCGTGTTTGTTGTCTATATGGAGATCTTTCTGCACTCCTGGAAACAAGTGACAACTTGACCACACAAGAAAAAAAAAATAGGAGTTCAATCCATAAATAGATTGCACCACAGATAATTCTATTGATGTAAACACATGTGAAAGTACACATTTTTTTCATATCCACAAGCTGAATTTATTTTCTTTCCACATATGTGTGTAGTATATATGTACATCAAATCTCCATTAGCTGATGATAACAAACTATAATATAAACGTTTCTAGTAGAATGAATATTAAAATATAAACGTTTCTAGTAGAATGAATATTAACGTCTTGTGCAGGTGGATATGGCCACGTGTAAAAGTTGTCTGATTCAACTAAGCAAATAACACACAAGGTTTAAACCCAAATGTTCAGAAAGCTGTCTTTGTTTCACAATAATGAATATATGCACAACCACAAATCCCCAAATCATGGCATTAGGACAGCACAGGTTTGTTCTATGTGAATATTAAATGTGATGTAAAAAATGACATTGGTTACCACTCATATATCCAACCAACAGAATCATGCTATAAGCGTTACACAAAAAAAGTTCAATACCATCTAGTGCTTTCACATCATGGTGCAGCACTACATTAACAACTAAGATCCTTACTGAGATTGAGCATACAGGATAACTCTCTTGTTTTTGTCGCAGCCCCTTGACCCAATAGCTCCCAGCTGGGAGTAGATAGCCCAGACATTAATGGGGACATTAAATCTCCACTTATTTGGTCAGTGTAAGCACCTGAAGAAAAATACCAATTACCCATATTCTGACAACTATGTGACTAGAAACCAACACTGCTATTCTGAACTAGGACACCAATACAATTTGCAGTAGTGTCAATGTGCCATCCGTTTTCCTTTTTCCAATAACAAAACAGCACTCGTGGTTGGCTTGGAGTTGAACCTATAGTGCTATATGAACATAGGAGCTAAACCTTTAGCCTCACTAAATAAATACCAAAATAAGCTGTATGCTTGCAGCTAGAATTGACTTTTCAGTTACTTGGGAAAAGTACGATGATGTGTGAATGAACAACAATAAAGATAAAAAAGATATGGCAATCGCATGAAAATGATTGTTGTTCATTTGTTTATATGTTTCTCCATACTTTAGCATTATCGAGATACCTACAAAGTGTAAATAAGATTGAAACTGACTAAAGTAGTAATAGGTAACTACAATTGGAGAAGAGAAAAAAAACTTTTGAACAGATTTAATTTATATCAAGAGAAACAAAGGAACAAAAAGGAATACGACATTGAACAACTCCTCAAACTTGTTCTATCAGTAACTTGAAAAAGTGGGCTCGTTCTGTCTAATTCAGTTGAACCAGACATAACCGTTTTATTCATAACAATGAGCTGGGACCGTGTCACTTCAGTCTGAATGCATGTTTTTTTCTCTCTTTTACTTGCAGAATTGCTAGAAAACAATTTCAATCAGGACCAATGCCAACCACCAAAATCCCACCCAGGGAGAGAATGGTATTCTTAATCAAGTTGACAGTATTTTCAGTTCATTGAACCAAGACAAAGTTGCCCAAAAGTAATGCACATTTGTGTTCCTTTCCTTGTCTTATTAAAATGTTGCAAGAAAAACTCCTAAATAATTGTTTGGTGAATGTGAGACCACTCTTCAATGAGCTGCCACAATGTGCAACTTTTGTGATAAATGATAAGAGCACCTTTCAATCATAACTATCTGATCTTAAAAGTACAGATAAAATATTATTATTTGCAGATTGCCCTTCATGGCCCAGCCACATATTCCATGAGCAGCAAAAAATAAGAATTTGCATCCTAACCAGAAAGTGTGTCCACACCTTTTTGTTGCATAATGAGAAAGATAAGGAAAAAATGAATAAGAGATCAACTGTTGGATACAAATCTAAGAACCCAATTTCAGATAACCCTGTATTAAGTGAAGTTTGAACCATAGATGTCTGATGTAATGCGAAACCCAATGAAACTGAATATTATCAACTTTTCTTCATCAGAACAAACAGAAAAGTCAGAAAGATACAATATCAATGGTACAACTTCCCAGTGACCAAAAAGTAGAGAAAAATGGTGTTTGCATACAGATGAAACAATGAGCTTATCATACAATCATACAGAAAGTAAGCTTAACAGCCTTGATAATATGCACATTGAACATTAACTCCTAGGAGCATAAGATTTTACAACACACCTATGCTAAGAAAGAGAACTCATTGTCCAAGATCGATATCTTCAAGTAGATAGTTTGCATGTTCTGCCAGATAATGTTGTGGACCATAGCATATACTTGCAAGATATTTGCAATACGCAATGCAACATAGAGCCAAACTAAGAATGCACTCCGTTTGTTTCTTTGTGAAACCTACTGGCCCATGTGCAGAAAGGTTGACATGATCTTCCTCAGAAAGGACAGACTGATATTTTGTTGCTCCAAGCATACTAAATACCATGGGGCTCTTTATCTTTTCCAGGCTGGGTAAACTTCGCACTAGAAATGACCAGCAATGCAATGACAAAGATAACATTTGCTTGCCAAACACTTCACAGGTTGATCTAAACTCATGGTATGGTGGAGAATCATTTTTTGTAGAACTTGCTGGACAAGAAGAAAAGCTGAATCGAGCCTCAGATATATTTTGCCTTGTCTTTCCCTTGATAGACTCAACAAGATATAATAGAGATTGTCCACTATTTAACAAAAAATGAGACAGGGGAATCATAAAAGAACATTCGGATAAGAACAAATGGTGTGTAGTCCCTGCAAGTACCAATGAATATGCTGCTGCTGCTTTAGCCATTCTAAAAAATTCCTCAGTATTTTCTCCACCTAAACAGACAGCTTCTAAACTTAAGGCACGAAACCGGCAGGCAGAGGCAAGTGTCATGTAAGCAGTAAGACAGATATGGTGAAGAGGGTGTAGTATATGTTTTCTCCCTTCCTGCTTCAAACCACTCACCAAGTTGTTGGAAAGCATGCTTTCAATCATATCACAGCAAGCTTTAGGGTCATCATTTGATGTGTACTCAGATATTGCCTGTTGTAGTATATCACCCAAATCCTCAATTGCTGGAGTTGTAACAGTATCCTCTGCTTTGTCAAAGTCCCTCGCATCACACTGAATTAAGTAACCACATCAACACTGATTAGGAAAATTAAACATTCTCCACAAAAATTTTAACAACCAGCAACACATGAAATAAGCAAAAAGGACCTGCTACAAATGCATGGAATGGGCACAAAATAAAAATCAGTATTAGCAATGGCTCAAAGTAGAGTCTGTTTGTCAACTACACATGCATAGAGCTAACTTTACCGATAGGGCTTTAGTTTTCCACTGGCTGGACTCCCTATTTTAGTTTTATTCTTCTCTTTATTTTATCTCTGCTTTCTCAGTGGGATTGCTTCCTAACAAAGAAAAGCTAAGATTCAAATAACATCAATTGTTGGTCAAAGTTTCATGGCTAAGTAGCAAATTGATGTAATTTGCTAACAGTTTACAGAATACTGTGCAACAATGTAAAAGTAGGAAACTCTAATAACTTACAAACACACTACCAATGCTTCATATCAATACTAATGAGGCATACTAAAAGAGGCAAGTAAATAATAAAAATGCTTTCCCTCACATTTCATTCTTACATTCAAAATAAGATCAGTGTATGGCTCTGGTGATGAAATACAGCGCTTGCAAGAACAAATAAATTTATACTTTGACCACAAACCAAAATGCCTTGCTTCCTGTAAAGAATACTTGTGAGCATGCCAACATAAGCAAATAAAATATTTAATTTGGAATACAACCAATACAAATACCATGAAAGTTTATTTTCCATCTATGGACATTACATGTTGGTCTCAATTTGGAACTTTGACAATATCACCTAAATTTTACTAAGATAACCAGTATGCATTGGCTAATCATTAGCCGAAAACATTAGTACAGTAGTATAGAAGGCTACATAAAAACAAAAGGGTCTAATCAACATTTTGCTTTCCTCTGCTAAAAAGCAGGGAAACCAAAATTCTCAAGACAAGTTGACAATTTTATCAAGTAGGATAGCTATGCACTATACACTAGTGTGCAACTTGCAGAATACAGTAGGTATAACCGTGTGAGTCAACCAGTATGCATTGGCTAATCATTAGCCGAAAACATTAGTACAGTAGTATAGAAGGCTACATAAAAACAAAAGGGTCTAATCAACATTTTGCTTTCCTCTGCTAAAAAGCAGGGAAACCAAAGTTCTCAAGACAAGTTGACAATATTATCAAGTAGCATAGCTATGCACTATACACTAGTGTGCAACTTGCAGAATACAGTAGGTGTAACCGTGTGAGTCAAGATAATTTTCTGAATAAGCAAATAAGCAATACACTACTAATCAGGGCACTGTCATGTATCAACAAACAACAGCTGCTCAAAAGAAACAAAAATACCAAACCTGAGTGAGAGTGTTATGTCCTTTGATAATTTTGTTCTAAATTAAGGGCAAATATGATGAATCGGTCATGTAAACATTAAATACCGGGCGTGACAGTAACTCAAGTAGCACACACTACAATGAACTACACAAGTAAACCTTGATTAGATTCTTGGAAATATAATATATGAAGATCTATAATATTATGGATATACTGACTTAATGTGTCAGGGAAACTATACAAATATGGGTTCAGCAAAATTCCAGAAATAGTACCCTGGTCTGGAGAAGATCAATGTATGTTACGCAAACTTCATCTCCCTCGTTAATTGGTTTTATGCAACGAACAACAACTCTTGGGCCATATTTGCACAGTGCTAAAAAGAGTTACGGAGAAAGTTTAGAGTGATGAATTTAACAGTTGCACATGAAAGTAGAATGTAATGAAGTACCATGAGTAGAATGATCTTCTTCATATTGCCAAGCATGCCACTGCAATAAAAACAAGCACAATAATACACTTCACAATTTTCTCCCAAGTAAATACAAGATAAGTATTGTCTAACTAGAATGTGTGCACTGTGCAGTCAAACTATTGAAATTAAATATGGGTATCTTTATAAATATTTAGGCAGCATATGAAAATGGCATAAACTCGAAAGATACTTTCATGTTATTACAATTTTTGCAAACCATATCTGTATAAACATTCAGATAACACTTGTTTATGACAATGAAAGTATGTTGTGAACAGTATGCAAATATTTTATCTTACTCTTTGTAAGGTGCAAGCAAAAGTTTAGTAGAGGCTAAACAAAATGGCAATTATTTTCCTTTACCACATCAGCTGCAACTCCTTTGCTAGCAGGCCCTACACAGGATTTTGATTTCTGTGAAGCATAGTCTTCATTCCTTGGAGCAAGTACAAAGCGGTAAGAAGCACTGGGAAAGCAACTATGGTTGAACCATGAGAAACTCGGGCCATACACTGCAACTCCCATAGCTAACCCTTCTACTGCAACTCCCATAGCTAACCCTTCACTAAGTTGCACCTCAACACTATTGATAATCACTGCCCATAATGCCATCTTCTCAAGTTTAAGCCTATTAGAAAAAATAACAGAAGTCTGTGCCCTTGATTTTCTGGCAGATGACATCAATAAGCTCCCCTCCAGTATCCTCTTGGCAATAATGTCATCTTCCTCCAAAGCTTCCTCAATACCACTTGCTGAAAGTCCACCAATTCTACTGTAGTTATCAATTGAATCAGAAGAAACAAGACCATGCATCTCAAGCACATAAAGAAGGCGGAGGGCAGCACGCAAATCACTAGTTCCTTCAGTAACATAGGAAGGGGAGGCTCTCTTTAGGTGCTCCACAAAGAAGCAACATTCACCAGAAGAAAAATGCACTGCTGAATCTGCACCAAAGCACTCTGAACAGCAGTATCGGAGAGAACAGCACATCGTGCAAGAAACTACACAGGGGGCTTGTGGCAGTAACTTGGTGAAGCACGATGAGCAATGGGACTGGAGGAACACATCATGTAGGGCGGTGGCATAAGGTGCGATTTCCCCAGTTAGGTCCTTCGACACGCTTACAGATTCCCGGGCCCTCATCTCCATTGCCAACCTTTAAAGCTTCCTGGCCTGTTGTGAAGTTGTCTGTACATAGCATATAATTAGAACTCTGGCAAATAGAACATAACTTGTTTTATTATTTTATAATTTTTTTTCATTTGTTTGCCATTTTGAAGTAAGTTGTCTACACCTGGATTCCAATCTTATGCTCCAATGCTTATCATAATTAATTGAGGCCTATATATTGAGAGAACCCAATGCTTATCAAAATTGAACTACTTGTTCCAAAGTAATCTAACCACCTTTACTGCAAGCACCCTGTAACACGTGAAAAATAATATCCTAGCTTTTTCCTCCAAAATCCCCATATGATTAGGCGCAACGGGAACAAAAGCAAACTTGATCAGACAAACCACTACATCTATTTGAAGTGGCTAGGTAATAAGAAAAAAAAATATTGACATGCTCCCAATCCACCAGTGGAGTCGCTAACTTAGAGAAACACCAAACCCTTACCTTAAAGGCTAAAACCAAGCTGGTAGATTCAGCAGAGGTTCTACTTGCTTTAAACCAACGCAGCACCATCCACGGACGAGGAGAGATAGAAATAGCGACAGCTATGGAAGAGAGAAGAGGATTCAAGCAGGGCGGATCAAGGAAAAGTATACAAGGGTTCTAAAATACAAGGGCCATAGACCAACTTGAGTTCAAATGTCCCATACAAGACCCTAATAGCGGAATAGGTGTTTAAAGCAGTTTTACATCGCTCGGAGAAGTAAAATACAGTATGTGATTTGTCCAATACCAAATCAATAGATGACGCGGGACGCCAATTAATATTCACTATAGAGCATGATTAACAGGTTGTATGGTAATTAACAATCTGCAATCTACATAACGAATTATAGTCTTGCAGAGAATGATGCTAAACAATCTGCATTTTATCCACAACTGCAAACTGAGAATCAAAATAGGGGCTAATTCTAAGTGAATCAGCGAAATGGAATCGCATTTATATACCTAGCTAGTACTTACTTGATTTCTCCCAGTTCTGCAAAACACAAATTGGTGAGTGCTGTCGCCAATCCCCAGGCCCAACGCAGGCACGGCTGCCCAGCAGTGCGAGTGCGATAGCACCCCGCCTAGCACCGGCTTTGACGTCGTGGCGCTGAGACCGGCTCCGCGCGCTCGCGCGTCGCGCCGGCGCCTGGCGCGGCCTGCTGTGCTGCTCGCGGCCTCGGGCTGCCGCGATGCGCGATGAGCGATGCACAGATGCCGCGCCGGCTCCTCGGCCGCTCAGTCTGCCCCCGCCGTCGGCGGCACGCTCTAGCTGCTAGCCTACTAGGCCCAGCTTCAATTGCCATTTAGTGGGCCCTTCTTTCCTATTGGCCCTAAATCAATCTTCAGCCCTCCTAGTTCCCGATTTCTTTAATTTGGCCTGGCCCATAGAATAGCGCAAGAGCGGGCCTTTTTATACTATGTAGGCCATCGGTTGGGTTCTTCGGTCAAAATTGCTCTATTGTTTGGCAATTGGACTGGGCCTCAGTTTAGATAGAAAAATTTAAGAAAAAACAAATAATTTTCTTTTCGGGAAAAACATAGAGGATGATTTTAGAAATATTTTTTCTAAATTCAAATAATTTTTCTAAAAATTTATAGCATTATATGAGATTTTTTGTTTTTAAATTCATCTTTATTCTTGAAAAAATATTTAAAAACTTTTTGAAGAAAATGTCTTTTTTTATAAATCTAATTGACCTTCCTAGGTATGGTGAAAGTTCAATTTAGGCGAACCGCACTGCAGTCCCCTAAACGATACTGGAGGATCATTTAGCAGATCAAGTCCCCGTAGCGCCGTCCTTTACCTGTCCTGTAAAGCCAAGTCATCCGCTAATTCCAGAGACCTGCGGTGCTTTAGCGAACGCGCAGGGAGGCTGACGGTGAGGAAGAGGGAGGGAGAGGAGAGAGAGAAGTGCGCGGCCCTAGGTTTTTAACTCACTAAAAAATGCTATAACTCACAATCTAAAAATCCAAATTAAATTCCAATTGCACCATTAAATTTGTTTCATTAAATCCTTCAAATAAGATGTCACATAGATACGTTTAGATAAAATTATTTAGAAACATATGAGGCCCACTGTGGATAAAGGATGATATCAGATGGATGGGTGTGGGAGAAAAAAAATATAGATGAGAGAATCTCGATGACCAGGATAGAATATTCCTTTCAGAGGATGAATTTAGAGGATGAGAAGTGCGGATAGGCTTATCTTGCTCGTTGATGTTGCACCACGTAGGACTGTGCATGTGACGTCGCGTGTCAAAAGAAATCACATAGGTAGATCGGATGAGTAAAATGAATTTGATTTTCTAATTAAAGATGGCTAATCATACTTATATAATAGTTGAGGAAGATTAGATAGAATTTTCCCTTAAAAATCGTATTCCCTAGGAAAAAAAAAAAGTCCTTTTAAAGCCGTTTACAATAGCCTAATTCTACCTCATTTATAAAACCTACTAGTTTGTAACCTCTCCTGAACTTCCAAAGCCATTTTACTCACGAATGGTTTTGAACTACGTAACGCCACATCAACCACACTACGTTAGCTACGGCAGCCGCTCCAGCGCGTTGGTGCGCTGGCGGGGCGCGCTCTGGGACCGCGACTTGGCGCCGGACGACTCCGTGTTGGCCACCGGGGAGGAGGACCACCTTAGTGAGAGGGAGGACATCGATCGCTGTAGGATTGGGATTACTGGTGAATCGCTTGGAGGTATTGCAGATCATGCTCTCAACTTTATATTGAATAAGATTATGAACTTCATTAACTAATGTTAGCAGCACACAGGAATGCACGCATGGTTTGCTGCTTTTGTGTATAAAACAAGTTAGCTCTTTGTTCTTTTAAAAAACAAGTTCACTGTCTTGGCTCTTCGTCACTTTGTGTTTTGGTACTCAAGTCTGCCTTTTTACATGTTTGGTAAATATATGCATCACAAGCAGAGCATATGGTCCATGTGCAAAGCTGAAGTTCTTGTGCACTATTATTCATGATTTAGGACGGTGCTATATTGTCTATAAAGTTAGCAAACTTTATTTTTTGTTCAGGTTTTACTTCAATCTTGTCAATTGAAAGTATCATTAAAAACTAGCCCTGTCTGTACAAAGTAAAGAAAAACAGTACCTTAAATGTAAAAGGTAAAAAAAAACAGAGATGCCAACACTAAACTTTGACACCTGAACAGCATGCTGCATGTATATATCTGCCTTGATTGTCATTCCATCTTGTCACCACCCCATCTTCGGTTGTTGATGAAATCTGATGATACATGCTGATGTATCTGTCCATTATTCCCCTGTGATGCAGGAACCGATAAGGTTCGACTTCCCTGTGACCCTGTCCACGACGATGCACCTTGAAGATTGATGTTCGCCATCTAATTTAAGCTCTGTTTTTGCAGGTCCAGTGGGATAGCATTTGCCCGTTATCTGGTATACCTGTTGCATTGTGATCCTTATTTTATGATCAACCAGCGTCTGCCCACTTGAAATTAGAATTTTTGGGAATAGCATAGTACAAAAAATAGCGGCACTGCTCGTGAATATTTACTTAGTTTGATTTTCTCATAATTAGCTTAGCTTTAAAATTTTATTGGGGGCACATCTACCTTCTGTATTATTCTTGGGAAATTTCTCTCTATTATTTGCATTCTGTTCTATTTAGATTAAATTTTATTTAACAGTTATACTCGATCTAAATCAAGGGATGAGATGTTATTGTGCTGGTGGCCAGGATGCTGAACTCAAGACAGCCGATGAACCTGAACGAGAGGACTCGACAACTAGAAACCACACACTGACCTGTGCCATGCCATTGAGCTGTAATTGAAAAAAGGTAAATGCAAAGTGTTATTTCTTCGGGAGCCTTCTTAGTTGAACTTTGCTGAAACTAATAGGCTCCCAAATATCAGCTTGCTCTTGCTACAACTCTGTTTGTCCGCGTGTAGGAGTTAGAGGTGGAGATGTAGATGTCAATGCATCTGGATCTTTGTTGTGCAACTTTGTTATATGTTAACTACTAACGTTTTCAGTGAACAGATTTCTCCCTAAAACTTGTATTGACAGTACTTCTCTGAGTTTTTGTGACTGGCTAGATATTGTCATTAGCAAGCAACTTCTGTGCCTTATGATGCTGAAACATAGATCTCATAGGATATTGTTCAGAGTGACAGAATGCTGTCAAATTCTTGATAATGTCCGGCCCATGACTCCTGGGCTATAAACTCTTTTAGCGATACATATACTTTAGAGTAAGGCACCTCTATTACATGTAACTGTTATTTAAAATCAACATATTCCTTAAGTCATATGCATAATCTGGTAATAAATCTTACTACATGGCATTTGAGAAGTAGTTAACCTGTTATAGGAGTCAAAGGCATACTTTCTACTCGTGGCTGCCAATGGTCAAACAAAGAGTTTACAGACCAAATTTGCATCTGTAGATGGCAATTGATCATGATCTGCCTTTATAGTAAGACTGTTCTTAATAACAAATATTAGATTACTTGATATTGGTCTAATTTCAACGGTTATTGTATGTCACGAGGTTTTACGTATATTTTACTCATATTGGCGAAGTAACCCGTAGCAACACACGGGCATTCAACTAGTTCTACCTCATTTATAAAACCTACTAGTTTGTAACTTCTCCTGAACTTCCAAAGCCATTTTACTCACGAATGGTTTTGAACTGCCTAACGCCACGTCAACCACACTACGTTAGCTACAGGGTGAGTTTAGGTGATAAGTCAGACTATAAATATAATGTTTTTTTCTAAAAAAAATACCAAATAGTTTTCCTATAGAATATGTCAACCACACTACATCAGTTGCGAGGGGATAAATTAAACTTGATACTTTAGGTGGTAAATCGGACTAATTTTTTTTATGAAAAATTATCAAAGTTTTCCTATTGAATTTATGCAAATGACAATCCTATAATTTAGTATAATTTTGGAAAATCACAAAAAGAAATTTTATCTTAGAGAATTTTATTAAACTAGTTTTGTTTTTTTTCTAAAATAATGTTCTATCCAACGGTCTACATTGAAATTATTTAAATATTTTTTGTACTCCTTGTCATGTTTATTTGCATTGCCTATTTAATTAGTCAATGTTGGCCAACAAAAGAGTTCGATTCCAAAATGTATTATGACATAAACGGTGCATTTTGTTGTAAAGCATAGGTACATTAGCTAATAGTATTGTATTAAATAAAATAGTAATCTATATATCTATATTTACACCAATGATTTTTTTGTCATGTCTTTCTTTATCATATGTTATGTTATGTTATGTTATCTTATATTTTTATAAAGCAAAATCCTACTAGCATTTAATCTTAAAATGCAAACTATTTACCTCACCATTCCATTATTAGATGCATTTATAGCCAACTATCATTTGAAATTATAATGTACCTATCAACAAGCACTACTACACAAACCTTTGCGTGGCGGGCAAAATCGATTTTCCGAGGCGGTTATCACAACCGCCTTGAAGGGAAGGTCACGGTAAATCCAGAGGCAGTTAGAACGACCGCCACGGTAAATCAAAACAAAAAAAGAAAAAACCCGCTGATGAGCCCACCGAGCCCATCCACGGGCCACCGCCGCCGCTTGGCCCGCGCGCCGGATCCGGCCTCTCCGCCACCGGATCCGTGCTTTCCTCGCCGGATCCAGGCCACCGCACGCCGGATCCGCGAAAACAGGCCGTCGAGAGAGGGGGACGGAGCCGGGTCGGCCACCTGCACCGCTGGGCCGCCGCGCCACCAGGCCGCCGCTCCGTCGGGGCCGCCCGCCACCAGGCCGCCGCGCCGTGTGCCCTGGCCGGCAGCGAGCGTGCTGCGCGAGCGTGCCCTGGCCTGGGCCGCTGGGCAGCCGCGCCAGCGAGGCCGGGTCGCGCGCACGCGTGCCCTCTGGCCGGCCTCCCACGCTGCCTGGCCGGCCTCCGGTTCTGCCCTGGCCCGAGGCTCGCCGGGAAGGAGGGAGAGGCAGGGAGAGAGGGATGGGGAGGGGTGGCAGCGTCGGCAGGGAGAGTGAGGGAGAGAGAGAGAGAGGTGAAATGAATTTAGGGTTCCCCAAATCATTTATATATTGGAGATAGAGATGGGTTGGGGTGGGCTACTGGGCCAGGCTTGATTTATAGAGGCAGTTAAATTAGAAAAATCGCCTCGGAAAATCTATTGGCCCATTCCTCAAAAGATGTTTTTACAGGATCCCTATCCACAGCAATTTTAACTTCTGGTTCCGACGGACGAATAATCATTAAGTCCTCCTCTTTCCGGACAAGACATACAAAGAGACCCGCCAACTGTCTTTTTATTGAATCTTTTAAAGATAGATATTATGATTAGTCCTTTTCTTTACTATCTACCGTCCTTCTATTTTTTTTTTTTTTTAGTTATTCACTGGAGCAATTATATATTGAAGTCAATCCGAGGCAAGTGTTCGGATCTATTATGACATAAGGATTAGGTGCCTAACGGACATTGGTTATTCTGGAAAATTATTTCCCGACATAACAAAAAAATCTTTTTTTACGTTTTAATTTAAGAAGCTAGTGTATTTTTTTTCTGAGGGTATAAGTCCCTATCTACATCATTCCAAGATAACTCATTAGAATTATTAATAAGACCGTCCTGATATATTAGGTAGGAATATTTAGATTGCCAACTTTTATGTACTTTATTACTTCTGTTCCAGAGCCTATCCCTATTGTTTATCCTTATGAAATATGATATAAAATTGAAGGTAGAAGAAAGGGATATAATGAAATTCTTGATTTGATCTTCAACCAAACCACCCTTTTTATGAAAATGGAGAGTGGTCTTATTCAAATTCAAAGCGCTTCGTAATCTTTAACCAGTTCTGTGCTTCAATATAATTTCCTGGAGTAAGCGCTATAGCTTGTTTCCAATACTCAGCAGCTTGATCAAACCAAGCTTCCGCAATTTCCGAATCGCCCTGTAGAATGGCCTGTTCTCCTCGGTCGGAATAGGCAGTTCCTTTCCCTAGAACCGTACTTGAGAGTTTCCTACCTCATACGGCTCAGAAATTGCTATCTTAATTTGGCGGTTGTCGTAAAATATCCGTCTCGGTTAATATATATTAACCGAGGCGGTTGTCTTAAAATAACCGCCTCGGTTAATATATATTAACCGAGACGGATATTTTACGACAACCGCCTCGGTAAATCTATTAACCGAGGCGGTTTTTCATAACCGTCTCGATTAATAAAAAATGACTGTCTCGGTTAATGCAGTGATTAACCGAGGCGGTTTATAGTGCTGCCCGTCTTTGGAAAAAAAATTCAAAACGCCTCCTAAAAGATTTTCTGTAGTAGTGAAGACACATCATCTACTAACATGTATTTAGTTGTCTATATCAGTATGTCATGTCATCCACTAACATTAAGTATAATTGTTTATCCCTTTGCATGAGTAATTGTATTCTAAATTAGTAGCAATTTCCACGATAACGCGGGGTGTATGCTTCTTGTTTCTCAAATTGCCCTCGCATGTGATGGTGTCTTGTATGTGGCTTAGACTCATGATCTATGATCATACGAGTTAGAACAATTGCGTCTAGCAATAAGACGTACGTCCAATTTCAAGATGTATGGGTTTCTTGCAACAGGCGCTTTTATACTAATTACAATTGTCCTATGCTGTAACTGGGTCCCGCAAAAAAACAATGTTGAAGAGACGACTTTCCAACTGTTCTTTAGCTGGTCTTCCAATGAAACTTGAATGAAACCCACATTCTCAGTGCAAAGTTTTATTCTTAGTCTCATAGACATTTAATTCTATAACTCATAGAGAATTGATAATCGTGTCAAGAGAATTTTAACCACATGAAACCCATTCCTTTTTTCTCTTTATTAAAACATTGTCATATCATAAAAAATACACATGTGATAGACTATTAAATGCAAAGGAAACTTTCATGAAACCTTAAGAGTAGCCTTAGACTTGCTGGAGATTCTTTGTATTCATTGGATCCTCAGAAGTGATTTCTTCCAAATGTTGATGCAAACAAAGTGATAGCTTTGAAACCCCTTTCCATGGAGATCTTCATCATCGCCGCCTAGCATATTTGGAACCGAGAAATGACTTCCTCCCTCATTTTGTCTCTCGGAAGACCTCATTTTATGAGGAGGCAAAACTTCAAGCTTTTAGACTTTGTAAAGAAAAACGTCATCCTTAGTCACAAAAAAAAATGTCATCCTTTTCTCCTTTGTCTTGTCTTCCTCTCTTAGTTTCTTTTGCTTGTGTGGACGGTAGTTTGTCCTGCCCTTGCTGCTGTGTTGTTTAGTTCTTTTGAATCTCTCTGGGTGTGTTTGGTTTGCGTTTTAGTCTTGGCCTGGCTTAGCCAAGCGTGGCCAAGTTCTTGAATCTCTCCGCGTTGTTTAGTCTTGGCCTACGACTACGCGGAGTCGACACGACGGCTTAGCCAAGCGTGGCTTGCTGGGAACGAGCGATGCGAGCGTTTCCACGGAGGCAACTTTTCCATGTGAAATAGGCCTATGTAAGCCTGGCTAGCGGGCCTTGCATGGAACACGTCCAAGTTGTATTGTACAAGCCTGCCTAGAGACTAATGCAGGAAACCAAACACACCCTCTTTGTACATATTCTTTTTTTCTCCTTTCTCAAAATAATAAAAAGCTCTTACCGTGGGTTCTCCCGTTGTGTATTTGAGGTAAAAAAAAAAAAAAAGTTGCACCGAGGGAGAGGAGGTGGTTGAGTCCAAGAGGTAGAGACAAATTGTGCTAATGCCCGTCTGCAAACAACAGTCCGTGAGCCACCTTTTTCATTCCGCGGACTATTCATGTCGTATTCGTGTCGGCGCCGCATTGCACGACGCATTTCCCTGACATGCATGCTTGATCAATGACCATTTGCTCCATTTTACTACTCCTCTTATGCATGAAGATGTAACCGACTGACAATTACATTACTGGGGTCTCATTGAGATGGAGCTAGGTCTCCTGGTTTTGCAGCAGGGAGATGATGTCGAGGGCGATGGTGCAGAGTCGCCGCAGCGCCTCCTCCCTCTTGGCCAGCTCCGGCGGGTATGTATACGTCCTGCTCGCCCGCTGCTGCTGCTGCCGGCGCCGGAACAGCGTCCGGCACACGGCGGGGTACTCGCCGGCGGCGCTGACGTGCACGAAGGCGTAATCGTAGGCCTGGCCGGCAAGGGACGCGCGCGCCTCCAGGAGCGCGTCGCGCGCGGCGGCGTACTTGCCGGCGCAGGCGCGGAGCAGCGCGCGGTAGTCCGCGTCCGCCGCCGCGGCGGCGTCGCCGGCGGCGGTGGCGGTGCCGAGGAACGTGGCGGTGCCGGAGGCGTTGGCGGCCGCGGCGGAGACCGCGATGCCGCCGAGGCCCGGGACGTCGGCGGTGGCGCTGGACGGGTCGGCGGCCAGCGCGGCCACGCAGAGGTCGTAGAAGCTCGTGGAGTTGCACGTCGACCGCACCAGCAGCGCCGGCTGCTGCTGGCGATGTTGCTGCTTGGTGGTGGTGGCGTTCTGTTGTTGTTGCTCGGCTGGTTGTTGCGCGAGAGCGGCGGTGATGATGGAGGAGCCGCCGGAGAGGTGGAAGAGCAGGTTCAGCTGGATGATGAGCACCATGGTCAGCAGAGGGGAAGCCCTGGTTGCTGCCATTATTGCCGGCGCCATATCTGCTGCTCCGCCGGTGTGCTCCCCTTGATGACGGCCGGAGACGGACTGGTGTGGTGAGGAAGACGAGAAGATATAGCATGCATATGCGTGTGCGGTGCGCCGGCCGGCCGGTGTGTGTGCATGATGGCTCCATGGATGTGGACAAGATTGCGCAAAGCTGCTGGCTGCTGTATTTGGTTGTCGCCTTGCTTCACGTGCAACTGAGGTCCCCGGTTCTTCAAAAGAAGAAGAACAAGAACACTATCGACGTCCTCCCCTCTTCTCGACAGCTCTGCTAGCTCCCGAATTTTTCAGCCATTCTTCACCGTCAGCTTCCGGCACACTGAGCTTTTTGGAACGGTCTTGTACTCACGTAACGAATAGTACAAGCTGCTCTAGCTAAGCCTACAATGCTCTTGCAGTTGCAAGGCCTGAACCGTCTGTTCGTGTTCAAAGTAAAATTCAGGCCCTGTTTAGATTCACTGCAAAATGTAAAATGCCTCATCACATCAATTTTACGGCACGTGTATGAAGTATTAAATGTAGATGAAATCTGAAACTATTTTGACAGCTTCGCAAAATGGTTCAAGGCGAATCTTCTGCCTACTTAGATCATGATTAGATAGTTATTGTAAGAATTAGAATACTACTGCAGTACCTCATTGTACAAAATGAGTGTAACTAAACACCTCTCACTTGCTTCGGGATTATTACAGTTACATACAGGCACCAAAATGTACTGACAATAATTAGCTTTCCGTGCAGCTGCAAAACATCGTCCAAGAATTCTGGCACCACTAGGCTCAAGTTACATTTATGTTTATTAAACGT
This sequence comes from Eremochloa ophiuroides, assembly GCA_038502445.1. Taxonomy (NCBI): domain Eukaryota; kingdom Viridiplantae; phylum Streptophyta; class Magnoliopsida; order Poales; family Poaceae; genus Eremochloa; species Eremochloa ophiuroides. Next base: position 39,411,607 of record JAHLJS010000009.1, read on the forward strand.
GTTTCCCTCAACAAGCGACACCGACCAGTGTCAACCTGGAGAAAGATTCAGGGACATCCAGTGAAACCGAAAAACAAATCAACCATCTCAGGATAACCAATATATTGAAACGGTGATCCAGCCCGCAAATGCATGCTGTTACAAGGGCCTTGTTTAGATCCACTGCAAATTGTAATTGTAACTAGTCACATCAACGTTGCGGTATATGCATGGAGCATTAAATGTAGACAAAATATTTACATGTTTGTACTTTTTGCATGTACATCATGAGACGAATCTTTTAAGCCTATTTGGGCTATGATTGGACAAAAGTTGTCAAATATAAATAAACGTGCTACAGTCTGGGATCTAAACACACCCAAGATCAAATCGAGGTAAGATGATAGTTATGAGCAACCATTTCGACAATATGTGTGCATATAAAGAAACTAACTATCACCCTAGACATCGATTCTCGCGCACATAAGGGTGTTAATAGGTGCACCTAAGGTTAACCTGTGAACCTCTTTAGTTTTAAAAAAAAATGAACTAGCTTCTCAAAAGTATGGGAGATTTTCGAAAGTTAGTTCATTTTGTTGATCTAAACAGGTTTGAAGGGTAACTAATTGGTTTAAATTTTCACCAGCACGCGCACATGATCTTGTTGGCTGAGGGTCATTGTGCTCAAATCTTCCATGTTGTCCTGTGGAGGATGGTAATGATGGAAGCAAATTTGTCATGAGGTAGCATGAAGATGATCTTTCTCATGATATCTGCATCGCACACTTGGTCAAATGTATTGCATTGAGATCATTAACAATAAGATTAAGACGTGAGTACATGTCTTTTACAAGCTTATTTTGCAACATAGAAAAAGAATCACAAGTTTGTTTGACTAAACAATGTTTCTGTCCACAAACATTGCTAGTAGGACTGTCAAGAAGCTCTTCCTAGTTTAACCAAATTCCATTACCTTTAGTGAATGTGAAAACTTTGTTAAACACCTCAATGCTAATGCTAGATATCCCTCTCTGTCGCTAGTGGCAGGGGGTTTTTTTGGATTTGTTTGTGTTTTTGTTCCATCTCTGGTGACTCTCTCCAAACACCTAGATTAATTGTTTCTAGGTAGCAAGACATTTTGTAGCACGCCAATAGGAGAAGTTCATGCTACCAAAGTGCATGGCCTACTGGTTTCATCTTGTCCACTCTAAATAGTCTCTAAAGCTCAAAGGCGGTTCAGCCAAGGTCCAAAACGATGGGTTAAGTTGCAGGCCCGTCCCAGAGGGGGGGGGGGGGGGGCAGGTTGTGCGACGCCCGAGGGCCCATGGGGCTGGGGGGCCATGAGTACCCATGTATATTGTAGATGTATTAGCCAGTTATCAAGTTAATAGTTATCAATAGTAATATTTTTTTAGAAAAAAATATATTAATATCTTAGCTTCTGCATCGAATAATACATATGGTTGTTTAGTAGTATTACAAGCAAATTATCAATAATAATATAACTTCCGATTGTCATATTAAAATATTATATTATCGGACCCTTAGTTTCTTCGTTGCCCATGGGCCCTAAGAATTATTGGGATGGCCCTGTTAAGTTGTTGTGATACCACTTATAAGGACCATGACACCTGTGGGTTGAATTATGTCACTTAAGAACTACTCCCTCCGTCCCATAATATCAGTCGTTTTAGGTTCCGACACGATTACCAAGGAGCACGGCAAAAGACCTGCATGCCCCTACGGTGCTCACATCGTTCCCACGCGCTATTCTCTCGCCTCCTCCTCCCTCTCCTAGTTCGTCGTCCGCTGGAGGCCTCCTCCACGCCGCAACCTCTGCACCTGGGGGGCTCGGGTGAAAGGTCTTTGTTTGATTTTGGTAATTGAGTGACAACCTAGGTGGACTAATATGTGTTTAAGTGTTGATTACACAGGAGATTAGTCCACAGGTACATTGTGTGAGCATCTATGCCATGGAGGTGAAAATGGCTTGGAGATATTGCTTAGCTCACACATGTGATGGTGAAGGAGGTAAACGCATGAGACATGACATAGAGTCATGTGACTAGGTGGAGAAAATCAAGATATGACTTGGCGTCGACGGACCGGTTGCAAGTGTGAAGAACAAGTCGGGTGATGGCTTGGCGCCGATGGACCAACGCAACGGTGAAGAGCAAGTAAGTCGAGGATCGATGGACCAAAAGCCACATGATGATATGAAGTGGATCATATCATTGTTGAGGTGTTGGTGCATGTGTTGCACTGACATCGATGGTGTCGGAGACGGAGATGAAGACGGTGATCGGAATAGAAAGTGCAAGGCAAAGGTATAACCTAGGCCATTTCTATTTCACCGGTCTAAACTTGAGTAGAGAAGTTCTTGACCGGATTTAGGATAGATGGCCGTACTATCAAGAGGGGCAAACTTATTTGCATATCGGTCATCTAGTGCCACTCGGAGTGATCTAACTTTGCATTGCTAGGATCGAGTGGCATGGCAAGAAAGAGTGAAAACCCTTTAGAAAATGTTTGTGAAAATGCTAACTCACATGCACAAGGTTGTGGAACACTTTGGACTTGGCACATTTGCAAAAGGGTTGAAGTTTCGAACTCGTGGGAAGCTTGGTTAAATCTTGAATGGATAAATTGCTTTTATCCTTTAAGTTTTGGATCAAACAATCATGTGGATTGTGTAGCCTCTGAATAAGCTTTCCAAAATGTTCAAGATCATCGAAATCGGAGTTCGGAGCTAAGAGATATCGCCGTTTCAGTGAGCAGAGGTCTGCACAGGACGCTGCACCAGACGTGAGAAAAAGAGCACCGGACGCGCTGCTGTTACTGTAGCAGCGTCCGGTGCGTATTGTGCTGTTTGGGCTGCGAAAGAGCACCCGACGCTCCCGGCGTCCGGTGGGTGTGCATGCACGCGTCCGGTGCGACCCTGGAATTCTCGGGTGGTGCACAACGGCTAGTTTGGTTGGCGTTTTGAGCACCGGACAACCAGCCGAGCGTACGCAGAGTGCCCAATGAAGGGGGTACGGCTCTATTTCTTTGAGGGCTATAAATTAGAGGCGAGGGCCGGCCAAGAGAGGTTGTTGAGCACCTTGGGAACGTGTTTCCCTTACTTGTGCTTGGCTTGGTGCCCTCCTACTCACTTGTGATCATATTGTGCGAATTAAAGAGTGAGAGATCGATCGCTAGTGCGTTGCATCGTGAGGTTTTCTTCGAGTGGCACTAGGTGATCGAGTTGCAAGACTGTGGTGCTTGTTACTTTTGGAGGTCGCTGTTGACATTTCTTAACGAAAAGCTGGGAGGTATAGATTAACATGCCACCTGATTAGTCTACAGATCAGTTGAACTCTTCATCCATCTTTTAGAAGTAACTAGGTTGTTATCCCCATTATGATTCTAAAAGGTCTATCCTTATTGCAAGTGACTAAAATATATTATATTGTCTCCGCAAATGCACAGATAAAATATACACCATTATACCATTTTACCTCAGAGTATTCTGGGTTATCATTTATATTTTACCATTGGAAAGGGTTGGCAATAAATGGGATGCAGGTAGATAGATAGATGTCATATGCATATGCAAATATGGAGAATACCATGAATGACCTATTTACTCAGAACAGGGGATTATTGTGTCACAATAATAATCATATATATGATAACCATAATGATCAATCAACTAATCAATCAACATAATAATGATCACTTAGAGCACTTCCTATTTAGGCACTAGCATGGATTAGGTTGAAGCATAAGGATATTCTAAGTCATTTTAACTATACTATCAAAGACATATTAGATTGGTGAAATTATACTAGCAATTATGACGAAGACACTTCATATTCATACTTAAGGAAATATTACTAAGAAAGATCAAGATCATAGCCATCCTTCTATAATAATAATAACTTCATACTCTCTCTACATTCGGAGTGTGGACTACAAAGGACTCAACGGGAGTGTCACATCCGCGATCTACCATAGAACCTAGAATATAGGGTGTATTTGCAGACAAACTACATCTAAGTACCATGCTTACATGCTGTTCACCACCCACCCATGACGTCAATGAATGAGTGCTATACAAACCTATTTATGAATATGAATGCATCCTAACTATGCAAAGTATACAATCTAGATAAACAATAAATAGTGTAACACCCCTGGTGTTACTGCAAAATCATCCTGCATAAACTCATTTTTACTTTGCATTCACTAAAATAAATTTTATTTCTACACGTGATTGTGCGTAGGTGATTTAGAGTGATTTTATGATTTAAATGCTTGATTGTTTGAAATTATTTAAATCCAATTGGAAATTAAATACAAAATTATTTTGAAACCCTAATTCGGACCCTAAAACTCTAGATCAGAAACTAAATATAATTAGGGGTTAGGCCTTAAACAAAAGTTGTAAATCTTTAAAATAAGAACAACTTCTATTTTGGGCAACTTTGAAGTTATTGAAAATAATTTCAAATAAACCCTAATCTATGCTTACAAATCTCAATTTTAAATTCAAAACTCAAAACTAGCAAGAATCTGATAATGGTCCTTTAATAAAAGTTTTAGCCCTTTTAAAGAGGAACAACTTTTATTTTTGGAGATTTTGAACTTATACAGTGGAAATTCAAATTAACCTCAGATCAATGATTTGAAATTCAAATTTGAAATACCATTTCAAATTTTATTTAGAATTTGATAAAACTCTTTTAATGAGAATTGTATACCTTGTCAAATAGAACAAATTTTATTTTTGCAAATTTTCAAGTGGTTGAGAAATTTCTAGAGAATTTGATTGAATTAAGTTTGAAATTCAAACACCTATTTTACCCCCTTTTGAATAGATTCAAAAATAGGCAGAATTTGAAAATGGTTCAAATAGCTAAACTGACCAGCACATATAGTACTACAACTTTTGTATTGGTGGATTTTGGAGTTGTTATACGAATTGGAGAGTAATTTAGCTTTTTGGTCAAAAAGGAAGAAGTACACTTCACTGTAGCTAGGGCATGGCCATGTACTCCCCTGTCCGGCCACGACACCGGCGTGCTCACCCCACGTCGCCGGCCATCCGGAGACCATCCCGTGCCCACGTCAGGGAGAATTGACCCGTGGGGTCCCCCTCTACCCGTTGCCCTTCACCTAACCCGCTATAAAACTCTACCTCGCCGGATTTTGCTCATTCTCCCTCACCCACCGTCACCAGTGAGCTCTCGGTTCGTAATGAAATTCACCGTCTCTGCTCCACCCCCACCCTCTCCATCCCGTAGCCAGCTAGCCCGCTTCCTTGCGCGTCGTTTGGTGCCCTTGGTGTTAGCTGTAGTGCTCTGCAAGCCTCGGAACGGGGGTTGTCGTCTTCGGGTCCGGCCGGAGCGCCGTCGCCCGCCATCGTGCCATGCCTAGCTCGTATGGGGTGAGGTTCCTTCCTTTCCTTGGTGCGTTTTGAACTTATGGTGTCCCACTAGTGTTCATGCGCTAGTTGGTTCATCTCTTGTTGCCCTAGGATCGACGGAACAGAAGTTCGCCGGCAAGGCCGAGCCGCTGCACCCACCACCGCCATCACGCTCGTCGCTCCACTCCGTGTCAGCCACAACCAGCTACCGGTCTAGGACTGTGGTGATCTCCTGAGTCTCCCCATCCTATTTTCCCTAACTTTACCGCATCACACCGGCCGGAACAGCATCGCCGTGCCGTCGCGTCCGCCATGGGCGAGTTTGATCTCGTCGGAGGCGTCTAGGGTTAGGGCTAGGTGCGCAGGGGTGTCCGCTAGGCCCTAGAGTAGGTGTTAGAGCGCTTGGGTTCACCGCTGGAGTAGCCGGCGGCGAGGTTCGCGTCGGGTCGTCGCGTGCGCGCGCGCGGGGGCGTTCGGCAGGAGGAGGAAGAGGGAGCTGACAGGTGGGGACCGCCTGTCAGCGTCCCTGTGAGAGAGAGAGAGCGTGCGCAGGCGCGCGGGCCTCGCTGGGCCGGCCTGGGTTAACTGGGCCGCCTCGGGCGTGTTTGCCTTTTTTATCTTCTCAGGGATTTAAAGATGCTTTTTCATTTTTATTTAAAGTGAATAGTAGTGTATTTTATTCTTTTTCTTTGAATTAATCTGCTATGCCTAAAATTGTGAAAATAATCATGGATGTTCTATGCAGTATATATTATTTAACAAAAATATTAGTTAGTGGATTTGGACATTTCTGTGGAATCTAAAAATCAGTAGATTAAATAATAAATGTAACTTTGTGCAATTTTAGTTGATTCCCTGTAAATCCAAAAATCATGAAATTAATTGTGGTACTATAAATCTATCTGTTGGTAAAGTTTGGCCTCAAATGGAAGTAGTTTAGTTGTGTACTAATTAAATGTTTGATTAATCGATTAATAAAAGGAATTGGAAATAGGAATGACTTAGGGTTTGATGTGATTTTTGGATTGATTGTGATTTTAGGTCAACTCTCCTTATGACCTAGGCTATCTTAGGGTAATTTAGCATGGTCGGATTGTGAAGGAAAGATGTACTCAAGTTTATGCTTTATTAATTATTGAATTTTTCATTTTGTATTATTGCATCATATTAAAATGCATCATTGCGTATGTGTAGTGTCCGTGAACGAAGAGATTAAAGTTGATACTGCTAATGAGGAGGTGATTCCCGAGGTGACCTAGGGATTTGACATCTGCGGGACAGACCCCGATCCCACTCTTTTTGCAATGCAAGACAAGCCCCGGTGCATTCAGGCCCTTCCTTGTGATTTATAAAATGTTTATAACTTGAGTTAATTTATTGCATTAATTTGATAGGAGTTGTGTGATAACCAAATTGCTGCATTACCATCCTTGACCAGTGAAATACTCTCCTTCAAACCTGATTTATAATGAAAATGTTTGAAAAAAATGCTTAGTCCTGCTTAACTAATTTAGTTTTGCTCAAAATGCTATTTTCTGAGTTATGGTGATATACTAATGATAATTCACGGAAAAAGAGAAATGAAAATAATTCCGTTCAGTGGTTGTGCACTTGGCCAGTGCATTGCCACCGACGGAAAGAGGTTTTCCGTTCGGTGGTTGTATCACTTGGGTTAGAGTCCCAATGTTTGACCACCGACGGAAAAGGGAACTGTCCGCTCGGCGGTTGAACACTTGGGTTAGAATCCCAATGCTTTGTCGCTGGCAGGCAGGGATTTGAAAACCGTTTGATTACTTTGTACTTGGGTTAGAGTCCCAATGCATTGTCACCGATGGGAAAGAATTAGGGACCGTACGTTGTAGGCCTGCTGGATCGAGACTTTGCAACTAGCCACACACTCTGGAAAGCCCTATCTCCGGTACCGACGACCACGCACTGGGAGTGGAGAGATGGCGAGAGTAGCATGTACCCTCGTGGGTTAGAGTCCCGGATTGGAGGTGTACTATACTCTCGGGTGGCGCAGGACCGATTCAGGGATGAAAAAGCCGTGGTAGACGAGGTTGGCATATGCAAGCTTAAGTGCTACATATGCAGTGTGGATAGGGATCCCTAGCTGGGTATTAATCGATTCGAATCGTCGTTGCTCCGCGGTTAATGGAGACTTGATCCACTGACTTACCCCGAAAAGTGGTTCGGAACTAGGATGTTTTGAGAATGGATACTAAAGTGAAAAGAATGAGGATACATGTGACTGAATTTGGAACCATGGATTATGATTAAAATAATATGGAGTTAAAATATTGAAAATAGGATAGTATTGCTTTTCTGCAAAATCTTTTGACTCTTACTAAAGCCTTACCTTGACTCTCCTCAGCCTGTATTCCGGAGTCTCATTCCTTTTTCTTAGTCGGGTAAGTCTTGCGGAGTACCCCATGTACTCAGGGTTTGTTAACCCCTGTTGCAGGTGAATTCAGTGTACAGTTCCGCGTGGGACCATGCCGGTCGACAGATCGTGCGTGGATGAAGGTGTGTATATGATATAACCCTTGGGCAGGGTGTCTAGTTGTATGCAGCTACTCCACTACGAGATTCTGGTTTGAGATAATGTAATCTAAATCTGTAAACCTATATTTATGTAATACTTCCGCACCCTTTACTCTGATTTATATTATCTGTAAACTGTTGTAATACTTGCAAGGTCTTTACAATGAGATCCTCGGGTGAATAAGGGTTTTCGAGGGGACCCGACAGGCTGCGTAGGTTGCGGGGAACTCGTGCACAGTAACCGGAGGTCCTTAGCGACGATGATGGTGCACGTGGGCCCGGTGATTTGGGCGGTAATTTAGATTTGCATAAAATGCTATTTTGAGCTATTGTGTTATATTATGGAATAAATTCAAGAAAGGGAAAAGGGTAAGATTCTCGTTCAGTGGCTGTGCACCTGATCAGCACATCATCACCGACGGGAAGGGATTTTCTGTTCGGCGGCCATGTATTTGGGTTGGAGTCCCAATGCATCGTCGTCGTCGGAAAAGGTATTTGAAAACCGATGGGACAGTTGTACTTGGGTTAGAGTCCCAATGCATTGTCGCCAGTGGAAAAAGGACTTTGGGACCATTCGTTGTCGGCCTGCTGTGATCGAGACTTTGTAACTAGCCACATACTTCGGAAAGCCCTATCTCCGGTAGCTCTATTGCTTGAACCGACAACCACGCACTGGGAGTGGAGAGATGGTGAGAGTAGCGTGTACCCTCGTGGCCGGCGTGCCTAGAGACGAGAGGAGTACTGTGCTCTCGGGTGGCGCAGGACTAGTTCAGGGATAGAAAAGCCGTGGTAGACGGGGTTGGTATATGCAAGCTTGGGTGCTACATATGCAGTGTGGTTAGGGATCCCCAGCTGTGTACTTAATCGATTCAAATCGTCGTTGCTCCTCGGTTATGGAGACTTGATCCTCACACTTATAGCGAAGAGTGATTCAGAACTAGGATGATTTTGAGAATGAATAAGCAATTGGAATTAAAGGATACATATGAAAGAATTGAGAATTATTGATATTGATTATAACAATATTGAGTAAAATACTGAAAGTAGGATTAGTAAGGCTTTTTCTGCAAAAATCCTTTGACTCTTGTTAAAGCCTTACCTTGACTCCCCTCAGCCTGCATTCCTGAGTCTCATTCCTTTTTCTTAGTCGGGTAAGTCTTGTGGAGTACCCCAGTACTCAGGGTTTGTTAACCCCTATTGCAAGTGAGCCGAGAGTACAGTTCTGCTCGAGACCGTGCCGGTTGGCGGATCGGGCATGGATGATGATGTGTATGATATAACCCTTGGGCAGGGTGTCTAGTCGTATGATGCTACTCCACTACGAAACTCTGGTTTGAGATAATATCATTTATATTTGTAAACCTATGTTTATGTAATACTTCCGCACTCTTTACTCTGATTTATATTATTTGTGTAAACTGTTGTAATACTTGCAAGGTCTTTACAATGGTATCCTCGGGTGATTTAGGGTTTCTGAGGAAACCCGGCAGGCCACCTATGCCAATGGGAACTCGTGCAGACTGATCGTGGGTCCTTAGGGACGATGACGGTGCACGTGGGCCCTATGATTAAGGCGTTTCTGTCACAAATAGCATAATTGAGAACATAATCAATAATAGAATAATGTCGATAAACTTTATCTCAAACACTCAAGAGAGGTTTAAGATACAAGAGAGAGCTTACAATGGCTTTGGGAAGCCTTCTAGCTCCAGACAAATCTGGAACTCGAGTAGAACTCGCCTCCTTCTACTTCTAACCTATGTAGCTATGCTCTAGATGGTGAAGCTCTAATGATTCTAGGGTTTCTGGCTCTGAACTGGTTGATGACTGAATGATCTAAATGATTGATGTCAAACCCTGGGGGGTCTGGGGGTCCTTATATAGGCCAGTGGGATGAATTGTAGCCCTTGGATCAAACCGACTTCGACGGGCGGCTAGGATCACGTGAAATTTTGGGATGTGGGTCCGCATCGAAGCGGAGGCCGAGAAGCTTCACTGATAGGTTGGCCGACCTGGTCAGTGGGTCGGCCGACCTCCCCTAGCTGCCAAGTGGGCCCCACTTCTGCAAGCGAGTCTCTGGTGTTCTCTAGAATATTCTTGATCTCTTTTCGTGGTGGATTTCGTTATTTTAATCCGACATGTGGGTCTCCCTTGATTCTTTTCTGTATAACCCCCCTGCAAAACACTGATTCACCAAAACTATGAGATTCTGTCAGTTAAAACCCTATTTTATAGTGGTGTCTACGTTTATACCCTTATTTCATGTTTAGTTGACGGGTAAAATCATACAATAATTACCGTCAACAAGCTCCCCCAAGCTAAACCTTTGCTAGTCTCTTAGCAAAGCCAAACTTTAGCAGATATTATAAGTTATAGCTACCCCTCACAAGTATTTAGTTTCGAACCAAGAAGTACTCAAGGATTAGAGTGGACCAAGCTAACCTTTAGACTTACCTTTATTACCTTTGACCATGGAGCTTGTAGCTTTCTCTCGGGTCTTGGGCAATTGAAGGACAGAATGTCTAAGTTAAGCACTATGTCTCAAGTTCTGTCGTTTAACTCTTATCCTGGAGCTTTTGCACGTTTTCAAAATAAAACTCAGAGTTTCCTGTGTATGACTCCCTCAAGTCTCTCAATATGTGGTATTTGTGGATCCTTACCAAGGCAATAGTGATGCATGCCTTCTCTCTCACCCTCTAACTAATGGCTTATGTGGAGCTCATGGGTAAGGAGACAGCTCATACTTGCAATGAATATATTGTAAAGTCAAACAATGGATCCAAAGGAACAAGTCATACAATCAAACCAGAATGTGCATGTGTGTGGATGCGAGGTGGTAAGTGGTTATTTGTGGAGGCTGACCCTAATTCTATTCTTTTGCTCCTTGAAAGCATCTCTCTTCTTTTTTTTCAATACTAGGGAATTGTGCTGCAGGCAACATGGGCTACCTTTTCTTTCTTTTTTTCAGGCGGGCATCAGACTACCCATTGTTTTGATAAATCGGGCACTTGTCCATTTTTCCTCTAAGGCAGGCATCTTTGTACCCATTGTTTTCTCTCATCTCACTCTTTTGCATAGCCACATGCCTCTTCTCTGCAATAGTACTTTCCTTTTTCTTTTGAGAGATAGCAACAAGAACTTTGGAGCATTGATCTGGGGTTACCAATGGGGTATATTTTCGGATGTTTGCTCCTAGTGTAGGAGTAAACTTTTTGGGGGGAATAGATGGAATGTGGATGCACCTACTCAGGGATTGAGTAGTGCATTATGGGTGGAGGGCACATGATCTTGATTGTAAAAGCATGACAAGTCCCTAAGGCATCAACAAAGCTTGACTAAAGTCAAAACAAAGCAAGCAGCATTTAATGTATGTTTTCCTATTCTAACATGTATGGCTGTGGTAGAAATGTAAAGCTTTTGTCATACAGGAACTCATCACGTGGTTTTAGAATTTTCAAAATAAACCTCCAGAATTCAAGTATCACTAGGAACAAGATAAATAGCAGATTAAACTTTGCATATCATATCCCTCAATTACTTAGACTCAGATCAAGCAATTGCTACCCACAAGTTTCAGATTCAAAGTAAATCTTTAAGTTAAAATGGTTGTATCTAAAACTTGGGATGATTCAAGGTTGACAGCTAAGTGTTATGAGGAATCATGGTGGGGTGCTACTTATCAAACTCTTGAACATGGTTTCCATCTAATCTGAGCAAAATTATTATAAGCACTCTCTTTTTATTTTATTCAAACACACTAACTAACCTAAACACTATTTATTTGGTTTTTAAATTTTTATCTCACTAGCTAACTCACGCGAAAAGCAATATGATACAGTAATAAGGTGGGAAACTTATACTTAGCTGGATTTGAATGGAGGGTGTCCTCCCCCAAGATAGATGTTTGACAGTGTCTTTGATGTTGCAAATTGAGTGAGCCTTCTAGGAGCAGGCGCACCAGCAGTGTAAGGGCACCAGGTTGACTAACTCCTTGATCTCGTATTCTCCTGTAAAACTCTATTGCCAACAAGAATGCCAAATCTCATGGACAGGGGTTAGGTTAATACCACTCCATGGTAAGTGATTAATTTTTACTGTTCCAGCATGAAGTTCCCTAGTTGGGTGGACCTTCATGTGCCCACATATTTTTGGTATTTTTCATAAAGTGTGAACCTTCTTGTGCCCACATATTTTTGGTGTTTTTAATTTTATGATTGCAGAAAGTAAATACGATGCAAAGATCTATCCTAAATGCAAAATTATTTTTGTGCCACCACGGTGAATAGTCTTTATGAGCTATGCCTACTAGATTAGTCACATGGGGCTTTTAGTTTTTATTATGCTAAGTAATAATATTTTTATTTTCTTTTTAATGCAGGAAAGTAAATATGCAACTACTATGTTATTAATGCAATGCTGAAAAGTAGATATGGATAAGTACCAGTTTTACCTTTTGTCGAAGGCTCGGTGGTTTATAGTCCTCCGACAGGACTCCATGTCGGTTCATTCTTTATCAGGTGCAGCGTCGGGTTGAAATGGCCCTGGTTGCACTTCTGATGATGAGCTGGAAGGTGACTCCTTCCTCCATCCCTTTCTGGTTGGTAAAGTTGATGTTGTTGGTGAGGTTGAAGCTGGGAGTTCGTCCTTCACAGTCTCTTCTTCTTTCTTCTCTTCGGATTTATTTCTTTCGAGTTCTTCCTTGTAATCTTCCCAACTATCCTTGAGTGGGTAGGTCTTTTGAGAGGAACGGCATCTCCTCCTTGGCTTGTTCTTCTTTGGCTGCTCATAAGTTGTGTAACTGTTGAAGTAGCAGCGGACCTTCTCTTTGTGGAACTGGAAGTGGACCTCTCCTGTCCTCATGTAGATGATTGCTCTTGTAGTGTTGAGGAACGGTCTTCCAAGTACAAGCGGTGGGTCTTACTCTTCTTCTCCCATGTCCAGGACTAGGAAGTTAGTGGGGACATAATGATCTTGAATTCTTACCATAACGTCTTTAGCGATCCCCTCTGTAAATCTAAATGTCTGGTCCGCCATCTGCAGCTGCGTGTAGGCAGAGTACAAGGGTGTCTTACCAAATAGAAAGTCATAAGTTACCTTGGCCATTATGTTGACACTCGAGCCTGTGTCGTAGAAGGTTTTGTAGAAGACATTCTTATTAATCATGCAATCGATCGTCGGTACTCCTGGATCATCAAATTTGGGCATGTGTGGTGAAATCAGGAGGTGATCGTACTCAGCTCGGATTGAGTTGATCATCCCCACACCTTCAGTGTGAGTCTGCCTAACTTTGTTCTTTCTTATGTTTGTCTTTTTCTACGCAGGCTTGTCTTCATAGGTGTATGGCTTCTGTGGATGGGCTGGACTTTTCAGTATCCTGTTCTTGAAACTGAATATTTCTTTTCTTCCCCGGATAGTGAAACAGATCTTGGCACTGTCGGCGTAGATGATAGCCTTGGCGGTGCTAAGGAATGGTCGTCCCAGAATGATTGGCGACTTCTCATCTCCTCCTGTCTCCACTACCACGAAGTCGGCAGGTACGTACAAGTGTCCAACTCATACACAGATGTCTTCTAGGATCCCCTTCGGATAGCAGAGTGACCGGTCTGCTAGCTGCAAGCACATGTTGGTGTATAGGAGTACATCTCCATGAATCTTCTCGTAGATCACCTTGGGCATAATGTTGACGCTTGCGCCAAAGTCACAGATTGCTTCCTCAAAGGCGTGTTCACCAATGGCTATTGGTATGACTGGCCTTACTGGGTCTCCTTTCTTCTCCAGTAGAGAGTCATCATTCCATCCCTTGGACTGATGCTCTCCATGGTACCATCTTGCGTTGAAGATATCCACCAGGTTTGCAGTTTCTAGTTCTTCAGGTTGGCCTGGGATCTTTCCTTCATTGGCTGGATGGATCGAAGATGCCAGCTGAGCTATTTGAGATTCTAGCATTTTATTGAAGTTGAGCTGGTTCTTGATAGTAGAGGCAAAACCATCCATCCTGTTGTTGGTGGTTTCTAGCAACTTGTCATTGGAGACTAGCTTCTTGGAAATCTGACCTAGCAGTTTGGTCTGGCCAGAGACTAGATCTCTCAATGGTGTGTTGAAATTGTTACCTTGGTAATTACCAGAGTAATTACCTTGGTAATTGGGCTTCTGTTGCTGATTCCAACCTTGGTTCTGATTCCAGTTCTGATTCTGAGGATGGTAGTTGTTGTTGTTATTGACGTAGTTCACATCCTCCTGAATCTCCAGACAGCTGTGACCTGAGTGGCCAGTGCCTCTACACTCCTCACATGTCATGTAGGCATCGTGGATGTGGTTGACCTCTCTCTTGTCATTGACTCGGTTATCAAACTTCTTCATCAGCAGGTCCATCTTGGCAGAAATCATGTTGGTCTCCTTGAGCTGGTGTATTCCTCCTCTCTTGCAGGTCGTTCTTCATTCCAACTTTGGTTGGAAGCCATCTTCTCCACAAGGGTAGTAGCTTGCTCAATGGTGAGTGACAGAAAAGCTCCTCCAGCAGCAGCATCCATCGTCTCATGGGTGCTGGTAGTCAACCCATGGTAGAAGGTTTGCATGAGCAACTAATTTTCCATCCCATGGTGAGGACAATCCAAAATATAGTCTTGAAAGCGTTCCCATGCTTTCGGGACTGATTCATCGTGCTGTTGTTGAAAGCTGGTGATATTCCCTCTGAGAGCATTTGTCTTGCCCACAGGGAAGAACTTTGCTAGGAAGGCAGTGGAGCAAAGGTCCCATGTAGTGTTCTTGTCTTTGTTTGCGTAGAACTACTGTTTTGCTCTTCCCAACAGCGAGAATGGAAACAGGTGGAGCAGGATTGCATCTCTGGTTACTCCTGTGATGGTGAAAGTGCCGCATATCTCCAGAAAGTATTGGAGATGGGCACTCGCATCTTTATGCGCCTTTCCACAAAACTGGCTAGCTTGCACCATGTTGATGAGCGCAGGTTTGGGCTCGAATTCATTGTCTCCAATATCAGTGGGTGGTCCCGTACGGATGTTAGCGGTGGTTGGAGCGGAGAACTCGCGAAGGCTCTTGTTTGCCATGGCCTCAAACTCGGGTGTCAAACTTCTTCTTATACAAATGTCTTGCGGCTACGGATCCGGGGTCTTCCTGAGCTTGGCTCGGGTCTTCCTGATCAAAGCTTCTAGGTTTTCAACAAAATTCTGCGGAAGTTCAAATCCGTTCATACATCACCCTGCATAAGCTACACAAAGAGTAAACAAGGACAGGGTCAGCATGTTTGAGTAAGGTTTATATGATTTCTCAACATATTAGGTGTTATGCATATGATCTATCTACATCTTATGTATGCCAAATGCCTTCCCCGGCAACGGAGCCAAAAATGCTTGTTGATATTTCTTAACGAAATGCTAGGAGGTATAGATTAATGTGCCACCTGATTAGTCTACAGATCACTTGAACTCTTCATCCATCTCTTAGAAGTAACTAGGTTGTCATCCCCAGTATGATTCTAAAAGGTCTCTCCTTATTGCAAGTGACTGAAATATATTATATTATATCCGTAAGCGCACAGATAAAATATACACCATTGTAGCATTTTACCTCAGAGTATTCCAGGTTGTCATTTATATTTTACCACTGGGAAGGGTTGGCAATAAATGGGATGCAGGTAGATAGATAGATGTCATATGCATATGCAAATATGGAGAATACCATGAATGACCTATTTACTTAGAACAGGGGTTATGCCACCATAATAATGATATATATGATAAGCATAATGATCAATCAACTAATCAATCAACATAATAACGATCACTTAGAGCAGTTCCTATCTAGGCACTAGCATGGATTAGGTTGAAGCATAAGGATATCCTAAGTCATTTTAACTCTACTATCAAAGATATATTAGATTGGTGCAATTATAATAGCAATCATGGCAAAGACACTTCATATTCATACTTAAGGCAATATTACTAAGGAAGATCAAGATCATAGCCATCCTTCTATAATAATAATAACTTCCTACTCTCCCTACATTCGGAGTGTGGACTACAAAGGACTCAACGGGAGTGTCACATCCGCGATCTACCACAGAACCCAGAATATAGGGTGCATTTGCAGACAAACTACATCTAAGCACCATGCTTACATGCTGTTCATCACCCACCCATGACGTCAATGAGCGCTAAACAAACCTATGTATGAATATGAATGCATCCTAACTATGCAAAGTATACAATCTAGATAAGCAATGAATAGCATAATTGAGAACATAATCAATAATAGAATAATGTCGATCAACTTTATCTCAAACACTCAGGAGAGGTTTAAGATACAAGAGAGAGCTTACAATGTCTTCGGGAAGCCTTCTAGCTCCAGACAGATCCAGAACTCGAGTAGAACCCACCTCCTTCTACTTCTAACCTATGTAGCTATGCTATAGATGGTGAAGCTCTAATGATTCTAGGGTTTTTGGCTCTGAACTGGTTGATGACTGAATGATCTGAATGATTGATGTCAAACCCTAGGGGGTCTGGGGGTCCTTATATAAGTCGGTGGGATGAACCGTAGCCGTTGGATCAAACCAACTTCGACGGGCGGCTAGAATCGCGTGAAATTTCGGGATGTGGCTCCGCGTCGAAGCGAAGGCCGAGAAGCTTCACTGACAGGTCGGCCGACCTGGTTAGTGGGTTGGCCGACCTCCCCCAGCTGCCAAGTGGGCCTCGCTTCTGCCAGCGAGTCTCTGGTGTTCTCTAGAATATTTTTGATCTCCTTTCACGGTGGATTTCGTTATTTTAATCCGACATGTGGGTCTCCCTTGATTCTTTTCTGTATAACCCCCTGCAAAACACTGATTCACCAAAACTGAGGAATTCTGTTAGCTAAATCCCTATTCTATGGTGGTGTCTGTGTTTATACCCTTATTTCATGTTTAGTTGACCGGTAAAATCATACAATAATTACCGTCAACAGTCGCCACCTCCTAGACGGCTTGGTGGTGAGAGGCTCCGTGGAAGCAAGCGAGGAGATTGTGCTTGGCTCCGGAGCAAGATTGTGAGGGGTTGGAGCTCACCCCGTAGGAGATCGCGAAGAGCATCGCTAGTAGAGCGAGACGTGAAGAGCGACAAGTGGTCCAGCCGAGTCAAGTGCTAGAGCTTGTGGTAAGCACTCCATGTGGGAGAGTGTGACTTGCGGGTCACCACTAGCAAGAGGACCGGCGGCAACCTTGGAGCTTCTCTCAACGGAGGACGTAGCTTGTAGAGATAAGTGCACCTCCGGAAAATAAATCACCGCGTCAACATCTTCCCATCCTTCATGGTGGTTTGCTCTCTTCTACACAAGTCTTTTATTTTGTGCATTACTTTATTTGTGTAGTTGTAGTTGCTCTTGTGAGATCGGTTAGCTTGTGTAGCTTGCCACTCACATTTTTAGCTTGTGTAGCTTAGAACTAGTATCTTGCTTAGTTTGTGTAGCTAAGCAAGTTACGCTCATTGATTAGGATTGTGTATCCTTGTCATTGAGCACGTAGTGAGGTTAGGTGCTTACTGCGTTTTTGCTTGCTGGTTGGTAGAAATTTCCCCGATACTTCAAGTACTAGTGCTTACGTTTGTGTGACCTTGCGCTAGAACGGTTTAAAGAAACTCAAGCTAGGCTTGCACCTTTGTTTCTTTTTTGGATCTTTGACAAGGTGTTTAGAGTTATAGTTAGAGGGGTGAATCATTGCTAAAAACGAATAGGTTTTATTCCGCTGTGATTAGTTGTTAAAAAGGACTATTCACCCCCTCTAGTCCGCCATCTCGACCCTACAGTATCGGAGCTTGGTCTCTTATTTGAGGTCTTAACCGACCCAAGAGGATGGCAACTTATGGGCTAGATGTTGAGTGTCCATACACATTTGACGGCACACACTTTGCACGTTGGAGAAATTGGATGGAATGTAATATTAAATTTATTTCTCCTCAAATGTGGTGGATCGTAGATGTTGGCTTTTCCCATGCGATTGATGAGGACAATCCTACTGAAGCGCAAGAGAAATGCTTACAACTCAGTTACCAAGCTATTGACATGTTTTATAGAGCTTTGGATGATAGCATCTTCGGAAAGATCATGCATTTTGAGACCGCTCATGAGATTTGGGCATATCTCAATGAAAACTATGGTAAGCTCTCCGATGATGAAGATGATGCCAAAGACATGAAGCTTGGTCATCAAGAGCACCTCCACGACTCCATGATTGTGGAGAGTTGCTCCTCCACTTGGTCAAGTGATGGTGATGATAATGATGCTACTCCTAGATCACTTGATAAGGGAGTTGAGAAAGCCATAAGTGATGCGGTTGATGATGCTACCCCGAGCTCACTTGATGATGGCTATGAGAGTGATGCGTCCACAAGCTCTTCATCCTCATCGCATTGCTACACATCACTCGGTGATGGCAAGGTATCAATTGGCAATGTGGTTATTAATTGTGATGATCCAAATTTTGAGCTTGTGTGAAAACTCTTTAATGCTTTAGAAAATGAGATGAATAAAACAAAGAATTTGACAAATGAAAACTCATTTCTAAAGGACACATGTGAACATCAAAAGCATCTACCTTATGTCATGAGTTGTTCACATGAGAAGCTAAAATTGACTCATGAGGAGCTATATGTTGCTCATGAGAATTTGGTAAAAGACCATGATTTTCTCACTAAGGAGCTTTCTAATGAAAAACTTAAAACTAGTGAGAACTCATTACTTGGGTCAAATGATCAATCATATATTGCTACTAACCCTTGTGATGTAGGCAAGAAGACTGTATCCACCTCTTGTGATGATTTAGTTTCTATGCCTTGTTCTTCACATATAGATGCTTGTTCTTCTTCCTTATCTTGTGAGACTAACCTTTTGAAAGAGAATAATGAGCTTAAACAAGAAGTGAAGAACTCGAACAATAAGATAGCAAGGTGGAACAACTCAAGTGATGCCTTCAACAATATGTTGATGAACACAAGAATGGTGGGCGACATGCATGGTCTTGGCTTCAAATCAAGCAATGTCAACACACAAACAAGCCAAGATATAAGTGGCATTCACTTCAACAAGAGCAAGATCAAAGGAAAGAGATGGGGCAAGAGAGCATATGAAAGAGAGATAAAGAAGCTAGAGCAAGAACGGCTTGCTCATTTCATGTGCTTCACATGCCATGAGATGGGTCACTTAGCTTCAACATGCCCCAACAAGCTCAAGTTGAAGAAGGAAGAAAATAGGCTCACACGCTCATAAATCCTATACAAGAGATTTATGAAGCCTCAAGATAGCATACCCCAAGATCAAGTCAAGATCAACCATGAAGCTTGCAATAGTGACTTGAAGAAGAAGACAAGAAGGGGTAGCGGAAGAGGAAGGCATTCAACTCACATCCATGATGCCAACAAGATGATGAGCAATAATCAAGTGAAGAAAGATTTGGCTCACGTCAAGTGCTTCAAATGTGAAGAAATGGGTCACTTTTCCTCAAAGTGTCCCGACAAGCTTGAGAAGAAGGCTCAAGCAACCCAAGAGAGGCAAGGCAATGAGAAGCACAACATGAGCAAGAAAGAGAAGGCTCAAGCAAAGCGAAAGTGCTACTCATGCCGGGAAAGGGGGCACATGGCTAATTCATGTCCCCTAGATAACACTCCTAAGCCTATTTTAGTTGATGCAAATATTTTGCTTAAGAAGGATGACAATGGTATCTCATCGGCTGCTATTGCAAAATATCCCGCTATCCATACTAAGGCAATGCCTAAGTATGTTGCTCCTAACTTGAGAGGACCCAAACTTATTTGGGTACCATCAAAAAGTGGATGATTGTGTGTAGGTACCGTGGCATTGGAGGCTTGACTCAGTTGGCATTCATATTGATCGTTATATGTTGAGTCAAGTCATGAAGCCTAGTGCATATACAAACCAATGCCAAGTCAAATAAAGTGAAGTCCAAGTGCTTAATTCATACAAGTGCAAAAATTCAAATTGTGGGTGATCCAACGGTTAATTATTTGATGACTTGCAAAGAATCAATTTGAAGCTTGCAAATGGGTGATCATGAACTATCAAGGTATATCATTTGTTGATCAAATACGTTTAGATGCATATGAGTTGATTGAATTGGATAAATATGCATATATTGCTTGCTATGAGAAGTTTGAATGGAATTATTGCTTAGTAATCAAATTTGAGTAGATTCAGTTGGATATGATCATGAAATAACATTTAGTAAGTGGATTTTATGGATATATGTCTTGTGAAAGTATTCAAGCTAGTTGATCTCAAGTTTGATTCAATTTGTTGAAGAATAGCTCAATTGGTAAAATCTGTCCAAAATCTGAGCTAGCTGAGAAGAAAGCCATGTTTGAATAATTAAATCTTATTGGACTGGCTTGAAAATTGATATGCATGCTCTAAACTTATGGTATAAGTTGCTGTATGGAAATTGGATAAGGATTACTTTGGTTTTGGAGTAGCTCTTTGAAACACAAGTGCAGCAGTTTTCAGCATGTAGCAGAGTGGAGAAAAGTGATGGCTGGCAGTTCATACTTGATCAAATGAAGCTCAAATTTTTGTGGATGCTAGTAGACTCATAGATTCTTATCACCACAAAATTTCATGGTAATTGGACAAGTACATTGGCAGTTATGATCTAGTCTTTAAAGTATACAGAATCTGTCCACAAGAGAGAATTATTGCAATTTTTTGGTATCTCTTGCATTGAAAGGCTCTCAAGTTGAAAATATAATTACAAGTTGTTGGGAGTCATTTATTTGGTTTTGAATCATGGATATTGGTACTCAAGTGAAGATCAAGACCAAGTAATGAAGAAGAGAGAAAAGAACTTAAAGAAGGAATTCAAATTGATCATCATGATAAATCCTTAAATCAATCAAGTAAAGGCAATTCAATTGAGTGTTGAAGATAGTTCTTTGGAGATAGGTCACTTCTCCCGAGTGTCGGGGCATGCCGTCTTATGTAGATAAACCAAGTGGGTGATTCTTGGATGGCTAACATGAATGTGGTGATCTAGAGAATCATTGGAAATGCTTAGTTGAAGAAATCAAAAGATTGATCTAGAGAGCAAGTAAACTCCAAATGAAAAGATTTCATATACATACATGTGGTCTTCATGTCTATTTAAGTGGTATTCCTATATGCAAGTTTGATCAAGAAAAGAACCAATTCAACCACAATTTGAAGCTAGCACTTGATCATAAGTGGTTTTCAAATCATATGGTGAAGAATGGATTTCTCTATTGATGATTAGTCTTCACCAACCCTTCAAATGGACTTCACCGTTGCTATTATTGGAGATTAATTGAAAATGACTATCCTCTACTCCGAGATAGAAAAGGTATCATTGTATGGCATATGCATCATATTTGCTAAGGACTTGTTTAGAGCATATAGTCATACATAGGTGAGCATTCATGAAAAATAAAATGATTTTGAGTTCATATTATGCCACTATTGTTTCTATGTCTTGTTTGATCTAGTGGCTATATAGACTTGTTCATGAGCATGTGAACCTAGTGTTTGATCTAGTTGAATGAGCAAGAAAGAATCTAATTCAACATAGGCAAGATAACCCCTAGTGACATGAAGAAGCTTGTCTTTGGTTCAAACCAAGTTAGATTACTCGTGCAAATTTGCTAGTTTAAACCAATCAAGAAAGAAGCTCATGACAACAAGATAAGTTCAAGAAGCACAAGATAACAATGAAAATAGATATCAAGTTAATCTTTCAAGTGGAATCTAGACTCCATCACTAGTAACATGCACATAATCCAACAAGTGGTATCACTATTCTTCTAGTGGTATTACTATGGTGTATGTCTACAAGTGGTTCAATATCAAGTGGAACTATGTTCATCATGATGGCATCCAAGCAAGTGGTATAAGTCCAACCCCATTGGTACTCACAAGTGATGTCTAGATCAAGCATTCAAGTGGCATCCAACATTTGTGCAAGTGATCCTCAAGTTTAAGTGATCATCAAGAAGAAGACTTCCCACACCAATAAGAGCTCAAGTTCAAGTGGATGACCGATCATATGACATAGGGGAGATATTTATTCATTTGGTATCAAGAGATGCAAGGTCCTAACATGTGGTATCTCATTCTATGGATGGTTTTCAAGCGGTGTCATTCTAACTCAAAATGGTGGTGCCCATCAAATGTGCAAATATCTACCATCAACATCCCTCACACACCTTTGTCACAATAGTGCATTGACCTTTTATGAAAATTGATGACAAAGGGGAGAGATTTGGACAAAAATATGAAATTGTGTGATAAGGGAGAGATATTGGATTACATGATCAAGGGGAGAGATAAACAAGATGGATGGAAGTACGCAATGAACCATCATGGAGGCCGATGATGGGAGAGCAATAGGCCAACAAGAATGATAATCCACAAGATTGAAGATTACAAGGGGATCAAATTCTTGGACAAGTGAAGCACACAAGTAGGGGGAGCAAGCTCATGGACATGATTGATTGCATTTGATTTGTGCATATTCATATGCTTGCTTGCATTTGCATTTAGTTTATTTACTTGTGGTATCCTCTCTCGTGTGGTGTATGCTAGTATAGCTTTGATTGATGATTTGATAACTAGCATGCATAGGTTGTTACCTAGACTTGTATTTTTCAAGTATTTACTAGAACCTTACTTATAATGTTGATCTCACGGGGTATCTAGTATTTTTGCTTGTCTAGCTAACTATGATGCTAAGGATGGATTCAATGGTGCAACTTCAATTGGCTTCAAGCAATTGGTATCGAGAAATTGGTATCACGCTACAAAGGTTTATTTTATGCATCTTAGCATCACTTAGTAGTGTTGGCACTCCCACAAATTTCATATTTATGCATGTGTGAAAATTTGAAAACAAACCATTTGAGCACACATGTAGGGGGAGTTAACACTACCAAGTAGGGTTTTATGCAGTTTATCCAAGTCTAAAAATTTGAACTTAAAGATGGATAAGTAACATAAAATCCAAAACCAAGTTAGTAATTTACACTTATGTGAAGAGCTAACTTGGTTAATGTGCTTAATTTCCATATATCTGTAGAGTTATCATCAATTACCAAAAAGGGGGAGATTGAAAGGTCCTCGTTTGGTTTTAGTAATTGAGTGACAATCTAGGTGGACTAATATGTGTTTAAGTATTGATTACACAGGAGATTAGTCCACAGGTACATTGTGTGAGCATCTATGCCATGGAGGTGAAAATGGCTTGGAGATGTTGCTTAGCTCACACTTGTGATGGTGAAGGAGCTAAACGCATGAGACATGACTTGGCGTCGACGGACCGGTTGCAAGTGTGAAGGGCAAGTCGGGTGATGGCTTGACGCCGATGGACCAACGCAAAGGTGAAGAGCAAGTAAGTCGAGGATCGATGGATCAAAAGCCACATGATGATATGAAGTAGATCATATCATTGTCGAGGTGTTGGTGCATGTGTTGCACCGGCATCGATGGTGTCGGAGACGGAGACGAAGACGGTGATCGGAATAGAAAGTGCAAGGCAAAGGTATAACTTAGAGCATTTCCATTTCACCGGTATAAGGTTGAGTAAAGAAGTGCTTGACCGGATTTAAGATAGATGGCCGTACTATTAAAAGGGGCAAACTTGTTTGCATATCGGTCATCTAGTGCCACTCGGAGTGATCTAACTTTGCATTGCTAGGATCGAGTGGCGTGGCAAGAAAGAGTGAAAATCCTTTGAAAAATATTTGTGAAAATGCTAACTCACATGCACAAGGTTGTGGAACACTTTGGAGTTGACACATTTGCAAAAGGGTTGAAGTTTCGAACTCGCGGGAAGCTTGGTTAGATTTTAGATGGAAAACTGCTTTTATCCTTTGAGTTTTGGATCAAGCAATCATGTGGGTTGTGTAGCCCTCTAAATAAACTTTCCAAAATGTCCAAGAACATCGAAATCAGAGTTCGGAGCTAAGAGATATCGCCGTTTTAGTGAACGGAGGTTTGCACTGGACGCTGCACCGGACGCGAAAAAAAGGGCACCGGACGCGCTGCTATTACTGTAGCAGCGTCCGGTGTGTATTGTGTTGTTTGGGCTGCGAAAAGAGCACCGGACGCTCCTGGTGTCCGGTGGGTGTGCACCGGACGCGTCCGGTGCCACCCTGGAACTCTCGGGTGGTGCACAACGGCTAGTTTGGTTGGCGTTTTGAGCACCGGACAACCACCGGACGCGTTCAGTGTGAACTAACTGCGCATCCGGTGCGTACGCCGAGTGCCTAATGAAGGGTGATAACGGCTCTATTTCATTGAGAGCTATAAATTAGAGGTGAAGGCCGGCCAGGAGAGGTTGTTGAGCACCTTGGTAATGTGTTTTTATTACTTGTGCTTGGCTTGGTGCCCTCCTACTCACTTGTGATCATATTGCGCGAATCAAAGAGTGGGAGATCGATCGCTAGTGTGTTGCATCGTGAGATTTTCTTCGAGTGGCACTAGGTGATCGAGTTTCAAGCTGGTGGTGCTTGTTACTCTTGGAGGTCGCCATCTCCTAGAAAGCTTGGTGGCGAGAGGCTCCGTGGAAGCAAGCGAGGAGATTGTGCTTGGCTTCGGAGCAAGATTGTGAGGGGTTGGAGCTTACCCCGCGGGAGATCGCGAAGAGCATCGCTAGTAGAGTGAGACGTGAAGAGTGACAAGTAGTCCGGCCGAGTCAAGTACTAGAGTTTGTGGTAACCACTCCACGTGGGAGAGTGTGACTTGCGGGTCACCACTAGTAAGAGGACCGGCGGCAACCTTGGAGGTTGTCTCAACAGAGGACGTAGCTTGTGGCGACAAGTTAACCTCTGGAAAATAAATTACCGCGTCAACATCTTCCCATCCTTCGCGTTGGTTTGCTCTCTTCTACACAAGTCTTTTATTTTGTGCATTACTTTACTTGTGTAGTTGTAGTTGCTCTTGTGAGATCGGTTAGCTTGTTTAGCTTGCCACTCACATTCTTAACTTGTGTAGCTTAGAATTAGTGTCTTGCTTAGTTTGTGTAGCTAAGCAAGTTACGCTCATTGATTAGGATTGTATATCCTTGTCATTGAGCACGTAGTGAGCTTAGGTGCTTACTGCGCTTTTGCTTGCTAGTTGGTAGGAGTTTCCACGATACTTCAAGTACTAGTGTTTAGGTTTGTGTGACCTTACGCTAGAACGGTTTAAGGAAGCTCAAACTAGGCTTGCACATTTGTTTCTTGCTAGGATCTTTGATAAGGTGCTTAGAATTATAGTTAGAGGGGTGAATCGTTGCTAGAACCGAATAGGTTTTATTCCGCTGTGATTAGTTGTTAAAAAGACTATTCACCCCCTCTAGTCCGCCATCTCGACCCTACACCGGGCTAGGGCGCGTCCTCCCTGGCGGCACCGCGGTCTGCACCTCCGTCCTCTCACCGCCGGCGCGCACCTCCGACCTTCTTCCAGCCGGTGTCGAGCTGCTTGCCGCAACTCCGCCCTCCTCCCTATTGGCGTCGGGCTGCCGGTTACACCGTACCTCCGCTCTCCTCCTCGCCGGCGTGCAGGCCACCGGCCGCCCCTCCACGCTCTTCCTCATCGGTCGCTCCTCCCCGCCGGCTGCTCCTCCGCGCCCCTCCCCACCTACCGTGCGGGGCCCGAGCGCACCTCATCCGCGCGTGCGTATGAGCCACTGGCCGTAGCTCCTCCTCGCCGGTCGCCGGTCGCACTCCGCCTCCACGTTCCTCCCCGTCGGCCACATCTTCTTGCCGCCCGCTCGCGAGCCCTGGTAGCACCTCCGCTCTTCTCCTCGCTGGCCGCATCTCCTCACCGCCGGCTCGCGAGCCCTGGCCGCACCTCCACGGTCCTCCCCGCCGGCGGGCGGGCCACCGGCCGCACCTCCGCTCCTCCCCACCGGCGCGCTGGCATCCTACAAGGAGAAGATGAGAGGAGGCGATGGCGGCCAGCTTCGCTGGGGCTCTGGGAAGGACGAAGAAGATGAGCTCATCGAGTCGTCCTCATCCTTTTTTTATTTTTTTTATTTGAGTGGACAGGGAGTCAGAGGGTCATGATGATGGACGTCGTACTCCTACGCGTAGGCGCGGCAGAAGCTAAAACGACATGTTTGCGGGACATTATTTGAATCCTAAAACGACTGATATTGTGGGACGAAGGGAGTAAGGCACAAGATCCACTTATAATGAAGAGTTTTGGACCCAAAGTTACAATTCTATCAACAACTACCTCTCTATTCTCTTTTATAAGGCGCGTGCATACATATCAAGATTTAAATTTTACAATATATAACAATAATTTGATTTTTAGTTACTATGACAGAACCTTGATATGGTTACATTTATAATTAATTCTATTATCCGATTATCATAAGTTTATAAGCATACGTAAATAATATAAAAGTAAATAAATAGATGCTTAAAATGTAATGTAAGACTATGCCATATACAAGAGAATGGAGAGAGTAATCTAGCAAACAAGAATAGGAAGGTAAAGCTTGTACCATGAAACCAATATATGAATGTGAAAACATGAGTTGAGTTAGAGCATGTAAACATCGACATAATGATATTTTTTCTGAGGTAACAGAAAACTTACACAAGTACTCCTTGGAGTGCTCGCAACCAGTGGCGGAGGACGGAAAAAATTTTAGGTGTGGCGAAGGACGGAAACAAATTGTCTCAGTAGTATCTAAATTCACACATTCACATCACCGAAAAAATTGCACACTCGCACCATTAAGTGCAAGCTAGACTTATCATAATTGTCATCTACTGCAAGTAAAAGTATTTCGAATAATAAATAGAAGGATACAAGTAAAGTCAATAGACTAACCAAGTATTGATGAACATCACTTGCGTCTAGGCGATATAGACAATTGCACTTGCCTATGTTTCTTTTTCTGAAATGATTTCTTAATCCTCTCGATCAATTCTTTTATGTAAGGGTACAGAGAAACTTTTTTTTCAATCCAGTGGTACGTAGGTCATTTTGAACTTTTATAATGGCACATAGGTAAAAAGCTCAAGATAAAATGAGAGGCAAGAGAGGTGCGTTAGATGGAGGAGCAGATAAGGTTCTAAAGCGGGCACGTGGGTTTGCGGGTGCGGGTAGAATATTTTCTTGCCCATTAGCTAATAGCCAGCGGATTTGGAGACGTACCCGTATCCGTGCCCGCGGGCAAATATACACACCCGTATCCTTACCCAGCGGGTCTATTGCCCACGGGCATGCGGGTATTTTGTACCCGTTGCCATCTTTATTCTTGTTGCGCAATTCTGTTTTGATAATCTTCATAGCAGAAAAGACCGATTCAACTGATGTCGTCGCCATCGGCAGTATCAATGCTAACTCAATCAGCTGATAAACCAAGGGTAATAAAATATGCCTTTCAAGTTCAACTAATTTTGCAGATAGGCTTGCAAGATCATGGCAATCTCTAAACTTCACGACTCTTCTCATATGAATAATAAACAATGGAAGTTGATCTTTTATTTCCTTCTTACCATTATAGGAGAAATCATCAGAAATTGCCAATTAATTTGTAGGAGATTTGACATCTACAAAATAAACATGTACCTCTTATTTTAAAATTGCCCTTGTTTTTTTTTTCCTTTTGGATACATGGTTAGATAATTTATGCCAACTAACAAACTTAGTAACTAATTATGGCTCAAGCTCCCCAAGTAATAAAAACTTGTGCAAATCCTGAACTAAAGGGAACTCAGAATTCTGAAACTCACCAAGATACCAAGGACACCTGGACTTGCGGTGGTGGCGCCATGGCGGCAGTCTGGCGGAGGTGCTCGCGTCGTGCAGACGGCGGACGCGCGCAGAACAGTTGACGGTGGCGTCGACAATCTGGCGATGTTGCTCGCGTCGCGCAGACAGCGGACACGCGCAGCATAGTCGTACTCAGTCGCACGCGACGATCGCCTGATCGGCTGATCTTGATCTTATGGAGCGGCGGCGCAGCACGCGATGTCGCGACCCGCGGGGACACAAACCGTCAAGTTCATCGACTCGTCGTACTCGTATAGTCGTATACGGAAGGAAACTCTCTTCTCTCGGTGATTTTACAGGATCCGCATCCATTGAGCAGCTAGCAGCCAAGGAATCAAGGATAAGGCATATATATGTGTACGTGATATATATACTCCCCCAAAGCCTCAATAAGTGTCGGGTACCAAAGTATGGGGTACCTAACTTCAACGCAAAAACAAACAACCTCAGCGCTACTAGGCCCAAATAAGGCCAGCCGAAGCCCACGAAGGCTACACGCGTGAAGGCCCAAAGTGGCCTCCCGTAAGGCCAGGCGGCACGGCTCGGGACAGCGGCACCCTCAGGCGCCAAATCTCTGATTCGCCCGAGCCTCCACGAGAGGGTTCGGGACAGCGGCTCCCTCGGACGCCAAATCTTCGATTCGCCCGAGCCTCCACGATAGGGCTCGGGACAGTGGCACCCTCGGCCGCTAAATCTTCGATTCGCCCGAGCCTCCTCATCTCCCTCGAGCGCGATCCCTCTAAGACATCCAATGCACAGTCAACGTCAGTAGGACAATCTTGGACTGAAAGAGACCCCTCTGACCACTTTGCAGGCGCGGCCCCACTGACTGGACGCCGCGAGGCGACGGCACCCCGCTCGTGCACGTCCTCTGTACCAACTGTCATACCTCCTCCGGCGACCGATACGACGGTTCCACCCTTTCCACTCCGTC
The DNA here is from genome assembly GCA_038502445.1 of Eremochloa ophiuroides. Lineage (NCBI taxonomy): Eukaryota > Viridiplantae > Streptophyta > Magnoliopsida > Poales > Poaceae > Eremochloa > Eremochloa ophiuroides. The sequence goes on from JAHLJS010000009.1 coordinate 39,440,250, forward strand.
CCAAGAACAGTTAACCGGATGACGCCCCTTGCTGACGAAGAGATTCTCCTACTACGACAGCGACAGCTCCTGCCCATAACGCACGAGCCTCACAGGGACAGGAGAGGTGACGGCTGTCCCGCCGACCCGGGAGTATGGACAATGTAGCAACAGGACCGTTCGCCCCTCGAGAAGGTACCGCGCATGAGAGAAAAACACGCCCGAGTGAGGACACCCCTAATGACCCATCCCGTCACGCTCCCGACGGCAAGGAAGGCTCCCGAGCCTCGGGAGTCAATCTTTGAGAGTCAACCGGTCTTCTCGTTGCACTGTGCAGGACCAGACGCGACGCCATGACGCATCACCACGCAGCAAGCCACGTCCCATACACTGTGCCACCTCGGAACTCAACGATCGAACAGTGGAAGATCAGTCGAATGACCGAAGCCATATCGCCGAAGCGCCAAGACGATGGCATGGCTGACGATAGCCACTAATTACCTCTACTCCCACCATGCCGAGCATCGTTATCATAAGTCACCACATGTAACTCTAACTTCTCCCTTGTAACTATAAAAGGGAGGGCAGAGGCTAGTCAAAGAAAGAGATTCACCAAGTTCATGGCACCAACATACACACAACACAACTACACGAAAACGAAAGCATCCTCTTCCGCACACAAGAGACTTGGGACACTCTCCCTCTCTCGACTCAGCTTGTAACCCCCTACTACAAGCACCCCGGTGCAAGGCAACACGATTCGCCTCTTCACTGGACGTAGGGCCCTCTTTGCCTGAACCAGTATAAACCTCCTGTGTACCTCCTTGCACACCATCCGAAACCTCAACCGCAAAGCACAAGTTACTAGCCGGTGTTAGCACCTGCCAAAACTAGCACCGACAGTTGGCGCGCCAGGTAGGGGCCTTTTGCATGTTGATGTAGGTTTCGGATGGCAGCCAGCTCCACCACGCTTCCCGCTGGCGCGGTACTCTGGTTCGGGACTCTCGAGTTCGTGGCCACCGGCCAAGGGCTCGAGATGAACCTGCGCCCGACCGGGCCCCGCATCCTTGTCGTCCCAACTCCGGCCCAGCAGGCGGCCGGGGAAGGGATCCCCGCAACGCTTCCACCCGCCTCAGAGGACGGGGAAAACGTTGCACGCCGCTCCTGGCGGATCAGGAGGAGGAGGCGCAGCAGCGCCAACCAGCCTCTCGCCGCGGGAGATGCGGCCAACCAGGCACCCCCAACGGGGGAAGCCAATACTGCACCAGCCGCTGTCCCGGGATCTCCGGCACCAGCGGCCACGTATCCGCTTACTGCCCGAAGGACGGACGAGAGCGGAAACACGACGCCGGCCGAACTTTCTCTCCGCCCTCACTGGGGGAGGGGAACGGCGCCGTCGTCCCTCTTTGGGCTCCAGACCGCCATGGACGCCCACGTTCGTGCAGTTCGTGCATTGTTGCACGAGCTGTCGGACACTTCAGTCCAGCGCCTCGAGCGCCTGGACAGCCTCGTGAGAGACCACGTGGCGTCCTCACCGTCATCCCCTGGGGAAAGTGCCAGGGCGCATGGCGGTGGGGAAACAGATACCACCATCAACCTCACCCCTCGAGAACACTCGGAGGAGTGGGACTGTTATGGCTGGACCTCGTCGTCTCGTCACAGCTACAGCGACGATGATGATGAGTTCTGGGCAAACGTGGATTTCGCCGCCCACACCAACGACTCGGGGAAGAATGCCCTGAGCGTCATCTCCAACTCGGACCAGTCCTACATCGACCCCGCAAGGGAGTGCTATAACTTGATGCACCCTGATGAGGGGCGGGTAGAGGACGTCCACTCGGGGGGCAACGAGGACATACCCCCTCCATCGCAACCCCAGCACCAACAAGTCACGCCCCCTCCAGCGGCCCCGCGGCCTGCACGGTCAACCCCACCGCTGGATCAGGGGGCAGGAACATCTCGTCCCACACCTCAAACCCCGGAGCTAGAGCAGCTCCGGGAGCTTGAGGCGCGGATGGACGAGGACCGCATGCGTCTCACCCAGCTGCGAGCTACGCTGGAGCGCGACGAGCGGTGGAGCGATGGAGGAGCAGCTCGGCGTCGAGCTCGAGATGTTCAGGCCCGAATCGTTGCTGACAACGGGGCCAAGACACCGGGGGCCGCCTCCCGGGCAAGCCGAAAGCTCGCGGAAGCAGCGATGCTGCTCCGGAGCGTACCTGAGCACTCCACCAAGGAGGCACGACAGCTCAGGAATCAACTCAAGGACCTCCTAGAGGATGCAGCCGTCCTCCAGGTGGAAAGCTCAGCGTTGCGACACCGTGGCGCTGAAAGTCACCAGCGTGGCGGCATAGCATGCCACGAGCGCGAAGCCTCGGTTCGACCCGAGGCTCCAAGGGCCCCACCAGTCCACCAACGACTTGGCAAGGACATCGACGTCCGAGCCATTCTGCAAGCCCGCGGTCGGCGAAAGACTGACGGAGCCTCGCGCGGCTATAGCGTCCATCGGGGTGGGCGCTACGACTCGGATGAGGATCGCGAACCCTCACCCGAGCCCTCGGGACCTCGCGTCTTCAGCGAGGCCATCCAAAGGGCCAAGTTCCCACCCCAGTTTTGACAGCCGGCCAACATAACCAAATACTCGGGGGAGACGAACCCCGAGCTTTGGTTAACGGATTACCGTCTTGCGTGCCAGCTTGGCGGCGCGCAGCATGACCTCATCATTATCTGCAACCTCCCCCTGTTCCTCGCCGACTCTGCAAGAGCTTGGCTGGAACATCTCCCCCCACGGATGATCTTTGACTGGAATGATCTGGTCAAGATCTTCGTAGGGAACTTCCAGGGCACGTACGTGCGCCCCGGTAACTCCTGAGACCTCCGCAGCTGCAAGCAGAAACCGGGCGAGTCCCTCCGGGACTACATCCGGCGCTTCTCCAAGCAGTACAACAAACTGCCCCAGGTCGCCGACTCTGACGTCGTCAGAGCATTCGCTGCAGCAGCTTCCTGAAAGAGCTAGTTCACGAGCTAGGGCGTCAGACGCCAACCAGCGTCGCCGAGCTCATGAAGATCGCTACCAGCTTCCCCTCAGGGAATGAGGCAGTGGGAGCCCTTTTCTCCGACCCTAAGGGCAAATGGAAGGAGGAGGCCCCCGAGGGCACCTCTTCCCGAGCCCTGACCAACAAAAAGAAGGGGAAGGGAAAGCTCCCACCATGCAGCGACCCCTTGGTGGCAGCCACCGAGCCCAAGGGGGCACGGCCCCCTCGGGGCCATTTTGATGAAATGCTGACCAAGCCGTGCCCGTACCACATAGGTCTGGTACAGCACACGCTCAGTCAATGCGTAATGCTCAAAAAGCATTATGGCCGGCAAGCGTTCAAGGACGAAGCCGGCAAAAAGCCCGCCAAGGATCAGGAGGACAATGACGAGAAGGACGACGACTTCCCGCCCATCGACAAGTGCCTCATGATCTTTGGCGGACCAGAGACCGCCCCCACGCCGCGCCAGCGAAAGCGCGAGCGCCGGGAGGTCTACTCGTCGGGCCAGCGACACCTCGCTTCCTCGACTGGTCGCTCGACGCGATCACCTTCAGTCGGGATGACCACTCGGACTACGTCCCGTCGCCAGGACGTTACCCACTCGTTTTGACCCCGTCGTCGGCAACACGAGGCTTACCAAAGTCCTCACGGACGGAGGTAGCGGCCTCAACCTTCTCTACGCTGATACCCTTGATTCGATGGGAATCAGCCGCTCGCTCCTCCAGGCCACGACGTCCCCATTCCACGGGATAGTGCCCGGAAAGAGCGTGCAACCCCTCGGGCAGATCGACCTGCCCGTTTACTTTGGGACCCCTGACAATTTCAGGAAGGAGGTCCTAACTTTTGAAGTGGTAGGCTTCCGCGGCACCTACCATGCCATCCTCGGGAGGCCGTGCTACGCCAAGTTCATGGCGGTCCCGAACTACACCTACCTCAAGCTCAAGATGCCTGGGCCTAAGGGGGTCATCACCATTGGCACATCCTACCAGCACGCGTACCAATACGACGTTGAATGTTGCGAGTACGCTAGCGCACTGGAGGAGTCGGCTCTCATCGCCGACCTCGAGCAGATGACGAAGGAGGTCCCCGACCCCAAGAAGACCACGGGCACCTTTGAGCCCGTCGAGGGGGTGAAAGAGATCCCCCTCAACCCGAGCTCCGCCGACGGCAAGCACCCTCGACCCCAAATAGGAAGCCGTGCTCATCGACTTTCTTCGTAAGCACGCCGACATGTTTGCTTGGAGTCCCTCGGACATGCCAGGCATCCCGAGGGAGGTCGCCGAGCACTCCTTGGACATCCGAACCGGGTCCAAGCCGGTGAAGCAGTGCCTACACCGACTCGACGAGGAGAAGCGCCGAGCCATCGGGGAGGAGGTGCAGAAGCTTTTGGCGGCCGGATTCATCAAGGAGGTCTTCCATCCAGAATGGTTAGCAAATCCTGTTTTGGTTAAAAAGAAAAATAGAAAATGGAGAATGTGTGTCGATTACACTAGTCTGATTAAAGCTTGTCCTAATCATCCATTTCCATTACCTCGCATTGACCAAATAGTTGATTCCACTGCTGGCTATGAGCGACTTTGCTTTCTTGATGCATATTCCGGTTACCATCAGATTCGTATGAGAGAGTCCAACGAATTAGCGACTTCTTTCATTACTCCTTTCGGCACATATTGTTACGTAACCATGCCATTTGGCCTCAAAAACGCGGGCGCGACTTACCAGTGTTGCATGCTCAAAGTTTTTGGGGACCTCATCGGGCGAACCGTTGAGGCGTACGTAGACGATATAGTGATAAAACCTAGGAAGGCCAGCGACTTAGTAGCCGACCTAGAAAAGGCATTCGACTGCCTCAAGAAGAAAAATATAAAGCTAAACCCTGAAAAATGCGTTTTCGGGGTCCCTCGGGGCATGCTCCTTGGGTTCATCGATTCCGAGCGTGGCATCGAAGCCAACCCGGAAAAGATATCGGCCATCACACAGATGGGCCCGATCCGAAGCCTCAAGGGTGTGCAAAAGCTCATGGGGTGTCTTGCAGCCTTGAGCCGATTCATCTCTAGGCTTGGTGAAAAGGGGCTTCCCCTGTATCGGTTGCTAAAGAAAAATGAGCACTTTACCTGGACCTCCGAGGCCCAGGAAGCCCTCGAAAGGCTGAAAGCTCTACTTTCCAAAGCACCGGTCCTTGTACCGCCAATGAAGAAAGAAAACCTCTTGTTATATGTTGCTGCCACTAACCAGGTCGTGAGTGCTGCAATTATCGTCGAACGACGAGAGGAAGGGCATGCCCTACCAGTGCAATGGCTGGTTTACTTCATTAGCGAGTTCTTGTCCGAAACCAAGACGCGCTACCCTCAGATCCAGAAGCTGGTGTATGCAATCGTCCTCACTCGGCGCAAGTTGCGACACTACTTCGAGTCACATCCTGTGACCGTGATGTCATCATTCCCCCTTGGGGAGGTGATACAAAGTCACGAGGCCATGGGAAGAATCGCCAAATGGGCAATTGAGCTCATGGGCGACGGCATCACCTACGCGCCACGTAAGGCCATCAAGTCCCAGGTGTTGGCGGATTTTGTGGCGGAGTGGACCGAGACACAGTTGCCACCGCAGCTCTCCCAGGACGAATACTGGGTCATGTATTTCGATGGGTCGTTGATGAAGACGGGTGCCGGCGCAGGCATTGTGTTCGTCTCACCCCTCGGAGTCTGACTCAAGTACCTCCTGAGGCTGCGTTTCGCCGCCTCCAACAACGTGGCGGAGTACGAGGCACTCGTCAACGGACTTCACATCGCCATCGAGCTAGGCATCAGACGCCTCGAGGTACGAGGTGATTCTCAGCTCGTGGTGGACCAGGTGATGAAGGAGTCGACGTGCCACGACGCAAAGATGGCGGCCTAATGCAAGTTGGTGCAGCGGCTCGAGGAAAAATTTGACGGCCTCGAGTTCAACCACGTCGCGCGTAGGTATAACGAGGAGGCCGACGAGTTGGCGAAAATCGCATCTGAAAGGACTTCGGTCCCAAGGAGGTGTTTGCCAACGACCTCTACAAGCCGACAGTCGACAACAACCTCTCGGGAGGCAAGGAGAAACGACCTCCCAAGCTGTAACACCCCAGGTGTTAGTCACGAGCTAACCAGCGAGTGTGGACCTAACCAAGTTGTCTCAATCCATGATCTTGATCACTATCTCACATTCATCTTCATCTACAGTGTTAGTCACGAGCTAACCAGCGAGTGTGGACCTAACCAAGTTGTCTCAATCCATGATCTTGATCACTATCTCACATTCATCTTCATCTACCATGATCATTGGAAATGGTTCATAAAGATCCGAACCGAGAATTCACATGGAATGACAAGTTATTCACTTAATTGGATTTATGGATTAAGTGAAGATGAGCATGCAAAGTCAACCAAACCTTGCAACCTTGCCCAAACAACTCTACTTGAACTCTACAACGAAAGTCATGAAGAACTCATGTTGAGCAAATGCCAAGAAAATACCTTTATTGGCCTAAACATCTACTTTGAGCTCTCTAATTACATTAGTTTGACCAAAGCGGAAATACTATTTGTGAGCAAGGTATGAAGTTTGACCTTTAATGAAAGTTGGAGATATTTTGGAGTACAACAATTGTTATTTTTGGACCGACTCATGATTCAACCTCTAAGTGCCTCAAACAGTGGAATCAAGTTTGGCAAAATCCTGATTTCAGGATTTAAATAATTTCTAAGTCTGAAATCTGCCCCTATTGCATTGACGTGTTGGTTTCTCCAAATTTTGTTTAGCAACTTGAGTGGGACCCAAAATAAAAGTTGTTTCAAACTCTTTGGAGCACAACATATCAAAATTTGAGATCAATCCGACTTTGTTTGACAAGAGTTGCCACTCGATCCTTGATCGTAATTAGCTTGTTGACAGAATCAACTTTAGAGCTAATTACCCGTTAATACGTTCATCAAATGGCCGAGCTTCCTTAACAAAGATTGTAGGCCATTGCGCAGGCTACCTCTTTTGTTTTGGCGCCCAGGGCAGAATATGCTGGGAATATGCCGAAAATCGAATCCCAAACTCGGCAGAAACACACCCGCCACCTGTTCGAGCTTTTGTCCACGTGGCGCTCGAGCTCTGGAGCTTCTGCCTCCATTGCCGGCCACTAGCCGCGCCCCTGCCCACTGCATTCGTTGAAATGGAATGCCAGGGCCTTCTCCACTCCTTCCTCATCTCTTTTCCCTCCTCCCCATCGCCTCTCTGAGCTCTCTGCGCCTCGGGCCGAAGAACAGTCGATGGCCGCCGCTCTGTTCTGTTTTGAAGAACCAGAGGAAGAAGAAGGGTGCTGAGTCTATGACGCGTGGGTCCCGCGTGGTTCTAATATGCATCAAATCTTCAGATTCTGCGTTGTCTTGTAAAATCAATATCTAGTGTTTGCGAGCTCCAAAAATGATGAGGCTTGTTTTATTAGTTTCCTCATGAAGTGCTCTGCATGCTAGATCTATAATGCATGCTATGTTATTTGTTTTATTGTGCTGTAGAAATAGGTTTGAAAAAGGTGGTTTGGAAATGAGTTTAACTTGCTTTTGGTCATAATTTGAGAAATATAAGTCCAACAATTGTGGTTCCAATTTTGTTAGGCTTATAATGTCATGCACTAGCTCATAAAAATATAAAACATATATGTTATTTACTGTTTTATTGGTGTTTCACATTAATCTTTTTAAATAGGAAATAAATGGTTGAATTTCTTGTTATTTTTGTAACTGGAGTTGTATTACTCCAAATGGCATAAAAATTTAATTGTAGACTCTCTGTATGATGTGTAAGGTATGGTTAAAATTTCATGATTTATAGTGCATGTATGGCTGAGTTTTTGATTTATCTTGTTTTATGCCTATTTAGTAGATTTAAATGCTTTATAAATAATATATTATGGTAAAAATGGAAAATGGTGTTCCACTACCTTTATATGATATTGTGTTAGCCTGAGAATCAATAATATGGTCATGTTGTTTCAGAAAATGTTGAGTTTCATATTTAATTTGCTCTCCAATGCTTTATTGCATTATAGATTTGTTTATTTTGTAATAATTGAATTATGGAACCTGAGCATGTAAGATTTGAACGTTAGTCATGATTTGTAATCACCTAGCTCTCATAAAAGTTTGGGACTCATTTGAGATGTTTACCATATAACTTAAATAATTAAATAATGGGTTTTTATGTAATAATGAGTGAATAATTAAAGACAAATGAATGCATATATGTTTCTTGTGATTCCTTAATATCCTTTGGTCTGAGATGAGTCTTGTATGACCATGTAATCATGTTTGGAGCTATCTAAATAGCTCATTCCTATGTGTGCTTAGGTGATAAATAAGGAAAAAGAATGTTTTGCTTATGTGCTGAAATGGCTGCAGGTGTAGTCTCTGTTGTTGGGATGTTTTTCCCATCAAGATGATGTTGCATGTAAATATTTTCTATACAAAAGTTGTAGCCAACTTCTATATCTAGCTTGTCCTAAAATTTCTTGGTCATAGGCCTAATATTTTAAGAGTTATGGCTTTTAGAAGTCTGCTGTCAGGTTTTGCCAATTTTCTGTCTAGATCTGATTGATTGCATTATTTGACTGAGTTATGCTTTGAATCACTTCTTGATGATAATATATCAGTTGTAGTATATTTCTTTGTCTTTCCAAATTATCTAGGATCATCCCTTTTGATGGTCTAGATCCGTAGTTTTGATTGTTTGAAGCGTGAGGACAGAATCTGTCCAAATCTGGACAGAGCTGCCTTCTTTGTGTTGTTTGACCTTTATATGAATTAAATCATCTGAAGAGGATAATACCAAATTTGTAGACAATTTCAGTAGATTTCCAGAAAGGCTTAGATCACCCTGGTTGGATGTATATAGCTTCAGTTATGGTTAGATCTTACGCTTGCTGTCCTGCTGCCCATAAACTGCAAGTGTGGGATTATGATTGCTTTGACTTTGCTTTGCTTGGTGTGATTGTTAGCTTATGGTTCAGTGATGGTAGATTAACATGCCTTGTATTACTTCCTTTTATTCATACATGTGCATTGTGCATCTCATTTAGGTACGATAGATGAACACGTGAACATGAAGGACATGATGATGGAACTAACCACAAGACGGTGTGGTGGACTAATCACGAAGGTGGAAGGACTAATCGAGTGCTTGGATGGGAAATGCTCGTCGAATGAGTGTCATCTAACAAACACTAACTTAGTGTTAAACCCCAGGCAAGCCCCGGAGCATCCCTAAGCCTCCACCTATCTCTTTTTATAAATGCACCGGTCTTTATTAAATCGTATGTTTGTGCATTTAAGTATAGGAGTTGGTTTGAAACCGTTGCTGCATATCTACCTTGTCTACTATATATGTGAACCTGATACTATTACTAGACAGGTGATCGATCTTATGCTTAGCCCTGCTTAGACCGGTAGAAGTCGGGTGATTTCCTGTCATCCGCGAGAAAGTCGGGTGATTTCCTGTCATCCGCGAGTGTAGGTGGTGACTGACGAGATCCACATGGTTGGCTATATGTGTCACCATGCCACAATGAAATAATGAGAGAATCAAGGCTAGGTAGCGGGGAGCTGCATGACATGGGTCATGTTGACTTCGGTGCTGCTTGCGGCCGACTAGGACTGAGGCCACCAGACATCAGTTGAGATTGAAAGACGTCGTCACATAGCTGGCCAGATAAGTCGTTCTGACCGCGAAGCCGAGTGTTTCTTTCTGAGCCGGGAATTGGGCGTGATAAGGCAGACATATTCTGGAGGTAGGAAGGATGTGCGGAGACACCATCTTACCAAGGGCAGGTCAGGGACCTGATGCATCCTGGAAGTGGGTTTGTCTCTGAGAATATGGACCCCTCCAAGCCCGCGATACATATTATGTCTCAGAAAGATTTAACGGTGGCCCAAGAAGCCAGTGGCTCGGCTGACAGGGTTTGTGATTGGCATATTTGCCAGCTGGTACAATCGATTCGAATCGCCATCTCTCCTGGTTAGTGAGAAACTGAACTGATCTTCTGGTGAGGTAGAGGTTAACAACTTGAACATAATGATTATGGTGAGATGAGGTTGATATCTGTGGATATCAGAAATCATATGGTTTTATTGATTGCTATAATATCAAGTGATTGTTTAGTATAGCAGCAAACCTCAGCTTAATAGCTTAACTGAAATCGAAGCTGAACAATATCTAAAATTGATAAGTTGAGGAACTATTGTAGTAATGCTTTTTGTGCAAAAATGTTGCTATCCTCTGAGCTCCACCAAATAAGCCTTGCATATCCTTGAGAGTCTTTTTATTTACTTCCTGTCGGGTAAGTCTAGCTGAGTACAATTGAGTACTCAGGGTTTTATTCCCAATGTTGCAGGAGGAATGCTTGGTTGACTAAAGAGTTACTTCTATCCTTCGGGAGAGGAAGACTAGACCTTGGGCAAGGTCATGTTATCTATCTTACCTTTGTTGCTGTGACTGGTCGACACTTGGCACTGTATTATGAAATTAAGCTTATGTAAATTGATTTCGTTTCCGCTATTGAACTTTTATGTAAAAGTTTATCTTGTACTCTGATGTATTTGAAATATGTGCGAATCTATGTATCATGTGTATGTGTACTGCTGAGTTTCTGCGATCCTTGGGGTATGTACTGTGTAAAAGTTTGAAATCCTTCGAGATTTCACGGACTACCGGGTTTATATTGGCTCAAGTGTGGCTTGATAGCTCGAAAAACAGCTGTCGCTGTACTTGTGCCCGTATAAATTGGTCGGTTCTGTTACAGTTGGTACCAGAGCAAAAATTCAGCATGTATCATCACATGAGTATTTAAAAATAAAATGTTTTGAGTTTGCAAAACTAATTACCAATTTATAGCTATATATATAGGTGTTTTAAACAAATGGTTTGAATAAACTAAGTGTGCCAAGGACCAAGTCTTACAGCCCATATTAGGATTATTAGGTGGCTTATGTAAGTACTAACTGGGGAATTGCATCATGTTTCTATTTGCGGTTCATTTGGTTTTATCGTGCGGATAATTATGAACTGTCGGTTTCTTATTGCTTCTTATGGGGCAATGTGCCACGTCGAATGAGGTAAGGTGAGATGTGAGTGTACGATCGAACAACCGTCGATCTATGGTGAGTGTTTATGGTTACTGAAGTGAGTACATGTGATTCATATGTGTACTTATGAAAGTATGATGGAGTAATTACTTTCTTGGGGTCGCAAGTGCTCATGGGAGCATTTCCGGCAAAAAGTGCTTCTTATTGCCATGCATACATGTGGGGTTGGGTTGAAATGAATCTTCTGTAGGTACGCTAACCTCGAATGCGTATATGGTAGTTAGCAACTAGCTATATACCGAGAGAGTACGTAGGTTATGCCACTGACTTAGAACGTATTTGCCATGTTATATAGGCAACTAAGTGAGAACGAATAGGACGAGCATGCATCATGATTGTTGCATCATGTGATTGTTGCTTGTTGCATAAGTATGCTTCTTCTCACCCTTGTTCTACGTTGTCTGAATAGCCCTATTAAGTTTACAACTTGTGTTGCCTCTCTTCCTTGCTTGTTTTGAAATCATAAGAGTTGCTAAACCTTTAAGTAGCCTCTATAAGTATTTCTCAACCATAAATCTTGTCAGAAGCTAAACCAATTCTGCCTGTAGGCTTTTCATTTGGCACGATAGACCCACCTGAGTTTTCTCTTAATGCTAGCCTATGGTTGTCATATGTTCCTGTTCATGATCTATGAAACCATGCCTGCATTTTCTTTTATCTAAAGCCTTATCCAAATCCTATCTGGAGTATCTCCTCTAGTCCTTCTAGATGTCATGATGATAGCTTGATCTCTGTTAAATTAGATCTTATAATCTTTTCTTTGGAAATCAGGTTGTGCAAAATCGATCACCCCTACAAATGATTTGATCTAATCTGTTCCTTACTTCCAGCAGTCTTCTTCATATCTAGAGAATGTTTAGATTTCATTTGGCAAGGCTTGCCTACATCATGTTCATTGGAGTCTTTGCCCAAATCCTTGATTTGAACCTCTTCTCAGCTTACCCAGAAGTTTCCTTATAATCTTTTCATTATGGATCATGTTATGGTTTTATCAATTCAATCTCACAAATCATGCATTGAATCTGTCCCATGATCGAGTTGTTTTCCCAATCTCTCTAAAGGCATAGCAATGTTGATAATTAAGAGTCTCCTAGTACTAATTGATGGTACACAAGCTCACGCCATTGGATGGTCTGAAGGTTTCTTGATAGATGCGAGATGCATGTGGAATTATAGAATCTCATGTTAGTTATTCTTGGTAGCTAACCTATAATTCTCTTATGCCATGTTTCCATCTAGACCCTCTCCTTGTTACTCACTTGAAGGAAACCATCTTATGTGAGTTAAATCTCTCCTTCTCCATTTTCCTTGTATTCTTTCTGTATGAATCATGATGTTTGTCAACTCAACCTATGATTGTTGTATATAGTTGGTTCATGAGACATCTGGTTATCTATGGTTATCTTCTTCTCAAGATGCTTGTCAATCTTTGTCTCATGATTTTTCCTCCTTCTATCTAATCTCTTGTAAATCATGGGTCGGGTAATCTCCATACTAGACACATGGAAACCGCGTGGGACTGAAGTAAAGCCTCATGTACTACTATTTTGGCAACTAATCTGTCTTCTAACTCATGTTTTCATTGCCAAATCATGCTCTTGTTGGCTATTAACCCTATAATTGATTGTAGTAGCTTACCTTCCCTCTGCGAAATGTCACCCTTGCACAAATCTATCCTTGCCATGTATGATTTTCTCGTTGATTGTATGTTCATTTATGTTGTTATGATCCGTGATCGATGATACTACGACGAAACCGAGGACATCCTGTGGATCGCAACCACTAGGCTGTGTTGCTCGGCACGTGCGAATATCGAGATCTCTGGTCATGATACATTGCAGAACTACACCGATGCGTAATATCTCGTATCTCCCAATCTATCCATGTTTCTTAAGATTTCTCGTTGGTCATGTTTGATAGTGATGTTATGATTATTGACTGATGGTGCCATGACGAAACCGAGAACCTCTTTGTGGGGACCCCCAATAAAGTAGTGCTTCTCGGCACACGTTGGTATCACGGTCTCTAATCGTAATCCATTATGAAGCAATACCAATGTGTTGTCTTCCATGGACTTTCCCAAATATATCTTTGAAGAATTCAAATTGATCTATCCCTATGTTTCTTGATCTATCTTGCAAAGTCTTTACCGACTCGATCCTTCAATGTTCTATCAGAAGGTACAGATGTTTGTCAAGTATATAGCTTCCTTCAGAAGTCACAAAGAGAATGATCCTTGAAGAGCAAGTCACTGACATCAACATTTACATACTACAAGATATGGTAAACAAAGAATCTGACATGATCTACTAGGGCATATCAACCAGCACCTGCCATTATTGTGGGATCAAAAGAGCACACGAACTTTAAAGTTATCTGCAAAGTATCAGTCAGGCAATAGTTAGCAGGATGTGATATGTTCCTGATAGGTTGCCAACAAGTTCAAAAATGTCCATCTCGGCTCAATATCCGTTTGTATGATGATCATACAGTCAAAATAAATCTTCTCATGTGTAGCTTCATGTCTGCTGACCGTGATGGTGACCATGTGCATGTATATTGTCTACAAAATTTTGCTACAAAAGTTGAAGTTTTAGAGCCTTTTTGCTTGAAGAGACAACTAATTAGTTACTACAGTGTGAAGAATAGTCTGCAGCTAAGCAATGAAGTGTATTGGTTCTTGTATCAAGAAGGAACAAGACCGGCCGTTGTTAGTTTCTGCTCGATGAGATGATTGCCTCTGCTGATGAAATGCAGAAGTTTGTTCATTCGCTCTCTCATGTGAGCAATGTATTGCCCAATTGGATTAGTCTGTTTGACATAAAGAAATGGATGCATGAAATAGCCGGATAGATTTCTATCAAGAAGTGTTGTTCCATGCTAACAAGTGTGTTCTAGGGGTATAAATAAGTGTTTAACCCCGTTTTTGAAGGCCATGTCTCATAGAACAATGCTATACCAGAAAACCTATAAGCCATTTGGTACTGTTTGTGGTACCCTCACTTCCAAGGCCTTGCTATAATGAAGCCAATTCCATCTTTGTCAATCACTCAGATAGTGCAAACTATGGTTTCAGCCTAGTGAAGAGCTACAAAAGACACCCCAACAGATGAAGTCAATGCCATAGTACATCTTGGTGCAATCAGGTGCCCTGTTTGATGCTCTATGGTATGGACAACAAAAAGGACATTTAAAAAAAATCAATTCCTTATTCTTGATCGGTCAAAGTGTTCTACCACTCAACTCCTAAGAGTGTGAAGTGAAGACAAGTTAAATTATGTCAAACAACATATTTCAGATTTCTATTTGGAAACCCTCTGATCTCGGATTGCTGATACAAAAATAAGAAGGTTTACCCAATGTCAAAAGTAGTTCAACAAGTTGGTTTTGTTAATTTATGGTTGTATCATGAAGAAAGTTGTACTCAAGTTGTTGGTAGAGGACTGCTTCTCAAAACTTCGTGAGTAAACACTCTACACAACTAACCTCAGTAAACCTGCCAATCCGCTTCAATCTTGTTTATTCTCGGCTGCAAATGAGAATACGTAAGTTTGGGATTGCTCATCGGTTTTCCTCGTGTACAAAAAGGTTTTTGATTTTATGCAGAAATTTGTGATCTGTCTCATCAATCTACACAATTCATGTCTATCTAGACTAACCATCGTGCAAATGTGTATGCCAAGTTGCATATTGCACAAACTTTTGCTACTACATGGTGTACTCCAAACCATTGTCCTGGATCATGAACTATAGTTTTCAGCTCATTTTGGAAGCATTTACAAGAATCACCTTACTCGAGTAAATGCCTGCCGGAATCTTGTGCCTTGGAAGAAAATGGAGTGTAACCATATGCATCTGTATGCCTACACTTGTCACTTGATGTCCTCTGTGCCTTTTATCACGGAGTGACAGAAAACTTTGTGTACATAATGAAACTAATCCAGAGTTCGTCCTATCTTCAGCATAGCATACCTCAGGCCAATCAGGAAGAATTGATCAAATCTTGAAATACATATTGAGAGCAAATGTGTTTTATTTTCAAGGATCTTGTTAGAAATGGCGACTGCTATCATTGTTTTTCTTACAACAACAGTTATAAAGAGGTTACCTCAGGCTCTACCCAAAACGACTGTTGCTACATAGACACGAGGGTTCCCTTATTGATGGACATCAAAAGCACTGAGCCGACAGAGTCAGCTATCGCATTCATCGTTCACTCAACAAACTCAAATAATACAGTGTTGCCATCAGAAAGAGAACTGTACACATGGAACATTATGTAGCTTTCCATCAGTCTGCATCTCAGTAAATTGTGTCTACAACCAACAGAAACCTTGCATGTTGTCAATCAGTTTTCTCAGCTTAGCAAATATCTGCCTCGTCCATGATCTCATCCCTTATGAAAATAGTGGTGTATGCTATATCCACTAGAGAATAAGATGTTTTGAAAACTACTCTTTGACGCTCCAATTCACACCCTGCATGTTGAAAGTGCTAATTGGGATGAGTTGTCTTGAAATCCTCCCAAATTAATTGGCAGTGTTATCTTGAATTCATCCCAAAGTAACAATGCTTCATAGAAGTCAATGAAGAAAATTCTTCAACCAAGAGTTAACTTCTAAGAATTCTTGAATGATTGGAAAGTTGTCCTATCCATAATGATCCCTCTTGCATTTGCATCCAAGTAAATGGGAGTACATGATCTCTCGGACTAACAACTGAACCAACCTTTATCGTCCGCACTTTATCGTGAACCATGAGGTGATCACCCCTGCCTATGAGCGCTATGGAATTTCTAAGTAGCTTCGTACTAGCACCGCCTTGGAAAAACGGGCTGACATGCTTCTCTACCCTCGAAAGCTCTTACGTTCCGAATCTCGGGACGAGATTCCTTTAAGGGGGGAAGGCTGTAACACCCCAGGTGTTAGTCACGAGCTAACCAGCGAGTGTGGACCTAACCAAGTTGTCTCAATCCATGATCTTGATCACTATCTCACATTCATCTTCATCTACAGTGTTAGTCACGAGCTAACCAGCGAGTGTGGACCTAACCAAGTTGTCTCAATCCATGATCTTGATCACTATCTCACATTCATCTTCATCTACCATGATCATTGGAAATGGTTCATAAAGATCCGAACCGAGAATTCACATGGAATGACAAGTTATTCACTTAATTGGATTTATGGATTAAGTGAAGATGAGCATGCAAAGTCAACCAAACCTTGCAACCTTGCCCAAACAACTCTACTTGAACTCTACAACGAAAGTCATGAAGAACTCATGTTGAGCAAATGCCAAGAAAATACCTTTATTGGCCTAAACATCTACTTTGAGCTCTCTAATTACATTAGTTTGACCAAAGCGGAAATACTATTTGTGAGCAAGGTATGAAGTTTGACCTTTAATGAAAGTTGGAGATATTTTGGAGTACAACAATTGTTATTTTTGGACCGACTCATGATTCAACCTCTAAGTGCCTCAAACAGTGGAATCAAATTTGGCAAAATCCTGATTTCAGGATTTAAATAATTTCTAAGTCTGAAATCTGCCCCTATTGCATTGACGTGTTGGTTTCTCCAAATTTTGTTTAGCAACTTGAGTGGGACCCAAAATAAAAGTTGTTTCAAACTCTTTGGAGCACAACATATCAAAATTTGAGATCAATCCGACTTTGTTTGACAAGAGTTGCCACTCGATCCTTGATCGTAATTAGCTTGTTGACAGAATCAACTTTAGAGCTAATTACCCGTTAATACGTTCATCAAATGGCCGAGCTTCCTTAACAAAGATTGTAGGCCATTGCGCAGGCTACCTCTTTTGTTTTGGCGCCCAGGGCAGAATATGCTGGGAATATGCCGAAAATCGAATCCCAAACTCGGCAGAAACACACCCGCCACCTGTTCGAGCTTTTGTCCACGTGGCGCTCGAGCTCTGGAGCTTCTGCCTCCATTGCCGGCCACTAGCCGCGCCCCTGCCCACTGCATTCGTTGAAATGGAATGCCAGGGCCTTCTCCACTCCTTCCTCATCTCTTTTCCCTCCTCCCCATCGCCTCTCTGAGCTCTCTGCGCCTCGGGCCGAAGAACAGTCGATGGCCGCCGCTCTGTTCTGTTTTGAAGAACCAGAGGAAGAAGAAGGGTGCTGAGTCTATGACGCGTGGGTCCCGCGTGGTTCTAATATGCATCAAATCTTCAGATTCTGCGTTGTCTTGTAAAATCAATATCTAGTGTTTGCGAGCTCCAAAAATGATGAGGCTTGTTTTATTAGTTTCCTCATGAAGTGCTCTGCATGCTAGATCTATAATGCATGCTATGTTATTTGTTTTATTGTGCTGTAGAAATAGGTTTGAAAAAGGTGGTTTGGAAATGAGTTTAACTTGCTTTTGGTCATAATTTGAGAAATATAAGTCCAACAATTGTGGTTCCAATTTTGTTAGGCTTATAATGTCATGCACTAGCTCATAAAAATATAAAACATATATGTTATTTACTGTTTTATTGGTGTTTCACATTAATCTTTTTAAATAGGAAATAAATGGTTGAATTTCTTGTTATTTTTGTAACTGGAGTTGTATTACTCCAAATGGCATAAAAATTTAATTGTAGACTCTCTGTATGATGTGTAAGGTATGGTTAAAATTTCATGATTTATAGTGCATGTATGGCTGAGTTTTTGATTTATCTTGTTTTATGCCTATTTAGTAGATTTAAATGCTTTATAAATAATATATTATGGTAAAAATGGAAAATGGTGTTCCACTACCTTTATATGATATTGTGTTAGCCTGAGAATCAATAATATGGTCATGTTGTTTCAGAAAATGTTGAGTTTCATATTTAATTTGCTCTCCAATGCTTTATTGCATTATAGATTTGTTTATTTTGTAATAATTGAATTATGGAACCTGAGCATGTAAGATTTGAACGTTAGTCATGATTTGTAATCACCTAGCTCTCATAAAAGTTTGGGACTCATTTGAGATGTTTACCATATAACTTAAATAATTAAATAATGGGTTTTTATGTAATAATGAGTGAATAATTAAAGACAAATGAATGCATATATGTTTCTTGTGATTCCTTAATATCCTTTGGTCTGAGATGAGTCTTGTATGACCATGTAATCATGTTTGGAGCTATCTAAATAGCTCATTCCTATGTGTGCTTAGGTGATAAATAAGGAAAAAGAATGTTTTGCTTATGTGCTGAAATGGCTGCAGGTGTAGTCTCTGTTGTTGGGATGTTTTCCCCATCAAGATGATGTTGCATGTAAATATTTTCTATACAAAAGTTGTAGCTAACTTCTATATCTAGCTTGTCCTAAAATTTCTTGGTCATAGGCCTAATATTTTAAGAGTTATGGCTTTTAGAAGTCTGCTGTCAGGTTTTGCCAATTTTCTGTCTAGATCTGATTGATTGCATTATTTGACTGAGTTATGCTTTGAATCACTTCTTGATGATAATATATCAGTTGTAGTATATTTCTTTGTCTTTCCAAATTATCTAGGATCATCCCTTTTGATGGTCTAGATCCGTAGTTTTGATTGTTTGAAGCGTGAGGACAGAATCTGTCCAAATCTGGACAGAGCTGCCTTCTTTGTGTTGTTTGACCTTTATATGAATTAAATCATCTGAAGAGGATAATACCAAATTTGTAGACAATTTCAGTAGATTTCCAGAAAGGCTTAGATCACCCTGGTTGGATGTATATAGCTTCAGTTATGGTTAGATCTTACGCTTGCTGTCCTGCTGCCCATAAACTGCAAGTGTGGGATTATGATTGCTTTGACTTTGCTTTGCTTGGTGTGATTGTTAGCTTATGGTTCAGTGATGGTAGATTAACATGCCTTGTATTACTTCCTTTTATTCATACATGTGCATTGTGCATCTCATTTAGGTACGATAGATGAACACGTGAACATGAAGGACATGATGATGGAACTAACCACAAGACGGTGTAGTGGACTAATCACGAAGGTGGAAGGACTAATCGAGTGCTTGGATGGGAAATGCTCGTTGAATGAGTGTCATCTAACAAACACTAACTTAGTGTTAAACCCCAGGCAAGCCCCGGAGCATCCCTAAGCCTCCACCTATCTCTTTTTATAAATGCACCGGTCTTTATTAAATCGTATGTTTGTGCATTTAAGTATAGGAGTTGGTTTGAAACCTTTGCTGCATATCTACCTTGTCTACTATATATGTGAACCTGATACTATTACTAGACAGGTGATCGATCTTATGCTTAGCCCTGCTTAGACCGGTAGAAGTCGGGTGATTTCCTGTCATCCGCGAGAAAGTCGGGTGATTTCCTGTCATCCGCGAGTGTAGGTGGTGACTGACGAGATCCACATGGTTGGCTATATGTGTCACCATGCCACAATGAAATAATGAGAGAATCAAGGCTAGGTAGCGGGGAGCTGCATGACATGGGTCATGTTGACTTTGGTGCTGCTTGCGGCCGACTAGGACTGAGGCCACCAGACATCAGTTGAGATTGAAAGACGTCGTCACATAGCTGGCCAGATAAGTCGTTCTGACCGCGAAGCCGAGTGTTTCTTTCTGAGCCGGGAATTGGGCGTGATAAGGCAGACATATTCTGGAGGTAGGAAGGATGTGCGGAGACACCATCTTACCAAGGGCAGGTCAGGGACCTGATGCATCCTGGAAGTGGGTTTGTCTCTGAGAATATGGACCCCTCCAAGCCCGCGATACATATTATGTCTCAGAAAGATTTAACGGTGGCCCAAGAAGCCAGTGGCTCGGCTGACAGGGTTTGTGATTGGCATATTTGCCAGCTGGTACAATCGATTCGAATCGCCATCTCTCCTGGTTAGTGAGAAACTGAACTGATCTTCTGGTGAGGTAGAGGTTAACAACTTGAACATAATGATTATGGTGAGATGAGGTTGATATCTGTGGATATCAGAAATCATATGGTTTTATTGATTGCTATAATATCAAGTGATTGTTTAGTATAGCAGCAAACCTCAGCTTAATAGCTTAACTGAAATCGAAGCTGAACAATATCTAAAATTGATAAGTTGAGGAACTATTGTAGTAATGCTTTTTGTGCAAAAATGTTGCTATCCTTTGAGCTCCACCAAATAAGCCTTGCATATCCTTGAGAGTCTTTTTATTTACTTCCTGTCGGGTAAGTCTAGCTGAGTACAATTGAGTACTCAGGGTTTTATTCCCAATGTTGCAGGAGGAATGCTTGGTTGACTAAAGAGTTACTTCTATCCTTCGGGAGAGGAAGACTAGACCTTGGGCAAGGTCATGTTATCTATCTTACCTTTGTTGCTGTGACTGGTCGACACTTGGCACTGTATTATGAAATTAAGCTTATGTAAATTGATTTCGTTTCCGCTATTGAACTTTTATGTAAAAGTTTATCTTGTACTCTGATGTATTTGAAATATGTGCGAATCTATGTATCATGTGTATGTGTACTGCTGAGTTTCTGCGATCCTTGGGGTATGTACTGTGTAAAAGTTTGAAATCCTTCGAGATTTCACGGACTACCGGGTTTATATTGGCTCAAGTGTGGCTTGATAGCTCGAAAAACAGCTGTCGCTGTACTTGTGCCCGTATAAATTGGTCGGTTCTGTTACACAAGCGTTCCGAGGGGCCTGAAGCCATCCCGAACCTCGGAAATCACTCGGAGGCTGCCGACCCTTCGGGAGAAAGGCGACCCCCGGCCGAGGCTAAGGATGACAGCGACGCCGAGGCTGAGGCGATGGGGATCGACGCTGAGGCGTCGGAAGCCAAAGCCGAGATGGACGATGATGAACCAGACTGGCGCGACCCACTGGTCAATTAGCTTGTCCGAGGGACCCTACCCTCGGACAAGACCAAAGCTCGGCGGCTGGCACGTAAAGCCAAGATCTATAGAATGGTAGACGGAGAACTTTACCGACGAAGTCCCTCGGGCATCCTCCAGCGCTGTATCTCCTTCAGTCAGGGTAAACGCCTAATCGAAGAGATACATGTTGGGGCCTGCGGGCATCATGCCGCACCGAGGACCCTCGTCGGCAATGCTTTCCGACAAGGCTTCTACTGGCCAACAGCCATAGCAGACGCCATCGAGGTAGTACGCTCTTGCGAAGGATGCTAGTACTATGCTCGGCAGAAACATCTCCCGGCCCAAGCCCTCCAGACGATCCCTCTCACCTGGCCTTTCGCCGTATGGGGACTGGACCTTGTCGGGCCCCTCCAAAAGGCGCCCGGGGGCTTCACCCACCTGCTTGTTGCCATTGATAAGTTCTCCAAGTGGATTGAAGCTCGGCCACTCATGCAGATCACCTCAACCCAGGCGGTCCTGTTCTTTACCGACATCATTCATCGATTCGGCGTCCCAAACTCCATCATCACCGACAACGGCACACAGTTCACAGGGAAGAAATTCCTGGTGTTCTGGGACCAGCACCACATACGAGTGGACTGGTCGGCGGTGGCCTACCCGAGAACAAATGGCCAGGTGGAGCGTGCCAATGGCATGATCCTCCAAGGCCTCAAGCCCAGGATCTTCAACAGGCTGAACAAGTTTGGCAAGAGGTGGCTAACCGAGCTTCCCGCGGTGATATGGAGCCTGAGGACTACGCCGAGCCGAGCCACGGGGTTCACACCCTTCTTCCTGGTCTATGGCGCCGAGGCCGTTCTCCCCACGGACTTGGAGTACGGTGCCCCGAGGGTCTGGGCCTACGACGAACAAGGCAACCAGACCTCTCGGGAAGACGCGTTGGACCAGGTCGACGAGGCTCGGGACGTCGCCCTACTGCACTCAGCCAAATACCAGCAGTCCCTTCACAGGTACCACGCTCAGCGCATCCGAGGCCGAGCCTTCAATGTAGGCGACTTGGTATTGCGGCTCAGGCAGGACAACAGGGGACGTCACAAGCTGACGCCGCCATGGGAAGGGCCTTTCATCATCGCCGAGGTGTTGCGGCCCGGGACGTACAAGCTGGCGAACGAAAAGGGCGAAGTCTACAGCAACGCCTGGAATATCGAACGGCTACGTCGCTTCTATCCCTGAACCTTGATCGATTGTATTGTATAAGTCATGAAATCAATAAAAGGAATCGTTTCGCCCTTCTTTATATTGATTTTAACCCGAGTCGACCCTCGGGAACAAGCAAACTCGTAAAGTTCTGCACATAACAAAGTGAGGCTTGGCCTTATCTTTAAGGCCGACCCTCCCTCGGGGGCTAGGACGGGGGGAACCCCCGGACTCTCCCGAGCCGCAACGAAAATCTGAAACTTAAAAATTTCAAAACTCGCTAGAATTTTTTCCTTTCCCGAGCACATCTCCCACCCAAGTCAAACCGAGGCTTATAAAGCTTGGAAGCGCAAAAGAAGTCCCAGAGGACAGAGCCAGCCGAGCCGCAGGACCGCCTACGCCTCCGGGCTATGGCATCCTCACTCGCCACTCCACGTCCGAAGGATAACTCGAGCTCGGAAGAGAACTAATAAGATCAACGTTTGGCAAAGGCAGGAGGCTCGGGAAAACTCGGCCAAGATTTCTTCTTCAGTTTTCCCTCTCACGGAAACTCTTAGACTACGGCTGCGTCTACGCCCCTAAAGCTACAACACCCGGAAAAGTCTCCCGAGACTCGATGGCCCGGGCACAGAGTCAGTAGAGGAAAATACTCAAGAAAAAAGCGCCGAGAACCAACAAAAAGCGAACATGAAATAATATTTACATAAATATTAAGGCCACGAAGGGCCGCATGTTTGTTCCTTGCTAACTACTCACGACAAATTTTTTCCGATAGCACGATGGCCCGACTTCTTCTCACGGCAGGTCCAGGGGAGGGAGCTCGACCTCGGGCTCGAAAAGGCTCACCAGCGCCTCTGCAGGCGTCCTCATGGAGTCCTCCAGTGCCAGGAGCACCTCATCATCCGCCTTAACGAAGCCCTCACTGACGGGGCCGGCGTCAAAGTTCTCGTAGTGAGACTTGGCGACCGCCAGCGCCTTTTGGACTCCGGTCAGCTGGGCCTCCTTGACGTGGTCGCGGACACTGCCGTGAAGCGCCTCCAGTCGGCTGCGGAGAGACATCCCCGAGGGCTCGCCACCGTTGCCGACGGAGCCACACAGGGCGCGTGCTACCCGCTGTAGCTCCTGGTTGTCGCGGACCTTGCCATTGTAAGCGGCCTGCAGAGCTGCAAAGGTACGAAATGAGAAAATAGATAGGGTTTCAGGCAACAAGCAACGAAGACGAACGAAGCAAAAAAAAAGAGCCCGACACAACGCATACCGCCGGTTTCCTCCTTAGCCAGCCGCGCCGCTTCCCGAGCCTTCGACGCCTCGCCCCGCGCCAAGTCAACCTCGCCGACCGCCCGAGTGAGGGCCGCCTGAGTCTCCTTCAGGTCGTCGGCCAGCGATGCGGTGGCGAGCTGCAGGGCGGCGTCGCGCTCCCTCGTCACCTCGGCCAGGGCACTCTCCAGCTCCTGCGACCGCCTTGTCGAGGCGGCGACCCGGCCCATTGCCTCCGCAACAGGAGGGCGTTGCTGACACTCACTTCGGCGAACCAGGAGGTCACGGCGGTGAGCTCGCTCTAGGCACGGTCGAGCGCCCTCTTCTTGAGGTCGAGCAGTCTCCAAAGGCCAAGCCCACCGCGGAGGAAGCGGGACTTGTCCCGGGAGGTGCGCATCAGGCCCTAAGAAGGAAGGAAAAAATGACAACAGGTAAGTCGAGTACTTACGCGCAGGTGAAGTTACAAGGCAACTGAGGCTCACCCGAAGCCGATCCGAGAGCTCCGTGTCGAGGACATCGGCGACCGCGTGGAGGGTCGCCGCCGAGCCGGACCCCAGCTCCTGGACGGCGTCCCACTCGGGGCCCTCGAGGTCATCCCGAAGCGAGAAGACGGGCGGCCCCTGAGGGTCCGCCCGATCCGCCCACTCGATTCGAGAAGACGTCAGCTCCCGAGGGGGCGGGCCCGTCAGCGCCAACGCCCAAGGGCCCTCTTCATGAAGAGGAGGAGCCCTCGCTGCGGCGTCCGCCGCCGCCGAATCCGCGGCGACCGGTTCCGCGGCGACGTCAACGGTCGGCTCCCGCGAGGCACCTCCGGAACCGACGACCGGGGTCCCGGGGGCTGGCGACGGAACCGCCGCCTAGCAGCCGAGGATGCGGCCGCAGCAACCTCGGACGGGGTCACCCTCCCCGTAGAACGTCCCTCCGACGCCGACGTCGGACCCACAGGCCTCGCCCGAGGCGCGGGCTCTCTCCCCGGCCGTGTCATCTCCCCGGATCTTCAACACCTTCTGGTGAGAGACCCGGAGAGATAGTCCGGACTGCGCGCTGCGGCGGCAACAAGAAAAAGGTAATGTCATTACGTTGAAACAAAACTTCGGTAGGAAAAATCGACACGAAAAATGACTTATGTGGTCTTCGGCACTACCCTCCTCTTCCTACTCGCCGCCCCGGAGCCGGTCAGAGCGGCAAGCTCGCCGGATGAGCCGGCCCCCGCCGACGGTGGAGGAGTGACCAGCACCTCGGCGTCGCGCCCGGCCCCGCTCCGTGGCACGGACACCGCCTGCTCGCCCGAGGGAGTCTCGATGGTGACATCCCTCGGCGGGGGCATGCGTGGCGGCACCTCCAGGCCCCCCCGCCTGTGGCCGTCGGGGCGATCAACGACGTGTTGGCGGGGAGGGTCCGCCGAAACAGGGGCCCTCGGTCCCCTCGCCGGAGCCTCGGGGCATCTCGGGCGCCGGGCCTGAGCCCGTTCCCGGCCCCTCCGGCGGAACCTCGCTGCTGATGGCGGGCGGAGCCCCGCCTCCTGATGTCGCCCTGCCAGGAGCCAAGTCCTAGGACGCGGTCTCCGGCAGGTTTGCCCGAGCGTTCGGGTCATGAACCCCGGCACTTCCCTGGCTCGTCAGCGCCCACCGCGGGCTGTGTGGCCGCAAGCGGCCGGTCAGACTCCATCAAGTCAAAGATGAAAAAATCGTCTTCTTCTTCATCATCGTCGTCATCGTCGTCATCGGTGGGGGTATCCACCTCAGGCTCCCCGGCCTCCCTCAGGCGGCGGCGGCGCTGGGAGGATTCCTCCACCTTCCGCGCCTTCTTCTGCTTCCGGGCGGTCGCCTTGTCCTTCCTCGCCTTCTCCGCCGTGGCCCGAAGGCGGTTCTGGGTTCGCCGTTCTTTGTCCTCCGGGACGGGCGGAAGGGAAGGCTTCCCGGTCCTGGAGAGGCCCTATGACGAACGAAGGAGAAAGGTTAGGAAGAAGATGGGGAAACCAGCAGCCCGATCAAACGAACGACACTTACCAGCGCCGGGAAGCCCGCGCAGGGACGCATAGGCACCCGGTTCACCTCTTCCCAGGTGGGATGACCCCCCTCCATGTAGCCGACGCGGCGCAAGACCTCCACCTCGCCAAGGTCACGGGCCAGCATCGCCGTGCCCTCCCACTGCGACCCGGTCACCATCTGATCGAGCGCTAGGCGGCGCTCTATCAGAGGTAGCACCGTCCGCATATGGAAGTTCCCCGCCACGCCGGCCCCAGTAAGGCCCCTTCTGTTCAACTCCTCAAGCGCGTCGAAATAGACGGCCAGGTGCTTGGACTCCTTCGACGAGCACCCCCACTCCCACTGAGGAAGGGGAGCCATGAGCGCCCTTCCCGTGAACTTGGGGAAGAGACCCCCGTCGTTGCGAAGGTAGAACCAGCCACTGTGCCACCCCTTGTTGGAGGAGGGGCCCTACAGGGGATGTACGACGAGGAGCGGATCATGAAGCCGCAACCCCCAGCGTGCTGGATCTCCCGCGGCTTCTTCGCGCCGACCGACTTGGTGTACCAGTCGACGCGGGAGACGCGACGCCACAGGTTCCAGTGCAGGGGCACCCCGAAGTAGCCTTCACACAGGGCGACGAAAATCGACGCCTGTGTGATGGAATTCGGGGTGAGGTTGTGGAGCTCTAGCCCGTTCTCGAAGAGGAGGGCCCGGCAGAAGCAGCTTGGTGGCGAGCCAAGCCCACGCTCGTGGTAAGCGATGAAGCTCACCACGTACCCCTCGCCGGGGTTCGGCTCCTCGTGGTCGCGTGGCGGCACGGCCCACTCCGGGTGCTGCGCGTCGGTACGAGGACGCAGCAGCCCCAGAGTGACGAGGCGCTCCAGCTGCGCCTCCGTCACGGTGCTCC
The DNA here is from genome assembly GCA_038502445.1 of Eremochloa ophiuroides. Taxonomy (NCBI): domain Eukaryota; kingdom Viridiplantae; phylum Streptophyta; class Magnoliopsida; order Poales; family Poaceae; genus Eremochloa; species Eremochloa ophiuroides. The sequence goes on from JAHLJS010000009.1 coordinate 39,466,544, forward strand.
TCGGCCACGGCTCCAGCCTGAGGATGCCGGCGGCGGCCGCGGCAGCGTCGGTGGCGGCGACATCGGCGGCGGCGTCGACAGCGGCGGAGGAGGAATCCATGACGAGCGAAGGGGAAAAGGCTGCAGGGAGAACGACGGCCGCGGCAACGATGGCTCTAGCGAGGAAGCGAAGGCGAAGAGACGGGCGACGGGAGCGAGAAGGCGAACGGTCGTGCGAACGAATGGCTAAGGTAAAAAGAAAAGAACCGCGATCTTTCCTTATATACCTGAGCCGTGATCCGCAGTGAATCCGCCGCATTAACTACGTGGGACCCGCCACGATCCCCACATCGCCACCATCGCCGCGCATGCAAACCGCCTCGACTGCGCCAAAACCGTCGCGTCCGTCAGGCTTCGCGCCTCAAAAGGTGAGTCGAATCATTACAACCGCGCACCTCAATTCCGCCAATATTCTCTCCTTCCCGACGAAGGAACCCCGGGTTCGGGCGCCCGTTACATTCACAGGGGATCGAAGACTGGCCCACAGCGGCTCGGACAGTCGCCCTAGGGAAACCGAGTGAGGGATAGCTAGTGGATGGGTCACGAAAACGGCCAGTATCCTGACGCCCTAAATGTCACAAGGGACATCCCGTGCTGTGTCCAAGTCCCAATAGCGAGTCAGTTACATGAAATCCCTCCATGGGAGGCATCATGCCCTCGGGACCCATCGAAGGGACTCGACATCCATTAACTGACCCTCGGAAAACATTTGGAGTGTGCTCAGGCCACTAGCCGACCCCCAATGAACGGGACACGGACCTCTACTTGGACCAACCCGTTTGTAGCTCACCGGAAATGCTGACTCGCGCCCCGGCAGGGAAGTCGAGTAGAACCAAACCTTCCTCTTTTCGAAAAAAGAGGGCGAAGGTCGAACTAACAAAAGACAGGGAAGACCGGATCGACCTCCGATACGAAAACGGAGGCCTGGGAACCTGCCCTGCACCTCTGAAATACCACCGGATAAACTTCCTTTACGATGGGAGGTTCGGGGGCTGCATTTCCGAGGGATCACCTTCCCTTGATAAATATCCGAGCACGCGCAACTACGATTTTCAGCCTTTGAAGGGATACAACATCCCTTTAAAGCCTCGGGGGCTACACCCGGCGGGTGCGCTCGCGCGCACCCACCGAAAAATTATCTTACCTCTGCTCCCACCATGCCGAGCATCGTCATCATAGATCACCACATGTAACTCTAGTTTCTCCCATGTAACTATAAAAGGGAGGGCGGATGTCAGTCAAAGAAAGAGATTCACCAAGTTCACGGCACCAACATACACACAACACAACTACACGAAAACGAAAGCATCCTCTTCCGCACACAAGAGACTTGGGACACTCTCCCTCTCTCGACTCAGCTTGTAACCCCCTATTACAAGCACCCCGGTGCAAGGCAACACGACTCGTCTCTCCACTGGACGTAGGGCCCTCTTGGCCTGAACCAGTATAAACCTCCCGTGTTCCTCCTTGCACACCATCCGAAACCTCAACCGTAAAGCACAAGTAACTAGCCGGTGTTAGTACCCACCAAAACTAACACCGACAATAAGCCAGCCCAAAAGAATATCGTGCTACTGTTTTTCTTCCTCAATGTATTGGTTGACACATCTTCGTAACATATCTATGGTACAGAGTGTATATGGGGGTAAATTTTTTTGAGAAATCGCCACCAAAGAGCTCCGCCCCTGCTCGCAACGGCCAAGCTCTATGGTCAGGTAACCTCGTGGATGGCTCATGGGGTTTCTCGGCACGCAAGTGGGTGTCCCGCCACATCTTCTGAACCATTTATCGTTGTCTTCAAGATTTTGGTTGAAACGCCAAAAGCCCGCTAGTCGCCATACAATGTTAGCGGACACATCGGTTGATATGATCTCGCGAGAATACAAGCATCGTGCCTACAACTCTTAGCGCATCCAAGCATTGATAGCAAGGAGATATACAAATCAGGCCTACCTAGAGTAAATACTAAAGTGTGTCTAACTAGCTAGCGTAAGTAAGGATGGAAACGCATCAGATACGCATGGAATCGAATTCGGATGTTATCTTTTACCATATTTTAATTCGAATACGAATACAAAACGGATGGTTCGAATGCGGATCCGAAATCGAATATTTACTCGATCTAACTCAAAACGTACATTATAAAATTTAACATACATGAATAAAATTTTATTATTAAGTACATCATTAACGAAAGTGAACTAAATGAAAGTACACTTCTAATTAATCTCTAATAGCGAAGTAAACTAAATTATAAGAGATAATATTGAACAAAATAATAGATCAAGTGAATAATTTCAAATAAAAATGGTAGAAAACAAATAGTTATTTTACTTTATAATTAGTATTGAAATTATATAAAACTAGAGATAAAGCATTTGTGTATATAGCATAGATAAGGATAGCACAAAAAATAATCTAGTTACCAATATATATTTAATAAATAAATATATCAATCAATATTATATTTATATAAATATTTATTATTAAATTTTAAATTTATATAAATTAATTTATATCAATAAATAAATAAAGTAAAGGATTAAAATAATTTAAAAGGACAAATATATTAGATTAACCTAAATTATAAAAGTGCTAAAATTAGTTAATCTTTATGTATCATTAATAATTTAAAATTAATACTTAATTTAATTTTATATATACTATTAAATATGTTACATGCATTATTAGTAATAATAAAATTAAATAATTGTTCACTTATTATGAGGAGAAAACTTTTAAATAAGTTTATGGTACCTTATTTTATTCGGATACGGATATTGTCGAATACGGATCTGGAATCGGATAGAGAAAGCACTGAAATACGAATACGGATGTATCCACTTTGACATCCATTTTAAAACGAATACGGATACGGATATCCATATATACAATTCGAACGGATACGAATGATGATAATTTGGATATCCATTTCCATATTTCCATCCTTAAGCGTAAGGATAGTCACAGTGTTAGATACTATACGTCTATCTCTATTAATTTTTATAAACTCTACATATACAAACCATGGTCCCAATAGATAGTTTCTACAAAATAATTTTTTATCCAATCACATACATTCTCTTTCTATTCTCTACCAATCATATTCCTTTGTGTCTTGATTCTCGTGTAGACATGATTTCTAACTTAGACCCGATTTCAATAATTTTTATTCTCTTTTCAATAGCTCTCTTGCCATATCAGCAAAATGCTTATATGTCAGGATAATGTCTATAGAAACTATTATAGTTTTTGTATTGGGAGTGCTCTAACGGCTCATTTGGTTAGGACATATTTTTTATGGAAATTTTTCTAGATGGGGACTGGCTATATAAATTTACGAGCATTCCTGGTAGGAATTGTTCCACAGCATGATTCCCAAGAAAAAGCGATCGAGCGCCCCTCCCCTTCCTATTGCCTACTGGCCGCCGGGGATTTCCAAAATAATAATGGGCGGAGGCCGGCGGCGTCCATGATATGGCAATCTCCAATTCTCGATTGGGATGAAACAAAATGATGCCAATTGCCAAAGCGGACGGAGACGTCACCGGGTCGGAATCGAGACTCAGGACGTGCGTGGCCACACTAAAGATCGAACACTCGCTGGATTCAAGTCCAGACAGCACCCGCAACTTTACTTTTCTGAAGAAAAAACTTCTGCAACCTTTTTTTTGGAAAGTCACCCTTTTTTTCGCAAATTTTTTCTCTCAATCTTTTCCTTTTTTAAGTCACAAAGTTATACTCATAACTTCGCTTATAACCTATATGTATTGACTAACATTAACTTATGCTGAAATTTAGTTATGTATTGGTTGATGTAGAAGCTGGGATATTAATATATTCCCTTCTTAAAAAATACTAAAACTTAGGAACACAAAAAGTTATAAAACATAACTTATGTATGAAAATTATTAAGCACAAATGGACGAATTAGCTTATAACTCACGCCAAAAGGGCATATCCTGCAGAGAGCTCCTGCTCTGTGCAGGATTTGGTAAAGGGTGTTAGTGGCAAATCTTACCCTCACATGTGCAATGTGAGGAGACCATGACTCGAACCTAGGACTTTTCGGTCATAGGCGGTAATACTCTATTGCTTGCATGCACCAAGCCCGCTCTTCTATAACTCATGCTAAAAGGAAATATTTTTTTTTAAATTACACAGTACAACGCAAACGTCCACACATGCACGCACACTCACCCCTATAAATACACATACGCAAACCCTACCCATATGAGCACCTCCGAAGGACTGAGCTGGCAGATTTTGAAGTTCACGAAGTCACCACAGGCGTCTCGTTGTCGACGGGAATGTCGCCTACCACTTAAACCATAGCGCCAGTAAATCCTAAGAAAATCCCAAGAAAAGGTGTCCCACTGAGCAGTCCTGTCATTTGACCACATACCCATTCATAATATAGAAATAATTAAACACAAAGAAAAAAAATTAACTTATAACTTATAGCAAAACTTGAAACACAAAGTTATGAAGCTCAATTTATGAATACAATGTTATATTATTGAAGCTGTAAATATAAGTTATTAAACACAAAGGAAAAAAGTTAACTTATAACTTATAGCAAAACTTGAAACACAAAGTTATGAAGCGCAGCTTATGAATACAACAATGTTATATTATCGAAGTTGTAAATATAAGTTATTAAACACAAAGAAAAAAATTAACTTATAACTGATAGCAAAACTTGAAACACAAAGTTAGAGCATCTCCAACGGTTTTACATATTTTATTTGGTAAAATCGGAAGTTTGCCAAGTCTCAAACGAATATGGCAAAGCTAAAAATAGTCAATTTTCAACGGTTTTGCATTATTCACTTGGTAAAAAAGGAATTTGTGGACCCACATATTTTTTTTTCCCAACGCGCGGGGGACGGAAATCGCGCGAGAACCGGTGATGCCAAGCGCGGACGAGGCTTGCATATATGCCTACTCATCTCAGGATTTTGCTAAGTTAATAAAAATGCAAATCCTATTTGCAAAACCGTTGAATATGAAATTTTTAAACTTTTTTAAAAAATAAGAACAAAGCACATTTGCAAAACCGTTGAAGATGCTCTTATGAAGCGCGACTTATGAAGACAATGTTATGTTGTAGAAGTTGTAAATATAAGTTATGCGTATAACTTAGTTTCCATAAAATACAGGAAAGTTGTGGATTTTTGTTGCCACAAATGGAAAGCTGCAGGAGCTCAGTCGTTCGCTGGACGGTGAACGCTCCTGGAAGTGGAATCGGCTTGAAAACCGGTGTCGGGAGGAGGAGAATGAAATGGCCTCGTGGTGGGCCGCCCTGGAATAGGAGGGGCAGAATGGTCGTTGCTTAATTTGTGCTCAGTGTTGTCACTACTCACTCCAAAACACAGATGATTTTTTTTTATGAAAAAACACAGATGATTAAGCGCAGTATATCTTATTACACACGTGTATACTTGATTTTGTTGATATTTCTAGTCTAGAAATACACTCAAGAATTACTGGACGTATAGCTAGCTCCGCTCGTCGGACGGGCCAGGTCTTTGCTAGATCTCTGCACCAGGCACCAGCCGGCCTGCCGTCACGGAGCTCCGATCGACCAGATCGGCTATGTGGAGGCACGTAGGTACATGTTGGCCGTTTGGGTGGCGTGGCCATCGTCAACACACTCGGCAAAGAGGCTGTGGAAACATTTCTGAAAATTGTGTTTGCCGAGTGCATGTGCCAGGACACACGGCAAACACCTAGAGTTTGCCGAGTGCCCGTACCATAGCACACGGCAAACGCCTAGGGTTTGCCGAGTGTCCATGCATGGCTCACGGCAAAAGAGACGTATATGCCGAGTGTTCCATGCAACGACACATGGCAAACTCGACGTCTATGCCGAGTGTCTAACGGACGGCACACGGCAAACTGTAACGGTGACCGTTTGTGATAACGGCTGGTATTTTTTTTTGCCGAGGATTTTCTGACACACGATAAAGGGTTTGCCGAGTGTTCGATAGAATACACTCGGCAAACTTTGTTTGTCAGCACTTAGATTGGCGAGTAAGATACGCCATGGGTGGCACACGGCAAACCTTTTGCCGTGTGCCATGGGCACTCGGCAACTAAGCCGTCTCCAGTAGTGAGTGTAGAGAGCCAAGCAACAGTAACGTCGTCCAATGACTAGAGTTTGAAGAAGACGGCTGCGCTGCTCAGATGGAACATCCAATGGGCAGGAAATGGCCGGGGTGCTCTCCAGGATCCGATCGAGCTAGACAGCCCCGGAAATAAAAATGCTATTTTTCTACAAACGTGGCTTTAATCGTGAGTATTCTCCATTTATTATCACCATGCACCGTCGATGGATATGTGTCGGCCGTGCTCACGACAAACGGCAAGCTCCATATGGTCTATCTGCACAACGAGCATATGCATGCATGTTCTAGAGATTATATATTTTAGCACAAGGCTTTTAGTTTTAGGTGGCAATGGAAAGCCAAGCTGATTGGGGCAGATGCGAGCATTATACAAGCGCCGCGTCACTTCACCGACTGCTGTCTGCTCTGTACGTGTACCTGAGCCGGTGAGCTCGATCAACATACATATCCTTAGTGTTTAGGTTGTACTTACCCTGCGAAAAGCTAAATGGAGGAGGTGTGGTCAGAGCTGGAAAGACCATCCCTGCGTTACATTACCGGCTCCCCTCAATCGTGTCATAGTTAATAATACTATCTTTACATACCAAAGCTAATCATGCTTATATTTTCGTTTCAAGCTCGCGGCTTCGTCCTATAAATAGTGCTCGTTCGTACACTTCGCAAAACCAAGTCAACTCGAGGAAAGCAGCTAGCTAGCTAGAGCTAGTACCATCGCTTGCAGCAAGTGTCAGCATCAGCAAGCTACAGAGTGATCGCGAAGACGTTGTTTGAGTAGCTAGCTAAGTAAGTAATGGCACGGCGGCAGTGGAGCAGCAGCTGCGGCGGCGGACTAGCCGTCGCGGTGCTCGCCGTGCTATCGTCCGTGCTCTGCTCGGGCCACCCGGTGCCGGGCGGCGGGCACGGCGGCGGCGGGTTCCCGCTGCAGCCGCACTTCTACGAGCACGCGTGCCCGCAGATGGAGGCGATCGTGGGGTCCATCGTGGCGAAGGCGCACGCGGAGGACCCGCGCATGGCGGCGTCGCTGCTGCGGATGCACTTCCACGACTGCTTCGTGCAGGGCTGCGACGCCTCCGTGCTGCTGGACGCCGACGGCAGCGGCCGCTTCGCCACCGAGAAGCGCTCCAACCCCAACAAGGACTCCCTCCGCGGCTTCGAGGTCATCGACGAGATCAAGGCCGCCCTGGAGCACGCCTGCCCCCACACCGTCTCCTGCGCCGACATCGTCGCCGTCGCCGCCAGGGACTCCGTCGTCCTGACCGGCGGACCCGGCTGGGAGGTGCCACTGGGGAGGAGGGACTCGCTGACGGCGAGCCTGAGCGGCTCCAACAACCTGATCCCGGCTCCCAACGACACGCTGCCGACCATCATCGGCAAGTTCGCGAACCAGGGGCTGGACGTCGTCGACCTCGTGGCGCTGTCAGGAGGGCACACCATCGGCGACTCGCGGTGCGTGAGCTTCCGGCAGCGGCTGTACGGGCAGAACAACGACGGGCAGGTGGACCGGACGCTGAGCCCGGCGTACGCGGCGGCGCTGCGGGGCCGGTGCCCGCGGTCCGGCGGCGACCAGAACCTGTTCGCGCTGGACCCGGCCACGCAGTTCCGCTTCGACAACGCCTACTACCACAACATCCTCGCCATGGACGGGCTGCTCAGCTCCGACGAGATCCTGCTCACGCAGAGCCGCCAGACCATGGAGCTCGTCCACCGCTACGCCGCCGACCAGGGCCTCTTCTTCGACCACTTCGCCAAGTCCATGGTCAAGATGGGCAACATCTCGCCGCTCACGGGGACCGCTGGCCAGATCAGGCACAACTGCAGGAGGGTCAACCACTTCTGATCCTCACTGAGGAGGATGCATATATATGATATACGTCGTGCGCCTGCTGCTGCTTGGCCGGCTAATCGATCCGTGGTGCTCTTATGCTTTGATGGTTTCCTTCTGGATTCATGCTTCGTGTTTCGTACTTGGATTTAAGTGTGCAGTAGTAGTAAATGATTGAAATTTCTGTTTTAATTTTGTGCGGTTCGACCACAACTTGATTTTTCACTCATGTAATTTGCAATTCGTGTACCAAGAAATGATCCAATAAAATTCAGCGTCTGTGTCATTGCTAAACTACTCAAAATTAAGGAAAACATATGCAATTCTAGGGGTACCAAGTCTTTTTTTCCTTAGGCAAATTTTGCTATACGAATACCACAAAGATGACCATGTATCGACCCACAGCTCCGTGGCCCGGTTCGAAGCGCTTTTTTGCCCGACCCAATCACGGTATGACCAGGCCTGTGTAGGCTCGGGCTGAACCGGCCGAATGCACAGGGCCATGCCTAGGCTATAATCCAGGCATAACGACAGCCCGGGCCGCCCTAGCAAATAGATTTAGACCCAACAAAAGCCCGCTATCAAGTCAACTATATATAAAACTGCTCCTAACCCTAAATTCCACAACCTATCAAGTTAACGGCAAAGAAGCTGACGACGTTGACGGTAGTGGCATTCATGTCTATACCAAATATTCAATGGCAGACCCAGAATTCTATAATCATTCGATGGCACATACAGAATTCTCTCTATCATGTTTGATCAATCTAAGCCTCCTTATGTATCAAGTCGCTTTACTTCACAGCTAAAGTAAGTGTTACTAAACAGGGTGCAAACTCGCACTAGGCAGCCACAACAGTTAGAGAACAGAAAGTAATTTGTCTTCTCGTTGACTAATGTACAGCAGTCCAGCAGAGGCAATCAGCAACGGCAGAAGCATTGTCCAGGCAGTCTTGTCGCAAGCCATAATCTGCGATAGCAACTGATAATTGTTGCCATAAAAAAACAATTATTCTTTGGACTTTGCTAACGCGTGCGCACGTAGAATTTGGCCTCCTGGCGCGCACGCTTCTTCCATACTATGGATTGAAGTAAAACAAAATTCACTGACGCCTTTGCCCTCACCCCCACCGCCGGCCACCGCCCCGCCGCGGCTCGTTGGAGCTCCGACGAGCCCTAGCGCCCGTGGCGGCCCCCTCTTCCCCCTCCACCCCCGCCGCTTTCTTCCCAACGCCGGTGACCTAGCTCGTCGTCGCCGCCGTCTTCCCTAACTCCGGCAAACTCGCCCCCGCCCTACCCTTACCGGCCGCCTCCACCATCACCAGAACCCGAAAGCCACCGCACGACCTTCCTCACTGTCTGGCTGGCCTTCCTCTCCCCGGCCAGCCCCTTACCCCGCCGGAGTTAGAGAAGAAGGGGGTCCCCTCGCCGGAACCCTAGATCGGAGGAGAGGGGAGGAGGAGGAGGAGTATAGGACCTACCTTGCCACCGCCGCATCCCCCATGGACGGCGACCTCCCCAGAACCCTAGCGCCGTCGCCGGATCTGCCATGGACGGCGACCTCGATAGGGTGGCGGCGTGGACATGGAGCGAGGAGGCGGTGGGGGCGTGGGGAGGGAGTTCGCCATCGCGCGGGGAGGTGATGGGGGCGTGGGAAGCGAGGTGCCGGAGAGAGAGGAGTCGTGAGGTGGAAGAGAGCTGGGAGAGGAGAGAGCATGGGCGAGAGGTGCGGGGTCGGCGCGCATGCACATGCACGAGCATCTGCGCGCTCGGACACTAGCATTTTTTAGGTTAGTCTCTATCTTCATTTGAGATAATTGCGCTAGTACGTATGGCTAGTTTTAGGACAACTGGATGTGTGTGTCTACGGTGTTGGCCCGAGCAAATCCCATCTCTTGCGTCCGACCGGAGTACCAGCATCACCCGAGAAGGCTACCTACCTAGTAATCTCGCCGCCGCTTCCACGCTCTCGGCTCTCCTCGACTCCTCCGCCCGTGCTCCGCTCACCATTCCTGGACCTCGGGGTTTAGGTCCCCCTCTCGGCCTTGACCTCCGAGGTGCCGGTCGGGTTCGTGGCCTCCCGCACCACGAGCGAGAAGCCTCTTACCTCCACATCAGTGGGCAGTGGCCACAGGGGCACCACCTCCACGACCTCCTTCGTCTGGCTCCAGCGCTCCCTCACCTCCGCCGCCACCAGGCACCAGCAAGATGGCGGCACGGCGCTTGGGCTCCGCTCCTCCGCCTCCTGCAAGTCACTCTGGTATGAGGCGGTTGCGAGGGCTTGCGAGCTCGCCCTACGCCTAGGTCGCCGACGAGGAGGTTCTTCTCCGCCGATTTGGTTGGGTTCGCTAAGATCCTCGAGCGCTCCTCCACCAAGCCCCGTCTCCGCCCATCTACGACGCCTCCACCGCCCCTCTGCGAGCCTCTACGCAGCCATCACTGAGTTCCTGCGGCCCCAATAATCTTACTGCGGCAATCGAGGTAAATCATACAAGTACAATCTCAGTTGAGATGCTGCTTGATTATAAATCTGTAGCCGATTTTTTTCTGTTCGTTTTGGTCTGTGTGAATGTGCTCTGTTAAATAAAATTTGCTAGTTGTAGATTTGTGCAATTTTAATAGGAACAATGTATACTGCAAATGATTGTTCGTTTTGATCTGTGTGAATATGTTCTGTTAAATAAAATTTGCTAGTTGTAGATTTGCTCAATTCTAATAGGAACAACATATGCTCCACATGATTGTTCCGTTTTGAGTCTGCATGTTCCGCCAAGCGGACGAGGAGGATCCTTCTCTGCAATTGCCAATTGATTCTAGGCCTGCTTTCTCTTCTCATTCTTATGTGCATGTGTCTTTGTCGAAACAAATAGTGATCAATAGAGATTGGTTTGTTTTTTATTTGTACTGGTAATTAGAAGAGATAGTCTGCAATATTTACAGTGGTAATAACTTAATGGCAAAATGAAGTATCTCAACACAAAGAGCAATTATGTTTTACACTCTCCCTAACTAGCATCCATGTGACACTGCGTCAGCGTGTGCGGACAATGTATCAAAACTTAAGTTAAAGCTGAAGTTAGCCGGACAGTGTTGCCAATTTATTTGCAAGCAACAAGGAGCTCCCAGCTGACTTGAGCTTTATGCTAGGTTTTACACTCTCGTAGATTCATGCTTTCCTGCTTTTTTATTTGATTTTGCACAAGGTGATGTAAAAAGGGAGAAATAATAGTCTTTTATGATATGCAGGTGCAGATACCACACATCTTATAGGTGACTTCCATCCATTGCTGATCTGCGTTTCTGGGAATCCACGTTCTTACTCCTCTAGCTAGCAGTAGAACCGGATATATTTACATTCCCAGTGTAAGCATGCCATCTTGATCTGATGGAAAAAAAATAAACATTATGTGTTGACCAGTTCAGGAGATGCAACTCTAGACAACCAGTTCAGGAGTTAGTATCCTTTATTATGTGTCGACCTGTAGCAAGAACTTAATATCTGTTTACATGAACCTTAATATCGCATTCTATGCTTGAATACCAAGATATGTATTTCCTTTTGCTTGTTTGATTTGCATTACGAAACATCTCATATCGTTAGTATGGGCAATATAATAGTGAGTGTGAGACCTGTAATTAATGTGGATTCTCTTTGTGTGGTGTTTTTTTTTTTTTTTTTTTTTTTTTTTTTTTTTTTTTTTGGGTTATGTTGCCTACTTCCACTTTTGTTCGCTTAGTGTCGACCGTAAGCTGCATCTTAGAAAATTGTTTTTTGCCGTTCATGTCTACAATGATTAAGGTGTGTTGCTGCAACCGCATTTACTGCTTTGTTTTATATTTTTAAAGCAGGTAGCAATATTTAAGGGAGAAGCGACGGGGAGGAGAAGAGAGGTTGAATAATTTTTTGTTCGCTTAGAGTTGACCGTAAGACTCAGGTACATCTTAAGAATTTTTTGTTTGTAGCTCATGTCTACATTCTACAATGATTAATTGTGTTGCTACAACCACATTCACTTTAATGTACATTTTCAGGTACATGTAATTGCTGTGCTAATACTCTATTGTCATTCTCGCTTCCCTCTGAACAGCCATCGTCATTAATAAGCTTCACCATTTCGATCTGCCATGGCCACCACATCCGTCAAGGTTGCCCGCCTCACCACCTTTGGGCTCTTCTCTCCGACTCCGTCCCCATCTGGTCCGAAGTCCACCAAGCACAGAGCTAGAGCCCCACCACCCATCTCCATCTCCATGGATCCGGCCCTCGTGGACCCAGTCCACCTCCAGGCCCTTATGCTTGCCTGCGCCCACTCCTGCGTGCTCCGTCTCTCGCCGGTACTATCAGTTTCCGCCATTGAGCCGGTCGACCTCAGCAAGCTCCGGACTGCCCTTGCGCACAGCTTCGTCGTCGTATCTGTCTTTTGCGGCACTAGGTTCTTGATGCACGATGGGGAAGGGGAGGGGGAGGGACAGAGATTCTTGGGCTTGGAGCTCGGGCTCGCTCATCAGGGGGAGCTGCGGCTTGTCGGATTCGGGCGCGCCGTCTCCGACCTCGGGCTCACTGCATCGGTCCATGACGTCGTGGTAATCTTCTCTTTTGCAGTGAAATTGACCATGGGAACGAACCCGTGTATGGTAGAACTGTGTGAATCCCCTACGTTTCTATTCTGTTCTTGATAACCTCATAGACATTAACTTGTTTTCCATCTGAAATTTCTTGCAAGATTCTAATCTTTTTCTTTTGCATTCATGAAGACATTCTGGATATAATCTTACTTATATGTGCAGTGAAATTGACCATGGGAACGAACCCGTGTAGGGTAGAACTGTGTGAATCCCCTACGTTTCTATTCTGTTCTTGATAACCTCATAGACATTAACTTGTTTTCCATCTGAAATTTCTTGCAAGATTCTAATCTTTTTCTTTTGCATTCATGAAGACATTCTGGATATAATCTTACTAGTATTAGTATATGTTGAATGGTGGATGCTACATTGCTACTATGCTAGAGAAACTGTTTAGTTGACAGAATACCATGGACCATTAACCAAAACAAGGCCATGTCTGTTTCAGTTTGCAGATTGTGGATTTTGGCCTGCAGGTTGTTACAATCTACAAGTTGCAGAATGCAATCCACAATTTGCAAGACAAACAAACAGGACCTAAGAATACATAGCCTTGTAGAAATAAACAGTGATTTTGTGGCAAAAGTTGCAATATAATGCCTAATGATTGGAAAGCGAAGTATAGAAGAATAAACTTTCTGCGTTGATGTACTTCTTTCCGTGCTCTTGTGTCAAGATCGTGTTAGCTTTTACAAAATGTAACTGAACTTCTTGTGCATTTATGTTGAAATTTCTAAGTAGCATCAAGTGCAACTTGCCAAGTCTATTTTGAATTAATTGTAATGGAATTTTGGGCATTAAAGTGTGTAACACCTAATGACTAATGCAGCAGTGTTCCTTTGCTATCTCCTATTTATATTCCAAAACAGGGAAAAAAAACTTAAAGCCCTGTCACATGTGTTCATATAACTATTTTCACTGGCTTACAGGTACATCCATCACTACAGAGGAGAGGAATTGGCCGAAAGATAGTGAACAAAATTACAAGGTACTTTATGATTTTACCATAAAAAAATGTTCTACATGATCTACTAAGTAAATTGTGCAAACTAGCAACACCATCAGTGCATCATGTTCCTATTACAGATGCTTTTGATCACATTAGTATTATAGGGGTATGAAGCATAACTGGTTGTTGCCTACAGAAACTGAATGATTTTTCTAACCATATATGTGTTCGACTCAAAAGATCAAATATTTTGAATCAAGTAATTGTAGGTGAAAAATGAATACATGCAGTTTAAGATGATTCAGCGATTAGTAAAAATATTCGTAATCTGTGGTAATTGTTTTCTGGTAAAAAGTTGTGCTTCATCTGATACATTGCTTGAAAATATCTGCAGGGTACTTCATAGCAGAGGTATATATGACATCTCTGCATTATGTACAGAAAAGGAGAGGTATGGCATTGTTATCTAGTTTTGCAGACATCATGTGGGTTTCATTGTTTTCTGCAGTTTTAATGCCATACCGTTATCACTCTATGTGGAGTGCTTAATCTCACCAATATATGATGATATTTATTCATATTTTATCGTTCCTTTTGTAGGCCCTTTTTTGAAGCTTGTGGATTTGGTGATGATATGATGGGTTCAACAACAATGTTGTATACTAGAAAAGCACACAGATAGGGTTCATTAAAAAAAATTGCCAATTGGCATAATGTCCATGGTTCACACGATTACTTATCTGTTGGTCTTCATTGCTGATATTTGAAAGCATTAATGCCAGAGAAGGGAGTTATGAGATGCAACAGTTATGTCAATGTTCACACCTATTGGAACAAATAACCAAAAGAATTGGGGAAGCCATTTCATTCCATGTTAATGTGTGCAAAATTAGCTTCTCAAAGACTCAAATGTGGCAAAACGCAATACAGCGAATTTTCCCACTTCCTGATGGCCCAGCCGTGGACGTGTGTGGCATTGGGTGCGTAATGGCAGAGCTTGTGACCGGTGAGACTGTTCCAGGCGCAGATACAGCATGAGACGACTGACCTGTTGTGCGAGTTGTGGGGAAACTCATCCGGCGTGGTTCGCGGATTAATTGGAGGGTGGGCGTGAGGTGCTGGCAGGCGTGCTAGCTTCGATCTATCATGTAAAGAGGCGCAAGGTGGCGAATGCACTTGGCCACTGTGGTTAAGCTTCAAAGCACCCTGGTTCATGATTTTGTTTAGTTATTACTCACTCCATTTCAAATTATTATAAGCTTCAAAACATCGACTTGCTAGTAGCCCGGGTTTTTTTTTTTTTTTTTTTTTTTTTTTTTTTTTTTTTTAAGTATTGTAGTACCAAGGGAATATGAGCCTGTTCCACGGAACAATTTCCAGCTTCAACACATACAGAGCGTGCTACGGTCCAATAAAGAGGAAAACATGACTGTCGGTGAACATGGAAAGTTCAACTACAGTACATTTGCAATGGTGTTCACGAAAACTTCTGATTTGACCTGGACCAGATATATTGGAATCAGTACGCAAATTTTTTTTTTCAGCTTTTCTTTTGATCAATCAGCGCTTATTTTCAGCCACGAAACAGTATTTTTCTCTCGCAACAAATCAGCACGAGCCAAAATCTGCGCTTATTTTCAGCCAAAAGAACATGCTGTTTGCTGCCTCCATATTTTTAGCGTGGACATCTGTGTGACCATGATGGCAAGAGCGATATGGCTCTGTTTGGTTGGCTAAATTATACGGCTGGCTGGCTGATTGTTGTGAGAGAAAAACACTCTTGAATGGCTGGCTGATGCTGGTTGGTAAGTTCAAGCGAACAGAGCCTGACGAGAGAAGAGGACTTATAAGCAGCTTTCCTCCCCAACCACATTAAGCATTTTGATTCACTTTTAGATTCCAGTGAACCATAAAGTTTTTGACCCTATGTCTAATTCCGAAGCTTCAGCGGTGGATTCACGAGCCCAATGAGTTGGTCAATGGGATTCGCTTTCAAATTGATCCCTAGTTGAAGGAGGGTCAGAACCTAGAGATAAGAGTTGTTGTAGACAGAGGGATGAGCCTGTCGAGTAACAAGAATCAGTCCTCGCATTTCTACTATTAAAGGTAATAAGACTGCTCCCAATCTTCTAATTCTACTACTCCAGGGTTGATGCATATCGCCCGGAGCTCACAGCTGTGCTGAAGGCTGGCCTAATGCTCAGTAGAATGCCACCGACTCAGGTAAAAGGATTTTTGAGCCGCTCCAGTTCTTCCTGAGTATGCTTAGTAAAACTCAGAGCTGCAAATTAATTTACAGGACAAAAATGTTGTATGTAGAGACGCTTATGTAAATCCTTGCTTATATGAGTGCAGTTATAATCTGTGAAACTCCTAGAAAACAATGTCGAAACATCGGAATGAATTATGCTCAGGGTTAGGCTTATTATTAAGGTGAAAAAAATCGATCTTAATTCAAAGTTGTTGAGCCAACATTATACTTCAAAACACCCGAAGTCAAACCGGGCTCCATGGTCTCTTTTCGCTTATGCTGAAAATAATCATTTATTTTGGCTTATGCTGATTTGATATGAGAGTAAAGTACTGTTTAAAAATCGCTAATTTTGGTTGATAAGCTCACGTTGATCTCGAAACGGACCTGGGGTTTCAGTGGGCCTAGACGAACGAAAGCTTAGGCCTGAAAAAAAAACACACACACCCCCGCGTCGCTCGCTCAGGGCGACTCGGGCGGCGCCTCCCACCGCCGCCACCACAGGCCCTCCCCCCACGCCCGCACCGCTTGGCCGTCGCCGGAGCTCGACGCCGGAGGCCGGCCGAGAGCAAGGACGGCGGCGGCTGGGCTCTCTCTCCTCTCTCTCCCCTCCTTCCTCTCTCTCCCGGAGGAGGTCCTGTGCGACGAAGCTGCCGACGGTCGGTCCTGCTCCGGCGTGCGTGGATCCGGCGCTGCCTAGACCGGATCTACGCGGGCTAGGTGCGGCCACGTCGTTTGGAGCTCAGGGGGCGGCGGATCCGGTTATCCGGCGACCGGATCCAGTTCTCCTGCGCTCCATCTGCGCGCGACGGCGGCGGCGGTCACCGGTGGGGCCACCCCTGGCGGCCTGTCCGTGGCGTCCGGAGCGTTGCCCGCGCGTCTGCTTCCTGCCAGGGAGGCGGCCGGCCGGGAACGAAGGTGCACGCTGGGCTGCTGCTCGCGTCGGCTACGGGCGCGGCCGCGGTTGGAGCTCAGGCGGCGGTGGTTCGGCCCTCCGGCGGCTGGATCCACTTCCCCGTCGCTGGATCTCGCAACGGGCGGCGGTGACCAGCCGGGCCACCCTAGCGGCTTGCCCGCGGATGCTGGAGCGCGGCGGCCGGAGCGCGTGGCATGGGGGCTGGCTACGGCCCGCTTCGGCGTCCTAGGCGTGGCCGGGGCTCCGGCAGCCTGGACGCAGCTAGGGTCTGGCAGCGGGCTGTCCTGGTGGCCTGGGCGTGGCCGGGGGCCAGCAGTGGCCGGGGCAGCATCTTCATCAAGGCCACAATAGACAGCGGCTCCTGCGGCATGGGACCATGGTCTGCGGCTTCGGCTTTGTGCAGGGCTGAGCTCCGGACCGGAATGATGGGCGGCAACCCTCGCTTGGCAATGGCAATCGAGGCCTGTGCAGGGGTTGGGGGCTTTGGCGAAAGCCTGTCCTCTTGGGCCGATGACGGCGACGCCTCCGGGCGCCGTTACTTCCTTGGAAGCGTCCATCTTTAGCCCTCTCCCTTTGCATGGCACTTTCTTCTTGATGTAAAACCATAACCTTTTGGTTAGGCGACGACAGCGCTTGTGGCGTCGCTCACCTCGTTGGAGGCATCGCTTTTGGAAGCTCGTGCTTTGCCAGCCATAGCGGTTGCTGATAAGGTGGAGACTCAGTTGTTGATTTGGGGTTCAGTGTCCATGGGGTCGGAAGGTGTCTAGGAAGAGGACGTTGGCGCAGCGATTGGAGGGCTTGGCATCTGCTTGGTGGAGGGCGTTGGTCCGAGAGGGACCGTGTGCTTGCGGCGCCCACGAAGATGGCGAGGAGGCCGGCATGGGCAGCACCCACGAAGTTGGCGAGGAGGCCGGCGTGGGAGGTGGTGGCCAGCAGATTGCGTCGCCGAGGTGATCTGCGTGGTTTGGCGACGGGCGGTCCCGCTCAGCGGAGGCGGTTTCGGCGTAAGGAGGTTTTCTAACTGGCAGCGGAAGGACCCATGCGACACTTCTACCTTTCATGAGCAGCTAAGTTACGGGAAACTACTGTGTATACGCCTGGATCTTGGAGGGCGGGATCGGCTCGGTGAGCGCCAGCGGCAGCTGCTCTCGCTTCGTTTTGTCAGCTTGCAGTGGACTACGACGGCTAGCCCTGCTTGGCGGTGGCTAGTAAGGTGTGGTACATCGTCTTGACAGGCGGCGCAAGCGGATCCGATTGCGGGGCAGCTACACGGCTTGCAGCGATTTTTAGCGGCTAGTCCTGCTTGGTAGCAGGCTATCTCGGTGTGGGTCTTCGTCAGTGACCACGGTGCGTGCGGTGACAGTGGTGTTTTCGCCTTAACGACCTTAGCCCTTTAGGGGTTGGCAGTGCAGTGTAGTGGTTTGGTGTTGGTGGTGGTTTCTCTTTTTTCTTCTTTTTTGAGTTGAGCTTCGGCTTGTGCAGTTCGTGTCGACGTCCCAATCCGACCGTCTTGAGTTATTTTTTCTTTTGTGAGTTTTGTTTTCTGGTGTGGATGTTGGTCGCTGTTGTTTCGTTGTGCCCATGTTGGACTTATCTTCTTTTTAATATAATTGGCAGCTCTATTCGTTTTTTTTTTAAAAAAGCTTAGGCCTGTCGTGTTCCTGTGTGCAGTGCTGCACATCATGTCAGCTGCACTTCGAGTCCAAGAATGCAGGCCTGTCAATTGGGTGCATAAATGGAGTGGATTAGATGCAGGTGATTAGGCCCACTGGAACGACAAGGTTAGATGCAAACGGCCTACCACCTATACACTGCACGCAGCTTGAACAGAGGGCCATTTCCAACTCGTGCTTCCAGTCCAGCAACGATTATCAGTGAAGAATAATGGAACCAGTCCAGTCCAGCGTCCCACGAGTCCATTCTGCGTTCATCATTCCTCGGAGAATTTAACTTCGTCCCATACTGGAGAGGCACACTACCGCGACTATGCTAAAATGGACGGCCATGCGCAGTGAGGGCGTGCCGCATGAAGGCACACCCAGAGGACGAGGTCGTCCCATCTCGTGTGCTGGTGGTATGGTGTGCGGAATGCACATATAGCAAAACAAAAATGCTTGTGTCTTGTCACCAGGACCCTATATTCTAGGCGTATGACACATACGCTAGTGCAATTATCCTAATTTTTATTTTTATGCCATTCTACTAGCGCAAAGATCAACCACGACCATCTTCGTCATCTCGCCATCTTCTTCTTATTTGGTCTTCATCCTCTTCTCTCTCATACTTTTTTTATGCCCCTAAACCAGGGCCCTTTACTAGCGCAAAGACCAATCACGGCCATCTTCATCATCTCGCCATATTCTTCTTTGGTCTTCATCCTCTCCTTTCTCACAAGCTTGCCTCCCCCACGCCAGAGTCATCTCCAACACTAGAGAAGTTAGTCCTTGTACCTTCCCCACAACTGCCCCGCCAACAGCCATCTTCTTCTTTGGTCTTCAACAACTACTCTCTCACACGCTGCGCCAGAGTTATCTCCAACAATGGAGAGGACAGTCCTCGTACCTACCACACAACCACCGCTAGTGCTAAATGCTCCTCTCTCACATTTATGCGTCTCCTAAACGGCCATTTATCCCTTTCAAACACCGTGTAAAATGCTACATGATGGTACACCATTTCCTTTTAATCATCCGTTTAACCCAAATAATGGCTAAACATAAGGTGACCGATTGTTTACCCGTTTAAGAAAACACTTTAAATCTCTATTATTTTCAATAAAAAAGTATTTGTTTATAATGTATACCATATGTATGTGTTTCAAAGAAAAAAAGACCAAGCTCAGTAGTTTTCCGTCTATGTACTATTTACCTAGTTCCACATGTATTGGAGAATCACTATTTTGCAGGACTTATACATGAATACAGTGGAAAATACGGGAAATGACGCAATCCAGAAAGCCTATTCGCTCAGCCCAAACCAAGAAGCCAAGAGAATCCCAAATGACTTCGCATATCTGGGCCAATAACTGACTTAGGAGAAGTCCACATACATCCAGGAGACCACCACATGAAGTCGGTGGCGAGATGGGCCAGCAGGGGGCGACAACTTCCATGGGGCGCCTACCCTAGGACCACTGCCTCTCGGGACCGACTTCGGCGTAGTAGTTTACTCGGTGCTTAAAGCAATTTCGATGGTTATCATGTAAATCTCGACCCGAACCGACCTTTAGTTAGTATAAATAGATGCCCAGAGCTTGCCTCTCAAAGAGGACACAACATCAACCAATACCATGTCAGAGCTCTCTAGTTTTTAATTTACTTATCTAGTAGTTTAGAGTAAGGCGCTTCATTGTAAAGAGAGGAAGAACATCTTGGCATTTTTTTGTATGAGAAATACATCTAGTTCCATCATGTTCTTATTCTTTACTTATCAATATAGAAATATTCTTGATTTAGAGCTAAGTTCTTATGTTATGATCTTTATATTAGAACTAGTTCTTAGTTCTTATATCTTGATTAGAACATCTAGAACTTTGGTCTTAACTAATCATGTAATTAATCTAGATGGAACTAGAGTTAAGCTTAGATGGTGTTTCATTACGCTTTTGGGTGTGCACATATCCTTTACCTTCGGTCCGTAGGGTCGGGGACCCAGAGGGATATGTGTAGTTTTCTTTGTATGCGAATATGGTGTTCGGGTATTAGGGAACTGGTGAATGCATTTCATACTCCACGGTTGAGGTGGTAGGCGGCTGGTGGTGACAGCCCTGGCCGTCCATTGTAATCCTCCACGTCCTAGTATAGTGTAGGAGTACGTAAATTGTCACATGAGGTTGTTGGCAGACCAGTAGTCAGTGGCCTCCTGATCCATCTAATACTTAGACCTAATTCTTGTTCATATTAATATATGATCAATTGTAATTTTGAACATAACTATATTAAGATACTGCATTGCTCCATAGTATGTTTATTCTTTTATTCTTTATTTTCTCTTTCTTTTATACTAGAGACACATTCATATGTTTATGTTCCCACTATCTTTAAACCATGATTATATTACCCCTACTATGAACAATTGATTATTATGCACTTATATTATCTTGACCATATTCATACTAGATCATCATGCCTTCCTTTGGAAAAATATAAATAACGATACCCTGAATACTTCTACGTGAAATGCTACAATGATAATTCCACGCCCTTGTGGAACTTTTTTCTATGATAGACAAATCTGATGTCCACGACTTTTGCACGCACTCATCTGAATGATAGATATTTTGCTCCTACAACCCTGTCCATGAGAAATAGGTCGCGTACTTGTCAGCTAGGATAAGGGTTGGTTCACAACATCAAAATTCAGCACGATGACGTTGTCTTAACTTTAGATTTTCACATCTTTGACGACATAGACTTTAGTATGCTAATCGGGCATCCCCTGGAGAAATTTCTCTCCAATACAACAAGAACTGGGGAATTGAATGTTAAGCTAGGGAGGAATGATTATTCCATACCTTTTTATCGCGCTAAAAACTCGATGGCAGACCCTCTCCCCTATCCTACCCTGCCCGAGGAGGTTATGTCGGTTTCACCTTTTGAGCCTCCTGAGTCATCCTTAGAAAAAGATGCCAACTTCTTCGTAGAAGAAGAGGATGACCTAGGAGAAACCTTTGACCTTCCTAAAGAGGAAGTGCCGACTCCACCTCCCGTTGAGCTAAAAACCCTGCCCAAAGGACTATGTTACGTTTTTCTAAATGGCAACAAAAGCACTCCCGTCATCATTAGTGACAAGCTTTCAGATGAGGAGACGGCTAGACTTATTGCCATTTTAGAAAAACATATATTGGTCTTTGGGTATTCATTGCAAGATCTCAAGGGGATTAGCCCAACACTCTGTACCCATCGTATCCCTATTGACCGTGCGAGCACACCATCACACGAACCGCAGCGTAGGCTCAATAATGCGATGCGGAAAGTTGTGAAGAAGGAAGTCCTTAAACTTCTTCATGCCGGGATCATTTATCCCGTACCACACAGTGACTGGGTTAGCCCCGTCCAAGTGGTTCCCAAGAAAGGAGGAATGACGGTAGTTGAGAACGCTAAGAACTAGCTCATCCCACAACGGACCGTCACAGGATGGAGGATATGCGTTGACTACAGAAAACTCAATGCGGCAACACGAAAGGATCACTTCCCATTGCCCTTCATTGATGAGATGTTAGAGTGATTGGCGAAACACTCTTTCTTTTGCTTCCTTGATGGGTATTCTGGTTATCACCAAATTCCCATCCATCCTGACTATCAAAGCAAAACAACCTTCACATGCCCGTATGGAACGTATGCGTATAGAAGAATATCGTTTGGGCTATGTAATGCACCCGCTTTGTTCTAACGTTGCATGATGTCCATCTTTTCAGAAATGATTGAGGAAATCATAGAAGTTTTCATGGATGATTTTTTAGTCTATGGAAAAACTTTTGATCATTGCCTCGAGAATTTAGACAAAGTTTTGCAAAGATGCCAAGAGAAGGACCTGGTGCTTAACTGGGAAAAGTGCCACTTCATGGTCCGCGAAGGCATTGTCCTCGGACATTTAGTGTCTGAAAGGAGGATATAAGTAGATGAAGCAAAGATAGAAGTTATTGAGCAACTACCTCCCCCTGTGAACATCAAAGGGATCTGTAGCTTCCTAGGCCATGCTGGGTTCTACAGGCGTTTCATCAAGGATTTTTCACAGATCGCTAGACCCTTGACTAACCTGTTAGCAAAAGACGTACCTTTTGAGTTCACGGATGAGTGTTTGAAAGCTTTTGAAACCATCAAGAAAGCACTCATCTCGGCGCCCATAATCCAACCTCCGGATTGGCAACTACCCTTTGAAATCATGTGTGATGCTAGTGACTATGCTGTTGGTGCGGTCCTTGGCCAAACCAAAGATAAGAAGCATCACGCGATCGCTTACGCTAGCAAGACTCTAACAGGACCTCAGCTTAACTATGCCACAACCGAGAAGGAGCTCCTCGCAGTAGTTTTTGCTATCGATAAATTTAGATCTTACTTGGTGGGAGCAAAGATAATTATTTATACTGATCATGCCGCTTTAAAATATTTGGTCACCAAGAAAGATGCTAAACCTCGTTTGATCCGCTGGATCTTGTCATTACAAAAATTTGATATTGAAATAAAAGATAAGAAAGGAGTAGAAAACACTGTTGCTGACCATCTTTCACGTATGCAAGTTACTAACATGCAGGAACAGGAGATCAATGACTTCTTACGAGACGACATGCTCCTCATGGTCACCGACACAAACCCGTGGTATGCAAACATCGTGAATTACATGGTTTCAGGGTACGTACCCCCGGGCGAATCCAGAAAAAAGCTAGAATATGAAAGCAGACGTCACTTATGGGATGAACCCTACCTGTACCGGGTTTGTGCCGATGGACTGTTGAGAAGATGCGTGCCTACTGCCGAGGGTGCACAAATCATTGAGATGTGTCATGCAGCACCATAAGGGGGCCATTATGGAGTTTTCCGCACACAAGCCAGAATTTGGCAATGCGGATTCTATTGGCCAACAATGTATAATGACACCAAAGAATTCATCCGAAGGTGTCGACAATGTCAGCTGCAAGGCAACATCAGCTCCCGCAATGCCATGCCCCTTCATTTCAACCTCCAAATTGAAGTCTTTGATGTCTGGGGCGTTGACTTCATGGGACCATTCTAGAAGTCGGGAGACTGTGAGTACATCCTAATGGCAGTAGACTACGTATCAAAATGGGTCGAAGCGCTACCCTGTCGAGCAGCAGATGCAAAACATGCAAGAAAGATGTTTCATGAAGTGATCTTCCCC
This sequence comes from Eremochloa ophiuroides, assembly GCA_038502445.1. Classification (NCBI taxonomy): domain Eukaryota; kingdom Viridiplantae; phylum Streptophyta; class Magnoliopsida; order Poales; family Poaceae; genus Eremochloa; species Eremochloa ophiuroides. The sequence goes on from JAHLJS010000009.1 coordinate 39,490,136, forward strand.
CGCTTTGGAACACCTAGGATGGTGATAAGCGACGGGGGCTCACACTTCATAGACAAGACTTTCAGAGCATTCCTGCGAGAGCTGGGAGCCAAGCACAACGTAGCTACTCCTTATCATCCCCAAACCAGTGGACAAGCCGAAACTTCAAACAAACAAATCAAAAATATTCTTCAGAAAACGGTGAACGAGATGGGAAAGGGATGGAAAGATAAGCTACCTGATGCACTCTGGGCATACAGGACAGCTTACAAGACCCCCATCGGGATGTCACCATATCAGCTGGTCTATGGAAAAAGTTGCCATTTGCCTGTTGAGCTTGAACATAGAGCTCACTAGGCAATAAAAAGCTGGAATATGGATCTCAAGACAGCTGGTAAACATAGGCAGAAACAAGTCGCAGAACTGGAAGAATGGCGGGAAAAAGCCTATCATAGTGCCAAACTGTACAAAGAAAGAACAAAGAGATGGCATGATCGAAGAATCCAGCACAGAGAATTCAAATTAGGCGATAAAGTTCTGCTCTTCAATTCAAGAGTCAAATTGTACGGGAAAGGTAAGCTCAGAAGTAAATGGGACGGACCTTATACCGTCATCAACATATCATTACATGGAGCAATCATAATAGAAGACGATAACGGAAACATCCATAAGGTAAACGGTCAACGTCTCAAGGTATTCCTTGAACCCGAACCTAATTTTATTGATTAAATAAATATAAATATCTTTTAAAGAGTTTACTAAAAACTTATAAAAAAATATACATATATAACAAATAAAACAAACATATCTATTACGTTTACATTTTGCTATTTTATAAAACATTGGTGTTGCATTTATGATATATCTAAAAATTTCTATGCTCTTTCCTTGTGTATACATATATCTTCTTGATCATAGGTATGTTCTCTCATAAATGCATGATAGTGTAATCTTGAGCATTATTTTTAAAAATATCACACCTTATCACATACACCATCACATTGATCCGCTGCACATCAAACTTGATCGTAATCGGGATAGAGATCTACTCAATCAGCAAGATACGTGGGCAAAAGACGGAGGCTGGCAGGCGGACCCAGGGGACCGACCGCCCTCGGGACCGGCCGCACCCCTAGCTGGCTCAATCGGAGCCAATCTTTTTCGTACCTCCCTCTGATCGCTCCAGCATCGCGTCATGGTTACGATCACCTTGTTTCCTCAACAGAGACCACGATAGAACCTATATAATCATCACAAAGGCCTCTCCTCTCTTCACACGAAACCATTCTCCTCTCCCTATTGCAAAGGTTGCTAAGCTCTCCCACCTACAAAGTTTTGACCATGTCTAGCTATGCTCTTTCGCTGATCCAAGCTCCTGGTTCCATAGCCAACCTAGACATAGCACCCTATCAAGAGAATTCCTTTGTGAGAGATGAAGCTCATGCCATAGTAGAGAAGCCGCTAGCCTTTCTACCACCCCCTAGCGATAACTTCAGCAACATATCAAGCTTGAAGTCCACGGCACGTTCCCGTGCACCCGAAGGTGGTGCCAAGAAGAAGAGTACTGCTACCCGACCAACTACCGGCGCTTTAGGCCTCAAGAGGAAGACTCCTAGTAGTAGCGGGCTTAGCAAACGTGCTGCCATGATGCCCTCTACCTCCAGTTTACCTTCCCTGTCGTCTCCCGCTAAGGATAGTCGCTCTTATACCATTAGGGGAGTACGCAAACCCGATGGAGGGTACGCCAAGGGTCTTTTTCGCAAGGGTGAAGCTCCCTCTAGCAATCCGGCACCCTCTACTGAACCTTCCGGCACCAAGCGCAAGTTTGTAAGGAAAATAATTAGGGAGCAGCCTAAGGGTTTCTTTAGCGATAGTGAGAATGAGAAGCCTCCTAAGGGGCCCACCATCGCCTCGCTCAATGCTAGCATCAAAAGCACGCGCCTGAATGTTGTTAAGGCACAAACTCGCATAGCCGAGGCTCATCTCAGTGTAAAAGGTCTTAGGGATGAATTAGATGAGATGCGCCGCGGCTATGGAGAGCAGCTGCGTAGGATCGCTAAGGCAGCAGGAGTTGAGCACGTTCTCTAAATATCTTTAGAACGCTCCTGCTACACAAATAATTAGGCACACATTTTTTCTCTTCATGATCTTTTATTTTCCAATCATGTCCCTTTTCAATGTAATGTGCCTATTTGACTTATCAATGGACTAGAAGTTTTTTATCTTTATATATATTGCACACTTGTTTTCTCTATATATTGTGACTAATCAAGACAGGAAAGAAAACAAGTGTGGGGGAGGACTCTCCAATTCAAACTGCACAAAAGAAAAAAATTAGAATTCGGTTTGTGCAAATTTCTCCTCTCTCTCACTAAAAAGTTTTTAAGATAAAATTTAAATTGATGACTCCTTCATACTCAATCAAAACATGTCTTCCTACGTTCAAAATGTTTGCATACTTTTTATTCCCTGCTAATATTCCTACAGATTTATGAATACTATTTAGGGACCCTTTTTTATCTAAATAATTGACGGGTGAGATATAGTAGGATGACATGATGCTTACTCATTATTGCAAAGAACTTGGGATTTATTTTACAAAAATTCAATAGCATACTCCTTGAATGATTAACAAATACCTACCAAGGCCATATATGATTCTTTATGATGAAACCTTCCACATATGCCACTTACTTTGTGTTGAGTTTGGTCAAATTTTGTGACCGCTGTTCAGAGATGTTTTATGCTCCCAAGATCAGAATTCACATGCACCCACCAAAAGACAATTCTCACCCTGAGAGTTGCACAAAACATGCATCCATCCATCCACAAAAAATATGCCAACTCTTACACTAGGAGTTGCGCAGTTTTCTCCACCAAATAAAGTGTTGTTTTCATCCTAAGAAACACGCATTCTTGATGCAAAACTTTACTCATCCATCATGATATCTCAAAATATGTCATATGCCAATATGGGACTATGCTAAAAAAAAGAAAGAGGGAAGAGACTATGCCAAGGGGCATCAGAAAATAAGCGGGGAAGAAGATTTCAAAATACCCGTTCAAAAAAAAAGAAGAGAGAGAAAATCATGATGCATAGAGTATCAAAAAAGATTTAGAATTAGGTTTCCACCTTCATATTCTCCACACACATGCACATTCTGATCTAGGAATATGACGCACTCTCTCCGGTATGGTCTGGGGTTCGACTCGACAACATATACAGGGTAAGTGTGCCTCATTATTTCCATTCCTACCTAAAAACTCCAGATAAGCCTTTTTAGAGGTAGGATGACCATGTGAAGGTATTACCTTTTCATGCCTTGGTGAAGAACCACTCACATACATGAGAGATTCGAGAGAATCATTCAAGGTGCATGAGCTATTTTTATGTTTTCACAACCTTGCAAAAACCCAAGTTTCTACGCAAGGACAGAATAAGAGGATTTGAATCCAGGCTATTCCATTTTTCAATTACCTAAGATAATCTGGTAGACACCTTGAAGTTCATAAATCCAGGTGAAGCTTGGACTAACCTGTATACAGATCTTTTTGAATAAGGAAAATGAACCCTTTTTGGTCCTTAGCACTTTACTCGAGGACGAGCAAAGGATCAAGTGTGGGGGAGTTGTTGGCGGTATTTAGTAACTAAATTCTATCATCATTTTAATACTAAAAATAAATATAAGGTAGGTTTTTTATCTAACCTTTCCATGAGTTTTGTCGTATATGTAACTTGCAGGTCAGACACGTGGAAATACATAAAATTCACAAGAAAGCGCACTACCGGAAAGCATATTCAGAAAAGGCGCAAAAACAAGAAAGCCCACCTAAGAATTGAACTGGATCCATCCGTAACCACGGGGGAGGTCCAGGCCCAGGGAGAAACCGACCACCCGAAGACGGTGGCCAGCGGGCCCAGCCCGGGGACCGACCGCCCCCAGGTGCGGCCGCCCCCCTGGTAAGGCCTCCCGGGCCCAGTCTTCAGAGGTGGTGCTCTAGGCGGTATCCCAAAGGCGGTTTCACCTCCTTCCAAACTTAGCTACGCTGGAACCGTCCTATGAAGCTATAAAATGATGCCCCCACTCCCTCCATCAACACAACTTGATACAATAGAGAAGAAGAAGGGAGTGCCACAATTTTCCATTAGTTTAGCTTCGAGAGAGGGAGAGAGATAGAAGCTTGAGAAGTGAGAGGGGGGTCAAAGCAGTTCTACCCTCGGGTGGACGAAGTGCCGGACCTGTCGGCTCTCACATCCAACTTGTACCTCTACAACCATCTTGCTACTTGAAGTAAGAGGTTTGTGATACATTCTAGTTTTGATCCATTAAGTGAGTTACTTTTACAAAGCTACTTGTTTGTGGGATCGTCGCTCGTCCTTGAGACCGGTGCTCTAGTAAGAGGACTCTTGATAAAGACGGAAGTTCTGGCCATCGCTAGAGTAGTAGGCGCCTTCGTAGACGTGGTGTCTAAGTTGGAGTCTACCTTCGTTTGTTGCGCGCGCCCACGGGCAGAGGGGTAGGTGGCAGGTGGTGACAGCCCTGTCCACTCGTACCAGCATCCCCCCACGTTTGGCCGCGGAATAGCGCTGATACTGGTATCACTTGGCAGACCAGGTGCGTCAGTGGGCCCGAAGCAAGCAAGTAGTGGGAACGTCATCTTCAGCTAGTGTTTCCTGACTTAGTGTATCCTCTCCACCCAAGTTACCTTCCTATCTTTTCTAGGGTCAACTAGCTAAGAGACCTCTAACATAAGCCATTCCTTTGGGAAAATACGATACCCTGAATACTTCCGGGTGAAGTGCTACGACGGTACTTCTGTGCGCTTGCGGACTTTTCTGTTGTCGCTAAGAAGCGCCAACAGAGGGTCAAGGCCCATATGAGCCTCTCTCTCTAGGTCAAGCAGACGCTCTCTCTCCTGTGCTGAGACTGGAGTGGCACCAGTCACAAGACCACCCCCTATGTCCACCTCTCTCTGCTCGCTCAGCTGCTGCTGCCACTGCAAGAGCCTCCTCTGCCTCTCTGTCAGCCCTGGAGCGCTTCTTCTTCTTCGGCTTCTCAACCACCGGCCTCTTGCCCTTGTCGCCACTAGGTGGGCGAGAGGGCGGTGGTGGGTCGTCCTCTGGAGGAGCTCCCGCGACTCGCTTGGTTCGGGCCATCACGCCATGAACAAGCAAGTCAAGAGAGAAGGAGCTGAAGAACTGTCACCCTCTGAACCACTGCCACTGACTCTGCTGACCACTACCACTGAGAATCTAACCACTGCCAACTGACTGAGAAGAGTGGAACTGTTACTCAGAGGCTTGGCCTCATTCCATATCCGCGGGCTTGGCCCCGGATTCAACTGTCAGTGACCCTGCTGCAAGACGGATTAGGGAGGAATATATAAGCAGTAATAATCACTAGAGAGAAGAAACCCTAATAGAAGCAAGCACAAGATAAGAATAGAGTGAATATGGCTCACTACCTTAGGAGAGAAACAGACCCTGTGAAGAGATAAGGCAGCTTGACGGGGCACCACAAGCAAGATGAAGACAAGCACACTGCACAAGCACAGAGCTTGTATCAAAGACGAGGGCTATGAACATGTAATGTGTAATGTAGCAGGAACTAGGGTTTGAGGGTAAAGAGGTATACCACTCGTTGACGGAGACTGCCCAAACCCTAGAGCTCACAAAGAAGAAATCGTAGCACGAAGAAACTGCAAGCAAGTTAATGAAACACTGGATAAGCATTTCATCGAGCACCTAGCATGCACAGTAAGGGAACGAGGTAGGATGAAGAGGAATGAAGGAGTCCTCACCACAGAAGGAACAAGGGAAGATGTTGACCGGCGGTGAAGAGCACAGGGCCTCCAAGACAAGCAGGGCTTCACCGCTGGCGGACTCCACAGGCGGGTGGCGCTTGGGCCTTGCGCGCGCGGGAAGGAGGCGGACGGCAGCGTGGGCGCTGCATGGGACCGAGGCGGAGCAGTCCAACAGCGAGGTTGCCGGTGAGAGGTGCGGCGGAGGGCTCGGCGGCTAGGGCAACGGGCGCTCGCGGCGGCGGAAACGGGCGGCGAGCGAAATCAAATGAGGAGGAGGAAATGGGCCCCGCGGTCAAAGAGGTCAAATGCGCCGGTTATAGTTGCACCAGACGCTCCAACAGTGGCACCGGACGCGTTCGGTGGGCCACCAGAGAGCGCCCGAGAGCAAAAAATTCACACCGGACGCGTCTGGTGACCACCCACCGGACAAGCTAAGTGTCCGGTGTACTCTTCCTGACCTTCGGCTTGAAATCACACAGGACGCACCGAAATCATCACCGGACGCGCTGTAAACATTGTTCCAGCGTCTGGTGCGCCTGTTGATCTTCACTGCAGAGCTGCTGCTTACACCGGACGCTGAGCAACGTCCGGTGCTGCGTCCGGTGCACATTTAAGTGCTGTTTCTCCTCTGGTCTTCACCAAACTTGTTCCCAACCAAGTTCCAACATTTTGAAGACTCAAATAAGCACTGTTTGGAACTGGTATGAGACACCTTGTCTTAAACCCTCAATTTTTTAAATATTTTGCCATAGGCATAAGTAGTTTTTATGAAAATAGGCAATAAGAACCAAGAAGAAAACGAGAAACAAACAACCTTGCATATGCAATGCAAATTCGCGTAAATTAAACTAGTTGCATGTCAAGTTTGTCCTCGGGTAAGCTTCTTCACACGCTTTTGGGCGGTTATCTTAACCGAGTTGGACAAGCCCTACGTGCAATTTAAAGTTAGACATATTTTATATTACAATGCAATGCAAGTGACAACACAAGTTCATCTTTTAGTGAAGTTCCTTAGATCAAGGCAATTGAGTTCATTCCTTAGTGTGCAAAACCGTGCCTCATCCAGGGGTTTAGTGAAGATGTCCGCCAAGTTGTCATCCGTTCTCACTCCCTCAAAGGAAATGTCACCTTTAGCAATGTGATCTCTAAGGAAGTGATAACGGATGTCAATGTGCTTAGTGCGGGAGTGTTGAACCGGGTTATTAGCAAGTTTTACCGCACTCTCGTTGTCACACAACAAAGGCACCCTTTTTAAGTTAATTCCATAATCAAGAAGGGTTTGTTTCATGTAAAGAATTTGTGCACAACAAGCACCCGCGGTAATGTATTCCGTTTCGGTTGTTGACAAGGCAACTGTTGACGGTAATTATTGTATGATTTTACCCGTCAACTAAACGTCAAATAAGGGTATAAATGCAAACACCACCATAGAATAGGGTTTTAACTCATAGAATTCCACAGTTTTGATGAATCAGTGTTTTGCAGGGGGTTATCCAGAAAAGAATCAAAGGAGGCCCACATGTCAGATTAAAATAACAAATTCCGCCGCAAAAGGAGATCAAGAATATTCTAGAAGACACCAGAGACACGCCTGACAAAGCGGGGCCCAGTTGGTAGCCAGGAGAGATCGGCCGATCTCCCTGATAGGTCGGCCGATCCCCCAGAGAGTCCTTCTCGCCTGCGTTTCGACGTGGACCCGCATCCCAAAATTTCATGCAATCCTAGCCGCCTGTTGAAGTCGGTTTGATCCAAGGGCTACGGTTCATCCCACCGGTCTATATAAGGACGCCCAGACCCCCAGGGTTTCATATCAATCAGATCACAATCAGATCAGTCATTCATCAACCAGTTCAGAGCCATAAATCCTAGAATCATTAGAGCTTCACCATCTAGAGCATAGCTACATAGGTTAGAAGTAGAAGGAAGCGAGTTCTGCTCGAGTTCCGGATCTGCCTGAAGCTAGCAGGCTTCCTGAAGCCATTGTAAGCTCTCTCTTGTATCTTAAACCTCTTTTGAGTGTTTGAGATAAAGTTGATTGACATTATTCTACTATTGATTATGTTCTCAATTATGCTATTCATTGCTTATCTAGATTGTATAATTTGCATAGTTAGGATGCATTCATATTCATACATAGGTTTGTATAACGCTCATTCATTGATATCATGGGTGGGTGATGAACAACATGTAAGCATGGTGCTTAGATGTGACTTGTCTGCAAATGCACCTGTTGGCACAAAATGTGGTTCTTGTGTCTCAACACACCAGCGAAGCCGGATATGATCTCAAGAGCGTCGGAGCTTCCAAGATCCAGCTAGCTTCAAACCCGGTCAGAGAGTGCCGATAACCCTCAGGCGTGCCAGTCAATTTGACCTGCAATTGACAAGGAAAAGATGATAGTCAGTAATCACAGGGCGGAATTAACCGGTGTGTCTAGGTAGTTCCGCCCTCCGGAATCAAATAAGAATCAACCCCGATCTACGATGCTCCCATGTCCACCGAATGACATTAAAGAGACAAAGCTTAGCGAGGCATGACGGTACTTACAAGCAAGCCTGCGTCCACCGGATGACACTCAGCCCGATTGAAGAACTCGCCGAGATCTACGTTACTCCTACTCCTAAGTTTTGGCCGGAGCCGAAAGATGTGTTGTATTGATGTGTGTCTTTTGTTACAATGGCCGGGGCTTATATTTATACCCAGGGCTTTGATAGAGTCCTATTCGAATTATAAGTCAAGACAAACACGAAAACTAACAAACTTTCCTAAATTAAAGGTAACTTGGAGCCCAATCTTTCCTTTCTTCAACGGACTCCGAACGTGATCGCTTTCCTGGCCGAAGGTCCATGCTGACGTCATCAAATCGGCTATTCGCGCCGTCTTCACCTCCAGCCCACAATCGATTCCGGGACCCGATCGACTATCTCTGCCTTGGCCTCTGTTCCCGAAAATTGGCTATCTGCATCTTGCATCGGTTATCTGCACTCAGTCCATATTTCAGTGTAAACAGCACCCTATATTCTGGGTTCTGTGGTAGATCGCGGATGTGACACTCCCGTTGAGTCCTTTGTAGTCTACACTCTGAATGTAGGGGGAGTAGGAAGTTATTATTACTTTAGAAGACTGGCTATGATCTTGATCTTCCTTAGTAATATTCCCTTAAGTATGAATATGAAGTATCTTCGCCATGATTGCTAGTATAATTGCACCAATCTAATATGTCTTTGATAGTATAGTTAGAATGACTTAGCATATCCTTATGCTTCAACCTAATCCATGCTAGTGTCTAGATAGGAAGTGCTCTAAGTGATCATTATTATGTTTATTGAATAGATGATTGATCATTATGCTTATCATACATATCATTATTATTGTGACATAACCCCTGTTCTGAGTAAATAGGTTATTCATGGCAATCTCCATATTTACATATGCATATGACATCTATCTACCTGCATCCCATTTATTGCCAACCCTTCCCAGTGGTAAAATATAAATGACAACCCGGAATACTCCTGGTAAAATGCAACAATGGTGTATATTTTATTTGTGCGCTTGCGGATACAATATGATATATTCCAGTCACTTGCAAGAAGGAAAGATCTTTTAGAATCATACTAGAGATGACAACCTAGTTACTTCTAAGAGATAGAGAAGAGATCAAGTGATTTGTAGACTAATCAGGTTGCACATTAATCTATACCTCCCATCATTTTTAGCGCCATTGCTAAGGATAGAGTCTAACTCTATTTTTAGTGGTGACGTTCAAAATGCCAACAGCAACACTATTTTGTTTCTTGGAGGACCAAGAAACTAGTGATCTTCCAAGCAAATGGCACCCTCCGGATGTGCTTTTACGGTCAATCTTGCAACCGGCATAATCCGAATTGGAATAGCCAACAAGAGTAAAGTTAGCTTCTTTAGGATACCAAAGGCCAATTTTTGGGGTGCGCTTTAGGTACCTAAGGATTCTTTTTACCGCAACTAAGTGAGGTTCCTTAGCGTTAGCTTGAAAGCACACATAAATACACACACTAAACATGATATCGGGCCTGGATGCGGTCAAGTATAACAAACTACCGATCATAGAATGATAGAGTGTTTGGTCAACCGATTTACCTCCCTCATCAAGGTCGAGAGTCCATTAGTAGGCATGGGGGTCTTGATGGGCTTGCATTGTTCCATCTTGAAGCGCTTGAGAAGGTCCTTCGTGTACTTTTCTTGCGATACGAACATCCCCTCCCTCAATTGCTTGACTTGAAAGCCGAGGAAGAATGTGAGCTCACCAATCATCGACATCTCGAACTCCTTGGACATCATGTCACCAAATTCCTTGCAAAAATCTTCATTAGTCGAGCCAAAGATAATATCATCAACATAAACTTGACAAATAAAGATGTGCCCTTTATGCTTCTTGGTGAATAGTGTGGTGTCAACCAAGCCAATTTTAAACCCCTTGTTGATGAGGAAGTCACAGAGGCGCTCATACCAAGCCCGTGGGGCTTGCTTCAAACCATATAGCGCCTTAGACAACCTATAAACATGATTAGGATATCTAGGGTCTTCAAACCTGAGAGGTTGGGAAACATAGACAAGTTCATTTATGAAGCCATTTAAAAATGCACTTTTCACATCCATTTGAAAGAGTTTTAGGTTGTGATTAGATACATATGCAAGTAGGATACGGATGGCTTCCAATCTTGCAACCGGGGCAAAAGTCTCCCCAAAATCCAAGCCTTCAACTTGGGAGAACCCTTTTGCCACAAGTCTTGCCTTGTTTCTCACAATATTGCCCTTGTCATCTTGCTTGTTGCGGAACACCCACTTGGTTCCAATGACTCTTGCACCTTTAGGCTTCTCTTCAAGTGTCCAAACTTGATTATGGGTGAAGTTGTTGAGTTCTTCATGCATGGCATTCACCCAATCCGGATATTGAAGAGATTCTTCTATGCTAGTAGACTCAATGCAAGAGACAAAAGAGTGATGTTCAATTAATTGAGCATGCCTTTGTGAACGAGTCATTACCCCCATTGAAGGAACTCCCTATTATGAGATCTTGTGGATGAGCTTGTAGGATTGGAGTAGATCTTCTATCAACCACTTGAGATGGAGGTTGTGGAGCATCAACATCTTGTGCTTGTGCCTCAACATCTTCTTGGGTGATGTGGGTATCTTCATTTGGATCAACCCCATCTTTATCTTCATCTTGAGGCACATATGATGAAGATGGTTGATTGATCACTTGTACTTCATCACCATTATCTTCATCATCTTTTGGCTTGATGTCTCCAGTTGGCATGTTCTTCATGGCCTCCCTCAAGGGTTCATTACCTACATCATCAAGATTTTCATGCTCTCCTTGAGAGCTGTTAGATTCATCGAACTCCACATCATATGTTTCTTCAACAAGGCCGGTGGCATTGCTGAATACTCTATATGTTTTGGACTTCAATGAGTAACCAACAAGAAAACCAATATCACAATGTCTTTGAAACTTCCCTAAGTGTTGCCGCTTCTTGTAGATGTAACATTTACAACCAAACACCCGGAAGTAGGAGACATTTGGCTTCTTGCCAATCAATAGCTCATAGGGGGTCTTCTTCAGCAGCCGGTGAGGGAATAGGTGTTGGCGCTTCTTAACATCAGCAGAAAAGTCCGCAAGCGCACGGAAGTACCGTTGTAGCCTTCACCTGGAAGTATTCAGGGTATCGTAATTTCCTAGAGGAACCATCTTTGTACTTAGTCTCTTAAACTAGTTTACTCAGAAGAGATGAAAGGGATAGCTTGGGTAGAGAGGTTCTTCTAAGGTCAAATGCAGATAAGCGATGGTAACTTCCCCACTACTTGCTTGCCCACTGACGCACCTGGTCTGCCAAGCAATACCAGTAACAGCGCTATTCCGCAGCCGAACGTGGGGGATGCTGGTACGAGTGGACAGGGCTGTCACCACCTGCCACCTACCCCTCTGCTCGTGGGCGCGCGCAACATACGAAGGTAGACTCCGACGTAGACACCACGTCTACGAAGGCGACTACTACTCTAGCGGCGTACAGGAACATCCGTCTCTATCGGGAGTCCTCTTACTAGAGCATCCGTCCAAAGGACGAACGATGATCCCACAAACAAGTAGCTTTATGGAAGTAACATGCTTAATGAATCAAACCAAAGTTGAACACGAACTTCTTACTTCAAGTAGCAAGACGATCGTAGAGGTACAAGTTGGATCGAGAGCCGACAAGCCCGGCACTTCGTCCGCCCGGAGGCAGAACTGCTTCGACTCCGCTATTTCTCCAGCTCTTGTCCCTCTCTCACTCCCTATACTAAATTAGCTATAAGTTAATAGAATGGAGCTTGCTCTTCCTCTCTACATTGTGGCCTCTTGTGTTGGTGAATCCCTTGATAGGTGTAGAGAGGAGGCCTCCTTTTATAGCTTGAGAGGAGGGGGTTCTATGCAAAAGGATCATCCCCACATGGAAGGACCCAAACTGACCTCTAAAGGGTGGTTTCCACTTTCCATCTGTGTTGGTCGTAGGTGGGACTGTCCTTGGGGCACCGCCCTACAACCGCCAGAAGAAAACTGGGCCCGAGAGGCCCCACCAGGGGTGCGGCCGGTCCTGGGGGCGGCAGGTTCCCTGGTGGGCCCATCTGGCCACTGCCTTTTGGGAGCACGTGGGCCTTGTCGATAGCTTCATTTTGACTGGTGATTCAGCCCAATCGGAGTTCGGATGAGTGAGTTATGGCCAAAATACTCAAACCTACTCGTGGAGTCTTAAATTGGATTCGAACTTATATATCTTTTTATTGGGAACTCCAAATAATGCAAATAATATATGCATTTTGATCAGCGTGACGAGCTCTCTGCAATGGTGTAGTCCATTTTATTATTTGAGATACTTTTATGTTGTGAAAACTCGGATATTCCTGCAACATAGTGGAAAACACCAAAACTCTGCAATGGTGTAGTCCATTTTATTATGATGTTCCACGGATTTATATTATTATTGGTGATATAAAATGTGACTTAAGGACCGCCAACAATAGGCAGTTGGAAGCATAACATGCGGTGTTGATTGCCTCCGCCCAAAACTTCTCCGGTGTGTTGTACTCATCAAGCATAGTCCTTACAAGGGTGATCAATGTCCGGTTCTTCCTTTCAACAACTCCATTTTAATGAGGTGTATATGTGGATGAGACTTCATGCTTGATCCCAACTTCATCACAATAAACTTCAATGTTTGAGTTGTCAAATTCCTTTCCATTGTCCCTTCTAATCTTCATGATCTTCACTTCAAATTTATTTTGTGCTCTCTTGGAAAACTTCTTGAATGATGCGGCAACTTCGGTCTTGTCATGAAGAAAGAACACTCAAGTGTATCTTGAGAAATCATCAACGATCACTAAGCAATAGAGCTTGCCACCAATATTGCATAAGTTGTTGGCCCAAATAGATCTATGTGAAGTAGCTCTAATGGTCTTGAGGTTGATACAAATGCCTTGGATGGATGTGTATTTGCCACATGTTTGCCCGCTTGACAAGCACTACATAGTTTGTCCTTCTCAAATACAACATCTTTCAATCCTCTCACCATTTCCTTCTTCAATAGTTTCTTGAGTGTGCTCATCCCAACATATGCAAGCCTTCTATGCCAAAACCACCCAAGAGATTGTTTGGTGAATAGACAAGTCTTCAAGTTAGCATCCTCGGAATTAAAGTTCACTAGATAGAGGTGATTGTACCGAAAACCTTTGAATATCACTTGATTACCATGCTTCTTGGAAACAACCACTTCTTCACATGTAAATAGGCATTGGAAGTCAGGATCACACAATTGCCCAATGGATAGCAAGTTGAAGCTCAATGAAGCAACTAGAAGCACATTGGAAATGGAATGGTCATTAGAGATAGTCACTTTACCAAGCCCTTGCACTTTGCTTTTTGAATTATCACCAAATATTATCTTTCCTTGGTCTTCAATATTCTCTTCTAGTGAGGTGAACATACGAGCATCACTGGTCATATGTTGAGTGTATCTACTATCAATTACCCATTGAGAGCCACCGACTCAATGACAATGGTGTTGGTGGTTGATTGCTTCTCTAGCTCTTTCTTCAAATTCTCATTCTCAATCTTGAGCTTCAAATAGTCATCATGGCAATCGGTCACCACCACTTCCTTGCCTTTGCTACTAGCACCTTGCTCAATGATCTCATCAATCAAGTCATCACATGATGTAGCTATGTCACACTTAACAACATTGTTAGTAGTATCATGTGTTTCATTGGAGAGCAAGTCATAAGCCATAGCAAGGTTATCATGATTCACTTTTACTTGAGTGTAGTCCTCTTTTAGCTTGTTGTAGCTAGTGGTGAGCTCAATGTGCATCTTCTCAAGTTTATCATGTTTTTCTTTGAGCTCCTTTATGTTGGATTTGAGCTCCTTGAGCTTGGATGACACATTTTGGTTTTTCTCTCTAAGCTCATCACTAGCTTTAGTGAATTGTTCATTTTTAGCTAAGAGGTTGCCATTCTCAAGTTTTAACTTCTTATTTTTAATTGTTAGCTTTCTTATTACTTTTGTGTAGTCATTAAGCAAGCTAGCAAGTTCATCATAGGTGGGTGAATCATATTCATTGTCACTATCACTACTCTCATCATCACTTTGTACCTTTCTTTCCTTAGCCATGAGGCAAAGGTGTGTTGGAGATGAGGGTGGTGAAGGCAGTGGAGGAAGTGAAGTCCCAATAACAAGAGCGGCCACCTTTTCTTTCTCATCATCACTTTCTTCACCGGATGACCCACTTGAAGATTCAATGTCGGTGAGCCAATCACCAACAATGTATGCCTTGCCATTCTTCTTCTTGTGAAATTGCTTCTTCTGGCCATCTCTTTTCTTGAATGGCTTGGCTTTCTTCTTCTCATCTTCACCTGAGTCACTTGAGTCATCCTTCTTGCCCTTGTTCTTCTTCTTGAATTTGTCTTTCTTTGGCTTAGGGCATTGGTGAGCAAGATGGCCAAGTTCGCCACATTTGTAACAATCCATTTTGGAGATGGGCCTTCTCTGGCTATTTGTGAAGAACTTCTTCTTGTTGGAATCAAATTTGATTCCCTTGTTCTTGAGCTTTTTGAGCATCTTGGTGGTCTTCCTCACCATGAGAGCGATCTCTACATCATCATCATCACTTTCACTAGTTGAATCATGAGAAGAATGGTTGACTTGTGATTTGCCTTTCTTGTTGGCCTTGAGAGCTAAGTCTTTCTTCTCTTCTTTCTTGGATGATGATCCATCTTGGGAAGTGATCTTCATGTACATCTCATGAGCATTGATTTTTCCCAAGACTTGAGTGGGAGTTGCACCGGAGAGATCCCCATGATGGAGCACGGTCGCAATGTTACCATACTTCTCAATAGGGAGAGCATTGAGGATCCTCCTTGCAATCTCGGCCGGAGAGATTTGTGTGAGCCCAAGTCCATTAAGCTCCTCTACAATTATATTCAAACGAGAATACATGTCATTAGCATTTTCATTGGGAAGCATTTTGAAAGAGTTGAGCTTATCTAAAACAAGGTAGTAGCGTTCCTCATGCTCACTCTTTGTTCCCTCATGGAGCGCACAAATGTCCGACCTTAGTGCATGGGCGTTTTTGTGGTTCCTCACATGGTTGAACACCTCTTTGCTAAGGCCCCTAAAGATGATGTTTTTGGCCTTAGCATTCCACTTCTCGTGTTCCTCCTTAACGGGTGTGAGGGTAGTGCCGGGCTTAGGAGTGGGGTATCCTTGTGTGGCGTCTTTATGAACACCAATGTCCACTGCCTCAAGGTATGCCTCTATTCGAATCTTCCAATATGGAAAATCGAAACCGTCAAAGACGGGAGGGGGACCATCGTGACCCCTGGACATCCTTTCCGTTGGCGGTTAAGCCAAATTAATGAGCAACAAAGCTCCGATACCAATTGAAAGGATCGAGGATGCTCAAGAGGGGGGTGAATTGGGCAACTAGTAAATTTTTCGAAAGATAATTCAACCTATCGCCATTTGCCCAACTTCACCCCACAAGTGCTTGTGTTTGATTCTAAGCCTAAAACAAGTTATGCAACCTAGAGCCAAGTCCTAACACATGATATAATACTCTAAGAAAGTAGAGAACACAAAGTAAATGCGGGAAAGTAAATGAGATAGAAATGCAAGCCGAGTTTTTCCCGAGGTATCGGAGAGTCGGCACTTCCCACTAGTCCTCGTTGGTGCACCCACGCAAGGGTGTCGCTCCTCCTTGATCCTCGCAAGGACCAAGTGCTCTCTACGGGCTGATACTTTGCCTCTCTGGCGCGGTGGGTCGCCCACAACCGTTCACAAGCTTGGCTTGGGCCACCCACAAGCTCTCTAAGTGGTCGCCAAGCCTCCGATCGCCACCAAGCCGTCTAGGTGATGCCGATCACTAAGAGTAACAAGCTCAAACTCTCATTTGACCCAAACAAGGCCAAAGAGATGGATGGATGCACACAAGTCACTCTTGATCACTCTATGGAATAAATCTCACAAGAATTTAGAATTCTCTCAACCTCCCTAGGGCTCTTGCTCTCTCTCAAGGTCTCAAGGTGTTCTCAGCTGTTAGAAGTGGCAAGAGACCTCCCATGGACGAGCACAAGGAGTATAAATACCCCCACATGAGCCCATGGCCATTAGGCACAACATAGCCTGTTTTCGGGTGCACCGAACGCTGTTAAGTTCACACCAGACGTGTCCGGTAGTTGTCCGGTGCCCCTCCAACGGCTACTGTACCTGCGCAGATTTTGAACACACCGGACGCTGGCGTTGTCCGGTGGGGCTTCACCAGACGTGTCCGGTGCTCAAAATCCCTTTCTGGAACCTCTCCGCGTGGACACCGGACACTCCCAGCTTTGTCCGGTGCAGCGTCCGGTGCTTGTCTGGTGCTGCGCCCTAACCCAGGGTTAAGCATCGGATAGCCGCACAGTAAACACTGTGCGTTCAGTGGTTCCAAACTCGCGTCCGCTGCTCTTTGTGACTGCACCGGACGCTGACCCGCGTCCGGTGTAGCGTCCGGTGCTCCTATTTGTCCCAAATCTTCGCCGAATTGACAACTTTCCAAAACTAAGATTGTTCCAAATAGTTCACCAGATCCCTCTGTACTCACTAGACCTAGGTTTGACAAGTGTGCACCACACTACCATCTCCTAGCTAAGTCTAGCTCAAGCTACCCATTCAAACCCCCCTTAATAGTACGGCCAAAGTCAAAAACAAGACCTAAGCTACTCCAAGTGTCTCTCAACGCCAAACGATACTTGAAACTAGCCTATCACCGTCTTGTCTTCCGTCCTTTGAAAACCGAAACGAATTCCATCGCTAGGGGCTTGAACCTGCATGTTATTATGACCTAACCACTAGGTTATCCTGCAAAACACACGTTAGTCATAATAACCTCCTCGTTGTCATTAATCACCGAAACCACTAGGGCCTAGATGCTACATTACCGACCGTCAACAAACTCCCCCAAGTTACCCTTTGCTTGTCCCCAAGCAAAAATGCAGGTTTAGCATAATAAGATTTGATCAGGAATTGCATCAATGTAACACTCTAGCAAGGATTAAATGCCAATCAATACTAGCTCATTGTTGAGTATAAGACAAGAAATTTATCTTTAGTCTAAGACAGAGTAGAAGGCAGATACTTTTTCCCTTGTCTTGGTAAAGGTAAACTATATCTGAGGGTTTTGAATTTTTTTGAAAAGAAACAACTTGCCTTGGTTCCTCAAGTGGTTCACTCAATCACTCAATTGTGTATGATAAACCTCACTAAGGCCAAGATATGAGCCTTCTAAATACACTTGGATCTTTGTAGGTGGATTCATAGGTATTTGGCTTGAGCAAACTTGGAATTTGAATATATTTCAAGGTTAGACTCTCAGATCGGAGGAGCAACAAGGCATACAAAATGATCAAGATGTGCATGTGTAAGTATGTTGACACCAGAAGTGGCAAACGGATATACCGCAAGCGTACGGTAGTCAATGTAGCCTTCACCGGGAGTATTCCAGGTATCGTATTTTCCACGGGGAACGTGAAGTGTTCTAACTAGGTTCAAGACCGTCTAGTGATGAGACAAAGGAGCTATGATAACTAGGTAGAGAGGTTCTTATGTAGCAAAGGATATTTGGTTTTGGTGTTCTAAGTATAAAGAGCTTAGTCAGCTCCTCCCTTCACAAGAGGCGACAGGCGAAACAGTAGGAGACAAAACCCCTACCCGAGGCGGCTATACTATTGTCTTGATGCCTTGCCGTTTTAATAACTTGTCTTACACACATGGTGGAATACGAAGACCAGACAAGGCTGTCACCACTTGCTGGCTACCACAAACAATCCGTTCGACAAGCGGCCTACACTGACAAGATATAGTTTAGACACCGCGTCTACACTACACCTACTACTCTAACCTTCGCGAAAGACTAGAGCACTTCACTAAGTAAAGCAATGTACGAGTAAAGATAGTATATACTTAAAATACCAAAACCAGAATATCAAATACTTAGAAGGACTCGAATGTAAGACTTACTTGAAGATTCGCATCCGCTGAGGTACACCTTGGAGAAGATTCCCGATAGGCCCGGGGTTTTCTCCTGAAGACTACTTAAAATACCAAAACCAGAATATCAAATACTTAGAAAGACTCGGATGTAAGACAGACTTGAAGATTCGCATCCGCTGAGGTACACCTTGGAGAAGATTCCCGATAGGCCCGGGGCTTTCTCCTGAAGATTTCCCTCACTCTCTCCCAACTAGCACAGCACTACAGCAGAGCTAAGCTACTACATAGTGTTTTCTCCTTTGAATCATGCTCTAAAGTGAAGGCCTATGGGGGGTATTTATCGGGGGAGGTGGAGTAGAGGCTACTCCATCGCCACGCCAGCGATCCGTGTGCCTCTCCACCTCTACCCTTGGATAAACCGACCTCTAAACCGCCTTTGGATGGACGCCTTGGATCAACCACCACATGGGAAGCGTGCAGGGAGTCGGTGGAGTGCCAACCGACCTAGATGGACACAGGGAGGGGTTCTACCAACCCCACCCACTAACCTGTGGGCCCAGCCTGGTCTTCTAGAAGACATACCAAGTCGGTGGAGAGAAACTGGGCCCGGGAGGCCACACTTAGTGGTTCGGGCGACCCCCCTTTGATAGGTGGGACCATCCCCCTTGCTTGTGGGCCCTCTCCTCCATCTCTAGTGTGGGTATGAAGTGGTGGGACCTCCTGATGACCTCGGATGATGGAAATGTGGGTCCATGGATCCATGTGATTTTATCTTTCACCGTTGAGAGGAAACACACTTCTGATCCGAGGGTGGAACTTGGCTTGGGAGTACTTCTCCTGGATCGTGCCATCTCACCAGAGTCCTGTGGACCCCATGCATGGTTCGGCCGAACCATGCATGTGCTTCATTTTCCCTGATCTTCCTCGTGTATGCTGATATGATTCATGTGCTGAAATGTCATGGCCTGGTGCCACCATATGTGGTTCGGCCGAACCATCTTTGGTGGAACCAAAGGTCTATCTTCTGCAGGTAGCTTCCTCATGCAATTCTAAACACAATGGTGGTGCTAACTTGCCCATGGGTGGTTCGGCCGAACCACTCATTGTGCTCATCTTTTGCACATCATCTCCAGAAGCTATGTTATTAATGACTGTGAAGTTGGTTTGTCATTTGGCCATACTTGGTTGGTCGCCCAACCTTCATATAGAGCTTCCGGATACTGAAAAGTACCTTTTCTGAGTGCCTGCAACCAAATAATGATAAGTACATGTGGAACCAAGTTATTTGTACCTAAGTCACTATGCGTTTGATGGTTTCCTTCAAGAAAGAATGCCTTGTTGACGGTTTTGATGGGGTAAAAACAGGGTATAACTACCATCAACAAAGTATTTGTGGTATTTGGTGGACTCCTTGAGACTTTTTCTCTTGTTTCTCGAGTGGAGGAAGCATGGCTACTGAATCTTTCATAACTCTATTTTTTTTACTTATAGGCATTGATTTACCCATGGGACTTTTGTCCTTCTTTTTTTTTCGAGCACTTGCTCTTCTTTTTTTTACTCAAGTATCTCACACTCTTCTTTTCGAAGACATAGAGAATCTATAACTATATATGTCTCAATGATGTATGGAGTATAGTTTGCAAAACTTCCAGTGTAGAAGTAGCAAAAAGGAATTGGATTGTGTACGTGATCTTGATCAAAAGGTATGACAAGTTTCTCTACTTAGATCAAATGAGGTCTAACAAAGCTCAAATCAACCAAGTAGCTTTTTGGTAGGGTTAAACACATTAGCAGGATGTATGTGTATTTGGCTTTTTGGTGGTAGGTATATAATACCATTGAGGAACCTTAAACAAGAGTTTATAAATATTTTATAAATCAAAAGCTAACTATAGAATTTGTTTACTCATTCCGTAGATAAGTTCAAAGATTTACTCTACTCATACTACTTCTAATCTTACAAAGGTATAAACTTAGTAAATTAGCATATACTACCCACAACAATATTGACTTTTGGATAAATTCTATTCTTAACACTCAAAACTTAATAGCATAGATTACACACCAATCTTGCAGAATATCACAGAGCAATTATTCATCATCTCCAGTTCTTAAGGTGTGATGTTGTAAGTTCAGATATCATGATGTAAAAGCTAAAATAATTCATAAGGATATAATAAAATTTAAATACATACCTTAGCGGGGAAGGTACTCTCCCCAAGCTTGCTTCTTTCTTGAGGTCGGAATTATTCTCAATGAATGCTTCCTTGCTTCATTATCATTTATGAATATTTCTTTATGTGTTTATTTTAATACTATCATTATTATAGTTATGTTTAAATGTTATTATTATTATTTTATTTATTTAATTTTTAGTTATATATTTATTTATTATTATATATATTATTATTATTATTTTATTATTTTATTTTTTCAATTTATTTATAATTATTATTTTTATATTTATTTTTTATTTTTTTACTTAACTATCTCTAATTTGTATATATTGTTACCATCATTATTATCATATAATATTATATTATTATTATTTATTATTTTATGTATTTAAGAATGCATTATATAAATTTATTTATTTTTATATAAATTTAACTATAAGACCAACTAATACAGAATAAATATATAGTCTCTTATTTATTCATGTTCGCTAATTGTTCTTCCTAGCAATATAGAGATTTATTTGTTATTATTCTCATTTTATGTCTAGACACATACTCCCTCCGTCCCTAAAAAAGTGTCGTTCTCGCTTCTCGAGAAATATCTTTGACTAAATTTATACTAAAAATTATTAATATTTATAATACATAATTAGTATCATTGAATAGATCTTTTAGTCTAGTTTTTTAACAAATTTATTTGGAGGTGTAAATGTTGCACGCATTTTCTACAAATTTAGTCAAACTTGTGGCATGAACACCCAAAACGTCAATAGTTTAGGGACGGAGGGAGTATATATTTATTCATCCTTTTTTATTCATTGATTTTTTTATATATTTTTTATTTTTTTATTTTTTATTTTACTCTCTAAGATATATAAAAGGAAAGGAAATCAAAATGCAAGATGTTGAAAAAGTAAAAAAATGATTTTAACTTTTACTAATGATCACTTATTAAATATTAAATGAATGTCTACTTACTCCCGTGGTATGCCATCTGTCGGAGGATCTTCATGATGACTCGGCGATTCTTCCTTGTCATGTTCTTTCTTCTCTATCAGAGTAGTTGAAGCAGTAGATGAGGGCTCATGGTTGGTAGTAGCTCGGTTCTTCTTGTTCTTCTTGGACTTTGTCTTTCTTGGTCCTTTCTTCCTTACTTGGTTTTCCTGCAGGTAAGTTGCATTGCCCGGATCGCAAGAGAAGAAGTATTCTCTTTCTTTCCGGCAATATAGAAGGCCATTTGCCTAGATGCAACATATATACAAGCATTTACAGTATTCAGGAAGGGTCTACCTAGAATCAATGGTGTGTTCTCTTTATTTCCTATATCTAATATTGAAAAATCGGCAGAGTGAATTCTAACCTTTACTAGCATGTCATAGACCACACCCTCCACATAACACGTGGTTTGATCAGCCAAGGTTACATAAGAGCATGTGGGTGCTAATTCAGTATAAAACAATTTTTCATAGTGTTCCTTAGACATGATGTTAATGATTGATCCTAAATCACATATTGCATTATGGAAAATATGAGGTCCTATCGAGCAAGTTATAACCGGGGGTCCAGGGTCTCCTTTCTTTGTTGGAAATTTCCACCATCTAACTCATAGCCATCATAACTAACACAACCAAATTTGCAGTTTCCATATTCACTTCAGGTTTACCAGGGATTCTATCTTTCTCAAAAGATGGAATAGCAGCCACTAATTGTGCCAATTGGGTTTTCACCATCTTGTTAAAACTAAGTTGTTTTTTAATCGCAGAAGAAAAATCATCTAGTTTGGCATTGATGTTTTCTAGCACTTTGTTATTAGCGTGAAGCTTCTTATTTATGCTATCGGTCGTACGACCTTGGCTATAAACAAGATCTTTCAAGAAGGGATAGTTATTTCCTTGGCCATTGAAACATTGAGGGAAGTTAGAGTTATTGCCCATAGAATTCTGGTGTTGGTTCCATCCTTGGTTCTGAGGATGATAACCATTGTCATTGTTAACAAAGTTAATATCTTAATGGCCTTCAGGACAGTTTTTCTCAAACTGGCCTAACTCTCCACAGACTTCACAAGTCATGTGGGATTCCATGGATTCTACTGACTCAGGTGCACTCAACTTCTCACAATTTTCTAAACATTTAGCCAGAGGGTCCATTTTGGCTACGATCATGTCAGTCTCCTTAAGGGAGTGTATTCCTCGTCTACGAGGCTGCAAACGCTCTTCATTCTAACCTTGGTTAGAAAACCATTTTCTCAATCAATGCTTTTGCAACAGGCACATTGAAAGAAAAGAATGCTCCACCAGTGGCAACATCTAAATGGCTTCTATCTAGCGGGACTAGACCATGATAGAAGTTTTGGATTAACAACCAATCTTCCATGCCATGGTGTGGACAAACAACAACGTATTCTTGCATACGTTCCCAAGCTTTAGGAATTGACTCATTGGCGTGTTGTTGGAAACTAGAAATTTTGTTTCAAGGTCATTGGTTTTACCCAACGGAAGGAACTTGACTAGGAAAGCATTAGAACACTTTTCCCAGGTGTCTACAACATTACGGTTCGAATAGAACTATTGCTTAGCCTTTCCCAACAAAGAGAAGGGGAAGAGGCATAAACGGATTGCGTCTTGGGTCACTCCTTTGATAGTAAAGGTGCTACATATCTCCAAGAAATGTTGGAGATATGCATTTGCATCCTTATGAGCCTTGCCACAAAAGGGTTAGCCTGCACCATCGTAATCAAAGCAGGCTTTAACTCAAATTGAGTACTGTCCTCGATGACGTTAGGGCCAGTTGCTATATTAGCAGTAGAGGGAGCAGAGAATTCACGAATGGTTCGGTTGGCCATATTTGTGAAAAAAGGTAAAAAGGGTATAAAATATAAAAGGGATAATTAAGATCACAAGGATCTCGATTCGAACTAACTCAAGGAATGCAGTAGTTGCCTCCCCGGCAACGGCGTCAGAAATGCTGGTTGACAGTTGGGAGTGCACTTAAATTGGATTCAATCCTAGTAGTGACACTAGAAAGGCTTGCGAGTATTTACTAGAGCTAATATGGGGTTGTCAGGCCCTAACTCCAGAAACACACAAGATCAAAGGATTTCACAAACGCACAAAACTATCGAGTAGCACTTTGCCTGTGTACCAGGTGTCGAATTTATTTATTCTCAAAGGAGGCTAAATGATTCTCTAAGATGAGTGTCGAATGAATAGACAGATAATAAACCTTAGTGTGTGTATATATATAGGCCAACCCTATTTGGTACCCGGGTACCAACTAGTTATTCGGTATCCAACCCTGTCTGCACCGCATGCCAGCTTTGAGAGTCCCGCGGCCCACCTTCCTCATGCCGGTGGCCGTTGCCCAGGGCCATTCCGTAAATAGTATCTTTTGTTTTTCCTCCGACCGCTCTGTGTTAGAGGTCCGTTTGTTTTCACAATATCCGACGAGGTACAACTATTTGGTTTTTTCTCTCTCTTTTAAACCCTCATTCGCCATGATGAATTACTTGTTAACTATAATATCCGAACCACATAGTATTTTAATTGGTTATTACACCATGATAATTAAGCTACAACCGGCATTGAATGTAGTAGTTCGTGCATCAATCACATGGCGAAAACATTGACTTCTGAAATTAAATCGCTGTACGATGAAAAATCAGGAGGACCATAACTTAATTAATTTTCACAATACAAAAATGTACAAGTTCATCAATCACTATTCTTGTCCGTCAACAACAAACAGATAACAAGATAGCTCTATTCTTCACTTAATGGATCACTTTGCCGTTCAATCAAATGAACAAATATAATTGGAACCATCAGGGCCAGCACAGCAAGTGCAGCTACGCATTCCATGTTCCAGCCTCATGACCTTGATAACAAGAGGAATTTTGTGAGGACATAAGCATTTCCGAACACTAGGCAAGGAATTAACATCTATGACCATAAAAACCATATATGAGGCGATGTGTATACTAGTGATTCATCTTAATTATGGTAAAAAAAAGTGGATTTATAAAAATATAATTATGCTTGAAGAATGCTGGACTAAAGTAAGAAAAGAAGTCATAGTACATATGATTTCCATGAAAATTAGATAACTAAAACTACTGTACAGCACGTGCTCAGCATGACACAGATTTGAATGAAAACGACGCTCAAGATATGGAGTTCCTCTGCCCGGCAACTGTATGGAACCCAATCTGCACAATATTGGCAAGCACTATATGGTATGCATATCCACCATGTTAGACTGCTAAAGTAAAAATGAAAGAAATCATGCACTTGTCTATGTAAAGTTGCAGGTCTATAAGGCCTTCATTCAAAGGGGCTTGAGTTTCTCTCTTCTGAATAACAGCTCGGCTTATATTGCGATGACAAATCAAGTACTATACGACTAGCATTAGTATTGGTTCTATCATTTGAACTTTTAGTCTGGGTTTGCAAAACTGAACTAATGCTTTCTAAGTTAGCGCATAGAGGCATATAAATTGCTTAGTTTTGTGGTCGCATATTGTTGGGTGTGTGTGGTGGTGGTGACCAGTGCTTCATTCAACGGGAATGAACCTAAACATGAACCAGTATCCTTTTTATTGAGCTCTGATCCTCTTCTTGAGTTTCTCTCTTCTGGATAACAGCTCGGCTTATATTTCGATGACAAATCAAGCACTATACGACTAGCATTAGTATTGGTTCTATCATTTGAACTTTTAGTCTGGGTTTGCAAAACTGAACTAATGCTCTCTAAGTTAGCACATAGAGGCATATAAATTGCTTAGTTTTGTGGTCGCATATTGTTGGGTGTGTGTGGTGGTGGTGACCAGTGCTTAATTCCACGGGAATGAACCTAAACATGAACCAGTATCCTTTTTATTGAGCTCTGATCCTCTTCTACTCTATGTAAAAATACTAACACAAACTTGAAAAAAATAGAAGGAACCAATCGAGGAATAGAGTAGAGCTGCGATTGTACAAGGAATAGAGTAGAGTTGGGATTGTAGAAAACCTTATCAGAACATAACCAGTCCCTAAATATAATATCACGAGAGCAGCACTTGCAAAGAGAAAATGAAATCGAGTTGAAGTACTGGACATGACTGGAATGTGTCGAGCTGCTAATGCTACAGTCTTGCAAAGAGGAAATGAAAACGAATCGATGAAGGTAGTTGATGAGCTGCTGGGCAAATTCTAAAAAAATAAAAAAGAGAGAGCATGAGCTGCTTCTATACACTGAACAGAGTAAACTGTAGTCAGCCTATTTTAGAAAATCATGTGCAAAGCCAAAACAGATTCTGATTGACATGAAATCAGAAACACATCTTCGCCCAAATCGATCTATTTGACAAAATCAGTTGCAAAACCAAATTGTTAGTAGAGCCCTTATTTGAGTTTTTAATCCCTCAAACAGATTGAAAGGATCTACAATGGCCTGGGGGGGGGGGGTGAATAGGCCTAAATAAAATTCTGCACACACTCTAATTTCAACTTTAGTCAGAGACAGCCAAAAGTTCCAGCTCAAACTGTCGGAAGTTGCGACACCTACGGTGAAAATAGCCCTAATGGCAAAATAAACTTTTGAATGTGAGAAATCTTACAACCCTTTTACCCAGTGATGAGGTGAAGTAGCAGGTGCAGTTCCTCAGCTCCAAAGGTGCTCCAAACCACTTGTAGTGCTCAAACCCTAGGAAGTAGAGAGAGGTAGAGAGAGGAACAAGCACAAGTAATACAAGGCAAATAATCCAACAACAACAAGCACAAGGGACACAAGGATTTATCCCGAGATTCGGCAACCCCACAAAAGAGTCTCTACGTCCTCATTGTTGAGGTGACCACTTAGGTCGGAGTCTCTTTCACCTCCTTGCCTCTCTCAAAGAAACCACAAAGGAATCTCGAGTTTTCCACTAGAAATCACGGGTAATACAAACTTCCCAAGGCAAATCCACAAGATGGATGCTCTTGGGCAACGCCTAGCCGGCTAGGGGCAAAGCCCCAAGAGTAACAAACACAAAACCAACCGGCAAGACGAGGAGAATCAAGTGCTCAAGCTCAAGAGGTGATTTTCTCACTCGATCCACTCACTCTTCACTCAAATCCTTAGGGAGAATCGAAGTTGGGAGCAAAGGGGAGAGGAGAGGAGAGGAGAGCCTTCAATGCTAGAGAGCTGTTTTGGACAGTGGTAGGTCAAAATGAATGTGAGGTAACGGTTAGAAGTGAGTGAGTTGGCTTTTATAGTCGACTCCAAATCCAACCGTTCAGATCTGCGTCGGAACTTCTGACAGGGGATGTCGAAACTTTCGACACAGTTAACCTAACAAGCCACTGTGCGAGAGGGTCAGAACTTTCGGCTAGGGCCGGAACTTCCGACCTCTCAGCACTTAGCCGCGCCACCAGATGGCTGCATGTCGGAGCGACTGGTCAAATTCCAGCAAGTCGTTCTCATGTTCGTGCGGTGTTTTGAGTATCTCTCAATTGATTTTTAATTAAAGCCTGAGTACTCTATCTTTATTTAGCCACTTAGTTTTGCATCCCTCTTAATAGTACAACATTGCTAACTCAAGAAAATAATAAAGAAAGTTTAAACAACCGCTAGTTGGAGCGCCGAAGTTCAAACCAAAATAAGGGACACCGTTTAATGCCAACTAGATTTTCAATAATTATTCACGGGATTAAACCTGCGCACAATCTTTGTAAAGCTCATTAGTCGCTAATTTGGATGTCATCAACTAACCAAAACCCATGATGGGGCAAATACACTTTGAATCTCCCCCTTTTTGGTAATTGATGACAGCCAACTGTTGGTATAAATTAACTGCACTCTATTAAATATTATTATTATTATTAAAGTATCCGCAAGCGCACAGATAGAATACCGATGTAGCACTTCACCAGACAATCCGGGTTTTAATATCGAGCCCAAACGAACAGTGGGTGATACTGACTAAGTTTATTGACTCTTAACCCAATAACACAATCAATCCAGAGAATATCAAGAATGAGGAAATAGCTAGTGACTATCTAGTTCTAACGACCGGTAAACTTTGAATAATATCGTTCTAACTGGGCAGTGACCTGAATAAGAGCAGAAATCAGAGTTCTCTCCTACCAAGCACTTATACACCTATCAATCCTATCAACGGGAAGTAGACTACAGAGGACTCAACGCAGCTGTCGCCTACGTGATCTACCACTATCCGACCAATCAGAGGACATTCACAAGCAATTAGAGCCTAGACACCACGTCTACACTACGAACTACTACTTCAATCTAGGAGCTACCGAGATCAAAACACTCAAGATGAATTGCAAAATTAAGAATGAATAAGAACAAATGCTTACTTGAATCAAAATGTTGAATACAAAAGTATCTCAGAACGTAACTCCGGGCGAGGGAGCTGAATCCAGACGAATACAGCTACGAAGAAGCTCCGACAGGCTGGGACTCCTCCGAATTTCTACTCATCTACTCTATCTCTCTAATATCTTTTTTGATTGCTAGCCTAGATCTAATGGATATCTATCTAATGCTTCAGGCTTTTCAGCTCTTGATCTGGCCTCCTCCAGGGGGTATGGCCCTCTATTTATAGCCCGGTGGGATGAATGCGTGCCATAGGATCAAACTGACTTAACCAAGGGCCAAGATGACTCCTCAAAGGCAATGGAAGAAGACTCCAGAAGGCGGGGCGCGAAACCCTAGAGGGGGGCGCCGCTCGGCACCCTTGGGGCCGGCCAGCCCCACCACCTGCTAGGTGGGGTCGAGCTTGCTTCGGGTGGTTTCCAGAGGCTTCTACCTTGTCGATGACGTATGTTGCCTTGGCGTTTAAGTTTCGTGATAATTAGCACTTCAATCCCTCTTTTAAGCTTTTCTGGATAATCCTCTGAAAAATATACAATTCACTAAAACTCATGAAAATTATTAGCAATGTCCCTATTCTACTGGATATTCATATGTAATGCAAGGATAATTGGTAATAAAAATTAGACGTTAACAAGTGTCAACAATTACCCCCACACTTAGGCTTTTACTCGTCCCGAGAAAAAGGTTTGTTTTAATATGTAAAAGTTTAGAGAGAATGGATCATTTAAAACATAACTTGAGAGTATATTATATAAAACTAGTCTAGCATACATGTACTGCGGAATTCCAAGTGTCTACCATGAATCTTTGAGTAGTTGGAGAACAAAACAGTTTGAAACAGATCATTCTCTTCCTTTAGCTAAGTCAATTAGAGGGTAAGTTAATTTTGCAAATAAAAACTAGTTTTACCTTCTTCTTTTATAGTACTCTCAAATCACTGATATAGCTGGTATTTTTGTATCCTTACCGAGGCATTAATGATATTGTCTTCTATATCCTACCTCTAAAAAGCTTATGTGGATCTCAGGTAGGTATGAATGTGAAAACATACTTGCATTGTGTTTATTGTAAAGTAAAACATTGAATCCACAGAGAAATGAGGGATATAATCGAATCAAGCTTTATTTGGTGGAATATGGTGGAACCTAATTCTACCTGGCTCTTTGAAAAATTCATCTCTCTTAAACAATGAGTTTATCCAGAGAGTATGAGCTATCTTCTTTCTCTCTCTTTTTTCAAGGGAGGTGAGCATCTGAATACCTATTGTTTTAATTTCTTCGGACACTTGTCCATTTTTTATACTCCCCTTTTCTCTTGCATAGCTCATACCTCTTTTGAATTTAATAGCCGAGAGATTTTAACGAAGTATAGAGCATTTATTTGGTGGCTATCCTATATGATTATTTTTGGTGTTCTCTCCCAGTATAGGAGAGAAACAATTTTAGTGGAATAATTCACTATTACTCCGGATTAGAGTAATGCTTATGTGGAAGTGGCATTTGATTCAAAAATATGACAAATTTCTTCAAAGGGTTACAAAGGTTGACCAAACTCAACACAAAAACAAGTGCTAAATATAGGAGGTTTCTAGCCTATTTATGGCTCTGGTAGGACATTATCTTTACCACAAAGAAGAGGTATAACTAATTATTTTAAATTTTTGAAATAAAATCTCCAAAGACGATGCAGTAGGAATCCAATTCTCAAAATTCTACTATCTCTTGTTCCACAACTACTTAAGCAATCATGGAGTCCCTATAAATAGTTTCCAACAGTAACATGACTCTTAGAAAAGTGTTATACAATTTATTTTTAAGTCATAAATTAAACAATCTTTTCCTTTCTTTAAAAAGTGATTTATCATGTAAATTTTGATTCGGATCGAAACGGGAATCGAAACATATGTAAATATACTGTATTAAGTTCAGACCTAACCGTGACCAAGGCAAGGATGCAGAGAAGGTAGGGAGGCGTTGGCCGGCCCAGGTAGGGCGACGGGCAGCGTGCCTCTGTGGCCCTTCCTGGCCCACTTCGGTGCGCGTGGTCCTGGTTCGACTGTTTTCCGAATCACGTGATTTTCACGAGTGAATTGATTTCCGTGGTCGCAATGTGCCTCCCCCACACTTGTTTTCCTGTATAATTTTCTACGCAACATGTGGAGACAACATGCGTACCAAAAAATAGAGAGTAAAGTATATAAAGGAACACTTAGAACATTAATAAAAATAAGGCATTTTATTCATTGGTAATAATAGATAACTTTGATAACTTGACTGAACTAACGACTGCCCTAGCTCCTTAGGCTTTACCCTAAAATATAACCGAGCAAACTCAAAATTCTAATCGAACCTAAAACACTTGTGCCTTATTACATAGATAACTAGGGTAGCTTGAGGCTGCCCTTTCTTGTGGGATCTCTGATCTCTTTCTTAAGCTTCCCAACTCTTCTTCATGCTTACCTTTATCACGCTTGAGTGTGCGGATTAACTTGACGTTGATTTCTATCTACTTAGTCATGTCACCCATAATCTTAGTTCTTAGTTCTTTAGTCTTCTCTATTCCTTTAGAGAGGGCTTCAATCTTCTCATTGAGGATTCATAGAGAGAGCGGAGGCTGTTTAGGACCTTTCTCTAGTGCTAATGCTGATGCAGCTCTCTGTCTCTTGGGCGAAGGTGGTATGAAATCAGTGTAGCAGACTTGGCCTAGACATGCACAAACTCCATTGATGGCAGGGCGAGCAGTGGCATATTTCGCACATACTAACGTCCCGTTCTTGTTAGTCTTAACCGACAGGAGTCGTTCATTGTCTCTAGATGGAAGAAGCTGAGTGCCTTGGAGAATAGCGACCTGCTTTCCGTTGGTACCGTCTTCTAGTAGCAGCCTTGCGGATGGCGATAGCAGAGCAGACTGAGCTTGCGTGTAGTAGACTTGCTCGTATTGCGGAGGTATTGTGGCGAGGTGCTTCGGTGGCACGATGGTGAGAGGTTTCGGTTGCGCGAGGACGAAGGCCTTCGAGTCGTCGCTTGGGATCTTGTCGAAGTCAGCGCCGAAGACCGCTTCGTCTGCCATTGCTATTAGATCTAAACTAGAGAGTTTCTTTGGAGTGGAGAGGAGGCTATTGATAGGGTGTAAATGAGGGAGGTATAGGTGTGTATTTATATGGGTTTTCAGGAGACAGAATAAGGTCAAATCTAGGTTCTACAAGATTCGGACGAAAGAATATTCGCACGCGTCGGGAATCTACGAGAAAGTGTTTTGGAAGGACGTAGAGAGAAAAGGAAACGAGAGACGGGACGAGAGGGGACAGGGGGCGCTGCCCAGCCCCACTAGGGCACTGGCCGGGCCCACAGGGTGGCCCCTCGTGGTGGCTGTGCTCATGATGCCTCTAAACTCTAATGACTTCCTGTTAAAAGCGATGCGTGATAATTTTTTGTAACGGACGACGACGGGATTAAAAAGTTGGTAATTGGACAAAGTCCAGCCCATCAACAACTTCTGAATTAAATGGCTCTAAAAATAATTTAAGTCTGTGTCCATTTACCTTGAATAACGTACCTTCGTTTGATTGTAGAGTTACCGCTCCATGTGGCGATGCATTCACAACCATAAATGCCCCTTCCCATTTGCTTCGTAGCTTTCCGAGCCCGAATAATTTAAACCTGAAATTAAAAAGTAATACCTTATCTCCTGGTACAAACTCCTTCTTGATCCTCTTGTTATGCCATCTTTTTGTTCTTTCTTTTTAAATTTTTGAATTGTGATAAGCCTTTTCTCTCTATTCTTCTAATTCTGATAATTGCATCTTTCTCTTTTCTCCAGCGGCTTCAAAGTCCATATTCCATCTCTTAATGGCCCAGTGAGCCTTATGCTCTAATTTCACTGGTAAATGACAGGTCTTACCATACACTAACTGATAAGGTGACATGCCTAGGGTTGTCTTGTAGGCAGTCCGATATGCCCAAAGTGCTTCGGGTAATCGATCCTTCCATGTAGTACCCATCTCATTTACTGTTTTCTGTAGAATATTCTTGATCTATTTGTTTAATGTTTCTGCCTGGCCACTTGTCTGAGGATGGTATGGCGTAGCAACATCATGACGGATTCCATGAGCTTGTAAGTATCGATGAAACTTCTTATCAGTGAAATGTGTTCCTCCATCACTAATGACCATCCTTGGTGTTCCAAACCTTGGAAATATAATTTCTTCGAACATCTTCTTTGAATGTTTGGAATCAGCATTCATGCATAGCATAGCTTCTACCCACTTGAATACATAATCAACTGCCACTAGAATGTATTCATAGTTTCTTGATTTCACAAATGGTCCCATGTAATCAATTCCCCAGACATCAAAGGGTTCGATCTGGAGATTGTTGGTGAGTGGCATAGCATCTCTTGCATTGATGTTTTCATGCCTCTGACATGATCCACATCTCTAGACAAGATCGTTGGTGTCTTCATACATAGTTGGCCAAAAGAACCCACTCTACCAGATCTTAGCATGAGTGCGGAATGCCCCATAATGACCTCCATATGGTGATGCATGGCATTTCTGAATGATCTGCATGCCTTCTTCTACTGGTACACATCTTCTAAGTAGGTATGGTGGATCCCATATGTGAAAACGACTTTCATAAATGAGATTTTATTTTCCCCTGGTGGTACATAACCTGCAACCATAAAGTTGACAATATTCGCGTACCAAGGGTCTGACTTGGTCACTTTAAACAGCATGTCATCTCTTAATGAGTCATTAATAGGTAGTTCCTGAGGTTTCTCAAAGTGTATTCTAGACAAGTGATCAGCAACTGGATTTTCTATTCCTCTTCTATCTTTAATTTCTAAGTCAAATTCTTGAAATAACAGAATCCATCTTATCAAACGAGGTTTAGCATCTTTCTTAGTGAGTAAATATTTTAAAGCAGCATGATCAGAATAGACAATTACTTTTGTTCCTACTAAGTAAGATCTGAATTTATCAATAGCAAAAACAACAGTCAGGAGCTCTTTTTTAGTTGTTGCATAATTTAGTTGTGCTCCTGTCATAGTTCTACTTGCATAAGCAATTGCATGATGCTTTTTATTCTTCGTTTGTCCTAGCACTGCTCCTACAGCATAATCACTAGCATTTTCAAAAGGTAAAGACCAATCAGGAGTTGAATGATTGGTGCTGAGATGAGTGCTTCTTTAAGAATATTAAAAGATTTTAAACATGCATCATCAAATTTAAAAGGAATATCCTTAGCCAATAAGTTAGTCAGTGGTTTAGTAATATGTGAAAAATCTTTTATAAATCTATGATAAAAACCACAATGACCAAGAAAACTTCGGATTCCTTTTATATTAACAGGTGGAGGTATTTGTTCAATTACTTCAATTTTTGCCTTGTCTACCTCTATACCTCTTTCAGACACTAGGTGTCTTAGCACTATTCCTTCTCTAACCATGAAATGACATGCCGAAAGCAGGCCAGATGCAGTTTATTTCATTTCCAGAGGAGCGGATCATAGCTCTGGGGATAGGGACTCACTGAAGAAAGGCAATCGCAGGAAAGTAAAACTAGTTAGTCGTCTATGTTGTAGCCGGAGGGGGTAGGTTTTGCGAAGGAAGAGTCAATCTTAGAATGGAAAGAGAGAGATCTATCCCTAGCTTCTATGACCCATTCACATTTAGAAGTTATATGCAAAGCTGCTCCTGTCCTTGTTGGTTCGATTCGACTTTCATCATTCTAGGTCATTGCCAGTAAGGAAGACAAGTTCCGTCGATGAATTGATTCCCACATAGGACAACTGTAAGTGTTTAGAGAAATGGGAATCTGCGTAAAATGTTAACCTCAAGCTTAACCCTTCTTTAAGAACAATAGGGCCAGAGTAAAAGACATTCTACGATAAGCATAAGTTCCATAAGGATAAGTAAAAGTGGTTTTGCTTTGATCATCAGGGTGGATAGGAATTTGATGATATCCAGAATAACCATCAAGGAAACAAAAAAAGAATTATTTGCTAAACGCTCTAACATCTCATTAATGAATGGTAGTGAAAAATGATCTTTCTTTGTTGCTTTATTAAGTTTTCTATAGTCTATGCACATTCGCCATCCAATGACTGTTCTCTGGGGTATTAATTCATTTTTATCATTTTGAACTACAGTCATTCCACCCTTTTTCGGTACAACTTGAACAAGGCTTACCGACTCACTATGCGGCACAGGATAAATAATCCCAGCATGCAAAAGTTTTAAAACCTCTTTCTTAACAACTTCCCTCATCGCATTTTGAAGCCTACGCTGGGGCTCTCTAGAAGGTGTAATTTCTGCGTTGGTTGGAATACGATGGGTGCATAAAATAGGGCTAATCCCCTTAAGGTCTTGGAGTGAATAACCAAAATCAGCATGATGTTTTTCTAAGACAGTAATCAATCAAAAAGATTCCTCATCAGAAAGTTTATCACTTATAATCACAGGGGAATTTTGATCATTATTCAGAAAAACATATTTAAGACCAGGAGGTAGTTATTTAAGCTCAATAGAAGGCTTAGGTGGCTCTAGTAATTCATCCAGAGGTTCAAGATCAATAGAATCCTCCTCCTCTTCATTAATGAAGAACTGGGTATCATCTTGTAAATCAGGTTCAATAAATTCTTCAAATGACACAGCCTTAACCTCTTCTATTGGATCTAACTCAGGAAGTGGTTCTGCCTTATCTTTTAATGCATGTGTCATAGGCACAGAGAGATTAAATCCTTTCCCAAGTTTAATATCTAAATAGCCCATACAACCTTCCCGCAAAAGTTTTCCTATTGGCAATCCAATCATTATATCAAAATCCCAAACATCAAAGATATAAAAATTTAGCAAAATTCAGAATTCATTTATCACAATAGGAAGAGCACATAAAACTCCTGAACTGGGAATAATATGTCCTGAACGATTTTTAATAATTTATTCGTAGAAATTAATGGCATATCTTTTAAGAATTTTTCAGCAAATGTAAGAGACATGATATTGACACCTACTACATGATTATAAAAGGCATCAAAAGGATATGCATCAATTTGAAATTTAATAGTAATGGCAGGAGAGTTTAAACGAATTATATCATTTGAAAGTTCAGACTTTCTCAACCACTCATTACTCATAACAAAAATCAATTGTCTTGTTATTTCTCTAAGGAATTTTAAATTAGCAGGATATGAAACATTAAATTTATTATAATTCATAGACTCTTGAGGTTTTATGATTTTATGATAATATGAGGTATTTCCATAATCATCAAAAAGTTCATCCTCAAATTCAAGCATAAAATCAGAAATTGGGGTTAACTTCTTTTCATTAGATAGTTCAAGTAAAGACTGAGATGAATCAGACAGAAATTTGGAATTAGGTAACAAAGACTCATCTTCTAATAACTCTTCTTTTTTCAGGGAGATCATTTAATATATTAGTAAGAATAGTTTTAGCATGTGTAGCAGTGATATGCATAAATGCACCTCCTACGGCCAAATTAAGATATTCTTTATTTTTATCATTGAGGCCTAAAAAGAAATGTTGCAAAAGTATAGGTTCTGGCAAAACAAGATTAGGTCCAGAATTTATAAATCCATCAAAGCGTTCCCAAGCCTTGCCTAATGATTTGTTATCCAATTGTTTAAATCCAATAATTTCAAAACGAAGTTTAGCAACTTTTTTGATAGGAAAAAATTTAAGACAAAAATTAGCACGCAATACTTCCCAATCTCCTTGACTACTCCCAACATGGGGATTATACCATTTCTTTGCTTTTCCTGTTAATGAAAACGAAAAAGGTTTCCATCTTAAAGTTTCGTCTGCTATGCCCGTAATATGTAGACATGCACATGTCTGCTCAAAATCAGCTAAATGGGAATAGGGGTTTTCGCTAAAACTACCAGAAAAAGTATGTTCTTGAACTAAGTTAATTAATCCCGGGCGTAGCTCATAGCCAGATGATGTGATAGGTTTAGATGATTCCTTTGGTTGGAGGTACGATCCCGATGGTGCTCCGTATTGATATAAAAATTGGGATATGGGTTCCATATTTAAAAAGGTAAAAGATAAAGATAAAAGATAAAAGTATATTACAAGAATAAGATAAACTATAGTCAGAATCAGCAAACCGTTCCCCGGCAATGGCGCCAGAAACGTTTGTCGGTATAAATTAACTGCACTCTATCAAATATTATTATTATTAAAGTATCCGCAAGCGCACAGATGAAATACCGATGTAACACTTCACCAGACAATCCCGGTTTTCATATCAAACCCAAAGGAACAGTGGGTGATACTGATTAAGTTTATTGACTCTTAACCCAATGACACAATCAATCCAGAGAATATCAAGAATGAGAAAATAGCTAGTGACTATCTAGTTCTAACAACCGGTAAGCTTTGAATAATATCGTTCTAACTGGGTAGTGACCTGAATAAGAGCAGAAATCAGAGTTCTCTCCTACCAAGCACTTATACACCTATCGATCCTATCAATGGGAAGTGGACTACAGAGGAGTCAACGCAGCTGTCACCTACGCGATCTACCATATCCGGCCAATCAGGGGACATTCACAAGCAATTATAGCCTAAACACCACGTCTACACTACGAACTACTACTTCAATCTAGGAGCTACCAAGATCAAAGCACTCAAGATGAGTTGCAAACTTAAGAACGAATAAGAACAAATGCTTACTTGAATCAGAATGTTGAATATAAAAGTACCTCAGAACACAGCTTCGGGCAAGGGAGCTGAATCCAGATGAATACAGCTGCGAAGAAGCTCTGACAGGCCGGGACTCCTCTGAATCTCTACTCATCTACTCTATCTCTCTAATCTCATTCTTGATTGCTAGCCTAGATCTAATGGATATCTACCTAATGCTTCAGGCTCTTCAGCTCTTGATCTGGCCTCCTCCAGGAGGGGTATGGCCCTCTATTTATAGCTTGGTGGGATGAATGCATGCCGTAGGATCAAACCGACTTAACCAAGGGCCGAGATGACTCCTCAAAGGCGGTGGAAGAAGACTGTAGAAGGCGGCGCACGAAACCCTAGAGGGGTCGCCGCCCGGCCCCTCCTTGGGGCCGGCTGGCCCCACTACCTGCCAGGTGGGGTCGAGCTTGCTTCGGGTGGTTTCCAGAGGCTTCTAGCTTGTGGATGACGTATGTTGCCTTGGCGTTTAAGTTTCGTAATAATTAGTACTTCAATCCCTCTTTTAAGCTTTTCTGGACAATCCCCTGGAAAATATACAATTCACCAAAACTCGTGGAAATTATTAGTAATGTCCCTATTCTACTGGATATTCATATGTAATGCAGGGATAATTGGTAATAAAAATTAGACGTTAACAAGTGTTAACACCAACTTAGGCTTAGAAAAGATAGAAAGAATTAGAACTTTTGAATTGCAAGTTTTGTGAAGAGCTCCCCTTAGTGTATGCTATGGACTTGAATTCCAAATAGATCACAAAAATCACACATACACCGTGAGTGAGAGACTCCCCTAAAACTTGCAATCCGTGGGGTGCAAAACCAAGTGTGAACCAATATAAATACGTGATGCAATATGACAAGTCATAATTCACACAAAAAGATGATGGCTAGTATATAGAGAGTGAAGTTCATCAACATATAGCCATCAAAAACAAATCAACACAAATAAAGAACAAGTTACCAACTAGATAGGTAATTAAGCATTAAACTTGTTCTATAACCATTCATTACACAAATATAGTTGTCCACCACATAGTGCCATCACTAAGATAGATAATACAAGCCATAAAAGTTCTTCAACTAACTTATTACAATAAGATAACTAGCCTAACACCCCCCTTTGGCATCAAGTGCCAAAAAGGGTAGGCCACGTGCAAGGCACACACTCACTCATCATCGCTCTCCTCGTAGTCGTCGTCGCCATCGTCATCGTCGTCGTCATCGTCGTCGGGGCGAATCTCGGCACCGCCAAGATCCTCCTCCTCATCCTCCTCATCCTCCTCATCGGAGGAGTCCTCCTCACGAGCGGGACCCTTGCCATGGGGGCAAGAAGAGGAGCCATACTTCTCATCATAGAGAGTAAAAGGGTCACGAAACTCACGAAGGGGAGAAGGTGGACGAATATCAAGCTTCTCCTCCATGAGGCGAAGACGGCTATCATCCCGCTCCATCTTGTAGCACAAGGTCTCAAAAATCTTCTTAAGCACAAACTTAACCTTGGAGGGCTTCTTGGGAGGAGGAGAAGGGGCAAGATGCCACCGAGCAGGAGCCGGGGGATGCCTAGTGGACCGAGTGCGAGAGATAGTGGCCTCGCCCCTCTCCTTCAAGAGGTCCTCAGCATGCTTGGAGAGCTTGTTGGTGATGTGAAGAATGGTGTGCTTGGCGTCATTTTGAAAGGAGAGACCGGTGACTTGCTCAATGATGTGCATGAGATATGGAGCATAGGGGAGAAGCCTCACGGTGTCTTCACTAGCATCATGAGTCTTGTTACAAATATAGCGGCTGATGGAGAATGTTTCCCCTTGAGCAAACCTGTCGAGTATCCTGAGAGAGTCATCCCTCAAGTAAGTGGCATCACCAACCTTAGGATATAGAATCTGGCGAAGGATGGTGTTGAGGACGTAGAAGTAGGGCAGCAGGAAGTGATTCTTGCCATCCGGGTGCTGCGTACCAATGTACATGTATCCTAAAGCATTGGGAATAGGGTCCTCAAAGTCACTTAACTCACGGTCCTCACGGTCATCCTCTCAAAAACCAAGCAAGCGAGCAAAGGTGTCAAAGTCAATTGAATAGTGCTTGCCCTCTGTGGTCCAGTGAATCTCATCTTGATTCTCATCATAGTTGTAGGCACGATAGTAGGAGGCATAAAACTGGAAGATGATCTCATTGTTCCAATCATTGCTAAAACTCATGAGGTGACTGAGACGAAAGGTGTGAAGGTCACGAACCAGCTTCTTCAACTCAGGCTCTTCAAAACATCCCAAGTGATATGCATCAATAGACTTCATGGGAACAACTGGAGGCTCTCACTTGCGAAGAAACTTCATGTAGTAGAGAGAGCGGTACACATGAGATTGAAAGGGCGCCCAAAAGCGGTACTCTAGCCTTAAATCCTTTTCATCCTCGTGAAAGAAGTTGCACTCCCGATTGGAGCGGAGAAGGGTGGTCTTGTGACGAGAATCCACATCAAGCGGTGGCTCCCATCCACCACGGTTGGGTGCAAGCTGCGGCTCCCGCATCACATTCATAGGCAGATTGAGGTGGCGGGTGAGCTGCACCGGGAAGATAGGTCCACCAAAAGGCGAGCGCGTGACCGGATTGGAGATGGTGCGGCCGGCACGCTCAAGAGCCTCCTCCTCGGGATCCACGACTGGGTCCATGCCCAGAACGCGAGGTGGGGGCGCCACGGCAGCTGAGGAGCTACCGGTGCTCGCAACTTGAGGATGGCTGCGGCGGTCCTGGTTTTGCTTGGAGCAGCGCTCGTACGGCGCCACAAGCGGCTGAGGCAGCGGAGGCTGCCTCTGACGCTGCGAGCGACGACGAGAACCACCAGCATCGGCCTTGCTGCAGAGAAGACAGAGGGAGCATAAGAGAAGGAAAGTAGCCAGGAACAGGTGGAAGGCACAAATGAGAAACAGGGCTGATCACACCCTTACTGGAGGGGTCGGAAGTTCCGGCTGCAAGTGTCGGAACTTCCGGCATGTCGAAAGTTCTGGCACGAGTCAGAATTTCCGACCGGTCCAGTGAAGGTAGGGAGCAACCAAATTCCACATCGATGCAAACCACCACATACCATGCCAAACAGAGAGAATAGAGATGGAAAACAAAGAACTACAAGGTACATTGCGTTGGGGAGAAGAGAAACCAAGTTATACCTTGAAGTTGAGGGAAGGAGAGAAGGGCGAAGGATTCCGTAGCAATGCCAATTTCTCCGATTGAATCCACACCCTAGAAGCCACCAAGAACCAAAGAAAGTGAGCCCTAGGATTTCCATGAACTTGACACCAAAAAGCACCAAGAACAATGGAGAAACAAGGTCACCTCGGAAGTTCCGGGAGGGAGAGAGGGTGGGGAACGTCGGAGGAGTCGTCAGAGGGCCTCCGAAACTTCCGGAGAGGCCTCACCGCCGGCCACTGCGAGAGGAACGGTGAGGGCGGTAGCAATGGTGACAAAGTCGCGGCTAGGGCACGAGGGGGCCAACCGGCAAAAGTGAAGGGGTGAGAGAAGAAGTCAAACTGGTATTGGTTATTTAAACCCGCGGGGCAGAGACCGAAAGTTTTGACACTACAACTTCCAGCCACTATGGCTTAGATATAGTAGGGCATAAATAGGATGAACTAAGGTGTTTTTCTAGTGTGATCAGATTTCAGATAAGCAGTACAAGGCTATAACCACACTTGAGAAACATAGAACTTAGTTTTGAATGTATTTGAGTGTTTTCAAGAAGCATTTTCACATTCAATTATGTGCAACATATCAATCAAGGTTCCGAAAATCAGATATTTAGCTCACTCCTCAAAGCACAAAATCTTGACTCGTCTAGGGGCTTTGTGAAGATATCGGCGAGCTGAAATTCGGTGCTCGCATGGCGTAAAGCGATATCTCCTTTGGCTTTGTGGTTTCTCAAAAAGTGATGCCGGATGTCTATGTGCTTTGTACGAGAGTGGTTTATAGGGTTGTTCGCCAACTTAATGGTGCTCTCGTTGTCACGCAAATGGGGAAATCTTGATTACCTCACAACCAAAGTCTTTGTGAGTTTGCTTCATCCAAAGTAGTTGGGCACAGCATGCACCGGCCGCAACGTACTCGGCTTCAGCGGTAGACAAGGCAACGGTGTTCTGCTTTTTAGAGCTCCAAGACACCAAGGATCTACCAATAAATTGGCAAGTCCCGGTAGTACTCTTTCAATCTATTCGGCAACCTTCATACTCCGAATCGGAGTAGCCAACTAAATCGAAAGTGGAGCCCTTAGGATACCACAAGCCAAGATTAGGGGTGAAAACCAAATATCAAAAGATTCTCTTGATTGCCATTAGATGACATTCTTTTGGATTTGCTTGATATCTTGCACACATGCACACAGTAAGTATTATATCAGGCCTAGATGCACAAAGGTAGAGTAAAGATCCAATCATAGAGCGATATACCTTTTGATCGACGGCTTTACCATCCTGATCAAGGTCCAAATGCCCGGTTGGTGCCATAGGAGTTTTCATCAGCTTGGCTTTGTCCATATCAAATTTCTTCAACATGTCAAGGGTGTACTTGGTTTGACTAATGAAGGTTCCTTCTTTAAGTTGCTTGATTTGAAATCCAAGGAAGAACTTCAATTCACCCATCATGGACATTTCGAACCTTTTAGTCATAATCCTACAAAATTCCTCATAAAAAGCCACATTAGTACTACCAAATATTGTGTCATCGACATATATTTGGCAAACAAAGATATCTTTATGGACTTTGCGAGTAAAAAGAGTAGGGTCGGCCTTGCCTATCTCAAACCCTTATTTGAGTAGGAAGTCCTTGAGACAATCATACCAAGCTCTACGGGCTTGTTTGAGCCCATAGAGCGCCTTGGACAGCTTATAGACATGGTGGGGTATTTAGGATCCTCAAAACCCGGTGGTTGTTCCACATACACCACCTTGGGGATGGGGCCATTGAGAAATGCACATTTCACGTCCATTTGATATAGCTTAAAATCATGGTGAGTAGATGTTGGCGCTTCTTAGCGTCAACAGAAAAGTCCGCAAGCGCACGGAAGTACCATTGTAGCCTTCACCCGGAAGTATTCAGGGTATCGTAATTCCCCAGAGGAACGGTCTTTGTACTTAGTCTCTTAAACTAGTTTACTTAGAAGAGACGAAAGGGATAGCTTGGGTAGAGAGGTTCTTCTAAGGTCAAACACATAGAAGCGATGGAAACTTCCCCACTACTAGCTTGCTTCAGGCCCACTGACGCACCTGGTTTGCCAGGCGATACCAGTATCAGCGCTATTCCACGTCCGAACGTGGGGAATGCTAGTACGAGTGGACAGGGCTGTCACCACCTGCCACCTACCCCTCTGCCCGTGGGCGCGCGCAACATATGAAGGTAGACTCCGACCTAGACGCCACGTCTACTGTTGACACTTCTTAGCGCAACCATCAGAGTCAGGGTGTTAGGCTATCTCTGATAACGGCGCCAGAAGTGCCCTGAGGGTATTTCTTATGTCTATTGGATAATTCCGCAAGCGCACAGAATATACCGCTATAGCACTTCACCCGGGAGTATTCTAAGGTATCGTTATTTATTTTTATCCCAAGGGAAAGCGGTTGCTAGGAATAATTAATAAAAAGAAAGAGAGATCCTTAAGTCTATACCAACTTAGTACCAGCTAGTGATAGGGGGGTAAATCGATAGGTAGAGGAAAGGGTAATGACACCAACACACAACAAGTATTAAGATAACTAAAAGATAACTAGTAGAGTATAGCTAGGTGGGAGGACAACGAGTGAGTATAAGACTCCTATGACACTTACTTTACTCTTTTGAATTATCCTATCAAATAGATGACTTATACTAAGATAGTACCTTACTACCGGTGTGCAGGGGGTAGTGCGAGACAATAGAGGACAAAACCTCTACCCGAAGCGCCTACACTCTTATGGGAGCCTACCTTTTAAGAACTTTCCTAAAACACGTGGAGGGATACTAAGACTAGACAGGGCTGTCACCACCTGCTAGCACTCACAAACAATCCGTGCGACAAGCGGTAATCAAAGGGAAGATCTAGTCTAAGCACCACGCTTACACTAACTCTCACTATTCTAGTTGCGTACCAACAACTAGAACACCCTATGACAGGCGATGAACTAACACACGTTGAGTTGGGACAAGATCACTATCAAGTATAAAACAACTATGAAATAAGACAAGACACAACAATATTATAAAGAATAGTAAAGACTAAGTAAGAACTTAGTGAAGTAATGTAAAGATAATATATATTGATAAAGATAAAGTCTTACAGAAGGAAAGGTACAAGAGCTATACCAGACTCTCTAGTAGATGACTGCGGAGACTCCGAGCGCAGCTCGACTCGACTCTAACTCCCACACTAGACTAATACTACTACTAAAGAGTAGAACTCTAGCTTGCTTCTTGAGTTGTATGGTGTACGGTGTCTTCTTGAAAGGGAGTGGGCAGCCTCTATTTATAGTGGAGAGTGGAGGGATGCCACGTCAGCGATCCATGTGCTCCTCAACTCTCCACCCTTGGATCCACCGCCTTGTAACCGCCTCAAGATGGACGGCTGTGGCAATTTGAGCACATAGGAAGCATGTTTGGAGTCGGTGGAGGCCAACCGACCTGGCTGGGCACCAGGGGGTTCGGCCGACCCCACTCTGACTGGTGGGCCTAGCCAGGAGCTTCTAGAAGAAGTCCCCACCAGTCAGTGATGGTGTAGGTGGCTTGGTTCAACATCTTGTGGTTCGGCCGACCCACCCCTGGTAGGTGGGTCCCACCACAGTGGCCCCCATCTGTCATAGACTCTTCCCATGTGTTGGTCCTGTCTTGGTTGCTTCGTTTCATGTGTCAATCCGTGTGCCTTTGATCTCCACCGTTGAATGAAAGCACCAGTTGATCCGATGGATGAATTGACTTGGTTGGAGTGTCACACGGATCCTGCCACGTCACCAGAGCTAGGTGGGCCCCATGAACAGTTCGTTCGGCCGACCCATGGGTGGGCCCACCCTTGGCTCTCATCTCCTTCATTTGATGTTTTATGCAATGTGTTGAAAGGTGGTGGCCTGGGGCAACATATCATGGTTCGGCCAAACCATGTATTTAGCCCCTAGCTGCTCACTTTTGCACTGATTTGGTGTTCCGTGCAATCACAAGCTAAGAGTACATGTGGAACTAGTTATTGATAAAATATGCTCATGATATGTTTATCTTCCCTTGAATCCGAGGCCTGTTGACGGTGTTTGAATGTGGAAATTTAGGGTAATTCCACCGTCAACATCTACGAAGGCGACTACTACTCTAGCGGCGTATAGGAACATCCGTCTCTATCAGGAGTCCTCTTACTAGAGCATCCGTCCAAAGGACGAACGACGATCCCACAAACAAATATCTTTATGGAAGTAACATGCTTAATGAATCAAACCAAAGTTGAACACGAACTTCTTACTTCAAGTAGCAAGACGATCGTAGAGGTACAAGTTGGATCGAGAGCCGACAAACCCGACACTTCGTCCACCCGGAGGCAGAACTGCTTTGACTCTGCTCTTTCTCCAGATCTTGCCCTCTCTCACTCCCTATACTAAATCAGCTAGAAGCTAATGGAATGGAGCTTGCTCTTCCTCTCTACATTGTGAGCTCTTGTGTTGGTGAATCAATTGATGAATAGGTGTAGAGAGGAGGCCTCCTTTTATTGCTTGAGAGGAGGGGGTTCTATGCAAAAGGATCATCCTCACATGGAAAGATCCAAACCGACCTCCAAAGGGCAATTTCCACTTGCCATTTGTGTTGATTGTAGGTGGGACCGTCCTTGCGGAACCGTCCTACACCTATCAGAAGAAAACTGGGCCAGAGAGGCCCCACCAGGGGTGCGGCCGGTCCCAGGGGTGGCCGGTCCCCTGGTGGGCCCATCTGGCCACCGCCTTTTGGGAGCACATGGGCCTCATCGATAGCTTCATTTTGACTGGTGATTCAGCCCAATCGGAGTTTGGATGAGTGAGTTATGGCCAAAATACTCAAGCCTACTCGTGGAGTCCTAAATTGGATTCGAACTTATATATCTTTTTATTGGGAACTCCAAATAATGCAAATAATATATGCATTTTGATCAGCGTGACGAGCTCTCTGCAATGGTGTAGTCCATTTTATTATTTGAGATACTTTTATGTTGTGAAAACTCGGATGTTCCTGCAACATAGT
Source organism: Eremochloa ophiuroides (assembly GCA_038502445.1). Taxonomy (NCBI): domain Eukaryota; kingdom Viridiplantae; phylum Streptophyta; class Magnoliopsida; order Poales; family Poaceae; genus Eremochloa; species Eremochloa ophiuroides. The sequence continues at coordinate 39,534,910 of JAHLJS010000009.1, forward strand.
GGAAAACACCAAAACTCGTGAAACTTGTTAATTAAAGAATATTTTTCTATGATGTTCCATGGATTTATATTATTATTGGCGGTATAAAATGTGACTTAAGCACCGCCAACAAGACCCCACACTTAGTCCTTTGCTCATCTTCGAGTAAAGGTTTAAAGGACTAAGATGGGTCATCTCCTTGATATATAACCTGCATACAAGATATTCCAAGCTTCACCTACACTTGTGAACTTCAAAGTGTCTACCACATTTTATTGGGTAATTGAATAATGGAACAACATGGATTCAAATCCCCTTGCATCAGTTAGCTGAGAAACTTGGGTTTTTACAAGATTTTTGAAAAAGAAAAGATAGCCTTGCTCCTCAAATGATACTCTCAAATCGCTCATATATGTGTCTGGTTCCTCACCAAGGCATTTTGGAATTGCCTTCTTTCATAACCCATCTCTAAAGATTTTGAGTGGAGTTTTGGGTAGGTATGAAAGTGGGCATAATTGCATCACATATATTGTCAAGTCAAAAACCGAACCACACGGAACTACAAGTCATACACTAGATTGAGATGTGCAAGTGTGTGGCATGGAAGATGATTCCTAATTCTAACTGTTTTTGGTACTCCATGCATCATGTCTCTCTTTATTGGATAGATGGACGGTTCTTTGAAAAGTATGGGCTATAAAAGAAAATATTCATATATGTATTTTTTTCTTGAACGGGGCTTTGGACTTTCCCATTTGTTTATTGCTAAAATTTTTTCTCTCTTTTCGTGCTCCTAGGCATGTGTATATATATTTTTTTCTCTTTTTTTTGTGTCCCTTGGCATACTTTTTTTTAAACATAGCCCATATCTCTTCTTAATTCAAACTTTGAATGGAGAGATATCATGATGGAATGCGAGGAGTAATTATATGGTGGAGGATGAATGCGCAACTCTTAGGGTAAGAGTCGGCATTTTTATTTGGTGGATAACAAATGCGCGGCTCTCAGGGTAAGAGTCGGCATTTTTATTTGGTGGAAGAGTGTACAACTCTTAAAGTAAGAGTTGGCATTTTTGGTGGATGACAGGGTGCATGTTAATCTCAATTATGGGTGCATGACCATAATCTCACATAGGTCACAACAATTTGACAAAACTCAATGATCCGACAAGCAGCATATGACTAAAGGTTTGCAGAAGTTAAACATGTCATATGGCCTTGGTGGGAAATTCATTATCATTGAGGAGCATGCCATCTCATTTTGATTTTGTAAAATAAATCCCAAGTCCATCATAAAAAGAGCAAGGTTCAAATCATCCAGCTATATCACATACTCCAATTACTTAGACAACATGGGGTCCCTATGATAGTTGTTCACAAGTTATAGGAATGTTGGCGAGGAATAAGGAGTATGCAAATTTTATCAAAGGATAGCATGGAGATGGCGTGTCAGAAGTTTTGCATTTTTAGATTATCAGATTTAAAATTTCAGAACTTAGAGAGATGTGAGGGTAGAGGTGCACAAACCACCGTTGAAGATGAACGAAGTTTATGGAAGTCATGTGTCCTGTCCTTGTTGCGTGATGAGTCACTCGGTGTTGTGCAACGTGCAGGGGAGATCTTGAAGGTGTGTTAGGTATGCTTGAGAGATCTCCCCCACACTTATTCTTGTACCTGCTTTATTTTGATAAAAATAAAACAAAACAAGAGCAACAACAACAAGCAAGGACTCTATTGGCTATAAGACCAGAGAGCAAGAAAGATATTATTATTATTATTTCTTTTTTATTGAAAACTTGTTCACTTAACTTTTTATAAATAAGGCCAAGATAAAGATGCAGAGAAAGATATGCCTTGGTTTATCTCCATATCAGATTACTTTTATTGATTATGTCAACAACTCAAAGTTCATTGATCAAATTTCAGCACCATGTCAAATTTTAATCAAAGAAGACCATTTTAACCTAAGCACCATGCTTAATTTAAAAAAAGACCTATGGATGTACCTTATAAGACTACACCCAAACTAGAGTTTATAACATAAGCAAAGGAAGCATGAATTTGTATGATCAAATGAAGACAATTATAAGAAGTTGGTCAACATTTATTTACCTTCGCATACCTGAGTAAATGTACCAGCAACATATATGTATGAGGCGTTGAAGTTGTTGTTGCAGCTAGCATGATGGTTCTGCTCAGGTGATCTCCGAAGCCAGGCCACACACACATCAATGAGCATGGGCCATGGGCCTTGATGATACTAGGAGTGCATCAAGCTTTTGTAGTTGATGTCGTTCCATGTCGTCAAGCATCACATGGCCCGAGTTCTTCTTAATCTTTCCTGAAATGGTTAGCGACATACCCGAAGGTGCATACTAACTTGATAACATGCCCTCACCATTTAAAGAAGATATATATATATTTGTTTTGAAAATAACAATAGTAATAATAATAATAAAATGTATATATATATTTTTTAAGGATAATCCGGGGTATTTCCCGGCAGTGCTTAAGTTATGGTCTTAAGCTTGACCGTGGAAACTTCTTCTTGCAACAATCAATGGTGGTGTAGTTTCCAGCTTTACCACCAATCATAGGCATTAATATTCAACCTGCAAGGTAGGCACCATCGTACTACTATGGGATTTGCAATGTTCATGACAAACATAAGCATTCACAACCATTCTCTCAAAAAGTTGAACAACTAAAATCAAGAGATGGTTGCGAGATCCTCGTAGAAGCAGGTGGTCTGAAGCGAAACAAACTCTGGAGACCTTGAGCATAAATGTGAGGGACCTCAAAACCATGCTTGTTAGCGGGCTATTTCTTGGCTTTAGAGTTGTTGCTTCGGGCATGTCCGTGGCACGAAAGTTTTCATTCTCAAAAGATATATCATGGAGGATGATCACTTAACCTTGACCATTATCGAGAACAATGTTCTTGATGGCCAGAGGGACATGCATCTTGTTCGAGCAAGGGCGCAGGAGAAGGATTCGCATACTCGAACAAATAGCTTTGCTTCGCCTTTAGGTTTTCGAGCAAGTGCTATGGCTGGCAGAAGCAAAACTTTCAAACTTCTCATTGGGGCTCCCTTCTTTTTTTATATATATAAATGAGATTTTCAAGAGGGTGCCCTATGAGAAGATCAAAATCGAGGATGGCATAGATGAGGAAGTATAAGAAACTTTGGTTTCATTAATTTCCAATGGCATAACCCTAACATTCCCACAAAACTCAAAGATGAGTCCGGATAGACTTCTGAAAAGTTTGTCGGTCGGGACTAGCGGCATATCGCCCTAAAAGGGTTTCCACTGGAATGAAAGTAGTCCCAACTGTGAGGTTGTGTAGGGCTTTCATAGAAGTCCCCTTTAATGAGCAAGACATGGTTGTGGGAGGTGAAAGAATCTGAATTTCTTCAGAAGAACGTTTCACTTCCAACAAGCAACAACCGTACTTTCGATGACTCCACATTAGGGGAGACTTCCTAAGAAATGTCAGAATTTTGTGCCAAGAAATGTTTTGAAGTTCTGCCATAATCCTTGAATTTTGATAGCGAACTACGAAGGATAAAACATTCCTTCCTTCGGTGTTCGTGGTTCGGGCGAGGGCTCAACAGACAAATCGAAGGGTGGCAAGGGAAAGGATTCGGCTGCTGAGGGCTCTTCAGAACTTTACATGCCCTTGTATGGAGGGGTTTGGGTACGATGACGGGAGAAGCGTGCTTCTCTAGGATGTAAACAAGGATTTTTCTCTATTCTGTCATGGTTTTTATGAAAACGGCCCTCCAACGGTTATGTCAAAGCATAGGGCAGCATCTATGTCTAGATCCGAACAAAGGATATGGAAAAGCACATTATCGGATAAAGACAAGTCTAGGTCAGCATGTATAAACATTGTAAACCTGGCCTAGGCTATACCTATGGACTCCTTCTCGTTTTGCTCAAAGTCGAGGTTTGCCCTTGGTAGAGCGGTGATACGAGACATGGGTAAGAATGCAAGATAAAATTTGATCTTAAGTTCATCCCATTCTCTATTCGCACTTTCTACGGCATCAATGTACCGTTGTTTTGCCTCCCCTTGAGGGAGAACAGAAACAACTTCCACTTAATAATTTCTTGTGTCATGTCAGGAATGCTTAGGCATGAACACAATTCCTCAAATTTTTGCAAGTGGTTAAAAGAATTTTCATTGTCGTGACCAAAGAAGGGTTTTGTCCAAATCATAGCTTTGAATCTTGGGTGGAGTTCACAACTGGATGGAAATTTTGGTTTTGAAAATGAATGTGGTTCAAAGAACTCCCCCTTTGAAGCAGAAGAATTTTGAATTTGGAGCTAGCTTCATGGTGAAAGGATCAAATCAAAAGGAATATTTTATTTTTATAAAAAGAAAAGATAAATGATTTTTTTGATAAAACACAAGGATACACGGGTGAACTAGGTTTGGAGATAAATACGACAACCGTTCCCCGGCAACGATGCCAGAAAGCTTGTTGGCGCTTCTTATCGTCAGCAGAAAAGTCTGCAAGCGCACGGAAGTACCGTTGTACCCTTCACCCGGAAGTATTCAGGGTATCATAATTTTCCAGAGGAACGGTCTTTGTACTTAGTCTCTTAAACTAGTTCACTCAGAAGAGACGGAAGGGATAGCTTGGGTAGAGAGGTTCTTCTAAGGTCAAACGCATATAAGCGATGGAAACTTCCCCACTACTAGCTTGCTTCAGACCCACTGACGCACCTGGTCTGCCAGGCGATACCAGTATCAGCGCTATTCCACGTCCGAACGTGGGGGGATGCTGGTACGAGTGGATAGGGCTGTCACCACCTGCCACCTACCCCTCTGCCCATGGGCGCGCGCAACATACGAAGGTAGACTCTGACCTAGACACCACGTCTACGAAGGCGACTACTACTCTAACGGCGTACAGGAACATCCGTCTCTATCAGGAGTCCTCTTACTAGAGCATCCGTCCAAAAGACGAACGATGATCCCACAAACAAGTAGCTTTATAGAAGTAATATGCTTAATGAATCAAACCAAAGTTGAACACGAACTTCTTACTTCAAGTAGCAAGACGATCGTAGAGGCACAAGTTGGATCGAGAGCCGACAAGCCCGGCACTTCGTCCACTCGGAGGCAGAACTGGTTCGACTCCGCTCTTTCTCCAGATCTTGCCCTCTCTCACTCCCTATACTAAATCAGCTAGAAGCTAATGGAATGGAGCTTGCTCTTCCTCTCTACATTGTGACCTCTTGTGTTGGTGAATCAATTGATGAATAGGTGTAGAGAGGAGGCCTCCTTTTATAGCTTGAGAGGAGGGGGTTCTATGCAAAAGGATCATCCTCACATGGAGAGATCCAAACTGACCTCCAAAGGGCAGTTTCCACTTGCCATCTGTGTTGATCGTAGGTGGGACCGTCCTTGGGGAACCGCCCTACACCTATCAGAAGAAAACTGGGCCCGAGAGGCCCCACCAGGGGTACGGCCGGTCCCGGGGGCGGCTGGTCCCCTAGTGGGCCCATCTGGACACCGTCTTTTTGGAGCACGTGGGCCTCGTCGATAGCTTCATTTTGACTGGTGGTTCAGCCCAATTGGAGTTCGGATGAGTGAGTTATGGCCAAAATACTCAAGCCTACTGGTGGAGTCCTAAATTGGATTCGAACTTATATATCTTTTTATTGGGAACTCCAAATAATGCAAACAATATATGCATTTTGATCAGCGCGACGAGCTCTCTGCAATGGTGTAGTCCATTTTATTATTTGAGATACTTTTATGTTGTGAGAACTCGGATATTCCTGCAACATAGTGAAAAAGACCAGAACTCGTGGAACTTGTTAATTAAAGAATATTTTTCTATGATGTTCCATGGATTTATATTATTATTGGTGGTATAAAATATGACTTAAGGACTACGAACAGTAGCAAAGGCAAGTAATATATGAATTGATTCAAGCCTTGCTATGGGTGCATAAGTTTCACCGAAATCCTAACCTTCGATTTGGGTGAATCCTTTGGCCACCAACCGTGCCTTGTTCCTTGTGACTATTCCGTGCTCATCTTGTTTGTTGCGGAAGACCCATTTGGTTCCAATAACATTTTTCTTGGGCCTTTCCACCAAGGACCAGACTTCATTCTGGGTGAAGTTGTTCAACTCTTCTTGCATTGCCATCATCCAATCCGCACTCTGGAGTGTGTCTTCAATCGTCGTGGGTTCCTTGGGAGAAACAAAGGAGTAATGTTGACAAAAAGTTGCTAAACGTGAACAAGTAGTTACCCCTCATTGTATGCTTCCCAAGATGTTGTCAACGGGGTGATCCCGTTGTACACTTTGATGCACTCTTGGATGTGACACAAGTGATCTTCTTTGGATAGGACCGTCATCATCATCATCTTCATCATCTTGCATTTGATCAATGATTGGGTTGACTTCACTTGGTTCTTGATCATCTTGATGCGTCTCCACTTGTTCAACGCTTTCTTCTACTTGACGTTGATCTTGTGGTTGACTTGTGTTCTCATGACTCGGAATGGTCGATGCGGAAGCTTGATCATGTGTGTTATTGTCCATATGATTAATCATTGTATCTTGTGAGATCACAATTTGGTCATCTTCTTCATCTTGAGTCTCCTTCGGTCTCACATCACCAATTGCAAGCTTCTTGATTGCTTGACTATGAGACATGTCTTTACCTACAAGCTCAACATTGACTTGCTCCTTTTGAGAGCCGTCGGTTTCATCAAAAGACACGTCTACCGTTAATTCAATAGTGCCGGTGACATTATTGAATACACGATATCCATGTTCGTTAGTATCATAACCAAGAAGAAAACCTTCATGTACTTTAGGTGCAAACTTTGAGCTTTTGGTTTTCTTGTTAAGTATGAAACACTTACAACCAAAGACTCTAAAGTAGTGCACCTTCGGTTTGTTACTGGTTAGAAGCTCATATGGAGTCTTGTTTCTAATCTTGTGGAGATATAGGCGGTTGATTGCATGACATGCGGTGTTGACTGCCTCCGCCCAAAACTCATGTGGTGTCTTCTATTCATCCAACATTGACCTTGCGGCTTCGATGAGAGTTCGATTCTTTCTCTCCACAACACCATTTAGTTGTGGAGTGTAAGGAACCGAAAACTCATGCTTGATTCCTTCTTCATCAAGATAGGCTTCAATGTTGGTGTTTCTAAACTCCGTCCCATTGTCACTTCTAACTCTCTTGATCTTCAACTCAAATTTATTTTGAGCTCTTCTTGCAAACTTCTTGAAGATGTCTTGTGTTTCACTTTTATCTACTAAAAAGAATACCCAAGTTAAACGAGAATAATCATCTACAATTACAAAACCATATTTGTTGCCGCCAATGTTTTGGTAAGCGACGGGTCCAAATAAGTCCATGTGTAGAAGCTCCAATAGTCTTGTAGTTGACACAACATTCTTGGTTGGGTGCTTGGTACCCACTTATTTTCCGGCTTGGCATGCACTACAAATTCTATCTTTCTCAAAGGAAACATTTGTTAGTCCAAGGATGTGCTCGCCCTTTTGAAGTTGGGCCAAGTTCCTCATCCCAACATGTGCTAGCCGGCGATGCCATAGCCAACCCATGTTGGATTTTGCCATTAAACAAGTCTCGGGCTTTACTTTATTAGTTGTGAAATCAACTAGATAAAGCTTGCCCTTCAAACGACCCGTAAATGCAATAGAGGAATCCCTTCTTCTATAGACGGTCACACCCTTATCCGTAAAGAGACAATCGTAGCCCATCTGACAAAGATGAGAGACGGACAACAAATTATAACTTAACGAATGCACAAGTAAAACATTGGAAATTGAATTATCGATTGAGATAGCAATTTTACCCAAATCAAGTACTTCTCCTTTGCCATTGTCACCAAACACAATATTTTCACATGAGTCATTGTTTGGTTGAAAGGAGGTAAACATGTCCTTTGCTCCGGTCATATGATTGGTGCATCCACTATCCAACACCCAACTTGTTCCACCGGAGGCATATTCCTACAAAGATAAATTAAGTTCTTGTTTTATGTACCAAATAGATTTGGGTCCTAGGGGGTTAGTGACATAAGCTTTGGGCACCCAAACACTCCTCATGATCTCCCTCTTCTTGAGTGCACCAACATGCTTAACCACAATCTTGCCATCTTTACCCCAATAACACATGTAATCACTAGCATAGTTGCGAGACATGGGCACTTGTTGCTTGGGTTGTTCCACTTGCTTCTTCTTGTTGATCTTGTCATTTGCAAGTGGTGTGGTTGGAGTGACAACGTTGTTTGCCTTGTTGATGAGGTCAAAAAGAGGAACGCCCTTGTTGAACCTCACACAAGGCACTCCATTCACGGTGTTTCTTCCATTGGCTTTTCCATCATACTTGTTGAAGCCAACTCCTTCCTTGATGAATGGATGTCTTGCGGACTTGAGAGTGAGTCTTGGTTATTGGTCTTTGCATTTGCAACCATTTCTCAAGATCATGTTCAACCTATTGATTTTCTTGTCCCTCTTTTCTAGCTCAACATGGTTAGTTGCACAAGCATTTATATCAACATTATAGCATCTTTTACAACCTTTACTTGTGGAGGCACTAGAATCATCGGATTCCTTGGATGAAGTTGAAGTGCTAGCGTAAAGAGCATTATAACTTAGCCCAAGTTTTTGATACTTTTCTTGCAAGCTTGTGAGGATTTCTTGAGCCATGCTATACTTGTTCTTTACATTAGCAACTAAGTCATTGGCCGTGGAGCACTCCTTAGTCAATCTCTTGATACAGTCATTAGCTAGGGATAGATCCACGGTCAAGTTCTCAACTTTCAACTTTTTCTCGGCTAAAGAGGCTTCAAGTGCAAGATTCTTTTCTCTTTCTTGTGAGATCAAATCACCTTGCATTTCAAGACTCTCATTCCGACTTTCAAGTTTCATTAGCAATTTAGTTATTTTGTTTCCACCTTTCTTACCAAATTTTATTATCATATTCATTTTATATTCATTCATTGCATCATTTTCACTATCACTATGTTCATCACTAGAGTAGGTAGGAGAGTTAGGTGGTACCTTCTCCCCCTTAGCCATAAGGCAAGTTGGGGTGTCGTCATCATCATCGGAGAGGTTGCCAAACAAGCGTGGTGTAGAAAAGAGGTTGGTGAAGAGCTTGGATGTAGATGAGTTGTTGGCGAAAAGGCTTGGAGAAGAGGTCTTGTGGATAGCAATGTTAGCAACACCCTTCTCCTTGTCCTTCCCTTTGGTCTTCTCATCATCACTCGAATCATCACTTGAGTACCATTCTTCACCAATATGTGCTTCACCTCTTCTCTTCCTTCTATACTTTTTGTCATCATCCTTGTTGTACTTGTTCTTCTCTTCATTTTGAGGACAATGGGCAATGAAATGATCATGTGCACCACACTTGTAGCATACCCTCTTCTTGTTTCTTTTGTTTCCATCACCATAACTCTTCTTGAACATTTTCTTTATCATGATTCTCTTGAATTCTTGACAAGGAGTGCGGTTTCTTCGTCGCAGTCATCATCTTCTTCACTTGAACTATCATTGTTGTACTTCTTCCTACTTCCTTGACTTGATGTGTGTTCTTGATTTGCTTTAAGGGCCACACACTTCTTGTTGCTTGTATCTTGAGATTGATCTTCAATGGCTTTATCATCAAGCACTTCATGATGCTTTATCTTGGCTAGCATCTCATGAGGTGTCATCTTCTCATAGTTTGGTCTTTCCATGATGATTGATGCAAGTGTCTTGTTCCTGACACTATAAGCTCTCAACAACTTTCTTGCCGCCAAGTTTTCATCCCACTTTTCATCTCCAAGTGCTCTTATCTTGTTGATCAATGTCATATACCTATCAAACATTTGTTGGGTAGTTTCTCCACTTTTAATAGCAAAGTTCTCAATCTTTCCATGAAGAAGCTCTATGTTGCATTTTCTTACACTCTCATCACCTTCATATGAAACTCTGAGTGTGCCCCAAATCATTTTTGCATTCTCAATTCCGTGCACTTTGTTGCTTTCTTTGGGCTTGAGGCATGATAGGATCAATGATGTGGCTTGAGCATTGAGTTGGAATTCATACACATCCTGTGGAGTGATCTCACCATCAACTTCCGAAGTTTGAAAACCGATGTTCACTATCTCCCAACACCTTGCCGCAATGAGGTGCATCTTCATCTTATGCGCCCAATCGTTGTAGTTAGCGCCGTCAAATGGAGGTGTCTTTCCAAGGTTGATGTGTGGCATTTGGTTGAGATTATTCTTGTTCAAGAGGTTGTAGTCAAAGGATGTGTTGTTGAAGTCTCTTGGTGTCTTGTTGCCATCTTTTCATTCTCATTGCCACCACCTTTTGAGCTTGATGCACTCGGGTGACTCTCATTCTTGTTGCTCAAAGCTTCTTTCAAGCTATCAATCTCTTCCTTCATCTTGCTCATTTCATCTTCAAATTGCTTGGCTTGCCTTTCTAGCAATTGAGTTGCAATCTTCTCGGCAAGAGCATTCACTTGATCTTCATTGATCCCCGCCATTGCAATCCCTCATGCGGTGAAGCGCTAACAAGAGGGTTAGGCTCCGATACCAATTGAAATGATCTACAATAGCCTAGAGGGGGTGAATAGGCCTAAATAAAATTCTGCACACACTCTAATTTCAACTTCAGTCAGAGACAGCCGGAAGTTCTGGCAGTTTGCGTCGGAACTTCTGACACGTCAGAAGATCCGGCTCAAACTGTCGGAAGTTCTGACACCTACGGTGAAAATAGCCCTAGTGGCAAAATGAACTTTTGAGTGTGCAAAATCTTACAACCATTTTACCCAGTGATGAGGTGAAGTAGCAGGTGCAGTTCCTCAGCTTCAATGGTGCTCCAAACGACTTGTAGTGCTCAAACCCTAGGAAGTAGAGAGAGGTAGAGAGAGAAACAAGCACAAGTAATACAAGGCAAATAATCCAACAACAACAAGCACAAGGGAGACAAGGATTTATCCCGAGGTTCGGCAACCCCACAAAGGAGTCCCTATGTCCTCGTTGTTGAGGTGACCACTTAGGTCGGAGTCTCTTTCACCTCCTTGCCTCTCTCAAAGAAACCACTAAGGAATCTAGAGTTTTCCACTAGAAATCACGGGTAATACAAACTTCCCAAGGCAAATCCACAAGATGGATGCTCTTGGTTAACGCCTAGCCGGCTAGGGGCAAAGCCCTAAGAGTAACAAACACAAAACCAACTGGCAAGATGAGGAGAATCAAGTGCTCAAGCTCAAGAGGTGATTTTCTCGCTCGATCCACTCACTCTTCACTCAAATCCTTAGGGGGAATCGAAGTTGGGAGCAAAGGGGAGAGGAGAGGAGAGCCTTCAATGCTAGAGAGCTGTTTTGGACAGTGGTAGGTCAAAATGAATGTGAGGTAACGGTTAGAAGTGAGTGAGTTCGCTTTTATAGTCGACTCCAAATCCAACCGTTCAGATCTGCGTCGGAACTTCCGACAGGGGATGTCGGAACTTCCGACACAGTTAACCTATGTCGGAACTTCTGATAGGGCCGGAACTTCCGACCTCTCAGCACTTAGCCACGCCACCAGATGGCTACATGTCGGAACTTCCGGCCTGGGCCGGAACTTCCGACTGGTCAAATTCCAGCAAGTCGTTCTCTTGTTCGTGCGGTGTTTTGAGTGTCTCTCAATTGATTTTTAATTAAAGCCTGAGCACTCTATCTTTATCTAGCCACTTAGTTTTGCATCCCTCTTAATAGTACGGCATTCCTAACTCAAGAAAATAATAAAGAAAATTGAAACAAGCGCTTGAGTTAGAGCGCCGAAGTTCAAACCGAAATGAGGGGCACCGTTTAATCCCAACTAGATTTTCAATAATTATTCACGGAATTAAACCTGCGCACAATCTTTGTAAAGCTCATTAGTCTCCAATTAGGGTGTCATTAACTAACCAAAACCCACGATGGGCCAAATGCACTTTCCCAGATCATGAAAATCTGTACAACTGGTATAGTTGTCCTCACAAAATTAGTGCAGATTCTATGGTGCAAGCATCCCTATTAATGAATTTCTCATGTTGCGGTGCTAAAAAAATCATAAAAAATTCTTGAATACAGTTATCCTAGTGCTTGCTGCTTGATTATCTTATAAGAAAATCTTTAGTTGGGGAAAAAACAACAATCTGATTTAATATGCATAAACCCTAACTAGAGTGAAACCAATTAATATAAGGTTCATATGAAAACTATCAACGAATATTCCTTTAACTAATCTAGCTCCAAAGAGCCCTGGCCTGCAGCAGCATCCCTTAATTTTTTACCTCAAATAGATGTATATTGAGTTTCTCTTTATTTCTAAATTTACTGAAATCTGAATCATGCTTGTACTTAGAGTAAAATCCTTAGAGTAGGCTTATCTTCTTCCAGCTCATCTCTGTTCTCACTTTCTCAATCGTAGAAAGGGTCAAACATTGAAGTAGAAACTACTAATAATCTGCAAAAAGTATGAAGTCACACGGGTCAGCAGAAACATGGCTCCTGAGTCCTGTCATCTGGTGCAGCAGTCTAGTAGACCACCCAGGCCATGGGGAAACCGGAAGCCACAACGCTTATGCAGGGCACCAGCTACAGGGACTGCAGCGAACGAATCCAGTGCTCCTCTGTTATAGGGGATCACATTACGGCACTATAGCAAGATAGACTAGCATTATTGGTCCTGCAATTACCATGGCTAGCCATAGGTATGTGACGAGGGTGGGATAGTACCTGGTCCCCACGCTTCCTATAGACCATGCCCCAACTTGTGACTCGTCTGCTCGCGGGGTTCCGCAGCCAGCAGCAGTGCAGCACCACTTGTCATGGACGAGATCAATTCTTCCTCTTTGAGAAACTCTCGATCTGCATGTGACTGAGGAAATTGGGAATGGAATTGTATTAGCACAAACAAGAACAAAAGAATTAAATGAAGTTCATCGATTGAATCTAGAACTCCACCTCTGGCTAATATCTTTTTGTTGCAGTGAAATCTAGTCCGCGCTCAGCATATCAGCGAAGCCGGAACGGTCCTGCAGAGCACGGGACGAACAGACCCAGCTAGCTTCGACGATCGGCGTGAATGAGCACCGATGAATCTTCAACCGTGCCAGTCAATTCGACCTGTAATTGACAAGGAAAAAGGACTGATCAGTAACACAATATGGAACCACTGGTGTATCCAGAGTGGTTCCATATATTCAGCCCAATGGGCCTTCTCGTTTGGCCACCGGCTAAAGAGCCGATACCCGATCGCATGAATCGATTGTATAACACAAACATCGATGCACATTTAACTGATTCAAAGATAATACGAATGAAAGCAAATTATATTGAACAAATCTAAATCATACATTGCCTTATGCATCAATACATATCTCAATTTATCACGCCCATTAATTAGGATCGACCAGATCGTTACAGCTAAGAATGCACTTGAATCGATCTTGACATGATTGAAACACAAGACAACATATAAAAGAAATCCGGACAATATAACGTCCAGCAAACAAGCACAAGCAGAATCGGCTGAACAGCCGATCTGGAATATAGGCAACATACAAGCCTATAAAGTAAACGATGCTTTGACTCTTTGACTAATTTACCTAACCCGTCGTCCACGTCAAGGGGATCGACCGAATCATTGCAGCCCATGACGTGAACTAATGATTATATCTATTAATCAAAGACTCTCCACACAATTTACTTTATTACTTGAGTGCAACCTACACACAATCAAGATCCGATCTAACCGGCTAATGAAAAATAAATCTACTCGCCTAAACAAGATATTCAATTAATGTTCATTTAAGCAAGACAGATGTAAAAGATTTAAGCCGACAGGAACAGATCAAGATTGGGCACATTGATGATGCTTAAAAATAAATAAACAATAGATCATGACTAGCAACATCGGTAACTTAATGAATCTAACTAAGATGCCAATTTAGTTAGAGCCGGTAACTAACTCATGCCTATTAACTTACTTAATCTAAGCCTCCGTCCACCGGATGACGCTAAACATAGATTAAACAAGAAAATGAACATGAATCGATAACTAATCCTTACTTGATCTAAACCCACGTCCACCGGATGACGCTAAACTCACATCAAACAAGAATCGACCCCGATCTACTAAGTTCCCATGTCCACTGGATGACATTAAAGAGACAAAACTTAGCGAGGCACGACGGTACTTACAAGCAAGCCTGGAGTCCACCGGATGACACCCAACCTGTCGAATAACTCGCCGGTTCTATTCTACTCCTACTCCTAGGGTTTTGGCCGGAGCCGAAAAGGGAATTGTTGTTGTATTGATTGTGATATCTTTTACAATGCACTCGGCCTTATATTTATACCCAGCGGTGAGAGAGAGAGATCTTAACCGAATGAAACCCTAGCTAAAAATAAGGAAATAATACAACTTCCTAACTCTAAGATAATTTTGAACCCGGCCTTGCCTTTCCTGCAGGCCCCTTCCATAATCGCTTTCCGTGCCATCGTGAAGGCTACTTCCATCCGAACCGATCGACGCATCATGCTGACGTCACTAGATACTCAATACAAAAACCTCTGATCGGCTATTTCCCTCCGGCATCGGCTGTCTGTTGCCTCATCCAAAATCCGGTCCCCCAATTTTGTGATACAATTGGTTTTATTCCAAAATTAGCTTCAAATCCCAAAATTATTCCTTCAACATTTTAAACCAGACCTCAGAAAACACTTCCTCATCTTTTCTGTGACAATGCTCCTGCTTCTCTGCTTTTACCAATATCTGCTATTTGGCTTGGCACTGTTACAATCCCAACTTAGCCGATCTTTAAAACAGCCTCCAGCACAGCCGACCTTTCCACGCGTGCCAATCGTCGGGTCGCTTCCTTCTTAAATCCAGTGTAATTTCGGAGATACTGTCTCGTCTCCCAAGACACCTACCCCGACTATAAATCTGTACAGAGGATGTGCGGCGAGTAACACGGCACCATTTTCATATTCCATCTCCGCCGGCCCACTAACTTCCTTCTCTTCTTTCGCCTGAGAAAACCCCAATGGCCGACGGCAACAACAACAACCGTGGCAAGCGTCCTGCCAACGAACCCGTCGACGGTGATGACCCACTAGGCCGGGTACTCCACCGTCTGCTTCCACACCGCCACCGGCTGGACAGGCTTGCCAGGTATGCACGAATGATCCTTCTTCCTCAGTCTTGTCTCATATTTTCATCCTTCCGCTCCTGCTCCAGATTGGGTGAAGATGAAGGTACCTCCAGCCACGTCGCCGGGCCTTCCAGCGCCAACCCGGTGATCATCGACTCATCCTCAGGTTCCGTCGATTCGTACATGACGGATGACGGCCGGCGCTTCCACGCACAAATGCAGGAGTACCGTGACTTGTACTCAGAGGCGACGAAGGAAAGCGGCCGCCTCCAGCTCTACGTGGAAGCTCAGACGGCAGCTCTCGCCGCGGCCGACACGGAACTCGCCGCAATGCGGGCCCGTCTCAAGGAAGCTGACGCCACGGTGGCAGGTAACCTCTATTCCCTTGTCTTCCTCTTGCAGTCATAGCCATGATCTTCATTGATGCATTGATCCCCCTCAGCCATGACGGCGCAGATGGAGAACCTGCGTCTGATCGCCAGCGTCACCGCCGACATGGTCAACGCCCGCGGCGAGGCGGAGGAGTTCCGTCTCTAGGACGTCCGCCACCGCATCCGCCAGATCGCAATGAACGGCGTTCGTCATGGCGCCTCCGTTGCGCTCGCCGCCGCCCAACTCCGCTCCGGCCACAACCTGCTAGCCGTCGAACCCGGCTTTCCAGATGAAGTGGAGGAGCCAAAAGGTCTGGTAGCGGCCTTTGAAGAACAGGCCGATGCAGTCGCCCTTGTTACCTCGGCCGAGGACATCGTCAACACAGTGTTCCTCAGTGATCTGTAAATGCGAACTCTATGGACTCATGAATGTAAATATTTTTCTGTTCCATATTCTGCCCTGAAGGCGATGTTCTTTCACATCGGTTGTCACACGCCATCGAGGGTGATTTTCATTTTTGCGCTAAAAGCGATGCATATCGCATCGGCTACGACACTCCTTCGAGAGTGGTTTGATTTTTGCTCTAAAGGCGATCCTCGTTGGAATCAGCTGTTGCGTTTAGAATCCACACACACTTTTTTTTCTTTTTTGAATGCTAAAGGCGATCCCATTACAGAATCAGCTATCCTAGCCTGATCTTCCTGATCGGCTTTGCCGTCTCCTTTGGAAAGCTCGGAACAGAGTCTCAGAGCCGATTGACTGGATCGGCTGTTGGCCATCAATGGTCACCCTGATGACGCCTCCTTCCCATGTTTTGCCTGAGAAGCAATCAAAATCTGCCAGCTCCCAGTAAGCGGCATCTGCAGCAGCTATGCTCACAGAATCAACAGCGGGGACAGTTTCAACCTCATGTCCGTGCCATTGAATGATGCACTGATGCATTGTAGATGGAATGTAACAGTTGGCGTGAATCCAGTCGCGACCGAGAAGTAAGCTGTATGACCCTTTGCTGTCTATGACGAAGAAGGTAGTGAGCAGAGTCTTTTTCCCAATCTTTAGCTCCACATTGATTACCTCCCGAGTCGAAGATGAGTTACCACCAAAATCCCAGATCATCAGATCGGTCTCCATTAAATTCTCGAGCACTTTGCCAAGCTTTCAAAATGTGGTATAGGGCATCAAGTTAACAGACGCGTCCCCATCCACCAGCATCTTGGTCATCGGCACTCCGTCAACGTAGCCCTTCAAGTAGAGAGCCTTCAGGTGCCGATGTCTGGAGGGTTTGTCAAATGTGGCTTGCTGCGCAATCACCAGCCTGACTGCCAGTTCC
The DNA here is from genome assembly GCA_038502445.1 of Eremochloa ophiuroides. Lineage (NCBI taxonomy): Eukaryota > Viridiplantae > Streptophyta > Magnoliopsida > Poales > Poaceae > Eremochloa > Eremochloa ophiuroides. The sequence continues at coordinate 39,551,774 of JAHLJS010000009.1, forward strand.
TCCAGTTCATCTCCATCAAATTCTGACAGAGCCTCCTCCTGGCGTGCTACTGGCACCCTGAATTCTGCGGGCAATAAAACAACCATTTGGACGTCAGCTGATCCCTTGCCCTCGCTATCGTCCTCTTTCCTGCGCCAGACTCGCCTTGTATGGGATTCTTTCTCTAGTTCCATGTTCCTTAGGCACTGGACACGCCTCTTCTGACTGCGCGTCAACCCGCCGGGGCACCATTGTCCTTCACGCCACTCTAACTCCTCGTGATGGTACTCCCTACGTCTGTATTCCCCATATGAATCCCATTTTTCGCGCCGATCGGTACTCTGATGTGGGTACCTTAAACGATCGTGTACGGATCGGCGGTTGGTCTGATGTTGCCTGTAATCCCGATACTGATCACTGCATTTGGGACAATTATTGACAGTCAGCAACTTCAGGCCTTCATTCCAGCAATGCCTGAAGAAAGGGCAGTTCCAGTGCTCCATCACCCTCTCCTTGACATAGGCCTCCTCTTCTTCTCTAGCCCACCTGCGGCAGTTTTCCTCTTCGAGCCACCTCTGATAATTCTTCTCTTTGTGCCGCTGCCATTTGTTCAGTAGGTGCTGGGATGTGACTCTTCACCTACCAGGCTTCCCCCGGGATGCCTCTCCCAGCTCCATCTCTTCGAGGGTGATTTGGAGGTCGGGGTCTACTGACGCGCTCCTCTTGGCTTCCTCAGGGGTCAGAACCCTGATTTTTCCTTTCGGGAACGCCGCCTGGACCATGTTCTGATCTCTTGGGAAATGGTTGTCTTCTATACTCATCTTCCTAGAGTTCTCGAATTTCAAGTCTCCTTTCTGTATGGCCCACTGGATGAGCTGCTTGAAGATCCTGCACTTGTTAGTGTGATGGGAGTCACTTGCATGGAACTTGCAGAACGTCTTTCCTTTCAACTGCTCAGCACCCGGTATGACGTGACCCGCCGGGAGTTTGACCTGACCGTTCTCGAACAGATAGTCAAACAACTGATCGAGCTTCTGGGTGTCGAAGTCATACTTCTCTTCAGTGCACCATGACTTTGGGACGGTCATCGGCTTCTTTCCCCATTTCAACTCAACTGCAGCGACGTCCTCGTCAGTATCATCCGATTCTGTCACACCCAATTTTAAGGATAAAATTGAATGCATAAACTTATGTGCGCCCAGAGATCAGCCACACACATAAGCCAATAAATTATAAAAATGTATCATAACCAATGTTTATTACATAGCGAATAATATCAAAGTCATTACACAGCGGAAAATAAATATAACTCTCGCGGTAGCTCCATAGCACAGGGACGTCGACTGGTGAAGCACAAGTCTAGTAGTTCTCTGGGTAGTCCTCATCATTATCACCATCTGTTACCCATCCGGGATTTTTATCCATGTAATGAAACATAAACAAGCGTAAGTACATGTCGTACTCAACAAGACTAGCATGGGTTCATGAGGCTCAAAAGGTTGACACGGGTTTAACAGCAGTTTGCTTTTAATTAATCACCTTTTATGTAGTTGGATAGCAACAAGTGAATAAGCCCATTCTCATGATCATAGTAAACATAATTAATGAGTAGCAATAAATAGATTAGCAACAAGTAAACATCACCCCAAAAGATAACTATTCCATAAGACGTCCAAGGCCGCTCTTGATCGTGAGCTCGGCTAGTATACCAGTTTTACACTCTGCAGAGGTTGTGCACTTTCACTATGAGCCGTGATTCCCATTTGCTCAGGTTAATTACTCCCATAACACTACCAAGGTGAGTGAGCCGGGTCTCACTATGAAGTCTTTCAAAGTACTCCGCCTAACAAGTTAGGGCCGCTAGGGACCCGGCAAGCAGATGTAGAGCTCCCCTTCATCGTGGCACAAGGTCACGCAGGTTATACACACTCGGACAGGAGCCGCGCTATACCCGAGTCGTCAGGCCCCATCACGCCTTTCGGTAACCTCTAACAAGCTAGAAAAAGTGCCTATACTTGACTAAAACCAGAGCCATGTAGCCCTCATAGTTGCACTGTAAATCCCGGCGTCATACTTACAGATCATTACCAATGGTGAAGGATGTAGAGCATCACAAAAACTATGCTCCAATCCCCTAGTTCCATGTTGCTAAAAAGGCATCTTTTAATCTTTATTGCATATTCAGTTAATCAAGTTTACATGATCATGATATCAATAGCGCACTAGCATTAATTACCCAATGCATAACCCCACAGGTGATAAGGATCAGGATAACAATACTAGGAAACATTTATGGTTAACAAGGTAGACACATGCATATGTAATTAATTATTCGATGAATAGGACAACAAGGATAGTCCATGCTAATACTTGCCTTGATTAGCAAACTCCTGGTGATCCGGGTCATCGAAGTACCGATCTTGATCACCAACGTAATGCTCACCGTCTATACTCGATCAACACATCCACATACACGCATCCAGGCAATCATGCATAACAAACAAGTCTTATAATTAGAACAGTACACCAACAATGAGAAAACAAATTAAAAAGGTTATAAAACTGATCTACACGTTGCTACGATCACATCGATATAAAGTTCGCACAAATCGGACCTAAAACGGCGCAGTTATGAATTAAACAAGATTTGCAATAGATAAATAATATATTAAATATAATCATGAAAATTAACAGTGAGTAATATATAAAATAGTGGTATCATCTGATAGATTATAAAATTACGTATCTGACGCAATTTGAATCGCCCAAAACGGAGCTAAAACGCGAAAATTATGATTAAAATAATATCGGTGGCAAATCTGTAAATAATAGAAAACACATTTTCTAAATACCGGAAGAAAATACGTTTTCTAAATTGGAAAGCATAATCTCCATAATACGTTTTGGGCTGCGGGTTTATACATTAAAACTAGCAGGGGCTCTTCTGCAAAAGTGACGAGCGAAGGGGTATCGGGTGCTCTCGGCCGTCCGATTTAAAACTAAAGGCCCAGATTAGATCGTGAAGGGCACAGTGGGGTGACTGGTCGGAACAGAGGCAGCCGCCGGCGGCGACTTCGCCGGAAGTTCGTCGGCGAACCTGAAAATGGGGCTGTGGTGCACCAATTGGCTCGGGGATTTCACGGGAAGGTCGAGGAAGGGCTCGCGAACTTACGTAGAGTGGAATCGAGGTCTTGACACGGCTCGGAGGAGGCCTGCGATGGACGGGGGCGGACGGCGGGGTCCTGTAGTGGCGTGAAGGCCATGTCAGGGCACGAATCAAAGAGGAAAACGGCTCCGGGTGTTCGAGAGGTCAAGTAGAGACTCCGAGTGTGCATACTGTGAAGGGAAAGGCGACGAGTTTGCCGTATCGATCATGCCGTTGGACGAAGTCGACAGCGGTGGTTCCTGGAACGATGACAGCGGGGTGTCAGTGCTCGATTCACGGGGTAAGGGGCTCGGTGACTTCGGGTGGTCTCAACAGAGCTCCGGGATGGCTTACCGCGAAGGAAGCAACGAAGAATTTGTAGAATTCGTCGACGGTGGCGGTGGGCAGAGCTGCTACGACGGCTCTATGTGCTGCGTGGGCGAGGGAAAGCGCAGCCGCTAGGGTTGGGTGGCGGCGGCAGGGGTACGGCGCTACTTAAATACTCCCGAGGCGCAACGATAGGGACGCTAGATAATAGGAGATTGAATCAAATTCGAGGTTGAGGAGCGACGAACTCGCTCTGTTCGTTTTGGGGACGGGCTCTGCTCGCTGCAGAGGAAAGGAGAGGCGCTGACGTGTGGGGTCCATGCGGCAGCGAGTCCGCGCGTGGGCCAGGGCTGTCAGCCGCAGAGGGAAGCCTCGTGCGCACGCACTTGGCCGCAGCGGTGCTCTCTGCTCTCGGTTCGTCCAGGGGAGGAAGAAGGAAGGGGAGAGACTGCCCGGTGGGCCGCGTTTGCCAGCTGCAGAAGGAGCAAAAAGGGGATGCGCTGCGCCTCTGCTGCGCTAGCGTGCTAGCTGGGCCTTGGCCCAGTCGGGTTGGGGCGGGTGAATGGCCAGGCTGTGCCCTTGGCTAACACAGAAGAGAGGAGGAAAGGGTCCAGCCGAGTTGGCCTCGGGCCAGATTGAACAGAGAAGGTGAGGTCCTATTCCTTTCTCTCTTCTATTTTCAAAATAGATTTTCAAATGTGCTTTTCAAAGGAGGTTCAAATATTTGAACTTAAATACAAATCATGCAGTACAAAAATATATGCTCCAGCATGAATGCAGCATACATGTGTTCATCCTATAATTGATTTTATTTCTCAAATAAATATTATTTTCTCTATATTGAAATGACAAATAATGGCATGATTAAATTGAATCCCCTATTTTAAAAAGATGCATATATTTGGGTGTTACAGATTCATCTGAGTAATCGTTGCTGACGAAGGCGCTGCCTTTGAATCAACTCTCCTTGCGGTGGCTCTGCAGCTGAATCTCTATCGCAGCTACTTTCTGAGAGAGCTGGCTCAGACTAGTGAACCCTTTGCCAGCCAACTTCTCCTTGACTGCTGAGGGAAGTCCCACGACAGCCAGTTGTGCCATGCTGCCGTCAGATAACTCCAGCGAGTAGCAGAGGCTTCTGACCTCCCTGAATCTCCTGATGAAGTCAACGCCTGATTCATTCGGCTTGTGCCTCATGCCAGCCAAGTCAGCGATGGTCTTCTCCTCATCCCCAGTGTGGAAGTATGCATGGAACTTTTTCTCTAGATCGACCTAGTTGACGACCGAGTTGGGAGGCAGTGATGTGAACCAAGTGAAGGCTGGCCTGGTCAGTGAGAGTGAGAAGAAACGGACCCTGTGGGCATCTTCGACTGAGGCTTCACCTAGCTGGGTGAGATACCGGCTGACATGCTCCAAAGTAGTAGTGTTGTCCTGTTTGCTGAACTTGGAGAAGTCCGGAATCCAGTAGCACGATGGTAGAACCACCTGATCAAACCAGTCTGGGTAGGGGCGCTTGTATATGACTGTCGTCCCTTTGGGTTTCAGACCAAATTGCTCCTTGAGCACATTGGTCATCTTCTACAAGAGGTCTTCATTCTGCCTCAGAAGCTGGTGGCCGGCATACGGATTGTAGTTTGTACCCCCTTGGTAGCCTGGATTTGGGCACATGCCGCAGTGGTTGGGATCAGGGTAATAATAGTAGCCAGTTGATCCTGGCGGCACGTGTCACAGAACCGACCAATTTATACGAGCACAAGTACAACGATCGCATTTTCGCCGCAATCCAGTCGCACTTGAGCCAATATAAACCCGGTAGTCCGGAAATCTCGAAGGATTTCAAATATTTCATACCCCAAGGATCATTCATTCAGCAATACCCGATCACATGACACATAAGTTCGCAACCGAATTTAAACATCAGAGTACAACATAGTCTTTTACACAAATAGGGTAGTAGCGGAAGTCAACATAGTTTTACACCACAGAGTTCGAATACGAGTACCATCACATGACCCCGTCACAGCATTCTTACAACCACTAAAGATAGATAATGACCCCGCCCTCGGGTCTAGTCTTCTTCGCCCGCAGGGGTGAAGCAGTTCCTGCAATACGCGTAGAAAACTACACCATCTGCAATAATGGGAATAAAACCCTGAGTACTCAATTGTACTCAGCTAGACTTACCCGACAGGGAGTAAATAAAAAGACTCTCAAGGATATGCAAGGCTTATTTGGTGGAGCTCAGAGGGTAGCATCATTTTGCATCAAAAGCATTACTACAGTAGAACCTCAACTTATTCATTTTAATTGTGATAAGCTTCGATTTCAGTTAAACTATTTACTAGGATTAGCCACTATACTAAGCATTCACTGAATATTGTAGCAATCAATAAAACCATATGATTTCCGATATCCACAGATATCAACCTCATCTCACCATAATCATTATGTTCAAGTTATTAGCCTCTACCTCACCAGAAGATCAGTTTAGTTTTTCACTAACCAGGAGAGATGGCGATTCGAATCGATTGTACCAGCTGGCAAATATGCCAATCACAAACCCTGTCAGCCGAGCCACTGGCTTCTTGGGCCACCGTTAAATCTTTCTGAGACATAATATGTATCGCGGGCTTGGAGGGGTCCATATTCTCAGAGACAAACCCACTTCCAGGATGCATCAGGTCCCTGACCTGCCCTTGGTAAGATGGGGTCTCCGCACATCCTTCCTACCTCCAGAATATGTCTTCCTTATCACGCCCAATTCCCGGCTCAGAAAGAAATACTCGGCTTCGCGGTCAGAACGACTTATCTGGCCAGCTATGTGACGACGTCTTTCAATCTCAACTGATGTCTGGTGGCCTCAGTCCTAGTCGGCCGCAAGCAGCACCGAAGACGGCATGACCTCAACCATGTCATGCGGCTCCCCGCTACCTAGCCTTGATTCTCTCATTAGACACTATGGCATGGTGGCACATATAGTCCATCATGTGGAATCCAACCCCATCATCATTAGTAACCACCTATGCTCGCGAAGGACAGGAAATCCCTCGACTTCTACCGGTCTAAGCATGGCTAAGCATAAGATCGAACCCATCCCCTTGTCTAGTAATAACTTCAGGATCAAGTATAAGTGGACAAGGAATAAATGCAGCAACGGTATCATATCAACTCCTATACTTAAGTGCACAATCATACGATTTAATAAAGACCAGTGTATTTGTAAAAAGAGTAGGTGGAGACTTAGGAATGCTCCGGGGCTTGCCTTTCACAAAGTTAGCGGGTTGGTGATCCGGGCACTCCGGAAGTTCAGCCTCTTCTTCTTGTCCTTCGGAAATCTCGGGCACTTCAATCTCCGGTGGAACTCCCTCCTCCGGTGGATCGAATTGCAACAGTGTCACGCCTCCCGGTGATCCTGTATGCATGATATGCATATATGAGAACTGAGAATGCACATGAAATGTAAGATAGAGATGCACGAATTAACCCATGATATGCAATCAGTTTAACAATCCACACTCATTTATTTCTTTCCTAGACAACCAACTCATACTCACCCTTCTTAAGCAAAGCATAGAACAATTTTTCGTCCCGGGTGAGAGGTCTACAACCTGCACTTAATAATTAACATGCATCAACTAACCTACCACAACCAAAAGATATTTGCTTAGAAACAATTAAATAAACCCTAGCCTATAACTGGACCTACTGCTTACTGTGACCAGAAAAATCCATAGAAATTACAGTAGCTATTACACATCCATATTAGCCTACTGACAAAATTTCAAGTCATTTGGACAAGTATAACAGTCTACACAAAAATAACAAACAACCAGCCTTTTAAGCAATGGAAAATACTTAACACAGTGAAAAGTATCAAACAACAGATTTCCTAATTTTCTTAGCTTCTTTCCAACATAACATAGCCCAGGAAAAATATTCATGTCCATAACCTTAACACATTAAGCATGGTGATTTTTGCAAGATTAAAGCATAAAAGGCACATTATACTAGACATCATATAAATAACAGTGAAACACTAGCAAACATATTTTTCATAGATTCTACTTCCCTAAACAAGATGAATGCAAGTGGAATCACATTTTTAGCAGATTCCTACAATTACTTATGCATTTATCAATTTTACAAGCAATTAACAATCTAATTATAACTGCACATAAAAAGTATTCAAAAAGTACATTTTATATTTTTCCTTGATAGAGCTCAGAAATACAAACACAACAAAATTTGGTTCACCCCTATTGGACATTCTTAGCTCCAGATATGAATTTTGGAAGGTTTTACACATTTTCTGGAAATTCATTTTATAAATCAAAAACCTAAACCCGATAGAACAGCTACGTGCACCCGGCTCAGTGAACCAGAGGCGCACCCGAACGGCTGACTCGCGGGCCCGACTGATCATTTCATATTAAGGAACTTTACTCTAGTTCGGCCTGGATTGAGAGATACAAGTCGATGAACAGGGGTACACCGAAACTGAAAACCGGTTTAGACTTAGAAAAATTTGAAAACTTCCAAAACAGCTCCAAATCTGCACTAATTCAACTTTTTGACCTTCTTCCACTCATTTTCATGAGTTGACCCAAAAATAAAGTTTGTTTCTTATAAAATTCTACACAACTTTGATTAAGGGTGCACTGACATGCAGAATCTCTAAAATGCCCTTCTTGTTTGGTCAAACAGAATAGCTTTTAAAGGGCTCTCTAGTCAACTATGAGCTAGAGGGGTATTTTGGGGATTTCACCAACATGAACATTGTTTCAAATGTTATCCTAAACATGTATAAAGCATTTAGAACCGTAAACAAGCATCACATTTGCATGTCAACACATTTTGCATAATATGGACATATAAACAAACATATAGTGATTAAAGGGAATCAAATCAAATGCAATGATAATAATGCATGAAATGACATGATCTATGCTTGACGACATGCAAATGCAAGTGTGAAAATAGTAACTAACACTAGGGTGTTACAGCCCTCCCCCCTTAAAAGAATCTCGTCCCCAAGATTAGAGTTAATTACCATTGTTTAAAGAAAGACGGATAGACTTCCTTGAGGTAATCTTCTCGCTCCCAAGTCGCATCCCAATAACTTTGGTTGTTCCACACCACCTTATAGAACTTGATCACTCGGCTACGGGTGATTCTCTCTTTGTAATCTATTACTTCAATAGGCTTTTCTTCATAGGTCAAATCTGATTTCAACTTGATATCACCAAAATCCACTTGCTCTTCCGGTACTCGTAAACATTTCTTGAGTTGAGATACATGAAACACATTGAAGATAGTGGACATGTGTGGTGGCAACCGTAACTTGTATGCTACCTTCCCACTTCTTTCCAGAATTTGAAAAGGACCTACAAACCTTGGAGCTAACTTTCGTTTCACTCCGAAGCGTTGCACGCCTTTCATAGGTGACACTTTCAAGTATACATAGTCACCCACTTTAAATTCCAATGGCCTTCTTCGCTTGTCCGCATAGCTCTTTTGACGAGTCTGAGCGGCTTTGAGATGTGTTTGAATGGTATGCACTCTCTCTTCGGCTTCTTTCACAAAGTCAATCCCGTAATATCTCCTTTCGCCTGATTCAACCCAATTGAGAGGAGTTCTACATTTGCGCCCATACAAAGCTTCGAAAGGAGCCATTTGAATACTCTCTTGATAGCTATTGTTGTATGAGAACTCGGCCAAAGGCAACCATTCTTCCCACGAACCTTTAGACGATAGAACACAAGCTCTCAACATATCTTCAAGAATTTGATTTACCCTTTCGGTTTGACCAGAAGTTTGAGGATGATAAGCTGAGCTGCGAACCAAATTGGTTCCCAAACACTTGTGTAGATGCTCCCAGAAGCGTGCAATAAATTGTGGGCCTCTGTCGGAAACTATCGTCCTCGGCACACCATGTAACCGAAGTATCTGAGCAAAGTAGAGCTGTGCCAACTGATGAGGACGATCTGTAGTTCGAACTGGTAAGAAATGTGCAATCTTAGTCAATCGATCTACGATCACCCAAATAGAATCGTGGCCTTTTTGCGTTAGAGGTAACCCAGATATGAAATCCATGGTTATCTCATCCCATTTCCAACCTGGAACTGGTAAGGGTTGCAATAGGCCTGCTGGCTTAAGATGAATAGCCTTCACGCGACAACAGGTATCACACCTGGCCACATAGGCTGCAATTTCCTTCTTCATTTTGGTCCACCAGAACCTAGGTTTCAAGTCTTGATACATCTTACTACTACCAGGATGGATAGACAACTTGGACAAATGAGCCTCATCCATAATCTGATTCCTCAACTCACGGTCTTTCGGTACTACCAATCGATCCTTGAACCACAATATACCTTTTTCATCTACTCGGAAATGAAGCATTTCTTGTTCTTTCATCTTCCTCTTGATATGATATATGCCGGGATCTGTTTTCTGACCTTCAATAATCTTGCTTTCCAAAGTACAACTGAGAGTAATATTATTCAACACCACTGGATGCACAAGATTGAACCCGTCTGCTAGCAAAGGCTGCAATACATTGCAATGAGACTTTCGGCTCAAGGCATCGGCTACGACATTGGCCTTGCCCGGATGATAGTGTACTTCTAGATCATAGTCTTTGATCAACTCCAACCACCTTCTTTGCCTCATGTTCAACTCAGGCTGAGTGAAAATGTACTTGAGACTCTTGTGATCGGAATAGATATGACATTTGTGACCCATCAAATAGTGGCGCCAAATCTTCAATGCATGAACTACAGCGGCAAGTTCCAAATCATGAGTAGGATAGTTTTGCTCATGTTTTCTCAGTTGACGCGAGGCATAAGCAATGACTCGGCCTTCTTGCATGAGAACACATCCTAACCCAGTGCCACAAGCATCGCAGTACACATCAAAAGGCCTTTCAATATCAGGTTGTGCAAGAACTGGAGCAGTGGTCAACAACGTTTGCAAGGTGCGAAAAGCTGTTTCACACTCCCCACTCCACACAAACTTGGTATCTTTGTGCAATAGCTTGGTCATAGGTTTAGCTATTTTAGAGAAATCCTGAATAAAGCGGCGATAATACCCAGCTAATCCCAGAAAGCTACGAACCTCAGACACATTTGTTGGTGACTGCCAATCCAACACCTGCTGAACTTTTGACGGATCTACAGAAATACCTTCAGCAGATAAGATATGGCCCAGAAAAGGTACCTTAGTCAACCAAAACTCACACTTGCTGAACTTAGCATACAGCTTATGCTCCCTGAGTCTAGTCAAGACTATCCTCAAGTGTTCAGCATGATCCTCCATGCTCTCAGAGTACACCAGAATATCGTCAATAAAGACTACCACGAACTTATCCAACTCAGGCATGAATACCGAATTCATTAGATACATGAAATGTGCAGGAGCATTGGTTAATCCAAAAGACATAACCAAATACTCATACAAGCCATACCGAGTGGAGAAAGCCGTCTTGGGAATATCTTGTGGTCTGATCTTAATTTGGTGATACCCAGATCTCAGATCAATTTTGGAGAAAACCTTGGCCTTGGACAATTGATCAAACAAGATATCAATACGAGGTAGAGGATACTTGTTCTTAATTGTCACAGCATTTAGTGGCCTATAGTCCACACACATACGTAAAGTTTCATCCTTCTTCTTAACAAAGATTGCAGGACAGCCCCACGGAGAAGAACTAGGGCGAATGAACCCTTTGTCCAATAACTCCTGGAGTTGTTTCTTGAGTTCAGCTAATTCATGAGGAGGCATTCTATATGGCCTTCGAGAAATAGGCGTCGTACCGGGAATAAGTTCTATTGCAAACTCCACATCTCGATCAGGAGGAAGTCCAGGTAGATCATCAGGAAAGACATCAGGAAACTCACACACTACCGGAATACCTTGGACGGTCTTGCCCTCAACTGCGAAAGAGAGATTAAAAAGATCCCCTCTTCGAGGTAAGGAAACTTGAAAGGTACCCCCACCCTGGGGCGCCTTCAACGTCAAAGTTCGGTTAGCAACGTCCAATATCGCACCCCATTTGTTCATCCATCTAACCCCTAGAATTACATCCAGACCTAGCCCAGGCAACACAATGAGATGACTGATAAAACTCCTATCATTAATCTCAATACTCGCCTGCTTGATACCCTCACGTGTGCATATTTCCGCCCCAGCTGAGGTTATCCGGAAATTACAGCCCAAATCAACGATCTGAAAGGCATGCCTTTGTGCAAATGCTTGACTTATGAAAGAATGCGATGATCCAGAATCGAACAAAACAATAGCAGGATGCTGATTCACAGAAAACATACCCGCGGTGACTGGTTCACCTTCTGGAATTTCTTCAATAGTGGTGTGATGCACTCGAGCCTGCTTTGGATGAGGGCAATAGCGAGCAAGGTGCCCCTGTTGACCGCAGTTAAAGCATGGCCCCAGACCTTGGTTGGTCCTCACTGGAACGGCGTTGCTTGGAGGAGCGTTGTTCTTGTTCAAAGGCACTGTGAAACCTTTCTTGTAGCGCTGAGGCGCTGGCTGCTTCTTTGGAGGGGGTCTGAATTTTGCTCCAGGAACAGCCGGACGGTAAGCAGGGCGATTTGCCACTGCACGACTAGCTGCTGGAGTCCTTGACTGAGAAGAGCTTCCTTCAAATGGCCTCTTGCCTCCCTTGGAAGCAGTGTGCAAGTTGTTCTGTTTCTCTTGGATATAAGCTTCACTGATGAACTCGTTAAAAGTTGTACGAGCGTTGTTCGCCAGAGTCTTCATAAGCTTGGTACTAAGACCTCTCTTGAAGGTTTCAATCTTCTTTTCATCTGTATCTACCATCCACGGGGCATACCTCGACAGATTCTTAAAGGCATGATGATACTGAGTGAGGGTCTTGGTACCCTGAGTAAGCTGCATGAATTCATTGACCTTCATCTTGATCAAGCCTACTGGAATGAAATGCCCCCTGAAATCCCTGGTGAACTGCTCCCAGGTGATATCAGCGACCACGGGGTAGGCGGTCTTACGATTGGCCCACCATATTCCAGCTTGGCCTTGCAGTAACATAGCAGCAAAGCTAGCCTTCATGGTTTCAGTCAATCGCAGCACAGAGAATGACTGTTCAATAGTATTTAACCACTCATCAGCTTCCAGCAGCTCTACGGCCTGCTTGAATACCGGAGGCTTAGTGTCCATGAAGTCCTTATAGTTACTGTATTGGTCCTCATCGTTTCTGCGGCGTCCACCTCGATCGCGATTGTGGTTGTTACTAGCAACCATCTGCTGCAAAATCGCTTGCTGGGTGTCCAAGAACTGAGCAAACATTTGTTCCTGGGTACGTGGTGGAGGAGGCGGCAACTCCTCATCTTCATGTTCGTTCCCACCACCACTGGTTGACCCATGACGACGGGTATGAGGTGCCATCTGTAGCAACACGCAACAACCATTGTTAAGTGTCAGTTATGTCAAAGATAACCGACAGTTCATGATTATCCGCACGATAAAACCAAATGAACCACAAATAGAAATATGATGCAATTTCCCCCAAGTCAGTACTTACATAAGCCACCTAATTACCACATATACATAGGGCTATAGGACTTGGTCATTGGTACTCATAAGTTTTGCAAACACTTGGTTTAAATCACCTATACACACTATCAGTTGGCAATTAGTTTGTAAAACTCAAAACTCTTTTAGTTTTTAAATAGTTAAGTGACGGTATATGCTGAATTATGCTCTGGTACCAGCTGTCACAGAACCGACCAATTTATACGAGCACAAGTACAACGATCGCATTTTCGCCGCAATCCAGTCGCACTTGAGCCAATATAAACCCGGTAGTCCGGAAATCTCGAAGGATTTCAAACATTTCATACCCCAAGGATCATTCATTCAGCAATACCCGATCACATGACACATAAGTTCGCAACCGAATTTAAACATCAGAGTACAACATAGTCTTTTACACAAATAGGGTAGTAGCGGAAGTCAACATAGTTTTACACCACAGAGTTCGAATACGAGTACCATCACATGACCCCGTCACAGCATTCTTACAACCACTAAAGATAGATAATGACCCCGCCCTCGGGTCTAGTCTTCTTCGCCCGCAGGGGTGAAGCAGTTCCTGCAATACGCGTAGAAAACTACACCATCTGCAACAATGGGAATAAAACCCTGAGTACTCAATTGTACTCAGCTAGACTTACCCGACAGGGAGTAAATAAAAAGACTCTCAAGGATATGCAAGGCTTATTTGGTGGAGCTCAGAGGGTAGCATCATTTTGCATCAAAAGCATTACTACAGTAGAACCTCAACTTATTCATTTTAATTGTGATAAGCTTCGATTTCAGTTAAACTATTTACTAGGATTAGCCACTATACTAAGCATTCAATGAATATTGTAACAATCAATAAAACCATATGATTTCCGATATCCACAGATATCAACCTCATCTCACCATAATCATTATGTTCAAGTTATTAGCCTCTGTTGACCGCAGTTAAAGCATGGCCTCAGTCCTAGTCGGCCGCAAGCAGCACCGAAGACGGCATGACCTCAACCATGTCATGCGGCTCCCCGCTACCTAGCCTTGATTCTCTCATTAGACACTGTGGCATGGTGGCACATATAGTCCATCATGTGGAATCCAACCCCATCATCATTAGTAACCACCTATGCTCGCGAAGGACAGGAAATCCCTCGACTTCTACCGGTCTAAGCATGGCTAAGCATAAGATCGAACCCATCCCCTTGTCTAGTAATAACTTCAGGATCAAGTATAAGTGAACAAGGAATAAATGCAGCAACGGTATCATATCAACTCCTATACTTAAGTGCACAATCATACGATTTAATAAAGACCAGTGTATTTGTAAAAAGAGTAGGTGGAGACTTAGGAATGCTCCGGGGCTTGCCTTTCACAAAGTTAGCGGGTTGGTGATCCGGGCACTCCGGAAGTTCAGCCTCTTCTTCTTGTCCTTCGGAAATCTCGGGCACTTCAATCTCCGGTGGAACTCCCTCCTCCGGTGGATCGAATTGCAACAGTGTCACGCCTCCCGGCGATCCTGTATGCATGATATGCATATATGAGAACTGAGAATGCACATGAAATGTAAGATAGAGATGCACGAATTAACCCATGATATGCAATCAGTTTAACAATCCACACTCATTTATTTCTTTCCTAGACAACCAACTCATACTCACCCTTCTTAAGCAAAGCATAGAACAATTTCTCGTCCCAGGTGAGAGGTCTACAACCTGCACTTAATAATTAACATGCATCAACTAACCTACCACAACCAAAAGATATTTGCTTAGAAACAATTAAATAAACCCTAGCCTATAACTGGACCTACTGCTTACTGTGACCAGAAAAATCCATAGAAATTACAGTAGCTATTACACATCCATATTAGCCTACTGACAAAATTTCAAGTCATTTGGACAAGTATAACAGTCTACACAAAAATAACAAGCAACTAGCCTTTTAAGCAATGGAAAATACTTAACACAGTGAAAAGTATCAAACAACAGATTTCCTAATTTTCTTAGCTTCTTTCCAACATAACATAGCCCAGGAAAAATATTCATGTCCATAACCTTAACACATTAAGCATGGTGATTTTTGCAAGATTAAAGCATAAAAGGCACATTATACTAGACATCATATAAATAACAGTGAAACACCAGCAAAAATATTTTTCATAGATTCTACTTCCCTAAACAAGATGAATGCAAGTGGAATCACATTTTTAGCAGATTCCTACAATTACTTATGCATTTATCAATTTTACAAGCAATTAACAATCTAATTATAACTGCACATAAAAAGTATTCAAAAAGTACATTTTATATTTTTCCTTGATAGAGCTCAGAAATACAAACACAACAAAATTTGGTTCACCCCCATTGGACATTCTTAGCTCCAGATATGAATTTTGGAAGGTTTTACACATTTTCTGGAAATTCATTTTATAAATCAAAAACCTAAACCCGATAGAACTGCTACGTGCACCTGGCTCAGTGAACCAGAGGCGCACCCGAACGGCTGACTCGCGGGCCCGACTGAAACTCAATTTTCATCGATCTAAAACTCGCGATCCAGAGCGTTTCAGCGAAAACTTCACTAATAAGGGTTGAAGAGCTATACGAGTAGATCATTTCATATTAAGGAACTTTACTCTAGTTCGGCCTGGATTGAGAGATACAAGTCGATAAACAGGGGTACACCGAAACTGAAAACCGGTTTAGACTTAGGAAAATTTGAAAACTTCCAAAACAGCTCCAAATCTGCACTAATTCAACTTTTTGACCTTCTTCCACTCATTTTCATGAGTTGACCCAAAAATAAAGTTTGTTGCTTATAAAATTCTACACAACTTTGATTAAGGGTGCACTGACATGCAGAATCTCTAAAATGCCCTTCTTGTTTGGTCAAACAGAATAGCTTTTAAAGGGCTCTCTAGTCAACTATGAGCTAGAGGGGTATTTTGGGGATTTCACCAACATGAACATTGTTCCAAATGTTATCCTAAACATGTATAAAGCATTTAGAACCATAAACAAGCATCACATTTGCATGTCAACACATTTTGCATAATATGGACATATAAACAAACATATAGTGATAAAAGGGAATCAAATCAAATGCAATGATAATAATGCATGAAATGACATGATCTATGCTTGACGACATGCAAATGCAAGTGTGAAAATAGTAACTAACACTAGGGTGTTACAGCCCTCCCCCCTTAAAAGAATCTCGTCCCCGAGATTAGAGTTAATTACCATTGTTTAAAGAAAGACGGATAGACTTCCTTGAGGTAATCTTCTCGCTCCCAAGTCGCATTCCAATAACTTTGGTTGTTCCACACCACCTTATAGAACTTGATCACTCGGCTACGGGTGATTCTCTCTTTGTAATCTATTACTTCAATAGGCTTTTCTTCATAGGTCAAATCTGATTTCAACTTGATATCACCAAAATCCACTTGCTCTTCCGGTACTCGTAAACATTTCTTGAGTTGAGATACATGAAACACATTGAAGATAGTGGACATGTGTGGTGGCAACCGTAACTTGTATGCTACCTTCCCACTTCTTTCCAGAATTTGAAAAGGACCTACAAACCTTGGAGCTAACTTTCGTTTCACTCCGAAGCGTTGCACGCCTTTCATAGGTGACACTTTCAAGTATACATAGTCACCCACTTCAAATTCCAATGGCCTTCTTCGCTTGTCCGCATAGCTCTTTTGACGAGTCTGAGCGGCTTTGAGATGTGTTTGAATGGTATGCACTCTCTCTTCGGCTTCTTTCACAAAGTCAATCCCGTAATATCTCCTTTCGCCTGATTCAACCCAATTGAGAGGAGTTCTACATTTGCGCCCATACAAAGCTTCGAAAGGAGCCATTTGAATACTCTCTTGATAGCTATTGTTGTATGAGAACTCGGCCAAAGGCAACCATTCTTCCCACGAACCTTTAGACGATAGAACACAAGCTCTCAACATATCTTCAAGAATTTGATTTACCCTTTCGGTTTGACCAGAAGTTTGAGGATGATAAGCTGAGCTGCGAACCAAATTGGTTCCCAAACACTTGTGTAGATGCTCCCAGAAGCGTGCAATAAATTGCGGGCCTCTGTCAGAAACTATCGTCCTCGGCACACCATGTAACCGAAGTATCTGAGCAAAGTAGAGCTGTGCCAACTGATGAGGACGATCTGTAGTTCGAACTGGTAAGAAATGTGCAATCTTAGTCAATCGATCTACGATCACCCAAATAGAATCATGGCCTTTTTGCGTTAGAGGTAACCCAGATATGAAATCCATGGTTATCTCATCCCATTTCCAACCTGGAACTGGTAAGGGTTGCAATAGGCCTACTGGCTTAAGATGAATAGCCTTCACGCGACAACAGGTATCACACCTGGCCACATAGGCTGCAATTTCCTTCTTCATTTTGGTCCACCAGAACCTAGGTTTCAAGTCTTGATACATCTTACTACTACCAGGATGGATAGACAACTTGGACAAATGAGCCTCATCCATAATCTGATTCCTCAACTCACGGTCTTTCGGTACTACCAATCGATCCTTGAACCACAATATACCTTTTCCATCTACTCGGAAATGAAGCATTTCTTGTTCTTTCATCTTCCTCTTGATATGATATATGCCGGGATCTGTTTTCTGACCTTCAATAATCTTGCTTTCCAAAGTACAACTGAGAGTAATATTATTCAACACCACTGGATGCACAAGATTGAACCCGTCTGCTAGCAAAGGCTGCAATACATTGCAATGAGACTTTCGGCTCAAGGCATCGGCTACGACATTGGCCTTGCCCGGATGATAGTGTACTTCTAGATCATAGTCTTTGATCAACTCCAACCACCTTCTTTGCCTCATGTTCAACTCAGGCTGAGTGAAAATGTACTTGAGACTCTTGTGATCGGAATAGATATGACATTTGTGACCCATCAAATAGTGGCGCCAAATCTTCAATGCATGAACTACAGCGGCAAGTTCCAAATCATGAGTAGGATAGTTTTGCTCATGTTTTCTCAGTTGACGCGAGGCATAAGCAATGACTCGGCCTTCTTGCATGAGAACACATCCTAACCCAGTGCCACAAGCATCGCAGTACACATCAAAAGGCCTTTCAATATCAGGTTGTGCAAGAACTGGAGCAGTGGTCAACAACGTTTGCAAGGTGCGAAAAGCTGTTTCACACTCCCCACTCCACACAAACTTGGTATCTTTGTGCAATAGCTTGGTCATAGGTTTAGCTATTTTAGAGAAATCCTGAATAAAGCGGCGATAATACCCAGCTAATCCCAGAAAGCTACGAACCTCAGACACATTTGTTGGTGACTGCCAATCCAACACCTGCTGAACTTTTGACGGATCTACAGAAATACCTTCAGCAGATAAGATATGGCCCAGAAAAGGTACCTTAGTCAACCAAAACTCACACTTGCTGAACTTAGCATACGGCTTATGCTCCCTGAGTCTAGTCAAGACTATCCTCAAGTGTTCAGCATGATCCTCCATGCTCTCAGAGTACACCAGAATATCGTCAATAAAGACTACCACGAACTTATCCAACTCAGGCATGAATACCGAATTCATTAGATACATGAAATGTGCAGGAGCATTGGTTAATCCAAAAGACATAACCAAATACTCATACAAGCCATACCGAGTGGAGAAAGCCGTCTTGGGAATATCTTGTGGTCTGATCTTAATTTGGTGATACCCAGATCTCAGATCAATTTTGGAGAAAACCTTGGCCTTGGACAATTGATCAAACAAGATATCAATACGAGGTAGAGGATACTTGTTCTTAATTGTCACAGCATTTAGTGGCCTATAGTCCACACACATACGTAAAGTTTCATCCTTCTTCTTAACAAAGATTGCAGGACAGCCCCACGGAGAAGAACTAGGGCGAATGAACCCTTTGTCCAATAACTCCTGGAGTTGTTTCTTGAGTTCAGCTAATTCATGAGGAGGCATTCTATATGGCCTTCGAGAAATAGGCGCCGTACCGGGAATAAGTTCTATTGCAAACTCCACATCTCGATCAGGAGGAAGTCCAGGTAGATCATCAGGAAAGACATTAGGAAACTCACACACTACCGGAATACCTTGGACGGTCTTGCCCTCAACTGCGAAAGAGAGATTAAAAAGATCCCCTCTTCGAGGTAAGGAAACTTGAAAGGTACCCCCACCCTGGGGCGCCTTCAACGTCAAAGTTCGGTTAGCAACGTCCAATATCGCACCCCATTTGTTCATCCATCTAACCCCTAGAATTACATCCAGACCTAGCCCAGGCAACACAATGAGATGACTGATAAAACTCCTATCATTAATCTCAATACTCGCCTGCTTGATACCCTCACGTGTGCATATTTCCGCCCCAGCTGAGGTTATCCGGAAATTACAGCCCAAATCAACGATCTGAAAGGCATGCCTTTGTGCAAATGCTTGACTTATGAAAGAATGCGATGATCCAGAATCGAACAAAACAATAGCAGGATGCTGATTCACAGAAAACATACCCGCGGTGACTGGTTCACCTTCTGGAATTTCTTCAATAGTGGTGTGATGCACTCGAGCCTGCTTTGGATCAGGGCAATAGCGAGCAAGGTGCCCCTGTTGACCGCAGTTAAAGCATGGCCTCAGTCCTAGTCGGCCGCAAGCAGCACCGAAGACGGCATGACCTCAACCATGTCATGCGGCTCCCCGCTACCTAGCCTTGATTCTCTCATTAGACACTGTGGCATGGTGGCACATATAGTCCATCATGTGGAATCCAACCCCATCATCATTAGTAACCACCTATGCTCGCGAAGGACAGGAAATCCCTCGACTTCTACCGGTCTAAGCATGGCTAAGCATAAGATCGAACCCATCCCCTTGTCTAGTAATAACTTCAGGATCAAGTATAAGTGGACAAGGAATAAATGCAGCAACGGTATCATATCAACTCCTATACTTAAGTGCACAATCATACGATTTAATAAAGACCAGTGTATTTGTAAAAAGAGTAGGTGGAGACTTAGGAATGCTCCGGGGCTTGCCTTTCACAAAGTTAGCGGGTTGGTGATCCGGGCACTCCGGAAGTTCAGCCTCTTCTTCTTGTCCTTCGGAAATCTCGGGCACTTCAATCTCCGGTGGAACTCCCTCCTCCGGTGGATCGAATTGCAACAGTGTCACGCCTCCCGGCGATCCTGTATGCATGATATGCATATATGAGAACTGAGAATGCACATGAAATGTAAGATAGAGATGCACGAATTAACCCATGATATGCAATCAGTTTAACAATCCACACTCATTTATTTCTTTCCTAGA
The DNA here is from genome assembly GCA_038502445.1 of Eremochloa ophiuroides. Classification (NCBI taxonomy): domain Eukaryota; kingdom Viridiplantae; phylum Streptophyta; class Magnoliopsida; order Poales; family Poaceae; genus Eremochloa; species Eremochloa ophiuroides. Next base: position 39,572,092 of record JAHLJS010000009.1, read on the forward strand.
CAACCAACTCATACTCACCCTTCTTAAGCAAAGCATAGAACAATTTCTCATCCCGGGTGAGAGGTCTACAACCTGCACTTAATAATTAACATGCATCAACTAACCTACCACAACCAAAAGATATTTGCTTAGAAACAATTAAATAAACCCTAGCCTATAACTGGACCTACTGCTTACTGTGACCAGAAAAATCCATAGAAATTACAGTAGCTATTACACATCCATATTAGCCTACTGACAAAATTTCAAGTCATTTGGACAAGTATAACAGTCTACACAAAAATAACAAGCAACCAGCCTTTTAAGCAATGGAAAATACTTAACACAGTGAAAAGTATCAAACAACAGATTTCCTAATTTTCTTAGCTTCTTTCCAACATAACATAGCCCAGAAAAAATATTCATATCCATAACCTTAACACATTAAGCATGGTGATTTTTGCAAGATTAAAGCATAAAAGGCACATTATACTAGACATCATATAAATAACAGTGAAACACCAGCAAACATATTTTTCATAGATTCTACTTCCCTAAACAAGATGAATGCAAGTGGAATCACATTTTTAGCACATTCCTACAATTACTTATGCATTTATCAATTTTACAAGCAATTAACAATCTAATTATAACTGCACATAAAAAGTATTCAAAAAGTACATTTTATATTTTTCCTTGATAGAGCTCAGAAATACAAACACAATAAAATTTGGTTCACCCCCATTGGACATTCTTAGCTCCAGATATGAATTTTGGAAGGTTTTACACATTTTCGGGAAATTCATTTTATAAATCAAAAACCTAAACCCGATAGAACTGCTACGTGCACCCGGCTCAGTGAACCAGAGGCGCACCCGAACGGCTGACTCGCGGGCCCGACTGAAACTCGATTTTCATCGATCTAAAACTCGCGATCCAGAGCGTTTCAGCGAAAACTTCACTAATAAGGGTTGAAGAGCTATACGAGTAGATCATTTCATATTAAGGAACTTTACTCTAGTTCGGCCTGGATTGAGAGATACAAGTCGATGAACAGGGGTACACCGAAACTGAAAACCGGTTTAGACTTAGGAAAATTTGAAAACTTCCAAAACAGCTCCAAATCTGCACTAATTCAACTTTTTGACCTTCTTCCACTCATTTTCATGAGTTGACCCAAAAATAAAGTTTGTTGCTTATAAAATTCTACACAACTTTGATTAAGGGTGCACTGACATGCAGAATCTCTAAAATGCCCTTCTTGTTTGGTCAAACAGAATAGCTTTTAGAGGGCTCTCTAGTCAACTATGAGCTAGAGGGGTATTTTGGGGATTTCACCAACATGAACATTGTTCCAAATGTTATCCTAAACATGTATAAAGCATTTAGAACCATAAACAAGCATCACATTTGCATGTCAACACATTTTGCATAATATGGACATATAAACAAACATATAGTGATAAAAGGGAATCAAATCAAATGCAATGATAATAATGCATGAAATGACATGATCTATGCTTGACGACATGCAAATGCAAGTGTGAAAATAGTAACTAACACTAGGGTGTTACAGCACGGTGCCGTATCCGGGCGCAACTTCTTCGGACGCATTGGGATCGACGCCTTTGCCCAGCTTCTGGTAGTTAGGAGATATTTTTCCAGCCGATGGAGGGACGGCGTCCGTGGTAGCAAAATTCTCTACTAGCCCCTTCGGCTGTTGTGGCTCGGTTGATGTTCTTGCCGCTTCTGATGACTCTGCTGGTGTATGTTGCCCGTTCGGTGTGTATTGCTCGAACAGCCTGTTCATATGCTCAATGAAGGTCTCCAAGAAGTACTTCTGATTGTTGGTCACCGCATCTTGGGTGGACGTATAGATCAACTTCTCGAACCGCTTGCGCTCTTCTTCCTCCGTTGCGTCGGACTGCCCATTCACTGGTACACGTGCTTATCTCGATTCATGGAGAAACACCCGAGGCAGGCTTCTCGGAACTCAGACATGCTTCTCCACCAACCGCGCCTCCTCCGGCGGCAGCTCATCCATGGTTAGACGGAGAACGCCGTCATTGTCGATTGCCATGATTCGATGAAGTGTGGTCCCACAGGGCGTGCCAAAAAGTGTGTCGACGCGAAATCTGGTCCACGCTCAGTACACCAGCGAAGCCGAAACGGTCCTGCGGAGCACGGGGTGAACAGACCCTGCTAGCTTCGACGATCGGCATGAATGAGCACCGATGAATCTTCAAGCGTGCCAGTCAATTTGACCTGTAATTGACAAGGAAAAAGGACTGATCAGTAACACAATGTGGAACCACTGGTGTGTCCCGAGTGGTTCCATATATTCGGCCCAATGGGCCTTCTCGTTTGGCCACCGGCTAAAGAGCCGATACCCGATCGCATGAATCGATTGTATAACAGAAACAGTCGATGCACATTTAACCGATTCAAAGATAATACGAATGAAAGCAAATTATATTGAACAAATCTAAATCATACATTGCCTTATGCATCAATACACATCTCAATCTATCACGCCCATTAATTAGGATCGGCCAGATCGTTACAGCTAACAATGCACTTGAATCGATCTTGACATGATTGAAACACAAGACAACATTAAAATAAATCGAGACAATATAACGAGCAGCAGGTAAACACAAGCAGAATCGGCTGAACAGCCGATCTGGAGTATAGGCAACATACAAGCCTATAAAGTAAACGATGCTTTGACTCTTTGACTAATTTACCTAACCCGTCGTCCACATCAAGGGGATCGACCGAATCGTTGCAGCCCATGACATGAACTAAAGATTAGATCTATTAATCAAAGACTCTCCACACAATTTACTTTATTACTTGAGTGCAACCTATACACAATCAAGATCCGGTCTAACCGGCTAATGATAAACAAATCTACTCGCCTAAACAAGATATTCAATTAATGTTCATTTAAGCAAGACAGATGTAAAAGATTTAAGCCTACAGGAACAGATCAAGATTGGGCAGATTGATGATGCTTAAAAATAAATAAACAATAGATCTGTTGGCGCAAAAAGTGGTTCCCTAAGCCCAACACACCAGCGAAGCCGGAAACGACCCTTGAGGCAGTAAAGCTCTCGCAGATCCAGCTAGCTTCGGACCCGGTTTGACAGTGTCAGTAACACCCAAGCGTGCCAGTCAATTTGACCTGCAATTGACAAGGAAAAAGATAGTAATCAGTAATCACAGGGCGGAACTAACCGGTGTGTCTAGGTAGTTCCAACTGTATGGCTCGAAGAGCCGATGTAATGGGAGATCGACTAGAAAGCCGACTCCGTTATGTTATGAACCGATTGTAGCGAAACATGCATTATAACTCAAGTTAACCGATTCAAAAAAGAATTCAATGACTTATACTTGCATTAGATGGAAATATGCTATAAAAGATGTAGTTACAGGAAGCTAATATGGTCATAAGATGTCTCAATGTAAAACAAGATGAAATCGGCTATTTCAGCCGATTTAGTATATATGGGCAACGTACAAGCCTATAAAGCAAACAATGTTTCAACTCTCCGGCTAATGGATCTAGATCCAATCTTGCAACAGTGGAGATCGAACAGATCGAGGCAGTCATGATGAAGTTGCAACTTAAATCCGTTAACCTTTGAATCTAGACAATGTTTATTTTATTACTTGAGTGCGACCCGTATCTAATCTAGATCCAAAATACAACCGGCTGGTGCAAAGCATTCTATCTTATCAATATAAAACAATGGCAAACATAATTCGTTGAACATATAGATCTATTAGATATAAGCCGACGCATATGGATCAAGACGGGCAAATTGATGATTGCTTTAAATAATAAACAATAAACATAAGCAACATCGGTAACTTAATGAACCCAGCTAAACTGCCAAATTTAACTAGAGCCGATAACTAATCCATGCATGCAAACTGTCTCAATCTATAGCCTGTCTACCGGATGACATTAACTATTAGATTAATCAAGCAAACAAACACGAATTGATAACTAATCCGCGCGTGAAAACCTTCCTAATCTGCATCTCGTCCACCGGATGACGGTTAACACAAATTGATCGGGTAAACCAGCGTGAATCATCCGTGACTCACTATGTTTCTCGCGTCCACCGGATGACGCCAAAGAAACAGAGCTTAGCAAGGACCCTGGTCCGCCATGCTTCCACGTCCACCAGATGACGCTAAAAAGACATAGTTTAACAGGGGGTTGACGATACTCACAAGCAAGCCTGCGTCCACCGGATGACACCTAGCCTGGATGAAATAACTCGCCGGACTCGACTGACTCTAGGGTTTGGTGACCAGAGCCGAAAGTTGTATTGTATTGATGTTGTTGTCTGTTTTACAATGGCTGAGGGCTTATATTTATACCCTGAGCGTAGCTAGAGTCCTAATCGAATTACAACTCATTAATAGATAAGGAAACCAACAAACTATCCTATATCTAAGGTAACTTGGAATCCCAACTTCCCTTTCATAACGGACTCCGATCGTGATCGCATCTTGGCAGTGCGGACTCTGGATGACGTCACCAATACCGACGCTGCACGCCTCCTGTCACCTTCGCCCGATAACCGATTCACCATTCAATCGGCTATTTTCCTTCTTTCTGCTGGACAGAATCTGCTTCCGAGATCGGTTATCCTCCTCCGGTATCGGCTATCGGCTCCCAACCCAAAATTTGGTGTTAACACATGCCCCCAATTTTGGAATAAACTGGTTTATTTCGAAATTAGCGCTTGAGCCTTCAAATAGCTAAAACGCAGCTTCCCTCTCTGCACTTCAAACTTTCGCACCAAAACGAAATCCTAAACTGTCGCAACTTCCGCCACGGGCTCCAATCCGCCGCTTTCAGTTTTGATTCACCGCCGCCAGCTTCGATTTGTCACCGCCAAATCACTCCCGAGCTAATGGCGACTCCTTCCGAGGTCCCTGAGGTATCAATTTCATCGATCCGCCCCCTGATTTGTGAATCCCTCTTCAACCTCACTGAGTACGAGTTTTAAAATTCAGGTGCTGAGGAATGATATTCTGATTCCACTGAAGGACATCCCCAATACCTACTACCTGGGCCCGATGGGCAATCCGATCCCCAAAGACTTCATCATTCAAGAAACCAACCAGCTCCCATTCCGAAGCTCCATGATGGGCGCCTCCTCTTGGGCCAAATCTTTCAGAAACTGGCCAAGTGCACCTGCTGGGTGGAGGAACTGGTTCCGTCGCGTCGCGGCGAAGAAGCGCGCTGACTGGGAGATGCACCATCTGAGCCAATGTCTTGACCTATCATTATCAGAGATGACAAGGAATAAGCCGCTCCTGATCGCTGCCAGTCATTTTTGGTCCAACACCTTGAATGCTTTCGTGTTCGGAGACGGTCCAAAAACCATTACCCTGGGCGATATCCATATGCTCACCGGGCTTCAGATTACTGGATCATATGATTTCTGGGATCTTTGCTCCAGTGGCAAGAAGGACCCGTATTTCCCGAAGCTGGACACATACAAAGGATGGAGTGGTTATATTCAACACCACCAGAAAAGCTCCTCTTCTGTCAGCGAGAAAGAACATGTCGCATTCTTGACCATGTGGCTTGAAAGGTTCGTGTTCTGTGGCGCCACTGCCGGGCCAGCATATCCTTATCGGGTCTTAGCAGAGAAACTGGCTCAAGGGCACTCCATCCCCCTGGGCAAACTCTTGTTGGGTGCAGCATACAGGCTTATGAGCCGGGTATTCAGTTCCTTCATCATAGGTGAAGAAGTGCAATGCATAACAGGCCCTTGGTGGCTAGTACAACTATGGCTCAACCTGTACCTGCATAAGCTGGTAAGGATACAACTCCAAGGCCTCAACTTTCCATCCACCGAGTATTCAGAGGAGGAAGACCCAAAAACCAGAGGCTGTCAAAGTTTTGGTGAAGCTGCCTCTGCCATAACCATCTCAACCTCAAAGGGCAATATGCTAGAAACATTATACAGGGGCTTGGGACCAAATGTCACTACCTGGTTCCCTTATGAAGATGAAAATGAATTTCCAGCGCCCTCCAGTTTCAAATTCAACAATGGGTGGTCTGATGACGAGGCTATCAGTATCTTGAACGCAATCATCAAACCCTGTGCCTTGCCAGCAGACTTCAAGCACCTTCGGAGCGCAAGTGGCAAGGCAACTAGCTATCCTTCTTATGAATTCTATCATCCAAACATAGCAGCAAGACAACTAGGTTTCGGCCAATTGCCCCCTCGGCTCCCTTTTTTGAATACATTGAAACCCAGGGAGAACATTACAGAGCACCTTCAGGCTGTCAGAATTTTTCAACTTGGAGCAAACCTGCCCACATTCTCGCCGAAGCCGTGGAATCAAATCTGCATCGCTCATCAGAGTTTTGACGATTGGTGGCAACAATGGCATGCTCACTTGTTCTGCCAAACCGTCCATGACAAATGCAGAGCCCTGGATTCAAACTTCTAATCTCCCCAAGCAGTAAGTGTTCTCAGCCGATTCCAATACAAACGGCTTTATTCAAAAATTGTTACTCAACAGATATTTCTCGCAGGACCCATCATCCAATCCACCAGAGCGAGTGGAATACTATCCACCTTGTCCAACAGCAAGACTAGGCTCCCGAGCGCCAACGCTGAGACAACTAATGGCAGGCCCTGCTGTACTGACCTCCCCTTCTGCTTCAAAACGACCAGCTGCGTCTCAGCTCCAAAAGCAAACTCCCAAGAAACGCCGATCGATAAGAAAAATTCAGGTACCCAGTAGCATTTTTCCTTTACTTCAGTACGCCCCGACTCTTAAATCGGCTTTCTACCAAGTGAATCCCCAACCAACTCAAGGTACCTTGGGAGAGAAACAGGCCGAAGAACCACCAGAATCTACCGGCCATGAGGAATCAGCTGCTCAAGAAGAAGGGATCCGGGAAGAAGGAGCAAAAACTCAGGTACTACTCACTGGGTTCTTCTTTCTTAAATGTCCTAATTGACCAAATCTTCTTTTTAAAAATACAGCCGAACAGCCCTTCCGAAGAAATCTGGGCGAACCTTGAAGAAGAGGAGTTGCCCCCTGAGAGGAATCCAGGTAACTCCTAATCGGCTGTTAGCAATTATCCTTACTTCTATACTGTTCTTACTTCTGGTTTGCAGAAACCCAACTACCTGAGGCAGTGACAACCGAGGATCCGCATGCCGCAAAAGATACAACCGCTTTAGTCGAACAAACAGCATCGGCATCAACTCTACAACCTTCAGGCCTCATTCAGGTATCCCATCTCTGGCAGAAAACAATTAATCTATGTTGTACCCTTTCCCTTTTTTTTGATGGGAGAACGTATGTACTGTAGGCACCGAAACCTTTGTCTCCTAGCTTTCCATTCGACATAGAAGAGTTCTGTGATAAAGATGAAATGGCCTTCTCCTCCGAGAGACTTTCAGAGCCAGATTTCAACAATTGGCTAAGTGCACTGTTACCCCATCTAGAGGGTGATCTAGTCGCTCTGGCCTCGAATCCCGATCTGATTGATCAAATAATGGAACTCGTCCAGCAGCAACCCAATCTGTCAGCCTTGAAGTCCCTGCAAAGACTTGACGATCTTAAAGTTACAGCATCAGGGATCATCACTGCTCACAAGAACCTGGCAGAGCTTGAACAACTAAGGAGCAACAAATCGATCAACAGACAAGAGGCCACCGGATTAACCGATCGAGCCAGGTTGCTCAAATTCTCCATCAGCACGGCCGAAACAGAATTGGTGACATTGAAAACAAGATGAGACCAGCTGAGAAAAGAATTGGAAGCAGTTGAGTCAGCTATCAGTGAGCGCGAAATCACCATCTCCACCAGCACGATCGAGCTCTCCCAGAAAAAGAAGGAAATCAGCGGCTTGATCGTTGCAGACAGAAAGTCATGCCAACGCCTAAACTTGTTGCAGTTCACTGAAAACCGAGATCAACAACTGCTGCAGGCTGGCCACGCGCTCCGTGCTGAATTAGTAGAACTGATTCGATCCTTATTATCTTTGTAATATGATGGGTATACTGCTTGGCATGTGCTGTTCACCCTGAATTTGACAACTTAGCCTGATCTGCATTTAGATTTTACACCTTAATACCGACTTTGTCTTGTTTCGCACTGACTCTGTTCAGCCTGATATACTTCTGTATGCGAATCGGCTTTCGAACTGCTTTGTACCTTAGAATCAATCACATAGCCTGACCTGTTCTGCATACGAATCCGCTTTCGGGCGTACTTCTTAGTATCGGCTTTGTTCGGCTTTCCTTTGGAACTAACCCCTTAGCCAGATCCATCACGAATCGGCTTGTGGGTATTCACAATAGGATCGGCTAAAGAGCCTGACCCATAAAAGCCGATCGGTGTGCGACCATTGATGGCGGCGCTTTGTCTTCCCGATTCGGCAACTGTTTCGGATTCAAGAAACGCGGATTAATCGCAACCTAAAATCCGCCGCGTCGTCTCGCCTTCCAAGGAGGAACCGTCTCAATACCCTCATCTTTATAAATACACACTCGGCCTGGACAAGCAACCGCAACATCGAAGCCTTCGCTCTCCCGGCCTTCTCTCCTCAAACCAGAGAAAACAAAATCCCCCAAATCCATGGCTAGCGACGGAAACCACGGCAAGCGGCCGGCCTCAAGTTCCGCCGAATGTGACAACTTCACCCGGAGCCTACGAGCCATGGGTGAACGGAGGCATCGCCTGCAAGCCTGGTTAGGGTAAGGCTGCTGCTCACTTCTTGATAGATCGACCTGATCTAATCTGACCATCACCGTCCTGTGCAGCGATGCGGGCACTGCCGGCGTCGGAGGTTTGGGAACCGGTGCCGGGCCGTCTCAAGCCGTCCCTGCAGCTGCTGGAGCCACCCCTGGCTCCAATGCCCCTGCTGACCCGGATCACGGCCGTCATCGCTGGGTGACGCCCCGGCAGTTAGCCATCTACAGCAGGTAAATCAGTTTGTACCCAAGACATTGGTTTTCTTTCGATTCTGACACATCTGCTTCTTTGTCAACCTTCAGTCAGGCCCGCGTGATTCCTTTCCCACCGGGAGCACCGATTGACGTGGACACCCGGCCTCTCAGAACTGCGCCTCCTCAGGAACCCCCTCAAAATCCGGCCCCGAGCGCTGGATCAGAATCGGGGTCTTCTGACGGGTCCTACACCGCCGCCGACGGTCGCTGATTCCATCACCAGATGGTGGAGTACCGTAACCTCTACTCAGAGGCTACGAAGGAGAATGGCCGGCTGCAGGGTGTCACCGAAGCCCAAGCCGCTGCCCTTACGGCCGCCGAAACTGAGGTGGCCAGGGTGCAAGCCCAACTCGCCGAATCGGACGCTGCAGTGGCCGGTAACAACTTGAATTGTGACGTGCTAACAATCACCTTCATGCTGACACTTCTTTCTTTTGCAGTCCTGACTGCGCAGCTTGAAGAATTACGTGTGGCCGCCGAGGCCGCCGCCAATGCCGTTAATGCGCATGGCAACACGCAGGCGGAACGGCTCCTGGATGTTCACCACCGCGTCTCCCAGGTGGCCATGGCCGGCGTTCGTCACGGCGCCACTGGGGCTCTCACAGCCGCGCGACTCCGCTCCGGCATTGCTCTGGAAGCTGTCGAGCCTGGGTTCCCGGAGGGCCAGAACATGGAGGAGGCCAGCGCCCAACTGGCGAACTTCTTCCCTCATGCCGACGAGGTCGTGGCTGTCACCGACGCCCAGGACATTATAGATAAAACCATGCATGATTAGAATGTAATAGGACTCCTGTAAGCACAATCAGAAATAAAACTTCCTTCAAAAGCATCAATCTGATTTCCATATGTGTTCGGATACATATATGTATTTTCCTTTATTATTTTCTTTTTTTTTGGTGCTAAGGGCGACTCGTTAATACGATGTCGGCCATTTTGTCCTGAAGGCGATCCGCTTGCACGGCATCGGCTGTTAGAGCCAGATTCACATGAATCGGCTATTATTCCCCAACTGGAATGCTAGGGTAGTATTTCTTCAGATGCTTCCCGTTGATGGCCCGGGCGAGTCTCTGTCCTTCCAAGTCTTCAAGGATGTAAGCGTTGCCCGGGGCGCATTCCACCACACGATACGGGCCTTCCCAGTTTGGCGACCATTTATTTACAGAATGACTTCTAATCAGGCGATTGTGGGTTCGAGTCCCACTGGGGGCACCAAAAAGTGTGTTGGCGCAAAAAGTGGTTCCCTAAGCCCAACACACCTGCGAAGCCAGAAACGACCCTTGAGGCAGTAAAGCTCTCGCAGATCCACCTAGCTTCAGACCCGGTCTGAGAGTGTCAGTAACACCCAAGCGTGCCAGTTAATTTGACCTGCAATTGACAAGGAAAAAGATAGTAATCAGTAATCACAGGGCGGAACTAACCGGTGTGTCTAGGTAGTTCCAACTGTATAGCTCGAAGAGCCGATGTAATGGGAGATCGACTAGAAAGCCGACTCCGTTATGTTATGAACCGATTGTAGCGAAACATGCATTGTAACTCAAGTTAACCGATTCAAAAAAGAATTCAATGACTTATACTTGCATTAGATGGAAATATGCTATAAAAGATGTAGTTACAGCAAGATAATATGATCATAAGATGTCTCAATGTAAAAAAAGATGAAATCGGCTATTTCAGCCGATTTAGTATATACGGGCAACATACAAGCCTATAAAGCAAACAATGTTTTAACTCTCCGGCTAATGGATCTAGATCGCAATCTTGCAACAGTGGAGATCGAACGGATCGAGGCAGTCATGATGAAGTTGCAACTTAAATCCGTTAACCTTTGAATCTAGACAATGTTTATTTTATTACTTGAGTACGACCCGTATCTAATCTAGATCCAAAATACAACCGGCTGGTGCAAAGCATTCTATCTTATCAATATAAAACAATGGCAAACATAATTCATTGAACATATAGATCTATTAGATATAGGCCGACGCATATGGATCAAGATGGGCAAATTGATGATTGCTTTAAATAATAAACAATAAGCATAAGCAATATCGGTAACTTAATGAATCCAGCTAAACTGCCAAATTTAACTAGAGCCGATAACTAATCCATGCATGCAAATTGTCTCAGTCTATAACCTGTCTACTGGATGACATTAACTAATAGATTAATCAAGCAAACAAACACGAATTGATAACTAATCCGCGCGTGAAAACCGTCCTAATCTGCATCTCGTCCACCGGATGACGGTTAACACAGATTGATCGGGTAAACCAGCGTGAATCATCCTTGACTCAATATGTTTCTCGCGTCCACCGGATGACGCCAAAGAAACAGAGCTTAGCAAGGACCCTGGTCCGCCATGCTTCCACGTCCACCGGATGACGCTAAAAAGACATAGTTTAACAGGGGGTTGACGATACTCACAAGCAAGCCTGCGTCCACCGGATGACACCCAGCCTGGATGAAATAACTCGCCGGACTCGACTGACTCTAGGGTTTGGTGGCTGGAGCCGAAAGTTGTATTGTATTGATGTTGTTGTCTGTTTTACAATGGCTGAGGGCTTATATTTATACCCTGAGCGTAGCTAGAGTCCTAATCGAATTACAACTCATTAATAGATAAGGAAACCAACAAACTATCCTATATCTAAGGTAACTTGGAGTCCCAACTTCCCTTTCATAACGGACTCCGATCGTGATCGCATCTTGGCAGTGCGGACTCTGGAAGACGTCACCAATACCGACGCTGCACGCCTCCTGTCACCTTCGCCCGATAACCGATTCACCGTTCAATCGGCTATTTTCCTTCCTTCCACTGGATGGAATCTGCTTCCGAGATCGGTTATCCTCCTCCGGTATCGGCTATCGGCTCCCAGCCCAAAATTTGGTGTTAACAAGATCATCACAGGCAACATCGGTAACTTAATGAATCTAACTAAGATGCCAATTTAGTTAGAGCCGGTAACTAACTCATGCCTATTAACTTACTTAATCTATGCCCCCGTCCACCGGATGACGCTAAACATAGATTAAACAAGAAAATGAACACGAATCGATAACTAATCCTTACTTGATCTAAGCCCACGTCCACCGGATGACGCTAAACTCACATCAAACAAGAATCGACCCCGATCTACTAAGTTCCCATGTCCACTGGATGACATTAAAGAGACAAAGCTTAGCGAGGCATGACGGTACTTACAAGCAAGCCTGGTGTCCACTGGATGACACCCAACCTGTCGAAGAACTCACCGGTTCTACTCTACTCTTACTCCTAGGGTTCTGGGCGGAGCCGAAAAGGAAACTATTGTTGCATTGATTGTGATATCTTTTACAATAGGCTCGGGCTTATATTTATTCCCAGCGGCTAGAGAGAGAACCGAATGAAACCCTAGGTAAAAATAAGGAAATAATACAAATTCCTAACTCTAAGATAATTCTGAACCCGGCCTTGCCTTTCCTGCAGGCCCCTTCCATAATAGCATTCCGTGCCGTCGTGAAGGCTACTTCCATCCGATCCGATCGACGCATCATGCTGACATCACTAGATAATCAATACAAAAACCTCTATCAGCTATTCCCCTCCGGCATCGGCTGTCTGTTGCCTCGTCCAGAATCCGGTGCAAACACTTTTGTGCCGGTGCTTTCAAATTGTGGCGGTACATGAGAAGAACACTAACCTACCTAGCTCGATGAATCCCCGATGGCCGTCGCTGCAGTTGGATGAGCCCGTAGGGGCGGATGGTGCGGCTCCAGTGTCACCGTCGGTGCTCGCGGGGGTCTTCAATGAGAACGGCTGACGGCGGTGCTTGGTGGGAACCGTAGAGCTGCAGGGGTCTGGGGGCAGCGCCGGTGGCGTGGCAGGGAGGTGGATGGGAAGTAAACTACGTAACTGGCGTTGGGGTGGGATTGACGCGGGGAGATCGTGGGGCTGGGGTGGGTCCGTGGGTGTGGGATTGCGGCCTGCGGGCGCCGGGCGATGATGCCGCTGGGCCGACCACGAGCTTGTCTAGTTCGAGCGCTGGGCCGGAAGCCTGCTGAAGGTGCTGGGTACTGAATAACAATTTAGTACCCAAGTACCATATAGTAATACTATATATATATATATATATATATATATAAGTAGTTGTAAGATAACTAAGGTGAACTACTAGAGAGGCAAGCAGATAGGTTTCTAAGAGCAGGTTCTAATCAATACTATTCTAATAGTGTGTTATATGTTCAATGAATGAAAGAGAACTTACAAAGTCCTAAACTCGCCTACAACAACTATCCGTGGGTACTAGCCACACCTGAAGGTAAATTATAGCCTAAGCACCTCGCTTAATCTATAAGATAACTATTCTAGTCGAACATCACTAACTAAAGCACCTTATAAAGACGTCAGGACAATCTATGATTGTAACAGATAAATACTAAAAGAATGATAACTATTACTACCTATGATCAAGACTTAATTGTTACTACCACTAAGTATAGCAAGAGTAAGACTTGAATTTAAGCAGTAGTGTAAATACTCAAAAAGTAATTACTAAAAGTGAAGTACTCAAAGTAAAAACTTTATTGAATAAAAGAGAGTATGATTACAAGAAGATATACCAGACTCGAAGCTCTCTGGAAGACTCTTCCAGACTCTGAGACTCGAGATTTCTCCCTGACTCTTCTACTTTTCTAGCTAGAGCTAGAACTAGCGCTTCACTATTGCTTATTTGAGCTCTTTCTCTAAGTTGTTGTTTACAAATGAACAAATGACACCAATTTATAGTGCTAGGGGACCCCTAGGGTACTTGTAGTAGCAAGGAAGGTCGGTGGCCACCAGGGGTGGGCATCGCCATGCCAGGGCGCCCGGTGCCCTTAGATGCACCGCCATGCCATCTCCAGGATGCTCCCTTGAGGCAGTTTAGTGGCGGTTGAGGCAGGTAAGGCGGTAATAAGGTTAGTTTAGGGTAGGTAGCCCTATGACGGTGGGCCCATGGATCCTTTGCGATGTGTTGATGGCTGTTTGATGCAGAACTGACGTTGATCAATGGTTTAGAAACCTCCTGGACATGTTGGCGTGGATCACTGACGTGGACGTGCCCGAGGGGGCGGCTGACCTGTCAGGGGGCACCTGCCTTGTCACTGGCTGCCATGTGGGCCCCAGTGACTAGGGTTGGTCATGGCACGTCTCAATTGCACATTTTGATGTATTTTTTGCTGATTTTCCTACATATGAACAAAATCTCTAGGTAAAAGTGGAATCCGGTAAGTTATGAACAAAATCATTCACTTTTTACTTCATTTTTCTCGATATTGGATAGAATGTTGTTAGAAAAATAAGGTGTTATCGACCGTCAACAGCGACCACGCTTGGCACCTGCAAATGACAGCAACTGCGGGTAGTTACAAGCACGATGCCCCTCATACTTGCAAGTGCGGCAACGCGATTGGAACATGCATATGGCATCGATGTGGTCACTCGAAAGATAGTTGAAGCACAGGCTAAGGAGGTCCACCAAAACTAGCCAGGTCTGGTGTAGCCATGGCTTGCGACATCACCGACGATGACTGTGAACTTGGCGAAACCCATCGGCATCCGGCTCCAAAGACAAGTGTAACACCCCAGTGTTAAGCTTGCACATTACATACATTGCATTGCATAGCATGAACATCATGACATCATTTCATGTTGACTTGATGAAATCATTTTTAAAATTTGCAATGCCAACTATGCATATATATATTGTTGGCACAAAAAGTGGCTCCTCGCACTCAACACACCAGCGAAGCCAGATACGATCTTAAGAGCGTTGGAGCTTCTCAGACCCAGCTAGCTTCAAAACCCGGTCCGAGAGCGCCGATGACCCTCACGCGTGCCAGTCAATTTGACCTGCAATTGACAAGGAGAAAGATAATCAGTAATCACATGGAGGAACCAGCTGGTGGGTCCAGAAAGTTCTAACTATATGGCTCTGAAAGCCGATACGATCGGAGATCGACTAAAGAGTCGATTCCGGCATGCATGCATGTTTTTTCTACAGAATAATCATTGAACTGATGTATAATTGATTAATATGCATAATCAGATATGACAATCTACACTAAACAGGTTTATGCAGAAAGACATAATAGATCAAGATGTAATCCATCGATGCAAACAGGTTAAATTATTGAATACAGACTGTCTGAATGTCAAACAGACAGAAATCGGCTATTTAGCCGATTTGGCAGAGCACGATCAGTAAGCTAGTGTTTCTCGTGAAAGTATAGCTACATTGGCTATTTAGCCGATCCAGGGTCCGTGGAGCAGAAAACTTGACGGTGGCAATAACCACAAGTCGATCTAATAGGAATACGGAACTGGTCTAAAGGCCGGCGGTTCTGTATCCATATAAATCGGCTCTTGCCAAATCTCCTCATCACGTACGAGCAAGACTACGGAAGCACTGGCCAATAAAGCAGGAACGCAATTATCGTGACAGAGCATAAACATGAATAAAACATAGATGAACGCTTTCATAAAAATCTGAGGCCAATAATATGCAATCTTGATCGGGCAAGAAGATGTTATGGAAATAAATATTAAAGAACAACATAACATCTTGGTAACTTAATGAATCTAACTAAGATGCCAATTTAGTTAGAGCCGATAACTAATCCAGGCACATGATCAAGCTTAACCTAAGCCCTCGTCCACTGGATGACGCTAATCATAGATTAAACTAGAAAATAAACATGAATCGATAACTAATCCTTATTTGATCTAAGCCCACGTCCACTGGATGACGCTAAACTTATACCAAACAAGAATCAACCCCGATCTACAATGCTCCCATGTCCACCAGATGACAATAAACAGACAAAGCTTAGCGAGGCATGACAGTACTTACAAGCAAGCCTGCGTCCACCGGATGACACCCGGCCCGATTGAAGAAACTCGCCGAGATCTATGTTACTCCTACTCCTAAGGGTTTGGCCGGAGCGAAAAGGTGTGTTGTATTGATGTGTACGTTCGTATTATAATAGTCGGGGGTTTATATTTATACCCTGGGCTTGTCAAGATAGAGTCCTAGTCGAATTACAACTCGAAAGGAATATGGAAACTAACAAACTCTCCTAAATTAAAGGTAACTTGGAGACCAATCTTTCCTTTCTTTAACGGACTCCGAACGTAATCGCTTCCTGGCACCGGAGACCCGCGCTGACATCATCAATCAGCTCTTTTCTTCAACCGCACCGTCTTCGCTCCGGCCCAACAGTCGATTCCGAGACTCAATCGACTATCTCTGTCTTTGCCCCTGTCCCGAAATTGGCTATCTGCGTTCGGCATCGACTATCTGCACTCAGTTCAGATTTTGGCGTAAACACATGCCCCCCAATTTTGGGATAAACTGGCTTTATTCCAAAATTAGCACCGAGCCTTGACTCAATCCATTCTCTAGCCAAATCGCAGTCTCCCACTCAGCACTTCAAAGCTCCACAACGAACCGAAACCCTAGCCAATAAATCCCCTGCTGCATCTCCGGCTTCGACCTGCCGCCTTCAAAATCTGCAAGCGATGGCAACTCCCACCGAAATCCCTGAGGTATGAATCTTGTCGCTCTGTCTTCTACTCGTGAATCCTTTCTTGATAAGTCATACATATCACCCGCCTCCAGGACTTGAAGAACGAGATTTTGATTCCACTGAAGGACGCGCCAACCGCCTTTTTCCTCGGCACAATGGGTGATTCAAATCCTGTAGAATTTGTTGTTAAGGAAACCAACCAAATCCCCTTCAAGGCTTCTCCAGTAGATGCATCCTCATGGACAAAGAACTCCTTCCGGAACTGGCCCAACATGCCCACTGGGTGGAGGAACTGGTTCCGTCGAGTATCGGAGAAAAAGCGAGCAGACTGGGAGATGCGCAACCTAAGCCAGTGCCTCGATCTATCCCTTTGCCAGATGAAGAAGAATGAACCACTCCTGATTGCTGTTAGCTATTTCTGGTCAAACTCCTTGAACGCCTTTGTATTCGGAGACGGGGCGATGACCATCACCCTAGATGACATTCACATGCTCACCGGCCTCCAGATTACTGGGACTTACCAGTATTGGAATCTACTCTCCAAGGGAGAGAAATAGTTCCCCAAGCTAAATGAATATAAGGGTTGGACTGGCTACATTGATACCCATCATATGACAACCTCCAGCATCAATGAAAGGGAACACACAGCATTCTTGATTCTGTGGCTAGAGAGGTTTGTCTTCTGTGGTGCTTCTCTCGGACCAGCCTACCCTTTCAAATCTCTTGCAGAACAATTGGCCAGGGGAAGCTCAATTCGCTTAGGAAAACTTCTGTTGGGTGTTGCCTACAGGCTAATG
Organism: Eremochloa ophiuroides; assembly: GCA_038502445.1. Lineage (NCBI taxonomy): Eukaryota > Viridiplantae > Streptophyta > Magnoliopsida > Poales > Poaceae > Eremochloa > Eremochloa ophiuroides. The sequence continues at coordinate 39,589,418 of JAHLJS010000009.1, forward strand.
AGCTGAGTTGCCGGCTATCTTCTGAAAGGTGAAGAAGTACAGTGCACTACAGGCCCCTGGTGGCTGATCTAGCTCTGGCTCAATCTCCATTTGCACAAAATGATCAAACCAGACCTGAGCAATCTCGGCTATCCCTCCATGGAATATGCAGAAGATCAAGATAGGGTTACCAGAGGCTGTCAGAGTTTTGGCGAGGCTGCTTCAGCCATAACAATTGACGCCAGTCGAGGCCAGCTATTTGAAGCATTCTACAGAGGCCTGCGACCAGAAATCCTGAATTGGTTCCCTTACATAGAAGATAAAGAATTCCTAATGCCATACAGCTTTAAGTTCAGCACAGGATGCTCTGATGAGGTAGCCACTGAAATCCTTAATGCCATCATAAAACCTTGTATATTGCCAGTCAATTTCAAGCACCTCCGAAGCATGAGCAACACAGAGCCCAGCTGGCCTTCATATGAATTCTATCACCCCAAAGTTGCAGCAAGACAACTGGGCTTCGGCCAACTGCCCCCCAGGCTTCCATTCCTACACCTCTTGAGGCCCAGGGATGAGATTACTGAAATGCTGGAGGCCGACAGAGTTTTTAATCTGGGGACAGACCTGCCGCACTACACTATGGAGCAGTGGAGCCAGATTTCAATGAATCATGAAACTTTTGATCACTGGTGGCAACAATGGCATGCCCATCTGTTCTGTCAAAAGGTCCATGACAAATGCCAAGCTCTAGATCCAAACTTCAACTCTGCATCAACAGTAAGTACTGCTAACTGATTCCGTTACAATCGACTGTTAGTTGTATTTTAACATCTTATCAATGCAGGATCCAGAGGTCGACCCACCAGTACAAATCAATTACTATCCTCCATGCCCAACTGCCAGGCTAGGCTCCCAAGCCCCATCACTGAAGAAGATGATGAGAGCTCCTGTCAGTATAATAGCTGCTCCAACTTCCAAAAGAAAAGCTTCATCCAGTCTTCAGAAAGTGATCACCAAGAAATAAAGATCCAAAAGGAAGCCTGCCCAAGTACTTGGATGCCTTAAAATACTCTCTGCATTATTTATTCAACTCATCTGACCGAATCGGCTATCTAACAGGTGAGCATTCAGCCGATTCCAACACTATCTGAAGGCACTCAGGCTGAGGTCCAACCAGAGACCACAGGCCACCAATACATCGCTGCAGGTTCTCTAGGCATGGCTAACACTATTAACATCCAACAAAAAGGAGGAGAAACCCAGGTATGTGTCCAAAAAAACACTGCTGATGATCAATCCTATAAGCGCACAATTCTATCTTGCTGAACACTCCCGATCTCTTAAAAAATACAGCCGAACAGCCCTCCTTCCGAAGATATGTGGAGTCGGCTAGAAAAAGAGAGGACATCATCTCCTGAACATTTAGGTAAGGCACTTCGGCTGTTAACACTACTGTGCTTTCACTGTCTTTGCTTACTTTTACTCTTGCAGAGATCCAAACGGCCATAGAGACACATATTGAAACCACCTCTGCTGCTGGAAAAGAGACAGTCGTGACAGATCAACCAGCAACTTCATCAGCTCTACCTCTTTTAGGCCCTGATCAGGTGAAGCATTTATCCTTTAACCGACCAACACTCTTTATGCTATCACCATCTAATCATATAAATGCAGGTGCTGCAGCCTTCAACTACCAGCTACTCCTTTGACCTGGAAGAATGCTGCAATGAAGATGAGTTAAGCTCCAAGTCCCTGACGCTGCCAGAGCCAGATTTCAAAAATCGGCTAAGCGAGCTTCTTCCTCAGCTGGAGATAAACTTAGCCGATCTAGCCCGGCACCCTGAACCAATCGATCAGGCTATTGAATTGATCCAGCAACAAACACGTCCAGCAATTCTAAGCTCTCTGAAGCAGCTTGCCAAGCTTAAAAGTGCCACTCCAAGAATGAAGATTGCTCATGCAAACCTAGCCGAGCTTGAACGGCTGAGAAACGACAGGCTGACCAACAAACAAGAAGCCAGCGGATTAGCCGATCAAGTCAAGTCGCTGAAGACTTCCATCAACACCGAATCGGAGCTAGAAACTTTGAAAGCCAGGCGCGAGCAGCTGATGAGGGAGCTTGAAGAAGTCAATTCGGCCATCACTTAACATGAAATCTCTATATCAACTAGTACTGTTGATATGACCGAAAAGAAAAAACAAGTCAGTGCCAGGGTTATTGAAGGCAAGCAGATCAACCAACGCCTGAACGTCCTGAACTCAACAGCTGATGAAGACCAAGAATCATTACAGACTGGCCAGAATCTTCATGCTGAATGCATCTCTTCTATTCGGTCTTTGTTGGGCTTGTAATCTTATTTCTAACTTTGCTTGTGAACTGAACACTCGTGTACTGTATATTGGCCAGACTGAAATCGGCTTTTCTTTGCTTCGTCCTTGAATCGGCTAAACAGCCTGCTCCTTAGCACTGATATAGGAGAAATTGACTCTTCAGTCGATCCCAAGCAACTGACCCAATTAGCCGATCCCGAGCAACCGACCAAAATAGCCGATCAAGACGTTCTATCTCCCACGCGTCGCGTCTGTTCCAGATCCAAGAAACGTGGGTTAACTTCAGCATAAAATCTGCCACGTCGTCTCGTCTTCCGAGGAGGAAACCACCTTGATGCCTCCGTCTTATAAATAGACACCAGGCCTGAGCGAGCAACCGCACACGCCATCAGTTCTTACTCGCCCGGCCTTTCCTCTCCGTCTCCTTGTTCCAAACCAAGCCAAGGCAACCCTCAACACCATTATGGCCAGCAGTGGAGACCGTGGCAAGCGACATTTTGGACTGATATTGGTTTCCTTGCAATAGCTTGATGCAACTATCTGTGCGCGTCGGATCCGGCTGACGGCGACGAGCTCAGCTAGCGTCTCCGCGCTTTGGGTGAGTGGACCGACTTGCTGCGCACCTTCTTGAGGTAAGATAACTATTCATTTCTTGATGCATCCGTCGAATCCCTAACCTGACGGCCGAGAACTGTGCAGCAATCGGGAAACCACCGGCGCTGGAGGCTCGGGGGCCACCGCCGAGTCCTCTCGGGCTGCTTCTGCGGCCACTGAAGCCACCCCTGGAGCGGGTGAAGCAGCGGGCCCGTCTCGTGACCGACGGCGTTGGGCGACAAATCGGCAACTGGCCATCTACAGCAGGTAAACCGGCTTGCATCCATGGCGTTAGCTTCTTTCAATCCTGACGCACCTGTTCTTCTGCTATTCTTCAGCTAGGCCCGCCTTATTCCTTTTACTCCAGGTGCGCCGATCGGTATGAGCTCCCGAGCACCCCATACTGCGCCTTTACCAGATCCCCCTCAAGACCCGGCCTCGAGTGCTGCCTCGCGTGGGGAATCTGATTCGGGATCCTCCGTGGACTCCGACGGCTCCTACACCGCCGCCGATGGCCGTCGCTTCCACCACCAGATGGTGGAGTACCGTAACCTCTATTCAGAGGCTACGAAGGAGAATGGCCGGCTGCAGGGCGTGAATGAAGCCCAAGCCGCTGCCCTTGCCGTCGCAGAAATCAAGGTGGCAAACACGCAGGCCCACCTCGCCGAATCAGACGCCGCGGTGGCAGTAACTTCCTGGAGTTGCCTTGTGATGTTCTGATGAAGATTCTTGCACTGACTCTGCCTTCTTCCTACAGCTCTGACTACACAGCTCAACGAACTGCGCGTCGCAGCTGAAGATGCTGCCAATGTCTTCAACGCCCGCGGCGAGACGTTGCCACAGAGGCTCCAAGATGTCCACCACCGAGTTCGTCAGGTGGCCATGGCCGGCGTCCGTCACGGGGTCACCAGGGCTCTGATAGCCGCACGACTCCGCTCCGTCATAGCCCTAGAGGCCATCGAACCTGGGTTCCCGGAGGGCCAGGACATGGAAGAGGCCAGCGCCCAACAGGCGGCCTTCTTTCCCCATGCCGACGGGGTCACGGTCATCACCAATGCCGAAGACATCATAGATAGGGCCACCAACAATGATGTCTAGAATGTATCAGACTGTGATGCAAATAATCAGTAATCAAACTTTGTTGATAATCATCAATCTGATCTCCATGCATTTATTATTTTTTTTATTTTTGCTCTAAAGGCGATGCACTCGCATCGGCTGTTACACTCCATCGAGGGTGTTTCACTTTTGTGCTAAAGGCGATTCGTTAACACGAAATCGGCTATTACATAATTTGATTTTTTTGTTCTGAAGGCGATCCTCTGCATAGAATCGGCTATAGGAGCTAGATCTTGCACCGATCGGCTATCAACCCCCAACTGGGATACTAGGATAATATTTCTTCAGATACTTTCCATAGATCGCCCTGGCAAATCTCCTTCCTTCCAAATCTTCAAGTATATAGGCATTGCCGGGCGCACATTCCACAACTCGATACGGGCCTTCCCAATTTGGCGACCACTTGCCAAATCAGCTGCCTTTAGTCCCAATAGATAGAATAGTTTTCCAAACCAGCTCTGATTCGGCAAAGCTCTTGACTCTTACTTTGGTGTTGTAATATTTAGCCACCCGCATCTTGTTTGCTTCAATACACTCCAAGGCTTTGAGCCGATGACAATATAAATCTTCAAGGTTGTCCATCATGTTATCTCTATTTTCACCGGCTGTAAGCTTGTTCTGCAACGTGACACGCCGCGTTTTAGAATGGATTTCCCAGGGCAGGACAGCAGCGTGTCCATAGACCAACTCATAAGGTGTAGCCTTAGTCGATCCATGCTGAGCCATTCGGTACGCCCATAGAGCCTCACTCAACGTCAAGTACCACCTCCTGGGAGTCTGTTCAATCTTCTTCTTGATGACCTTGATTAAAATTTGATTTGAAGCTTCAGCCTGACTGTTAGCTTGAGCATAATAAGGTGATGAATTATAAATTTTGATGCCCATGTCGTCAGCAAAGGTCAGAAACTCATCCGAAGTGAACATGGTCCCTTGATCTATTGTGATGATCTGTGGTATACCAAACCTGTAGATGATGTGTTCCTTCACAAACTCAATTATATCTCCAGATGTGGCATTCTTCAAAGGAACAGCTTCTACCTACTTAGTAAAATAGTCGGTTGCAACCAGTATCCATTTGTGACCTTTACTGGACGGTGGATAGATTTGGCCAATCAGATCGATTCCCCAACCTCTGAACGGCCATGGCTTGATGATAGGATTCATAGCTGAAGCAGGAGATTTCTGCACATTCCCAAATCTTGGGCATTCTCGGCAGCCCTTATAATATTTGAAACAATCCTCGAGCATTGTTGGCCAATAATAACCAGTTCTTCTGATGATCCACTTCATCTTGTGAGCCGATTGGTGAGCACCGCAGACCCCTTCATGAATTTCACTCATCAGCTTTACTGACTCTTCTGCCCCGAGGCATTTCAACAGCACCCCTTCGACAGTCTTATAACACAACTGACCATCCAGCAGCACATATTTGACAGCTTTGTACCTCAGCTTACTACCGACTCTCTGTGAAGGATTTGCAAGGTAACTTGCTATCTCGCCCCGCCAGTCATCAGCTGATTGCTGGGTATTGAAGATCTCCTGCATCGATCTGTAACCTGAGGCGCTCTGCGCTAACCGATTAGCCTCTTGATTTTAGGCTCTGGGAATATGATGAAGTGAGACTGCCATAAACCCTCTAATCAAAGCCTGGCACTGATCATGATAGCCTCTGAGTATGTCATCCTTACATTCAAATAGGCCGAGCAATTGGTTGATGACTAATTGTGAATCTCCAAAAACCTCAACTACATCGGCATTTGCTTCATGCAGAAGCTGAAATCCCTTCCAAATCGCGTCATATTTAGCTTGGTTATTTGTCACCGTAGGTCTGATCTGGAAAGCGAACTCGAAACGTTGACCACGAGGTGATATCAGTACTACCACAGCACCTCCACCTTGCTTGCAAGATGATCCATCAAAGAACATAGTCCACGGCGCCACATCAACCATACTGACAGTGCCTCCATGATGCTAGGTGATGAAATCGACTATTGCCTGGCCTTTGACTGCCTTAGCCGATTCAAACCTTAAGTCAAACTCAAAGAGTGCCAAAATCCACTTGTCGATCCGTCCATTGAGAATTGGCATTGACAACATATGCCTGATCACGTCTGCCTTGGACACCACCACACATTCGGTTGATAGTAAATAGTGCCTCAACTTGGTGCACAAATAGAATAAACATAAGCACAACTTCTCAGTCGGCGTGTATCTCATTTCGAGATCCAAGAGCCTCCTGCTCAGATAGAAAACTGCTCTCTCCTTTCCTTCAAATTCTTAAAAAAGGGCCGAGCCAATCGTATGGTCCTCGGCCGTCACGTACAGCTTGAAAGGCTTACCTGCCTGTGGCGGCACCAGAACAGGTGGAGACTTCATCCACTCCTTGATCTCGTCAAAAGCCTTCTGATGTATGTCACCCCATCTGAATTCTTGATCGTCTTTAAGCTTCAACAATGGTGAGAATGGCAACACCTTCTTTGACAGTTGGCAATGAATCTTCTAATGAAATTGATCTTGCCGAGTAAAGACTGCAACTCTCTCTTGTTAGTTGGTGGCACAAGCTGATCGATGGCCTTCTTGCTCTTGCTGCCAACCTCGATTCCTTTGCAATGGACCATGAAACCCAAGAATTCTCCTGCTGACACCCCAAAAGCACATTTGTTATGATTCATCTTCAAACCATGCTTTCTTGTGCTCTCCAAGGTGGCCTTCAAATCGGCTAAGTGATCCTTGTAGCTCTTGGACTTCACAACCACATCATCAATATAAATTTCAACAATCTTGCCGATCAACTTATGAAAGATATAATTCATAGCCCTTTGATAAGTTGCACCGACATTTTTTAAACCGAAAGTCACTACAACCCACTCGAACAAACCGATTGCACCAGGACACCTGAAAGCAGTCTTAGGAATATCTTCGTCAGCCATAAAAATTTGATTGTAACCGGCATTACCATCCATGAAGCTGATGACCTGGTGCCCCGCAGCCGAATCGACTAACATATCGGCTATCGGCATTGGGTAGCCGTCCATTGGGGTAGCTCTGTTCAAGCCCCTAAAATCGATGCAAACCCACAATTTGCCATTCTTCTTGTACACAGGGACAATATTCGATACCCATTCCGCGTATCGGCAAGCTCGAATGAACTTGGCTTCCAGCAACCTCTCGATCTCGGCCTTGATTTCCGGCAATGCCTCCTGCTTGAACCGTCGTGGTGGTTGCTTGAACGGCCGAATCCCGGGTTTGATAGGCAGTCTGTGCTCAACAATCGATTTGTCTAGACCCGGCATCTCGTAATATTCCCAGGCGAAGCAGTCCTTGTATTCTTTTAATAAGTCGATCAGCTCCCGCCCGAACTCAGGGTCAAGATTAGCGGCAATGTACGTCGGCCTTGGTCTGTCACCAGGTCCAATATCCACTTCTTCAAGCTTATCGGCCGACGTAAAGCCCTGTCCAAGCTTGCCCTCGGTGCCATCGATCGGATTTTCCATTAACAAAAAGACTCAGAGCCGATTGCCCGGACCGGCTGTTGACTCTCATCGCTGACCTTGATGGAGCCTTCATCCCAAGTCATACCAGAAAAGCAATCATGATCCCCTGCTTTCCAGTAGGTAGCATCTGCAGCGGCTATGCTCACTGAATCATCAGCTGGGACCACTTCGACCTCATCGCCATGCCACTGGATTATACATTGGTGCATTGTGGACGGCACACAGCAGTTGGCATGGATCCAGTCATGCCCAAGCAGCAAACTGTAAGTGCCCTTGCTGTCAATCACGAAGAAGGTTGTGAGCAGCGTCTTCTTCCCGACTGTTAGCTCAACATTGATTGCCCCCGGGTATTGGAAGAGTTGCCCCCCAAGTCCTTGAGCATCATGTTGGTCTCAATCAAATCATCAGGGCCCTTGCCCAGCTTGCGAAAGGTGGTGTAAGGCATGAGATTGAATGTGGCGCCACCATCCACCAACATATTGGTCATGGGCATCCCATCAACGTATCCCTTGAGGTACAGGGCCTTCAGGTGCCGGTGCTTGGGTGGCTTGTCAAAAGTAGCCTGTTGTGCGAAGATCAGCCTAGCAGTGCCCTGCTCAGATTTTGATTCATCAGAGTCAGAAAAAACATCAACTTTCCTGGCTCGAGGCGCTCTGAGCTCAGCCGGAAGCACAAACACCATCTGCGCATCGGCTATTGCCTTCCCTTTGTCCCAAGGAGGCTTCTCCCGCCAGACCTTCTTCGGGCGCCCTTCTGCTTTGAGCTCCCTATTCCTGAGGCGCAGCACTCGGTGTCTCTGACTCTTGGTCAAGTCTCCAGGGCACCACTGGTTTTCCTGCCAGATCAGCTCTTGGTGATCAACTGTTGCCTCGTCGAGCCGATCGCGCAGGTCTCTTTTTTCGCGCCGATCCTGCATGTCATGTGGGCGTCGAGCCTCTCATGCATAGATCGGTGATTGGTCTGAGAATGCCTGTACTCCCGGGACGGATCACTACATTCCGTGCAGTTGCGCAGAGTCGGCAATCTCAAACCTTCATTCCAGTAATGCCGGAAGAATGGGCAATGCCAGTGGCTTTCTTCTTCCTCCCGGCGGCGAGCCAGCTCCTCTTGGTAGCGGGCTTCTTCTTCGTCATGAGCCCATCTTCGATACTCCTCTTCCTCGAGCTGCCTCCGGTGAGTCTTTTCCTTTTCCCGTCGCCATTTGTTCAGTAGATCGCGGGATGTAGGCCTAGTCTTCTTGGTGCCGCTGGACTCTCCCTTCTCATATCGGTTCTTGTTTTGTTCTCGGCTTCTCTTGATCATCTCCAACTCCTCAGCCGATATCTGCATATTTGATCGACTGATGCATTCTTCCTGGCTTTGTTGGAGGTCAGAACCTTCACCTTGCCTGCAGGGGTCGCTACCTCGACCATATTCTGGCCCTTAGGGAACGGAAACTTGTCAATCTTCATCTTCCCCTTGGGAGGGCTGTCAAACTTTAATAGGCCGCGGGAGATAGCTCTCTGAATCTGATTTCTGAACGTGCGGCATCCATTGGTGTCGTGTGTGCTGACGCCGTGGTATTGGCAGAACGGTTTCCCTTTTAAGTCTTCAGGAGAGGGTCTCACATAATCGGCAGGGAACGTGATCTGCCCAGCACTGACCAGTAGATCAAATAACTTGTCTAGCTTATGCATATGAAAGTCATACTGATCGTCTGCACTCCAATTCTTGGGCACAGCCATGGGCCTTTTGCCCCACTTCAGTTCAACAGCGGCGACTTCATCATCGCCTTCATCATCGGAATCTGAATTGCTGATGTACGCGGTCTGCCTGTATCTCCCTTCCTTTCTTAAAGTCTGGGCCTGCAACTCAAGCGCGGCCACTTTCTGCATCACCTGGCTAACACTGTCAAAGTCAGTGCCCACCAGCTTCTCTTGAACGTGCGGGAGCATTCCACCGATAACCAAGTGAGCGAGCTGTTTGTCAGACAGGTTCAATGAATAGCACATATTCCTCATCTCTCTGAAGCACTTGATGAAGGCCGACCTGGTCTCGCTACTCTTTTGGCGCATGCCGGTCAGATCGACAATAGTCTTCTCCCCAGTGCCGGAGAAGAAATAGCTATGAAACCTGCCCTCCAAATCTACCCAGTTTTGAATCAAATCCGGCTCTAGAGTGGTAAACCAACTGAAAGTTGGTCCAGTCAATGATAGTGAGAAGAAGCGGACCCTATGAGCGTCCTCATACGATGCTTCACCAAGTTGAGTCAGGTATCGGCTGATGTGCTCTATGGTGGACACGTCATCTTGCCCACTGAACTTGGTGAAGTCCGGCATACGATACCTCTGCGGCAGCGCCACGCGATCAAACCACTTAGGGTAAGGGCGCCTGTATCTGATCGATACTCCCGCCTTCGGCTGCAAGCCGAATTGGTCTCTGAGCATTGCACTCATCTTGTTCATCAATTCATCTTGAGGCGACTGGGTATATCCAGGGTGTGGCGCTGATGAGAGCTCGTGATAGGTATATCTGTAGTGATAGCCCGGAGTGGACCCGTCCCCAGTCCTCCGCATGTAAGCAGCAATTTGCTCAGGAGACTAGTCTTTGTATAGCTTAAGAGCTGAAGCTATTTTTGGAGCCAAACCCGCCGTCATATTGGGATCTTGGACAGACGGCTTCGGCGGATTCGGCTGTTGCGGCGGAGGATTGGAAGTTCCGGCCGCTGCACCTGATTTACAGTCTTCTGGTGGTATGTTGAAGTATGTCGCGCCCAGAGATTCCCAGTCCTATCTGTTGATGACGGTCTTCATGATATTATAGAATGTCTGAAGGAAGACGTTGTGATGATGCCCGACTGCCTGATGCGGACTGCCTGATGCGAGGCTGACCAAATGGCACTCTGAATAAAGTCTTTGAACTCATCGTCGCCTTTGTCGCTGTGGCCAGGCATGACCCACCTTGGATATGGATGCTTCTTGAACACGCGGCCGTCATGATTCTTGTCGAACGACAGCAGACAGGCATCAGTGAACTCCGCAATGATCTGATCTAGAATCACAACATCTTCAGGATCGATCTCGTCACGCCTGACTCTGATGACACCGTCATTCCTGGGGGCGTCGTTCTCCGGATTCTTTCCCTTAGTCATGAGTGAAACTGTCCCACCAGGCGTGCCAAAAAGTTTGTTGCCACAAAAAGTGATTCCTCGTGCTCAACACACCGGTGAAGCCAGATACAATCTTAAGAGCGTTGGAGCTTCTCAGATCCAGCTAGCTTTAAAACCCGGTCCGAGAGCGCCGATGACCCTCACGCGTGCCAGTCATTTTGACCTGCAATTGACAAGGAAAAAGATAATCAGTAATCACAAGGCGGAACCAGCCGGTAGGTCCAGGCAATTCCAACTATATGGCTCTGAGAGCCGATACGATCAGAGATTGACTAAAGAGTCGATTCCGGCATTCATGCATGTTTTTTCTACAGAATAATCATTGAACTGATGTATAATCGATTAATATGCATAATCAGATATGACAATCTACACTAAACAGGTTTATGCAGAAAGCCATAACAGATCAAGATGTAATCAATCGATGCAAATAGGTTAAATTATTCAATACAGACTGTCTGAATGTCAAACAGACAGAAATCGGCTATTTAGCCGATTTGGCAGAGCACGATCAGTAAACTAGTGTTTTCTCGTGAAAACATAGCTGCATCGGCTATTTAGCCGATCCAGGGTCCGTGGAGCTGAAAACTTGACGGTGGCAAACCACAAGTCGATCTAATAGGAATACGGAACTGGTTTAAAGGCCGGCGGTTCTGTATCCGTATAAATCGGCTCTTGTCAAATCTCCTCATCACGAACGAGCAAGACTACGGAAGTACTGGCCAATAAAACAGGAAAGCAATTATCGTGACAGAGCATAAACATGAATAAAACATAGATGAACGCTTTCATAAAAATATGAGGCCAATACTATGCAATTTTGATTGGGCAAGAAAATGTTATAGAAATAAATAATAAAGAACAACATAACATCTTGGTAACTTAATGAATCTAACTAAGATGCCATTTCAGTTAGAGCCGATAACTAATCCATGCATATGATCAAGCTTAACCTAAGCCCTCGTCCACCGGATGACGCTAATCATAGATTAAACTAGAAAATAAACATGAATCGATAACTAATCCTTATTTGATCTAAACCCACGTCCACCGGATGACGCTAAACTTATACCAAATAAAAATCAACCCCGATCTACAATGCTCCTATGTCCACCGGATGACATTAAAGAGATAAAGCTTAGCGAGGTATGACGGTACTTACAAGCAAGTCTGCATCCACTGGATGACACCCGGCCCGATTGAAGAAACTCGCCGAGATCTACGTTACTCCTACTCCTAAGGGTTTGGCTGGAGCCGAAAGGTGTGTTGTATTGATGTATACGTACGTATTACAATGGCCGGAGGTTTATATTTATACTCTAGGCTTGACAAGATAGAGTACTAGTCGAATTACAACTCGAAACGAATATGGAAACTAACAAACTCTCCTAAATTAAAGGTAACTTGGAGCCCAATCTTTTCTTTCTTTAACGGACTCCGAACGTAATCGCTTCCTGGCGCCGGAGACCCGCACTGACGTCATCAATCGGCTCTTTTCTTCAACCGCACCGTCTTCGCTGCGGCCCAACAGTCGATTGCGAGACTCGATCGACTATCTCTGTCTTTGTCTCTGTCCCGAAATCGGCTATCTGCATTCGGCATCGACTATCTGCACTCAGTCCAGATTTTGACGTAAACACACACACACAGATATATATATCTGAAAGTATATATGTAGATACGAGTATATATGTATATGTATAGGTATATACATATCAATATATACATAGGTGAACATTAATGGTAAATTGAAGTAAAAATGTTTCTAAATATTTTAGAGTGTCAAGTCTCGTTTAGGGTGCCTAACTAAATCACTTTCATGTTGGGAAGGTCATTTGGTTTGATCTCTAAATAAGAATTAATCTAGAGTTTGACTTAAGAGCCATTTAGGGTGATTTTACTAATTCTTTTCAAAAATGCAAGTAAACATCTTTAAATGGATTGGTGACTTAAATAAATTTTGTAGGAAATTTAATTTAGAACAAAGTTTATTTTGTGGTCAAGTCATGAAAATGAGTCTAACCTGCTCAATTATGGCTCACAAGACAAATTAGTTAGGTTTAACTCTGAAATTTCTTGTCTAAAAACTGAATTTTAGTTTCATTGTACCTTTTTCAGTTATATATATTTCTGAAACCAGACAGAATCGAGGCAAAGTGTCTTACTATCGTTGATAGTCTGCATGTAGCTCTACCTTCCCTATTATTGGAATTTTCCCTGGTTCCTTTTGTATTGAGAGAAAAGTATCACCAAAAATAAAGATTCAGTCAAACGAGCTAGTACTGAATTTCATTTCCGTTAACTGAATCGAGCTCGTCAGCTTTGAACTTCAACGTGTCACCGTCCGGTGGTGACATCGGCAAGCCCCGTGCCGTCGATATTGAGCTCCACCGCTTGTCGAGTCTCTAGAGTGGATTGGCGTGGTTGCCCTGAGCTTATCCAAGTCCATTCCCGTCGCCTCCGTTCTGTCTTCTTCTTCCTTGCCTTATCCTCTGAAGCAGACGTGAGCTCCGTGCAGCAATGGAGTCGCTGGCCGAGTTCGTTCTTCCCGGCTAGCTGCTGCTCGTCTCATCGCGTCCTAACCTCCGCCTTGATCCTCTCGACTTCCGTGATAACCTTGCCGAACCAACCGAGCCATAGGTGAGTTCCTTGCGCCGCTCGCCGTTGCCAGAGCACGCCGGAGCTCCGTCGCGGGCGAGCCCGCTGTGGCCAGGCCATTACATGCCCGATTTTCTTGTTCCATTTCGTGTTCGTAGTTTCATTTGAATCTAATTTGGTGATCCTCGAGACGGTTAAGCTTTTGATGCTCTATTTTCATCGAAACGCGAACGCGTCGCCGGAGAACTCGCTGCCGTCCGCCATGGACGAGGCTGAGCATGCTCCTGTGCTCCGTTTACCAATTCCTCGCAGATGAAGTGCATATTCGTCAGTCGTGGTCGGAGTTGGCTGGTGCCGCGCCACCGCCCGCCGCCGCCCGCCATGGCCGCCGTCGAGCTCGCTCCGGCGAGCCGCTGGCCCAACCACCTATACCATTTGATGCGTCTCGGTCCCAGGAACTCGATGCTGCGTTTGGTTTGGCCGGAGACCGCACGGACGTCGAACCATCGCCAGTCAAACGACGCGGTCTTCTCTGTCCTTGTGACAGGTGGGGTCGGTTTGACCCTGAGGCCCAACTGTCAGCTTCTGTGCCTAGTTTCTGTGTGAGCTGCTGGGTGTGCGTAGCAATTAGGGTTTCTTTAGTATTTCGAAATTCATTTAATTCCTTATTTCAGAATTGGTTTTATGTTTGTGAAATTCATATCTGGAGCTATGTAAGTTCAAATTGGGTGCAGTTAATTTTTTTAGCTTCCTGTTGATGAGCTTTACCTAGGAAAAATATAAAACCTAGCTTTTATTTATAATTTATGTGCTCTAGGAATTAATTTCTATTTCTGCAGTGAACTTTGAAAATACATAACTAATTCTATAAGTGTGATAAAAATATGACTCAACCTTGGTTAGTCTTCTGTTGGCATGTAGAATCAGCGAAAAATAAATTCAGTGCATGTTCGCTGTGTTATAATAGGGTTGCTATTCAAACCCTATTTAAGGCTAGTTTGTTAGAAAATTCATAATAAAATATATATAAGAGATATAGGTATGAATATTTTTCTGGGATGATCTTAGGTGATGAAAGACAGTATAAATGTAGGAAATCTATTGTTTGATACTTTTCACTGTAGAAAGTATTTTCCACTCAATTTTCGCCTGTCAGTTTGTTATTTTTATGTAGGCTATTATATGTATCCAAATGCTTTGAAACTTTGACAATAGCTCTCATATGAGATGTTTTAGTCACTGAAAGTTTCCCAGAATTTTATGTGAACCTGAATTAGTATGTCTAGTTATAAGTTATTGCACTAATTTAGTAATTAAGTGTTCGTTTGGGGTTAATTAGGAGTAACCCTAGTAGTCTCTTGATTGATTAGTGAGTATATGGCTTGCTGGAATAGATGGTTGAGTTCAGTTTGCTGGTCTTTAGGATAACCATCTCTAAGTTACCCACTAAAGTTCATATTTGCTTGTATAAGTTATAATGAGCTACATGAGAACTAGGGTTAAAACATGAAAACCCTACTCTAGATTGTTTTGGGAAGATACATGTGTCTCTTCTAGAGAAGAAATATACACATACGCAGTAAATAAATTATAAATGTATCACTACATACCATGAAAGCATGCATACGCATTGCATCTAGTATCTTGCAAGTCATGGTAATTATGCATTCAAGCGTTCATCACATACATGCATACATGATTGCCGGAAGAACTGACTTTGTCGGAAGTGGAGTTAGTCTACGAGGGAGTTCCTCCGGAAGTGCAACAAACGAAGAACGATATGGAAGTTGACCTCGTCACTGACTATCTCAAGCGCCCTGGTCATCAGTCTTCCTCTCTTCTAAAAGGCAAGCCCCGGTGCATTTCCCATTTCCTATGCTTTGAGAATTAATAAAGTTGAGTATAGTGATTGTTGCATTAAGTATAGGAGTTGTTTTGAAACCGTTGATGCATTATTAATACCCTTGGGCGACTACAGAATCTTCACCTAAGTAAGTTCAGGATCGCCTTCTCTGCTTAGACTTGCTTATAACCGGTAGATATGGTGATTCCCTGTCACCAAAATTGAAAGTGAGAAACACGGTTGGCTATATTTGCTATCATGAAATAACCATGTGAGATTGAGAAAGAAATGGTGATTGGGCGGGCATGATAGCGAAACAACAAGGTATGGAGGTCTTGATTGCGTACGTATTCCCCGTCTAATCAATTAGGACACATCGTTGTTAGACATCAGTCGAGATTGAAAGACGCCATCACTTAACTGGCCGGAAAAGTCGTTCCGACCGCGAAGCTGAGTAGCTCTATTCGGGCCGGGAGTTGGTGCGCTAAGTTGGCATACTGGATCTTGGAGGATGTTCGGGAGCTACATGAGATCATGGGCAGGTGGATTCCTGAGCTTCCTGGCCACTAGTCAGTCCCCCAGTATGCATACCTTCCACCAAACCCGCGAAATTAGACCCGAATAGTACCAAAAGTGACCTAAGGCTGCCGTGGCACAGATATGTCTGGGTTTGTGATTGGCATTTGTCTCTAGCTGGTTTGCAATCGATTCGAATCGCCATCTCTCCTGGACAATGAGAAACTGGACTGATCTTTTTTCGACGTAAAGACTAAGAACTTGAAGATGATTATGGTTATGAGAAGAAATGCCAAAATTGCTATGGTTATATTATTGTTTGCTTAGAAATAATCAAGTGCTTGAATTAGTTAGGTGCTAAGCTAGATATAAGGAAAATGATCACTAAAACTCTTTGATAGAATATAAACATGAGATTAAACTAAAATGGCTTTTATGCAAAAATGAGTCAAGCCAACTCCACTTAAATAGCCTTACATATTCGTTGAGAGTCTTTTATTTGGTAAGGCGGGTAAGTCTTGCGGAGTACAATTGAGTACTCAGGGTTTATCCCAAATTGTTGCAGATGGCAAGTTTTTTTTTGTAGTTTTTGCAAAAATTTCTTCTATCGTGCAGAAGATAATGACTAAAGTTTGGGCAGCTACTATCCATACTCTACTCCTGCTGTTAGATGATCCAAAATTGGCACTGTACTTTATGAGTATGTACCTTAGTTTGAAAATTACTTTGCTTCCGCAATTCTGAACAACTGTTGTAAGAACTTTATGTGCGAACTTCGTTTGGAAAACTGTGTATTGTGAAGATGTGTTGTTGAATCATGTACGATCTTAGTTATGTTATCATTTGGTTTGAAATCCTTCGAGATTTCACGGACTACCGGATTTATATGGGCTCAAGTGGGGTTGATTGGCTGTTTAGACGGCTATCGCCGTACTTGTGCTCTTATAAATTGGTCAGTTCTATCACAGCTGGTATCGGAGCAAGATTCAACATACACTGTTCATATTAGTATATTTTAAAAGTAAAGGGTTTTGATTTTCAAAGCTAATTGCAAAAATTACTAGTTAGTAGGTGTGAAACTTGAACTTTCAAAACTAAGTGTGCCAAGGATCATACTTTGTGTAGCCCTAATGATTTTCAAAGCTAATTGCAAAAATTACTAGTTAGTAGGTGTGAAACTTGAACTTTCAAAACTAAGTGTGCCAAGGATCATACTTTGTGTAGCCCTAAATTAGGACTATAGGTGGCTTATCTAAGTACTAACTTGGGGGAAATTGCATCATATTTTGGAAAGTGCTTCTTATCATTAGTACGACTTGCCTTGTTTTATTTATTTCGACGCCGAGGTAAGATGAAATGGCAGAGCATAACCGAATGATTATCGGTTCGTTGCTCAAGGTAAGGTGAGTTGTGAGAGCATGATCGAACAACCGTCGATCTAGGACAGTGCTTATTATAATACTGAAGTGGTTACATGTATCCACATGTATCCATGGAAGTGTCTGTGTGGGAGTACATAAATTCTCGGGTAGTGGTGTGCACATGCATGGGAGCATTATAGAGAAAGTGCTTCTTATCGCCCTGCATTTATTCATGCTGTGAGGGTTTGGGCTGAAATGGATCTTTTCTACAGGTACGCTAACTACGTGTAGTACGAATTAGTTTCGTATATGAGAGAGCGATTGTATGCCTCCGACTAGAACGATTAGTATTACTAGGTGTGAGGACGTATGAAACGTTCATGCATCATGCTCATTTATATTCTGTTCTTATCTCGATCTTCCCCCTAATAATATCTTAAACTCATGTTAAATTGAAATAAATATTTTCATAAGTGTTCTTATGTGATCTTTAACTCTCTCTGGATGAGATCACCTGATTATGGTAGAAGACTGTTGCATGAGTGTGGAACCCCATTTTATTTTGGAAGATATTGGAGTCTGCAATGTATTTTCAACTTCCAACCCATCTCTGCAAGGAACTGAGATTTGTTGGTAAAGCCAATGCAGTTAAGGATGGTTGGTTCATCAGTAGACACTGAGATTCGAGTGTCAGAAAGCAGAAATCTATATTTTAATATTATTTTTGCCAAACAATCTTTGTGTCACTCGTGCTATATCTTAGTCATTTGCTTACCACATGTCAACTTCTAGTCTTGTGGTTATCCTTGATTGTAATCTCTCTCTCCTTGCCACTTTCATTCACAATCTGTTTTTGTCACTTAGGATTTCCTATTGTTGTGGATAGGTAATGGTGATATGATTAGTGGATTATGGTGCCGTGACGGAACCTGGAGTCGTCTTGTGACCAGTCGGCACATGATTGTGCTACTGGGTGTGCACTGGTGTCGAGGTTCCTAGTCATGATCCGTTGCAGAACTTCGCCAATGTGTTATCCTTCGTGAAACCCTTTAAAACTATTTTCTTATCTGTGGTACTAGCCGAGAATCTAGATGTCAGATCAGACGTGGTAGAGTTTCCCTAGAAGAAACAACAAAAACAACTTTTGAAGAACAATTCATGCACATCAACCTCTATCAACTTCAAGACATTGGAGACAAGATTCCAAGTAATCTGCCGAGATGTGCAGTCAACCTGGATCGTCACAGTTGGAGCAACAATGTGTTTAACGTTTAAAGTTGGACGTTAGTGAGAAAGCTTGTAGTAACTACTAAGTAGTTTCCCTATTTTCTAATTTGGTTTTGTTGTGGAATTGAATTTCTGTGCCTTGTTGTTATTTATATATATTACTCCTTATTATATCCTACTTGGGATAAGTATTCAATTATCTGCAACAAACACCATTATTATTTCTTTCCAATTTTGATAAAAAATGTTCATAGATGCCAAACCGCACTCGATCTCGTGGGCCTTGTAGTGGTGGAGGAAGTGGAAATGAGAATGAAGAACCGCCGCCACCACCACCGTTTATTTCAGAGTAGATGTTTGCACAGTTCATTGGAACGCAGCGCAATTAGGAAGTCGTTCTGCGTGAGGTGGCAGCAAACAACGCATGTGGTGCTGAATATCACCGCGACGAGGGTGAAAATCAGTTTAGCACTTATAAGAATTTTGTGGACACCAAGCCACCAATTTTCAAAGAGGCTGTTGAACCAATGCAGGCAGATGAATGGCTCCATGCTATAGAACAAAAGTTTTCTGTGCTAAGGTTGTTTGACAGCTTCAAAGTTAACTATGCCGCTCTTCAGCTTCAAGGGCCAGTAGGGATCTGGTGGTCGCACTATAAGGCTAAAGACTGCTTTCAGAGGACAATATATTCCGTCGGGATTGATGAAGATGAAAGTTGCAGAGTTCATGCAATTGACCATGGTGTAACACCCCTACCGTCACATTAACTAAAACCTACCATGTCATCATGACTGCATGTAATCATTCCGCATTTAACCCTGTTAATATGCATCAACAAAAATAAATTTATTCCTGTATATGATTGTGCATAGGTGGTTTAGAGTGAATTATTATGTCAATGTTTGTGTTTGTATGTAATTATTTAAATGTAATTGGGAAATAAAAAGAAAATCAATTATAAATCCTAATACGGACCCTGAAACCCTAATTTAAAAACTAAAAGGAATTAAGTGTTGGGCCTTAAACAAGAATTGTAAAGCCTTAAAAATTTAGCAACTTCTATTTTGGGTAAATTTGAAGTTATTTAATAAAATTTTAAATAAAACCATACCCTATGTTTGAATATTTAAATTTGAAATACAAATTCAAAAACTAGCAAGATTCTGCTGATGGTCCCTTAATAAAAGTTTTAGTACTTTCAAAATTAAACAACATTCATTTTTGGAGATTTTGAAGTTATACAGTGGAAATTTAAATTAAACACAAATTACTATTTACAAATTCAAGTTTGAAATGTCAATTCAAAAATTATTAGGAATCTAACCAAACTCCTTTAATAGAAGTTGTAGGGATCAACAATTAGAACAACTTTCATCTTTATAGATTTTCTAGTTGTTGAGAAAATTTTGGAGAATTTTATTGAATTGCAAATCAATTTCAAACCCAAATTTTACCCCTTTTTGAATAACTTCAAATTTAGGCCGAATTGGAACATGGTTCAAAAAGCAAAAATGCTCTACATGAAATTTGTCACAACTTTTGTTTTGGGCATCTTCTCTGATTCGGTTTGGATAGGGCATGATTGCAAGAAATAGGAGTTGACCTAAATTCTTGCTATAGTGCTGCCGACCCCTACTGTGGCAGAGCACACGTGCGCGCGTGAAGCGCCGCGCGCCGGCCACCGTCCGGCCGGCTTGGGCCCGGTCACCGCCGCTGTCGAGTTCGCAGGGGGGCCCGACCGCGTCCCGAGCGTATTGCCACCATATAAAGCACACCCCCGCCGTCCCGTTTCCGTCTTTCTTCTCCATTACAGCCGCCGTCGAGCTTCGGTCGACCAGAAATTCACCGCTCACACTCAATCAATGCCTTCTCCATCGCGTACAAGGGTGCGCCTCTTTCTTGCGAACCTATAGAATCCTCGTTTGCCCTCTTTCATCGCCGGAGCAGTGAGAACGTCGTCTTCTTCCTCTCTGCCGGTCGGAGCGCCGCCGAGCTCCACCTCATCGCGGCTAGCTCGCCATGGTGGGGTTCTTCCTCCGCGAGTTCGTGTTTTGGGCTCCTTGGCTCTCGCTGCTGCTCATGCGCTTGCCGGTTTCCCGATGTTTGTACAGGGAGCACCAGAACGAGGTCCTTTCGGAGCACGCAGCCGTAGCCGCGGTCATTGGCAAGATCATCTCTCTGGCTCGTCTCCTACTCTATCAACAATTTCTTTGAAGTCGTGGTGAGCCTCTAATCATGACCGTGCCTTAAGTTGAACGCTATCGGGTCGGGGTAACCGAATCATGGCCGGGTCGTCGGTGGTCGCGCCCACCGTGCCGCCATGGCCGCGCTGGAGCTTGGGCCGGTCCCCCATCCGCCCAACCATCTGCGTAGCCTTGTGCGGAACGTGTAGAGGCGTGCCGCGATGCCCTCAGCCCCGTTGGAGATCGCCGGCGGTGAGCCGCAGTGGGCCGCGCCATCGTGCGTGCAGGGGTGGCGAACAGAGAGGGAGCGGGAGGTAGGAGAAGGGAGTTTGGGCCGAATGGGCCGACCGGGGCTCCGCTGGGCCAACATGGCCTAGGTGGGCGCGGGAGAGTGAGAGTGACCGAGCGGGCCGTTCGGTGGCTGGTTGGGCCGTCTCAGCCTAGGTTTGCTTTTTCATTTTTCTCTCGCGACTTATTGTTCCTTTTCTATTTTCTAATAAAATGAGTAGTACTATAACTTGTTAATTTTATAGGAATTAATCTACTGTGCCAAAAATTATGAAAACATTTGTTTGTACTCTATGAAATGTGTAGTATTTAATAAAAATATAAGTTAGTGTGTTTGAACAGCTTCTGCAGGTAAAAAAATCTAAAAATTAATTAATAAGTGCCACTTTGAGCAATTTTAATAAATTCTATGTAAGTCCAAAAATCATGAGATTTTATTTAGCACTATTTTAGGGTAAGAGCTATCTGTTGGTTAAGTTTGGTCTCAAATGGAAGTAGTTTAATTGTTTGTTAATTAAATGTTTGATCAATTGATTAATAAAAAAAAATAGAAAATAGGGATGACTAAAGTTTTGTGTGAGTTTGGGACTTGTGTGCTAACCTTGGGTCATTATCATGTGCTGACCCTTGGTACCTTGTTAACTTGTTAAGCTTATGTTGATCTTATTAATAACTATATGCAAATATTATTTTATGTAATTAGTTTACTTGTTTGTTAATTGATGTGCTATAAAATAAATAGAAAACTCTAGTGACTTGGGTTTGCGTGACTTTCAGATTTATTGTGAACCCTGAGGCGTTAACTTAAAATGGTCTTTGGCATCTTTAATTAATTGTTTGAGTTCTCGATTAAATTGCTAATTAGAACAATAATCATTTGTATCATTCACATATGATATTAGGGTTGATGGCTTGTTTTAGCAAATGTGAAGTAGCATTATAAGGAAATTCACCCAGCATTCTATGAATGTTAGAATAACCAATAAATAAACTATACCACCACCTTGTCTAATGAAGTTTATTTTACAACTTTATCGTCAAGTAAAGTTGTACTAAATTTCTTAAATTAACTTTATTCTTTATTAATAATTCCCCAGTTAGTGCATCTCATGCATCATGGCATACATGACATCATGTTAAGCACTGCATTATTATTTCGTGTAGTGAACGCACGGTAAGTATTATCGGAAGCAAATCCCGAGTAAGGTTTTCACTCGGAGGGCGTGGGTATTCTCGGTGATTGACTTTGGAGTTCTATCTACTTCAAGCAATAGGCAAGTCCCGGTGCATTTGCCCCTTCTTGTTCTTTAAAATGTTTATCACTTAAGTTAATCTATTGCATTAGGTTAATAAGAGTTGAGTGATAACCTATTGATGCATTACCTTTCCTTGACCACATATTATACCTGGAACCCGATTTATTTAAAGTATTGAAAAATACTTAGCCCTACTTAATGATTAGTGTTGCAAAAATGCTATTTTAAAACTGTGATGATATGAAATAAATGAATCATTTCATGGGATTGGTTTGTCCTCGTTTGGTGATGGTGTACTTGGCCAGTCCGTTATCATCAACGTGGATGGGTTTTTCTGTTTGGTTTGCCAACTGTTTGGGTTAAAGTCCCAACTTTCGTCGCCATCGGGAAAGGGATGTGAAAACCGGGTAGTTACCAGTGTACTTGGGTTAGAGTCCCAATGCATTGTTTCTAACGGAAAATATTAGGGACCATTCGTTGTCGGCCTGTTGTGATCATGACTTTGCAACTAGCCACATACTACGGAAAGCCTCTGACTCTGGTGGCTCTACTGCTATAACCGACAATCACGCATTGGGAGTGAAGAGATAGCGAGAGTAGCGTGTACCCTCGTGGCCGTCGTGCCTGGAGACGAGAGGAGTACTGTGCTCTCGGATGGCGCAGGACCGGTTCCGAGGTATGAAAAGCCGTGGTAGGCGGGGTTGGCATATGCAAGCTTAAGTGCTACATATGCAGTGTGGATAGGGATCCCCAGCTGGGTACTTCTAGATTCAATCGACGTTGCTCCTCGGTTAATGGAGACATGATCCTGACACTTACAGCGAAGAGTGGTTCAGAACTAAGTGTTTTTGAGAATGAAAAGGAAATTAAAAGTACATGATATATGAGAATTGATATTGGAATTATGGATATAAATAAAATAATATTGAGATCGAATAATGAATTAGGATAGTAATGCTTTTCTGCAAAATACCTTGACTCTTGCTCAAGCCTTACCTTGACTCCCCTCAGCCTGCATTCCTGAGTCTCATTCCTTTTTCTTAGTTGGGTAAGTCTTGCGGAGTACCCCATGTACTCAGGGTTTGTTAACCCCTGTTGCAGGTAAACTAAGAACGAAATTCTACGTGGGACGTGCTGGTCAACGGATCATGCATGAATGAAGGTGTGTATGATATAACCCTTGGGCAGGGTGTCTAGTCGTACACTGCGGCTCCACTACAAAACTCTGGTTTGGGAATAATGTAATCTAAATTTGTAAAATTTATTTTCTGTAATACTTCCGCACTTTTTACTCCGATTCAAATCATTTGTGTAAACTGTTGTAATACTTATAAGGTCTTTACAGTGAGATTCTCGAGGAAAATTAGGCTTTCTTAAGAGACCCGACAGGCCACCTAGGTCAAAAGGAATTAGTGCAGACTAGTCAAAGGTCCTTAGGGACGATGACGGGGCACGTGAGCCCTATGATTAAGGTGGTTCTGTCACAAGTGGTATCAGAGCATTTCATTGTAAAGTACTTGCAGTATTACTTTAAAAAAACTTCAAAATGATTTCAAATGAATAAAATTGATGGAGTAGTTTGGTCTGAGTTATTTCTGAACTTTCCTCATTCATTCTATAGCATCTTTCCTCGATTACTTCTATAGGTCTGTAGTTAAGCTTTGAGCTTAGTAGTGGATTAGCGCAGTAAGTATGCCCTATATTGAAACTTATTGTGTGCAGGTCACTCTAGTAATTAATTTAATTAGTATACTGCGTATATATCAGAGTATTCTGATTAGCGTTGGAACGCTCATACATCATGACATTACAACTATTAATAATTCCCACGATATGAAGTATATATAATTTCTAAAAGAAGACTTACTTCAAAATGTATTTTAAAAATAAAAATGACTCTTCTAGCTTTCCCTTATGCTTGCTGAAAGGTCTAACGTGGGTATCCGACAACTCAAGACCAAGGACATCCAAAGATCAGTGGAGAGTTGAAGATCCCCAACAATGATCTGCATGATGTTTCTCAACCACCGTATAAATTAAAGAAAAGATAATATATAAAGTCTTGTCCAATATATAGATTATGTAAATACATAGATTGAGTATTCATCATGCCATTCATTTAGATAAATATATAAGTATTTAAATTTTCCTCTTATGTTCGAAATGCGGCTATTGTCCTTTATAACTGTCCGGTTTTGAAAATTTTATCATGAACCACGTTTCTACCAATTCTTGTTAATCTTCGCTCAATGGGTTCCTAACCTTTGGGGACTTCTTGGTGCACTTGAACAGAATCCCATTAACTGCCAAAAACCATGCATCGATTCTGGACTTTCCAATCCGTGCCAGTGTCATACCTTGACATGGCAAATATCACCTCCTTGACTTCAATACTGTAATTGTGTCCTATGGTGATGCCATAACCAGTGACCGCGATGCCGTGCCGGGACCTAGGGTCTCTTGCATGCCCGAGCCATGCGAGATTCTGCTGGGTGCGCACAGGTATCGAGGTTTAAGGTTGTGCTCTACCATAGCTTCACGATTCATCAGCTCTTTTTCGTTTGCACCTCTCGTGGAGACGAATTCATCTCACGGTGGTGAATTATGATCTACGAATACAATGTAATGTTGAAACTTGAAATCTCTTGTGGCTCGCTACCACAAGAAGCTATGCAAAGTATTCGCATACATCGAGATTCGCAATCATTATCCATCAAATTCTTAATTGTTATACTTCATTTCGGTGACTCCTATTTACCGAAGCTACTTTAATTTTGACCTTATAACGGTGATTGGCCATGACTATGGTGCCTTGCAAAACTGAGAATCTTCTGTGACCTGCCATCACACAAATTTTTCTCAGGGCACATACTCATATCATAGTCAGTGCTCCTCACCCATGAAGGTCACAATTAATGTGCTCTCTTCCACCAGCAATCCTTGCTCCATAAGTTTCCGGTTTTTTGACAACTTCTGGAAGCATTCAAACCAATACCAGAATTTACCGAATCCTTGATTTATCTGTGTATGTGTCAGTCTTTATCCTCTCCTTTCACGACACATACTAATTCCTTGAAATTTGTAACCAACAAGTCAAGTGTCGATTGAAAGCTATTGTAATTGTAGTCTATGGGATATCATGATCCATGACCAGGATGCAGCGTCGAAATCTGGGGTCTCTCATGGCTCACGACCATAGGATGTTACTACTGAACGCTCGCTGTTATCAAGGTTAATGGTCATGATCCTAGCCTGCAATTAATGTATTTTCGCTATCCTTCAAATCCCCTTACAAAATTCAAATCCATATTTATTCCTAAATTTCTAAAATTCTTTTGCTCTTTATAAATATATTAAAACCTACTTCGAGAATTCACATCTAATCTCTCCGATTTCTCTAAATTCTTTGTCCTTGCAATCATTTTAATATCATCCGATAAAATAACGGGAACCGATTTGGAAATAGTACCTGAGATCCAATCACTCGGAAATGGTATCTGCGATCCGCTGAGGATTTCTGATTATTTTATGGATTCCTGATTATTTCTAAATATCTTGACATCTAGTTTGGCACTTCCCTTCTTCGCAAACTTTAGGATGCACTTAAATTCCCCACAAACTCAGTACGAAAACCTAAAACTAGACCATGACGTTTATCTATATACGTGTCATGCCTTGATCCGACACGTACCACTCACTCCAATCCGACATGTTATTCCAAAGTCGCTATGGTTGTGCCTATAGTTGTGCCATAACCTGTGACCACCGTGCCGCATCGAAACCTAGTGTATCTCGCGTGCCCTGGCCACATCGAGATTCTGCTAGGCACGCGCTGGTACCGAGGTTTAGGAT
This sequence comes from Eremochloa ophiuroides, assembly GCA_038502445.1. NCBI lineage: Eukaryota > Viridiplantae > Streptophyta > Magnoliopsida > Poales > Poaceae > Eremochloa > Eremochloa ophiuroides. The sequence goes on from JAHLJS010000009.1 coordinate 39,615,207, forward strand.
TGTGACATACTATAGCTCCACAACTATTAAAATTCTTTTCGTTTGCACTTTATGTGGAAACAAATCCACTCTGCTATGATGTGACATGATCTACGATTGCAATACAATATAGCAACCTGGAAATCTCTTGTGATTCGCAACCACATGAGATTCTGACGGGTATATGCTCGTATCAAGGTCTGTGGTCATTTTTCATCATAGTCACAACGACCTACTGTCTCTCTCTTTTACTGAGGTTATCTTAATTATGTTCGGTAATGGTACCTCGACCCGTGACTCTGGTGCCGTGTCAAATCTTGGAATCTTTTGTGGACTGCAGCCACATAAGGTCTTACCAGGGTATGCACTGGTATCGTAGTCGGTACTCCTGAATCATTATAGCTCGCAATTAATATGCCCTCATTTTCCTTGAAACTACCCTCGACTGATATTTCTCATAAAAGGGTTACTTTGAAGAAGTAAATTTTAAAACTCTTAGTGTTGAGAGACAGCTGATTGGGTCAAATAAAGACTTTTCTTTATAACAGAGAGGAACAGAAGTGTGGTCTAGTAGTTTATCCGCTCAAGCCACTGAACACCCATCAGCTGCACAGGATATATTAGATGTGTCACCACTTGAGACGTATCTGCAAATGTCAGATCAAGTCGTTGACTTGGTAAGAGTTGAATTGAACCAGAACCGACACGCTCCAAGTATTCAGTGTGAGTCGTAGACCTGAAAAGATCATGTTACTCGAAGAATCACCACAAGATGGTACAAAGTACAATGGAATCAGCCTTCAGGAGAAGAAGCAACCTGAGAAATCAAAGAATTACTCATCTAAAAACTTTTCTAAGTTCTTTGCTACCCTTTAAAAATAATTTATCCCTTTCAAATCTTACAAAATATAAAACCCCTACTTGCTCTATAGTCAAGTTTGAAAAATATTTATTTGACACATTTTCTTTTCCAATACTAAACTTAAGGCTTTAGCCGTATCTTAAATCTCGAGGCGAGATTTATTTTAAGGGGGGAAAGATGTAACACCCATGGTGTTACATTAACTAAAACCTGCCATGTCATCATGACTGCATGTAATCATTCCGCATTTAACCCTGTTAATATGCATCAACAAAAATAAATTTATTCCAGCATATGATTGTGCATAGCTGGTTTAGAGTGAATTATTATGTCAATGTTTGTGTTTGTATGTAATTATTTAAATGTAATTGGGAAATAAAAAGAAAATCAATTATAAATCCTAATACAGACCCTGAAACCCTAATTTAAAAACTAAAATGAATTAAGTGTTGGGCCTTAAACAAGAATTCTAAAGCCTTAAAAATTTAGCAACTTCTATTTTGGGTAAATTTGAAGTTATTTAATAAAATTTTAAATAAAACCCTACCCTATGTTTGAATATGTAAATTTGAAATACAAATTCAAAAACTAGCAAGATTCTGCTGATGGTCCCTTAATAAAAGTTGTAGTACTTTCAAAATTAAACAACTTTCATTTTCGGAGATTTTGAAGTTATACAGTGAAAATTTAAATTAAACACAAATTACTATTTAAAAATTCAAGTTTGAAATGTCAATTCAAAAATTATTAGGAATCTGACCAAACTCCTTTAATAGAAGTTGTAGGGATAAACAATTAGAACAACTTTCATCTTTATAGATTTTCTAGTTGTTGAGAAAATTTTGGAGAATTTTATTGAATTGCAAATCAATTTCAAACCCAAATTTTACCCCTTTTTGAATAACTTCAAATTTAGGCCGAATTGGAACATGGTTCAAAAAGAAAAAATGCTCTACATGAAATTTGTCACAACTTTTGTTTTGGGCATCTTCTCTAATTCGGTTTGGATAGGGCATGATTGCAAGAAATAGGAGTTGACCTAAATTCTTGCTACAGTGCTGCCGACCCCTACTGTGGCAGAGCACGCGTGCGCACGTGCCGCGCCGCGCGCCGGTCGCCGTCCGGCCGGCTGGGGCCCGGTCACCGCCGCTGTCGAGTTCGCAGGGGGGCCTGACCGCGTCCAGAGCGTATCGCCACCATATAAAGCACACCCCCGCCGCCCCGTTTCCTTCTTTCTTCTCCAATACAGCCGCCGTCGAGCTTCGGTCGACGAGAAATTCGCCACTCACACTCAATCAATGCCTTCTCCATCTCGTATCAGGGCGCGCCTCTTTCTTGCGAACCTATAGAATCCTCGTTTGCCCTCTTTCATTGCCGGAGCAGTGAGAATGTCGTCTTCTTCCTCTCTGCCGGTCGGAGCGCCGCCGAGCTCCGCCTCATCGCGGCTAGCTCGCCATGGTGGGGTTCTTCCTCCGTGAGTTCGCGTTTTGGGCTCCTTGGCTCTCGCTGCTGCTCATGCGCTTGCCGGTTTCCCGATGTTTGTACAGGGAGCACCAGAACGAGGTCCTTACTTTCAGAGCACGCAGCCGTAGCCGCGGTCATCGGCAAGATCATCTCTCCGGCCCGTCTCCTACTCTATCAACGATTTCTTTGAAGTCGTGGTGAGCCTCTAATCATGACCGTGCCTTAAGTTGAACGCTATCGGGTCGGGGTAACCGAATCATGGCCGGGTCGTCGGTGGTCGCGCCCACCGTGCCGCCATGGCCACGCTGGAGCTTGGGCCGGTCCCCCATCCGCCCAACCATCTGCGTAGCCTTGTGCGGAATGTGTAAAGGCGTGCCGCGATGCCCTTTGCCCCGTTGGAGATCGCCGGCAGTGAGCCGCAGTGGGCCGCGCCATAGTGCGCGCGGGGGTGGCGAACAGAGTGGGAACGGGAGGTAGGAGAAGGGAGTTTGGGCCGAATGGGCCGGCCGGGGATCCGCTGGGCCGACATGGCCTAGGTGGGCGAGAGAGAGTGAGAGAGTGACCGAGCGGGCCGTTCGGTGGCTGGTTGGGCCGTCTCGGCCCAGGTTTGCTTTTTCATTTTTCTCTCGCGAATTATTGTTCCTTTTCTATTTTCTAATAAAATGAGTAGTACTATAACTTGTTAATTTTATAGGAATTAATCTACTGTGCCAAAAATTATGAAAATATTTGTATGTACTCTATGAAATGTGTAGTATTTAATAAAAATATAAGTTAGTGTGTTTGAACAGCTTCTCCAGGTACAAAAAAATCTGAAATTTAATTTATAAGTGCCGCTTTGAGCAATTATAATAAATTCTATGTAAGTCCAAAAATCATGAGATTTTATTTAGCACTGTTTTAGGGTAAGAGCTATCTGTTGGTTAAGTTTGGTCTCAAATGGAAGTAGTTTAATTATTTGTTAATTAAATGTTTGATCAATTGATTAATAAAAGAAATAGAAAATAGGGATGACTAAAGTTTTGTGTGAGTTTGGGACTTGTGTGTTAACCTTGGGTCATTATCATGTGCTGACCCTTGGTACCTTGTTAACTTGTTAAGCTTATGTTGATCTTGTTAATAACAATATGCAAATATTATTTTATGTAATTAGTTTACTTGTTTGTTAATTGATGTGCTATTAAATAATTATTAAAATAAATAGAAAACTCTAGTGACTTGGGTTTGCGTGACTTTCAGATTTATTGTGAACCTTGAGGCGTTAACTTAAAATGGTCTTTGGCATCTTTAATTAATTGTTTGAGTTCTCGATTAAATTGCTAATTAGAACAATAATCATTTGTATCATTCACATACGATATTAGGGTTGATGGCTTGTTTTAGCAAATGTGAAGTAGCCTTATAAGGAAATTCACCCAGCATTCTATGAATGTTAGAATAACCAATAAATAAACTATACCACCACCTTGTCTAATGAAGTTTATTTTACAACTTTATCGTCAAGTAAAGTTGTACTAAATTTCTTAAATTAACTTTATTCTTTATTAATAATTCCCCAGTTAGTGCATCTCATGTATCATGGCATACATGACATCATGTTAAGCACTGTATTATTATTTCGTGTAGTGAACGCACGGTAACTATTATCGGAAGCAAATCCCGAGTAAGGTTTTCACTCGGAGGGCGTGGGTATTCTCGGTGATTGACTTTGGAGTTTTATCTACTACAAGCAACAGGCAAGCCCCGGTGCATTTGCCCCTCCTTGTTATTTAAAATGTTTATCACTTGAGTTAATCTATTGCATTAGGTTAATAGGAGTTGAGTGATAACCTATTGATGCATTACCTTTCCTTGACCACATATTATACCTGGAACCCGATTTATTTAAAGTATTGAAAAATGCTTAGCCCTACTTAATGATTAGTGTTGCAAAAATGCTATTTTAAAACTGTGATGATATGAAATAAATGAATCATTTCATGGGATTGGTTTGTCCTCGTTTGGTGATGGTGTACTTGGCCAGTCCGTTATCATCAACGTGGATGGGTTTTCCTGTTTGGTTGGCCAACTGTTTGGGTTAGAGTCCCAACTTTCGTCGCTATCGGGAAAGGGATGTGAAAATCGGGTAGTTACCAGTGTACTTGGGTTAGAGTCCCAATGCATGGTTTCTAACGGAAAAATATTAGGGACCATTCGGTGTCAGTCTGCTGTGATCATGACTTTGCAACTAGCCACATACTACGGAAAGCCTCTGACGCCGGTGGCTCTACTGCTGGAATCGACAACCACGCACTAGGAGTGAAGAGATGACGAGAGTAGCGTGTGCCCTTGTGGCCATCGTGCCTGGAGACGAGAGGAGTACTGTGCTCTCGGGTGGCGCAGAACCGGTTCCGGGGTATGAAAAGCCGTGGTAGGCGGGGTTGGCATATGCAAGCTTAAGTGCTACATATGCATTGTGGATAGGGATCCCCAACTGGGTACTTCTGGATTCGAATCGACGTTGCTCCTCGGTTAATGGAGACATGATCCTCACACTTACAGCGAAGAGTGGTTCGGAACTAGGTGTTTTTGAGAATGAAAAGAAAATTGAAAGTACATGATATATGAGAATTGATATTGGCATTATGGATATAAATAAAATAATATTGAGATCAAATAATGAAATAGGATAGTAATGCTTTTCTGTAAAATACCTTGACTCTTGCTCAAGCCTTACCTTGACTCCCCTTAGCCTGCATTCCTGAGTCTCATTCCTTTTTCTTAGTCGGGTAAGTCTTGCGGAGTACCCCATATACTCAGGGTTTGTTAACCCCTGTTGCAGGTAAACTAAGAACGAAATTCTACATGGGACGTGCTGGTCAACGGATCATGCATGAATGAAGGTGTGTATGATATAACCCTTGGGCAGGGTGTCTAGTCGTACACTGCGGCTCCACTACAAAACTCTGGTTTGGGAATAATGTAATCTAAATTTGTAAAATTCATTTTCTGTAATACTTCCGCACTTTTTACTCTGATTCAAATCGTTTGTGTAAACTGTTGTAATACTTGCAAGGTCTTTACAGTGAGATCCTCGGGGAAAATTAGGGTTTCCTAGGAGACCCGACAGGCCACCTAGGTCAAAGGAAACTCGTGCAGACTAGTCAAAGGTCCTTAGGGACGATGACGGGGCACGTGGGCCCTATGATTAAGGCGGTTCTGTCACACATGGGCACTAAAAATTTGACAGAGTACCTTCATGCTTTCAGCAATCTGTCGAGGTATGCCCCTACTTTTGTGGATACTGAAGAAAAGAAGATTGAAAGTTTCAAGCAAGGGCTTAGTACCAAGCTCATGAAGAATATGGCAACGTCTACGAGAACCACTTTTAATGAGTTTGTTAGTGATGCTTTGATTCAAGAACACCAGAATAACCTTCACGCTGAAGCAAAAGGACGTAAGAGAGCGTTGGAAGAAAACTCATCTCAGCAAAGTGCTCCTCCTGCAAATCATCCTATTTATTGTCCTCGAATGCTAGAGTTTCTTTATAGGTCTCCAGCAAAGAAGCTCCACACAAATCAGTCACAAACAAGCATCAGAGGGCTTTCATGGTACCTATTCCTAAAGGAAATATCAATGTAGGAAATCCAGTCTGTAATAAAGGGTCAGTTAATAAAGCACAGTGTTTTAACTGCAACCAACCAGGGCATTTTGCAAAAAACTGTCCTTATCCAAAGAAAAAGTCGAAAAATCCTGGTGTACATCAAGGTTGTGTTCATATCATTGAGATAGAGGATATTCCAGAAGGAGAACCAGTAATAGCGGGTCTGTTCCTTGTTAACCAGAGCCTTGCGGTTGTTTTGTTTGATTTAGGTTCATCCCATTCCTTTATAAGTCAGGCACTTGCACAAAAGCGTGAATACCCAATAACAGACCTGGATTATGGGTATCGCATAAGTTCAGCTGGGGCCGATATTTCCACCAAGCAAATGGTGCGAGGGGTGATAATTGGCATTGGAGATCGAAATTTTGTAACAAATTTGATAGTGCTACCTGGATTAGGGGTAGATGTGATTTTAGGATTGAGTTGGATGAAACGTTGGGTGCGAACCTCGACATTGTCAACCGAACTCTTTCCTTAAGAGAACCTCGAGGTAGTGGATTTTTCAAGTGCTTTTACCTCAGAGTTATGATCTTAAGAGCCTATCCTGTGCTACAGAGACCATAAATCTCTATGATATCCCTGTAGTATGTGAATTTCTGGATGTTTTCCCTGATGACTTATCGAGACTTCCACCTGATAGAGATGTTGAGTTTGCTATAGAGTTAATTCCAGGTACCACACCTATTTCTAGAAGACTGTACAGAATGCCACCGGATGAGTTAGCTGAGCTTAAGAAACAACTTAAGAACTGTTGGATAAAGGATTTATTCGACCTAGTTCTTCTCCGTGGGGTAGCTCAATCATATTTGTGAAGAAGAAAGATAAAACACTGAGGATGTGTGTGGATTATCGACCTTTGAATGCCGTGACTATCAAAAACAAGTATCCTTTGCCTCGAATTGATATTCTGTTTGATCAGTTATCCAAGGCTAAAGTATTTCCAAGATTGACCTGAGGTCAGGACATCATCAGATTAAGATTCGTCCCCAGGACATTCCAAAGACAGCTTTTTCTACCAGGTACGGGTTGTACGAGTATCTTGTTATGTCCTTTGGCCTGACAAATGCTCTTGCACACTTTATGTGCCTGATGAATTCGGTCTTTATGCCTGAATTGGATAAGTTCGTAGTGGTTTTCATTGATGATATACTCAGAAAATAAGCAAGATCATGCAGAACATTTGAGCGTGGTTTTAACACGGCTCAGAGATCATAAGTTGTATGCCAAATTTAGTAAGTGTGAGTTTTCTTTAAACAAAGTGCCATTTTTGGGTCATATTCTGTCTGACCAGGGAATATCCGTAGATCCTACCAAAGTTCAGCAGGTGTTGGATTGGAAAGCCCCAACTTCAGTCACTGAGGCCAGGAGTTTCTTAGGGTTAGCAGGATACTATCGTCAATTTATTCCTGATTTCTCTAAGATAGCTCAACTTATGACTAAGCTATTGCATAAGGATAAGAAGTTTGAATGGACTCCAGCTTGTGAAACAGCTTTTCATACATTGCGGAATCTGCTTACCACCGCTATTGTTCTGGCTCAACCTAATATTGAGAAACATTTCGATGTTTACTGTGATGCATCTGATACCGGTTTGGGATGTGTGTTGTTGCAAGAAGGTCGTTTGATTGCATATGCTTCAAGGCAACTTAGAAAACATGAAGAGAACTACCCAACACATGATCTAGAGTTAGCAGCAGTAGTTCATGCTTTGAAGATATGGAGACATTATCTTATGGGCAATAAATGTCATATTTATACAGACCATAAGAGTCTCAAATATATTTTCACGCAGCCAGAACTTAATATGAGACAGCGAAGGTGGTTAGAACTCATCAAGGATTATGACTTAGAAGTGCACTATCATCCATGGAAAGCTAATGTGGTTGCTGGCGCAGTGAGCCGTAAATCCCATGATGTGTCAATTCAACCTCAGTTAGCAGATAAGTTTAACCTTTTGCATCCAGTTGTACTTCATAACATCACTGTTAGCTATTCTTTGGAATGCAAAATCATTGAAGCTCAGAAAACAGATATTGGGATATTTCATATCAAACGTAAGATGAAAGAGCAACAACTTAAACATTTCCGAGTTGATGAAAAAGGGATCTTATGGTTTAAAGATCACTTGGTAGTACCTAAGGATCGAAATCTCAGAAATCAAATCATGGATGAAGCTAATTATTCTCCATTATCTATTCATCCTGGAAGCAGTAAGATGTACCATGATCTGAAACCTCGTTTCTGTGGACAAAAATGAAGAAATCGCAGCTTATGTTGTTAGGTGTGATACATGCTGTAGGGTTAAGGCAGTTCATCTGAAGCCTGCTGGTTTATTACAACCCTTGTCTGTTCCAGGATGCAAATGGGAAGAAATTAGTATGGATTTCATTCTAGGTCTTCCCACAACTCAAAAAGGGAATGACTCAATCTGGATAATTGTGGATCGTCTAACTAAGTCTGCACATTTCATTCCTGTTAAGATTACTTATCGACCACATAAGTATGCAGAGATTTATTTTGCTCAGATATTACGATTACATGGGGTACCTAAAACCATTATTTCTCACAGAGGACCTCAGTTTATTGCTCGTTTTTTAGAACATTTGCATAAGCAGATAGGTACCAAGTTAGTCTGAAGTTCGGCGTATCATCCCCAAACTTCAGGACAAACAGAAAGAGTTAATCAAATTCTGGAAGATATGCTCAGAGCTTGTGTTATATCTTCAAAAGGTTCATGGGAAAAATGGTTACCACTAGCTGAATTCTCCTATAACAATAGCTATCAAGGGAGTATTCAGATGGTTCCATTCGAGGCCTTATATGGAAGGAAGTGTAGAACTCCTTTAAATTGGGATGAAGCAGGAGAAAGAAGGTGTTATGGCATTGATTTTGTTAGACAAGCAGAAGAAAAGGTAAGAATCATCCAGCAACACATGAAAGCAGCTCAATCTCATCAGAAAAGCTATGCTGACAAAAGAAGAAAGCCTATTGAGTATCGTGTTGGTGACTATGTGTATTTGAAAGTTTCACCAATGAAAGGGTGCAACGTTTGGGTGTTGAAAGAAAATTGGCACCAAGGTATGTTGGACCATACCGAATCATCGAAAAAAGTGGAAGAGTAGCTTACAAATTACAATTACCTCCAAAAATGCCAGCAATATTCAACATCTTTCATGTTTCACAACTCAAGAAATGTCTTAGAGTTCCTGAAGATAAAGTAAGAGTTGAAGATATTAAGTTGAAATTAGTCCTGACATATGAAAAGAAACCTATTCGGATAATTGACACGAATGAAAGGGTAACTCGCAGCAAGGTGATCAGATTCTACAAAGTTATTTGGAATAACCAGGGAGAAAATGATGCTACATGGGAGAGAGAAGATTATTTGAAAGAAGTTTATCCTAATTTTTACAAACAATGGTACTACTCCTAATCTCGAGGATGAGATTCCTTTTAGGGGGGAAGGGCTGTAACACCCCAGTGTTAAGCTTGCACATTACATACATTGCATTGCATAGCATGAACATCATGACATCATTTCATGTTGACTTGATAAAATCATTTTAAAATTTGCAATGCCAACTATATATATATATATATATATATATATATATATATAGAGAGAGAGAGAGAGAGAGAGAGAGAGTGCATTTTCTATACTCCCGGGAGTAGTTACTCTTATCTTTAAAAAATCACCTTGCGTATGTATTTATACTTGTTTATCACTTTGAGTATGTTTACATACTCATATTAAGATGCTTCAAATCTTCCTATGCGAAAAAATTTGAAGGAAACCCATACTTTTTAATATATTACGAAAATGCCACTTACTGTAGTATATAAAATAAGTATGACCATATACTCGGTGTATGTATGCATACTTCATAAATATACTAACATAGATGGTCTAGTATGATCATATACTTCATGTACATACACTTCATTTGGTCATATATGCCCTAAATCTGAAGATACAAGCATAGGAGTAACTACTCCCTGGGAGTAGGAAATAATTTCCCTATATATATATATATATATATATATATATACATAGGTGAACATTAATGGTAAATTGAAATAAAAATGTTTCTAAATATTTTAAAGTGTCAATTCTTGTTTAGGTTGCCTAACTAAATCACTTTCATGTTGGGAAGGTCATTTGGTTTGATCTCTAAATAAGAGTTAATTTAGAGTTTGACTTAAGAGCCATTTAGGGTGATTTTACTAATTCTTTTCAAAAATGCAAGTAAACATCTTTAAATGGATTGGTGACTTAAATAAAGTTTGTAGGAAATTTAATTTAGAACAAAGTTTATTTTGTGGTCAAGTCATGAAAATGAGTCTAACCTGCTCAATTATGGCCCACAAGACAAATTAGTTAGGTTTAACTCTGAAATTTCTTGTCTAAAAACTGAATTTTAGTTTCAATGTACCTTTCTTCAGTGATATATATTTCTCAAACCAGACAGAATCGAGGCAAAGTGTCTTACTATCGTTGACTAGTATAGTGTCCGTGCTTTGCAACGGATTATTTCTAGGGGGTGCGCGTGGAAACTAAACAACCATATCTATCATTAGTTTAAAAGAGAAACAAAATTGACAAGAAATTAGCGTAAGAGATTTTGTAACGGACACTGAGGAAGCAGGAGGGCACAACGGAAGGTGGTTGGACGAAGGTCAGCTTCACGAGCCGCCGTACCTCCTCCGGCTGCCGGGTAACGAGCAGCTCGGCCACCAATCTCGATCCGCTCCTCGTCGCTGTCCTCCTCCTAGTCGTCGTCGACGACACCCATGGTAGCGGTCCTGCATAGCGATTCAGCAGCATCCCCCCGACAGCAACCACAAGCCCTCCCCCTCGTCCTCTCCTCCCTGCCTGTGCCCGGAGCATCATCGGCGGCAAGGCGGGTAGAATAACCCACACGCACACGTGATCTGACAAGAATTTGCTCTGAACAGTGGGTATACATCCTTTTTGGAAGACAGAGCAAATTGGATAATAACCATGCTAAATCACTAATTTGTCTCAGAACATCGCCAATTGTAAATATAAGAACATATTTCTGTAATTGAACTTTTTTTTAATCATAACACCTATAAAGTCACTATATCAATGGGCATTCAGGTAGCAACATCCAGTGCACAGTGCATAAAAAATATAAATTTAAAATTGATAATTGCAGCGACACTCAAAGATAGTTCAAAAGGAATATTAAGGGGATCACGGCTGCTCAAAATTACCAGGAACTTGTAAACAAAGTTTGCATGAATTTTTTAACCACTATCAGCAGCAAATTTGTTCACATACCGCAGATCATGATAATGACAGGTACTACTTGTTCCTGGCAAAGACTCTAAATCATGAATTAGACAACTCCATTATAGTGTAGTAAACATAAATAAATGGAAATTCAGCAATTAACCATCTTTTTGAGGCAAACAGGAGGGGTCCATCCTGAATGCCAGTATAACACAGGTATAAATCAAACTCATTATCTTGACTAACATGTGAATCTTTTATACCTTCTAGCACAGATTCGTCAATTATCTTGTCCCACTTTGGTTCATCACATTGAAGACACTTTGGTTCATCACATTGAAGACTGACGATAAAAACAAACAGCTTAGAAATTGTTGCACTATTTTAACGAAGTGAACAGAGAGGAACCAATATTAAATTTGTCCTACCGTCCATGAACCATCCTTTGTTTTAGGATATGTATGCTTTCTTGACTATGAGTTTGAGGTCAGTGAGGACCTGCAGTACCTCCAACAGTATCTCATACTTGTGACGTTGTCCACCTATATCTTTCAAACAAAAACTATGTCAGCTTGAGCCACAAACAAGAAAAACAAGCCAATGAGAAGCACTTGATTTTTGAGGGACTCTACATGAATAACTGTAGCATTTGTACATGAGGTGTTCTCAATAGTGACCCTGAACTCAGAAAATAATATGAATCAACATGTTAGTATATCCATGAAAAAACTTTGCACACTTCTAAGACTGATAGAGGTTAAAGAAGGGACTGCTTTTCTGAAACAAGGACATTGTTGAAGAATCTGGTCAATACTACCTTGGAAGGGTCATCTTTTGGATGAATTTCTGGCATTCATCGTCACTGTCCCAAGAAGAATAAGCCGCATCTTTATCTGTTAATGCTGATTCATGAATAAAAAAAAACACCCAGTCAAGATTGAATCAAACCACATACCTTACTGATAATGTTGGGTTAGCGGCTCAAACCAACCCATTCGTATGTCCTCCCATCAAAGTACCGCACGGTTTTCATTCCAGCCCAAATACCTGACAACAGACAAGGCCTCAGTCAATAAGTGCTAAAAACTTGCAGATAAATATGAATGGCTGAATTATGCCACAATCAGTATAAAACTTAGGAAACACATATAAAGATGACATAGAGAAGAACCACCAAATTGGAGAGGAACGATAAACAAGGGCAGCAACTGAATTTACAGAGATATGCATGAAATCATTCTCTATTCAGCAGCTAATAAACCAGTTCATAAAGTACAATTCTTGCAAAACTCCATAGCTTTGTTCATTCATCAAAGCCTAAGATTTTTTTTTTTTTTTTAAAAAAACCTTTATATTTCTTACCATTATATTACCATGTTTAATGTACGAAGGGCGTGTATAAGAAAAGCACTAAGGTATTATGATGTAATTAAAGTATCAAGGGCATCAAAAACACCACACAATTAGGCTCTGTTCGCTTCAACTAAACAGCACATATTTTTCAGCTCTGGAACAGTATTTCCCCTCACAACAAATCAGCTTCAGCCCAAATCAGCTCAGCTTTTCAGCTGAAGCGAACAGAGCCGTATATAGTAGTACAGTAATCCGACGTTGCCAATAAGTAAATAAATACATAAAAAGGATTGGTTTCAATATGTGCTAAATGCAGGCATTCAGGGGCTACCCAAACAAGCGTATACAGAAAATTACTAAAACCACATAAAAGTTCTCACCAAACCAATTGCAGATCAATATGTGTCTAGGACAACTCAGTTCATGAATCAATTCAGGATACAGTATAGAAGCCTTAATTAGCCAATTCAAAACATGCAGTTTAGGAGATCTTCTGATATGTCAGTTTAGAAGCAGTGTAGAAGCCTCACCTTGTCCTTTCTTCATATCCATCTGCAACATTGTTAATGTCAGCACCTCCAGAGAAGCACGGGTCGAGGGTTGGAAGGATGAGCGGGCAGCGACGGACGCAGGATGCTCCTGATTTCCTGGGAAGAGAATGGAAGTGGCAGCGGCGGCGGCGGCGGCGGCAGCGCGAGTCGCGCCGCTTCTCGCCATTCCCCGGCCTGGGTGCGACCGCGACCAGGCAGCAGCGTCCGGTGGAGGAGATGGTGATGGTGCGGCGAGCGGAGGAGACGATGACGGCGATGGCGAGGTGGCGGCCTGCGCATCCCGTGGAGCGCACGCGACGGCGGCGGCGGCGGCGGCGGCAGGGCGAGTCGCGCCGCTTCTCGCCATTCCCCGGCCTGGCTGCGACCGCGACCAGGCAGCAGCGGCCGGTGGAGGAGACAGCGGCGGCACGGCGAGCGGAGGAGACGGCGACGGAGATGGTGAGGGCATGGAGGGAGAGAGAGGGCACGGCGTCGGCGGCTGCACGTATCTGTGCTCTTTCTTATAATAAAAAAAATTTCGGTGTTTTCTTTGTTGGGATGGGAAGATGCGTGACTGGGGTTTCGAACCCTGGTCGCTTGAAGCAGGCAGCTCGTGTGGGAGGTGGAAGGTGTGAGGGGGGATGACTGATGACGTAAGATCCGGACACTCTGAGCTCTTGGATGAATGTAAAAGTAGGATTGTGTTTAGAATATTAGATTAAAACGAGTTGGATTTCTGGGTATATGATTTGGGGTGCGTTTAGTGAAGATTAGGAGAGAGATGAGTTGTAGGTTTGTTTTGATGGGATGCGCTTAGCAGAATTCTAACCTGTGTCTTTTATGTTAGTAGAAATAGTCTGCACGGAGCTCTACCTTCCCTGTTATTGGAATTTTCCCTGATTCCTTTTGGATTGAGAGAAAATCATCACCAAAAATAAAGATTCAGTCAAACGAGCTAGTACTGAATTTCATTTCCGTTAACTGAATCGAGCTCGTCAGCTTTGAACTTCAACGTGTCACCGTCCGGTCGTGACATCGGCAAGCCCCGTGTCGTCGATATTGAGCTCCATCGCTTGTCGAGTCTCTAGAGTGGATTGGCGTGGTTGCCCTGAGCTTATCCAAGTCCATTCCCGTCGCCTCCGTTCTGTCTTCTTCTTCCTTGCCTTATCCTCTGAAGCAGCCGTGAGCTCCGTGCAGCAATGGAGTCGCTGGCCGAGTTCCTTCTTCCCGGCTAGCTGCTGCTCGTCTCATCGCGTCCTAACCTCCGCCTTGGTCCTCTCGACTTCCGTGATAACCTTGCCGAACCAACCGAGCCATAGGTGAGTTCCTTGCGACGCTCGCCGTTGCCAGAGCACGCCGGAGCTCCGTCGCGGGCGAGCCCGCTGTGGCGAGGCCATTACAGGCCCTATTTTCTTGTTCCATTTCGTGTTCGTAGTTTATTTGGAATTTAATTTGGTGATCCTCTAGACGGTTAAGCTTTTGATGCTCTAGTTTCATCGGAACTCGAACGCGTCGCCGGTGAACTCGCTGCCGTCCACCATGGACGAGGCTGAGCATGCTCCAGTGCTCCGTTTTCCAATTACTCGCAGAAGCAGTGCATATAGGTCACCCTGGAGCTTGATTCGTAGTTATATTCGTCAATCGTGGTCGGAGTTGGCCGGTGCCGCGCCACCGACCGCCGCCGCCCGCCATGGCCGCCGTCGACCACGCTCCGGCGAGCCGCTGGCCCAAAAACCTATACCATTAGTTGCGTCTCGGTCCCAGGAACTCGATGCTGCCTTTGGTTTGGCCGGAGACCGCACGGACGTCGAGCCATCGCCGGTCAAACGACGCGGTCTTCTCTCCTTGTGACAGGTGGGGTCGGTTTGACCTTGGGGCCCAACTGTCAGCTTCTGTGCCTAGTTTCTGTGTGAGCTGCTGGGTGTGCGTAGCAATTAGGGTTTCTTTAGTATTTCGAAATTCATTTAATTCCTGATTTCAGAATTGGTTTTAAGTTTGTGAAATTCATATCCGGAGCTATGTAAGTTCAAATTGAGTGCAGTCAATTTTTTTAGCTTCCTGTTGATGAGCTTTACCTAGGAAAAATATAAACCCTAGCTTTTATGAATAATTTATGTGCTTTAGGAATTAATTTCTATTTCTACAGTGAAATTTGAAAATACATAACTAATTCTAGAAGTGCGATACAAATATGATTCAACTTTTGTTAGCCTTCTGTTGGCATGTAGAATCAGTGAAAAATAAATTCAGTGCATGTTCTCTGTGTTATAATAGGGTGTCTATTCAAACCCTATTTAAGGCTAGTTTGTTAGAAAATTCATAATAAAATATATATAAGAGATATGGGTATGAATATTTTTCTGGGATGATCTTAGGTGATGCAAGACAGTATAAAAGTAGGAAATCTATTGTTTGATACTTTTCACTATAGAAAGTATTTTCCACTCAATTTTCTCCTCCAAGACTGTTATTTTTGTGTAGGCTATTATATGTATCCAAATGCTCTGAAACTTTGACAATAGCTCTCATCTGAGATGTTTTAGTCACTGCAATGTTCCAGAATTTTCTGTGAACCTGAATTAGTATGTCTAGTTATAAGTTATTGCACTAATTTAGTAATTAAGTGTTCATTTGGGGTTAATTAGGAGTAACCCTATTAGTCTCTTGATTGATTAGTGAGTATATGGCTTGCTGGAATAGATGGTTGAGTTCAGTTTGCTGGTCTTTAGGATAACCATCTCTAAGTTACCCACTAAAGTTCATATTTGCTTGTATAAGTTATAATGAGCTACATGAGAACTAGGGTTAAAACATGAAAACCCTACTCTAGATTGTTTTGGGAAGATACATGTGTCTCTTCTAGAGAAGAAATATGCACATACGCAATAAATAACTTATAAATGTATCACCACATACCATGAAAGCATGCATACGTATTGCATCTAGTATCTTGCAAGTCATGGTAATTATGCATTCAAGCATTCAACACATACATGCATACATGATTGCCGGAAGAACTGACTTTGCTGAAAGTAGGGTTAGTCTACGAGGGAGTTCCTCCGGTGAAAGGTCCTAAATGGCTAGAGGGGGGTGAATAGCCTATAAAAATTCCTTCAAACAACACTTAACAAAGTGGTTAGACGATTAAGAGGCGAAGCGAGATTTGCGCTAGCCTACTCAAAGATGCAAGCCACCTAACCGTTCTACATTAATGTCTCTAGTTTTCACACACAAGCCTAAATTGCTAGTTTACTCTACTCCTAAGTGGGCTAACTACACAAGTAAGCAACTAGGAAAGTAAATGCACAAATTAAAGGAGAGGGAGTGATTTTTATACCGCCAGTGTGAAGATGAGATGAATACCAATAAGAGCAATCACAATACACAAGAAATCCTCGGCAAGAGATCGACACAAGATTTTTATCGATGTTCACTTGCTTGCCGGCAAGCTACGTCCTCGTTGTAGCGATACACCCACTTGGAGGTTCACGTGCTAATTGGCATCACACGCCAAACCCTTCTCAAGGGTGCCGTACAACCAGCACAAGATGGGGATCCACAAGCTACGAGCAATCCACTAGAGTAGCCTTTTACGATCTTCCGCGGGGAAGGCTCAAGAAACCCCTCACAAACCACCGATCGGAGGCGGAGACAATCACCAACTCCCCTCAACGATCCTCGCAGCTCCAAGCCGTCTACGAGTTGGCAAACTCCAAGAGTAACAAGAGAAACCGCTGCGAAAGACAACTACCAAGTGCCTCTAGATGATCACAAGCATGCAATGCACTTGATGCTCTCCAATCTCACCAAAAGATGAACACAATCAAGTAGGATGAGTGAGAAAGGAGTGGGAAGGCTCACAAGTATGCTATGATGTTCAGGAGTGCCAAGAGAGCCTCCCCACACCGGCCAAACGATTATTTATAAGCTCCCCTCAAAGATGTAGCCGTTAGGCTACACTGCGCACCGTCGGACGGCAACCGTCGGACGGTTGACGCTCAACCGTCGGACCAAACACCATGGTCCGATGCCCCTGATGAGTGCCATGTGTCCCTTCTCATTTGAAGATAGTCGTTGGATCGCAACGGCTCTATTTTCGCGCCAAACAGATCGTCGGACAAAACGCCGTCGTACCAAAACCCACGGTCCGACGCCCTCAGCAGACCACCATCGGACTCAGCCAGACGGAGCCATCAGACTAAAAGAAACGATCGTCCGACACTTCCAGAGAGGTTCCCGAGCGCTGAAAACCGTCGGACAAACGTCCGACGCTGGCCGTCGGACTAAAACGGACCGTCCGACGAACACAGCTCACCACGTGTCACTTGCCTGCTGCGTGGCACCGTCGGACGCAAAGGGAATGGTCCGACGCCCTTGAAAACAAAGTCCGACGCTCGCATACAGACTCAAGCTTGAGTTAGCCGTCGGACCGAAGACAATGGTCCGACGCTCGGTCAAGTTAGAGTCCGACGCTAGATTTTCTATTGTAACGTCTCCGAAATTCGCCGAATCCTGCCTCGCAAGCTCAGCAGGAGGAAAAGAGGACCCAAACCCTCTCTAACCCTCAAACTTCACCCCGTTTCTTAAGTCACTAACACTCCAAAGTGTCTCTCACTTTAGTGCACGTGTGTTAGTCTTTTTCAAAGAGATTTCAACGGGTTTTGTTAGTGTCACTAGCATCTATATGCATATGTAATGAATATGAACACCTAGTGGCACTTGATAACCGCATTTCATCAACGTTTTCGCCCCTCTTAATAGTACGGCTATCTATGCTAAATGTGATCACTCCCTCTATGGAGTCTTGATCACCAAAACCAAAAAGAGCTTCTATTTGATATACCTTTGCCTTGAGATCCGAGCTTTCCTCCATCTCCTATCTCACCTCTCGATGAAACTTATGGTCACCTTTTGATGATGGACTTATACCATTTGCATGGATGCCGTCATTGCCCTTTTCTTGTGGCCTTCACCGACCCGGTCCTTTGCTCCATCTTGTTGTTTGGTAATTAATCTCATGAAACACTTAGAGCAAACTAGGTTTCATCAATTATCCAAAACCATACATGGGCTTTCATCCGGAAGTGCAACCAACGAAGAACGATGTGGAAGTTGACCTCGTCACTGACTATCTCAAGCGCCCTGATCATCGGTCTTCCTCTCTTCTGAAAGGCAAGCCCGGTGCATTTCCCATTTCCTATGCTTTGAGAATTAATAAACTTGAGTATAGTGATTGTTGCATTAAGTATAGGAGTTGTTTTGAAACTGTTGATGCATTATTAATACCCTTGGACAACTACATAATCTTCACCTAAGTAAGTTCAGAATCGCCTTCTCTGCTTAGACTTGCTTAGAACCAATAGATATGGTGATTCCCGGTCACCAAAATAGAAAGTGAGAAGCACGGTTGGCTTTTATTTACTATCGTGGAATAACCATGTGAGATTGAGAAAGAAATGGTGATTGGGCGGGCATCATAGCGAAACAACAAGGCATGGAGGTCTTGATTGCGTACCTATTCCCCGTCTAATCAATTATGACACATCGTTGTTAGACATCAGTCGAGATCCGAATAAGTCGTTCCGACCGCGAAGCTGAGTAGCTCTATTCGGGCCGGGAGTTGGTGCGCTTTGGATCTTGGAGGATGTTCGGGAGCTACATGAGACCATGGGCAGGTGGATTCCTGAGCTTCCTGGCCACTAGTCAGTCCCCCAGTATGCGTACCTTCCACCAAACCCTCGAAATTAGACCCGAATAGTACCAAAAGTGACCTAAGGCTGCCGCGGCGCAGGTATGTCTGGGTTTGTGATTGGCATTTATCGCCAGCTGGTTTGCAATCGATTCGAATCGCCATCCTGGATAGTGAGAAACTGGACTGATCTTCTTTCAATGTAGAGACTAAGAACTTGAAGATGATTATGGTTATGAGAAGAAATGCCAAAATTGCTATGGTTATATTATTGTTTGCTTAAAAATAATCAAGTGCTTGAATTAGTTAGGTGCTAAGCTAGATCTAAGGAAAATGATCACTAAAAGTCTTTGCTAGAATATAAACATGAGATTAAACTAAAATGGCTTTTATGCAAAAATGAGTCAAGCCAACTCCACTTAAATAGCCTTACATATTTCTTGAAAGTCTTTTATTTGGTAAGACGGGTAAGTCTTGCGGAGTATAATTTTATACTCAGGGTTTATCCCAAATTGTTGCGGATGGCAAGTTTTTCTGTGGTTTCTGCAAGATTTTCTTCTACCGTGCAGAAGATAATGACTAAAGTTTGGGCAGCTACTATCCATACTCTACTCCTGCCGTTAGATGATCCAAAGTTGGCACTGTACTTTATGAGTATGTACCTTAGTTTGAAAATTACTTTGCTTCTGCAATTCTGAACAACTGTGTTGTAAGAACTTTATGTGCGAACTTCGTTTGGAAAACTGTGTATTGTGAATATGTTTTGTTGAATCATGTATGATCGTGGTTGTATTTCCATTTGGTTTGAAATCCTTCGAGATTTCACGGACTACCGGATTTATATGGGCTCAAGTGGGGTTGATTAGCTGTTTAGACGGCTATCGCCGTACTTATGCTTTTATAAATTGGTCGGTTCTGTCACAATAAGCGCGTAAGGTGGGCTATGACAGAGCACTAGAGAGGCTCTGGAGCCTCAGCAGCCACCCCATGAAACGATGCCTGCACTGCGGCCATGAAGCCAGAAGGCTGTGCCCCGCTATGGTGGCGATGGCGCACACGGCGATGAGCAACATTGATAGCCTTGCATCTCCCTACAATGGGAGGCAAAGGCGGTGGAGAACCCTCCGAAGAGGCCTCAGAGTAAGAGAGAGACAACCTCCCCCTCCCTTCTGAGCGCAACGAGGGCAGGGAACCAGGGAAAGGCAGGGCACTGGGTTTGTCGTTCTAACTCATGGGAGAAGCATGTGTGGATCATGACTTGTTTCTTAATCTTCCGCAATTAATCGATGTCTACCACTAGCCCTCTATGATGATGGATGAGATAGACAGGGCCATGAATCAGATGATTGTCGATGCTGGCACATACCCGTCACCCCTGGAACCAGCTCCTCTAACTTAGGAAGGAGACGTCCTGAGACGTACTTGCGCTCAATGCCCTTCCTATCTGATCAAACGGCGGAACGCAAACAACTAATCCAGCGGTAGCAAACAAGCAGGAAGGCACACATTCATCGGCCCATGTAAATGATAGATGGCCCAAATAGCATCGAGAAGCACTCGTATTTGATAAGTAAAGAAAAAGAAAAAAAACAGAGGCACGCCAGATCTCGCTGGCTCGCCACCGGAATCCCTCGCCGCCCATGCGCTCGAAGAAGATGGCCGCTGGCCGATTCCAGGTGAGCAGGTCCCTGAGACAGCGCCCTGTACCGACGTCGCTGGCTCCCTCAACATCATTCCTATTCCTCGGCCCCGCGAGAGAGACGTGCTACAAGATGGTCGTCAGCCGATTGCTGCGTGTTGCGGTCTCCCTCGACGCAGCTATGGTGGTGCAGGTGAGTAGCCCCTGATATATGAGGGGCAACCGAGGAAGAGTGGCTGCTACTACTGCCAAGCCTACGGCACCATGGAATGAGGAAGCATCACGTACTGTATTGGAGGAAGGCAACAGCGGTAGGTTCAGAAGACAAGGTTCAGGGTAGTGGCAAGGTTCAAAGTAGTAGTAGGCAGATAGATGACTGAATTGGAGATGTAAAATGATGTGAATTAAGATTATAGCCCTGTATTGGTTGTGATAATGGAATGTTTGTCAATTTGATTTCTGAACATTGTCATTTTGAAACTTGAGTGTTGTTTTGATAATTGCGTCAATTTGAAAAGTCTGAATGCAAAAGAGTTTCAGATTCGTGCCCACTGTCAATTCAGCTAGTGAAAATACATATATATAACTAGAGTTTTTCTTGCTTTCAATGATGCTTGCAGAATGGCAACAGAAAGCTGAACATACATGGCAGCTCACTTATATGTGGCAAATATATGATTGTCAATTCAGCTAGTGCAAATATATACATAACTAAAGTTTTTTCAGAGTAGCACATAACTAATATGTGGCAAAAGGCAGCTGTATATCCATCTTCATGCCCCCAAATGACTAATATATGGCAGGTCACTTATATGCTGCAAACAAAAGCTGAACATATATACATCTCCATGCCCCCAACTAACTGATATATGGCATACAGTCCTCCACATCTTCATGCCCCCAGATGACTAATATATGGCAGGTCACTTACATGCTGCAAACAAAAGCTGAACATATATACATCTCCATGCCCCCAAATATTACTACCTCTTCATAACAGCAATATTTCACCAAAATCTAGTTAGAAAATCATCCATTATTGGTCCCTGTAAATTAAATAAATTAGTGTTTTTAAAAAATACTATCATCTTTAGATTTGAAAAGTAACTTATATGAGCATATTACCGTGAACATTTGAGTGAAGCTGACTTGTCCTTGTGTTCCACCTTGTGCTTGGGCATGTGCACCACCAGAATTAGAGGGTTCAGGAAACAATGAGACCAATGCAACTTGTCCTTCTGCTTGTGCATCATCTGAAGTTGAGGCTTGAGGAAATAATGGGCAGATTGCACCACCACTACTTGCCTCTTGTGCATGTGCAACCTCTTTCATAGCCTCTTCTCTAAACTGTGATATAGCTTTGTTTTGTCTCTTTTTCCTAGCCTTGTGCTTCTTATCAAGCCAAGTTCTCTTTCGTTTTGAACTTTTTGTTTGGACATCTTTTTTCTTTAGACTAGCATTGATCAACAAATCATTTGGTGGACTAGCATTTGTGGAACCTGCACATAGATCCTCAAAAGTGCTTGTATTTTCATTGATTTTTTCTGTAATTTGCTTACCAAGGTTATCAAGTGCGCTGTCCACTAGTGCAGCACATTCAGGAAAGTTGGCTGCTTGATGTGCCAAATTAAGAAATTTACGGGACATATTTCTGAAGCGAAGTACAGCATCTATCTTTGGATTTTCTATTATGTTTTTCCCTTGGTTGTCCTGTACAGTTCCAGTACGTGCTTCCCACGTCCAACGCTTTAACACATATTGTGGTGGTAGTGACTTTATATTCATCAAATCAAGAACCTTAAGTGCATGACCACATAATATCCCGATTCTATCAAATTGCTTGCAGCTGCATAAAACTGTTTGCTTCAAAGGATCACCGACAATTTTATACTCCTCCTCATATATACAATGTCCTACTAGATATGCATTATTTTCATCCAATGCCTTGGTGCAAGCTGCCAAGGATCTTTCATATTCACCTTGAAAAGCTTCGAATATAATAGGTGTATACAACTTGCTAGCTTCCAACAACATAGGTGGTGGTCTCCTCATACCTAGTTTAGGCAACTTTTTCCTTGAATCAAATTCTAAATTAAGTTCGTTGTTCCTTTTTCCTTGCACCACCCTTTCAAAATGCTTAAAGAACCGGATGATATCAAAATCAGATTTGAAATGGATTTTCAAGTCATTGTTCAAACTCTCACTCAATTGTGTACTTCTCATTCCTAATGTAAAGACATCCTTCATATAACATTCAGCCCATTTTTCTTTCAACTTGTATATACTATCCAACCAAGTCTGCTTGCTCACCTTTTGCCTCATAAGGTCAAATTTTTGTTCAAATTCTATCATGTCTTCATACTCAAACATGCAGGCACTAAAATCTGATAGAATACTTAAGCATTCATTCTTCTTCAATTCCTTTTCTGTTTTCTTCTTTTGTTTTTTCTTCCCCTTTTCCTTCTCTTCATCCTTATCTTCGTGTAGATGTTTGATAGCATTTTGCATGATGTGAACAGTGCATAATCCATGCCATGCTTCGAAGAACACTTCTGCAACTGCCTTTCCCATTGCTGCATCCTGATCTGTGTAGAAAGTTTTAGGTTGCTGTCCATTATGAGATTTTAGAAAGGTCTCAAAAAGACACTTGAACGATTCAAATGTCTCATCATACATGAGAGCAGCACCAAAAACTACAGTTTGTCTAAAGTGATTGAATCCAACAAATACACCAAAAGGTCTACTCTCCTTGTTTGTTCCAAAAGTAGTGTCAAAACTAACAACATCACCAAAATGTGCATAATCCATTACCATTTTAGCATCAGCCCAGAATATGTTGGCTATTTGTTCTTCACAATCCATTTGCAATGCATACTGGAAGGATGGATTCTCAGCAATTTTGTCATGTAAATACTTAAGCATACTACCTGCTTGTCCATACGCCATCTCTCTTTGGCGCTTGGTCCGCAAATAATTCTTGTGATCACGAAGAGTGTAGCTAAGATTAAGTGGTCCACCAACTTGGCGAGTAGCCAACTCATGGGCTGCTTTTGGCCCAATTCCTGCATCATCTGCTGTTTCAATTTCAAAAGCCTGTAAATCTGAAATTTTCCTTTGTGACACCATTAAGTGTAAGGTTTCTGGCTGGTGTAGTGCATGATTATGTTCCAAAACAAGCTCAGACACTTTCAGATTTCCATTCTCTCGATCCATTTTCAGATTCATGTGAACTTGGCAGTCGGTCCTAGTTTCGGCTCGAGGGCATTTTGTTAGATGATCTTTTTTGTCTGGCAATCGATGACCCTCATTTGCACAAACAAATTTACATGATGTAACCTTGCCATCGGATGGTCTTTTGTTTGTATACCTTTTTCTGACATCAACCTTGCTGTCCAACATAGCTAAGCCAAAATGCCCAAGCTTCATTCGAACTTCCAAATTCCATGCCAACGTGAGGTACCAAACCAGGTGGCATGTCTCTACCACAAAAACAATAACATGAGTACGGGACTTGTGCAATCGCAGAGAAAAATCTTTTACTAATTTCTGATCTCATTTCAAACAGAGTAAGCAAAGAGTAGCCATAACTGTACATGGGATTGAAATAACAAAATCCATTCCATGTCAATAACTAGTAATATACAATACAGAGAGGTGCACTGTTACTCACTTGTTCAGATCACGATTCACTTTTTTGTTAGCTTCTTTTCTAGTGGCCTCTTCCTCTGTCTCCATGGAACAAAATACAGGAGCAAAGCAACTCGTCCTCCAGCTTTTGGGAATCGGCCTCTCAGGTGATGCAATAATCTGGCAATCACTCCGACACCTCCATGTGCAGTCCTCTTGCAGATCGTGCTCCGGCACCTCCGTCTCTCAGGTCGCGCTCTTTTTTTGGCCGCCGTCTATCTGCCCGCGCTTTTTTATTCGGCTCGCGCCTATTTCCTCGTCGCTTCGCTTGTGCTGCTGGACTGGGCCGCAGCAGGCTT
Source organism: Eremochloa ophiuroides (assembly GCA_038502445.1). NCBI lineage: Eukaryota > Viridiplantae > Streptophyta > Magnoliopsida > Poales > Poaceae > Eremochloa > Eremochloa ophiuroides. Next base: position 39,639,609 of record JAHLJS010000009.1, read on the forward strand.
ATGGGCCAATGTCTGTACTGGTAGAATAGTCTGCTTCCTGCCGCTCGATCAAAAAACGAAGGGCATCGGATGCAAGTACGTCTCAGGACGTAGTTCTCAGTAAGTTAGAGGAGCTGGTTCCCTCACGCCTCGGGTACGGCGGGTTCCCCAAGAACATCTGCACGTCGGTGAGGAATTTTTTTATTTTTAATACTTTTTTAAAACTATTTTTAAAACTAACGCACAGACCTTTTTTTAAAACTAGCACGTTTGGCCGCACCACCGGGCATAGCGCGGCAAATGACTATCGACGTGCCATGCATGGTGGCGCGGCAGTGGCCGGCGCTGCCGCGCCACATGCAATGGCATGGCAGCTTGCTGCCGCCCCCACCTAGCGTGGCTCAGGGGTTTATCCCCTGGCCGCGCCCCCCTCTCCCTCTCCCTCCTCACTCCGCTCGCTCCCAGTTGCCGCGACGCCTCCAGGGCAATTTTTGCACCATCGGCTCCTCTCCGCTGCCTTGTAAGTGCATCCTTTCACTTTGATCGTCGAACCCTCCCTCCTCTCTTGTTTCCCCCATGCAAACTCCGTATTTCCCTCTCTTTTAGTCCCTCTCTCATCATCTCTTTTAGTGGTTTTTAGGGTTAGGGTTAGGGTTAAAATTTATTAGCTCGGGTTAGATTTTGTTATTTAGTTAGGGTAAGAATGTATTTGTTTAAGGTTTTTTTAATGTTCTAATAATTACTAATATTATTTTCATGTTGCCATAGGATGCCTAAGCTTGGTAGGGCTCGTAAACCAAGAGGGCCCGTTTGTAGCGACCCGTTGTGGCCTGCAAATGCCTTCGACGTCGTGCCACTGCCTAGTGGTGTTCCTGTGCCAATGTGTTTTTGCGGTGATCCATGCAAGGTGACTAGGTGGGATGAGGAGGACACATACAGACAGCGTTACTGGATGTGCGCCAACTATATTTACGAGCCTACCATACAACAACGCCACATTAACTTGCTGGTGAGAATGTGGTATTATAATATTTTGTTTGAAACTAATCGATACATTATTTTTGTTGCCCAAAATTTTGTTTTCTTTTTTGTAGACTCCTCCATCATTCTGTGATTTTGAGCAGTGGATCAACACCGAGATCTCATAGGCGAACAAGGAGTGGATGCAGCGGCTTTTGAGGTTGGAGGCAGAGCAGGAGGAGAGGATGGAGAGGAGACACGAAGAGCTGGCCGCGGAGAAGGAGTGGGAAGAAGAAGCATGGCTGAGGCGTCTCGCAACTTTTAGGGAGGAGAAGGAGAAGAAGCTTGAGCGTGCACGCCGTGCAAAAGCAGCCATGGAGGAGAACCCGAATGCTTTCGTCAAGGGAAAGTGGCCTCGTTGCACTCAGTAGTTTGTCGGATTTGAGTAGTAGTTACGTGTTTTCATATGTGGACCCTATATTTAACTGTCATAAATTGAACTATTGTCTATTGTAACCTATTCGTACTATTGTGTTCCTTTTAGTGGTGGTTTTAATTAATGTTTTTATATTGCGAACATTTCTTTTTTTGTCAAACATATTAGGAAACGATACGAACAAGCATAGGACATGAAAAGGCATGTGTGGACCCTAACATGCCTTCGCTAATTGAAACATACTATGAATACACGAAATGACATGTGAGAATATGCACCAAACGAGGGTAAAGACTCTTTGTACTAAACCTAACATGCCTTAGGTAACTGAAGCATGCACCAAACACATAGATAGACAATGTGAGAGCCTACTAATAGTGTTGCCACATATTGAGCTGTGTGGCACCTTCTTCACAGTAACCGCCCAATGGTGGAGGTGGTGGCGGTGGTGGGGGCGGCGGATTTCCATTATTCTTGGGATGAGGGCAGCGACAGTATGGATCGGTGCATATTGGCTCATGTGATGCGGCCCCACTGTTGCCTTCTTTGTTATCGTCGTCCTTGTTACCGCTTCTACTGTAGCCCTCAAGTTCGCCGATGCGATCATGCAGGCAGAAGATGTACTCAGCATGCGGGGTAATAGGTCGAGGATCCACCCATCTAGTGAACCCGCAATTTTCTTTTGACCATGAAGTCTGTGATAAAAAGGTTTGTTAAGATGCATTTATGTTGGCATATATTTCAGAAAGAAAAGACAAAAAAAACATTACCCATGCATAGGGGCACTTGAAGAAACGCCAGCCCCCGTCTAAACCCTTCGGTGAACATCTGCACAAGGCAATCCTCACCATGCCTGCATTTTGGCCAATCTTCCTTTTCCTATTTTAGGTAGTCCCTCAGAGGTCTCTCTTTCCCAAAATGACTCCTGCTCTCTTCTGGAAACCTCCCAATGGGTTCGTCGAAGTCATCGGGACCAAGAGACCCCCTCTTCCCATACTGTTGGTGGGCCCTTGCTCATCCCCTTCCCCTTGCCCTTCCCAATCCCAATCCCCCATCCCGACCCTCCAGACATCTTGTATTGCTGGTGACGATCCTTCACCGGCCTCCCATATATATAGCGAGTCGAGTGGTGACTTCCCGTTTGAATTAAATTGAATTAATGCAGAGTTAATACAGTGTAATTGAGCACAGTGCTTTCAAGTACTCTGAAAAGGCTAGATTCTCGGACTGAAAAAGTAAAGGCTAGTCGTTGTCACTGAAAAGGCTATTTGCTAGCCATCCAAATCACTGAAAAGCCTATTTGCTAGCCATCCGAATCACTGAAAAGGCTATGCACTGAGAAGCTTATTTCCTAGCCATCCAAATCACTGAAAAGGCCATGCACCAAACAGGCTATACGCTGAAAAAGCATAGGATTCGCTTACTGGATACCCCTAAGTCACAAAAGAAGGGTTTCGGTGCCCAGGGTCCGCCGCACCATCCCTTGTGGCGTGGCTAGAGCCATGCCACGGCTGGTGGCGCGGCTGCAGCCGTGGTACCAGGGATGGCGTGGCAGACCCTGGGCACTGAAACCAGCTCTGCTTTCGTTTTCTGCAGAACGAAAGTCGCCGGTTTTAGTTTTCTGCAGTTTCTTCCTGCTGTATAGTTGGTTCTAAGTTTCGAAACTCTTTTTTACTCGACCGGAGACAGTTTTTCTATACCACTATCTCGAGGTATTTATCTTTTGAAAAGAAAAGCGTAACCTAACAAGAACTAGCAACGAAATTGAGTTTGAACACCAAGTATGAAGTATCCGCTAACCGTTAGTACACAAGATGTTCAATTTATTACATGAAGTTTATACACAAGGTCCACCATCACATGTATACACTCATGCTAAGCTGCTAAATCTAATCTCCTAGAGTGTATGGGTTGCGAGGATGCCTCTGCCGCTTCGGATTTGTTGTTACGATGTTTGGTGTGTACCTAACATCGGTACGGTCACGCGGTCGGGTCACATGCCTGGCCTGCTGCGTCTGAGTAGCACCCTATCATTATAATAGAAAGACCATCAGCAAGAATTCTGAGATGAAATGCAGTAGGAAGCAGGAAGGTAACAGTTTGCAATTTACCTGTGAAGGTATAGGTGCATCGTGCAGCTGAGAATGCCCAATCTCATCGTACTCCTTGTCCTCGGACTCTTCTGAAGTCTCGTCTGGCTCGACCGCAGGACCCTTACCATGAGGCCGAGTACGAACACCTGAACTCCCCGGTTCCATCATCCCCGACGAAGGTTCAGGTCTTTGAGGACTTCCTGAACGGTTGGGACTCATAGGCAGCGTTTCGTGAGCTGGCTCGAAGGGCATATCCATACAAGCTAGTTTCTGAGCCACTCTCTACAGGGACAATAAACAAATGAAGTTTCATATGTGATCCACTTGGCATGATGTAAGTTTGAAGGACGAATATAAGTGGTACCTTCATAAAATTGTGGAGAATACCCTGTGGTTCGCCTCTCGTCTCAGCTTGGTGACAGACTGCTTCATTGGAGAGGGTGGAAAACCGTCTCACCTGCACACAAAGTAAACAACCGATCAAATTCAAAAAAGTAGGATTCCTAAACAAATCAGCTCATTTTGCCACGTCAGCTTCCTTACCCTATAGCTCTGTAGCAGGCCTCTCTCTGGCTACGTACTGCTCCGGGTTGCCATGTCATAAGGATCTTCCTCGTGGTGTTCACCCTCAGACTCCCAGGGATTTGCCGCATCATCGTACGGCAACTTCAAGTTTGTCCTCGCATTACTCTGCATCCATCGCAGGTATTCATCAAATTGTCCTTGGGAGTGTTCCGGTGTATCCCATATTTGAAGTTTCTGACGGGTCTCCCAGGCTTTGATGTACTTGTGGTGTGTAACTGCCCAGTTCTTCTCCTTGTACCTATTCCTTCGGTTGTACCTACAACAAATGAATGTAGTACATTGATGGTAAGTGCAATAATAGAATAGAAATTTATCGATCGGTGATGGTAGATGAATGTCATACCCTGCAACTTCCTGCTCGTCGAGTAGTGTGGCGGTGGACACTCCTGAAACCTTCCGAACTGCCTGCACACCCTGCATGGGAAGTGCATCTCTACCACATGGTAGAAGATAAGTGGCGTATCCATACACCACTCATCACTGTCTTCTTCAATTCCGGGACTCAGGAAGTCCTCCAACTCAATCCGGGCCCAAGGACACCAATTGACCTAAAAAAAGAATGGGCACTTAGTACTCACTAATTTCATAATAACTCAGCATTTCCTGTCACAAATAATGCAGCTTACCTGGTGCTGTGAAAGGACGTCCAGTGTGTTCGTGTAGGACCTATACCTCCTCGCAGGGTTCCCCTCTGACCGCCTAAGCATCTTTCCACACAAAGAGAGCAGTCAGGCCAACGTCTTCATGAGGCCAATCCTGCATTTACATATGATATAAGATTACAACTTGTGAGCATCATATGTTAATTTGATTAACAAAATGACAATGTAAGGGACTTACAGGCAAGTCTAGAGGAAGAACTGGTCTGGCCACTGGCCACCGCTCCCAGCACCAAATCTATAAGAGGTGAGAGCAACCCCCAAGGTTGCCGTTGTCTACGGTGCGACGGCAGACAACACAAAGCTAACGGTACAGCCAAGCCAGTACCGCACTCCCCCAGCTGTATGCTCCAGTGTCCTCCCACAACAACCTCAATATGTTGAGGAAGGACCAGCTGATAGTGTTCCCCGATGCATCAGGGAACAAGACGGCACCAAGGAAGTGCCACAACCACACCTTGGCGAACCTCTCCACCTCTCCTTCTGGTGCGCCATCTGGTAGTGGAAACCCGAAGTTCTGTGTGATCTACCCAGACATGACACCGAAAGTTTTCCTGCAATAGTACGATTAACAAGAATCAGGTAGTACTAACATGGAACTAAATAGGTTTCATCACTTTACTTACTTGGATCTTTTAGCATCCTCGTCGTCAGGTGGCCTGAGCCCACAGAACTACTCAACCATGTCCCTCCGGTTGTCTGGGTCGACTGTGTCGGTGACTGCATGGCCACCCAAGCGCAGACGCAGTATAAGCTTCATGTCCTAGAGCATGATTGTCATCTCTCCAGCTGGAAGGTGAAAGGTGTGGGTCTCCGGCTTCCACCTAACATTTCAAAAAACATGAGGAAATCATGCAAGCAAGTGTTTTAAAATTTGACAAGGAACCTGTCAACAGCTACCGTGAGGAGTGCAGGGTCAAGTGGTGGCAGCCCATCGTTGTAGGAATGCACTAGCTCTAGGAAGCCGGCTCGCCATAGGTACGACGCGTACCGCTCGTCCCAGTGGTGCACTCAGTGGTGACAAGAACTCCAGAAGGTCCAGGTTTGCTACGAAGTGCCCTCGGTGGTGCTGGCCGTAGTGCAAGTCAAGAAGGGGGTACTGCATATGAGGATACATCCTGCTTCAACAAGAAATGAACATGTTAGAAACAAATTAAACAAATGATGATAAATAATTAAAGTTTATAATTTAAAGGGACTATACGAATGCATAAATCAAGTACAGAAATATTATGACCATGTTTTCTTTGAATAGGCGTATACGCCTCCAATAGTTGGCTGCAAAATGACGCATGCACTACCTATGAACTAGAGGAGGGTACCCTGTATTTGTTCTTCGGCCGCGTTAAGGAGACCCGCACGCCGATCTAATATCATACAAATTGTGTGAGATGCACCAAGCACCTGAGTCCGTAGAAGTCACATGGACCAGGACCATGACTCATTGTTCTCTCCCTCAGCTAAGGCATATGCCATTGGGACTATCTGAATCTCTAGATCAACAGCAGCTGCCATCATCGACACGCCTCTATACTTCCCGGTTAGAAAAGTACCATCAACCAGGACGACTGGCCGACAAAACTGGAATACATGTTCCGTCTGCGCGAAAGACCAAAACACACACTTCAGTACGTGTTTGACTTGGCCGTCGACCATGAAGTACTGCCCTCCAGTGTCTATGAATCATTTCAACCTGGGGTTATAGGAGCTCATTGCACACAATATTATGGAAATTCTATTGTAGGCTTCCTTCCAGTTACCCCACCGAATCTCCAGGGCAATCTGCTTAGCACGCCACACCTTCCCATACTTTGGCACGTACTTAGTGACGAGTTCTATGCTCCGAATCAAGGAAGAAATAGATATGTCATTGTTGTCATCAATGAGGCCCAATATTCGTCGGGCAAGGTAGAGTACCGTAAGCTGGGGATGGTTTTCTTCCATATCATTTGACGCGCATATGTGAGGCTGCACCACTTTAGTTATCTTCCACTTCCCATCATTCGTTTTCTTACGAGCATTTAACCTCCACATGCAACCTTTTTTGCATATGACATGGAACAACACTTTCTTGTTGGAATGGGTCATGATGTTGTTGACACTTCTTAGCGCAACCACTAGATACAAGGTGTTAGGCTATCTCTGATAACGGCGCCAGAAGTGCGTGAGGGGTATTTCTTATGTATATTGGTTAATTCCGCAAGCACACAGAATATACCGCTGTAGCACTTCACCCGGGAGTATTCCAAGGTATCGTTATTTATTTTTATCCCAAGAAAAAGCGGTTGCTAGGAATAATTAATAAAAAGAAAGAGAGATCCTTAAGTCTATACCAACTTAGTACCAGCTAGTGGTAGGGGGGTAAATCGATAGGTAGAGGAAAAGGTAATGACACCAACACACAACAAGTATTAAGATAACTAAAAGATAACTAGTAGAGTATAGCTAGGTGGAAGGACAACGAGTGAGTATAAGACTCCTATGACACTTACTTTACTCTTGTGACTTACCCTATCAAATAGATGACTTATACTAAAATAGTACCTTACTACCGGTGTGCAGGGGGTAGTGTGAGACAATAGAGGACAAAACCTCTACCCGAAGCGCCTACACTCTTATGGGAGCCCACCTTTTAAGAACTTGCCTAAAACACGTGGAGGGATACTAAGACTAGACAGGGCTGTCACCACCTGCTAGCACCCATAAACAATCCGTGCGACAAGCGGTAATCAAAGGCAAGATCTAGTCTAAGTACCACGCTTACACTAAGTCTCACTATTCTAGCTGCATACCAACAACTAGAACACCCTATGACAGGCGATGAACTAACACACGTTGAGTTGGGACAAGATCACTATCAAGTATAAGACAACTATAGAAGAAGACAAGACACAACAATACTATAAAGAATAGTAAAGACTAAGTGAGAACTTAGTGAAGTAAAGTAAAGATAATATATATTGAAAAGGATAAAGTCTTACCGAAGGAAAGGTACAAGAGCTATACCAGACTCTCCAGTAGACGACTCCAGAGACTCCGAGCGTAGCTCGACTCGACTCTAACTCTCACACTAGACTAATACTACTACAAAAGAGTAGAACTTCACTTTAGCTTGCTTCTTGTGTTATATGGTGTGTCTTGAAGAGGAGTGGGCAGCCTCTATTTATAGTGGAGGATGAGGGGGTGCCACGTCAGCGATCCGCGTGCTCCTTGCCTCTCCACCTTGGATCCACCGTCTTGTAACCACCTCAAGATGGACGGCTTTGGTGATTTGAGCACATGGGAAACATGCTTGGAGTCGGTGGAGGCCAACCGACCCGGCTGGGCACCCGAGGGGGTTCGGCCGACCCCCCTATGACTGGTGGGCCCAGCCAGGAGCTTCCAGCATGTGTCCCCACCAATCAGTGATGGTGTAGGTGGCCTGGGCCCACCAATGGTGGTTCGGCCGACCCACCCCTGGTGGGTTGGGCCCACCACCGTGGTCCCTGTTGGCATTTCTTAGCGTCATTACTAAAGATAGACTAAAAGCCCATCCCTAGCAACGATACTAGAAACGTGTGTTGACATCCCTAACCACCATTACTTCAGAAAGATAACTCCCGGCCCTTAACGGCGCCGGCCAAGATAATGCAGTCTAGTAATAACAGTTAGAAGTGCCTGATTGGCCTTCCCAACTATCATTACTTACGATATGCAAAACTGAAGCACGACGCCTTGGGGTGCAACAAGAATTACAGTCCTTAGGTAATGGTACTTAGGTATGCCAATCATGATAGCTCAGTATAGATAAATCCGCAAGCGTACGGAACTATCATTATAGCATTTCAACCCGTGAGTATTCAGGGGTGTCATATTTATAATTTCCCGTAGGAGGGCAGGACGAATGCATCTAGGTTTGACATAAACATGATCACTTATTGAATGCATAGGTAGACATAGCATAGGTAGGGGTAAATCATAGTTCAAAGATAGTGGACACACATCTGAGCCGACCTCAAGGATAAAAGAGAAACAAAGAATAAAAGAATATATCTAATTGAGCAGGCATTGGTCATATATAACTATGCAAAGAACTGTTAGTAATCATTTATCTAGCATGTCTAGTATCAGGACTAGGTCTGAGATGACAGGGAGATCCCCGCAGCTGGTCTGTGTTGACACTTCTTAGCACAACCACCAGAGATAGGGTGTTAGGCTATCTCTGATAACGGCGCCAGAAGTGCCCTGAGGGTATTTCTTATGTCTATTGGATAATTCCGCAAGCGCACAGAATATACCGCTATAGCACTTCACCCGGGAGCATTCCAAGGTATCGTTATTTATTTTTATCCCAAGGAAAAGCGGTTGCTAGGAATAATTAATAAAAGTAAAGAGAGATCCTTAAGTCTATACCAACTTAGTACCAGCTAGTTTTAGGGGGTAAATCGATAGGTAGAGGAAAGGGTAATGACACCAACACACAACAAGTATTAAGATAACTAAAAGATAACTAGTAGAGTATAGCTAGGTGGGAGGACAACGAGTGAGTATAAGACTCCTATGACACTTACTTTACTCTTATGACTTATCCTATCAAATAGATGACTTATACTAAGATAGTACCCTACTACCGGTGTGCAGGAGGTAGTGCGAGACAATAGAGGACAAAAACCTCTACACGAAGCGCCTACACTCTTATGGGAGCCTACCTTTTAAGAACTTGACTAAAACATGTGGAGGGATACCAAGACTAGACAGGGCTGTCACCACCTACTAGCACCCACAAACAATCCGTGCGACAAGCGGTAATCAAAGGCAAGATCTAGTCTAAGCACCACGCTTACACTAAGTCTCACTATTCTAGTTGCCTACCAACAACTAGAACACCCTATGACAGGCGATGAACTAACACACGTTGAGTTGGGACAAGATCACTATCAAGTATAAGACAACTATGAAATAAGACAAGACACAACAATACTATAAAGAATAGTAAAGACTAAGTAAGAAGTTAGTGAAGTAAAGTAAAGATAATATATATTGATAAAGGATAAAGTCTTACAGAAGGAAAGGTACAAGAGCTATACCAGACTCTCCAGCAGACAACTCCGGAGACTCCGAGCGCAGCTCGACTCGACTCTAACTCCCACATTAGACTAATACTACTACTAAAGAGTAGAACTCTAGCTTGCTTCTTGAGTTGTATGGTGTATGGTCTTCTTGAAAGGGAGTGGGCAGCCTCTATTTATAGTGAAGAGTGGAGGAATGCCACTTCAGCGATCCGTGTGCTCCTCAACTCTCCACCCTTGGATCCACCGCCCTGTAACCGCCTCAAGATGGACGACTGTGGCAATTTGAGCACATGGGAAGCATGTTCGGAGTCGGTGGAGGCGAACCGACCTGGCTAGGCACCAGGGGGGTTCGGCCGACCCCACTCTGACTGATGGGCCTAGCCAGGAGCTTCTAGAAGGAGTCCCCACCAGTCAGTGATGGTGTAGGTGGCTTGGTTCCCCATCTTGTGGTTCGGTCGACCCACCCCTGGTGGGTGGGTCCCACCACAGTGGCCTCCATCTGCCATAGACTCTTCCCATGTGTTGGTCCTGTCTTGGTTGCTTCGTTTCATGTCCCAATCCATGTGCCTTTGATCTCCACTGTTGAATGAAAGCACAAGTTGATCCGATGGATGAATTGACTTGGTTGGAGTGTCACACGGATCCTGCCACGTCATTAGAGCCAGGTGGGCCCCATGGACAGTTCGGCTGACCCATGGGTGGGCCCACCCTTGGCTCTCATCTCCTTCATTTGATGTTTTATGCAATGTGTTGAAAGGTGGTGGCCTGGGGCAACATATCATGGTTCGGCCGAACCATGTATTTAGCCCCTAGCTGCTCACTTTTGCACTGATTTGGTGTTCCCTACAATCACAAGCTAAGAGTACATATGGAACTAGTTATTGATAAAATATGCTCATGATATGTTTATCTTCCCTTGAATCCGAGGCCTGTTGACGGTGTTTGAATGTGAAAATTTAGGGTAATTCGACCGTCAACAGTCTGCCAGCCGATAGAGACTTTACAAACTTCCACCCAATATCCAAACGTGGGGGAGTACTAGGGATGGACAGGGCTGTCACCACCTGTCCACCTACCCCTCTGCCCGTGGGATACCGACATATTCGCCGAACTCCGCATACCCGAGCACCATGCTCGCGTACTTGGAAACAACTCCTAACCACCTAGGACCCCACCCCTTCGGAGTGACAGACTAGGCTAAGAGCAACCGAGAAGGCACGACGAACCGTCACCTCATCCCTAGTTCTTCCTCTATTCATACTAAGTCGATGAACGATGAAGAACAACGATGAACATATCGAGAACATAACACATAAACTATATGCTAGTTCATATATCATGATCATAACATGACCAAGACTATACTCCAGTTCATATGCATTGCTATATAAATAAGATAAGAACCTGAACTTGGAAGAGAACTGCATTGTATTCATACCGAGGTGTTCCTTCTTCTCCCAAGGATACAAACTCTCCTTGCTAGCTCTTGCCTTGCTCTAATACTAAAACTAATCTAAAGAATACAAGTGAGAGGTGAGGTAAATGGCTCCAAATGATGGTGTGTGTTGGAGGGGAGCTCTCCCCCTCTTTTATAGTCTAACAAGGACGGTTCGGGCGCCAACAAATATGGAAGCAGGTGGAACTGCCTTGAGGGAACTGTCCTACGCACCGCCTGAGAAGACTGGGCCCGAGAGGCCTCACTAGGGGACCAGCCGCCCCTGGGACCGGCCGCCCCACTGGTGGGTCCGTTTGGCCACCGCCTTCGCGTGGTCGGTTTGTCTCTGGGCCTGCACTTCTCTTGTGGTTACGAATGGGCTCATAATGCTAATGAAGGTGGGCTTCTCTTCTTCTTTGCGTCTTTTCTGAATACAAATTCTAGAATGCGCTTTCTTTATGGTTTTTGTGCATTTCCACATGTCACACCTGCAAGTCAAGTACACACCAAAACTTGTGGAAATGTTAGTTTAAAGCCCTACCTACTATTTATTTTAGTAACATATTGGCGGTAAGAAATAGGTTCTAAGGACCGCCAACAACTCCCCCACCCTTAGTCCATTGCTCGTCCTCGAGTAAAGGTTTGAAGGACTAAGCGGGTTTATCTCCTTGATTTGAAATCTGCGTACAAGTTATTCCAAGCTTCATCTAAACCTGTGAACTTCCAAGTGTCTACCAAGTCATCTTGGGTAATTGAAAAATGGAATAGCTTAGATTCAAGTCTTCTTACTCGTATCCCTGCTCAGAAACTTAGGTTTTTGTGAAGTTTTGAAAATAAAAAGATAGTACTTATTCCTTCAATGATTCTCTCAAGTCACTTATTTGTATGTGGTTCCTCACCAAGGCATATATAGGGATTGCCTTCACTTGATCACCCTGCCTCTAAAAAGTTTATCTGGAGCTTTAGGTAGGGAGGAAAATACTAAGGTACACTTACCTTGCATGTATTGTCAAGTCAAACCCTGGACCGCACCGGAGGGAAGTGTCATACTCTTAGATCAGAATGTGCATGTGCGTGAAAAGAATATGGTGGGTATTATTGGTGTCTAACCTAATTCCATTATGCTCTTTGAAACACATATCCCTCCTTATCAGGACTTAGAAAAATCTTTTATGAGGGCATGAGTTATCCTTATTCTCTCTCTTCTTTATATATATATATATATATATATATATATATATATTTCTCTTCTTCTTCTTCTTTTCTTCTCCACTTTTCTTCTTCTTTTTTTTCATTTTTTTCTTCTCCACCCCTTTTTTCACCTTTTGGAAGATAGCCTCATGCTTTTATTTGCAACAAAAACTTTAAGGGAGATGTGAACAAAGATTCAGAGCATTTATTTGGATGGGACCTAATAAGTATATTTTTGGTTCACCCCCAGTGTAGGAGTAGAACATTTTGAGTGGATCAAAGTGGAAGGTATATTTTGCGCCTACTCCAAGGTAGGAGTAGTGTAATTATTTGGTGGATGGATGAATGTTGTGCGCAACTCTTAGTGTAAGAATTGGCAACCTTATTTGTGGGTGCGTGAAATCTGATCTTGGGAGCATGAAATTTCTCTCAACAGGGGTCACAAAACTCGACCAAACTCAACACAAAGTAAGATGCATATGTGGAAGGTTTTGTCATGAAAGATCATGTATGGCCTTGGTAGGTATTTGCAATCATTCAAGGAACATGCTATATTGATTTTTGCTTTGTAAAAATAAATCCCAAGTTCTTTGCAAGAAATGAGCAGGCGTCATGTCATCCTACTATATCTCATTCATCAATTACTTAGATAAAATGGGGTCCTTATGATAAGTGTTCACAAGTAATAGGAATATTGGTAAGGAATAAAGATTATGCAAACTTTAATCACAGGATGCCATGGAGATGGAGCATCAAAAGTTTTGTCTTTTCAAAAGTGTTCAAAGTTAAATTTTAAAACTTTGAAAAGAGCAGGGATAGAGTTGCACAAACCATCGTTGAAGATGAAGGAACTAATGGAAGTTGTTTGTCTCGTCCTTTTGTTTGATGGGTTGCTCGATGTTTGTGCAATGTGTTAGGGAGATCTCGAATTTGTTGTAGTTATGCTTGAGAGATCTCTCCCACACTTATTTTTTGTACTGCTTTTGTTATAACAAAGAAAACAAAACAAGAGGATCTACAACAGGCAAGGGTCTTATTGGCTAAAAGATCAAGAAAACAAAATTTTATTATTTAGTTATTTTTATTTTATTAGGAACTTGTTCAACCAACTTTTATTAGAGCTCAAACAAGGCTGATATAAAAGATGAAACGAAAACATAGCCAAGACTTATCCCCATATCAGATTACTGCCATTGTTTATGAAAACAACTCAAGGTTCATTAATCAAATTTCAACACCATGTCAAAACATGATTAAAGAAGACTATTTTAACCTAAGCACCATGCTTAATTTGAAAACAGCCTATGGATATTACTCACGAGAATACATCCAAACAAGAGCATATGACATAAACAGGGAAGCATGAATTTGAATGATCATAAGGAGACAAGTATGAGCGAAGGGGTTGGTGAACATTTATTACCTTTTGCATACCTGAGTGTTCTTACCGGCAGCATATGTGGATTTCTTTGAAGATGCTGCACCGGTGGCATGGACGTACAGGATCCAACTCAGCTGAACCATCAGTCCAGATCACACACTCAACTAGTGTATATGGACCTTGGCCTTATTGGTAGCAAAGGTGTAAAGGAGTAGAGTCCTTTTCTTTTCTCTCTCCTTTTTTTTCTTTTTTTTGAAAGATAACTACCGATGACCTTCGGCAAGGGCTCAACATTTATAGTCTGTTGGCAAGACTTCCTCCTCTTCATTGCTCTGCAGCTGCATGAACAAACTTGGGAGAATTATCGGGTTGCCCCAAGATTTTTCCCGTATTGTTGACAGGAATAGAAGCAACAATTTGAGTAAACTGTTTTTCTATCATTTTATTGAAACTCAGCTGATGTTTAACAAAAGAAGATAGAGTTTTAAGTTTAGCATTTATAGATTCAAATATTTTATCATTAAAGGAAAGCTTTCTAGCAAGATCTGCATTAAACTTAGCTTGCCTTAAAACAAAATCTCTTGAGGAAGGTTGATTGAAATTCAATTTGAAATTTGAATTGAGATTAGAAGAATTACCTTGTGGGTGGTTATGGTTGTTCCACCCATTATTACCTGGATGTTGATGTTGGCGAAACCTATTGTTGACGTAGGTCGCTTCTTCCTGGATTTCGGGACAGCTGTTCCCCGAATGGCCAACATTTCCACAGACTTCACATGTCATGTGTGAGTCCGTGGCTTGGACGGTGCCTGTGGTGGGTTCGGTGGCACGGTCGTCCAGCCTCTTTATTAGGAGGTCTATTTTTGCGGCAAGCAAATCCGTCTCCTTCACGGTATGCATGCCTTCTTATGTTTCTCTTCCTTCTCCCCAGCTTTGGTTTGCTATCATCTTTTCGATGAGTGCAGTGGCATTCTCGATGGTGAGGGAGAGGAATGCCCCTCCAGCTGCGGCGTGAAGGTGCCCTTTTGACATGGCCATCAGGCCCTCGTAAAAGTTCTGGAGCACCAGCCAATCTTCCATTCCATGGTGGGGACAGGCTCGGACATAGTCCTGCAGCCTCTCCCATGCCTGAGGGATGGACTCGAGTGATGTTTGGTGAAAGTTGGATATCTCCCCCCTTAGAGCAATGGTTTTGCTCATGGGGATGAACTTGGCGAGGAACGCCATGGAACATTTGTCCCACGTGTTGACAGCTTCCTTGTTTTGGTAGAACCACTATTTCGCCATCCCCGCAAGGGAAAAAGGAAATAGGCGGAGCTTGATGCTAGTTGGTGCGACGTCTTTGGTGACGATGGTGTCGCACAATTCAACGAAGTGTTGAAGATGAGCATTTGCGTCCTCATTGGCAAGCCATAGAACTGGCTTGCCTGCACCATCTTAATTAGGCCAGTACGGAGCTCGAAGTTACCATTCCCGATATTGATAGCTGTAACAGAACCGTCTAAATCACGTGGCCCACAGGCACCTGTCATCGACACTAATGACCTCTGACAACCGGGCCCGTGTTTCAGATGACCTAGGCGGCCCTGCCGGGCTACATAAGCACCCATATTCTTCGACAGGATCCCATTGCGAAGCCATTACAGGGTTACAACATTTCATAATAAAATACATCAGAGTAATGGTGCGGAAAACTTCATGGTACATAGATTACAAACCAGATGTTCAAATATAAATTTAAGTACAATTATTACAATCTACACCTAAATAGAAGTAGCATCAGGGTAGTAGATACACCTAATAATACGAACCCTGCCCAAGGGTCCAACATCACTCAACATCACTTCCTTCACAGACGAGCATCCCACAGCAGGGAGCAAGATAGACCGCCGGCTGATGACTTCCTGCAACAGGGGTTAACAAACCCTGAGTACCGGGGTACTCCGCAAGACTTACCCGACGAAAGGTGTAAAATTAGACTCAGGAATGCAGGCTGAGGGGAGTCAAGGTAAGGCTATAACAAGAGTTCAAGAGTTTTGCGGAAAAGCATTACTATCCTATTTCAATATTTCATTTCAATATTATTTTAATCATAACCATAGTTCCAACATTCCTTCTCATATGTCACATTCTTTCAATTGCTTAATCATTCTCAAAAACATCTAGTTCCGAACCACTTTTCAGTGTAAGTCAGTGGGTCAAGTCTCCATTAACCGAGAAGCAACGTCGATTCGAATCCAGAAAGTACCCAGCTAGAGATCCCAATCCACACTGCATATGTAGCACTTAAGCTTGCATATGCCAACCCCGCCTACCACGGCTTTTCATATCCCGGAACCGGTCCTGCGCCACCCGAGAGCACAGTACTCCTCTAGTCTCCAGGCACGCCGGCCACGAGGGTACACGCTACTCTCGCCATCTCTCCACTCCCAGTGCGTGGTTGTCGGTTCCAGTAGTAGAGCCACCGGAGTCAGAGGCTTCCCGTAGTATGTGGCTAGTTGCAAAGTCTCGATCCAGCAGGCCGACAACGAACGGTCCCTAAAGCATTTTTCCGTTGGTTACCATGCATTGGGACTCTAACCCAAGTACAAAGTAGCCGAGCGGTTCCAAATTCGTGCCCGTCAGTGACAAGATATGGGAACGCCGCCACATGTGCACATCCATCCGAACGGACTTTCTTTTTTATTTTCATTTTTCTGGCGACGGCAATGCATCGGGACTCTAACCCAAAGTACACAGCCAATCGAACGGTTTCCAATCTGTCGATGATAATACATTGGGACTCTAACCCAAGTGCAAGTCACCCGCACGGTTGCAAATTCATATTCATCTTTAGTATATCATCATAGCTCAGAAAATAGCATTTTATGCAAAACTAACTTTAAAGAGCAGGGCTAAGCATTTTCAAACATTTTCATTTTTAAAATGGTTTCGGGGTTATATATCAAGGCAGGTCATGCAACAAGTAGGTGACAATCAACTCCTATCAACCTAATACAATTATTTAACTCAAGGTGATAAAATTTTTAAAACACAAGGAATGGCTTAATGCACCGGGGCTTGCCTTGGATTGCGAAGAGTGTCATGTCAGGGTCAGTCCCGCAAATATCAAGCCCTTGAACAACCTCAGGAATCACCTCCTCAGTAGCAGCCTCAACTTTTACTCCTTCGTTACCCGGCACTACACGCATGCAATGATGTATGCTTAACATAATGCAAACATAAATGCCACATGAAATGACAATGCAGAAATTCAATAATGATAAATACCTAATTTAAGCATAACTGTACTTCGTCACCTAGTCATAACCATACTAGACTAAGGTGCCCTAGGTCATAAGGGTGTTTGACCTAGAACTACAACAAATCCAAAAGTCACATAAACCCTAGTCACCAATGTTTCCTATTTATTTTATTAATCATTTAATCAAGTATATAATTAATAATTAATTAAACTATTTCCATTTAATGCCAAACTTCACCCATAGCTAGATATTGACCCAAAACAGTACCACTTAAAATTTCATGATTTTTGGAACAACAGGAAATTTATAAAAATTCATCAAAGTTTTAATTTCTAATTAAACGGCACATTTTTAGCCTCTGTAGAAACAGTCCAATACCATATTTAATATTTTTACTAAATACTACAAACTGCAGAGAGCACACACATTTATTTTCAGGATTTTTACTGCAGCAGATTAATTCATATAAAAATAACAAAGTTAAGCACTATTCATCAAAAATATAAATGGAAAAGGCTTCTAAAATTCCCTGGAAAAAAAACTCAACCAGCCCGAGTCGGCCCAAAATAGCCGAGCCGGCCCAGCACTCACCCTCGCACTCCTCCCTCTCCCGGACTCGCTGACAGACAGGTCCCAGCCGCCAGTCTCTCCCTCTTTCTTCTACCTCTCGCTGGCATCAGACGCGCACTCGCAGTGCGGCAGCTCACTGCTGGCGGCTCCTCCGGCGAGGGAGATGTCACCGACGGATGGACCAGACCCTAGCCCACCACCCTAGGAACCTATCTCGAGGACTGGAGAACCGTGGCGAGCTCGACGCCACCCAAGGCGGGCCGATCGCGGCGGCGTGACACGCCCCGGCCACGACGGTCCAGTAGAGTTCAAAAGAGGGGCGTAGGACGAACCAGGGACTCACCGTGACACGATTGGACGGGTTGGTTCGACCGGAGATAGAGTAGAAGGACGGTCGTGACGACGACAGCGAGCGCGGCAGTGTCCGCCGGTGACGAACCCGGCGTTCCGGCAATCCTAGAGCATAACATGACCAACCGTCTTGCACATGAGTACCAGTGGAACATGATAAACCAGAAACACACGAGGAAAAGGGAAGCTCCTCACCCCAGACGGCTAGCCTCGGCGACCCGACACGCGGCGGTGCTCCACCGGCCACGGAGACGACAAAACGATCAGGCGCACTCAGACCACTACAGCTCTCACAAGTGGTGGCAATCAACGCGCAATGAAGCTAATAAACTATTTGGGAGATGGAGAGGGTGGAGATGATTTGGACACGGCGAATTTTGCCGGCCAGTGAGGAGAGGTTGCCGGTGAGTCGCGGAGGAAGAAAAGGAAAGAGAGGGAAGCTCGTCGCCTTATAAACAGGGAGCAGGAACAGATAAGGCCGAGGCAGGTCCCGGGGCCCCCTTGCGGCCACCGCGCGGTGATGCCCGGACCCCGGCCGACCGGACAGCGGCCGGTGCGCGTACGGTGCCGGTGCTCAGGAAACAGGGGACCCCCTAGTCTACTGTAGCTATTACATCCCAAGTCAAACCCTACATGAGTAAAATTTGATGTAGATCATTTTTGGTTTTTGAAGCAAGTTCAAATTCTGCCTAGTTTTGAATTTAAACAAAAGGGGGTAAAAAGGGTTTTGAATTTCAAAATTGAAATTCTAAAATTACTTTTAATTTTTCTCAACAACTTGAGAAATGGTAAAAATAGAAGTTGTTCTACTCAGTGAGCTCTACAACTCTTATTAAGGAAGTTTTGCCAAATGCCTAATATTTTTTAAATTGAGGTTTCAAATTTAAATTAAAACATAGTAATTTGAGTTTAATTTGAATTTCTAGAACATAACTTCAAAATCTCCAAAAATAAAAGTTGTTCCATTTTAATAGATCTACAACTTTCATCAAGACACTTCCATAAGATTCATCATAGTTTTTGAATTAGGGTTTGAGGTCAATTCTAGGGCTTAATTTAATTCCTTATTTAGCTTAATATTTGATTTTTAGTTAAGGGTCTAAATATATAATCAGTGAAATCAAATCACTCTAGCATCCTAAGCACAATCATATGCAAATGATCAAATTAAACATGATGACATGGCAGTTTAATTATGCAGTAATACCAGAGGTATTACAACAGCGGGCCCAACGGGCACGTTGGCAACAGTAGGGGTGGAGTAGTCGTGGAGTGTCTTGGCCATGATGAAAGTAGCGGATGGTGCGGGAGTGAATGGTTTGTCTGTCGATGGAGTAGCAGAAGAAGGAGTGGTACGGGACCTATTCTTCCTTAGGAGTGTCTCCGGATTGTCGGTGAAGTTGTTGGATAGGTCGAAACCACTCATACACTATCCTGTTTTCTTTCCAATAAAAAAGAGAAAGAAAACAAGAGAAGTTAGCCTGCCTAAAATATGGCCACCTTTTGCTTATTGTGCAATCAATGCCTATGCCAAGCTAGATGTTTTTATTTCCTTTTGCCCTCCCCGGCAATGGCGCCAGAAATACTTGTTGGCATTTCTTAGCGTCATTACTAAAGATAGACTAAAAGCCCATCCCTAGCAACGATACTAGAAACGTGTGTTGACATCCCTAATCACCATTACTTCAGAAAGGTAACTCTCGGCCCTTAACGGCGCTGACCAAGATAATGCAGTCTGGTAATAACAGTTAGAAGTGCCTGATTGGCCTTCCCAACCATCATTACTTACGATATGCAAAACTGAAGCATGACGCCTTGGGGTGCAACAAGAATTACAGTCCTTAGGTAATGGTACTTAGGTATGCCAATCATGATAGCTCAGTATAGATAAATCCGCAAGCGCACAGAACTATCATTGTAGCATTTCAACCCGTGAGTATTCAGGGGTGTCGTATTTATAATTTCACGTAGGAGGGCAGGACGAATGCATCTAGCTTTGGCATAAACATGATCACTTATTGAATGCATAGGTAGACATAGCATAGGCAGGGGTAAATCATAGTTCAAAGATAGTGGACACACATCTGAGCCGACCTCAAGGATAAAAGAGAAATAAAGAATAAAAGAATATATCTAATTGAGCAGACATTGGTCATATATAGCTATGCAAAGAACTGTTAGTAAACATCTAACTAGAATGTCTAGTATCAGGACTAGGTCTGGGATGACAGGGAGATCCCCGCAGCTGGTCTGCAGCCGATAGAGACTTTACGAACTCCTACCCAATATCCGAACGTGGGGGAGTGCTAGGGATCGACAGGGCTGTCACCACCTGCCCACCTACCCCTCTGCCCGTGGGATACCGACATATTCGCTGATCTCCGCATACCCGAGCACCATGCTCGTGTACTTGGAAACAACTCCTAACCCCCTAGGACCCCACCCCTTCGGAGTGACAGGCTAGGCTAAGAGCAACCGAGAAGGCACGACGAACCATCACCTCATCCCTAGTTCTTCCTCTATTCATACTAAGTCGATGAACGATGAAGAACAACGATGAACATATCGAGAACATAACACATAAACTATATGCTAGTTCATATATCATGATCATAACATGACCAAGACTATACTCCAGTTCATATGCATTGCTATATAAATAAGATAAGAACTTGAACTTGAAAGAGAACCGCATTGTATTCATACCGAGGTGTTCCTTCTTCTCCCAAGGATACAAACTCTCCTTGCTAGCTCTTGCCTTGCTCTAATACTAAAACTAATCTAAAGAATACAAGTGAGAGGTGAGGTAAATGGCTCCAAATGATGGTGTTGGAGGGGAGCTCTCCCTCTCTTTTATAGTCTAACAAGGACGGTTCGGGCGCCAACAAATATGGAAGCAGGTGGAACCGCTTTGAGGGAACCGTCCTACGCACTGCCTGAGAAGACTGGGCCCGAGAGGCCTCACTAGGGGACCGGCCGCCCCTGGGACCGGCCGCCCCCCTGGTGGGTCCGTTTGGCCACCGCCTTTGCGTGGTCGGTTTGTCTCTGGGCCTGCACTTGTCTTGTGGTTACGAATGGGCCCAGAATGCTAATGAAGGTGGGCTTCTCTTCTTCTTTGCGCCTTTTCTAAATATGAATTCTAGAATGCGCTTTCTTTATGGTTTTTGTGCATTTCCACATGTCACACCTGCAAGTCAAGTACACACCAAAACTTGTGGAAATGTTAGTTTAAAGCCCTACCTACTATTTATTTTAGTAACATATTGGCGGTAAGAAATAGGCTCTAAGGACCACCAATAGTCCCTACCTATCATAGAGACTCTCCTGGTCTTTGTTATGTCTCGTTTGCTTTGTTTCATGCCTCAATCCGTGTGCCTTTGATCTCCACCGTTGAATGAGAGCACAAGTTGATCCGATGGATGAAATGACTTGGTTGATCGCCATCCACTACGCGCCTATTTGAGGTAAGAT
Source organism: Eremochloa ophiuroides (assembly GCA_038502445.1). NCBI lineage: Eukaryota > Viridiplantae > Streptophyta > Magnoliopsida > Poales > Poaceae > Eremochloa > Eremochloa ophiuroides. The sequence continues at coordinate 39,661,016 of JAHLJS010000009.1, forward strand.
TACTGTTCATCTTGGCGTATCCGTCTGCACTCCAATCTGATTGCTTGGTATTCATGTAGCAGTACTCCGACCGCCGGGGCAGGGGGCTCTGGTACCACTGTCGGACCATCTCAAGCCGCTCCAGCAGCCGGTATTTGCAGGCCTGTGTCACATTTTGCCATACCCGTCATGCTGACATCCCTGTAGTTGGGTACTCCACTAAATTGGATGTTTCCCGACCTCAATAGCATCAACTCTGTTGCCGTGTAAGGAGGTGGTGGAACGTACGGCTCGGCTTCGCTCAATCGAGCCCATGAATCGTAGGTCCCACCACCATCATCCTCAGTTGTAGCTAGTCCTCCCTGCACCGACAATGCATGTAGTTCCAGCAAACTAACTAGCATTGGCATAGGACGACTGGTGTTGGCATACTGATCGGTGCCTCGTTGCTCATCCTCCGAATCTGATGAATCACTGTCAACCAAATCACCAATTCTTTCCTCCTCCTATTCAAAATCATTCACATCAAAGTCATTGATTATGTGGCCCGGTGACCTCCTCATGGAGTCATCAATTGCCATATCATCAGGATCCTGCGTTACCACACCATCCATCTCCATGACACCCTCTGCTTCTACTGCATCAGCCCCACCAACGACTTGGTCACCTACAAATCCGTCATCGTACGACTCATCATCGGACTCATCAGCCACCTTGTAGCCATTATCCACCACAACCTCAGGAACCGAAGAATTGGAACCCTGAAGAGCCCGATTGTAGTGGTTCTAGTCTGAACGGGCAAGCAAAGGCATTATGACATATTGTGGCCTATTCTTCCCAGCATCGAACCTTCCTTTCAGTGTGAAGTTACCCTAAAACTTTGACCTCAATTGCACCGAAAGGTCCATGAAGGAAGGTGGTTCGTCAAACATTTCCAAATCTTCTTCCATGTCCTCAAACAAACAATCTTCTCTACTAATACTTCCCCCGGAAAAAACACGGACAAAATAATCCATCCTGAACCAACGCCTGCGAATCATCGTACCAAAGTTAAACTCTAATATTGTAGCCATCTTCGTTTCACCTTTCAAAACCCACTAAATCAAAACCGATTTGACAAACTAAATCAAAACCTAACTACCTAACTAACTAAAACCCTAACTACCTAACTAACTAAAACCTAACTAAATCTAGCTACCTAACTAAAACCTAACTACAGAACTAAATAAAACCCTAACTAATAACTAGCTGAAAACCTACCCAAACCCTAACCAGTAAACAAACACAAATTAGAAAAAAGAGATGAACAATATACCTGAACAACACTTGAAGGAGGATGGGGGAGGTCACCCCCTGGCCGCTGGAAGGCGAGCGGCAGCTACGGCAGCCAAGCCGCCCTCCATCGGCCTAGGGAGGCCGGCCACGCCCTTGTGGGCCTAACGGAGCAGACGAGGGGAGGACGGGGCGGATCTGGCCGGGGGAAGGCCTCCCAGTGGCGCGGCGGTGGCGGCGTCGGGAGGCGCGGCGGCGGCGGCTGGGAGCGAGAAGAGTGAGGAGGGAGAGGGAGAGGGGGGCGCGCAGCCAGGGGATAACTCCGCTGAGCCGCGCCACGTGGACTATGTGGCGCGGCAGCGCCGGCCATTGCAGCGCCACGTGGCGCCTCTGCCGCGCGACCATGCATGGCGCGTCGGTAGTCATTTGCCGCGCCATGCCCGGTGGCGCGGCCGTGCTAGTTTTTTTTAAAAAAAGTCTATGCATGTTAGTTTTAAAAATAGTTTTAAAAAGTGTTAAAAATAAAAAAAAATTCTCGGTGAGCGAGTGCACCTGCCACGGGATCCCTGATTCACACGAGCTGCAGGTTGAAACTTGAGCCCTTTCATTTGTCCCTTATTTCATGTGCTAGTCAGATAGAAGCCTATTGACTTGAGCATCTACAAAATTGGATCCATAGACGAGGGTGCCTTTTATGTGAAATTTTGCCTTTGTAATAAATCTGATGGTTTCAAATTTGTACTATATACGGACATATAACAGTAAAATAAAGAAGCCTTCTTATAGAAGTGGCTCATACTTGCTCTCGAGAAACACTCCAATATATTGTAGGGAGTGATTTCAATATTATGAAGCACCCAGATGATAAAAGCAAGGGGCATTTTGACACCAAATGACCGAATATTTTCAATGCGATCATTGAGTCTCTTGACCTTCAGGAAATAGTCATGTCAGGATGGCAATATATATACTCGGGCCAGACCTGGAGACGATCCTACATATGAAAAATGAGATAGAGTGCTTGTCAGTACTGAATGGAAAAATAAATTCCCTCTACCTACAGTTTAGTCAAGAGACAGAAGTAAATCTGATCACACACCTCTTGTCTTGAATACAGGAGCTTCAACCCATAATAACAAGCAACCAACCTTTGAATTTGAGAGGGGCTGGTTGACTCGGGATGGGTTCTGGTGGCCAATTTACGGCAATAGAAAATTGAGGAGATACTGCTATGGAAAGATGGCAAAATAAAATAAGACATCTTCGGCAGGATATGAAAGAATGGGCCAAACATACAGCAGGCTCATACAAAAAAGAGAAGAAAAAACTCATCTCATTGTTGGACGCCATCGATCAAAAGGCGGAAAGCACTTCTCTTTCTGATAATGAGATAAATATGAAACACTATCTCAAGGAAAGATTGGTTCTCTTATTACGTGAGGAAGAGATGAAGTGGTATGAACGGGCAAAGGTTAAAAACCTTCTTGAAGGTGATGATAATACCCGTTTCTTTCATTTGGTGGCCAATGGCAAAAGATGGTATAATAGTTGGCTACATCGAATTGAAAAATTACATCACTAATTATTATAAAGGCCTTTTCAGATAACCACAGGACAATAACCTCTCCCTTGTGAAAAGTCAAATAAATGATATACCATAAGTCACTGATGTTGAAAATAATATGCTTACATCAGCATTTACTGAAACAGAGGTCAAAAGAGGTTTTGTTCCAAATGGAACATGATAAAGCTATAGGCTTCCCTACAGAATTCTATCAAGTATTCCAAGAAGTGATAGAGAAGGATTTGATGGTGCATTGGCGCTCTTCAATGATTTTTATGAAGAACGCCTACTGCTCTTTAGTCTAAATTTTGGGGTAATACTCTTCTGCCTAAGACTAAAGATACAAAAATAGATCCAACAATACAGTCCAACCTGTTTGCTTAATGCCAGTTTTAAAATTTTCACAAAAGTTGGCACAAACAGAATCAACAAAGTAGCATAGAAAGTGGTGAGTCCATCACAAACTGCCTTTACGCCATGCAGGAACATAATGGAAGGTGTGGTCATATTACATGGCACCATTCATGAATTACACACTAAAAAGCTTAATGGGTGATTTTCAAATTCGACTTTGAAAAAGCCTATGGCAATCTGGAGGACTGTCTATATAGCCAATGGGTTAACCCCTCCTAACTCTGTATCCCACACGTGTTAGGAAGTTGGCTATCAAATTTTGATTTAAAAGAGAAGAAATATATTTTGGTTCGGGTAGCTACTTTATGTTGAGCAATTTGGAGATATGGTTGAAGGGTCGAGATGGCGGACTAGAGGGGGGTGAATAGTCCTTTATAACAACTAATCACAGCGGAATAAAACCTAATCGGTTCTAGCGACAATTCACCCCTCTAACTAAGACTCTAAACACCTTGCCAAAGATCCTAGCGAGAAGCAAAGGTGCAAGTCTAGCTTGAGCTTCCCTTAACCGTTCTAGCGCAAGATCACACAAACCTAAGCGCTAGTACTTTAAGCACCGGGGAAACTCCTATTAATTAGCAAGTAAAAACGCACTAAGCACCTAAGCTCACTACTTGCTCAATGACAAGGATACACAATCCAAATCAAAGAGCGCAACTCACTTTAGCTACACAAACTAAGTGAGAACTACTTCTAAGCTACACAAGCTAAGAAGGTGAGTGGCAAGCTACACAAGCTAACCGGTCTCACAAGAGCAACTACAACTACACAAATAAAGTAATGCACAAGATAAATAACTTGTGTAGAAGGGAGCAAACCACCGCGAAGGATGGGAAGATGTTGACGCGGTGATTTATTTCCCGGAGGTTCACTTGTCGCCACAAGCTACGTCCTCCGTTGAGACAAGCTCCAAGGTTGCCGCCGGTCCTCTTGCTAGTGGTGACCCGCAAGTCACACTGTCCCACGTGGAGTGCTTACCACAAGCTCTAGCACTTGACTCAGCCGGACCACTTGTCGCTCTTCACGTCTCGCTCTACTACCGATGCTCTTTGCGATCTCCCGCGGGGTGAGCTTCAACCCCTCACAAAGCTTCTCCGGAGCTAAGCACAATCTTCTTGCTTGCTTCACGGAGCCACAAGCCACCAAGCCGTCTAGGAGGTGGCAACCTCCAAGAGTAACAAGCACCACCGGCTTGCAACACGATCACCTAGTGCCACTCGATGCAATCTCACAATGCAACGCACTAGAATCACTCACTATCAATCAATCGGATGTGCACTAAGCAAGTGAGTGAGTGGGAGGGCTTCCAAGCACACCTACACAAGCCACACAGGCCCAAGGGTGCTCAGCTGGTCGGCCAAGGCCGCCAAGTGCTTGGATTTATAGCCCTCAAGCGAATAGAGCCGTTGCCCTCTCAAACTGGCCGTCGGACTGAGTGTCGGACGCTCAGCCGCGCCACCGTCGGACCAATGTCCACGGTCCGACGCTCCCGATAGCCGCCACGTGTTACTAGCCGTTTGAAGTCGAACGTTGGATCACAACGGCTAACTTCCCGTGCTTCAGCTCACCGTCGGACGGAACACCGTCGGACCAACGAACTCCACGGTCCGACGCTTCCAGAGAGCTCCCCGAGGGCTGAAAACCGTCGGACGGTCGTCCGACGCTCGCCGTCGGACTAAACCCAAGAGTCCGACGCTCTCAGAGCTCGCCACGTGTCAGCTCTCGCACGATCTGCACCGTCGGACGCTCGGACAAAAGTCCGACGCCCACAAACTTCGGCGTCCGACGCTCACATGCCAAACACCGTCGGACGCACGAGGATGGTCCGACGCTGTCACTGCAGACAGCGTCCGACGCTCGCACCACAGCACAGAAGACAAGGGCAGGCCATCGGACCGAACCCATGGTCCGATGCCCCCTGGCCTTAGCGTCCGACGCTCTTGCAACTTCACCGAAAACCTCCGAATCCTGCCTCGCAAGCTTGGCAGGAGGAAGAGAGAGAACCACACCCTCTCTACCTCACAACACCACCTCCAAACACTTTCACCTTTGCAAAAGTGCTAACACCAACAAGTGTACACCTCATGTGCATGTGTGTTAGCTTTTCACAAATATTTTTCAAAGGATTTTTCACTCTTTTCACCATGCCACTCGATCCTAGCAACGTATGCAAGTTAGATCACTCAAGTGGCACTAGATGACCGATATGCAAACAAGTTTGCCCCTCTTGATAGTACGGCCATCTATCCTAAATCCGGTCAAGCACTTCTCTACTCAACCTTAGACCGGTGAAATGGGGATGCCCTAGGTTATACCTTTGCCTTGCGCTTTCCATTTTGATCACCGTCTTCATCACCATCTCCGACACCATCGATGCTGGTGCAACACATGCACCAACACCTCATGAATGATATGATCCACTTCATATCATCACGTGGCTTTTGGTTCATCGATCCTTGACTTGCTTGCTCTTCACCGTTGCGTTGGTCCATCGGCGCCAAGCCATCACCCGACTTGCCCTTCACACTTGCAATCGGTCCATCGACGCGAAGCCTTGTCTTGATCTTCTTCACCTAGCCACATGACTCCATGTCATGTCTCATGCGTTTAGCTCTTTCATACCATATGTGTGAGCTAAGCATCATCTCCAAGCCATTTTCACCTCCATGGCATAGATGCTCACACACATGTACCTGTGGACTAATCACCTGTGTAATCAACACTTAAACACATATTAGTCCACTTATGTTGTCACTCAATTACCAAAACCAAACAAGGACCTTTCAATCTCCCCCTTTTTGGTAATTGATGACAACTCTACAAAGATATGGAAATTAAGCGCATTAACCAAGTTAGCTCTTCACACAAGTGTAAATTACTAACTTGGGTTGGATTTTATGTTACTTATCCATCTTTAAGCTTAAATCTTTAGACTTGGATAAGCTCCATAAAACCCGACTTGGTAGTGTTAACTCCCCCTACATGTGTGCTCAAATGGTTTGGTTTCAAATTTTCACACATGCATAAATATGAAACTTGTGGGAGTGCCAACACTACTAAGTGATGCTAAGGTGCATAGAATAAACCTTTGTAGCGTGATACCAATTGCTCGATACCAATTACTTGAAGCCAATTGAAGTTGCACCATTAAGTCCACCCTTAGCATCAAGATTAGCTAGACAAGCAAGAATACTAGATACCCCGTGAGATCAACATTAAAGGGCAAGGTTCTAGTAAATACTTGATAAACACAAGTCTAGCTAACAACCTATGCATGCTAGTTATCAAATCATCATTCAAACCTATACTAGCATACACCACACAAGTAACAAACCATGTGTAGAAAACTAAGTGCAAATGCAAGCAAGCATATGAATATGCACATTTCAAATGCAATCAACCATGTCCATGAGCTTGCTCCCCCTACTTGTGTGCTTCTCTTGTCCAAGAATTTTGATCCCCTTATAATCTTCAATCTTGTGGATCATCTTTCCTGTTGGCCTATTGCTCTCCCATCATCGGCTTCTATGATGGTTCATTGCGTACTTCCATCCATCTTGATTATCTCTTCCCCATGATCATGTAATCCAATATCTCTTCCTTATCACACAATTTCATATCTTTGTCCAAATCTCTCCCCCTTTGTCATCAATTTCCATAAAAGTCAATGCTCTATTGTGACAAAGGTGTGTGGTAGGGATGTTGAGGGTAGATTCTTGCACATTTGATGGACACCACCATTTTGAGTTGGAATGACACCACTTGAAAACCATCCAAAGAATGAGATACCACATGTTGGACCTTGCATCTCTTGATACCAAATGAATAAGTATCTCCCCTATGTCATATGATCGGTCATCCACTTGAACTTGAGCTCTTTTGGTGTGGGAAGTCTTCATCTTGATGATCACTAAAAGTTGAGGATCAATTGCACATCTTGTCGGATACCACTTGAAAATACCACGTGTAGATGAATATCACGTGAAGAAATAACTTGATATCCATTTTTATTGTTGTCTTGTGCTTCTTGAACTTAGATTGTTTCCAAGAGTTTCTTTCTTGATTAGTTCAAACTAGCAAACTTGCACAAGTAATCTAACTCGGTTTGAACCAAAGACAAGCTTCTTCACTCCACTAGGGGTTATCTTGCCTATGTTGAATTAGATCCTTTTTGTTTATTTAACTAGATCAAACACTAGGTTCACATGCTCATGAACAAGTCATATTTAGCCACTAGATTCAACAAAACATAGAAGCAATAGTGGCATAATATGAACTCAAAATCATTTGATTTTTTTTATGAATGCTCATATGACTATATGCTCTAATCAAGTCCTTATCAAAATATGGATGCATATGCCATACAATGATACCTTTCCTATCTCGGAGTAGAGGATAGTCATTTTCAATCAATCTCAAAAATAGCAATAGTGAAGTCCATTTGGAGAGCTTGGTGAAGACCAATTATCATCATGAATTCTATTCTTCACCCATATGATCAAGTGCTAGCTTCAATGTTATGGTTGACTTGCTTCCTTTCTTGATCAAGCTTAGATGAGAGAATACCACTTGAATAATCATTAATACCATGTGTATGTATATGAATCTTCTTATTTGGTTTGTTGCTTGCTCTCTAGATAAACCCTTTTGATTGCTTCAACTAAGCATCTCCAATGATTCTCTGGATTACCACTTCCATGTTAGCCATCCAAGCATCACCCACTTGGTTTACCTACAAAAGGCGGCACACCCCGACGATCGGGAGAAGTGACCTCTCTCCAAAGAAACATCTTCAATACTTACTTGAATTGCCTTTGCTTGATTGATCTAAGGACTTAACATGATGATCAACTTGAATTCCTTCTTTAAGTCCTTTTCTTTCTATCCAATTGTTCTCCAATCATCACTAGGACTTAAGCTTCATCTTTCCTTTGCTTGGTCTTGATCTTTACTTGAGTACCAATCTTCATGATCCAAAACCAAACAATTGAAACTCTCAACCACTTGTAATCATAATTCCAACTTGAGAGCCCTTCAATGCAAGAGATACCAAATATTTCCAATAATTCTCACTTGTATGCTATATCTCCCAATGTATATGTCCAATTGCCATTAAATTTTGTGGAGATGACCTTATTTGAGTCTACTAGCAGCCATAAAAATTTGAGCTTTATTTGACCAAGTATGGACTGCCAACCATTATTTTTCTCTACACTGCTACATGCTCAAAAACTGCTGCACTATAGTTGACAAGAACTACTCCAAAACCAAAGTAATCCTTATCCAATTCTTATGAGATCTTCACAGCAACTTGTACCATAAGTCTAGAGCATGTATATCAATTTTCAAGCCAATCCAAATAGTTTTGATTGCTCAAACATGGCTTTGTTCTCAGCTAGCTCAGTTTCACAATTTTGGACAGATTTTGATCAATTGAGTTAAACTTCTTCAAATTGAATCAAACTTGAGGTAAACAAGCTTGAATACTCTCACAAGACATATATCCATTCAATCCACTTACTAAAAGTCATCCTATGATCATATCCAACCAAATCTACTTAAATTTGATCACTAAGCAATTATTCCATTCAAACTTCTTATTGCAAGCAACATATGCATATTTATCCAATTCAATCAACTCATATGCATCCAAATAAGTTTGATCAACAAATGATATACCTTGATAGTTCATGATCATCCATTTGCAAGCTTCAACTCAATTGTTTGCAAGTCATCAAATAATTATCCAAAGAACCACCCACAACTTGAACTTTTGCACTTGTATGTTATAGCACTTGGACTTCACTTTATTTGACTTGGCATTGGTTTGGATTTACACTAGTAATCATGACTTGACTCATTATATGATGATCAATATGAATGCCAATTAAATCAAGCCTCTAATGCCATGGTACTTACACGCAATCATCCACTTTTTGATGGTACCCAAACTAGTTTGGGTCCTCTCAAGTTAGGAGCAACATACTTAGGCATTGCCTTAGTATGGATAGCGGGATGTTTTGCAATAGCAACCGATGAGGTACCATTGTCATCCTTCCTAAGCAAATTATTTGCATGAATTGAAATAGGCTTAGGAGTGTTACCTAGGGGACATGAATTAGCCATGTGTCCCCTTTCCCGGCATGAGTAGCACTTTTGCTTTGCTTGAGCCTTCTCTTTCTTGCTCATGTTGTGCTTCTCATTGCCTCGCCTCTCTTGAGTTGCTTGAGCCTTCTTCTCAAGCTTGTTAGGACACTTCGAGGCAAAGTGACCCATGTCTTCACATTTGAAACACTTGATGTGAGCCATCTTGTTCTTCTCTTGAGTCTTGTTCATCATCAACTTGGCATGATGAATATGAGTTTGACGCCTTCCTCTTCCATTACCCCTTCTTGTTTTCTTCTTCTTCAAATCACCATAGCATACTTCATGGTTGGTCTTGACTTGATCTTGGGGTGTCTTGTCTTGTGGCTTTTGTTGAGGCCTCACAAATCTCTTGTATAGGCACGTAGAAGGGATATCACTTCTAGTGCTACACTTGGAACATTGTGGATGTGTGAGCCTCACTTCTTCTTTCTTCTTAGGCTTCTCTTTGGTAGGGCATGACAAAGCTAGATGACCCATTTCATGGCATATAAAGCACATGAAATGAGCAAGTCTTTCTCGCTCTTGCTTCTTCTCTTTTCTAGCTCTCTTTCTTTCACCTTTGGTCATGTCCCATTTCTTTTTGATGTACCCAAGGCCACTCTTGTCACCGACAATTTTTGTATTCTTTAACATGTTATTGAGGGTGACACTTGAGTTGTTTCACCTTTCTATTTTGTCACTCATGTTCTTCACTTGACTTTTGAGCTCATTGTTCTCCTTCAAAAGGTTAGTCTCACAAGACATAGAAGTAGAACAAGTATGTAAAAATGAAGAACAAGGCATATCATCACATGAGGCGGATACATTCTTCATGCCTACATCACGAGGGTTAGTTGCAATATGTGATTGATCATTTGACCCAAGTGATGAGCTCTCACAAGTTTTAGATTTTTCATTGGAAAGCTCCTTAGTGAGAAAAGCATGGTCTTTTACCAAATTCTCATGAGCAACACTAAGCTCCTCATGTGAACAACTCATGACATAAAGTAGATGCTTTTGTTGTTCACATGTGTCCTTTAGAAAAGAGTTTTCATTAGTCAAATTCTTTGTTTTATTCATCTCATTTTCTAAAGCATTAAAGAGTTTGCGCACAAGCTCGAAATTTGGATCATCACAATCAATAACCACATTGCCAATTGATACCTTACCATCACCAAGTGATGTGTAGTAATGCGATGAGGATGAAGAGCTTGTGGATGCATCACTCTCATAGCCATCATCAAGTGAGCTTGAGGTAGAATCATCATGTGCATCACTTGTGGCTTTATCAACTCCCTTGTCAAGTGCTCTTGTGGTAGTATCAACATCATCACTTGACGAAGAGGAGGAACAACTCTTCACAATCACGGAGTTGTGAAGGTGCTCTTGATCACCAAACTTCATGTCTTTGGCATCATCTTCATCTTCGGGGAGCGCGCCATAGTTTTCATTGAGATACACCCAAATTTCATGAGCGGTCTCAAAGTGCATGATCCTTCCGAAGATGCTATCATCCAAAGCTCTATAAAACATGTTAATAGCTTGGTAACCGAGTTGTAAGCATTTCCCTTGCGCTTCGGTAGGATTGTCCTCATCAATCGCATGGGAAAAGCCTACATCTACGATCCACCACATTTGGGGAGAAATAAATTTAATATTACATTCCATCCAATTTCTCCAACGTGCAAAGTGTGTGCCATCAAATGTGTATGGACAATCAACATCTAGCCCATAAGTCGCCATCCTCTCGGGTCGGTTAAGACCGCAATTGAGAGACCAAGCTCCGATACCACGTGAAAGGTCGAGATGGCAGACTAGAGGGGGGGTGAATAGTCCTTTATAACAACTAATCGCAGCGGAATAAAACCTAATCGGTTCTAGCGACAATTCACCCCTCTAACTAAGACTCTAAACACCTTGCCAAAGATCCTAGCGAGAAGCAAAGGTGCAAGTCTAGCTTGAGCTTCCCTTAACCGTTCTAGCGCAAGATCACACAAACCTAAGCGCTAGTACTTTAAGCACCGGGGAAACTCCTATTAACTAGCAAGCAAAAACGCACTAATCACCTAAGCTCACTACTTGCTCAATGACAAGGATACACAATCCAAATCAAAGAGCGCAACTCACTTTAGCTACACAAACTAAGTGAGAACTACTTCTAAGCTACACAAGCTAAGAAGGTGAGTGGCAAGCTACACAAGCTAACCGGTCTCACAAGAGCAACTACAACTACACAAATAAAGTAATGCACAAGATAAATAACTTGTGTAGAAGGGAGCAAACCACCGCGAAGGATGGGAAGATGTTGACGCGGTGATTTATTTCCCGGAGGTTCACTTGTCGCCACAAGCTACGTCCTCCGTTGAGACAAGCTCCAAGGTTGCCGCCAGTCCTCTTGCTAGTGGTGACCCGCAAGTCACACTCTCCCACGTGGAGTGCTTACCACAAGCTCTAGCACTTGACTCGGCCGGACCACTTGTCGCTCTTCACGTCTCGCTCTACTAGCGATGCTCTTTGCGATCTCCCGCGGGGTGAGGTCCAACCCCTCACAAAGCTTCTCCGGAGCTAAGCACAATCTTCTTGCTTGCTTCACGGAGCCACAAGCCACCAAGCCGTCTAGGAGGTGGCAACCTCCAAGAGTAACAAGCACCACCGGCTTGCAACACGATCACCTAGTGCCACTCGATGCAATCTCACAATGCAACGCACCAGAATCACTCACTATCAATCAATCGGATGTGCACTAAGCAAGTGAGTGAGTGGGAGGGCTTCCAAGCACACCTACACAAGCCACACAGGCCCAAGGGTGCTCAGCTGGTCGGCCAAGGCCGCCAAGTGCTTGGATTTATAGCCCTCAAGCGAATAGAGTCGTTGCCCTCTCAAACCGGCCGTCGGACTGAGCGTCGGACGCTCAGCCGCGCCACCGTCGGACCAATGTCCACGGTCCGACACTCCCGATAGCTGCCACGTGTCACTAGCCATTTGAAGTCGAACGTTGGATCACAACGGCTAACTTCCCGTGCTTCAGCTCACCGTCGGACGGAACACCGTCGGACCAACGAACTCCACGGTCCGACGCTTCCAGAGAGCTCCCCGAGGGCTGAAAACCGTCGGACGGTCGTCCGACGCTCGCCGTCGGACTAAACCCAAGAGTCCGACGCTCTCAGAGCTCGCCACGTGTCAGCTCTCGCACGATCTGCACCGTCGGACGCTCGGACAAAAGTCCGACGCCCACAAACTTCAGCGTCCGACGCTCACATGCCAAACACGGTCGGACGCACAAGGATGGTCCGACGCTGTCACTGCAGACAGCGTCCGACGCTCGCACCACAGCACAGAAGACAAGGGCAGGCCGTCGGACCAAACCCATGGTCCGAAGCCCCCTGGCCTTAGCGTCCGACGCTCTTGCAACTTCGCCGAAAACTTCCGAATCCTGCCTCGCAAGCTTGGCAGGAGGAAGAGAGAGAACCACACCCTCTCTACCTCACAACACCACCTCCAAACACTTTCACCTTTGCAAAAGTGCTAACACCAACAAGTGTACACCTCATGTGCATGTGTGTTAGCTTTTCACAAACATTTTTCAAAGGATTTTTCACTCTTTTCACCACGCCACTCGATCCTAGCAACATATGCAAGTTAGATCACTCAAGCGGCACTAGATGACCGATATGCAAACAAGTTTGCCCCTCTTGATAGTACGGCCATCTATCCTAAATCCGGTCAAGCACTTCTCTACTCAACCTTAGACCGGTGAAATGGAGATGCCCTAGGTTATACCTTTGCCTTGCGCTTTCCATTTTGATCACCGTCTTCATCACCGTCTCCGACACCATCGATGCTGGTGCAACACATGCACCAACACCTCATGAATGATATGATCCACTTCATATCATCACGTGGCTTTTGGTTCATCGATCCTTGACTTGCTTGCTCTTCACCGTTGCGTTGGTCCATCGGCGCCAAGCCATCACCCGACTTGCCCTTCACACTTGCAACCGGTCCATCGACGCGAAGCCTTGTCTTGATCTTCTTCACCTAGCCACATGACTCCATGTCATGTCTCATGCGTTTAGCTCTTTCATACCATATGTGTGAGCTAAGCATCATCTCCAAGCCATTTTCACCTCCATGGCATAGATGCTCACACACATGTACCTGTGGACTAATCACCTGTGTAATCAACACTTAAACACATATTAGTCCACTTATGTTGTCACTCAATTACCAAAACAAAATAAGGACCTTTCAATGGTAATGATCTAATCTTTGAAAATTGCAAATATACATCTTTTATGCAGTCTACTTTCAGGAAACATATTGGTTGCTGTTTGGGCACTGCTGTAGCGTGATGATGAAACAAAGGAGCCTTTCTGGTCAGCAAGCAGAAAACTAGAGACCACTGCGTTGGAGCTGTTTGCTTCCCATGGATAGAAATTTAATAATAGACTCTGTCGTGTTCCCTGACCCATTTTCAGCAATGTCGCTGAGACTATGTAATAATGTAAACGCTGTGCGGAGCCGTAGAAGTGGGAAGTCTCTTCCATTTTCTAAAAGAAAGTTAGCTAAAAGCCTAGAATACGTGGTAGTAGTTATTTGCAGGGACATACTCTTAACTCCCCTGATTTTTGCCCCTTTTATTTGCACTGATGTTTCACTGATATACTCCCTCTCTGTCCCTAAATACATGTCGTTTTTACTTTCCGAGAAATAACTTTCACTAAATATATATTAAAAAATATTAATATTTATGGTACATAATTATTTTCATTGGAAAAATCTTTGAATCTAGTTTTTTAATAAATTTATTCGGAGATATAAATGTTGCATGTATTTTCAACAAATTGAGTCGAACTTGTAGCACGCATACCAACGGCGACAGTTAGCGTATAGTACTATTATTTGCAGGATGGGGACATCATCAACATTGATGTTACAGTCTGCTTAAATGTACTGTATGTTGTGGTTTTCTTTTCAGTTAACAGAGACACTTCTTGTCATCTAGTCGATCGTAGGCTGTTATCCAGGGCTACCATGGGGACACCTCAAGAACATATCTACGTGGACAAGTCGATGAATCTACTAAGCAACTTGTAATGGTATGTGATACGGCTCTTCACTTGTCTGAGTCTCATTCCTAACAAAGTTAATCTGAACCTGTATCTGACAGGTAACTGAAGAATGCATGATGAGGGGGCATATCAGCCTGCAGAGATGGTGCTAGCTTCCAGAAATCAGCAATAAGGTCTCGATCTCTCCTGTGAAACATATTAACAGTAGTATTCTGACGCTTTAATTTGTTGACTTCTTCCAGATAAATGAAAATTTATGTCTAATATAAGTACATACGGTGCTTTCTGGTAGCACTGCAAATCATTCCCTCTTTTGTTTTCTGAAGGAACTGCAAATCATTTTACGGTTGAAGCTTTCAGGATAATATTTGTATCTCCCAATAAATTTATTAAAAAAATCTAGATTAAAAGATCTATCTAATGATATCAATTATGTATCACAAATATTAATATTTTTTATACAAAATTAATCGGAATCATTTCTCGGGAAGCGAGAACAATAAATGTTTAGGGCTCGTTCGGCAGCAGGGGTTTCGATCCCATCCTAAACGCTTCCAGGGCAAGGATCAAGTGAATCCGGTTGGTTCACTTAATCCTGTTGGATTCAATTTCAGATTAGGAATCGTTCCTTCCCCTCAAAATCACTGTTCGGCTGCACAGGAATAAAACCTTCTTCACTTCAGCATCAATCATTCACCAACTTAATACATCCTAGAATGGATCGCTGATATACCAAACATTGCACACGCCTTGCAAGTCAAGTTCACACAAACATTGCACATTAGTGCTGTTGACTTTCAAACTGGCCTGATTTCACATGCATGTTTATTACATAAACATACAACCATATTTGAACCTTCATCGTATACTCCCAAATAAACTGAAAATAAATACCCAACTACGAGTTTTACATAAGAGACCTCTGAAACTAGCACCTGAACAAACACTGGAAGAGAATTGGCCCCATGTCTTCAGTTCTTTCACCATTTTTGTCACGTCGTCATAGCAAACATTGGTTGCACGCCTGCAAAAAAAAAAGGGGGGGGGGGGGGGGGGGTGGAAATGGTCAGTTCCAGAAGGGTTGAGTCTCGCGTGACTTCTGAAACTAATCACAACATTCATTCTAAATTTTTAAAACATTGCTCGGGTTGTGTCAACATGATTACTGCAATATAAAATTACTTTCATCTGAATATACAGCAGGACATCTCTTGCTTGCCATGGAAACTGATGACCTACGTTTACATACAGATCTTCTATTGTTGCCAAACCTCAAAGATCCAGTGTGACAGTACTATGGCTCTTCTCATACATCTCTTTGTGATCTTCTCACTTCTCTATCTAAAACCTACAGATGACAGAGGCTTTCCCACAGATTAAAAGTCTTTTCCTTTAACTGCACACAAAATTCAAAAAAGGCAGCCACAATCAAAATCAATGGTTCTGTGTTTGGATGATGACGACTAAATCCACAAGCTGCTACTGTCACCAGTTTTTACTGAAAAAATGGCAGTCATCATCAATGACCTGCAGAAAAAAACACCTATGATGAGTTTTTTTTTTTTCATAATGCCTAATGCATGCTGTCAGCTGTAGAGTGTTTATAAACACAGTTCTTGATATGACCACAAACATACAGAGCACATAAAGAAATATAGTCACCCACGAGCCACCCACAGGCCCAGCCACTCTATGCTTTGTTTGGAGATGTCGACCAGCTTAGTAGCATCCTCAACTTAGAGCTACCAAATTTCTGACGTACTAAATAGTGGAGATATGGCGCAAATTAAGTACACATGATCCAACAAATTAAAATGCTACTAGATCTAGCACATTAAATTACTACCAGAATGCTACTAGATCTAGCACATTATATTACTACCAGAATCTGCAATTAATTAACATCCTCGCATAATTAATCCACGGCATACTGCAGCGCAGATCAATCTTTATTTCACAATCACATACTCGATCCACAAGCTAACAAGACTCTACACACAGCGAACAATTAACACTGCATCTATCTGACTAGAGACAGAACGAATATGACGCAACTGCTGAGCTAGCTAGCATGCGTCGAAACCCACAGACAACACAAGACGAGATCGCAGCAGATCGAAGCCGGTGGCCGGTGGCTGCAGCTGCGCCGCAAGCCCTGGCCGCGGACGTGGCCTAGCTGGGCCTGGGTGGCCCGTGGGTGGCTCGTGGCGGCACCGTGCCCACAAATCGCGACCTACACCCTGCTCCGAAGTGGGCACCGCCCGTCCGCCCTGCCATGGCCTGCACAGGCTGCAGCGCAGAGGCTGCTTGCTCCACTAGGAAAAGAAAGGGCGATGTGCCTAGCAAGAACCCTAGCGCCGGGGAGAAGAGGGCAAAGAAGAAAAGGGTGATGCGTTGCCGGTGAGAAGGCGGCGGAGAGCTTGGACGTTGGATGGGAAGAGGCCGTCGTCGCCTTGTGCCGTGCCGTCGCGGCGTCGCATCTCGTCGCGAACACCTTCGCCTCGTGCCGCGCCGTCGCGAGTGGCCAGGATTGGTTCCACACCTCGGATGGTGCGTGTTGGTTCCGGGGCAAGCGGAGGCAAAAACGGCCCGGATCGACAGTTTTCATTCCGGGCCACATCTAACCGAACGGCTATTCCTGGCCCAAGCTGAGTTCGGACCGGGCCATGTCGATCCGGCCGGAATAGGCCAGGTTCCGGGCCAAAACAAACGAGGCCTTAGGGACGGAGAGAGTATGGTGCTTATACTAGGACTATATACGACGACTCCCACCGAGTTAAATTTAGTCCCTTTCTACTATGTGATGAGAAGGCATTGAGAAACAAAATTGCAGTATTTGTATCTATGTCCACAGAAGGTTCCAATTTACTCGAAATAACTTTACACAACTATAAATATGGACCGATTATCTGAAGTCCAAGAGAAATAATCTTGGATTCTAGATATAAGTGTAGAAATTGCAATGGGCCTTATTGCTAGTTCTACTCGTTGGTGATGTATATGTGCCAATTGACCGAAGCAGTAGGGTCACGTAGAAGAGCCACGCTGAGGCGACATCATAGTTCTGACCGGCGGCGGATAGCTTGATGGATGGCGAGGGCGGGCGGAGATTTGCCCATTGACAGAGATAAGGATGGAAACGCATGGAATCGAATCCGGATGTCGGCTTTTACCATATTTTAATTTGAATACGAATATAGATTCAAATATTTTCGAATACGAATACAAAACGGATAGTTCGAATGCGGACCCGAAATCGGATATTTACTTGATCCAACTCAAAATGTACATTATGAAATTTAACATACACGAACAAAATTTTATTTTTAAGTACATCG
Organism: Eremochloa ophiuroides; assembly: GCA_038502445.1. Taxonomy (NCBI): domain Eukaryota; kingdom Viridiplantae; phylum Streptophyta; class Magnoliopsida; order Poales; family Poaceae; genus Eremochloa; species Eremochloa ophiuroides. The sequence continues at coordinate 39,678,781 of JAHLJS010000009.1, forward strand.
TTAACCAAAGTGAACTAAATGAAAGTACACTTCTAATAATCTCTAAGATCCAAGTAAACTAAATTATAATGGATAATACTGAATAAAATAATAGATAAAGTGAATAAATTCAAATAAAATGGTAGCAAATAAATAGCCATTTTACTTTATAATTAGTATTGGAATTACGTAATTATCACACAAATAGAGATAAAGCATTTATGTATATAACATAGACAAAGATAGCACAAAAAAATAATATAGTTATCAATATATATTTAATAATTAAAATATATCAATCAATCGATATTATATTTGTATAAATATTTATTATGAAATTTTAAATTTATATAAAATAATTTATATCAATAAATAAATAAACTAAAGGATTAAATAATTTCAAAGAACAAATAGATTAGATTAACCTAAATTATAAAAGTGCTAAAATTAATTAATCTGTATGTATCATTAATAATTTACAATTAATACTAAATTTATTTTTATATATACTATTAAATATGTTACATGTATTATTAGTCATAATTCATAATAAAATTAAATAATTGTTCACTTATTATGGAGAGAAAACTTTTAAATAGGTTCATGATACCTTATTTTCTATTCGGATACGGATATTGCTGGATATTGCCGAATACGGATCTCGAATCCGATAGAGAAAATACTGAAATACGAATACGGATGTATCCACTTTGGCATCCATTTTAAAACGAATACAGATACAGATATCTATATATACAATTCGAACAAATACGAATGCGGATAATTCGGATATCCATTTCTATATTTTCATCCTTAGACAGAGAAAATGAAGGAGGTCATGAGAGAGGAAGAGCAGAGGACAGGACAAGGTGAAGCCTATTGGTGCCTAGAGGCATTAAAAAAAAGAAGGCACGCCGTCCAGCCTGCTCCATCCTTAGACAGAGAGAATGGAGGAGATCAGGGAGTGTCCACGTAATAATTTCTACTGCCTGCTCCGTCTGATTTATCTGTAGGGGTCCAGATGAGAGTTCCTCTAGCATAGCATTAGCTCTATGTCGTCCACCTCAAGTTTTCTATTGGATGACAACTTCTCGAGCCTAGCGTCATGCCTGTACTACCTCGGTCGCCAAAAGAATATAATTATGAAATTTGCTCCGGCCGATCTAACCGAACTTTGACTAAGTTTATAATTAATAGTATTAGCATTTATGTGTCTAAATAAATTTATTATAAAAATATATTATATAACTAATCTAATGATATTTATTTATATTATAAATGTTAATAATTTTTTTATAAATTTAGCCAAAGTTGAAACGGTTTGACTTGCAGAAAAATGAGAATTGCATTCTTCTAAAAAAGAGTACTCCTCAAGACAGCAAGCATGCTCTGTCGCTTCAAGACCCGGCCATTTATGTTTAGATCCCCTTCAAACTTCAAACTTTCCCATCATATCAAGTCACATTAAATGTTAGACGTATGCATGGAGCATTAAATGTAGAAAAAAAACTAATTACACAGTTTATATGTAAATCATAAGACGAATTTTTTGAACCTATTTAAGCCATGATTGAATATTTATTGTAAAACTTAGCACGCGTGCTACAGTGTCAAACTTCCAACTATTTTGGATCTAAACAGACATTTATTCTACCAAGTAAGAAAGCCTAGACATGCATTACAATTTAATTCCCACACACTCACGTTCTGCCTTTGGAGTAATATCTCTTGTGTCTTTCGAGTAGTACTTTTTGATGGTTGCATGAACAAAAATGATAATACGTAATATGTTAAACCATGTGTTCCCAGGTAACTCTGGCTCTCACTGTTTGGATACTTACGGTAACATGTATGGGTTGGTCCTTTAGTATAGTTACTCTAGCTTTTTTATTACGTAGCCATTCTACATTTTTTCAAAAGGTACTGTACTTTGTCTAACCAGTCTTGCGTTAATACGGGGTGTTTTGGGCTGATATATGCCTGGTTAACTTAATTAACCAGCTGACCTCATTTGTATGGCCATGATGATTAAAGGCTTGGTTGAAGCGCAGAAGCAAGTCGCATGTGCATGCATGCATGTAAGGCTCGACGAAGAACTCGAAGGTTGTTAGCTCGGTCGGCTCGTAGCTGGCTCGGCTCGGCTCGACTCGTTCCGAGCCGAGCCAAAATTTTAGCTCGTTAGCTATAACGAGCCAACTCGAGCCAGCTCGCGAGCCGCTCACAAGTCATACGAACCATGCTTACAAGAAAAAATAATAGAACTTATATTAATATTGTACTACTTCATATCTTATATTTTATAATTGGTTGATGATTGATTAGACTCTATAAACTTGGGATTATTGTGACTTTCACTATTTTATTTTTAATAGATGTATGCATACTCATAGACTGTATTATGTATGATATAGAGTATAGACCATGAATGTATGGTGTAATATATAATATATTATTATACTTATATATATATATATGTTAGCATAAATTAATATTTTGTTTAATTTAACACAGTTGGAGGTTTTACTTTTGTATTATTACTCTTCTCAAGCTTTAGATAAATGCAAATATTATTTTCTATTAATGAGCTGAGCCAAACTGGCTTTTTGGCTCGTTAGGATAACAAGCCGAGCCGAGTTAGCTCGTTATCTTAACGAGCCAAAACGAGCCGAGCCCGAGCCAACTCGGCTCGTTATCCAGCTTTACATGCCTGTCGCCTGCCTGCTGAAAACACATGCTCATTATTGCAGCCCCCTGAAATAGTTGAAACGTTGGCATTAATGAGTTTCTTGCACCCTGCAATTACAATATATTAAAGCGTCTGTTGCCCCTCCAACTACACATTCCTAAGGTTTATCTTGCCTATATAACCATGAATGAAGTGAAATTAGTAAGGTCATATACCTAAACCACTGTAGGCTGATCTCTTAACAACTACACCACATATAAAAGCCATTGGCTAAAGCACAACAAATTAGATATGAGTGATTAACCTAAGCCACTCATGACAATCTATCTAGCTTTAGTTTAGGTTCAAAGACCTATATGTTATATCCACAAATCTGAACCATTGTTTCTCAATCAAAAACTATATATAAATAAATAAAACTCCATGGCCCTTCTATTGATAAATTATGTCCATGGTAGAAACAAAGTTCCAATCAGTTATCCTAGGTATCCATGTCTATTTATTTTATTATAATTATGAACTAATGAAGCTTCCTCCTATACTAGAATAAAGTGCATAACAAATTGTCATAAAACATAAAAAAAAGGTAAACAAGTATTTGGTGTGATACAAATATCTTTGGTGATAGAATATAGATATAACTAATTTTTTACCCATCCTACAATGATGGTAATAGGGAAAAATTTGTTCATATAAAAAAAATATTTGAACAAAATATGCCTTAAGTAGGTTACGCGCAGCGAAGCGCGGGCACAAGTGGCTAGTATACATGAAGGTAGGATCAGGTGCCCCAAATGCACATGCAAAAGCATAATAGAGAACCTCTAAGAAGGACACATGCAACGGAGAACAGGTGACCCGTAGCCTTAAGCCAGTGCAGCTGTGTCACTCTAAAGCCTCCATTTGCTTCCACTAATAGAACTAAAATATTGACAGTAGATGGAATACGTAAGTGAAAAGGAAGAGCAACGCATAAAGAAAAACTACCGACAGGCAAAGGTGACCGAGCAGCTATATACATGAAGCATCTAAACATGTGCCCAGATCTGGAAACTACTTAACATCTTGGTCAGTTCATGAGGAGATGGAGCCCTCCTAGTGACATTTGCAGCATCAGAGGAGAGATTGCCATTCTGATAGTCTATAAAGGAGCTAAAAGGCTGACCCAACAGGGGAACTCAACTCGTAGAGGAAGAGAGAAGTACAAGCATCAAGCATGGTAAGTGAATGTCGCTGAATTCACTTGTTGCGATGATAACATGCAGATTTCTTTTTCTTCTTTTTTGGCCATAATCCTAGTGCTGGAATGAGCTATGTAAAAACACTAATATTTGGTTTGCCCTTCATATAAATAATAATTGCTTTCAGACATGTCAGGAGGACATAACTCTTTTCTATCCCTATCGCACAGGCATTTATATTAACCTAAGTACGTACTACATCCTGTTCTGAATATAATATGTGAAATTGGCGTTCTTTGTAATTCTATTATAAGTCCACCAGCAACTTCAAGTACCTTTTTACTTTCTCTTTTAGGTTTTCTCCTTATTTAGCTAGATATGTTCCCATCTGCATTCATAGAGGTAGGGTGTGCGTGTATGCGTTTGTGAGCTTCTGAGCTTGTACTGGTGTTTTGGAGAAAGATGTGTCTAACTAATGGAGTATGGTAAAGATTATATTGAGGCCCCGTTTTGATCCTTGGAATTGAATTCATTTTAAGAATTATAGTTTACACACATATTAATTAACTTAATATGGTTATATATAGATTATATTTGTATATTATTATTGGCTATATGAGAGAGATATTTATGTGTTGTAATTTTACTGTGAGAGTGAGTTGAAGAACATGATATAAATTGCAAAGTAGAAATATAGCATGGTCATTTATAGAATCAAATTCTATTTCTCACCATATGAATTTGATGTAGACTAATATGTAAACTTTGGAAAGACGTGGAATGTCACATTTCAAGCGAGATAGTCTAAGTTATTAGCTATATTTCAATTCTACCAAATGAAATGATCCAAATGGCCTTAGTAGTTAGGGACATTACACAACTCACTTTAATCCCCGTGCATGAGTCCAGATGGACTTATATCTGAAATCAAACCGAGAAGCAGAGCCCCTTTCTAAAAATGTATGATTGTTTTTTAAATAAAAAAAGTGAGCATTCACAAGATTTGGATATCTTTTCGCTATTTATGCTAGGAAATAATGCATGATAATTTTCCTCAGAAATGATAATAATATGATAAACAATGTATATAGCACCAACTAGCAAACATTAATTACAGTTAGATCGGCATCCTGCCTTATAACACAATCTTCTTGTTTCAAGGTGGGTTATCGCCGCATGGGGATTGTGGAGCAGAAATTGGGAAACATAACCACAACGTCGGCAACCTTGTACCATCAGCTGAGACACCTGTGGAAGAGCCCTAGGGGGACAGTGGTCCGTATCGAGGCACTGGCATTGCTGGCCATTGCCCTCTCCTTCTTCCTTGCTGCCTTTGGCTCCTACCGCCGCTGGTCCGGTCACTGGATCGTCCAAAAGGGCATCCTTGCTGCAAATGTGGTATCTCTGTCCCTGGGCACATACAGCATTGGCCTGATGCAATCTTCGCCGGTGAAGAGCGAGGTGTATCCCATCTGGGCTGTGTCCTTGCTCGCCCTCTTTGGCTGCATCGACTGGATCACAGCCTATGGCCTAGGGTACAAGAACCAGCTTTGGACAATGCTATACCAGCTTTGTCTTTACTATGGGTATGTGTTGCTGATCAGCATCTCGACCATCTCCAGTGATGTTGGTTACACAGCCATCATCATGCTATCCAGCATCACTCTCCTCAAGGGATTTCATAGGTCACTAGCACTTGTGCTGCCAAGCATACAGCGCGACATGATCCAAATGATTGAAGCGACTATGGTAGGGGAAGTTATAGATTATTCAACAAGACGTGATGATCCGGATCAACTAAGTTTTCCTGGGGACTTTATCGGGTACCGCTATGTGGTCCACTGGCCCCTTGACAAGAGCAAGGCAAAATTCCTACCAACTGAATCATCGCCTGACGATGTCATCACCATAGACAAGATACATGAGTGCAGTGAACTCCATTTCTTGAGCGATGTGTGCCTGTCCCTCTCTGTGTCCCACTTGTTGCAGCGGCGTTTCTATAGGCTGCACTGTGCTGAATCAAGGCCTTGGGTGGCTCACAAATTCGTCTTGGAAGGGCTTCTAATGACCAGGGATGGGGCCATCGACTATAAGAGGGCCTTTAAGGTGATTGAGCTTGAGTTGGCCTATCTCTATGATACTTTTTTCACCAGTAAAGCATTTCTTTGCTATTATGAATCAAAAGTAGCGACTATTTGGGCATTAGCTTCAATCATGGGAATATGTTTTCTTGGAGTAGCAGCTGTGATACCTGGGAGGAGGAGTACCCACGCTACTCATGGTGGCACCATCGTCGTTGACACCACCACAACAGACCTTACTATTACTCTAGCTATATTGGTGTCCCTGGCTTTGCTGCAATTTATCCATTTGATACGCTGTTGGTCGTCGAATTGGGCCAGAGTTGCATTTGCCTGTGATTACATCAAGAATGGTAAGCAGCTAAGTTGTTGGATGAGGTTACGAAGATGGATTGTAGGAAGGACTGACTCTGACAAGAATTCTCTCTGGAAAAACAAGCTTGGGCAATATTCATTGATCGAATCGATCAACACGACAGAGTGCAACAAGCTACTTAGTGTGCTCGGGGGCTGTGGCTACCAAACATGTTCCCGTTTTCTAGGGATTCTTGGATTGCAGTACATTGAACAAGCGATCCAGGAAATGTGGGGCGTCAAGACAGGGGATGACATTGAGTTGCACGCTGATGTGAAGTCAGCCATTGTTGATTTTCTTATAAAGAGCAAAGGTAAACTACATAATTGGCCATCCTCATGGGAAAGAAATGGATGGTCTGTTGGTTCTGAATTTCTTTTTCTTCCTGACCATGCTGTCACTATTATGAGGTGGCATGTTGCGACGTGTTACTGTGAACTAGTGATGCACAAGGAGGGATTCGCTGTTCGGGATGAGGATGTTGAGGAGACTGTAAAGAAGAATCATGGTGTGGCCACCGCTCTATCAAAATATTGCGCGTATTTGATGGTTTCCAAGCCACGCCTACTCCATAGAAAAGAGCTAGGGACTAAATCTGTGTACAATGAAGTTGCACATGCGGCGAGGATGTCTTTGCATGGGGTGAAGGACAAATTGGAGGCAATGAGGAGGTTAGGGCAAGATGATGAGTCAAGTGAGGGAGCCCGCATCTTCCAGCAGGGTGTGGCGTTTGGGAAGCGTCTGGAAGCAATGTCCAACTGTTGGGAGGTGCTAGCAGAATTTTGGGCCGGGGCACTGGTCTATGCCGCTCCATCCGAAAATGTGCATGAACATATGGAGTACCTTGCACAGGGTGGCGAGTTCATCACCCACCTGTGGGCTTTGCTGTCTCACGCCGGCATTCTAAAGTGGAGAGGTAATAGTTATGTATAACTCTGCAAGCCTCCTGCGTATATGTTCTTGTTATTTTGCATCACCTTTAGTCATCTTCATCCATACCAGAAATGCATGTAATATTGCTATGCTCCAGAGATGAATTCCAATTTACTCATGCGATCTTCCGAGCTAGGAGCATGGACTACCATTGTGTTAGCTGTAAATGCTCTCAAGATGAAGAATTCAGATCTATATCTGTTAGGTTGTTCCCATGGATCATTTTACTTCGTTGTTGCAATGTAAATATAGTTTGCCCTACAGGTTTGCCATTGGCCATGCATAGATTCACAGTTCCCCTTATACACCCAGGTTCAGTTGAAATAGTAATAATCTATATGCATGGTTGCAACAGGTGGATCGACATATTATGATGAATCACCAGTTGTAGCAGGATCAGAAGATGACAGTGAATCAGCAGATGCATCAGATGGATCAGAGGCTGACAGCGAACCAACAGATGACACTGAATCAGCAGATGCATCAGGTCAATTAGCAGCTGACCCTGATCCAGCAGATGGAGGTGGCTCGTCTAAAGATTAGGCGACGGTGAAGTTGCTGACGTATGACTGCTGTATGAATTTGTGTAACAGCAGTTCTTGGGAATGAGAGAAAGCCTGGACTCGTTTAGCAATGCCTTATATTTCCTTTGATGGTCTGATAGAGCAGTGTGATTTTATTTTCTAAGTCCAGTTTAGAGCATGTATTGTTGTCGTATAAAAAACACTAATCAGGGTAAAAAATAAACTCGATCTTCCCCTAATTAAGTTATGGAATGTATTTGTAAACTTATATGGCTATTTGAGAGCAAACATCAATGAAATCAATCAGGTGGGGTGGGGGATTCCCCCCACCCACCAACCCACCCACCCGTAGACCCGTCAAAAAAAGATAAGTTATGGACATACATAAAATCAAGTTGAGAAACTGTAAACCTTTTTATTAACACTACATCAGGAATTTGTTATTCCTTCCCCAGACCCCACTTCCTTCTCTTTTTACATGAGGACTTTGTTATGGACAAACATAATGGAACAGAGGAGGTACATTGATAAACTGCAATCTTTATTATTAAAGCTCTCTCCATTTCAAAATTCAAGGCATGGTTTTCAAATTACACTTTGGTCAGTAAGTTCTCTTAATAAGAAAATAATATTCGTAACAAACAAATTGTGACCATAGAAAAGTACTTCTTATTAGGAATCCAGTGGGACTATTTTTTATCACATAAACCTTTGCGTCACACTCGCACAGGTTTGGCTGGGTTTTGGACCAAGCCCATGATAGGCTTAGCCAGGTTGGGTTGGATCAGGTTAATATAGATTGCATGGGTTCTTAAATCTGGTGGGTTGGGTTGGGCTGGGCAGGCAAACCATCTTGCCTACCTTGGAAAAGGGGGGGAGTGCCTTGAAGTAGAGGAGGACAACCTAAGACTAGTCCAGGACGAGGCGGAGGCTGGTCTTTCCTGATAGTAAAAGTGAATCAGGGCAGAGGCATTTCACTTCCAGTTTCAGAAAGTTGATTTTTGAAACACACATTCAACATTTCCTGACAGTGATAGTCAGACTTCACTTGCTACCAGTTTCAATGATTTCCAAACAGCGATGATAGTCACCGATCACCTGCTCCCAGTTTCATCATCTGTCATTTTAATAGTATGTACATGCTGCGACTATGTTATACCTTAAAATTTGCATAACAGAGGTCTACATAACTAATATCACTAAAGTTGTAAGAATCCTCCCAATTCAAACTGCCAGTCTGCCACTGTCGAGGACCAATTTTTTACTCTACCTGCTAATAAAGTTGGATCCCCACAGTCAGTGCACAAAGCAGATGTGATGCACTCAAGCATGGATGGCAAACAATTCAACGGTGAGACATAGCAACAAAGCTTGATCTTGGAGTCTGGGAACAGTTCAAGGGCAGGATGGTATCTGTGCAATTGTATAGCTTCTGCCAGTGCACGCCTAGTACAGTCATCCATCATGTTTGGAAATGAGGAAACATGGATTTCTCGCAAATTCAGTAGGTGCTTGAGTGCTTCATTCCGACCAATGGAGTGTTGCTCCATTCAGTACCCTTATAAGCTATATGGAGCGTTTGAAGATTGGGCATAACCCCTCTTTCGAAGTGCAGTGGTGACATATTATCATCCCGAATGCAAAGGATCTCAAAGTGATCCAGAGCTGGAAATCCTGGCGCCTTGAATACGATGGAGGCGCCTTGATCCAGAGCTTTTGGCTAGGGGGGTTTTCCTCTTTCCTGTTCCTACCCATGAGGGGATTACCTTTGTTTGTACATATAAAACTCTTTTATGCCGAAACTGCAGGTTGAAGTTGAGTGAGGGCAGCTCTCCAAGGATACAAACCTGGTTTGTTGGCATTTTCCTGACACTAAGGTGCAGGGTCTGGAGATTTTTCAGATCACCATTGATCCATCTAGAGACAGTAGGTGACGTCCATGTGCCTAGGTAAAGTCTCTTAATGTTGAGAGGAGGATCCAACAATGAGCTCAGATGGTCCAACAATGCGTGGTCCCCCTTCTTGAAGGCGTCGTTATTAGAATTCCGTTTAAGCCGTGGTGTCCCCTTTGGTGGGTGCTCTCCGCCTCTCGGCGTCCAGTCGACGTGATGGCGGGGATGGCTTTGTGGAGTCGGAGCTGCTGCTGCAGGGTTGTAGCTTGGCAACGATGACATGAGCCGATCCATAACTTGGACGACTCGGTTCGGCTTAGGGGGTTCAGCAAACGCAGCGGGGGAGGCTTGAGATCAAGACAGGAAGTCAGAGCTGCTCTTTGTGATGATTGAGCTCGGCAACGATGACCGGTTGCGACCTCTTGCTCCTGGGTTCAGTTTTGTAGGATGGCTCCCGGGTCCAGTTTCGTAGGATGGGTCGTCTGCGGTGTACCTCACCGCATTCGCGTGGGTGGGCTAGCCTTTCGTGGTGTCTGGCACCGCATCTAGTTACCCTTACTTGTACATAAATTTCATTCGTCTTAATTGAAATGCAGAGCTTCTATCATTTTTTTTAAAAAAAAAAGTATGCTGAACCAAGTTCCGTGTATCGCATTGTGAGATGATAATGTAAAATAAATTAGTTTCTTTTCATTTTGCAAGAGTAATAGTTGTGGCAGACTGGCAGCTTCCCTAGACGAGCACCAATATATAGCATGCGCAAGGTTTATTTCGCTTCAACAAACATCGCAAGGCCCTGTGTCATATTCATAACTACGTAGTATTATAGGTGTTTCACCAACCATCCTGACTAAAGAGTACGAAGATTATCATTGTCGGTGGCTCCAAGAACTATCCAACAAATGAATCTGGTTAACAGAAAACATGCAAAATACTTATTAAGGTGTCGGGAATGACTATATGCTAGCTTTGCAAAAGTGTCCATGCTATGCTACTTGCTTGCTGCTAGACCTAGCAATATAATTACAGATTATTAAATTATATGTACCACGTATAATGAAAATATTTATTTTTAGCTTCTACAGTCACTCACCTCTTCCGATTGACTATATCTTAGTGTGAATCAATCCTATGAGTACTCAGTTTGCTGTGAATCTGCACGCTGCAGATTGTATGTTCTGATTCAGCATTGAAGCAAGATAACCACCGGAACAACCATGTTTGAGAGTGCCAGTCAGCGAAGCTAGTTCTCTTGAAGGTGTGATGCGACTGCTGCAATCTTCTTCCCTTACCATGAAAGAGTAAAGAACTGGATGTGTCCAGACTCCAGACTATGCACGTATTGCAAGTTCCCGAGGCATTTACCATACTCTTTGCAGAGGATATCTTGAAGATTGTGAAGGCGGAATGTCAAAATTATAGTAGCTTTGAATTCACACCCCCTATTATTGTAGTCCATATTTAGTTTGAAGGGCAGTTTTCTTTATTGGGCTGATTGCTTCTCATCATTTTAGACCAATTTCAGTTTGAATTAGTATATAATTAGGACTGAAGCATGTAGATTACATTGCTTGAAGGAATCTAGAAACAACAGCAGCCACATAAGCTAGCATTAGAGCTTGTATACCCTATTTTCACTGAGTAACAACTGTAATATTGTTGAGGTCAGCACAACACTACTTAAGATGAGTGGAGAAACCATTTACATGTTTTTCTCATCCTAGTTATTGCTTTCAAGCTAAAAGAATATATGATGCAATCTAACCGTTGGCATTTCCCCATTTGATTTATGAAAAAATAGGCATCAATTCCTATCTATAATTAATTCATAGTTGTTTTGTAGTGGCTATTTCTTACAATTTTTGCCTTGTCTTGTTTTGCGTTGGACAACATTAGTAGCTGGCCCTGGTTGCACTTCACTAATCTATACTACTAGTGGTAGGCGTGCGCCCTCGCGCACGACAACAAGGGATTTTGGTCCGTTTGATAATATGTTGTGTCGCCTATATATAGAAAATGCTATACATAGTGTAAGGCTCAAGGTCGCTGGCATTGTTGGTTTTTTAGGCTATGTCAGTGATGTCCAATTATCTTTAATATATACCTGCAAACCTCAAGGGAATGGAATATGTTACTGGACAATGAAGTAGCATATGTGTTGTTCCAAGCATAATTTTACAGCTACTATACAAAGTTATTTTTACAATGTTTGCATGAGCTAAGTAGGCATTTTTCTTGGTTGTACAAATAAACAGGGACTGAGTTTAATTTATCAGGGGGTTGTTTGGAGTACATGCACAAGTATCAAAGGATGCTGGACACAAATATTAGACAAGGCTAGCATCTAGTAGATTACAGTTACCAGGCACTTGGTAGAAATATTATACAAGGACAGTTTTAAGTAGATGCAGAAATGATCAGTGGAGGTTCATGCTGTGATCTGATTGCCAGTCATGTTCATTATCATCTGAGCCATCTGACTCCCAGTCAAGTTCGTTGTCTTCAGAGGTGTCGAGTGAGGAACTGTGAACGGCATATGTATAGACATGAACATGTTTAATTGTCCCATGTATAGTAAGAGTATAAACCTATAACTGTAGGGGCGCAAAAATAAACAGTATGTGTATGTGGTGAGTATTTTGTGTGTTTTTGAAGCAATGTAGCGTATATGAAAACCATGGCAGTTCCTACGGCAAACTGACGACGACTCAACAGGCTCGTGACCATGGGCATTAGAAGAGGCTGTGGTAAACTACACGGAAGCAGTGACAGAGGAATGTTGTTTACCATTGGATCCTTTAGATAGTTATCACATTTCAGAAGTAGGAAAGAAGTCCTTCAGTCTGCCCATAACCTGCATAGTGCATACACAGGAGCAAGGGAGCCCCATTAGGTGGATATATGGAGAATAATCAGCTATCTGTATGCACATAGTATCTGCTATCTGATCAAGCTTTCAAGCAGACTTAGGTTCATAGAAATCACATCTCACCTATTATATACTGGGAAATGTTCTTATGAATTTCAGGTCTCGTATATGATATCATGCACCAGGTTGACATAACATTTTAGGCAAGCACAACACCGAAGCATTCCACACTGTAATAAGAATTTGCCATGTTGGTTATTACATGACAGATGGCATGAATATGCATTTATGAAAACCTAAGAATGGAAATATGAAAACTGGTAGCTCTGTATAGTATTAGGACTTGAGAAACCTTAGCAGGGCTTCAAAAACCTGGAAATTGCAAATAAGCAAGCATTGGAGTCAAAACGAAAGACTAAAATGCTATCATAGTCAAATCTGTTGGTCAACATGACAATGTAATCTTAGATTAGCAATCACAGTAACTAAGACTCAGTTGATTCCACCATATGTTTGGCAGATTTTGATATGCTCCAGCAAAAGAACCAAAGTTTGAACTTTTCTTCTGTTACAGCAACAGTCTTGAAGCTAACTGGTGTCCATGAAGATTAATACCTTTCTTTTGGCAACAGAATCATGAAATATAAGGCTATAAGGAAACCATGAAGTGCATTCTTCTTTGAACATAAAAAGCAGTGACATTTTTATCTGCATAACGCACAAGGATACATGGCATGAATAAATCAATTGATGTTCTGTATAATGGTCTACAGGTAGAGTAAATCAATTGAATATGTACGGACTAAAACATATATTTTCATGTCACCAATAATGGTCAACAGGTAGAATAAACATAGTTTTTTTTCCCTCTGAAAACAACCTTTTTTTTGGTGGGGGTTACTCAACTACAGCACAGAGCTTAAAAAATCTCATGCCTCTGTAACCATATACATTTGTAAAAAATTTCCTATATCTTGTAGTTCGATACCTCCAGTTCAATAAAGAGGCAGAAAAAAGCATCTAGCATATAGGAATGAAGAAGGTAGAAATTGAATATGTACAGACTAAAACATATATTTTCATGTCACCAATAATCGTGTACAGGTAGACTAAATATAGTTTTTTTCCCTTTGAAAACAACCTTTTTTTTGGTGGGGGTTACTCAACTACAGCACAGAGCTTAAAAAATCTCATGCCTCTGTAACCATATACATTTGTAAAAAGTTTCCTATATCTTGTAGATCGATACCTTCAGTTCAATAAAGAGGCAGAAAAAGCATCTAGCATATAAGAATGTAGAAGGTAGAAATTTATTGATTCTACTTATGGCTCTTTTGTACCCCATTAACTGGATATGAGATTTGGAGCGCTGTAGCAAAGCAATCATCATGTTACGGACCTTAGAAGATGTACGCAGCAATACATCCTTTTTTTTTGCGAAGAGGCAGCAATACACACTAAACCGTAGAAAACTATATTATTTTTTCCAATAGGCTAAAATGAATATATTGACCAATTTTAAGGGCATTCTAGGCTGCTAATAAATGTCGCAGGCAGTGATGTGTGAAAGAGAGGCAAGTTGTATAATTTGCACGAAACTGAGTAAAAAGGCCAGTTGGAATTAAATTTTACAGAAATGGAAATGGCAAATTGTACTTTGCATACCTAGATGAACACCATGTAGATAGAATATAATAGTATGCAAAAACTGAAGTAACAACATCCTCATTAAAAAGACTACGTGGAAACAAATTTCATAAGAAAGGAGATGCTAAATTTTCTCTGATGACCTGAGATGACAACCATCCAGATGACAGGTAATCTGATAAAAATAATTGATCACTGAACTTCTTTGAGCATGCATCTTTTGGCAGCATTAGTCAAAATACTATAAGGGTGAGCAACATTCGAAATCAAAGAAACAGAATTGCATCTTCAGAAATGAGCTTCTTATTAACAAACCGTGCTCCATCAGTTGTTAAGAGATGCCTTTGTGGCAAACCTGTACCAAGCAAAACTATCAGAAATTCAGGGCCACAAATTTCTGAACATTAGATATACCAAATCTAATACCATCAATCCTCTTTTATCTTTCATACAATTCCTGATATCAGTTTCTCTGCTTGGCAAGTTGCATGATCTTTTGCTCAACTATCAATTGAATTTCCTGACCATTTACATTAGGTTGGAGATTTATATTAGCAGAAATTTGCTTAAATCTACAAACTGAATGGAAATACAATAGCCTCTATTACTTGGAAATCGCTGCCAACATTTGGTCAATTATTGATACTGGAAATGAAGAGTCTCAACTGAGCAGAACAGAGGCCATCCTTGTAAATGGAGTCAACTGCGACACCCGCGCAGGCACGTCGTCCGAACCGCGTGAGGAGCCTCATGCTCTAGCGAACCGCGATCAACATCACACCCAAAAAAAAACGTACACGCTAGAGTCAAAGAGAATAGAAGCCAACCTTGATGGAGGCGGGCTTGGCGACACAGGATTCGATGTGGGGCTCGAAGCGTGCGAGGGGAAGGAGCGGTCCAGTGAACAATGGACCTTGCCATAACCGCCCGACGGCCGCGGCTCCCCACACCGCGCACCGCGCGCCGGTCGCCGCTGGTGGCCACCGCCGCCTCCACCCCTTCGCTCTCCCCCAGCACTGCCCCCTACAGCCGGTTCGCGTGTGCTCGACGGAACCCTAACTTCGTCGTCCTCACCGGCGGCGGTCTGGTCCCGGTGGTTAGGCATGGCAAAGAAAGAAGCAACAACCAAATGCATCTGTGAAAAGGAAAAAGGATCGACATAATGTAGACGTTAACGGTGAGGAACGGAAGAGCATGGGCAACTGACCGTGTCCTTCACACAGGGAGCGGCAATGAGGGTTCGACGGCCGACGAGAGCACCGGGACGTCATGCCGGGGGGCCGTTACCCGCGTGGAGGCCACTGCCTCAGAGGCCACCCGCGCCTGGGCGCCTGGACAGGGGGCCGCCGACGGCGGTGCGCCGCCCGCGCAGGGGCCCAACGCTGCGGTTGCCGCTCCGGGAGCCGGCCACATCAAGGGAGAACCAAAAAAGAGCGAGGTGCCACCGGCCACGAAATATGGAAATGGATATCCGAATTGGGTTGGTATTCGTCGTGATCGTATATATGGATATTCGTATCTGTATTTGTTTTAAAATAAATATCAAAGTGGATATATCCATATTCGTATTTCAATATTTTTCTCTATCTGATTCTAGATCCGTATTCGATAATAGCCAACAATATCTGTATCCGAATAGAAAATAAGGTATTATGAACCTATTTAGTTTTCTCTCCATAATAAGTAAACAATTATTTAATTTTATTATTACTAATAATACAGGTAACATATTTAATAATATATATAAAAATAAATTTAGTATTAATTGTAAATTATTAATGGTACATAAAGATTAATTAATTCAAGCACTTTTATAATTTCGGTTAATCGAATATATTTGCTCTTTGAAATTATTTTAATCCTTTAGTCTATTTATTTATTGATATAAATTATTTATATAAAATTTAAAATTTCAAAATAAATATTTATATAAATATAATATCAATTGATTGATATATTTTAATTATTAAATATATTGATAACTATATTATTTTTTTGTGCTATCATTGTCTATGTTATATACATAAATGCTTTATCTCTATTTATATGATAATTACGTAATTCCAATACTAAGTATAAAGTAAAATGTTTGTTTTCTACTATTTTTATTTGAATTTATTCACTTGATCTATTATTTTATTCAATATTACCTATTATAATTTAGTTTACTTCACTCTTAAAAATTATTAGAAGTGTACTTTCATTTAGTTTACTTTGGTTAACGATGTAGTTAATAATAAAATTTTGTTTATGTATGTTAAACTTCATAGTGTACATTTTGAGTTGGACCGAGTAAATATCCGATTTTGGATCCGCATTCGAACCATCCGTTTTGTATTCGTATTCGAAAATATTCGAATCCGTATTCGTATTCGAATTAAAATATGGTAAAATGTGATATCCGGATTCGATTCCATGCGTATCCGATCCGTTTCCATCCTTAGCCGTCGCAATGGGAGTGAGGGAGAAAGAGTATTTGTTTTGGTGGATTCTGATTTGAAGCTAGGCAAAAGTAAAGGAAGGCTGATGCAGTAAAAATCGCTTCGGTAAAAATCCGATTCAAACGATCTCATCCATCCATTTGAAGATTGGACGGCCAGAACTATTTGGAGCGACGTGGCCGGTGGTCCTCTTGGAGGAGCTGACGCTCCTTTTCTGTCGAGCACGCGCGAACCCGCTGTAGGGGGCAGTGCTGGGGGAGAGCGAAGGGGTGGAGGCGGCGGTGGCCACCAGTGGCGACCGGCGCGCCGTGCACGGTGTGGGGAGCCGCGGCCATCGGCCGTCGCAATGGGAGTGAGGGAGAAAGAGTATTTGTTTTGGTGGATTCTGATTTGAAGCTGGGCAAAGGTAAAGGAAAGCTGATGCAGTAAAAATCGCTTCGGTAAAAATCCGATTCAAACGATCTCATCCATCCATTTGAAGATTGGACGGCCAGAACTATTTGGAGCGACGTGGCCGGTGGTCCTCTTGGAGGAGCTGACGCTCCTTTTCTGTCGAGCACGCGCGAACCCGCTGTAGGGGGCAGTGCTGGGGGAGAGCGAAGGGGTGGAGGCGGCGGTGGCCACCAGTGGCGACCGGCGCGCCGTGCGCGGTGTGGGGAGCCGCGGCCGTCGGCCGTCGCAATGGGAGCGAGGGAGAAAGAGTATTTGTTTTGGTGGATTCTGATTTGAAGCTGGGCAAAGGTAAAGGAAAGTTGATGACAATCTGGAGAAGGTCGTGAGATGCAGTAAAATTCGCTTCGGTAAAAATCCGATTCAAACGATCTTTTCCATCCATTTGAAGATCGGACGGCTAGAACTATTTGGAGCGAGGTGGCCGGTGGTCCTCTTGGAGGAGCTGACACTCCTTTTATTGTAGTAATTTGATTGCACTAGCAGTACCTCACATGAAGAAGTCGACAATAGTTCATTCATCAACTGGAGGAAGCTAGAGTTTGTTATGGTTTTCATGAGATGCTATCAATAGCTGCATCCTGCAGTTCATCCTGTTTCTAAAATTATTGAGATATACCTATGATTGCATCAACAGTTTGAAATTTTTTCATACACGTGGGTGTCGCAAGTGCATGGCCACTAGTACTGGCAAAATACACAAGAGTTGCACTTGTAATTCTGTCCCAAGACTGATATAAGTCAAGAAGGTTTGCTAGTTACTACTTTAGGGTTTAGGAAGATGTGGAGGAAAGGAAAGACAAGGCTGGGTCTGGTTCAGCACCTGCTAAGATGGGTCGCCAGGCTGTTCTTTCGCCTATGACTGACAATATTTCTACTGTGGTCACTAGAAAGGTTAGGCCTACAGTGGTGCTTCAACCATCAGGTGATGGCAACAACGGTGCCTGGATGACGGTTCCAATTGGGCCGGCGGCGGGTCAGCCCAAGATTTCAGCACAAGGTACTCATCCAGTTGCAATGATGACTGATGGCCCCAAAACTCCGGTTAAATCTGTGACTCAGCATGTAATAACACCTTCCAGAGCTAGCAAAAGAAATGCTTCGGTGGGGGGCCAGGATTCACTGCAGCGAGCTGCTAAGTTGAAGGCCAAAAAGAACTTGGAGGAATCAGCTACGCAAGGTAACTCTTCCTCAATTAACTCGTTTTCAGGTTTAGATAATTCAGTAATTGATGCTAAGCTCAATTCGCTGGGGGTCTGTTTAGATGTGTCTAATTTCTCGTGTTCTGAGAAGTTAGATTACTTTAAATCTGTAGAAAAGGATAGGCTTAGTAGTGCTAAGAGGTCAGAGGTAGGGAATTTTTGGGAAGCTGGTTCGTCGTTAGATGACTCTGAGGAACTTTGGGGGATGATATTGATATCTTGGCTTTGAACCATATTTGTGGTGAGATGGCTGAGGGGCCATCTGATGGCGACTGCGGGGATTCGGAGGATATCCGCGCAGACAATCAGTGGGGAAAAATAGGAAAAGAAAGAAGAAAGTAAGGAAAAAAGAAATCTACCACGGTTTAAATGAAAGGTGATTTTTGCAATAGTAACGGATTAGGTGATCGGAAGAAATTTAAATTTCTTTCGGACTTGACACTTGAAAAGAACTTAAGATTTTATTGGCCTGTCTAAAACGGGTAGGGAAGAGTGTGCTCATGGGTTTCTCAAAAAATTGTGCAGAGGGAAGGATTTCCTTTGGCATGTCAAACCTCCGAGGGGAAGGTCTGGAGGTATGCTATTAGGGATTAATCTTCTCACGTTTGTGTTGGCACAAAAAGTGGTCTTCCAAGCTCAACATACTAGCGAAGCCAGAAGTGATTCCTAAAGCACTGAATCCTTGCAGATCTAGCCAGCTTCGAACCCGGTCTGAGAGTGTCGATGACTTCTAAGCGTGCCAGTCAATTTGACCTACAATTGACAAGGAAAAAGATAATAATTAGTAACACAAGATGGAATTAGCTAGTGTGTCCAGACAGTTCCGAATATCTGGCCTCACAGGCCCTGTTTCCAGGCTATCGACTAAAGGGTCGATATCCGATTTGCATGAGTCGATTTTATAGAATAGACATTACATTGTCACATAATCGATTCGCATACGTAAATAAAGGTGACAAATCTCATTAAACAGTTTTCTTACACATTAGGAAGTTTAACAGATCGAGCTTATTCAATGTGAGATGTCTGAGTGGAAAAGTAGAGGGATTCAGCCGATTTAGTGAATACAGGCAACATACAAACTTATAAGATAAATAATTTTTTGACTGTTAAGCTGATATATTTAATTCATTGTTTACAACATTGGGGATCAAGACAGCCGTAATGTAAACCATAACTTAAATCTATTAGTTATCGGATTTAAACAATATTCATCTTATTACTTGAGTGCAACCTGCATACAATCGAGATCTAAACCGATCGGCTAGTGATAAACAAATCTACTTACTTCAGCATGTTATTCAATAATCACTTGATCATGAAGCAAGATAGAAACATAAGATTTAAGCCGATAGGGAATAGATCAAGATTGGGCAAAAGTGATGATGCTTGAAATAAAATAAACAATAAATAATCATCAAGCAAAATCGGTAACTAATGAATCTAACTAAGATGCCAAATTAGTTAGAGCCGATAACTAACTCATGCCCATCAATTAGCTTAATCTAAGCCCTCGTCCACCGGATGACGCAAAACATAGATTAGTCAAGAAAATAAACATGAATCGATAACTAACCTTTATTTGATCTAAGCCCACGTCTATCGGATGACGCTAAACTCATACCAAATAAGAATCAACCCCGATCTACTATGTTCTCATGTCCACCGGATGACATTAAAGAAACAAAACTTAGCGAGGCATGACGATACTTACAAGCAAGCCTGCGTCCACCGGATGACACCCAGCCTGTTCGAAGAACTCGCCGAAATCTACGTTACTCCTACTCCTAAGGATTTGGCCTGGGCCGAAAGTGTGTTGTATATTAATTGTCATGATCTTGCACAAAGCGTGGGCTCGGTATTTATAACCGGTAGCCAAAAAAGAGTCCTAGTCGAATTACAATTCGTAACAAATATGGAAACTAACAAACTCTTCTATTTTAAAGATAACTTGGAGTCCAATTTTTTCTTTCCTGAACGGACTCTGAACGTGATCGCTTTTCGGCGTCAAAGATTTGCGCTGACGTCATCTATCCATCGACTCTGTCTTTGACTGCGCCTTCCTTCCTTCAGCTCAACATCCGATCTGGGACCCGATCGGCTATCTCAGTCTTCGTCTGATTGACTCTTCCTCTGAAATCAGCTATCTGCTTCCGGTCCAAATTTTGGTGTAAACATATGCCCCCAATTTTGGGATAAACTGGTTTTATTCTAAAATTAGCACCAAGCCTCGATTGACCTTCACTGAGCCTCAAACCAAAGCCATACGCATTCTCCCACTCGGCACTTCGCACCAAATCGAAACCCTAACCGAGAAAACCGCTGCTGCATCTTTCCCCGGCTTTGATCTGCCGCCTCAAAAACTCGAGCCATGGCGACCTCTTCTAAAATCCCCGAGGTATGAATCACATCTCGCTAATCTGCTTCCATCCTCTTTCCAAATCCTTACCCAATCGGTCACATATTTTTTGGAATCTGAAGAACGAGATTTTGATTCCGCTGAACGACCTCTCCACTGCTTTCTACTTGGGTCCAATGGGCGATTCGGATCCTGTGGAGTTTATCAGCAAAGAGACCAACCAGATCCCTTTCAGAGCTTCTCTGGTAGATGCGTCTTCATGGTCCAAGAATTCCTTCCAGAACTGGCCTAACATGCCCTCTGGGTGGAGAGACTGGTTTCGCAGAGTCTCAAATAAGAAGCGGGCAGACTAGGAACTGTGTGGTCTGAGCCAGTGCCTCGATCTCTCCCTCTGCCAGATGAAGAAGAATGATCCCCCTTCTGAGTGCCGCTAGCTACTTCTGGTCAAACTCCCTGAATGCCTTCATATTCAGCCACGGGCCGATGACCATCACTCTGGTGACATCCATATTCTTACCAGTCTTCAAATTACTACGACTTGCATGCTCTGGGATCTTCTCTCTACAGGCGAGGAACAACTCCCCAAACTTGGCGAATACAAAGGTTGGACCGGCTACATCAAGATGCTTCATCTGACAACCTCAAGCATTAGTGAAAAAGAATATATATAGCCTTTTTGATCTTGTGGCTGGAAAGATTAATCTTTTGCGGCGCTTTCCTTGGACCAGCCTATCCTTTCAAAGCCCTTGCAGAGCAATTAGCTCATGGAAGTTCAATTCCTTAGAGAAACTTCTGCTAGGGGCTGCATACAGGTTAATGAATCGAGTTATTGGTTACCTGTTGAAAGGTGAAGAAGTGCAATGCACAACAGGCCCTTGGTGGCTGATTCAGTTATGGCTTAATCTTTATCTGCACAAAATGGTCTGGCCAGACCTCAGCAACCTCAGCTATCCCTCCATCCAGTATGCAGAGAATGAAGATAAAATCACTAGAGGGTGCCAGAGCTTTGGTGAAGCTGCTTTATCTATAATCATCAATGCCAACCGAGGCCAACTGTTTGAAGCATTCTATGGAGGCCTGGGAACAAGTATCCTGGTTTGGTTCCCTTATGAAGATGATGAAGAATTTTCTATGCCATTCAAGTTCAAGTTCAGCACAGGGTGTTCTGACGATAGGGCCACTGAGATTTTCAATGTCATTATCAAGCCATGCATACTGCCAGTTGATTTTAAACATCTTTGTGGTGCCAGCTGCAATGAACCCAGTTGGCCTTTCTTCGAATTTTATCATCCAAATAGTGCAGCAAGGCAATTAGGATTTGGCCAACTGCCCCCCCAAGCTTCCATTTTCAAACCTTCTGAAACCCAGGGATGAAATCACTGCAGGGCTAGAGGTTGACAGAGTTTTCAAACTGGGAACAGATCTGCCACAATACATAGTGAACCAATGGAGCCAGATTTCAATCACCCATGGAAGCTTTGACGACTGGTGACAGCAATGGCATGCTTATCTATTCTGCCAAAGGGTTCATGATAAATGCAAAGCCCTGGATAAGAGCTTCAACTCTGAATCAGCAGTAAGTATTGCTAACCGATTTTACCTAAATCGGCTATCAGCTGTATTCTAACCTTTATTAATACAGGATCCGGAATCTGACCCACCAGGGAAAGTCAATTATTATCGCCCTTGTCCAACTGTAAGGCTAGGCTCGCAGGTACCATCAGTGAAGCAAATGATCAAGACCCCTGCTAGAACAATAGCTGCTCCTGCCCCAAAGAGAAAGGCTTCATCATCTGGCCTCCAAAAGATAACAACCAAAAGGGCACGATCTAAAAGAAAAGCTGCCCAAGTATCTACTACTCCGAAATTCTCCCTGCTTTACTTGCTCAGCCACTTAGCTAACCGGCCAACATCAGGTGATCACTCAGCCGATTCAATCAGAGGGAGCCCAGGCTGAAGAAAACCCAAAGCCTTCAGGTAACCCAAATATTGCTGCAGGTTCTTCAAGCATGGCTGAAATTCCAGATGCTCAAAAGGAAGCCCCAAATGCACCCAACACACAGATTTCTGTTGAAACTGTTAATTTTGAATTCACAGCAGGTGGCAGCACTCAGGTATATGATCACTTCCCATTATTTTGCTGTATCCTGGAGATTATCTTTCTTAATTGGTCGTTCTTAAAAACACAGCCGAACAGCCCCTCCTCCGAAGACACTTGGGCCCAGCTCTCAAAGGATGAAACACCGCCTAGAGAATCACCAGGTAGGCCAATTCAGCTGTTAACACCATTGTGCTTTCAATGTGCTCCTAACCTTTGCTCCTGCAGAACCTCAATCAGCTGACCCGGTTACGGAAACGCAAATCATCATCCCATCAGATACCGGAAAAGGAGCAGCTGCAGAAGCACAACCAGGAACTTCATCGGCTATACCTGCATTGGATATTAGCAAGGTAAAAGAAAAATCCTTCTTAACAATCAGCCGATTATCCTTTAAAATTTCATCCCTTGTTGAAATTATGCATAAATGCAGGTGCTGCAAGTCTCATCACTCAGCTACTCTTTTAATCTAGAAGACTTTTGTGATGAGGAAGAACTCAGCTCTAGGTCCTTAACATTGCCAGAGCCACATTTCAAAAATCGGTTATGTGAGCTTCTCCCCCAACTGAAAAAGAACTTGATTGACCTGACCCTGCACACTGAACCAATTGACCAAGCCATCCAACTCATTCAGCAACAGACTCGCTCAGGGGCTCTCAACTCCTTGAAGCATCTAACCCAACTCAAAAATACAGTTCCAAGTATTGTATGTGCTCATTCAAATTTGACAAAACTTGAGAAGCTAACGAATAGCAAACTGACTGACAAACAAGAAACCACTGAGTTAGCCGAACAAGTCAAAACGCTAAAAAGCTCAGTGGCAACAGCTGAATCGGAGTTGGAAACGCTGAAAGCCAGACGTGAGCAACTGATGAAAGAGCTTGAAGAGGTGAATCTAGCTATCACTCAGCGTGAGATAATTGCATCATCCAGCGCCATCGATATCACCCAGAAAAAGCAAATCAGCGTTATGGTCGCCGACGGCAGAGTGATCCACCAGCGCCTGAGCTTTCTGAGAACGATGGCCGATGAAGATCAAGAATCCATGCAGGCTGGTCATGCACTTCACGCCGAAGTTATTTCCTCTGTTCGATCGCTGCTGGACTTGTAATCTTCCTTTTGTTTGATGCTATAATTGTCCACCCTGCATGTGAAGACACCAAACAACTCTGTTTCAAAACGAGTTGACTACCTTCAACTGCTTGCTCCAAATCGGCTAAACAACCGATCCCCCTGGCACCGGCCCCAAAAGCCGATCCAATAACCGATTCTGAGTAACCGTCTAGAATAGTCGATCGAGACGGTTTTGTTCTCCACGCGCCGCGTGTACTCCGAATTCAAGAATCACACCTTAAATCCAACATAAAATCCATCGCGTCGTCTTGTCTCCCGAGGGAACCGCCTTGATGACTCATCCTATAAACAGCCCCCAAGACTCGGCAACAACCGCACATTCAGCAGTTTCCATTCACTCGGCCTTCCACCTTTGTTTCCTCTTCCTTTCCAAACAATGCCCGGCCACGGAGACCACGGCAAGCGCCCGGCGAAGGACTCCGCTGAGGGAGATGAGATCAGCCGGCAACTCCGCGCCTATTTGAGGTAAGATTACTGTTCATCTTGGCGTATTCGTCTGCACTCCAATCTGACTGCTTGGTATTCATGTAGCAGTACTCCGACCGCCGGGGCAGGGGGCTCCGGTACCGCCGTCGGACCATCTCAAGCCGCTCTAGCAGCCGGTATTTGCAGGCCTGTGTCACATTTTGCCATACCCGTCATGCTGACATCCCTGTAGTTGGGTACTCCACTAAATTGGATGTTTCCCGACCTCAATAGCATCAACTCTGTTGCCGTGTAAGGAGGTGGTGGAACGTACGGCTTGGCTTCGCTCAATCGAGCCCATGAATCGTAGGTCCCACCATCATCATCCTCAGTTGTAGCTAGTCTTCCCTGCACCGGCAATGCATGTAGTTCCAGCAAACTAACTGGCGTTGGCATAGGACGACTGGTGTTGGCATACTGATCGGTGCCTCGTTGCTCATCCTCCGAATCTGATGAATCACTGTCAACCAAATCACCAATTCTTTCCACCTCCAGCTCCTCCTCCTCCTATTCAAAATCATTCACATCAAAGTCATTGCTTATGTGGCCCGGTGACCTCCTCATGGAGTCATCAATTGCCATATCATCAGGATCCTGCGTTACCACACCATCCATCTCCATGACACCCTCTGCTTCTACTGCGTCAGCCCCATCAACGACTTGGTCACCTACAAATCCATCATCGTACGACTCATCATCGGACTCATCAGCCACCTTGTAGCCATTATCCACCACAACCTCAGGAACCGAAGAATTGGAACCCTGAAGAGCCCGATTGTAGAGGTTCCAGTCTGAACGGGCAAGCAAAGGCATTATGACATATCGTGGCCTATTCTTCCCAGCATCGAACCTCCCTTTCAGTGTGAAGTTACCCTAAAACTTCGACCTCAATCGCACCGAAAGGTCCATGAAGGAAGGTGGTTCGTCAAACATTTCCAAATCTTCTTCCATGTCCTCAAACAAACAATCTTCTCTACTAATACTTCCCCCGGAAAAAACACGAACAAAATAATCCATCCTGGACCAACGCCTGCGAATCATCGCACTAAAGTTAAACTCTAATATTGTAACCATCTTCGTTTCACCTTTCAAAACCCACTAAATCAAAACCGATTTGACAAACTAAATCAAAACCTAACTACCTAACTAACTAAAACCCTAACTACCTAACTAACTAAAACCTAACTAAATCTAGCTACCTAACTAAAACCTAACTACAGAACTAAATAAAACCCTAACTAATAACTAGCTGAAAACCTACCCAAACCCTAACCAGTAAACAAACACAAATTAGAAAAAAGAGATGAACAATATACCTGAACAACACTTGAAGGAGGATGGGGGAGGTCACCCCCTAGCCGCTGGAAGGCGAGCGGCGGCTACGGCAGCCAAGCCGCCCTCCATCGGCCTAGGGAGGCCAGCCACGCCCTTGCGGGCCTAACGGAGCAGACGAGGGGAGGACGGGGCGGATCTGGCCGAGGGAAGGCCTCCCAGTGGCGCGGTGGCGGCGGCTGGGAGCGAGAAGAGTGAGGAGGGAGAGGGAGAGGGGGCGCGCAGCTAGGGGATAACTCCGCTAAGCCGCGCCACGTGGACTATGTGGCGCGGCAGCGCCGGCCATTGCAGTGCCACGTGGCGCCTCTGCCGCGCGACCATGCATGGCGCGTCGGTAGTCATTTGCTGCGCCATGCCCGGTGGCACGGCCGTGCTAGTTTTTTTTAAAAAAAGTCTATGCATGTTAGTTTGAAAAATAGTTTTAAAAAGTGTTAAAAATAAAAAAAATTCTCGGTGAGCGAGTGCACCTGCCACGGGATCCCTGATTCACACGAGCTGCAGGTTGAAACTTGAGCCCTTTCATTTGTCCCTTATTTCATGTGCTAGTTAGCTAGAAGCCTATTGACTTGAGCATCTACAAAATTGGATCCATAGACGAGGGTGACTTTTATGTGAAATTTTGCCTTTGTAATAAATCTGATGGTTTCAAATTTGTACTATATACGGACATATAACAGTAAAATAAAGAAGCCTTCTTATAGAAGTGGCTCATACTTGCTCTCGAGAAACACTCCCATATATTGTAGGGAGTGATTTCAATATTATGAAGCACCCAGATGATAAAAGCAAGGGGCATTTTGACACCAAATGACCGAATATTTTCAATGCGATCATTGAGTCTCTTGACCTTCAGGAAATAGTCATGTCAGGATGGCAATATATATACTCGGGCCAGACCTGGAGACGATCCTACATATGAAAAATGAGATAGAGTGCTTGTCAGTACTGAATGGAAAAATAAATTCCCTCTACCTACAGTTCAGTCAAGAGACAGAAGTAAATCTGATCACACACCTCTTGTCTTGAATACAGGAGCTTCAACCCATAATAACAAGCAACCAACCTTTGAATTTGAGAGGGGATGGTTGACTCGGGATGGGTTCTGGTGGCCAATTTACGGCAATAGAAAATTGAGGAGATACTGCTATGGAAAGATGGCAAAATAAAATAAGACATCTTCGGCAGGATATGAAAGAATGGGCCAAACATACAGCAGGCTCATACAAAAAAGAGAAGAAAAAACTCATCTCATTGTTGGACGCCATCGATCAAAAGGCAGAAAGCACTGCTCTTTCTGATAATGAGATAAATATGAAACACTATCTCAAGGAAAGATTGGTTCTCTTATTACGTGAGGAAGAGATGAAGTGGTATGAACGGGCAAAGGTTAAAAACCTTCTTGAAGGTGATGATAATACCCGTTTCTTTCATTTGGTGGCCAATGGCAAAAGATGGTATAATAGTTGGCTACATCGAATTGAAAAATTACATCACTAATTATTATAAAGGCCTTTTCAGATAACCACAGGACAATAACCTCTCCCTTGTGAAAAGTCAGATAAATGATATACCATAAGTCACTGATGTTGAAAATAATATGCTTACATCAGCATTTACTGAAACAGAGGTCAAAAGAGGTTTTGTTCCAAATGGAACATGATAAAGCTATAGGCTTCCCTACAGAATTCTATCAAGTATTCCAAGAAGTGATAGAGAAGGATTTGATGGTGCATTGGCGCTCTTCAATGATTTTTATGAAGAACGCCTACTGCTCTTTAGTCTAAATTTTGGGGTAATACTCTTCTGCCTAAGACTAAAGATACAAAAATAGATCCAACAATACAGTCCAATCTGTTTGCTTAATGCCAGTTTTAAAATTTTCACAAAAGTTGGCACAAACAGAATCAACAAAGTAGCATAGAAAGTGGCGAGTCCATCACAAACTGCCTTTACGCCATGCAGGAACATAATGGAAGGTGTGGTCATATTACATGGCACCATTCATGAATTACACACTAAAAGCTTAATGGGTGATTTTCAAATTCGACTTTGAAAAAGCCTATGGCAATCTGGAGGACTGTCTATATAGCCAATGGGTTAACCCCTCCTAACTCTGTATCCCACACGTGTTAGGAAGTTGGCTATCAAATTTTGATTTAAAAGAGAAGAAATATATTTTGGTTCGGGTAGCTTCTTTATGTTGAGCAATTTGGAGATATGGTAATGATCTAATCTTTGAAAATTGCAAATATACATCTTTTATGCAGTCTACTTTCAGGAAACATATTGGTTGCTGTTTGGGCACTGCTGTAGCGTGATGATGAAACAAAGGAGCCTTTCTGGTCAGCAAGCAGAAAACTAGAGACCACTGCGTTGGAGCTGTTTGCTTCCCATGGATAGAAATTTAATAATAGACTCTGTCGTGTTCCCTGATCCATTTTCAGCAATGTCGCTGAGACTATGTAATAATGTAAACGCTGTGCGGAGCCGTAGAAGTGGGAAGTCTCTTCCATTTTCTAAAAGAAAGTTAGCTAAAAGCCTAGAATACGTGGTAGTAGTTATTTGCAGGGACATACTCTTAACTCCCCTGAGTTTTGCCCCTTTTATTTGCACTGATGTTTCACTGATATACTCCCTCTCTGTCCCTAAATACATGTCGTTTTTACTTTCCGAGAAATATCTTTCACTAAATATATATTAAAAAATATTAATGTTTATGGTACATAATTATTATCATTGGAAAAATCTTTGAATCTAGTTTTTTAATAAATTTATTCGGAGATATAAATGTTGCACGTATTTTCTACAAATTGAGTCGAACTTGTAGCACGCACACCAACAGCGACAGTTATTTAGAGACGGAGGGCGTATAGTACTATTATTTGCAGGATGGGGACATCATCAACATTGATGTTACAGTCTGCTTAAATGTACTGTATGTTGTGGTTTTCTTTTCAGTTAACAGAGACACTTCTTGTCATCTAGTCGATCGTAGGCTGTTATCCAGGGCTACCATGGGGACACCTCAAGAACATATCTACGTGGACAAGTCGATGAATCTACTAAGCAACTTGTAATGGTATGTGATACGGCTCTTCACTTGTCTGAGTCTCATTCCTAACAAAGTTAATCTGAACCTGTATCTGACAGGTAACTGAAGAATGCATGATGAGGGGGCATATCAGCCTGCAGACATGGTGCTAGCTTCCAGAAATCAGCCAGAGAATAAGGTCTCGATCTCTCCTGTGAAACATATTAACAGCAGTATTCTGACGCTTTAATTTGTTGACTTCTTCCAGATAAATGAAAATTTATGTCTAATATAAGTACATACGGTGCTTTCTGGTAGCACTGCAAATCATTCCCTCTTTTGTTTTCTGAAGGAACTGCAAATCATTTTACGGTTGAAGCTTTCAGGATAGCCTCCGTCTTGTCTGTGATGGCTCTGCCTTGGTTGTTTCAGTGAGCACGTCGGCAAGTACGGCTACGGCGTCGACCCCTCTCTTGGGCATGGCATTGGAACGAATATTCCATCGCGAGCCCATCATATGGAGTACCTGTAAGTAACTAACCTCATATATACTGTTTCCCGAATCCCGATTGCTGTGGTTAATTCCGTCAGTCAGGCATCACGAACTGAAAAACACTCCGATTCTCGTGGCAGATGATTGCGAGCCAGGGTTCACGGTTGCAGGCCAGACATTCACCCTTAACCATCGGTATGTCTGTGTGTTCGTCTCCATGCTTAATTTTTCTTTCCAGGCTATCAACACCAACAAGTGTAATGTAGCAGAATTTTACTGATTCGGTGGCGGTGCAGCGCGCAGAGCTAACGCTGTCAATGGGGAGCACGCAGTGCGTGTGGGACGCCGGCTGGACGGCGGTGGCGGCGGACGGCAGCCTCAGCGCGCACTTCGAGCACACCGTGCTGGTCACCAGCGGCGGCGCTGAGATCCTAACGGGGTGTCCGTAGCAACATGATTTCAGTAGCAGCGTTACCTAATTGGTGGAGAAGTATAGCGAGCTAGTTGGAAGAAGAACGACACTCGTATGACGGTGATAAGGAGTCCACTACATCATCTATCCACTGTGGAATCTGAAATTCAAGTTTTTGTGATTACTAGGTCATCATCAGCATTAATCGTTTACTCTCCTAGCAGACAGTAAGGGTGGGCTGTACATGTGTACTATGTAGAATAGGTATAGATCATGTTTTAACAGGAGGGCCATAAGGATATATCATATACTCCCTCTGTCCCCTTTTATTTGTCGTTTCTGGTTTTCGTACCATAAGTTTAACTAGATTTATAAAAAATACGTATAACATTAGTATCTCCAAATAAATTTATTAAAAAAACTAGATTAAAAGATCTATCTAATGATATCAATTATGTATCACAAATATTAATATTTTTTATACAAAATTAATTGGAATCATTTCTCGGGAAGCGAGAACAATAAATGTTTAGGGCTCGTTCGGCAGCAGGGGTTTCAATCCCATCCTAAACGCTTCCAGGGCAAGGATCAAGGGAATCCGGTTGGTTCACTTAATCCTGTTGGATTCAATTTCAGATTAGGAATCGTTCCTTCCCCTCAAAATCACTCTTCGGCTGCACAGGAATAAAATCTTCTTCACTTCAGCATCAATCATTCACCAACTTAATACATCCTAGAATGGATCGCTGATATACCAAACATTGCACACGCCTTGCAAGTCAAGTTCACACAAACATTGCACATTAGTGCTGTTGACTTTCAAACTGGCCTGATTTCACATGCATGTTTATTACATAAACATACAACCATATTTGAACCTTCATCGTATACTCCCAAATAAACTGAAAATAAATACCCAACTACGAGTTTTACATAAGAGACCTCTGAAACTAGCACCTGAACAAACACTGGAAGAGAATTGGCCCCATGTCTTCAGTTCTTTCACCAGTTTTGTCACGTCGTCATAGCAAACATTGATTGCACGCCTGCAAAAAAAAAGGGGGGGGGGGGGGGGGGGGGGTGGAAATGGTCAGTTCCAGAAGGGTTGAGTCTCGCGTGACTTCTGAAACTAATCACAACATTCATTCTAAATTTTTAAAACATTGCTTGGCTTGTGTCAACATGATTACTGCAATATAAAATTACTTTCATCTGAATATACAGCAGGACATCTCTTGCTTGCCATGGAAACTGATGACCTACGATTACATACAGATCTTCTATTGTTGCCAAACCTCAAAGATCCAGTGTGACAGTACTATGGCTCTTCTCATACATCTCTTTGTGATCTTCTCACTTCTCTATCTAAAACCTACAGATGACAGAGGCTTTCCCACAGATTAAAAGTCTTTTCCTTTAACTGCACACAAAATTCAAAAAAGGCAGCCACAATCAAAATCAATGGTTCTGTGTTTGGATGATGACGACTAAATCCACAAGCTGCTACTGTCACCAGTTTTTACTGAAAAAATGGCAGTCATCATCAATGACCTGCAGAAAAAAACACCTATGATGAGTTTTTTTTTTCATAATGCCTAATGCATGCTGTCAGCTGTAGAGTGTTTATAAACACAGTTCTTGATATGACCACAAACATACAGAGCACATAAAGAAATATAGTCACCCACGAGCCACCCACAGGCCCAGCCACTCTATGCTTTGTTTGGAGATGTCGACCAGCTTAGTAGCATCCTCAACTTGGAGCTACCAAATTTCTGACGTACTAAATAGTGGAGATATGGCGCAAATTAAGTACACATGATCCAACAAATTAAAATGCTACTAGATCTAGCACATTAAATTACTACCAGAATGCTACTAGATCTAGCACATTATATTACTACCAGAATCTGCAATTAATTAACATCCTCGCATAATTAATCCACGGCATACTGCAGCGCAGATCAATCTTTATTTCACAATCACATACTCGATCCACAAGCTAACAAGACTCTACACACAGCGAACAATTAACACTGCATCTATCTGACTAGAGACAGAACGAATATGACGCAACTGCTGAGCTAGCTAGCATGCGTCGAAACCCACAGACAACACAAGACGAGATCGCAGCAGATCGAAGCCGGTGGCCGGTGGCTGCAGCTGCGCCGCAAGCCCTGGCCGCGGACGTGGCCTAGCTGGGCCTGGGTGGCCCGTGGGTGGCTCGTGGCGGCACCGTGCCCACAAATCGCGACCTACACCCTGCTCCGAAGTGGGCACCGCCCGTCCGCCCTGCCATGGCCTGCACAGGCTGCAGCGCAGAGGCTGCTTGCTCCACTAGGAAAAGAAAGGGCGATGTGCCTAGCAAGAACCCTAGCGCCGGGGAGAAGAGGGCAAAGAAGAAAAGGGTGATGTGTTGCCGATGAGAAGGCGGCGGAGAGCTTGGACTTGGATGGGAAGAGGCCGTCGTCGCCTTGTGCCGTGCCGTCGCGGCGTCGCCTCTCGTCGCGAACGCCTTCGCCTCGTGCCGCGCCGTCGCGAGTGGCCAGGATTGGTTCCACACCTCGGATGGTGCGTGTCGGTTCCGGGGCAAGCGGAGGCAAAAACGGCCTGGATCGACAGTTTTCATTCCGGGCCACATCTAACCCAACGGCTATTCCTGGCCCAAGCTGAGTTCAGACCGGGCCATGTCGATCCGGCCGGAATAGGCCAGGTTCCAGGCCAAAACAAACGAGGCCTTAGGGACGGAGAGAGTATGGTGCTTATACTAGGACTATATACGACGACTCCCACCGAGTTAAATTTAGTCCCTTTCTACTATGTGATGAGAAGGCATTGAGAAACAAAATTGCAGTATTTGTATCTATGTCCACGGAAGGTTCTAATTTACTCGAAATAACTTTACACAACTATAAATATTATCTGAAGTCCAGGAGAAATAATCTTGGATTCTAGATATAAGTGTAGAAATTGCAATGGGCCTTATTGCTAGTTCTACTCGTTGGTGATGTATATGTGCCAATTGACCGAAGCAGTAGGGTCACGTAGAAGAGCCACGCTGAGGCGACATCATAGTTCTGACCGGCGGCGGATAGCTTGATGGATGCCGAGGGCGGGCGGAGATTTGCCCATTGACAGAGAAACGGATCGGATAACCATGGAATCAAATCCGGATGTCACCTTTTACCATATTTTAATTTGAATACGAATATGGATTCAAATATTTTCGAATATGAATACAAAACGGATGGTTCGAAATGCGGACCCGAAATCGGATATTTACTCGATCCAACTCAAATGTACATTATGAAATTTAACATACACGAATAAAATTTTATTTTTAAGTACATCGTTAACCAAAGTGAACTAAAGGAAAGTACACTTCTAATAATCTCTAAGAGCCAAGTAAACTAAATTATAATGGATAATACTGAATAAAATAATAGATCAAGTGAATAAATTTCAAATAAAATGGTAGCAAATAAATAGCCATTTACTTTATAATTAATATTGGGAATTACGTAATTATCACACAAATAGAGATAAAGCATTTATGTATATAACATAGACAAAGATAGCACAAAAAAATAGTTATCAATATATATTTAATAATTAAAATATATCAATCAATCGATATTATATTTGTATAAATATTTATTATGAAATTTTTAAATTTATATAAAATAATTTATATCAATAAATAAATAAACTAAAGGATTAAATAATTTCAAAGAACAAATAGATTAGATTACCTAAATTATAAAAGTGCTAAAATTAATTATCTGTATGTATCATTAATAATTTACAATTAATACTAAATTTATTTTATATATACTATTAAATATGTTACAATGTATTATTAGTCATAATTCATAATAAAATTAAATAATTGTTCACTTATTATGGAGAGAAAACTTTTAATAGGTTCATGATACCTTATTTTCTATTCGGATACGGATATTGCTGGATATTGCTGAATACGGATCTCGAATCGGATAGAGAAAATACTGAAATACGAATACGGATGTATCCACTTTGGCATCCATTTTAAAACGAATACAGATACAGATATCCATATATACAATTTGAACAAATACGAATGCGGATAATTCGGATATCCATTTCTATATTTCCATCCTTAGACAGAGAAAATGAAGGAGGTCATGAGAGAGGAAGAGAGAGGACAGGACAAGGTGAAGCCTATTGGTGCCTAGAGGCATTAAAAAAAGAAGGCACGCCGTCCAGCCTGCTCCATCCTTAGACAGAGAGAATGGAGGAGATCAGGGAGTGTCCACGTAATAATTCTACTGCCTGCTCCATCTGATTTATCTGTAGGGGTCCAGATGAGAGTTCCTCTAGCATAGCATTAGCTCTATGTCGTCCACCTCAAGTTTTCTATTGGATGACAACTTCTCGAGCCTAGCGTCATGCCTGTACTACCTCGGTCGCCAAAAGAATATAATTATGAAATTTGCTCCGGCCGATCTAACCGAACTTTGACTAAGTTTATAATTAATAGTATTAGCATTTATGTGTCTAAATAAATTTATTATAAAAATATATTATATAACTAATCTAATGATATTTATTTATATTATAAATGTTAATAATTTTTTATAAATTTAGTCAAAGTTAAAACGGTTTGACTTGCAGAAAAATGAGAATTGCATTCTTTAAAAAGAGTACACCTCAAGACAGCAAGCATGCTCTGTCGTCAAGACCCGGCCATTTATTTATGTTTAGATCCCCTTCAAACTTCAAACTTTCCCATCATATCGAGTCACATTAAATGTTAGACGTATGCATGGACATTAAATGTAGAAAAAAAAACTAATTACACAGTTTATATGTAAATCAAAGACGAATTTTTTAAACCTATTTAAGCCATGATTGACATTTATTGTAAAACTTAGCACGCGTGCTACAGTGTTAAACTTCCAACTATTTTGGATCTAAACAGACATTTATTCTACCAAGTAAGAAAGCCTAGGACATGCATTACAATTTAATTCCCACACACTCACGTTTGCCTTTGGAGTAATATCTCTTGGTCTTTCGAGTAGTACTTTTGAGTCTTATCAGTAAGGATGCATGCATGAACAAAAATGATAATACGTAATATGTTAAACCATGTGTTCCCAGGTAACTCTGGCTCTCACTGTTTGGATACTTACGGTAACATGTATGGGTTGGTCCTTTAGTATAGTTACTCTAGTTTATTACGTAGCCATTCTACATTTTTTCAAAAGGTACTGTACTTTGTCTAACCAGTCTTGCGTTAATACGGGGTGTTTTGGGCTGATATATGCCTGGTTAACTTAATTAACCAGCTGACCTCATTTGTATGGCCATGATGATTAAAGGCTTGGTTGAAGCGCAGAAGCAAGTCGCATGTGCATGCATGCATGTAAGGCTCGACGAAGAACTCGAAGGTTGTTAGCTCGGTCGGCTCGTAGCTGGCTCGGCTCGGCTCGACTCGTTCCGAGCCGAGCCAAAATTTTAGCTCGTTAGCTATAACGAGCCAACTCGAGCCAGCTCGCGAGCCGCTCACAAGTCATACGAACCATGCTTACAAGAAAAAATAATAGAACTTATATTAATATTGTACTACTTCATATCTTATATTTTATAATTGGTTGATGATTGATTAGACTCTATAAACTTGGGATTATTGTGACTTTCACTATTTTATTTTTAATAGATGTATGCATACTCATAGACTGTATTATGTATGATATAGAGTATAGACCATGAATGTATGGTGTAATATATAATATATTATTATACTTATATATATATATATGTTAGCATAAATTAATATTTTGTTTAATTTAACACAGTTGGAGGTTTTATTTTTGTATTATTACTCTTCTCAAGCTTTAGATAAATGCAAATATTATTTTCTATTAATGAGCTGAGCCAAACGGGCTTTTGGCTCGTTAGGGATAACAAGCGAGCCGAGTTGCTCTTATCTTAACGAGCCAAACGAGCCGAGCCCCGAGCCAACTCGCTCGTTATCCCAGCTTTACATGCCTGTCGCCTGCCTGCTGAAAACACATGCTCATTATTGCCAGTCCCACCCTGAAATAGTTGAAACGTTGGCATTAATGAGTTTCTTGCACCCTGCAATTACAATATATTAAAGCGTCTGTTGCCCCCGCCAACTACAAACATCCTAAGGTTTTAGCTGCCTAGTATAACCATGATGAAGTGGAATTAGTAGGTCATATACCTAAACCACTGTAGGCTGATCGCTTAACAACTACACCACATATAAAGCCTTGGCTAAGGCCAACAAATTAGATTGAGTGATTAACCTAAGCCACTCATGACATCTATCTAGCTTTAGTTTAGGTTCAAAGACCTATATGTTTATATCCACAAATCTGAACATTGTTTTCTCATCAAAAACTATATATAAATAAATAAACTCCATGGCCCTTCTAGTGATAAATTATGTCCATGGTAGAAACAAGTTCCAATCAGTTATCCTAGGTATCCATGTCTATTTATTTTATTATAATTATGAACTATGAAGCTTCCTCCTATACTAGAATAAAGTGCATAACAAATTGTCATAAAACATAAAAAAAAGGTAAACAAGTATTTGGTGTGATACAAATATCTTTGGTGATAGAATATAGATATAACTAATTTTTACCCATCCTACAATGATGGTAATAGGGAAAAATTTGTTCATATAAAAAAAAT
Source organism: Eremochloa ophiuroides (assembly GCA_038502445.1). NCBI lineage: Eukaryota > Viridiplantae > Streptophyta > Magnoliopsida > Poales > Poaceae > Eremochloa > Eremochloa ophiuroides. The sequence goes on from JAHLJS010000009.1 coordinate 39,715,056, forward strand.
ATTTGAACAAAATATGCCTTAAGTAGGTTACGCGCAGCGAAGCGCGGGCACAAGTGGCTAGTATACATGAAGGTAGGATCAGGTGCCCCAAATGCACATGCAAAAGCATAATAGAGAACCTCTAAGAAGGACACATGCAACGGAGAACAGGTGACCCGTACCTTAAGCCAGTGCAGCTGTGTCACTCTAAAGCCTCCATTTGCTTCCACTATAGAACTAAAATATTGACAGTAGATGGAATACGTAAGTGAAAAGGAAGAGCAACGCATAAAGAAAAACTACCGACAGGGCAAAGGTGACCGAGCAGCTATATACATGAAGCATCTAAACATGTGCCCAGATCTGGAAACTACTTAACATCTTGGTCAGTTCATGAGGAGATGGAGCCCTCCTAGTGACATTTGCAGCATCAGAGGAGAGATTGCCATTCTGATAGTCTATAAAGGAGCTAAAAGGCTGACCCAACAGGGGAACTCAACTCGTAGAGGAAGAGAGAAGTACAAGCATCAAGCATGGTAAGTGAATGTCGCTGAATTCACTTGTTGCGATGATAACATGCAGATTTCTTTTTCTTCTTTTTTGGCCATAATCCTAGTGCTGGAATGAGCTATGTAAAAACACTAATATTTGGTTTGCCCTTCATATAAATAATAATTGCTTTCAGACATGTCAGGAGGACATAACTCTTTTCTATCCCTATCGCACAGGCATTTATATTAACCTAAGTACGTACTACATCCTGTTCTGAATATAATATGTGAAATTGGCGTTCTTTGTAATTCTATTATAAGTCCACCAGCAACTTCAAGTACCTTTTTACTTTCTCTTTTAGGTTTTCTCCTTATTTAGCTAGATATGTTCCCATCTGCATTCATAGAGGTAGGGTGTGCGTGTATGCGTTTGTGAGCTTCTGAGCTTGTACTGGTGTTTTGGAGAAAGATGTGTCTAACTAATGGAGTATGGTAAAGATTATATTGAGGCCCCCGTTTTGATCCTTGGAATTGAATTCATTTTAAGAATTATAGTTTACACACATATTAATTAACTTAATATGGTTATATATAGATTATATTTGTATATTATTATTGGCTATATGAGAGAGATATTTATGTGTTGTAATTTTACTGTGAGAGTGAGTTGAAGAACATGATATAAATTGCAAAGTAGAAATATAGCATGGTCATTTATAGAATCAAATTCTATTTCTCACCATATGAATTTGATGTAGACTAATATGTAAACTTTGGAAAGACGTGGAATGTCACATTTCAAGCGAGATAGTCTAAGTTATTAGCTATATTTCAATTCTACCAAATGAAATGATCCAAATGGCCTTAGTAGTTAGGGACATTACACAACTCACTTTAATCCCCGTGCATGAGTCCAGATGGACTTATATCTGAAATCAAACCGAGAAGCAGAGCCCCTTTCTAAAAATGTATGATTGTTTTTTAAATAAAAAAAGTGAGCATTCACAAGATTTGGATATCTTTTCGCTATTTATGCTAGGAAATAATGCATGATAATTTTCCTCAGAAATGATAATAATATGATAAACAATGTATATAGCACCAACTAGCAAACATTAATTACAGTTAGATCGGCATCCTGCCTTATAACACAATCTTCTTGTTTCAAGGTGGGTTATCGCCGCATGGGGATTGTGGAGCAGAAATTGGGAAACATAACCACAACGTCGGCAACCTTGTACCATCAGCTGAGACACCTGTGGAAGAGCCCTAGGGGGGACAGTGGTCCGTATCGAGGCACTGGCATTGCTGGCCATTGCCCTCTCCTTCTTCCTTGCTGCCTTTGGCTCCTACCCGCCGCTGGTCCGGTCACTGGATCGTCCAAAAGGGCATCCTTGCTGCAAATGTGGTATCTCTGTCCCTGGGCACATACAGCATTGGCCTGATGCAATCTTCGCCGGTGAAGAGCGAGGTGTATCCCATCTGGGCTGTGTCCTTGCTCGCCCTCTTTGGCTGCATCGACTGGATCACAGCCTATGGCCTAGGGTACAAGAACCAGCTTTGGACAATGCTATACCAGCTTTGTCTTTACTATGGGTATGTGTTGCTGATCAGCATCTCGACCATCTCCAGTGATGTTGGTTACACAGCCATCATCATGCTATCCAGCATCACTCTCCTCAAGGGATTTCATAGGTCACTAGCACTTGTGCTGCCAAGCATACAGCGCGACATGATCCAAATGATTGAAGCGACTATGGTAGGGGAAGTTATAGATTATTCAACAAGACGTGATGATCCGGATCAACTAAGTTTTCCTGGGGACTTTATCGGGTACCGCTATGTGGTCCACTGGCCCCTTGACAAGAGCAAGGCAAAATTCCTACCAACTGAATCATCGCCTGACGATGTCATCACCATAGACAAGATACATGAGTGCAGTGAACTCCATTTCTTGAGCGATGTGTGCCTGTCCCTCTCTGTGTCCCACTTGTTGCAGGCGGCGTTTCTATAGGCTGCACTGTGCTGAATCAAGGCCTTGGGTGGCTCACAAATTCGTCTTGGAAGGGCTTCTAATGACCAGGGATGGGGCCATCGACTATAAGAGGGCCTTTAAGGTGATTGAGCTTGAGTTGGCCTATCTCTATGATACTTTTTCACCAGTAAAGCATTTCTTTGCTATTATGAATCAAAAGTAGCGACTATTTGGGCATTAGCTTCAATCATGGGAATATGTTTTCTTGGAGTAGCAGCTGTGATACCTGGGAGGAGGAGTACCCACGCTACTCATGGTGGCACCATCGTCGTTGACACCACCACAACAGACCTTACTATTACTCTAGCTATATTGGTGTCCCTGGCTTTGCTGCAATTTATCCATTTGATACGCTGTTGGTCGTCGAATTGGGCCAGAGTTGCATTTGCCTGTGATTACATCAAGAATGGTAAGCAGCTAAGTTGTTGGATGAGGTTACGAAGATGGATTGTAGGAAGGACTGACTCTGACAAGAATTCTCTCTGGAAAAACAAGCTTGGGCAATATTCATTGATCGAATCGATCAACACGACAGAGTGCAACAAGCTACTTAGTGTGCTCGGGGGCTGTGGCTACCAAACATGTTCCCGTTTTCTAGGGATTCTTGGATTGCAGTACATTGAACAAGCGATCCAGGAAATGTGGGGCGTCAAGACAGGGGATGACATTGAGTTGCACGCTGATGTGAAGTCAGCCATTGTTGATTTTCTTATAAAGAGCAAAGGTAAACTACATAATTGGCCATCCTCATGGGAAAGAAATGGATGGTCTGTTGGTTCTGAATTTCTTTTTCTTCCTGACCATGCTGTCACTATTATGAGGTGGCATGTTGCGACGTGTTACTGTGAACTAGTGATGCACAAGGAGGGATTCGCTGTTCGGGATGAGGATGTTGAGGAGACTGTAAAGAAGAATCATGGTGTGGCCACCGCTCTATCAAAATATTGCGCGTATTTGATGGTTTCCAAGCCACGCCTACTCCATAGAAAAGAGCTAGGGACTAAATCTGTGTACAATGAAGTTGCACATGCGGCGAGGATGTCTTTGCATGGGGTGAAGGACAAATTGGAGGCAATGAGGAGGTTAGGGCAAGATGATGAGTCAAGTGAGGGAGCCCGCATCTTCCAGCAGGGTGTGGCGTTTGGGAAGCGTCTGGAAGCAATGTCCAACTGTTGGGAGGTGCTAGCAGAATTTTGGGCCGGGGCACTGGTCTATGCCGCTCCATCCGAAAATGTGCATGAACATATGGAGTACCTTGCACAGGGTGGCGAGTTCATCACCCACCTGTGGGCTTTGCTGTCTCACGCCGGCATTCTAAAGTGGAGAGGTAATAGTTATGTATAACTCTGCAAGCCTCCTGCGTATATGTTCTTGTTATTTTGCATCACCTTTAGTCATCTTCATCCATACCAGAAATGCATGTAATATTGCTATGCTCCAGAGATGAATTCCAATTTACTCATGCGATCTTCCGAGCTAGGAGCATGGACTACCATTGTGTTAGCTGTAAATGCTCTCAAGATGAAGAATTCAGATCTATATCTGTTAGGTTGTTCCCATGGATCATTTTACTTCGTTGTTGCAATGTAAATATAGTTTGCCCTACAGGTTTGCCATTGGCCATGCATAGATTCACAGTTCCCCTTATACACCCAGGTTCAGTTGAAATAGTAATAATCTATATGCATGGTTGCAACAGGTGGATCGACATATTATGATGAATCACCAGTTGTAGCAGGATCAGAAGATGACAGTGAATCAGCAGATGCATCAGATGGATCAGAGGCTGACAGCGAACCAACAGATGACACTGAATCAGCAGATGCATCAGGTCAATTAGCAGCTGACCCTGATCCAGCAGATGGAGGTGGCTCGTCTAAAGATTAGGCGACGGTGAAGTTGCTGACGTATGACTGCTGTATGAATTTGTGTAACAGCAGTTCTTGGGAATGAGAGAAAGCCTGGACTCGTTTAGCAATGCCTTATATTTCCTTTGATGGTCTGATAGAGCAGTGTGATTTTATTTTCTAAGTCCAGTTTAGAGCATGTATTGTTGTCGTATAAAAAACACTAATCAGGGTAAAAAATAAACTCGATCTTCCCCTAATTAAGTTATGGAATGTATTTGTAAACTTATATGGCTATTTGAGAGCAAACATCAATGAAATCAATCAGGTGGGGTGGGGGATTCCCCCCACCCACCAACCCACCCACCCGTAGACCCGTCAAAAAAAGATAAGTTATGGACATACATAAAATCAAGTTGAGAAACTGTAAACCTTTTTATTAACACTACATCAGGAATTTGTTATTCCTTCCCCAGACCCCACTTCCTTCTCTTTTTACATGAGGACTTTGTTATGGACAAACATAATGGAACAGAGGAGGTACATTGATAAACTGCAATCTTTATTATTAAAGCTCTCTCCATTTCAAAATTCAAGGCATGGTTTTCAAATTACACTTTGGTCAGTAAGTTCTCTTAATAAGAAAATAATATTCGTAACAAACAAATTGTGACCATAGAAAAGTACTTCTTATTAGGAATCCAGTGGGACTATTTTTTATCACATAAACCTTTGCGTCACACTCGCACAGGTTTGGCTGGGTTTTGGACCAAGCCCATGATAGGCTTAGCCAGGTTGGGTTGGATCAGGTTAATATAGATTGCATGGGTTCTTAAATCTGGTGGGTTGGGTTGGGCTGGGCAGGCAAACCATCTTGCCTACCTTGGAAAAGGGGGGGAGTGCCTTGAAGTAGAGGAGGACAACCTAAGACTAGTCCAGGACGAGGCGGAGGCTGGTCTTTCCTGATAGTAAAAGTGAATCAGGGCAGAGGCATTTCACTTCCAGTTTCAGAAAGTTGATTTTTGAAACACACATTCAACATTTCCTGACAGTGATAGTCAGACTTCACTTGCTACCAGTTTCAATGATTTCCAAACAGCGATGATAGTCACCGATCACCTGCTCCCAGTTTCATCATCTGTCATTTTAATAGTATGTACATGCTGCGACTATGTTATACCTTAAAATTTGCATAACAGAGGTCTACATAACTAATATCACTAAAGTTGTAAGAATCCTCCCAATTCAAACTGCCAGTCTGCCACTGTCGAGGACCAATTTTTTACTCTACCTGCTAATAAAGTTGGATCCCCACAGTCAGTGCACAAAGCAGATGTGATGCACTCAAGCATGGATGGCAAACAATTCAACGGTGAGACATAGCAACAAAGCTTGATCTTGGAGTCTGGGAACAGTTCAAGGGCAGGATGGTATCTGTGCAATTGTATAGCTTCTGCCAGTGCACGCCTAGTACAGTCATCCATCATGTTTGGAAATGAGGAAACATGGATTTCTCGCAAATTCAGTAGGTGCTTGAGTGCTTCATTCCGACCAATGGAGTGTTGCTCCATTCAGTACCCTTATAAGCTATATGGAGCGTTTGAAGATTGGGCATAACCCCTCTTTCGAAGTGCAGTGGTGACATATTATCATCCCGAATGCAAAGGATCTCAAAGTGATCCAGAGCTGGAAATCCTGGCGCCTTGAATACGATGGAGGCGCCTTGATCCAGAGCTTTTGGCTAGGGGGGTTTTCCTCTTTCCTGTTCCTACCCATGAGGGGATTACCTTTGTTTGTACATATAAAACTCTTTTATGCCGAAACTGCAGGTTGAAGTTGAGTGAGGGCAGCTCTCCAAGGATACAAACCTGGTTTGTTGGCATTTTCCTGACACTAAGGTGCAGGGTCTGGAGATTTTTCAGATCACCATTGATCCATCTAGAGACAGTAGGTGACGTCCATGTGCCTAGGTAAAGTCTCTTAATGTTGAGAGGAGGATCCAACAATGAGCTCAGATGGTCCAACAATGCGTGGTCCCCCTTCTTGAAGGCGTCGTTATTAGAATTCCGTTTAAGCCGTGGTGTCCCCTTTGGTGGGTGCTCTCCGCCTCTCGGCGTCCAGTCGACGTGATGGCGGGGATGGCTTTGTGGAGTCGGAGCTGCTGCTGCAGGGTTGTAGCTTGGCAACGATGACATGAGCCGATCCATAACTTGGACGACTCGGTTCGGCTTAGGGGGTTCAGCAAACGCAGCGGGGGAGGCTTGAGATCAAGACAGGAAGTCAGAGCTGCTCTTTGTGATGATTGAGCTCGGCAACGATGACCGGTTGCGACCTCTTGCTCCTGGGTTCAGTTTTGTAGGATGGCTCCCGGGTCCAGTTTCGTAGGATGGGTCGTCTGCGGTGTACCTCACCGCATTCGCGTGGGTGGGCTAGCCTTTCGTGGTGTCTGGCACCGCATCTAGTTACCCTTACTTGTACATAAATTTCATTCGTCTTAATTGAAATGCAGAGCTTCTATCATTTTTTTTAAAAAAAAAAGTATGCTGAACCAAGTTCCGTGTATCGCATTGTGAGATGATAATGTAAAATAAATTAGTTTCTTTTCATTTTGCAAGAGTAATAGTTGTGGCAGACTGGCAGCTTCCCTAGACGAGCACCAATATATAGCATGCGCAAGGTTTATTTCGCTTCAACAAACATCGCAAGGCCCTGTGTCATATTCATAACTACGTAGTATTATAGGTGTTTCACCAACCATCCTGACTAAAGAGTACGAAGATTATCATTGTCGGTGGCTCCAAGAACTATCCAACAAATGAATCTGGTTAACAGAAAACATGCAAAATACTTATTAAGGTGTCGGGAATGACTATATGCTAGCTTTGCAAAAGTGTCCATGCTATGCTACTTGCTTGCTGCTAGACCTAGCAATATAATTACAGATTATTAAATTATATGTACCACGTATAATGAAAATATTTATTTTTAGCTTCTACAGTCACTCACCTCTTCCGATTGACTATATCTTAGTGTGAATCAATCCTATGAGTACTCAGTTTGCTGTGAATCTGCACGCTGCAGATTGTATGTTCTGATTCAGCATTGAAGCAAGATAACCACCGGAACAACCATGTTTGAGAGTGCCAGTCAGCGAAGCTAGTTCTCTTGAAGGTGTGATGCGACTGCTGCAATCTTCTTCCCTTACCATGAAAGAGTAAAGAACTGGATGTGTCCAGACTCCAGACTATGCACGTATTGCAAGTTCCCGAGGCATTTACCATACTCTTTGCAGAGGATATCTTGAAGATTGTGAAGGCGGAATGTCAAAATTATAGTAGCTTTGAATTCACACCCCCTATTATTGTAGTCCATATTTAGTTTGAAGGGCAGTTTTCTTTATTGGGCTGATTGCTTCTCATCATTTTAGACCAATTTCAGTTTGAATTAGTATATAATTAGGACTGAAGCATGTAGATTACATTGCTTGAAGGAATCTAGAAACAACAGCAGCCACATAAGCTAGCATTAGAGCTTGTATACCCTATTTTCACTGAGTAACAACTGTAATATTGTTGAGGTCAGCACAACACTACTTAAGATGAGTGGAGAAACCATTTACATGTTTTTCTCATCCTAGTTATTGCTTTCAAGCTAAAAGAATATATGATGCAATCTAACCGTTGGCATTTCCCCATTTGATTTATGAAAAAATAGGCATCAATTCCTATCTATAATTAATTCATAGTTGTTTTGTAGTGGCTATTTCTTACAATTTTTGCCTTGTCTTGTTTTGCGTTGGACAACATTAGTAGCTGGCCCTGGTTGCACTTCACTAATCTATACTACTAGTGGTAGGCGTGCGCCCTCGCGCACGACAACAAGGGATTTTGGTCCGTTTGATAATATGTTGTGTCGCCTATATATAGAAAATGCTATACATAGTGTAAGGCTCAAGGTCGCTGGCATTGTTGGTTTTTTAGGCTATGTCAGTGATGTCCAATTATCTTTAATATATACCTGCAAACCTCAAGGGAATGGAATATGTTACTGGACAATGAAGTAGCATATGTGTTGTTCCAAGCATAATTTTACAGCTACTATACAAAGTTATTTTTACAATGTTTGCATGAGCTAAGTAGGCATTTTTCTTGGTTGTACAAATAAACAGGGACTGAGTTTAATTTATCAGGGGGTTGTTTGGAGTACATGCACAAGTATCAAAGGATGCTGGACACAAATATTAGACAAGGCTAGCATCTAGTAGATTACAGTTACCAGGCACTTGGTAGAAATATTATACAAGGACAGTTTTAAGTAGATGCAGAAATGATCAGTGGAGGTTCATGCTGTGATCTGATTGCCAGTCATGTTCATTATCATCTGAGCCATCTGACTCCCAGTCAAGTTCGTTGTCTTCAGAGGTGTCGAGTGAGGAACTGTGAACGGCATATGTATAGACATGAACATGTTTAATTGTCCCATGTATAGTAAGAGTATAAACCTATAACTGTAGGGGCGCAAAAATAAACAGTATGTGTATGTGGTGAGTATTTTGTGTGTTTTTGAAGCAATGTAGCGTATATGAAAACCATGGCAGTTCCTACGGCAAACTGACGACGACTCAACAGGCTCGTGACCATGGGCATTAGAAGAGGCTGTGGTAAACTACACGGAAGCAGTGACAGAGGAATGTTGTTTACCATTGGATCCTTTAGATAGTTATCACATTTCAGAAGTAGGAAAGAAGTCCTTCAGTCTGCCCATAACCTGCATAGTGCATACACAGGAGCAAGGGAGCCCCATTAGGTGGATATATGGAGAATAATCAGCTATCTGTATGCACATAGTATCTGCTATCTGATCAAGCTTTCAAGCAGACTTAGGTTCATAGAAATCACATCTCACCTATTATATACTGGGAAATGTTCTTATGAATTTCAGGTCTCGTATATGATATCATGCACCAGGTTGACATAACATTTTAGGCAAGCACAACACCGAAGCATTCCACACTGTAATAAGAATTTGCCATGTTGGTTATTACATGACAGATGGCATGAATATGCATTTATGAAAACCTAAGAATGGAAATATGAAAACTGGTAGCTCTGTATAGTATTAGGACTTGAGAAACCTTAGCAGGGCTTCAAAAACCTGGAAATTGCAAATAAGCAAGCATTGGAGTCAAAACGAAAGACTAAAATGCTATCATAGTCAAATCTGTTGGTCAACATGACAATGTAATCTTAGATTAGCAATCACAGTAACTAAGACTCAGTTGATTCCACCATATGTTTGGCAGATTTTGATATGCTCCAGCAAAAGAACCAAAGTTTGAACTTTTCTTCTGTTACAGCAACAGTCTTGAAGCTAACTGGTGTCCATGAAGATTAATACCTTTCTTTTGGCAACAGAATCATGAAATATAAGGCTATAAGGAAACCATGAAGTGCATTCTTCTTTGAACATAAAAAGCAGTGACATTTTTATCTGCATAACGCACAAGGATACATGGCATGAATAAATCAATTGATGTTCTGTATAATGGTCTACAGGTAGAGTAAATCAATTGAATATGTACGGACTAAAACATATATTTTCATGTCACCAATAATGGTCAACAGGTAGAATAAACATAGTTTTTTTTCCCTCTGAAAACAACCTTTTTTTTGGTGGGGGTTACTCAACTACAGCACAGAGCTTAAAAAATCTCATGCCTCTGTAACCATATACATTTGTAAAAAATTTCCTATATCTTGTAGTTCGATACCTCCAGTTCAATAAAGAGGCAGAAAAAAGCATCTAGCATATAGGAATGAAGAAGGTAGAAATTGAATATGTACAGACTAAAACATATATTTTCATGTCACCAATAATCGTGTACAGGTAGACTAAATATAGTTTTTTTCCCTTTGAAAACAACCTTTTTTTTGGTGGGGGTTACTCAACTACAGCACAGAGCTTAAAAAATCTCATGCCTCTGTAACCATATACATTTGTAAAAAGTTTCCTATATCTTGTAGATCGATACCTTCAGTTCAATAAAGAGGCAGAAAAAGCATCTAGCATATAAGAATGTAGAAGGTAGAAATTTATTGATTCTACTTATGGCTCTTTTGTACCCCATTAACTGGATATGAGATTTGGAGCGCTGTAGCAAAGCAATCATCATGTTACGGACCTTAGAAGATGTACGCAGCAATACATCCTTTTTTTTTGCGAAGAGGCAGCAATACACACTAAACCGTAGAAAACTATATTATTTTTTCCAATAGGCTAAAATGAATATATTGACCAATTTTAAGGGCATTCTAGGCTGCTAATAAATGTCGCAGGCAGTGATGTGTGAAAGAGAGGCAAGTTGTATAATTTGCACGAAACTGAGTAAAAAGGCCAGTTGGAATTAAATTTTACAGAAATGGAAATGGCAAATTGTACTTTGCATACCTAGATGAACACCATGTAGATAGAATATAATAGTATGCAAAAACTGAAGTAACAACATCCTCATTAAAAAGACTACGTGGAAACAAATTTCATAAGAAAGGAGATGCTAAATTTTCTCTGATGACCTGAGATGACAACCATCCAGATGACAGGTAATCTGATAAAAATAATTGATCACTGAACTTCTTTGAGCATGCATCTTTTGGCAGCATTAGTCAAAATACTATAAGGGTGAGCAACATTCGAAATCAAAGAAACAGAATTGCATCTTCAGAAATGAGCTTCTTATTAACAAACCGTGCTCCATCAGTTGTTAAGAGATGCCTTTGTGGCAAACCTGTACCAAGCAAAACTATCAGAAATTCAGGGCCACAAATTTCTGAACATTAGATATACCAAATCTAATACCATCAATCCTCTTTTATCTTTCATACAATTCCTGATATCAGTTTCTCTGCTTGGCAAGTTGCATGATCTTTTGCTCAACTATCAATTGAATTTCCTGACCATTTACATTAGGTTGGAGATTTATATTAGCAGAAATTTGCTTAAATCTACAAACTGAATGGAAATACAATAGCCTCTATTACTTGGAAATCGCTGCCAACATTTGGTCAATTATTGATACTGGAAATGAAGAGTCTCAACTGAGCAGAACAGAGGCCATCCTTGTAAATGGAGTCAACTGCGACACCCGCGCAGGCACGTCGTCCGAACCGCGTGAGGAGCCTCATGCTCTAGCGAACCGCGATCAACATCACACCCAAAAAAAAACGTACACGCTAGAGTCAAAGAGAATAGAAGCCAACCTTGATGGAGGCGGGCTTGGCGACACAGGATTCGATGTGGGGCTCGAAGCGTGCGAGGGGAAGGAGCGGTCCAGTGAACAATGGACCTTGCCATAACCGCCCGACGGCCGCGGCTCCCCACACCGCGCACCGCGCGCCGGTCGCCGCTGGTGGCCACCGCCGCCTCCACCCCTTCGCTCTCCCCCAGCACTGCCCCCTACAGCCGGTTCGCGTGTGCTCGACGGAACCCTAACTTCGTCGTCCTCACCGGCGGCGGTCTGGTCCCGGTGGTTAGGCATGGCAAAGAAAGAAGCAACAACCAAATGCATCTGTGAAAAGGAAAAAGGATCGACATAATGTAGACGTTAACGGTGAGGAACGGAAGAGCATGGGCAACTGACCGTGTCCTTCACACAGGGAGCGGCAATGAGGGTTCGACGGCCGACGAGAGCACCGGGACGTCATGCCGGGGGGCCGTTACCCGCGTGGAGGCCACTGCCTCAGAGGCCACCCGCGCCTGGGCGCCTGGACAGGGGGCCGCCGACGGCGGTGCGCCGCCCGCGCAGGGGCCCAACGCTGCGGTTGCCGCTCCGGGAGCCGGCCACATCAAGGGAGAACCAAAAAAGAGCGAGGTGCCACCGGCCACGAAATATGGAAATGGATATCCGAATTGGGTTGGTATTCGTCGTGATCGTATATATGGATATTCGTATCTGTATTTGTTTTAAAATAAATATCAAAGTGGATATATCCATATTCGTATTTCAATATTTTTCTCTATCTGATTCTAGATCCGTATTCGATAATAGCCAACAATATCTGTATCCGAATAGAAAATAAGGTATTATGAACCTATTTAGTTTTCTCTCCATAATAAGTAAACAATTATTTAATTTTATTATTACTAATAATACAGGTAACATATTTAATAATATATATAAAAATAAATTTAGTATTAATTGTAAATTATTAATGGTACATAAAGATTAATTAATTCAAGCACTTTTATAATTTCGGTTAATCGAATATATTTGCTCTTTGAAATTATTTTAATCCTTTAGTCTATTTATTTATTGATATAAATTATTTATATAAAATTTAAAATTTCAAAATAAATATTTATATAAATATAATATCAATTGATTGATATATTTTAATTATTAAATATATTGATAACTATATTATTTTTTTGTGCTATCATTGTCTATGTTATATACATAAATGCTTTATCTCTATTTATATGATAATTACGTAATTCCAATACTAAGTATAAAGTAAAATGTTTGTTTTCTACTATTTTTATTTGAATTTATTCACTTGATCTATTATTTTATTCAATATTACCTATTATAATTTAGTTTACTTCACTCTTAAAAATTATTAGAAGTGTACTTTCATTTAGTTTACTTTGGTTAACGATGTAGTTAATAATAAAATTTTGTTTATGTATGTTAAACTTCATAGTGTACATTTTGAGTTGGACCGAGTAAATATCCGATTTTGGATCCGCATTCGAACCATCCGTTTTGTATTCGTATTCGAAAATATTCGAATCCGTATTCGTATTCGAATTAAAATATGGTAAAATGTGATATCCGGATTCGATTCCATGCGTATCCGATCCGTTTCCATCCTTAGCCGTCGCAATGGGAGTGAGGGAGAAAGAGTATTTGTTTTGGTGGATTCTGATTTGAAGCTAGGCAAAAGTAAAGGAAGGCTGATGCAGTAAAAATCGCTTCGGTAAAAATCCGATTCAAACGATCTCATCCATCCATTTGAAGATTGGACGGCCAGAACTATTTGGAGCGACGTGGCCGGTGGTCCTCTTGGAGGAGCTGACGCTCCTTTTCTGTCGAGCACGCGCGAACCCGCTGTAGGGGGCAGTGCTGGGGGAGAGCGAAGGGGTGGAGGCGGCGGTGGCCACCAGTGGCGACCGGCGCGCCGTGCACGGTGTGGGGAGCCGCGGCCATCGGCCGTCGCAATGGGAGTGAGGGAGAAAGAGTATTTGTTTTGGTGGATTCTGATTTGAAGCTGGGCAAAGGTAAAGGAAAGCTGATGCAGTAAAAATCGCTTCGGTAAAAAATCCGATTCAAACGATCTCATCCATCCATTTGAAGATTGGACGGCCAGAACTATTTGGAGCGACGTGGCCGGTGGTCCTCTTGGAGGAGCTGACGCTCCTTTTCTGTCGAGCACGCGCGAACCCGCTGTAGGGGGCAGTGCTGGGGGAGAGCGAAGGGGTGGAGGCGGCGGTGGCCACCAGTGGCGACCGGCGCGCCGTGCGCGGTGTGGGGAGCCGCGGCCGTCGGCCGTCGCAATGGGAGCGAGGGAGAAAGAGTATTTGTTTTGGTGGATTCTGATTTGAAGCTGGGCAAAGGTAAAGGAAAGTTGATGACAATCTGGAGAAGGTCGTGAGATGCAGTAAAATTCGCTTCGGTAAAAATCCGATTCAAACGATCTTTTCCATCCATTTGAAGATCGGACGGCTAGAACTATTTGGAGCGAGGTGGCCGGTGGTCCTCTTGGAGGAGCTGACACTCCTTTTATTGTAGTAATTTGATTGCACTAGCAGTACCTCACATGAAGAAGTCGACAATAGTTCATTCATCAACTGGAGGAAGCTAGAGTTTGTTATGGTTTTCATGAGATGCTATCAATAGCTGCATCCTGCAGTTCATCCTGTTTCTAAAATTATTGAGATATACCTATGATTGCATCAACAGTTTGAAATTTTTTCATACACGTGGGTGTCGCAAGTGCATGGCCACTAGTACTGGCAAAATACACAAGAGTTGCACTTGTAATTCTGTCCCAAGACTGATATAAGTCAAGAAGGTTTGCTAGTTACTACTTTAGGGTTTAGGAAGATGTGGAGGAAAGGAAAGACAAGGCTGGGTCTGGTTCAGCACCTGCTAAGATGGGTCGCCAGGCTGTTCTTTCGCCTATGACTGACAATATTTCTACTGTGGTCACTAGAAAGGTTAGGCCTACAGTGGTGCTTCAACCATCAGGTGATGGCAACAACGGTGCCTGGATGACGGTTCCAATTGGGCCGGCGGCGGGTCAGCCCAAGATTTCAGCACAAGGTACTCATCCAGTTGCAATGATGACTGATGGCCCCAAAACTCCGGTTAAATCTGTGACTCAGCATGTAATAACACCTTCCAGAGCTAGCAAAAGAAATGCTTCGGTGGGGGGCCAGGATTCACTGCAGCGAGCTGCTAAGTTGAAGGCCAAAAAGAACTTGGAGGAATCAGCTACGCAAGGTAACTCTTCCTCAATTAACTCGTTTTCAGGTTTAGATAATTCAGTAATTGATGCTAAGCTCAATTCGCTGGGGGTCTGTTTAGATGTGTCTAATTTCTCGTGTTCTGAGAAGTTAGATTACTTTAAATCTGTAGAAAAGGATAGGCTTAGTAGTGCTAAGAGGTCAGAGGTAGGGAATTTTTGGGAAGCTGGTTCGTCGTTAGATGACTCTGAGGAACTTTGGGGGATGATATTGATATCTTGGCTTTGAACCATATTTGTGGTGAGATGGCTGAGGGGCCATCTGATGGCGACTGCGGGGATTCGGAGGATATCCGCGCAGACAATCAGTGGGGAAAAATAGGAAAAGAAAGAAGAAAGTAAGGAAAAAAGAAATCTACCACGGTTTAAATGAAAGGTGATTTTTGCAATAGTAACGGATTAGGTGATCGGAAGAAATTTAAATTTCTTTCGGACTTGACACTTGAAAAGAACTTAAGATTTTATTGGCCTGTCTAAAACGGGTAGGGAAGAGTGTGCTCATGGGTTTCTCAAAAAATTGTGCAGAGGGAAGGATTTCCTTTGGCATGTCAAACCTCCGAGGGGAAGGTCTGGAGGTATGCTATTAGGGATTAATCTTCTCACGTTTGTGTTGGCACAAAAAGTGGTCTTCCAAGCTCAACATACTAGCGAAGCCAGAAGTGATTCCTAAAGCACTGAATCCTTGCAGATCTAGCCAGCTTCGAACCCGGTCTGAGAGTGTCGATGACTTCTAAGCGTGCCAGTCAATTTGACCTACAATTGACAAGGAAAAAGATAATAATTAGTAACACAAGATGGAATTAGCTAGTGTGTCCAGACAGTTCCGAATATCTGGCCTCACAGGCCCTGTTTCCAGGCTATCGACTAAAGGGTCGATATCCGATTTGCATGAGTCGATTTTATAGAATAGACATTACATTGTCACATAATCGATTCGCATACGTAAATAAAGGTGACAAATCTCATTAAACAGTTTTCTTACACATTAGGAAGTTTAACAGATCGAGCTTATTCAATGTGAGATGTCTGAGTGGAAAAGTAGAGGGATTCAGCCGATTTAGTGAATACAGGCAACATACAAACTTATAAGATAAATAATTTTTTGACTGTTAAGCTGATATATTTAATTCATTGTTTACAACATTGGGGATCAAGACAGCCGTAATGTAAACCATAACTTAAATCTATTAGTTATCGGATTTAAACAATATTCATCTTATTACTTGAGTGCAACCTGCATACAATCGAGATCTAAACCGATCGGCTAGTGATAAACAAATCTACTTACTTCAGCATGTTATTCAATAATCACTTGATCATGAAGCAAGATAGAAACATAAGATTTAAGCCGATAGGGAATAGATCAAGATTGGGCAAAAGTGATGATGCTTGAAATAAAATAAACAATAAATAATCATCAAGCAAAATCGGTAACTAATGAATCTAACTAAGATGCCAAATTAGTTAGAGCCGATAACTAACTCATGCCCATCAATTAGCTTAATCTAAGCCCTCGTCCACCGGATGACGCAAAACATAGATTAGTCAAGAAAATAAACATGAATCGATAACTAACCTTTATTTGATCTAAGCCCACGTCTATCGGATGACGCTAAACTCATACCAAATAAGAATCAACCCCGATCTACTATGTTCTCATGTCCACCGGATGACATTAAAGAAACAAAACTTAGCGAGGCATGACGATACTTACAAGCAAGCCTGCGTCCACCGGATGACACCCAGCCTGTTCGAAGAACTCGCCGAAATCTACGTTACTCCTACTCCTAAGGATTTGGCCTGGGCCGAAAGTGTGTTGTATATTAATTGTCATGATCTTGCACAAAGCGTGGGCTCGGTATTTATAACCGGTAGCCAAAAAAGAGTCCTAGTCGAATTACAATTCGTAACAAATATGGAAACTAACAAACTCTTCTATTTTAAAGATAACTTGGAGTCCAATTTTTTCTTTCCTGAACGGACTCTGAACGTGATCGCTTTTCGGCGTCAAAGATTTGCGCTGACGTCATCTATCCATCGACTCTGTCTTTGACTGCGCCTTCCTTCCTTCAGCTCAACATCCGATCTGGGACCCGATCGGCTATCTCAGTCTTCGTCTGATTGACTCTTCCTCTGAAATCAGCTATCTGCTTCCGGTCCAAATTTTGGTGTAAACATATGCCCCCAATTTTGGGATAAACTGGTTTTATTCTAAAATTAGCACCAAGCCTCGATTGACCTTCACTGAGCCTCAAACCAAAGCCATACGCATTCTCCCACTCGGCACTTCGCACCAAATCGAAACCCTAACCGAGAAAACCGCTGCTGCATCTTTCCCCGGCTTTGATCTGCCGCCTCAAAAACTCGAGCCATG
Organism: Eremochloa ophiuroides; assembly: GCA_038502445.1. Classification (NCBI taxonomy): domain Eukaryota; kingdom Viridiplantae; phylum Streptophyta; class Magnoliopsida; order Poales; family Poaceae; genus Eremochloa; species Eremochloa ophiuroides. The sequence goes on from JAHLJS010000009.1 coordinate 39,732,305, forward strand.
GCGACCTCTTCTAAAATCCCCGAGGTATGAATCACATCTCGCTAATCTGCTTCCATCCTCTTTCCAAATCCTTACCCAATCGGTCACATATTTTTGGAATCTGAAGAACGAGATTTTGATTCCGCTGAACGACCTCTCCACTGCTTTCTACTTGGGTCCAATGGGCGATTCGGATCCTGTGGAGTTTATCAGCAAAGAGACCAACCAGATCCCTTTCAGAGCTTCTCTGGTAGATGCGTCTTCATGGTCCAAGAATTCCTTCCAGAACTGGCCTAACATGCCCTCTGGGTGGAGAGACTGGTTTCGCAGAGTCTCAAATAAGAAGCGGGCAGACTAGGAACTGTGTGGTCTGAGCCAGTGCCTCGATCTCTCCCTCTGCCAGATGAAGAAGAATGATCCCCCTTCTGAGTGCCGCTAGCTACTTCTGGTCAAACTCCCTGAATGCCTTCATATTCAGCCACGGGCCGATGACCATCACTCTGGTGACATCCATATTCTTACCAGTCTTCAAATTACTACGACTTGCATGCTCTGGGATCTTCTCTCTACAGGCGAGGAACAACTCCCCAAACTTGGCGAATACAAAGGTTGGACCGGCTACATCAAGATGCTTCATCTGACAACCTCAAGCATTAGTGAAAAAGAATATATATAGCCTTTTTGATCTTGTGGCTGGAAAGATTAATCTTTTGCGGCGCTTTCCTTGGACCAGCCTATCCTTTCAAAGCCCTTGCAGAGCAATTAGCTCATGGAAGTTCAATTCCTTAGAGAAACTTCTGCTAGGGGCTGCATACAGGTTAATGAATCGAGTTATTGGTTACCTGTTGAAAGGTGAAGAAGTGCAATGCACAACAGGCCCTTGGTGGCTGATTCAGTTATGGCTTAATCTTTATCTGCACAAAATGGTCTGGCCAGACCTCAGCAACCTCAGCTATCCCTCCATCCAGTATGCAGAGAATGAAGATAAAATCACTAGAGGGTGCCAGAGCTTTGGTGAAGCTGCTTTATCTATAATCATCAATGCCAACCGAGGCCAACTGTTTGAAGCATTCTATGGAGGCCTGGGAACAAGTATCCTGGTTTGGTTCCCTTATGAAGATGATGAAGAATTTTCTATGCCATTCAAGTTCAAGTTCAGCACAGGGTGTTCTGACGATAGGGCCACTGAGATTTTCAATGTCATTATCAAGCCATGCATACTGCCAGTTGATTTTAAACATCTTTGTGGTGCCAGCTGCAATGAACCCAGTTGGCCTTTCTTCGAATTTTATCATCCAAATAGTGCAGCAAGGCAATTAGGATTTGGCCAACTGCCCCCCCAAGCTTCCATTTTCAAACCTTCTGAAACCCAGGGATGAAATCACTGCAGGGCTAGAGGTTGACAGAGTTTTCAAACTGGGAACAGATCTGCCACAATACATAGTGAACCAATGGAGCCAGATTTCAATCACCCATGGAAGCTTTGACGACTGGTGACAGCAATGGCATGCTTATCTATTCTGCCAAAGGGTTCATGATAAATGCAAAGCCCTGGATAAGAGCTTCAACTCTGAATCAGCAGTAAGTATTGCTAACCGATTTTACCTAAATCGGCTATCAGCTGTATTCTAACCTTTATTAATACAGGATCCGGAATCTGACCCACCAGGGAAAGTCAATTATTATCGCCCTTGTCCAACTGTAAGGCTAGGCTCGCAGGTACCATCAGTGAAGCAAATGATCAAGACCCCTGCTAGAACAATAGCTGCTCCTGCCCCAAAGAGAAAGGCTTCATCATCTGGCCTCCAAAAGATAACAACCAAAAGGGCACGATCTAAAAGAAAAGCTGCCCAAGTATCTACTACTCCGAAATTCTCCCTGCTTTACTTGCTCAGCCACTTAGCTAACCGGCCAACATCAGGTGATCACTCAGCCGATTCAATCAGAGGGAGCCCAGGCTGAAGAAAACCCAAAGCCTTCAGGTAACCCAAATATTGCTGCAGGTTCTTCAAGCATGGCTGAAATTCCAGATGCTCAAAAGGAAGCCCCAAATGCACCCAACACACAGATTTCTGTTGAAACTGTTAATTTTGAATTCACAGCAGGTGGCAGCACTCAGGTATATGATCACTTCCCATTATTTTGCTGTATCCTGGAGATTATCTTTCTTAATTGGTCGTTCTTAAAAACACAGCCGAACAGCCCCTCCTCCGAAGACACTTGGGCCCAGCTCTCAAAGGATGAAACACCGCCTAGAGAATCACCAGGTAGGCCAATTCAGCTGTTAACACCATTGTGCTTTCAATGTGCTCCTAACCTTTGCTCCTGCAGAACCTCAATCAGCTGACCCGGTTACGGAAACGCAAATCATCATCCCATCAGATACCGGAAAAGGAGCAGCTGCAGAAGCACAACCAGGAACTTCATCGGCTATACCTGCATTGGATATTAGCAAGGTAAAAGAAAAATCCTTCTTAACAATCAGCCGATTATCCTTTAAAATTTCATCCCTTGTTGAAATTATGCATAAATGCAGGTGCTGCAAGTCTCATCACTCAGCTACTCTTTTAATCTAGAAGACTTTTGTGATGAGGAAGAACTCAGCTCTAGGTCCTTAACATTGCCAGAGCCACATTTCAAAAATCGGTTATGTGAGCTTCTCCCCCAACTGAAAAAGAACTTGATTGACCTGACCCTGCACACTGAACCAATTGACCAAGCCATCCAACTCATTCAGCAACAGACTCGCTCAGGGGCTCTCAACTCCTTGAAGCATCTAACCCAACTCAAAAATACAGTTCCAAGTATTGTATGTGCTCATTCAAATTTGACAAAACTTGAGAAGCTAACGAATAGCAAACTGACTGACAAACAAGAAACCACTGAGTTAGCCGAACAAGTCAAAACGCTAAAAAGCTCAGTGGCAACAGCTGAATCGGAGTTGGAAACGCTGAAAGCCAGACGTGAGCAACTGATGAAAGAGCTTGAAGAGGTGAATCTAGCTATCACTCAGCGTGAGATAATTGCATCATCCAGCGCCATCGATATCACCCAGAAAAAGCAAATCAGCGTTATGGTCGCCGACGGCAGAGTGATCCACCAGCGCCTGAGCTTTCTGAGAACGATGGCCGATGAAGATCAAGAATCCATGCAGGCTGGTCATGCACTTCACGCCGAAGTTATTTCCTCTGTTCGATCGCTGCTGGACTTGTAATCTTCCTTTTGTTTGATGCTATAATTGTCCACCCTGCATGTGAAGACACCAAACAACTCTGTTTCAAAACGAGTTGACTACCTTCAACTGCTTGCTCCAAATCGGCTAAACAACCGATCCCCCTGGCACCGGCCCCAAAAGCCGATCCAATAACCGATTCTGAGTAACCGTCTAGAATAGTCGATCGAGACGGTTTTGTTCTCCACGCGCCGCGTGTACTCCGAATTCAAGAATCACACCTTAAATCCAACATAAAATCCATCGCGTCGTCTTGTCTCCCGAGGGAACCGCCTTGATGACTCATCCTATAAACAGCCCCCAAGACTCGGCAACAACCGCACATTCAGCAGTTTCCATTCACTCGGCCTTCCACCTTTGTTTCCTCTTCCTTTCCAAACAATGCCCGGCCACGGAGACCACGGCAAGCGCCCGGCGAAGGACTCCGCTGAGGGAGATGAGATCAGCCGGCAACTCCGCGCCTATTTGAGGTAAGATTACTGTTCATCTTGGCGTATTCGTCTGCACTCCAATCTGACTGCTTGGTATTCATGTAGCAGTACTCCGACCGCCGGGGCAGGGGGCTCCGGTACCGCCGTCGGACCATCTCAAGCCGCTCTAGCAGCCGGTATTTGCAGGCCTGTGTCACATTTTGCCATACCCGTCATGCTGACATCCCTGTAGTTGGGTACTCCACTAAATTGGATGTTTCCCGACCTCAATAGCATCAACTCTGTTGCCGTGTAAGGAGGTGGTGGAACGTACGGCTTGGCTTCGCTCAATCGAGCCCATGAATCGTAGGTCCCACCATCATCATCCTCAGTTGTAGCTAGTCTTCCCTGCACCGGCAATGCATGTAGTTCCAGCAAACTAACTGGCGTTGGCATAGGACGACTGGTGTTGGCATACTGATCGGTGCCTCGTTGCTCATCCTCCGAATCTGATGAATCACTGTCAACCAAATCACCAATTCTTTCCACCTCCAGCTCCTCCTCCTCCTATTCAAAATCATTCACATCAAAGTCATTGCTTATGTGGCCCGGTGACCTCCTCATGGAGTCATCAATTGCCATATCATCAGGATCCTGCGTTACCACACCATCCATCTCCATGACACCCTCTGCTTCTACTGCGTCAGCCCCATCAACGACTTGGTCACCTACAAATCCATCATCGTACGACTCATCATCGGACTCATCAGCCACCTTGTAGCCATTATCCACCACAACCTCAGGAACCGAAGAATTGGAACCCTGAAGAGCCCGATTGTAGAGGTTCCAGTCTGAACGGGCAAGCAAAGGCATTATGACATATCGTGGCCTATTCTTCCCAGCATCGAACCTCCCTTTCAGTGTGAAGTTACCCTAAAACTTCGACCTCAATCGCACCGAAAGGTCCATGAAGGAAGGTGGTTCGTCAAACATTTCCAAATCTTCTTCCATGTCCTCAAACAAACAATCTTCTCTACTAATACTTCCCCCGGAAAAAACACGAACAAAATAATCCATCCTGGACCAACGCCTGCGAATCATCGCACTAAAGTTAAACTCTAATATTGTAACCATCTTCGTTTCACCTTTCAAAACCCACTAAATCAAAACCGATTTGACAAACTAAATCAAAACCTAACTACCTAACTAACTAAAACCCTAACTACCTAACTAACTAAAACCTAACTAAATCTAGCTACCTAACTAAAACCTAACTACAGAACTAAATAAAACCCTAACTAATAACTAGCTGAAAACCTACCCAAACCCTAACCAGTAAACAAACACAAATTAGAAAAAAGAGATGAACAATATACCTGAACAACACTTGAAGGAGGATGGGGGAGGTCACCCCCTAGCCGCTGGAAGGCGAGCGGCGGCTACGGCAGCCAAGCCGCCCTCCATCGGCCTAGGGAGGCCAGCCACGCCCTTGCGGGCCTAACGGAGCAGACGAGGGGAGGACGGGGCGGATCTGGCCGAGGGAAGGCCTCCCAGTGGCGCGGTGGCGGCGGCTGGGAGCGAGAAGAGTGAGGAGGGAGAGGGAGAGGGGGCGCGCAGCTAGGGGATAACTCCGCTAAGCCGCGCCACGTGGACTATGTGGCGCGGCAGCGCCGGCCATTGCAGTGCCACGTGGCGCCTCTGCCGCGCGACCATGCATGGCGCGTCGGTAGTCATTTGCTGCGCCATGCCCGGTGGCACGGCCGTGCTAGTTTTTTTTAAAAAAAGTCTATGCATGTTAGTTTGAAAAATAGTTTTAAAAAGTGTTAAAAATAAAAAAAATTCTCGGTGAGCGAGTGCACCTGCCACGGGATCCCTGATTCACACGAGCTGCAGGTTGAAACTTGAGCCCTTTCATTTGTCCCTTATTTCATGTGCTAGTTAGCTAGAAGCCTATTGACTTGAGCATCTACAAAATTGGATCCATAGACGAGGGTGACTTTTATGTGAAATTTTGCCTTTGTAATAAATCTGATGGTTTCAAATTTGTACTATATACGGACATATAACAGTAAAATAAAGAAGCCTTCTTATAGAAGTGGCTCATACTTGCTCTCGAGAAACACTCCCATATATTGTAGGGAGTGATTTCAATATTATGAAGCACCCAGATGATAAAAGCAAGGGGCATTTTGACACCAAATGACCGAATATTTTCAATGCGATCATTGAGTCTCTTGACCTTCAGGAAATAGTCATGTCAGGATGGCAATATATATACTCGGGCCAGACCTGGAGACGATCCTACATATGAAAAATGAGATAGAGTGCTTGTCAGTACTGAATGGAAAAATAAATTCCCTCTACCTACAGTTCAGTCAAGAGACAGAAGTAAATCTGATCACACACCTCTTGTCTTGAATACAGGAGCTTCAACCCATAATAACAAGCAACCAACCTTTGAATTTGAGAGGGGATGGTTGACTCGGGATGGGTTCTGGTGGCCAATTTACGGCAATAGAAAATTGAGGAGATACTGCTATGGAAAGATGGCAAAATAAAATAAGACATCTTCGGCAGGATATGAAAGAATGGGCCAAACATACAGCAGGCTCATACAAAAAAGAGAAGAAAAAACTCATCTCATTGTTGGACGCCATCGATCAAAAGGCAGAAAGCACTGCTCTTTCTGATAATGAGATAAATATGAAACACTATCTCAAGGAAAGATTGGTTCTCTTATTACGTGAGGAAGAGATGAAGTGGTATGAACGGGCAAAGGTTAAAAACCTTCTTGAAGGTGATGATAATACCCGTTTCTTTCATTTGGTGGCCAATGGCAAAAGATGGTATAATAGTTGGCTACATCGAATTGAAAAATTACATCACTAATTATTATAAAGGCCTTTTCAGATAACCACAGGACAATAACCTCTCCCTTGTGAAAAGTCAGATAAATGATATACCATAAGTCACTGATGTTGAAAATAATATGCTTACATCAGCATTTACTGAAACAGAGGTCAAAAGAGGTTTTGTTCCAAATGGAACATGATAAAGCTATAGGCTTCCCTACAGAATTCTATCAAGTATTCCAAGAAGTGATAGAGAAGGATTTGATGGTGCATTGGCGCTCTTCAATGATTTTTATGAAGAACGCCTACTGCTCTTTAGTCTAAATTTTGGGGTAATACTCTTCTGCCTAAGACTAAAGATACAAAAATAGATCCAACAATACAGTCCAATCTGTTTGCTTAATGCCAGTTTTAAAATTTTCACAAAAGTTGGCACAAACAGAATCAACAAAGTAGCATAGAAAGTGGCGAGTCCATCACAAACTGCCTTTACGCCATGCAGGAACATAATGGAAGGTGTGGTCATATTACATGGCACCATTCATGAATTACACACTAAAAGCTTAATGGGTGATTTTCAAATTCGACTTTGAAAAAGCCTATGGCAATCTGGAGGACTGTCTATATAGCCAATGGGTTAACCCCTCCTAACTCTGTATCCCACACGTGTTAGGAAGTTGGCTATCAAATTTTGATTTAAAAGAGAAGAAATATATTTTGGTTCGGGTAGCTTCTTTATGTTGAGCAATTTGGAGATATGGTAATGATCTAATCTTTGAAAATTGCAAATATACATCTTTTATGCAGTCTACTTTCAGGAAACATATTGGTTGCTGTTTGGGCACTGCTGTAGCGTGATGATGAAACAAAGGAGCCTTTCTGGTCAGCAAGCAGAAAACTAGAGACCACTGCGTTGGAGCTGTTTGCTTCCCATGGATAGAAATTTAATAATAGACTCTGTCGTGTTCCCTGATCCATTTTCAGCAATGTCGCTGAGACTATGTAATAATGTAAACGCTGTGCGGAGCCGTAGAAGTGGGAAGTCTCTTCCATTTTCTAAAAGAAAGTTAGCTAAAAGCCTAGAATACGTGGTAGTAGTTATTTGCAGGGACATACTCTTAACTCCCCTGAGTTTTGCCCCTTTTATTTGCACTGATGTTTCACTGATATACTCCCTCTCTGTCCCTAAATACATGTCGTTTTTACTTTCCGAGAAATATCTTTCACTAAATATATATTAAAAAATATTAATGTTTATGGTACATAATTATTATCATTGGAAAAATCTTTGAATCTAGTTTTTTAATAAATTTATTCGGAGATATAAATGTTGCACGTATTTTCTACAAATTGAGTCGAACTTGTAGCACGCACACCAACAGCGACAGTTATTTAGAGACGGAGGGCGTATAGTACTATTATTTGCAGGATGGGGACATCATCAACATTGATGTTACAGTCTGCTTAAATGTACTGTATGTTGTGGTTTTCTTTTCAGTTAACAGAGACACTTCTTGTCATCTAGTCGATCGTAGGCTGTTATCCAGGGCTACCATGGGGACACCTCAAGAACATATCTACGTGGACAAGTCGATGAATCTACTAAGCAACTTGTAATGGTATGTGATACGGCTCTTCACTTGTCTGAGTCTCATTCCTAACAAAGTTAATCTGAACCTGTATCTGACAGGTAACTGAAGAATGCATGATGAGGGGGCATATCAGCCTGCAGACATGGTGCTAGCTTCCAGAAATCAGCCAGAGAATAAGGTCTCGATCTCTCCTGTGAAACATATTAACAGCAGTATTCTGACGCTTTAATTTGTTGACTTCTTCCAGATAAATGAAAATTTATGTCTAATATAAGTACATACGGTGCTTTCTGGTAGCACTGCAAATCATTCCCTCTTTTGTTTTCTGAAGGAACTGCAAATCATTTTACGGTTGAAGCTTTCAGGATAGCCTCCGTCTTGTCTGTGATGGCTCTGCCTTGGTTGTTTCAGTGAGCACGTCGGCAAGTACGGCTACGGCGTCGACCCCTCTCTTGGGCATGGCATTGGAACGAATATTCCATCGCGAGCCCATCATATGGAGTACCTGTAAGTAACTAACCTCATATATACTGTTTCCCGAATCCCGATTGCTGTGGTTAATTCCGTCAGTCAGGCATCACGAACTGAAAAACACTCCGATTCTCGTGGCAGATGATTGCGAGCCAGGGTTCACGGTTGCAGGCCAGACATTCACCCTTAACCATCGGTATGTCTGTGTGTTCGTCTCCATGCTTAATTTTTCTTTCCAGGCTATCAACACCAACAAGTGTAATGTAGCAGAATTTTACTGATTCGGTGGCGGTGCAGCGCGCAGAGCTAACGCTGTCAATGGGGAGCACGCAGTGCGTGTGGGACGCCGGCTGGACGGCGGTGGCGGCGGACGGCAGCCTCAGCGCGCACTTCGAGCACACCGTGCTGGTCACCAGCGGCGGCGCTGAGATCCTAACGGGGTGTCCGTAGCAACATGATTTCAGTAGCAGCGTTACCTAATTGGTGGAGAAGTATAGCGAGCTAGTTGGAAGAAGAACGACACTCGTATGACGGTGATAAGGAGTCCACTACATCATCTATCCACTGTGGAATCTGAAATTCAAGTTTTTGTGATTACTAGGTCATCATCAGCATTAATCGTTTACTCTCCTAGCAGACAGTAAGGGTGGGCTGTACATGTGTACTATGTAGAATAGGTATAGATCATGTTTTAACAGGAGGGCCATAAGGATATATCATATACTCCCTCTGTCCCCTTTTATTTGTCGTTTCTGGTTTTCGTACCATAAGTTTAACTAGATTTATAAAAAATACGTATAACATTAGTATCTCCAAATAAATTTATTAAAAAAACTAGATTAAAAGATCTATCTAATGATATCAATTATGTATCACAAATATTAATATTTTTTATACAAAATTAATTGGAATCATTTCTCGGGAAGCGAGAACAATAAATGTTTAGGGCTCGTTCGGCAGCAGGGGTTTCAATCCCATCCTAAACGCTTCCAGGGCAAGGATCAAGGGAATCCGGTTGGTTCACTTAATCCTGTTGGATTCAATTTCAGATTAGGAATCGTTCCTTCCCCTCAAAATCACTCTTCGGCTGCACAGGAATAAAATCTTCTTCACTTCAGCATCAATCATTCACCAACTTAATACATCCTAGAATGGATCGCTGATATACCAAACATTGCACACGCCTTGCAAGTCAAGTTCACACAAACATTGCACATTAGTGCTGTTGACTTTCAAACTGGCCTGATTTCACATGCATGTTTATTACATAAACATACAACCATATTTGAACCTTCATCGTATACTCCCAAATAAACTGAAAATAAATACCCAACTACGAGTTTTACATAAGAGACCTCTGAAACTAGCACCTGAACAAACACTGGAAGAGAATTGGCCCCATGTCTTCAGTTCTTTCACCAGTTTTGTCACGTCGTCATAGCAAACATTGATTGCACGCCTGCAAAAAAAAAGGGGGGGGGGGGGGGGGGGGGGTGGAAATGGTCAGTTCCAGAAGGGTTGAGTCTCGCGTGACTTCTGAAACTAATCACAACATTCATTCTAAATTTTTAAAACATTGCTTGGCTTGTGTCAACATGATTACTGCAATATAAAATTACTTTCATCTGAATATACAGCAGGACATCTCTTGCTTGCCATGGAAACTGATGACCTACGATTACATACAGATCTTCTATTGTTGCCAAACCTCAAAGATCCAGTGTGACAGTACTATGGCTCTTCTCATACATCTCTTTGTGATCTTCTCACTTCTCTATCTAAAACCTACAGATGACAGAGGCTTTCCCACAGATTAAAAGTCTTTTCCTTTAACTGCACACAAAATTCAAAAAAGGCAGCCACAATCAAAATCAATGGTTCTGTGTTTGGATGATGACGACTAAATCCACAAGCTGCTACTGTCACCAGTTTTTACTGAAAAAATGGCAGTCATCATCAATGACCTGCAGAAAAAAACACCTATGATGAGTTTTTTTTTTCATAATGCCTAATGCATGCTGTCAGCTGTAGAGTGTTTATAAACACAGTTCTTGATATGACCACAAACATACAGAGCACATAAAGAAATATAGTCACCCACGAGCCACCCACAGGCCCAGCCACTCTATGCTTTGTTTGGAGATGTCGACCAGCTTAGTAGCATCCTCAACTTGGAGCTACCAAATTTCTGACGTACTAAATAGTGGAGATATGGCGCAAATTAAGTACACATGATCCAACAAATTAAAATGCTACTAGATCTAGCACATTAAATTACTACCAGAATGCTACTAGATCTAGCACATTATATTACTACCAGAATCTGCAATTAATTAACATCCTCGCATAATTAATCCACGGCATACTGCAGCGCAGATCAATCTTTATTTCACAATCACATACTCGATCCACAAGCTAACAAGACTCTACACACAGCGAACAATTAACACTGCATCTATCTGACTAGAGACAGAACGAATATGACGCAACTGCTGAGCTAGCTAGCATGCGTCGAAACCCACAGACAACACAAGACGAGATCGCAGCAGATCGAAGCCGGTGGCCGGTGGCTGCAGCTGCGCCGCAAGCCCTGGCCGCGGACGTGGCCTAGCTGGGCCTGGGTGGCCCGTGGGTGGCTCGTGGCGGCACCGTGCCCACAAATCGCGACCTACACCCTGCTCCGAAGTGGGCACCGCCCGTCCGCCCTGCCATGGCCTGCACAGGCTGCAGCGCAGAGGCTGCTTGCTCCACTAGGAAAAGAAAGGGCGATGTGCCTAGCAAGAACCCTAGCGCCGGGGAGAAGAGGGCAAAGAAGAAAAGGGTGATGTGTTGCCGATGAGAAGGCGGCGGAGAGCTTGGACTTGGATGGGAAGAGGCCGTCGTCGCCTTGTGCCGTGCCGTCGCGGCGTCGCCTCTCGTCGCGAACGCCTTCGCCTCGTGCCGCGCCGTCGCGAGTGGCCAGGATTGGTTCCACACCTCGGATGGTGCGTGTCGGTTCCGGGGCAAGCGGAGGCAAAAACGGCCTGGATCGACAGTTTTCATTCCGGGCCACATCTAACCCAACGGCTATTCCTGGCCCAAGCTGAGTTCAGACCGGGCCATGTCGATCCGGCCGGAATAGGCCAGGTTCCAGGCCAAAACAAACGAGGCCTTAGGGACGGAGAGAGTATGGTGCTTATACTAGGACTATATACGACGACTCCCACCGAGTTAAATTTAGTCCCTTTCTACTATGTGATGAGAAGGCATTGAGAAACAAAATTGCAGTATTTGTATCTATGTCCACGGAAGGTTCTAATTTACTCGAAATAACTTTACACAACTATAAATATTATCTGAAGTCCAGGAGAAATAATCTTGGATTCTAGATATAAGTGTAGAAATTGCAATGGGCCTTATTGCTAGTTCTACTCGTTGGTGATGTATATGTGCCAATTGACCGAAGCAGTAGGGTCACGTAGAAGAGCCACGCTGAGGCGACATCATAGTTCTGACCGGCGGCGGATAGCTTGATGGATGCCGAGGGCGGGCGGAGATTTGCCCATTGACAGAGAAACGGATCGGATAACCATGGAATCAAATCCGGATGTCACCTTTTACCATATTTTAATTTGAATACGAATATGGATTCAAATATTTTCGAATATGAATACAAAACGGATGGTTCGAATGCGGACCCGAAATCGGATATTTACTCGATCCAACTCAAAATGTACATTATGAAATTTAACATACACGAATAAAATTTTATTTTTAAGTACATCGTTAACCAAAGTGAACTAAAGGAAAGTACACTTCTAATAATCTCTAAGAGCCAAGTAAACTAAATTATAATGGATAATACTGAATAAAATAATAGATCAAGTGAATAAATTCAAATAAAATGGTAGCAAATAAATAGCCATTTTACTTTATAATTAATATTGGAATTACGTAATTATCACACAAATAGAGATAAAGCATTTATGTATATAACATAGACAAAGATAGCACAAAAAAATAGTTATCAATATATATTTAATAATTAAAATATATCAATCAATCGATATTATATTTGTATAAATATTTATTATGAAATTTTAAATTTATATAAAATAATTTATATCAATAAATAAATAAACTAAAGGATTAAATAATTTCAAAGAACAAATAGATTAGATTAACCTAAATTATAAAAGTGCTAAAATTAATTAATCTGTATGTATCATTAATAATTTACAATTAATACTAAATTTATTTTTATATATACTATTAAATATGTTACATGTATTATTAGTCATAATTCATAATAAAATTAAATAATTGTTCACTTATTATGGAGAGAAAACTTTTAAATAGGTTCATGATACCTTATTTTCTATTCGGATACGGATATTGCTGGATATTGCTGAATACGGATCTCGAATCGGATAGAGAAAATACTGAAATACGAATACGGATGTATCCACTTTGGCATCCATTTTAAAACGAATACAGATACAGATATCCATATATACAATTTGAACAAATACGAATGCGGATAATTCGGATATCCATTTCTATATTTCCATCCTTAGACAGAGAAAATGAAGGAGGTCATGAGAGAGGAAGAGGAGAGGACAGGACAAGGTGAAGCCTATTGGTGCCTAGAGGCATTAAAAAAAGGAAGGCACGCCGTCCAGCCTGCTCCATCCTTAGACAGAGAGAATGGAGGAGGTCAGGGAGTGTCCACGTAATAATTTCTACTGCCTGCTCCATCTGATTTATCTGTAGGGGTCCAGATAAGAGTTCCTCTAGCATAGCATTAGCTCTATGTCGTCCACCTCAAGTTTTCTATTGGATGACAACTTCTCGAGCCTAGCGTCATGCCTGTACTACCTCGGTCGCCAAAAGAATACAATTATGAAATTTGCTCCGGCCGATCTAACCGAACTTTGACTAAGTTTATAATTAATAGTATTAGTATTTATGTGTCTAAATAAATTTATTATAAAAATATATTATATAACTAATCTAATGATATTTATTTATATTATAAATGTTAATATTTTTTTATAAATTTAGTCAAAGTTAAAACGGTTTGACTTGCAGAAAAATGAGAATTGCATTCTTTTAGAAAAGAGTACACCTCAAGACAGCAAGCATGCTCTGTCGCTTGTAAGACCCGGCCATTTATGTTTATATCCCCTTCAAACTTCAAACTTCAAACTTCAAACTTTTCCATCACATCGAGTCACATTAAATGTTAGACATATGCATGGAACATTAAATGTAGAAAAAAAAGAAACTAATTACACAGTTTATATGTAAATCACAAGACGAATTTTTTAAACCTATTTAAGTCATGATTGAACATTTATTGTAAAACTTAACACGCGTGCTACAGTGTTAAACTTCCAACTATTTTGGATCTAAACAGACATTTATTCTACCAAGTAAGAAAGCCTAGGCATGCATTACAATTTAATTCCCACACACTCACGTTCTGCCTTTGGAGTAATATCTCTTGTGTCTTTCGAGTAGTACTTTTTGATGGTTGCATCAACAAAAATGATAATATGTAATATGTTAAACCATGTGTTCCCAGGTAACTCTGGCTCTCACTGTTTGGATACTTACGGTAACATGTATGGGTTGGTCCTTTAGTACGTAGCCATTCTACATTTTTTCAAAAGGTACTGTACTTTGTCTAACCAGTCTTGCGTTAATACGGGGTGTTTTGGGCTGATATATGCCTGGTTAACTTAATTAACCAGCTGACCTCATTTGTATGGCCATGATGATTAAAGGCTTGGTTGAAGCGCAGAAGCAAGTCGCATGTGCATGCTTGCATGTAAGGCTCGACGAAGAACTCGAAGGTTGTTAGCTCGGTCGGCTCGTAGCTGGCTCGGCTAGGCTCGACTCGTTCCGAGCCGAGCTAAAATTTTAGCTCGTTAGCTATAACGAGCCAACTCGAGTCAGCTCGCGAGCCGCTCACGAGTCATACGAATCATACTTACAAGAAAAAATAATAGAACTTATATTAATATTGTACTACTTCATGTCTTATATTTTATAATTGGTTGATGATTGATTAGACCCTATAAACTTGGGATCATTGTGATTTTCACTATTTTATTTTTAATAGATGTATGCATACTCATAGACTGTATTATGTATGATATGGAGTATAGACCATGAATGTATGGTGTAATATATAATATATTATTATACTTATATATATATATATATGTTAGCATAAATTAATATTTTGTTTAATTTAACACAGTTGGATGTTTTACTTTTGTATTATTACTCTTCTCAAGCTTTAGATAAATGCAAATATTATTTTCTATTAATGAGTTGAGCCAAACTAGCTTTTTAGCTCGTTAGGATAACAAGCCGAGCCGAATTAGCTCGTTATCTTAACGAGCAGCCGAGCCCGAGCCAACTCGGCTCGTTATCCAGCCTTACATGCCTGTCGCCTGCCTGCTGAAAACACATGGTCATTATTGCAGGCCACTGAAATAGTTGAAACGTTGGCATTAATGAGTTTCTTGCACCCTGCAATTACAATATATTAAAGCGTCTGTTGCCCCTCCAACTACACATTCCTAAGGTTTATCTTGCCTATATAACCATGAATGAAGTGAAATTAGTAAGGTCATATACCTAAACCACTGTAGGCTGATCTCTTAACAACTACACCACATATAAAAGCCATTGGCTAAAGCACAACAAATTAGATATGAGTGGTTAACCTAAGCCACTCATGACAATCTATCTAGCTTTAGTTTAGGTTCAAAGACCTATATGTTATATCCACAAATCTGAACCATTGTTTCTCAATCAAAAACTATATATAAATAAATAAAACTCCATGGCCCTTCTATTGATAAATTATGTCCATGGTAGAAACAAAGTTCCAATCAGTTATCCTAGGTATCCATGTCTATTTATTTTATTATAATTATGAACTAATGAAGCTTCCTCCTATACTAGAATAAAGTGCATAACAAATTGTCATAAAACATAAAAAAAGGTAAACAAGTATTTGGTGTGATACAAATATCTTTGGTGATAGAATATAGATATAACTAATTTTTTACCCATCCTACAATGATGGTAATAGGGAAAAATTTGTTCATATAAAAAAAATATTTGAACAAAATATGCCTTAAGTAGGTTACGCGCAGCGAAGCGCGGGCACAAGTGGCTAGTATACATGAAGGTAGGATCAGGTGCCCCAAATGCACATGCAAAAGCATAATAGAGAACCTCTAAGAAGGACACATGCAACGGAGAACAGGTGACCCGTAGCCTTAAGCCAGTGCAGCTGTGTCACTCTAAAGCCTCCATTTGCTTCCACTAATAGAACTAGAATATTGACAGTAGATGGAATACGTAAGTGAAGAGGAAGAGCAACGCATAAAGAAAGACTACCGACAGGCAAAGGTGACCGAGCAGCTATATACATGAAGCATCTAAACATGTGCCCAGATCTGGAAACTACTTAACATCTTGGTCAGTTCATGAGGAGATGGAGCCCTCCTAGTGACATTTGCAGCATCAGAGGAGAGATTGCCATTCTGATAGTCTATAAAGGAGCTAAAAAAAGGCTGACCCAACAGGGGAACTCAACTCGTAGAGGAAGAGAGAAGTACAAGCATCAAGCATGGTAAGTGAATGTCGCTGAATTCACTTGTTGCGATGATAACATGCAGATTTCTTTTTCTTCTTTTTTAGCCATAATCCTAGTGCTCGAATGAGCTATGTAAAAACACTAATATTTGGTTTGCCCTTCATATAAATAATAATTGCTTTCAGACATGTCAGGAGGACATAACTCTTTTCTATCCCTATCGCACAGGCATTTATATTAACCTAAGTACGTACTACATCCTGTTCTGAATATAATATGTGAAATTGGCGTTCTTTGTAATTCTATTATAAGTCCACCAGCAACTTCAAGCACCTTTTTACTTTCTCTTTTAGGTTTTCTCCTTATTTAGCTAGATATGTTCCCATCTGCATTCATAGAGGTAGGGTGTGCGTGTATGCGTTTGTGAGCTTCTGAGCTTGTACTGGTGTTTTGGAGAAAGATGTGTCTAACTAAGGGAGTATGGTAAAGATTATATTGAGGCCCCGTTTTGATCCTTGGAATTGAATTCATTTTAAGAATTATAGTTTACACACATATTAATTAACTTAATTTGGTTATATATAGATTATATTTGTATATTATTATTGGCTATATGAGAGATATATTTATGTGTTGTAATTTTACTGTGAGAGTGAGTTGAAGAACATGTTATAAATTGTAAAGTAGAAATATAGCATGATCATTTATAGAATCAAATTCCATTTCTCACCATATGAATTTGATGTAGACTAATATGTAAACTTTAGAAAGACGTGGAATGTCACATTTCAAGCGAGATAGCCTAAGTTATTAGCTATATTTCAATTCCACCAAATGAAATGATCCAAATGGCCTTAGTAGTTAGGGACATTACACAACTCACTTTAATCCCCGTGCATGAGTCCAGATGGACTTATATCTGAAATCAAACCGAGAAGCAGAGCCCCTTTCTAAAAATGTATGATTGTTTTTTAAATAAAAAAAGTGAGCATTCACAAGATTTGGATATCTTTTCGCTATTTATGCTAGGAAATAATGCATGATAATTTTCCTCAGAAATGATAATAATATGATAAACAGTGTATATAGCACCAACTAGCAAACATTAATTACAGTTAGATCGGCATCCTGCCTTATAACACAATCTTCTTGTTTCAAGGTGGGTTATCGCCGCATGGGGATTGTGGAGCAGAAATTGGGAAACATAACCGCAACGTCGGCAACCTTGTACCATCAGCTGAGACACCTGTGGAAGAGCCCTAGGGGGACAGTGGTCCGTATCGAGGCACTGGCATTGCTGGCCATTGCCCTCTCCTTCTTCCTTGCTGCCTTTGACTCCTACCGCCGCTGATCCGGTCACTGGATCGTCCAAAAGGGCATCCTTGCTGCAAATGTGGTATCTCTGTCCCTGGGCACATACAGCATTGGCCTGATGCAATCTTCGCCGGTGAAGAGCGAGGTGTATCCCATCTGGGCTGTGTCCTTGCTCGCCCTCTTTGGCTGCATCGACTGGATCACAGCCTATGGCCTAGGGTACAAGAACCAGCTTTGGAACATGCTATACCAGCTTTGTCTTTACTATGGGTATGTGTTGCTGATCAGCATCTCGACCATCTCCAGTGATGTTGGTTACACAGCCATCATCATGCTATCCAGCATCACTCTCCTCAAGGGATTTCATAGGTCACTAGCACTTGTGCTGCCAAGCATACAGCGCGACATGATCCAAATGATTGAAGCGACTATGGTAGGGGAAGTTATAGATTATTCAACAAGACGTGATGATCCGGATCAACTAAGTTTTCCTGGGGACTTTATCGGGTACCGCTATGTGGTCCACTGGCCCCTTGACAAGAGCAAGGCAAAATTCCTACCAACTGAATCATCGCCTGACGATGTCATCACCATAGACAAGATACATGAGTGCAGTGAACTCCATTTCTTGAGCGATGTGTGCCTGTCCCTCTCTCTGTCCCACTTGTTGCAGCGGCGTTTCTATAGGCTGCACTGTGCTGAATCAAGGCATTGGGTGGCTCACAAATTCGTCTTGGAAGGGCTTCTAATGACCAGGGATGGGGCCATCGACTATAAGAGGGCCTTTAAGGTGATTGAGGTTGAGTTGGCCTATCTCTATGATACTTTTTTCACCAGTAAAGCATTTCTTTGCTATTATGAATCAAAAGTTGCGACTATTTGGGCATTAGCTTCGATCATGGGAATATGTTTTCTTGGAGTAGCAGCTGTGATACCTGGGAGGAGGAGTACCCACGCTACTCATGGTGGCACCATCGTCGTTGACACCACCACAACAGACCTTACTATTACTCTAGCTATATTGGTGTCCCTGGCTTTGCTGCAATTTATCCATTTGATACGCTGTTGGTCGTCGAATTGGGCCAGAGTTGCATTTGCCTGTGATTACATCAAGAATGGTAAGCAGCTAAGTTGTTGGATGAGGTTACGAAGATGGATTGTAGGAAGGACTGACTCTGACAAGAATTCTCTCTGGAAAAACAAGCTTGGGCAATATTCATTGATCGAATCGATCAACACGACAGAGTGCAACAAGCCACTTAGTGTGCTCGGGGGCTGTGGCTACCAAACATGTTCCCGTTTTCTAGGGATTCTTGGATTGCAGTACATTGAACAAGCGATCCAGGAAATGTGGGGCGTCAAGACAGGGGATGACATTGAGTTGCACGCTGATGTGAAGTCAGCCATTGTTGATTTTCTTATAAAGAGCAAAGGTAAACTACATAATTGGCCATCCTCATGGGAAAGAAATGGATGGTCTGTTGGTTCTGAATTTCTTTTTCTTCCTGACCATGCTGTCACTATTATGAGGTGGCATGTTGCGACGTGTTACTGTGAACTAGTGATGCACAAGGAGGGATTCGCTGTTCGGGATGAGGATGTTGAGGAGACTGTAAAGAAGAATCATGGTGTGGCCACCGCTCTATCAAAATATTGCGCGTATTTGATGGTTTCCAAGCCACGCCTACTCCATAGAAAAGAGCTAGGGACTAAATCTGTGTACAATGAAGTTGCACATGCGGCGAGGATGTCTTTGCATGGGGTGAAGGACAAATTGGAGGCAATGAGGAGGTTAGGGCAAGATGATGAGTCAAGTGAGGGAGCCCGCATCTTCCAGCAGGGTGTGGCGTTTGGGAAGCGTCTGGAAGCAATGTCCAACTGTTGGGAGGTGCTAGCAGAATTTTGGGCCGGGGCACTGGTCTATGCCGCTCCATCCGAAAATGTGCATGAACATATGGAGTACCTTGCACAGGGTGGCGAGTTCATCACCCACCTGTGGGCTTTGCTGTCTCACGCCGGCATTCTAAAGTGGAGAGGTAATAGTTATGTATAACTCTGCAAGCCTCCTGCGTATATGTTCTTGTTATTTTGCATCACCTTTAGTCATCTTCATCCATACAAGAAATGCATGTAATATTGCTATGCTCCAGAGATGAATTCCAATTTACTCATGCGATCTTCCGAGCTAGGAGCATGGACTACCATTGTGTTAGCTGTAAATGCTCTCAAGATGAAGAATTCAGATCTATATCTGTTAGGTTGTTCCCATGGATCATTTTACTTCGTTGTTGCAATGTAAATATAGTTTGCCCTACAGGTTTGCCATTGTCCATGCATAGATTCACAGTTCCCCTTATACACCCAGGTTCAGTTGAAATAGTAATAATCTATATGCATGGTTGCAACAGGTGGATCGACAGATTATGATGAATCACCAGTTGTAGCAGGATCAGAAGATGACAGTGAATCAGCAGATGCATCAGATGGATCAGAGGCTGATAGCGAACCAACAGATGACACTGAATCAGCAGATGCATCAGGTCAATTAGCAGCTGACCCTGATCCAGCAGATGGAGGTGGCTCGTCTAAAGATTAGGCGACGGTGAAGTTGCTGACGTATGACTGCTGTATGAATTTGTGTAACAGCAGTTCTTGGGAATGAGAGAGAGCCTGGACTCGTTTAGCAATGCCTTATATTTCCTTTGATGGTCTGATAGAGCAGTGTGATTTTATTTTCTAAGTCCAGTTTAGAGCATGTATTGTTGTCGTATAAAAAACACTAATCAGGGTAAAAAATAAACTCGATCTTCCCCTAATTAAGTTATGGAATGTATTTGTAAACTTATATGGCTATTTGAGAGCCAACATCAATGAAATCAATCAGGTGGGGTGGGGGATTCCCCCCACCCACCAACCCACCCACCTGTAGACCCGTCAAAAAAAGATAAGTTATGGACATACATAAAATCAAGTTGAGAAACTGTAAACCTTTTTATTAACACTACATCAGGAATTTGTTATTCCTTCCCCAGACCCCACTTCCTTCTCTTTTTGCATGAGGACTTTGTTATGGACAAACATAATGGAACAGAGGAGGTACATTGATAAACTGCAATCTTTATTATTAAAGCTCTCTCCATTTCAAAATTCAAGGCATGGTTTTCAAATTACACTTTGGTCAGTAAGTTCTCTTAATAAGAAAATAATATTCATAACAAACAAATTGTGACCATAGAAAAGTACTTCTTATTAGGAATCCAGTGGGACTATTTTTCATCACATAAACCTTTGCGTCACACTCGCACAGGTTTGGCTGGGTTTTGGACCAAGCCCATGATAGGCTTAGCCAGGTTGGGTTGGATCAGGTTAATATAGATTGCATGGGTTCTTAAATCTGGTGGGCTGGGTTGGGCTGGGCAGGCAAACCATCTTGCCTACCTTGGAAAAGGGGGGGGGAGTGCCTTGAAGTAGAGGAGGACAACCTAAGACTAGTCCAAGACGAGGCGGAGGCTGGTCATTCCTGATAGTAACAGTGAATCAGGGCAGAGGCATTTCACTTCCAGTTTCAGAAAGTTGATTTTTGAAACACACATTCAACATTTCCTGACAGTGATAGTCAGACTTCACTTGCTACCAGTTTCAATGATTTCCAAACAGCGATGATAGTCACCGATCACCTGCTCCCAGTTTCATCATCTGTCATTTTAATAGTATGTACATGCTGCGACTATGTTATACCTTAAAATTTGCATAACAGAGGTCTACATAACTAATATCACTAAAGTTGTAAGAATCCTCCCAATTCAAACTGCCAGTCTGCCACTGTCGAGGACCAATTTTTTACTCTACCTGCTAATAAAGTTGGATCCCCACAGTCAGTGCACAAAGCAGATGTGATGCACTCAAGCATGGATGGCAAACAATTCAACGGTGAGACATAGCAACAAAGCTTGATCTTGGAGTCTGGGAACAGTTCAAGGGCAGGATGGTATCTGTGCAATTGTATAGCTTCTGCCAGTGCACGCCTAGTACAGTCATCCATCATGTTTGGAAATGAGGAAACATGGATTTCTCGCAAATTCAGTAGGTGCTTGAGTGCTTCATTCCGACCAATGGAGTGCTGCTCCATTCAGTACCCTTATAAGCTATATGGAGCGTTTGAAGATTGGGCATAACCCCTCTTTCGAAGTGCAGTGGTGACATATTATCATCCCGAATGCAAAGGATCTCAAAGTGATCCAGAGCTGGAAATCCTGGCGCCTTGAATACGATGGAGGCGCCTTGATCCAGAGCTTTTGGCTAGGGGTGTTTTCCTCTTTCCTGTTCCTACCCATGAGGGGATTACCTTTGTTTGTACATATAAAACTCTTTTATGCCGAAACTGCAGGTTGAAGTTGAGTGAGGGCAGCTCTCCAAGGATACAAACCTGGTTTGTTGGCATTTTCCTGACACTAAGGTGCAGGGTCTAGAGATTTTTCAGATCACCATTGATCCATCTAGAGACAGTAGGTGACGTCCATGTGCCTAGGTAAAGTCTCTTAATGTTGAGAGGAGGATCCAACAATGAGCTCAGATGGTCCAACAATGCGTGGTCCCCCTTCTTGAAGGCGTTGTTATTAGAATTCCGTTTAAGCCGTGGTGTCCCCTTCGGTGGGTGCTCTCCGCCTCTCGGCGTCCAGTCGACGTGATGGCGGGGATGGCTTCGTGGAGTCGGAGCTGCTGCTGCAGGGTTGTAGCTCGGCAACGATGACATGAGCCGATCCATAACTTGGACGACTCGGTTCGGCTTAGGGGGTTCAGCAAACGCAGCGGGGGAGGCTTGAGATCAAGACAGGAAGTCGGAGCTGCTCTTTGTGATGATTGAGCTCGGCAACGATGACCGGTTGCGACCTCTCGCTCCTGGGTTCAGTTTTGTAGGATGGCTCCCGGGTCCAGTTTCGTAGGATGGGTCGTCTGCGGTGTACCTCACCGCATTCGCGTGGGTGGGCTAGCCTTTCGTGGTGTCTGGCACCGCATCTAGCTACCCTTACTTGTACATAAATTTCATTCGTCTTAATTGAAATGCAAAGCTTCTATCATTTTTTCAAAAAAAAAAAAAAGTATGCTGAACCAAGTTCCGTGTATCGCATTGTGAGATGATAATGTAAAATAAATTAGTTTTTTTTCATTTTGCAAGAGTAATAGTTGTGGCAGACTGGCAGCTTCCCTAGACGAGCACCAATATATAAGCATGCGCAAGGTTTATTTCGCTTCAACAAACATCGCAAGGTCCTGTGTCATATTCATAACTAGGTAGTATTATAGGTGTTTCACCAACCATCCTGACTAAAGAGTACGAAGATTATCATTGCCGGTGGCTCCAAGAACTATCCAACAAATGAATCTGGTTAACAGAAAACATGCAAAATACTTATTAAGGCGTCGGGAATGACTATATGCTAGCTTTGCAAAAGTGTCCATGCTATGCTACTTGCTTGCTGCTAGACCTAGCAATATAATTACAGATTATTAAATTATATGTACCACGTATAATGAAAATATTTATTTTTAGCTTCTACAGTCACTCACCTCCTCTGATTGACTATATCTTATTGTGAATCAATCCTATGAGTACTCAGTTTGCTGTGAATCTGCATGCTGCAGATTGTATGTTCTGATTCAGCATTGAAGCAAGATAACCACCGGAACAACCATGTTTGAGAGTGCCAGTCAGCGAAACTAGTTCTCTTGAAGGTGTGATGTGACTGCTGCAATCTTCTTCCCTTACCATGAAAGAGTAAAGAACTGGATGTGTCCAGACTCCAGACTATGCACGTATTGCAAGTTCCCGAGGCATTTACCATACTCTTTGCAGAGGATATCTTGAAGATTGTGAAGGCGGAATGTCAAAATTATAGTAGCTTTGAATTCACACCCCCTATTATTGTAGTCCATATTTAGTTTGAAGGGCAGTTTTCTTTATTGGGCTGATTGCTTCTCATCATTTTAGACCAATTTCAGTTTGAATTAGTATATAATTAGGACTGAAGCATGTAGATTACATTGCTTGAAGGAATCTAGAAACAACAGCAGCCACATAAGCTAGCATTAGAGCTTGTATACCCTATTTTCACTGAGTAACAACTGTAATATTGTTGAGGTCAGCACAACACTACTTAAGATGAGTGGAGAAACCATTTACATGTTTTTCTCATCCTAGTTATTGCTTTCAAGCTAAAAGAATATATGATGCAATCTAACCGTTGGCATTTCCCCATTTGATTTATGAAAAAATAGGCATCAATTCCTATCTATAATTAATTCATAGTTGTTTTGTAGTGGCTATTTCTTACAATTTTTGCCTTGTCTTGTTTTGCGTTGGACAACATTAGTAGCTGGCCCTGGTTGCACTTCACTAATCTATACTACTAGTGGTAGGCGCGCGCCCTCGCGCACGACAACAAGGGATTTTGGTCCGTTTGATAATATGTTGTGTCGTCTATATATAGAAAATGCTATACATAGTGTAAGGCTCAAGGTCGCTGGCATTGTTGGTTTTTTAGGCTATGTCAGTGCTGAGGCTAGATGTCCAATTATCTTTAATATATACCTGCAAACCTCAAGGGAATGGAATATGTTACTGGACAATGAAGTAGCATATGTGTTGTTCCAAGCATAATTTTACAGCTACTATACAAAGTTATTTTTACAATGTTTGCATGAGCTAAGTAGGCATTTTTCTTGGTTGTACAAATAAACAGGGACTGAGTTTAATTTATCAGGGGGTTGTTTGGAGTACATGCACAAGTATCAAAGGATGCTGGACACAAATATTAGACAAGGCTAGCATCTAGTAGATTACAGTTACCAGGCACTTGGTAGAAATATTATACAAGGACAGTTTTAAGTAGATGCAGAAATGATCAGTGGAGGTTCATGCTGTGATCTGATTGCCAGTCATGTTCATTATCATCTGAGCCATCTGACTCCCAGTCAAGTTCGTTGTCTTCAGAGGTGTCGAGTGAGGAACTGTGAACGACATATGTATAGACATGAACATGTTTAATTGTCCCATGTATAGTAAGAGTATAAACCTATAACTGTAGGGGCGCAAAAATAAACAGTATGTGTATGTGGTGAGTATTTTGTGTGTTTTTGAAGCAATGTAGCGTATATGAAAACCATGGCAGTTCCTACGGCAAACTGACGACGACTCAACAGGCTCGTGACCATGGGCATTAGAAGAGGCTGTGGTAAACTACACGGAAGCAGTGACAGAGGAATGTTGTTTACCATTGGATCCTTTAGATAGTTATCACATTTCAGAAGTAGGAAAGAAGTCCTTCAGTCTGCCCATAACCTGCATAGTGCATACACAGGAGCAAGGGAGCCCCATTAGGTGGATATATGGAGAATAATCAGCTATCTGTATGCACATAGTATCTGCTATCTGATCAAGCTTTCAAGCACACTTAGGTTCATAGAAATCACATCTCACCTATTATATACTGGGAAATGTTCTTATGAATTTCAGGTCTCGTATATGATATCATGCACCAGGTTGACATAACATTTTAGGCAAGCACAACACCGAAGCATTCCACACTGTAATAAGAATTTGCCATGTTGGTTATTACATGACAGATGGCATGAATATGCATTTATGAAAACCTAAGAATGGAAATATGAAAACTGGTAGCTCTGTATAGTATTAGGACTTGAGAAACCTTAGCAGGGCTTCAAAAACCTGGAAATTGCAAATAAGCAAGCATTGGAGTCAAAACGAAAGACTAAAATGCTATCATAGTCAAATCTGTTGGTCAACATGACAATGTAATCTTCAAGGTTCAAAAAAACGCTAGACGCTAGGTAAACGCTAGCCTCTTGAAAAGAGTAAACGTGGAGTAAACGTAGATTAAACGTGGTTAAACGTTTTTGTTTTTTCTTAATTTTGGTGATGCTGAACATAAGGGACAAAGTAGTACAAGTTATGGACATAAAACAACACCAGCATGGCCAATCTAATTCAATCTAAATCACTAGGATGGATTAAAGGAGAAATCCATCAACATGAAAACATCATATAGTGATTAACACTAAAGAGGCACCACACACCTGAATTAACATATGAACAAGGGGAGGGATTGAAGGACCACCTAGATTGGAGCTATGTCGAGGATGGATGTAGGGGTACACTGGTGCAGGGCTTTCTCGGTGACAATGTGAGGGGCCAGAGTGCATGAGAATATCGCGGCCTGCACCAACTGCTCCTGCACGCTGCCTACACGCCACCGCGCGTAGACGCAGCGTCTAGGTATGCCCAAAGTTTAATTGGGAGTTTAGGCCCTAAACGAGACGCTGAGCCTCCGTTTAGAGTTTAATCGAGATTAAACGAGGTTTAAACACGTTTTTTCGAACCTTGGTAATCTTAGATTAGCAATCACAGTAACTAAGACTCAGTTGATTCCACCATATGTTTGGCAGATTTTGATATGCTCCAGCAAAAGAACCAAAGTTTGAACTTTTCTTCTGTTACAGCAACAGTCTTGAAGCTAACTGGTGTCCATGAAGATTAATACCTTTCTTTTGGCAACAGAATCATGAAATATAAGGCTATAAGGAAACCATGAAGTGCATCCTTCTTTGAACATAAAAAGCAGTGACATTTTTATCTGCATAACGCACAAGGATACATGGCATGAATAAATCAATTGATGTTCTGTATAATGGTCTACAGGTAGAGTAAATCAATTGAATATGTACGGACTAAAACATATATTTTCATGTCACCAATAATGGTCTACAGGTAGAGTAAACATAGTTTTTTTTCCCTCTGAAAACAACCTTTTTTTTGGTGGGGGTTACTCAACTACAGCACAGAGCTTAAAAAATCTCATGCCTCTGTAACCATATACATTTGTAAAAAATTTCCTATATCTTGTAGTTCGATACCTCCAGTTCAATAAAGAGGCAGAAAAAAGCATCTAGCATATAGGAATGAAGAAGGTAGAAATTGAATATGTACAGACTAAAACATATATTTTCATGTCACCAAAAATCGTGTACAGGTAGACTAAATATAGTTTTTTTCCCTTTGAAAACAACTTTTTTTTTGGTGGGGGTTACTCAACTACAGCACAGAGCTTAAAAAAATCTCATGCCTCTGTAACCATATACATTTGTAAAAAGTTTCCTATATCTTGTAGATCGATACCTTCAGTTCAATAAAGAGGCAGAAAAAGCATCTAGCATATAAGAATGTAGAAGGTAGAAATTTATTGATTCTACTTATGGCTCTTTTGTACCCCATTAACTGGATATGAGATTTGGAGCGCTGTAGCAAAGCAATCATCATGTTACGGACCTTAGAAGATGTACGCAGCAATACATCCTTTTTTTTTTGCGAAGAGGCAGCAATACACACTAAACCGTAGAAAACTATATTATTTTTTCCAATAGGCTAAAATGAATATATTGACCAATTTTAAGGGCATTCTAGGCTGCTAATAAATGTCGCAGGCAGTGATGTGTGAAAGAGAGGCAAGTTGTATAATTTGCACGAAACTGAGTAAAAAGGCCAGTTGGAAATAAATTTTACAGAAATGGAAATGGCAAATTGTACTTTGCATACCTAGATGAACACCATGTAGATAGAATATAATAGTATGCAAAAACTGAAGTAACAACATCCTCATTAAAAAGACTACGTGGAAACAAATTTCATAAGAAAGGAGATGCTAAATTTTCTCTGATGACCTGAGATGACAACCATCCAGATGACAGGTAATCTGATAACAATAATTGATCACTGAACTTCTTTGAGCATGCATCTTTTGGCAGCATTAGTCAAAATACTATAAGGGTGAGCAACATTCGAAATCAAAGAAACAGAATTGCATCTTCAGAAATGAGCTTCTTATTAACAAACCGTGCTCCATCAGTTGTTAAGAGATGCCTTTGTGGCAAACCTGTACCACTGTACCAAGCAAAACTATCAGAAATTCAGGGCCACAAATTTCTGAACATTAGATATACCAAATCTAATACCATCAATCCTCTTTTATCTTTCATACAATTACTGATATCAGTTTCTCTGCTTGGCAAGTTGCATGATCTTTTGCTCAACTATCAATTGAATTTCCTGACCATTTACATTAGGTTGGAGATTTATATTAGCAGAAATTTGCTTAAATCTACAAACTGAATGGAAATACAATAGCCTCTATTACTTGGAAATCGCTGCCAACATTTGGTCAATTATTGATACTGGAAATGAAGAGTCTCAACTGAGCAGAACAGAGGCCATCCTTGTAAATGGAGTCAACTGCAACACCCGCGCAGGCACGTCGTCCGAACCGCGTGAGGAGCCTCATGCTCTAGCGAACCGCGATCAACATCACACCCAAAAAAAAACGTACACGCTAGAGTCAAAGAGAATAGAAGCCAACCTTGATGGAGGCGGGCTTGGCGACACAGGATTCGATGTGGGGCTCGAAGCGTGCGAGGGGAAGGAGCGGTCCAGTGAACAATGGACCTTGCCATAACCGCCCGACGGCCGCGGCTCCCCACACCGCGCACCGCGCGCCGGTCGCCGCTGGTGGCCACCGCCGCCTCCACCCCTTCGCTCTCCCCCAGCACTGCCCCCTACAGCCGGTTCGCGTGTGCTCGACGGAACCCTAACTTCGTCGTCCTCACCGGCGGCGGTCTGGTCCCGGTGGTTAGGCATGGCAAAGAAAGAAGCAACAACCAAATGCATCTGTGAAAAGGAAAAAGGATCGACATAATGTAGACGTTAACGGTGAGGAACGCAAGAGCATGGGCAACTGACCGTGTCCTTCACACAGGGAGCGGCAATGAGGGTTCGACGGCCGACGCGAGCACCGGGACGTCATGCCGGGGGGCCGTTACCCGCGTGGAGGCCACTGCCTCAGAGGCCACCCGCGCCTGGGCGCCTGGACAGGGGGCCGCCGACGGCGGTGCGCCGCCCGCGCAGGGGCCCAACGCTGCGGTTGCCGCTCCGGGAGCCGGCCACATCAAGGGAGAAAAAAAAGAGAGCGAGGTACCACCGGCCACGAAATATGGAAATGGATATGCGAATTGGGCTGGTATTCGTCGTAATCGTTTATATGGATATCCGTATCTGTATTTGTTTTAAAATAAATATCAAAATGGATACATCCATATTCGTATTTCAATATTTTTCTCTATCTGATTCTAGATCCGTATTCGACAATAGCCAACAATATCTGTATCCGAATAGAAAATAAGGTATTATGAACCTATTTAGTTTTCTCTCCATAATAAGTAAACAATTATTTAATTTTATTATTACTAATAATACAGGTAACATATTTAATAATATATATAAAAATAAATTTAGTATTAATTGTAAATTATTAATGGTACATAAAGATTAATTAATTCAAGCACTTTTATAATTTCGGTTAATCGAATATATTTGCTCTTTGAAATTATTTTAATCCTTTAGTCTATTTATTTATTGATATAAATTATTTATATAAAATTTAAAATTTCAAAATAAATATTTATATAAATATAATATCAATTGATTGATATATTTTAATTATTAAATATATTGATAACTATATTATTTTTTTGTGCTATCATTGTCTATGTTATATACATAAATGCTTTATCTCTATTTATATGATAATTACGTAATTCCAATACTAAGTATAAAGTAAAATGTTTGTTTTCTACTATTTTTATTTGAATTTATTCACTTGATCTATTATTTTATTCAATATTACCTATTATAATTTAGTTTACTTCACTCTTAAAAATTATTAGAAGTGTACTTTCATTTAGTTCACTTTGATTAACGATGTACTTAATAATAAAATTTTGTTTATGTATGTTAAACTTCATAGTGTACATTTTGAGTTGGACCGAGTAAATATCCGATTTTGGATCCGCATTCGAACCATCCGTTTTGTATTCGTATTCGAAAATATTCGAATCCGTATTCGTATTCGAATTAAAATATGGTAAAATGTGATATCCGGATTCGATTCCATGCGTATCCGATCCGTTTCCATCCTTAGCCGTCGCAATGGGAGTGAGGGAGAAAGAGTATTTGTTTTGGTGGATTCTGATTTGAAGCTGGGCAAAGGTAAAGGAAAGCTGATGCAGTAAAAATCGCTTCGGTAAAAATCCGATTCAAACGATCTCATCCATCCATTTGAAGATCGGACGGCCAGAACTATTTGGAGCGACGTGGCCGGTGGTCCTCTTGGAGGAGCTGACGCTCCTTTTCTGTCGAGCACGCGCGAACCCGCTGTAGGGGGCAGTGCTGGGGGAGAGCGAAGGGGTGGAGGCGGCGGTGGCCACCAGTGGCGACCGGCGCGCCGTGCGCGGTGTGGGGAGCCGCGGCCGTCGGCCGTCGCAATGGGAGCGAGGGAGAAAGAGTATTTGTTTTGGTGGATTCTGATTTGAAGCTGGGCAAAGGTAAAGGAAAGTTGATGACAATCTGGAGAAGGTCGTGAGATGCAGTAAAATTCGCTTCGGTAAAAATCCGATTCAAACGATCTTTTCCATCCATTTGAAGATTGGACGGCTCGAACTATTTGGAGCGAGGTGGCCGGTGGTCCTCTTGGAGGAGCTGACACTCCTTTTATTGTAGTAATTTGATTGCACTAGCAGTACCTCACATGAAGAAGTCGACAATAGTTCATTCATCAACTGGAGGAACCTAGAGTTTGTTATGGTTTTCATGAGATGCTATCAATAGCTGCATCCTGCAGTTCATCCTGTTTCTAAAATTATTGAGATATACCTATGATTGCATCAACAGTTTGAAATTTTTTCATACACGTGGGTGTCGCAAGTGCATGGCCACTAGTACTGGCAAAATACACAAGAGTTGCACTTGTAATTTTGTCCCAAGACTGATATAAGTCAAGAAGGTTTGCTAGTTACTACTTTAGGGTTTAGGAAGATGTGGAGGAAAGGAAAGACAAGGCTAGGTCTGGTTCAGCACCTGCTAAGATGGGTCGCCAGGCTGTTCTTTCGCCTATGACTGACAATATTTCTACTGTGGTCACTAGAAAGGTTAGGCCTACAGTGGTGCTTCAACCATCTGGTGATGGCAACAACGGTGCCTGGATGACGGTTCCAATTGGGCCGGCGGCAGGTCAGCCCAAGATTTCAGCACAAGGTACTCATCCAGTTGCAATGATGACTGATGGCCCCAAAACTCCGGTTAAATCTATGACTCAGCATGTAATAACACCTTCCAGAGCTAGCAAAAGAAATGCTTCGGTGGGGGGCCAGGATTCACTGCAGCGAGCTGCTAAGTTGAAGGCCAAAAAGAACTTGGAGGAATCAGCTACACAAGGTAATTCTTCCTCAATTAACTCGTTTTCAGGTTTAGATAATTCAGTAATTAATGCTAAGCTCAATTTGCTGGGGGTCTGTTTAGATGTGTCTAATTTCTCGTGTTCTGAGAAGTTAGATTACCTTAAATCTGTAGAAAAGGATAGGCTTAGTAGTGCTAAGAGGTCAGAGGTAGGGAATTTTTGGGAAGCTGGTTCGTCGTTAGATGACTCTGAGGAACTTTGGGGGATGATATTGATATCTTGGCTTTGAACCATATTTGTGGTGAGATGGCTGAGGGGCCATCTGATGGCGACTGCGGGGATTCGGAGGATATCCGCGCAGACAATCAGTGGGGAAAAATAGGAAAAGAAAGAAGAAAGTAAGGAAAAATAAATCTACCACGGTTTAAATGAAAGGTGATTTTTGCAATAGTAATGGATTAGGTGATCGGAAGAAATTTAAATTTCTTTCGGACTTGACACTTGAAAAGAACTTAAGATTTTATTGGCCTGTCTAAAACGGGTAGGGAAGAGTGTGCTCATGGGTTTCTCAAAAAATTGTGCAGAGGGAAGGATTTCCTTTGGCATGTCAAACCTCCGAGGGGAAGGTCCGGAGGTATGCTATTAGGGATTAATCTTCTCACGTTTGTGTTGGCACAAAAAGTGGTCTTCCAAGCTCAACATACTAGCGAAGCCAGAAGTGATTCCTAAAGCGCTGGAGCCTTGCAGATCTAGCCAGCTTCGAACCCGGTCTGAGAGTGTCGATGACTTCTAAGCGTGCCAGTCAATTTGACCTGTAATTGACAAGGAAAAAGATAATAATTAGTAACACAAGATGGAATTAGCTAGTGTGTCATGACAGTTCCGAATATCTGGCCTCATAGGCCCTGTTTCCAGGCTATCGACTAAAGAGTCGATATCCGATTTGCATGAGTCGATTTTATAGAATAGACATTACATTGTCACATAATCGATTCGCATACGTAAATAAAGGTGACAAATCTCATTAAACAGTTTTCTTACACATTAGGAAGTTTAACAGATCGAGCTTATTCATTGTGAGATGTCTGAGTGGAAAAGTAGAGGATTCAGCCGATTTCGTGAATACAGGCAACATACAAACTTATAAGATAAATAATTGTTTGACTGTTAAGCTGATATATTTAATTCATTGTTTACAAGATTGGGGATCAAGACAGCCGTAATGTAAACCGTAACTTAAATCTATTAGTTATCGGATTTAAACAATATTCATCTTATTACTTGAGTGCAACCTGCATACAATCGAGATCTAAACCGATCGGCTAGTGATAAACAAATCTACTTACTTCAGCATGTTATTCAATAATCACTTGATCATGAAGCAAGATAGAAACATAAGATTTAAGCCGATAGGGAATAGATCAAGATTGGGCAAAAGTGATGATGCTTGAAATAAAATAAACAATAAATAATCATCAAGCAAAATCGGTAACTTAATGAATCTAACTAAGATGCAAAATTAGTTAGAGCCGATAACTAATTCATGCCCATCAATTAGCTTAATCTAAGCCCTTGTCCACCGGATGACGCAAAACATAGATTAGTCAAGAAAATAAACATGAATCGATAACTAACCCTTATTTGATCTAAACCCACGTCCATCGGATAACGCTAAACTCATACCAAATAAGAATCAACCCCGACCTACTATGTTCTCATGTCCACCGGATGACATTAAAGAAACAAAACTTAGCAAGGCATGACGATACTTACAAGTAAGTCTGCGTCCACCGGATGACACCCAGCCTGTTCGAAGAACTCGCCGAAATCTACGTTACTCCTACTCCTAAGGATTTGGCCTGGGCCGAAAGTGTGTTGTATATTAATTGTCATGATCTTGTACAAAGCGTGGGCTCGGTATTTATAACCGGTAGCCAAAAAAGAGTCCTAGTCGAATTACAATTCGTAACAAATATGGAAACTAACAAATTCTTCTATTTTAAAGATAACTTGGAGTCCAATCTTTCTTTTTCTGAATGGACTCTGAACGTGATCGCTTTTCGGCGTCAAAGATTCGCGCTGACGTCATCTATCCATCGACTCTGTCTTTGACTGCGCCTTCCTTCCTTCTGCTCAACATCCGATCTGGGACCCGATCGGCTATCTCAGTCTTCGTCTAATCGACTCTTTCTCTGAAATCAGCTATCTGCTTCCGGTCCAAATTTTGGTGTAAACACATGCCCCCAATTTTGGGATAAACTGGTTTTATTCCAAAATTAGCACCAAGTCTCGATTGACCTTCACTGAGCCTCAAATCAAACCCAAATGCATTCTCCCGCTCGGCACTTCGCACCAAATCGAAACCCTAACCGAGAAAACCACTGCTGCATCTGTCCCCGGCTTTGATCTGCCGTCTCCAAAACTCGAGCCATGGCGACCTCTTCTGAAATCCCCGAGGTATGAATCACATCTCTCTAATCTGCTTCCATTCTCTTTCCAAATCCTTACCCAATTGGTCACATATTTTTTGGAATCTGAAGAACGAGATTTTGATTCCGCTGAACGACCTCTCCACTGCTTTCTACTTGGGTCCAATGGGCGATTCGGATCCTGCGGAGTTTATCAGCAAAGAGACCAACCAGATCCCTTTCAGAGCTTCTCTGGTAGATGCGTCTTCATGGTCCAAGAATTCCTTCCGGAACTGGCCTAACATGCCCTCTGGGTGGAGAGACTGGTTTCGCAGAGTCTCAAATAAGAAGCGGGCAGACTAGGAACTGTGTGGTCTGAGCCAGTGCCTCGATCTCTCCCTCTGTCAGATGAAGAAGAATGAGCCCCCTTCTGATAGCCGCAAGCTACTTCTGGTCAAACTCCCTGAATGCCTTCATATTCAGCCACGGGCCGATGACCATCACTCTGGTGACATCCATATTCTTACCGGTCTTCAAATTACTAGGACTTGCATGCTCTGGGATCTTCTCTCTACAGGCGAGGAACAACTCCCCAAACTTGGCAAATACAAAGGTTGGACCGGCTACATCAAGATGCTTCATCTGACAACCTCAAGCATTAGTGAAAAAGAATATATATAGCCTTTTTGATCTTGTGGCTGGAAAGATTCATCTTTTGCGGTGCTTCCCTTGGACCAGCCTATCCTTTCAAAGCCCTTGCAGAGCAATTAGCTCATGGAGGTTCAATTCCTTAGAGAAACTTCTGCTAGGGGCTGCATACAGGTTAATGAATCGAGTTGTTGGTTACCTGTGGAAAGGTGAAGAAGTACAATGCACAACAGGCCCTTGGTGGCTGATTCAGTTATTGCTTAATCTTTATCTGCACAAAATGCTCCGGCCAGACCTCAGCAACCTCAGCTATCCCTCCATCCAGTATGCAGAGAATGAAGATAAAATCACTAGAGGGTGCCAGAGCTTTGTTGAAGCTGCTTTATCTATAATCATCAATGCCAACCGAGGCCAACTGTTTGAAGCATTCTACAGAGGCCTGGGAACAAGTATCCTGGTTTGGTTCCCTTATGAAGATGATGAAGAATTTCCTATGCCATTCAACCTCAAGTTCAGCACAGGGTGTTCTGACGATAGGGCCACTGAGATTTTCAATGTCATTATCAAGCCTTGCATACTGCCAGTTGATTTTAAACATCTTTGTGCTGCCAGCTGCAATGAACCCAGTTGGCCTTCCTACGAATTTTATCATCCAAATAGTGCAGCAAGGCAATTAGGATTTGGCCAACTGCCCCCCAAGCTTCTATTTTCAAACCTTCTGAAACCCAGGGATGAAATCACTGCAGGGCTAGAGGTTGACAGAGTTTTCAAACTGGGAACAGATCTGCCACAATACATAGTGAACCTGTTAACACCAAATTTTGGGCTAGGAGCCGATAGCCGATACCAGAGGAAGATAGCCGATCTCGGAAGCAGATTTCGTCCAGCGGAAGGAAGGAAAATAACCGATTGCACGGTGAATCGGTTATCGGGCCAAGGTGACAGGAGGCGCGCAGCGTCGGTATTGATGACGTCATCCAGAGTCCGCGCCGCCAGGGTGCGATCATGATCAGAGTCCGTTATGGGAAGGAAAGGTGGGACTCCAAGTTACCTTAGATATAGGATAGTTTGTTAGTTTCCTTATCTATTGATGAGTTGTAATTCGACTAGGACTCTATCTACGCTCAGGGTATAAATATAAGCCCTCAGCCATTAAACAGAACATTAACAACATCAATACAACACAACTTTCGGCTCCGGCCAACAAACCCTAGAGTCAGTCGAGTCCAGCGAGTTACTTCATCTAGGCTGGGTGTCATCCGGTGGACGCAGGCTTACTTGTAAGTATCGTCAACCCCCTGTTAAACTATGTCTTTTTAGCGTCATCCGGTGGATGTGGAAGCATGGCGGACCAGGGTCCTTGCTAAGCTCTGTTTCTTTGGCGTCATCCGGTGGACGTGGGAAGCACAGTGAGTCAAGGATGATTCATGCTGGTTTACCCAATCAATCTGTGTTAACCGTCATCCGGTGGACGAGATGCAGATTAGGACGGTTTTCACGCGCGGATTAGTTATCGATTCGTGTTTGTTTGCTTGATTAATCTATTAGCTAATGTCATCCGGTAGACAGGCTATAGATTGAGACAGTTTGCACGCATGGATTAGTTATCGGCTCTAGCTAAATATGGCAATTTAGTTAGATTCATTAAGTTATCAAGATGTTATTTGTTGTTTGTTGTTTATTTATCAATATAACATCTCTCTGCCCAATCAAGATTGATAGATTTGGCTTTAGATTTATTTGAATCTGATCGTCGTTTATGCTTTCTTATGCTTATTTTACCATGATGATCGGTTCCATGCTTACATCGGCTAATTCCCTATCAATCTTGTTCGTTACATGTCGTGCGTTCGGTTCTAGTTGAGACATAAGTGGTTCTGAGGTTATCGTAAGTCTTATTTTTGTGTCCTTGTTTAAGTTAAACTGAGCGTCATCCGGTGGAACAGGTTTAACCTAGACAAGTTTTCACTATATTAGACTTGCTTTAATTTGAAGTCTGTTTATGACTACGTTAGCATTCGTTCGTGCTTCATGGACCCTGCATTGGCTAAAGAGCCGATTCAGTTATACTTTCACGAATAGATCGTGTATATAGACTTATTTGGATATCAAACGATCTAGCTTTGTTTGCTGGGTTTGTTGAAGCCCGCTGGCCGTTAGACCAGGTGAACGCAAACTTGGTGAACTTAGCGAAGAGGATTTACTAAAACCGCCGGCCTTCTAGACCAGTTTTAGCCGATCTCTGTTTGTTTGATGTACAAATCAGATTTGTATACATGATCTATTTTCTTTTATACACATTAACTGAATTAGATTGGCTAGTACATTATTATCTTCATATGAGTATCCTGATAGCCGTTTTGCTTCATTATTATACTATCGGTTCATAACATGACGGAATCGGCTTTCTAGTCGATCTCCGATTATACTGGCTCTTTGAGCCGTACAGTTGGAACTATCTGGACTCACCAGTTAGTTCCACCTTAGGTTACTAATTATATCTGTTTTCTTGTCAATTGCAGGTCAAATTGACTGGCACGCTTGGGTGTTACCGGCACTCTCAAACCGGGTTCAAAGCTAGCTGGAATCTGCGAGAGCTCTACTGCCTTTAAGGGTCGTTTCCGGCTTCGCTGGTGTGTTGGGCTTAGGGAACCACTTTTTGCGCCAACACACTTTTTGGCACACTCGGTGGGACAATTCACTGAATACCATGGCAAAAGGGAAGACCGCAGCAGACGGCTCCTCCAAGGATGACGGTGTCCTCAGGGTCAGGATCGAAGATCTCAACGAGGAGAACGCGACAGTGTTGAACAAGATCGTTGAAGAATTCGCTGATGCCTGCCTGCTTTCATCCAGTAAGCAGCGTGATGGCTCCATAGTGAAGAAGAATGCATTCCCAAGGTGGATCATGGATGGCCATTCTGATAAATCTAAAGAGGAGTGCAAGGCCGACCTCAAACCGATGCTGGAAAAAGCGACCTGGGAGGCCGCCTATTCAGCAGTCGGCCACCACCACAAATCCTTCCTGCAGACATTCTATAACATCATGAAAACCGTCCTCAAGCGGCAGGATTGGGAGTCTTTGGGCCCAGTTTACTTCAACATACCCGCGGAAGACGCGGATCCAAAAGCAGCGGCAGGGACCTCCAATTCCTCACCGCAACAGCCGAGCCAGCCGAAAGCGCCAGTACAAGGTGCCACGGCGACCGGTTCGGCTCAAAAAATAGCAGCTCCTCACAGATTATACAAAGATCATACTCCAGAGGAGCTCGCCGCTTTCATGCAGGCCACTAGGCAGACGGTGAACTCGATGAACTCACCAGTGGTGAACCCGGTGGCTAGAAATACGCCGGCGGCAGACAAGGCCAACCCTACTCCTGGGTACCACGAGGGGATTACATATCAAGACCTTCAGGCAGCGCCGCATCCGGGGTACGCCCAGACGCCCAACAATCAGCTGCTGGAGCAGATGAGTTCCATGCTCCGTAATACGTTCGGTTTGCAGCCGAAGACCGGGACTGGAATCAAGTACAGACATCCTTACCCCGAGTGGTACGACCGAGTGACGTTGCCGCCCAGGTATCGCTTGCCCGACTTCTCCAAGTTCAGTGGGCAGGACGACATCACCACCATGGAACACATCAGCCGCTACCTGACCCAACTCGGCGAAGCTTCATATGAGGTAGCTCATAGGGTCCGGCTCTTTCCGCTATCACTGACAGGGCCGGCGTTAAGCTGGTTCGCGTCCATGGAGCCTGGCTCGATTCAAGGTTGGGAAGATCTGGAGACCAAGTTCCATAATTACTTCTTCTCTGGCACCTGGGAGAAAGACATCACAGATCTCACCAACATGCGCCAAAAGCCAAATGAACTTGGATCGGCTTTCATCAGGCGATTCAGGGAAACCAGGAACATGTGTTACTCTTTGAACTTGAACGACAAGCAGCTCGCCAAGATAGTGGTCAGTGGGCTGCTCCCACACGTCCAAGAAAAGCTGGTGGGCACCAACTTCAACAGCATCAGCGAGGTGATGCAGAGGGTGGCCGCATTAGAACAGCAGGCCCAGAGCTTCAAGAAGGAATCGAAATACAACCAGTCGGCTTACGTCTGTAATTCCAACTCAGAGGATGGGGAGAATGAAGAAGTGGCTGCTGTTGAGCTCAAATGGGGTACAAATCCCATGGCCGTGCCGAAAGGTTAGAGCACGGAGGATCAATACGACTTTGACACGCGCAAGTTGGACAAGCTCTTCGACCTGTTAGTCAGCGTGGGCCACATCACCTTCCCAGCTGATTACGTCAAGCTGTCTCCTGAAGATTTGCAGGGAAAACCGTTATGCCAGTACCACGGCCTCACCTCACACTCCACAAACAACTGCCGCAATTTCAAAGCAGCAATCCAGAATGCCATTAGGCGCGGCCTGTTGAAATTTGAGGCCCCTCCCAAGGAGAAGATGAAGATCGTCAAATTCCCATTCCCGAAGGGGCAGAATATGGTCCAGATCACAAACCCCCCGACCAAAGTAAAGGTGTTGACCTCCGAACGGGCCAAGAAGAACTCCTCGGTTGATACCGATGCGCAGATCACAGCTGAGGAGGTGGCGCTAATCAAAGAAAGGAGGGAGCAGAACCAGAAGCAGCCGGAGAAGGGAGAGTCCAGCGGCACCAAGAGCAGGAGGCCCACGCACCAGCATCTCCTGAATAAGTGGCGACGACAGAAAGAGAAGGACCATCAGAGGCAGCTGCAGCGCAAAGAGGAGGAATACCGCAGGTGGCTCCGTGAAGAAGAAGAGGCGCGCTATCACGAAGAAATGGCTCGCCACCGGGAAGGTGAGGAGGATCACTGGCATTGCCCGTTCTTCCGACACTGCTGGAACGAAGGCTTGAGACTAACAACGCTGCGCAACTGTCCGGAGTGCAGCGATCAATACCGAGAGTACAGGCAGTCCCAGGTCAACCGCCGGTCCGTGCACCAGAGGCTAGGGAGCCCCTGTAACCCGCGGGATCGGCGTGAAAAAAGGGACCTGCGCGATCAGCTTGATGAGGCGGTGGTTGAACGCCGACAGCCGTTTTGGTAGGAGAACCAGTGGTGCCCGGGAGATCTAACTAGAAGCCAAAGGCGCCGGGTGCAGCGGCTCAGGAACAGGGAGCTCCAGGCTGAGGGGCGTGCTAAGCAGGTGTGGCGCGAAAAGCCTTCACAAAGTAATGGGAAAGCTGTAGCCGACGCACAGATGGTGTTTGTGCTACCTGCAGAGTTCAGAGCCAGGAAGTACGATACGATTCCGACTCAGACGATTCGGGATCAGAAGAAGGAGTGGCCAAGTTAGTGCTCGCACAGCAAGCTACTTTTGACAAGCCGGCCAAGAATCGACATCTGAAAGCCCTCTACCTCAAAGGTTATGTTGACGGCATGCCCATGATGAAGATGCTGGTGGACGGCGGCGCCACGGTCAATTTCATGCCCTACACCACATTCCGCAAACTAGGCAAGGGTCCCGATGATCTGATAGAAACCGATCTGATGCTCAAGGATTTCGGGGGCAATTCTTCCAACACTCGGGGGGCAATCAACGTTGAGCTGACAGTGGGGAAGAAGACACTGCTTACCACCTTTTTCATGATCGACAGTAAGGGCGCCTACAGCTTGTTGCTCGGACGCGACTGGATTCATGCCAACTGCTGCATGCCATCCACCATGCATCAGTGCCTCATTCAGTGGCATGGCGATGAGGTCGAAGTGGTCCTGGCCGACGACTCGGTCAGCGTGGCGACGACGGATGCCACATACTGGGAAGCTGGGGATCATGATTGTTTCTCCGGCAAGGTTTGGGAAGGAGGCTCCATCAAGGTCAGCGATGAGAGTCAACAGCCGATCAGGGCAATCAGCTCTGAGTCTTTTTATTAAATGGAGAACCCGATCGACGGCACGTAGGGTAAGTTAGGGAAAGGATTCACGTCGGCCGACAAGCTCGAAGAAGTAGATGTTGGACCCGGCGACAGGCCAAGGCCGACGTTTATTGCCGCCAACCTAGACTCGGATTTCAGGCAGAAGCTGATTCAACTGCTGAAGGAGTACAAAGATTGCTTTGCTTGGGAATATTATGAGATGCCTGGATTGGACAAATCTATTGTTGAGCATAGGCTACCTATCAAGCCGGGGTTTCGTCCGCACAAGTAGCCTCCACGTCGGTTTAGAGAGGACGCTCTGCCCGACATTAAGGCCAAAATCACGAGGTTGTTAGAAGGCAAGTTCATTCGAGTTTGCCAATATGCCGAGTGGATATCGAACATCGTCCCTGTGTACAAGAAAAATGGTAAATTGCGAGTCTGCATTGACTTCAGGGATTTAGATAGAGCTACACCGATGGATGGCTACCCTATGCCAATAGCCAATATGTTGGTAGACTCGGCTGCTGGGCACCAGGTTATTAGCTTCATGGATGGCAATGCTGGTTATAATCAAATTTTTATGGCTGATGAAGACATCCCGAAGACTGCCTTCAGGTGCCCTGGTGCACTTGGTTTGTTTGAATGGGTGGTCATGACGTTTGGTTTAAAGAATGCCGGTGCAACTTATCAGAGAGCTATGAATTACATATTTCACAAGTTGATCGGCAAAATCGTTGAAATCTATATAGATGGCGTGGTGGTGAAATCCAAGAGCTATAAAGATCACCTGGCCGATCTGAGGGCCACTCTAGAGTGCACTAGGAGACATGGTTTGAAGATGAATCCTAACAAGTGTGCGTTCGGCGTGTCGGCTGTCGAATTTTTGGGATTCATGGTCCACCGCAAGGGGATAGAGATCGGCAGCAAGAGCAAGAAGGCGATCGATGAACTTGTACCTCCAACCAATAAGAAGGAATTGCAATCTTTGCTCGGTAAGATTAACTTTATCAGAAGATTCATCGCCAACTTATCAGAGAAGGTGCTGCCGTTCTCGCCATTGTTGAAGCTCAAGAACGATCAAGAGTTCAAATGGGGTGACGTGCAACAGAAGGCTTTTGACGAAATCAGAGAATACATGAAAACTCCACCTGTCTTAGTACCGCCACGGATAGGGAAGC
This sequence comes from Eremochloa ophiuroides, assembly GCA_038502445.1. Classification (NCBI taxonomy): domain Eukaryota; kingdom Viridiplantae; phylum Streptophyta; class Magnoliopsida; order Poales; family Poaceae; genus Eremochloa; species Eremochloa ophiuroides. The sequence goes on from JAHLJS010000009.1 coordinate 39,773,175, forward strand.
CTTTTAAGTTGTACGTGATGGCCGAAAGCCATACTATTGGATCGGCCCTTTTTCAAGAGTTTGAAGGGAAAGAGAGAGCAGTTTTCTACCTGAGCAGGCGGCTCCTTGACCCTGAGACAAGATATACACCGACCGAGAAGTTGTGCTTGTGCTTATTCTATTCATGCACCAAGTTAAGGCACTACCTGCTTGCCTCGGAGTGTGTGGTGGTGTCCAAGGAGGATGTCATCAAGCACATGCTTTCTATGCCTATTTTAAATGGTCGGATCGGCAAATGGATCTTGGCGCTCTCAGAGTTTGACTTGAGGTTCGAATCGGCTAAGGCAGTCAAAGGCCAGGCGATAGCCGATTTCATCACACAGCATCACGGAGGATCGGCTAATGTAGCGGATATAGCGCCATGGACTATGTTCTTTGACGGCTCCTCGTGCAAGCAAGGTGGTGGCGCCGGAGTAGTGCTCATCTCGCCATGGGGTGTGCGCTTTGAGTATGCTTTCCAGATCGGGCCGATTTTCACAAACAATCAGGCTGAATATGAAGCCGCGTGGAAAGGTTTTCAGCTTCTGCATGAAGCAAAAGCCGATGCAGTTGAAGTATTTGGTGATTCACAACTAGTCATCAACCAATTGCTCAGCCTGTATGAGTGTAAAGACGAGATACTCAGAGGCTACTATGATCAGTGCCAGGCTCTCATCAAGAAGTTCATGACGGTATCTCTCTGTCACATCCCCAGGGCCCAGAACCAGGAAGCTAATCGGCTGGCGCAGAACGCGTCGCGTTATCGGCCGATGCATGAGATTTGTAACAGTGAGCAATCAGCTGATGACTGGAGGGACGAGATAGCAGGTTACCTGGCAAATCCTTCACAACGAGTCAACAGAAAACTAAGGTACAAAGCCACCAAGTATGTTTTGCTGGATGGTCAGTTGTATTACAAGACTGTTGAAGGAGTGCTGCTCAAATGCCTGAGGACAGAGGAATCAGTGAAGCTGATGAGCAAGGTACATGATGGAGTCTGCGGTGCACATCAATCGGCTATTATATGGATGACTCCATTTTTGTCCTGAAGGCAATCCCCCGCTTAGAATCGGCTGTCAGAGCCAGATCTCGAATAGATCGGCTATTAACCTTCAACGGGATGCTGGGATAATGTTTCTTCAGATATTTCCCATTGATTGCCTGCGCAAACCTGTTTCCTTCTAATTCTTCAAGAATATAGGCGTTGCCGGGCGCGCACTCTACGACTCGATACGGGCCTTTCCAATTTGGCGACCATTTGCCGAATCGGCTATCCTTTGTCCCAATAGGTAGAACTGCTTTCCAGACCAACTCTGATTCGACGAAACTTTTGCCCCTCACCTTAGTATTGTAATACTTGGCCACCCGCATCTTGTTTGCTTCACTGTATTCCAAAACTTTAAGCTGATGACAGTGTAAATCTTCAAGACTGTCCATCATTATATCCTTATACTCACCGACTGTAAGCTTGTTCTGCAGCGTAACTCGCCGTGTCTCTAACTGAATCTCCCACGGCATAATAAGATGACCTTGATCAGAATCTTATTCGAGGCTTCTGCCTGACCATTAGCTTGGGCATAATCAGGTGAAGAATTGTAAATTTTTATGCCCATGTCATCGGCAAAACTCAGAAACTCCTCCGAAGTGAACATTGTTCCTTGATCGGTTGCGATAGTTTGTGGGATACCAAACCTGTAAATAATGTGCTCCTTCACAAACTCGATTATATCTCCGGACGTAGCATTCTTCAAACGAACAACTTCTACCCACTTGGTAAAATAATGCGACCAATATAATCTTGTGGCCTTTGCTCGACGGTGAATAGATTTGGCCGATCAAGTCGATACCCCATCCCCTGAACGGCCATGGCTTGATAATAGGATTCATGACGGAGACAGGAGACTTTTGCACATTCCCAAACCTTTGACACTCTTGGCAACCCTTATAATACTTAAAGCAATCCTCAAGCATGGTTGGCCAATAGTAACCAGTCCTCCTAATGACCCACTTCATCTTGTGAGCTGACTGATGAGCACCACAAACCCCTTCATGAATTTCATTCATCAGCTTCACCGATTCTTCTGGCCCGAGGCACTTCGGTAACACCCCTTCGACGGTTTTTATAATACAACTGACCATCCAGCAACACATACTTGATAGCCTTGTACCTAAATTTTCTACTAACTCTTCGAGAAGGGTCTACGAGATAATCGGCTATTTCAGTTCGCCAGTCATTAGCTGATTGTTCGGTGTTGAAGACTTCCTGAACCAGCTTGTAACCCGACGCACTCTGGGCTAGCCGATTAGCCTCCTGGTTTTGAGCCCTAAGAATGTGATTGAGTGAGACGACCAAAAATCACCTGATCAAGGTGTTTACACCAAAATTTGGACTGAGAGCAGATAGCCAATTCTAGAGAAAGAATCGACCGCGACGAAGACTGAGATAGCCGATCGGGTTCCAGATTGGGTGTTGAGCTAAGGAAAGAAGGACGCGGAATTGGTTGATGACGTCTGCACATATCTTTGGCGCCGGGAAGCAATCACGTTCAGAGTCCATTCAGGAAAGAAAAGATTGGACTCTAAGTTATCTTTAATGTAGGGAAGTTTGTTAGTTTCCATATTTGTTACGAGTTGTAATTCGATTAGTACTCTTGTCATCCTAGGGTATAAATATAAACTCCGGCTATTGTAATTGGACATCAATAATCAATACAACACACTTTGGGCTCCGGCCAAACCCTTAGGAGTAGGAGTAGCGTAGATCTCGGTGAGTTCTTCGAACTGGCTGGGTGTCATCCGGTGGACGTAGGCTTGCTTGTAAGTACCGTCATGCCTCGCTAAGCTTTGTTTCTTTAATGTCATCCGGTGGACATGAGAGCATTGTAGATCGGGGTTGATTCTTGTTTTATATGAGTTTAGCGTCATCCGGTGGACGTGGGCTTAGATCAAATAAGGGTTAGTTATCGATTCATGTTTATCTTCTTGTTTAATCTATGTTTAGCGTCATCCGGTGGACGAGAGCTTAGATTGAGCTTGTTGACGGGCATGAGTTAGTTATCGGCTCTGACTAATTTGGCATGTTAGTTAGATTCATTAAGTTACTGATTTTGCTTGATGATTATTTATTGTTTATTTTATTTCAAGCACTATCACTCTTGCCCAATCTTGATCTATTCTTTATCGGCTTAAATCTTACGTTTCTATCTTATTTCATGATCAAATGCTTATTGAGCATATATTGAGGTAAGTAGATTTGTTTATCATTAGCCGATCGGGTTAGATCTTGATTGTATACAGGTTGCACTCAAGTAATAAGGCGAATATTGCTTGGATCCGATAACTAGCAGATTTAAGTCATAGTTTACATTATGGCTTTCTCGATCCGATCGATCCCCAATGTTATAAACGGTGGATTAATTATGTCAGTTTGAAGATCCAAATAGTATTTATCTTATAGGCTTGTATGTTGCCTGTATTTGCTGAATCAGCTAAATAGCCGATTTATTTATATTTTCACTTGAACACTTCACATTGAACAAGTTTGATCTGTTAAAGCCTATTATTGCATAGAAAATTGTTTAATGAGATTTGTCATCTTTATTTACACACATGAATTGATTACTAAGATAATGTCATGCTTATTCTATGAAAATTGACTCGTGTAAATCGGATATCGACTCTTTAGTCGATAGCCTGGAAATAAGGCCAGTGAGGTCGGATATTCAGAACTGCCTGGACACACCAGCTAGTTCCATCTTGTGTTACTGATTATCGTCTTTCACTTTGTCAATTGCAGGTCAAATTAACTGGCACGCTTGGAAATCACCGGCACTCTCAGACTGAGTTTCGAAGCCAGCTAGTTCTGTGAAGCTTCAGCGCTTTGGGGATCGTTTCCTGCTTCGCTAGTGTGTTGAGCGCAGAAGACCACTTTTTGTGTCAACACACTTTTTGGCACGTCTGGTGGGACACTGCATCATGACTAAGGACAAGAATGCGGCAGGTGTTGCGCCTAGGGATGACGGCGTCATCAGAGTCAAGCGTGAAGAGCTCGATCCTGAAGATGCCATGATTCTGGACAAGATCATAGAGCAATATGCCGATGCCTACTTGCTGCCGTTCGGCAAAACCCGTGATAGTCATGTGGTGAAGAAGGTCCCCTACCCAAGATGGGTTTTAGATGGTCATTGTTGACACCAGAAGTGGCAAACGGATATACTGCAAGCGTATGGTAGTCAATGTAGCCTTCACCGGGAGTATTCCAGGTATCGTATTTTCCACGGGGAACATGAAGTGTTCTAACTAGGTTCAAGACCGTCCAGTGATGAGACAAAGGATCTATGATAACTGGGTAGAGAGGTTCTTTTGTAGCAAAGATATCTAGTCTTGGTGTTCTAAGTATAAAGAGGTCTACACCTCCTCCCTTTACAAGAGGCGATAGGCGAAACAGGTGGAGATATAACTCCTCCCGAGGCGGCTATGCTATTGTATTGATGCCCTGCCGTTTTAATAACTTGTCTTACACACGTGGTGGGATACTAAGACGAGACAAGGCTGTCACCACTTGCTGGCACCCACAAACAACCTGTGCGACAAGCGGCCCACCCTGATAAGATATAGCCTAGACACCACGTCTACACTATACTTACTACTCTAACCCTTGCAAGAGACTATAGCACTTCACTAAGTAAAGCAATGTGTAAGTAAAGCAAGTATATACTTAAAATACTAGAACCAGAATATCAAATACTTAGAAGGACTCGGATGTAAAACTTACTTGAAGATTCGCATCTGCTGAGGTACACCTTGGAGAAGACTCTCGACAGATCCGGGGCTTTCTCCTGAAGACTTCCCTCACTCTCTCCCCACTAGCACAGCACTATAGCGGAGCTAAAGCTACTACATAGTAGTTTCTCCTATGAATCATGCTCTAAAGTGAAGGCCTATGGGGTATTTATAGGGGGAGGTGGAGTAGAGGCTACTCCACTGCCCCGTCATCAATCCGCGTGACCTCCATCATGCACCGTTGGATCAAACCATCCATGAAACCGCCTCAGATGAACGACAGTGGTAAAACCATCACGTGGCAAGCATGCAGGAAGTCGGTGAAGTAAGGCGGTAGCCTGGGCCCACTAGAGGTGGGTCGGCCGACCCACCTTTGGCAAGGTAGGCCCACCACCGTGGTCCCCACTGGTCATAAAGTGTGGCTATGTACTGGTTTTGCCTTGGTCTTGTCGGTTCATGCCTTGATCCATGTGCTTTGATCTTCCACCGTTGATTGGAAACACAAGTTTGATCCAAAGGTGGAATTGAGCTGGATGGAGAGTAACATGGATCGTGCCATGTCAGCAGAGCCCTGGTGGGTCCCACATGTGGGTTGGCCGACCTGCATGTGGGCCCTCCAGGTGCTCCACTCTCTTCTATGTGCTTCCTTGAGTCATATGTTGAAGTATGACAGCTTGGTGCCCAATTGGGTGGGTCGGCCGACCCACTCATTGTGCCCATATTTTGCACATTGTCTCCAGAAGATATGATATTAATGATTGTGAAGTTGGCTTGTCATTTGGCCATACTTGGTTGGTTGCCCAACCTTCATATACTTGGTTGGTTGCCCAACCTTCATATAGAGCTCGGCCGCGGCGGCGGCTCTGTTTCGGCGCCCCGGGAAGGAAGCAGGGGAGGAGGAGAGGGGAGGTTGACGCGTGGGGCCAGCTTGCAGCCGCAGAGAGGAGAGGGGCACTGCGCTGCTGTGGCTGGCTTGCTGGCTAGCTAGGCCTCGGCCCAAGACAGAGGGAAAGTGGGCAGCAGGCCGAGGGGGGAGAGAGATGGGCCCTCGGGCCAGACCAGAGAGGGAGGGGTTTTGCTATTTCCCTTTTCCATTTTTTCCTATTTCTCTTCTATTTCCAAATTAGATTTTCAAAAGGATCTTAAATGTAGGTTTTGAATGTTTGAAAAAAGTGCAAATAATCTCCAAACCATACAAAGAAGAAATGCTTCAGCCTGAATGCAACATACATGTGTGAACCCTAGGTTTGCTTTTATATTTTCTAGAAAATATTATTTTCCTACATTGGATAATCAATAATAACATAATTCAATTGATTTCCCCTATTTCAAATTGATGTAATTTTTCGGGAGTTACAATTCTACCCCCCCTAAAATTAATCTCGTCCTCGAGATTTAGAAGATGGTGATCAAAGAGATGTGAATACTCTGACTATAGATCTTATTTACTTGACCAAGTAGCCTCATCCACTTAGCGCCACTCTGCTATTTCTTGCATACCTTCATAACTCTAATCCAAGCAACTTGCTCACTATTTCCAATATATTCCTTTAATCAGATGTTGTACCTATCATTGTGACCTCTCAGATGATATTTCTTTAACTTCCATCATTTCACCTGACTTAGTCCTCACAAGCACAACTTTGCTCGCGCATTGGATCATCGCATGATGTGCCGTTAGCCAATCTATTCCCAATATAACATCAATGCTTGAGGAATTCAGGATCAAAAGGTTTGCTCGAAAGTCTACTCCACTTAATTTAAGTTTGACCTTGGGGCAACGCAACATTGCTTTCCTTTCTCCTCCAGGTGACTTAACTAGCACAACCTTCTTCGCAGATTGCTTAGTCAAAGCATTTCTCTTCTCAAAATCGGCAGAGATAAAGGAATGTGAAGCTCCAAAATCAAACAAAACTGACGCAGGGTTGGAGTCGACTAAGAATGTGCCAATCACGACATCTGAGGCTTTTTGTGCGGTTCCTATAGTCACATGGTTGACTTTACCCAGTACATAGTTCTTTTGCTCCTTGTTTCTATGATGAGGTTCTTGCATGTGTTTCAGTGGACCCTTAACCACGTAGTGACCAAGTTCACCACTAGTGTAACATTCTTCACCTGTTGAGGGAGTGTTGGACACACCATCTTGCATAAGCATTTCATTTGGTTGTTCTTGGAGTAGTGTCTGATCCACAACCTGATGCTCTTGCACGTACTGATGGAGTTCCTCAGGAGGATCAACATTCCACTGACTAGTTGATTCCTGGTACCATTGCTGGCTTTCAGACGTATGAGTGCAGCAGGGGTAGATGTCCTTATCTATAGATTGGTTCTTCATTCTCCTTTTCTTTTCTTCCATTTCCATATGCTTGTTCTCAAGCACAATTGCTTTATCCACCAAGGTTTGGAAATTAGGATACTCGACTGTCATCAACTGCAGTTGAAGTTCATCATTCAGTCCTTCCAAAAAGCAACTTTGTTTCTTAGCATCACTATCCACCTCTCCTAGAGCATAGCGTGACAGCTGAGTGAATTGATCACGATACTCACACACTGACATAGATCCTTGCTTCAAGTTGAGGAACTCTTTCTTCTTAATTTTCACCGTTCCTGCGGGAACATGGTAGTTTTCGTCACCTCTTGTTGCTCAGTCTGCAATGATTTCCACCAGTCTAAGGTAGCTCCTTGAAGTTGTCCGGATGCATAAAGTACTTTCTCTTGGTCATTGCACTGAGCTATGTTAAGTTGTCGCTCTACAGCTCTAAGCCAGTCATCAGCTTCTAGTGGGTCACATGCATGAGAGAATGTCGGTGGGTGTCCCTTCATAAACTCACCTCGCTTGTCTATAGGTGGTGCTTGGTGCTGGTTGTTGAGTGTGCATTGAACAAGAGTCTGCAATAGCTGCGTTTGTGTCATCAAAACTTGCTTTATAGTTGGTGGTTTGGGTGGTGGTGGATTGGGACGGACAACACTCCTTCTGGTTCCACGCGATGCACTTCTTCTGGTAGCCACCATCTGTTTCCAATAGGTATGCATTAGGATAGTACTCTTGACCATAGCTTCAACAGATGACAAGATAGGATTGATAGAAAGAGAGACCATAGTGGACCCAACCAATACTACTAGAATGTATGAGACTTCATCTTGTAATTATTTTGCCATGGCTACCCCCCTTAAAATAAATCAACTAGGGAGCACCAAAGGGTAGCTTGCATTTTTTTTACAAATGATTTAATTGTCAAGATATCCTTCTCACATCCCATCATGACTCATGTGCATGAGCAAGAACACTCAATCTGAAATTCTCTGCGAGACGAAAAACATCAGTGAAGTAAAACAGCTATAACTCTCGTTCTGTTAATCCAGTAAAGTTTCATATTATACCGTTGGAAAACTTACAAAATCCTCTACAATATTTATTTAGATCACTTTTCCATGTTCTGCAGTTATGGTGGTCGAAAACCATGATTAACCGAAACTGTTCGAGATTCCCAACTGCACAGTTGCATCGTCTTGTGATTTTCATAACTCAAAAATAAAAATAGCTATCAAGGTGATTCTTGTGCTCACAGAAATATATTGAGGTCTATTTTGTTTCATAATTTTTCCTTAATTTTTGGCCTTCCAAGGATAGAGATACAAGCTGATAAGGTCAGAATGCTCTGAGAGGACCGAATAGAGGAAGCAAAAGAGAGGGAAACCCAACTATTTATTCCATAAATCCTTATGCCATAGGCCTATGAACTAAATGAAATTGTGGATAAACCCCACAAGATCATTGCATTCATTACAAAGATCAAACTCAAACATAATCATCACTATAATAAAACAAGCACTCAAATATTCATAAGGCACATAGACTTGACAAGTCTCAACTTTCGCTACTAGCGTTTTTATTACATAGGGGACACAAACTCCTATCTCTTAAACACGGTGCAGTTGCATGGGCATCTCGGATGGATCTTCTAGTGTTGGGGTGAACATTCTTCACTTCTTCATTCTCATCAAGGGCTTCCTTCATACGGTGCATTACGGACACTTGCTAGAGGTAATCCTGCGGTGACGTAATCCTGCGGTGACTTGACTCTTGGTATTCCCATGAGATAACTCTTGATGCTTTTGTGGGCAAGAGTTAACAAAATGACCTTCTTGTTGACAATGATAGCACTTCCTCTTAGCTGGCTTAATCCTTTGAGGTTGAAACTCTTTATATGTGATTGTCCACCCATCTATGCATACTTCACGGGGATAAGTGGTAGCTTGAGGGGCTTCTAACCCTTTAAGTTCTGGAGTTAATTGATTAGGGGTCAGAGCTAGATGTGACATTGTAGTAGAACTCAGATGTGAGGTGTTCTCCAATAGTGGCTCCAATAGTGTTGCCTTCCTCTTCTTATCCACACTATCCTCATAATTTGGGTTCACCTTGACTTCCTTGTTGCTTGGCTTGCCAAAGACACACGGTAGGCCATAATGCTTGCAACAGTGACATTGATCCTGGCTTCCGAGCACCTTGTGGCTAGCACCTTCTAATTGGTTGGCCTCGTATTTCTCAAGTAGGGGTTGAACACCTCCATACTCTATTCTTTCTCCTGATGGTGTTGTCAAAAGCAGTGAACGCTGGACCATTTCGATCATTCCGTTATGAGCAGATAACCATCCCGTCCGAAGGATAACATCAAAGTCCTTTAACTTCAAAACATTAAGATTTGCCTTGAAGTTCACTCCTTTTATGTCAAAACCAACTTCGGGACATACATAATCTGCCTTTAACTCTCCTTCCGGAGTGCTAACTATTATGGGTTTCTGCCTTGGAAGCATCATTATCTTGTGATCTTTTACATATTTGCTGGAGATGAATGAATGTGTAGCTCTGGGATCGAACAAGACCATAGAAGGGGCTGAGCTTACTTGAATCAAACCATACACAACCTCTTTAGCTCCCTGAGCAGTAATCAAAACCAAATGGCTCAATCTACCCATGATACAATTTTGCTTTACTAGCACCTGCTTCTTCATGTCAGATTGAACCGAGGACACCATGCCTTGGACCCCCTGAGACTCCTTGTGTGTATTCTTCGCCATATGATCCATCTATTGAGGCAGAGAGAGAAGTTTAGAATAGAGTCAAATTTTACAAACAGAACAGAGGTAGAAGTAAGCATAATTTTTAGCACATAGCAAGGTTAAAGAGAAAGCAATAAATAGGAAAAGAGAAGCATGCTAAAACGTCCAGTTCTAACTAGACTTGCGTCCTACAGTCAGCATTGCTTTGATACCAATTTGTCACACCCAATTTTAAGAATAAAATTGAATGCATAATCTTATGTGCGCCTAAGGATTAGTCACACACATAAGCCGATAAATACAAGGTAATATCAAAAGACAATACTTAAATACATAACGTAATAATAATTAGAATATAACCTTAAGTAGCAAACAGCGGAAGTACACTCCGATCTTCAGGTGTAGACGCCAATTCCATAGGGACACAGCTGATTGGTTGACCACAAGCCTAACTGTTGTTGATATAGCAAGAGTGAGCACATATCGTACTCAGCAAATATAACATAGGATTTATGAGGCTCAAAAAGGATAGACACGGGTTTACAGCAGTTTGCTTTTAGTGAGTCAAATTTTTAACATTTATTTAGCAATAAGTTATGCTTATCCCATTAACCCACATATTCATCATTAGTGAAATATTCTCATCCAAGTCCATCATAGCCCATCATCATCTCAATCCATGTGTCTCGTCTTCCCCTAAGTATCCAATATTCTGTGAGTTTTTCGGGCCGCTCGTGACCGTGAGCACGGCTGATATACCAGTTTTACACTCTGCAGAGGTTGTGCACTTTCATCATGAGTCGTGATTCCCAAGTGTTGGGGTTTGCAAGGCCCACACTACACTACCAAGGTGCATAATAGGGTCTCACTATGAAGTCTTTCAAAAGACTTCCCCTAACAAGTTAGTAGCCACCAAGTGTAAGCAGCTAGGCGAATGGAGGCCCTCTAACAAAGTGGTACAGTACACACAGCATATACACACTTTGAGAGACAAGAAGCCATTCTGCAAACGAGGCTTTCCTTGAGCGCCTTTCAGTAACCACTAACAAGCTAGAAAATGTCCCCATACTTGACTAAAGCCAGAGCCATGTAACTCTCATGATTGCACTGTAAGTCCCAGCTTTCGCTGACAGATTAGTCCTTTGGGGGGAATCTAGAGCATCACAAAAACTATGCTCTAGCCCACTGAGTCCATGTTGCTAAAAACAAGTTTTATATTTCATTCCATATGTCCATTAGTCAATATTCAGTTCATAATTCTTTAGTTCAAGCACTAGCAAAATACTACCCATATGCATAAAATCCCCATAGGTACAAGGTATAAGGTAAACAATTACTAGGGTATCCTTACGGGTAACAAAATTAGACACATGCAACATGAATTAAAATGATATTATAGTGAATAGGTAACAAGGAAGATCCCATGCTATACTTGCCTTAGACTTGAGATCCTTTTCTCTGATCCAAAACCTTCAATGAAATGTTTCTTGATCACCACGTAACTCACCGACTGGACACGATCATAATGCACCACACAAGCATCCAACACATACATGCATAGCATACAAGTATAACATTCTATTAGAACAATACACCATTCAGTAAAAAATAGAAGTTAAAAAGGTTATAAAATGAATATACGTGTTGCTACTTAGCACATAGACGCGAAGATCAAATTAATCGAGGCTATGGTTGGGAAGACGGAACTACCGGAGAATTTGCTTTTATTTATAAAACAAGTGATTAATGGAGTATTAAATTAAAATTTAATTTAGAAGCTCTAAACATGTTAAATATCCTCATCAATGCATAGTTTACATGAGTAGGAATCCAACGGAATTTGAACGAATCAATTCGGAGTTAAAACGAACGAGTTATGAATTAAATAGGATTTTCCTTTATAGAAATAATAGATTAAATATAATCTCAAATTTTAAAAGTTAGTAATATATGAAACAGTGGTACCATCAAATAGACCTTTAAATTACGAATCTAACGCAATTTGAATCATTCAAATTGGATCTAAAACGTGAAAATTATGAATAAAACAGTAATAATGGCAAAATTGAAATTTACTGGAAAACACATTTTAATTTAGATCTGAGAAAGTACGCTTTCTAAACTGAAAACAGAAACTGCGAAAGGTGCTAAGGGCTATGGGTTTAGCATTAAAAAGAGCAGGGGCCTTTTCGCAAATCTGTCGACCGAACCGGTATGGGCTGTTCTCGGCCGTCCGATTCAAAATCAGTGGATCAGATTAAAAGAGAGGAGGGGTGGCGGTGCTCCCGGCCGGAGCAGAGCCGACCGCGGCGGCGCCATGGCCGGACCTTCACCAGCGAGGGCGAAACGGCGCTATAGGGCACCATTTGGCATGGGAAAGGGCTCGGGAGAGAGAGAAGGACAGCGCGAGCTCACCTAGGGCACTTGCACGGACTGAAATCGGGTCGGCGGCGGCTCTCCACTCGCTCAGGCGGCCGGCGATGTCCTGCAATGGTGACGAGGCCAAAACAGTGAATGATTAAAGGGATAAAACGGCTCTGGATGCTTGTAGGGTCAAGGCAAAGCTCCGAGAGGTGCTTACGGGGACGGAAACGCGACCAGTCCGCCGAATTGCTCCCGGCGGCGGAACTGTGAGGAGTGGCGGCTCTGTTTGCTGCGAGGGCGAGCGAGGAGAGGCCGCTAGGGTTGCGTGGCAGCGGACTGGGGTCTCCAGGGGCTTATATAGTCTCGAGGTGAGGGGGATAGGGGAGTTGGATTCACCCCGAATGTAGGAGATCGAATCGAGGTCGGCGAGCGACGAACTCGCCTTGTTCGTTTCGGGGACGGGCTCTGCCCGCAGCAGAGGGGATTGGAGGGGGAGACGCCGACCGGTGGGGCCTGCGAGTCGGTGGCACAGAGCGCTGGGGTCGGGCTGGCAGTCACTGCAGGGGAATCCCCCGCGCGCACGCGCTCAGCCATGGCGGCGGCTCTGTTTCGGCGCCCAGGGAAGGAAGCAGGGGAGGAGGAGACGGGAGGCTGACGCGTGGGCCTAGCTTGTAGCCGCAGAGAGGAGTGCGCGGCTGCGGCTGGCTTGCTGGCTAGCTGGGCCTCGGCCCAAGACAGAGGGGAAGGGGGCAGTAGGCTGAGGGGGGAGAGAGATGGGCACTCTGGCCAGACCAGAGAGGGAGGGGTTTTGCTATTTCCCTTTTCCATTTTTTCCTATTTCTCTTCTATTTCCAAATTAGATTTTCAAAAGGATCTTAAATGTAGGTTTTCAATGTTTGAAAAAAAGTGCAAATAATCTCCAAACCATACAAAGAAGAAATGCTTCAGCATGAATGCAACATACATGTGTGAACCCTAGGTTTGCTTTTATATTTTCTAGAAAATATTATTTTCCTACATTGGATAATCAATAATAACAAAATTAAATCGATTTCCCCTATTTCAAATTGATGCAATTTTTTGGGTGTTACAGTAGCCTGGGCCCACCAGGGGTGGGTCGGCCGACCCACCTTTGGCAAGGTAGGCCCACCACCGTGGTCCCCACTGGTCATAAAGTGTGGCTATGTACTGGTTTCGCCTTGGTCTTGTCGGTTCATGCCTTGATCCATGTGCTTTGATCTTCTACCGTTGATTGGAAACACAAGTTTGATCCAAAGGTGGAATTGAGCTGGATGGAGAGTCACATGGATCGTGCCATGTCAGCAGAGCCCTGGTGGGTCCCACATGTGGGTCGGCCGACCTGCATGTGGGCCCTCCAGGTGCTCCACTCACTTCTATGTGCTTCCTTGAGTCATATGTTGAAGTATGACAGCTTTGTGCCCAAATGGGTGGGTCGGCCGACCCACTCGTTGTGCCCATATTTTGCACATTGTCTCCAGAAACTATGATATTAATGATTGTGAAGTTGGTTTGTCATTTGGCCATACTTTGTTGGTTGCCCAACCTTCATATAGAGCTTCTGGACACTGAAAAGCACCTGTTTTGATTGCCTGCAACCAAATAATGACAAGTAGATGTGAAACCATGTTATTTGTACCTAAGTCACTATGTGTTTGGTGGTTTCCTTTCAGAAAGAATGTCTTGTTGACGGTTTTGATGGGGTAAAAACATGGTATAACTACTGTCAAAAAGACCCCCCACACTTAAGTCTTTGCTCGTCCTCGAGCAAAGGTTAGAGAGAATGATAAAATATGTTTATGACATTTTCAAGATATTAGCAAACACAAAGCTTTACTCAAGACATATCTCATACAAGTGGGTTATGTGGTACTGTCTAGCATATATCCTTCAGATGTTGAAAAATGGAACAGTTCTCAAAGCAAAGTCATCTTTCCATTTTCATATCCTTAGCACTTAGAGTTTTGATAATGGTTTAAAAGAAAGCACATAGTTCATTTTTACTCCTCAAATAGTACTCTCAATTCACTCAGTAAGTATATGATTCCTCACCAAGGCATAGCATAAGATTGCCTTCTTTTGTTTCATCCTACATCTATCAAGCTTATGTGGGGTTCAGGTAGGGATAAGATAGCATACTTGCATTGCATATATTGTAAAGTCAAAATAAGGATCCAAGGAGAAAACTGTCATAATCCTAGATCAAGATGTGTAAGTGTGTGGAATATTATGGGATGTATTGCTCCTTGATAAGATCTCTCTCTAGTTTATTTTATTTGAGACATGGCTAGCTTTTTTTTTTCTTTTTTTCTTTTCAAAGTAATGGACCTTCATGTGTCCACCCTTTTTTTTATAGCCTTTGTGTCTCATCTACTAAGTTATACTTTAGAGAGATTCTAAACTTTAAAGCATGGAGCATATTTATGATGGATATAGATGGCATGTTTTTGCGTACTCCCAGTGTAGAAGCAGCATGTGTATATGTGGCGTGTATGTGATCTTATTCCTGGGACTATGACATAATTTTCAACTAGGGTCAACAAGGTTTGACCAAACTCAACACAAGTACAAGTAGCATATATGGAAGGGGTTTTGAATCATGGTATGAACATATATGGCTTTGGTAGGAATTTCCTTACTATTGAAGAGTGACACTAAGGTTTTATGACATTTTCAAAAAAAATCTCTAAGCACTTTGAATAGAAAAGGTATGAATCATGAGCTAAGAACTATATCACATTTGCCAACAACTAAGTCAATATGATATTCCTATCAAGATATGTGACCCACAAGTATAAGCATATGCAAGAATTAAACTTTGTGATGCTTCTACCTTTTAAATGTCATAAATCATGTCACTTTTTATTTTCAGATGCAAGTCTTCTTGTGTTTATTTTTATTTTATTTAAACAAATAAAAGATAAAAGTAAAAATGAAAGAACAGAGGGGAGTAGGAGTGGCAAACCAGTCAGGAAGCAAGTAGACGCTGGGTGGATGCTGACTGGTGGGTCCAGAGGTCCCAGGTGGGGTCGGCCGACTTCACCATGGAGCTTCTGGCCACTCCGGTGATCGCCATTCGAATCCTCACCTTTGAAGGTGCTCTTGCACTTGCGTTTTTCTGTTTTGTGTTGATGTGCCCGTCGCCAGACCTGCCTTTAAAGGCTTCTTGGGACAGGTTTTGTCGAGCAGACGTGTCTTGTTGTGGGCATCATCGTGGTGCGTTCAGAATTGTTTCTGAGTGTGTTGGGGAGGTCACCAACCTCCCCCCACACTTGGCTTGCTGCATATTGTGTTAGAGAGACAAAGGAAATGTCAAGTGCAGGGGCCCTGCTGGTGGCAACACACCAGTAGAACCAAAATTTTATTAAACATAGGCACAAGTTACTAGGAAATAAACCTAGCTAAGTGCCTTTCTTATTTGTAAAGATTTTTTTTAAGATATCTAGCGTGAAAAGTGGATAACCTCACGCCCGATGGCCTTTGATACACACTTCATCTTTGCACTAGTGCTAATGCGAAGAGTGCGAAAGTTGTCTTTTAAATCCAAGTGAGCCATTTTCAACTCCGCTACTCGCTCCTCCAAGGCATTATTGTCATTCCTAGATGTGGAAACCACACAAAGGAACTTCTCCATGACACTCTTCTTGGTGCGGTCATCCTCAAAGTGCCTTGATGGCTCGTTGATCATGGAGGATTAACCTTGCGCCAGGTGGTCTTTGGGGAGCTAGTGGTGTTTCTCTACTCACGCAACTACTTCTTCTCCTCGTATGTGAGCTGGGGAACAACATCTTCCCTTGTCCCAGCCCACCACCAATGACCATGTGGTTCTTCATGAAAGGTGGGCGTTGAGGGTGTGTAGGGGCTGGTATACTCCGTAGGGCTCAACCTCAAGCACCTTGACCTCCATGATGACCTCTAGGGTCTTGAAAAGTGATCTCTAGGATTGAAGGGACCCTTACCAAAGGAACAATGGCATTTGTACTAGTAGGGGCCATGGTGGAGTCTCTCTTAGAGACTTGGGAGGTACAAAGGAGGTTGGGAAATACTAGAGTTGGGATGAGGAGAAGTGAGAAGAAGAAATAGAGGAGGAGAGGTTAAAGGGAGGTGTTGCCAAAGATTACAACCCTTGTTTCCATGAGGTTTGCAACTGGGGATGGCTTCTATGTTCCCTAGGTGTTGTGGGATGGTTTGGCAAGACATGGGCTTGGTTACCCACCAAGAGGGGCTTGCCCGACCATCCTATGGAGGCTTTCGAGGACCAGTTTTTGTCATAGAGACTATCATAGGTGTGTTCATTCTAATCTAGTGGCCAAACCATAAATAAAGAGAAGTTAAGACATGTAGGTTTTGGTTTTGTTAAATGATTAGGTAAGATGAGTTCTAGCATGCCAACTTCTTCTTTCAAGGTTCGTGCTCATGGAAAACTTTAAGAAGGTGGTGTAACACCCTAAAAATACCCTTTGCAAATAGGGATTTAATTTGGCTTTATTAACTTTTCGTTGCATTAAACCTAGACCAAATATTAAATTTTTGAACAAATAAAATCAAACTTAGAGGGTAGAAACATGTTTGATGCATACATGTTGTTGCATACTTTTGTTTGACTGTAGGATTGGTTGAATGAAACTATTTTCAAAATTCCATTTAAAATTGATTTGATTTGAAGCTTGTGAAAATAAAAAGGGAAATCCATTTATTTTTCCCCTCCACCCTCCAACCATCGTAGCACAGCCCACTGCCCACCTTCCTTCTTCCTTTGGCCTTGGGCCGTTCACAGCCCGAGCCGGCCACACCCTTTCCCTTCCCGCCTCTGGGCGAGCACGGCCTGCCCGGCTGGGCCGCGGCCTGCTCGGTGGCCTGCTCTGCAGCCCGAGAGGGTGACCCACCTCCACCACCCGCACTTCACTCTCTCTCTCTCACTGCGCGCACGGGTCCAATCGCTAGCCGTAGCGGCGGCAAGTGTACGCCTTCCCTCTCTTTCACTGCATGGTGGCCCCCGCCCGTCAGCGTCCTAGCCTTCTCCTTCCCCAGGCCATCACGCAGAGGCAGTTAAGCCTCACCTTCAGGCACGCCATCACTCTGCCGTGTGATGAAAGCCATCAAGCACCCCTCCATGAAGCCCGCAGTGACGACAGATGATAACCACCCCTTTGATTTCTGCTTCTACCACCCCTAGGCGCCTATAAATCCCCTGCCCGAGCTCACTCTCGCTCCTTTTCACTCTCTGCCACCGAAACATCACTGCCACACCACTGTTCGCTGTCCAGAGCTCTATCGTCACAGTGCGTGTACTCTGGTGCTTCGGGGGTAAGTGCCGCGACTGAAGGTTCCTTCTTTGTTTGATTTCGGTCATGTTTTGCATAGCTCGACGCTCACCGGTGGAGCTCTTTCTCTGCAGACCGCCGCCACCGTCGGTTTCTCCCCTGGGAGCCCGCTCTGTCGTCGTGACCGAGTTCCGGAGCTCCACTAGAAGGTAAGGAAGCCGTAGGACCCTCCAATTTCACTATCCGATCCTATTTTGCCCTGATTTCATGCTCACCGGCGGTCTTCTCTGTCTAGTCCGCCGTCGCACACTGCCAGAGCATTTGGGACCTCCTCGGCTGCCACAACCCGACCCGTTGGACCCGCGGTATAACCCCCATCCTTCCCATGCCATCAATTTATGTTTTAGTGTACGGAATCATCTCATTCGCAAGCTCCAGTGGCCACCACCCATGGCGCCGCCATGGGGTCATCGTTCTGACATGATCCCCGGTCTCACCGGTAGCATGATCGAGTTCGCGAGTTCCCTAGCATCACTCTGGGATAGCTAGTTTCGCGAATCGTGAACCCGAGCACCGGATTGGTGTTTTTCGGCGAGCTTGGCTCACCAGCGGTAATGGCGCCGCCACTGTCGCACTGTGCGCCGAAGGGGAAACCTTCCCCTTCCACTCTGCACTGTTCGATCTCAGATGGGCGCACGAGATTGGATCTTACCGGTTCGTTTTATAACCGGTCCACTGCAACTATTCCGTGGACTCGGTCCATGCCACATCACTCGCTGGTCCATAGCACAGCGTGCACCGCACCAATCAAAGCACGCCACGTGGCGCCGGGTTAGCGCCAATGGGCATTAAGCCGACTAGCTGTATCACTTTTGCAGATTAGTCCCTCTGTTTTCACTGAATAAACCCGCAGTCCGACTCTATTCAAAAATAAATCAATATCGGCCCTGTTTCTTATGTTTTAGCCCCTGTATTTTTGAATAATAGGACCCACCGTCCTAGTACTGCACAGGTTTTTGCTTTTATTTATTTTAATTCAAAAATACTTCGGATTAATTACAGTAATGCCATTCTAAGCTTGTTTATTGCATAACTTTTACGTTTTTAATCCGATTTGAGTGATTTTCGCGCTCACGTGTTCGTAGAAATGTGTAGAATAGTTTTATACCCATTTTACTCTGTGTTTATACTGTTTGGTGTACTGTTCTAATAGAAATTTTTTTGTATGCATGTATGGCTTGGTTTGGATGCTTGTATGGTGAATTTCGATTCGTTTAGAAGGTGATCAGTCCGAGTTCGTTGAAGATCAGTTTGTTGACCAGCAGTACCAGGGACAAAACTTTGAGGAAGGCAAGTGTTTACAAAGGCTCCTTGTTACCTATGAACTTTTATAATTCATACATATGCATGTGTCTAAATTGAAGTACCTTTAGAGTATGTCCCTATTATGATTTGATCCATATATCCTTGTCACCTTTTGGGATGGGTATTTGCATGTTGGATAGATGCTACCACGCACAACCAAATTAAAATAATAATTTGACTGATGATATATGGAATGATATTTTAAAATGTGGCTTTTTAGCAACAAGGTATTAGGGGCTCAATCCTGAAGCGGCCACCCAGGAGGTTTAGTACAACCCCGAGAACTAAATGGCTCTAGTCTTAACCATATAACTAGTGCGTCTCTAGCTTGTTAGTGGTTACCGAAAGGCGCAAGAGGGGGTGCCTCGTGGGGTCACGGATGTTCCCGCCTCGTGTATAGTGCTGCGACCACTTACACTTGTTTTGGATTTGGAGGGGTATACGTCTGTGCACACTTGCCATTGAAACCTCACGGCCACTAGCTTGTTAGGGTGTCTAGTGAAAGGTTTCATAGTGAAACCCTGCCATTCTTCTATAGAGGAGGTCTAGTGGGGCTCATGACCCCCTGCATCTGGGAATCACGACTCGGCTGGTAAAGTTGTACAAATTCTGCAGAATTCTTTAACCTTATATATCTGCCGAGCTCACGGTCATGAGCGGCCTGGATCCTTCTTAATTATGTTCTGGTTTACCTTAAGTAATGGTTATGATAAAGTGTTGATTTACTTGTAGTATTACAATTGGGATGGGTTTACTCACTAAAAGTAGATGTAAGGATAAAATTTGATTAACATAAAATTGCGAACTACTATCAAACCGAGTCAAGCCTTTTGAGCCTCATGAACCCTTTGTAATACTTGCTAAGCATGGTGCGTTTACACTTGTTATAATTTCAATGAAAATCCCGGATAGGTAACAGATGGTGGTGGTTTTGGGGAGAATCATGAAGACACCCAGGACTTCTAGTTGTTTTCCCCCAGTCAGTGTCCCTGTGGCAGTTCGGGTCATGTTTCTGCTTTTGTAATAATGTTGTTGTTGAGCAAGACTATATGAATAATGATGTAATGAATTAATATTCGATGTAATAAAGTACTTTAATTTGATATTATGCAATTTGTATTATATGTGTGCGTTTGGACTTCCTAGGCACGCATATATGTGTACTTGGTTTTGTTATGCAAAACTGGGTGCGACAGGTGGCCACTTACCTTAAAGATGATGAGTTGTGGCAGTGGTCTTCCTCAGTTGCATCGAAGTTCTCCTTGCCCAAACAACTTGACTTTTGACCATGAGGATCTCAATCTATCTCCCTGAATGATCTTATGACTTACCCATAGAGATGTCGAGGTTCTTGCTACAGGGGTTAGTCCAAAAGTGCAACCAAGTTCCATGCAAGCATGTTTGATTCAATAATCAAGCTTAACACCATGTCTTGCTTGATTAAGGTAGCCTATTCAACCTAAGCACCACGCTTAATTTAAAAAGACAATGGAGGTATGATAGTTCGAACGATCAGTACACCCAAACCAAGGCATGCTAACATAGAAAAAGGAGGCATGATAGAATAAATGAGATTCATTCTACTAGGGACAAAAGAATGAGTGGTGAAGCCAAGAACCATTTTTTATCTTTTATTTTATTTTAGAGGGTTGAAGACAAAAGTAAGAGGAATGCATTAAACAAGAGGAGGAGAAAGTGACAAACCAGTCAAGAAGTATGGCTCAACATAGTGGAGGTTGACTGGTGGGCTGAGGGGTCTATGGTGGGGTCGGCCGACCCCACCTTGGAGGCTCAAGCCACTTTGGTTCTTTCCTTGTGCATTCTTACCTTTAATGATGTGTTGCTGCACTGATGCATTTTCCTCGGGATGTCCTTCAACACCCAAATGTGTTCGAGGAGGTCAAATGACCCCCCTCACACTTGGTGTAAGGTATGTCCTGAGTCATGGAGATGGAGAAAACATCAAGTGCAGGTGTTCTGCTGGTGGCAACACACCAACAGAACCAAAAGTCTTACTACCCTACTCAAGTTAGGCACACAAGTTCAATGATGTTAGTTTGAAGCCAACTTGTGGGGGCCTAACTGCAAGAATTCATACCACTACGAGATTTGGAGAACTTATGATAAACAAAAGCATCTACAACCTCTACTGCAAAGATTTTGGACACAAGAAGAGTGAAGGGGTTGTAGATCTCTTGTTGGGTAGTGGTAGAAAGAAAGATTGAGTTAGGAGATTTCTCAAACGAGCAAGGACTTGATGAGAGGATCGAAGGATAACTTCCATGCTTTTTGATGAAATTCTCCATCTCAAGGAGTGGGTGAGCGAGTTTCTTCTCATGACATTCCAAATCCACTTCAAGACTTGGGTATGTCATGGTTGTTTGTGAAATCATATTCAGCTCACCCCTTGGATCAAAAACAAGATTGGATTCTACCCTTGTGCTAAGAGGTTGGGAAGACCAAACAGGTAGATATTCCTTGCCTATTCTATGACCAAGCTTCTCATTTCCCAAAGCATTCTCCAAGATTTGCTCAATTGGCATTCCAATAATAGTGAGATGAAAGGAAAGTCTAGGAAGGTCAAAGATGTGCAAAATCTAGGGAGGTCTTTAGATCATCAACCACCATAGGTACTCCTTGAAGAACTCCTAAACAATCAAAGACTTGACCATTGGAGAGACTAAGACACTTTTGAGATTGGAGTAGGTGATTCTTTGATGAACTTTGAACATGGAAATGAGGAATGATGTTCATCCCAAGGCTAGGATCATAGCAAATTTCACTATAAATGCCCATGACTTGACAAGATATTCTCCTTACATGAGTTGGCATCTTAGTGATTTCATTAGAATCTTTGGTCTCCTCTAATCATTCTTGACTTACAACAGTGAATGGATTCTCTAACTGTTGTTGTTTCTCTTCTTGGTTAGATTTATGAGCCTGATGACTCTCATGCCTTGGGTGTCTTAATGAATCCTCGGAGTCAATGACCGGATCATCATAAGACTTTGAAGGAAGGGCACAATTGGGATCATCGGGATCAAGGATGAGTTTAGAAATGGATTCAAAGGACATGGCGGATGTGGGCATAGAAGAGGAGAGGATAGATTTTTCTTCTAGGCATTTTGGCTCTCCTTCTATAGGCACAGTCAGCATTCCTTTTGGAGGTTCATCCAAGATCCTAGATACTTCCCTATGTGCCACGTGGGAATTTGAGGCGTTAGGTGATGCTAATTTGAGAGATTTTTGAAGAGATCTTTTCTTGAGAGGTTTAGAATGAAGTTTCATAGAAGGTTTCTTTTCAATAGGATAATTGTAGGCATTCCCAAAACTAGCAAGATCAGATAAGAGATTAGCCTCGAAATCGAAGGAACAATTTATAGGACAAATTTCTTTCTCCTCTGATGTTTGTGGTATTTGTGGTTCAGGGTTGATGGCGAAATCTTTGGATGTGACTGATTTTGATTCGGATATCGGGATTTCTTTTTGCTCGAGGATTAATTCCTTTTCTTCCTTAGGAGGTTCATTTTAGCCTTGGGTGTGGGGAGTGTTTTCAAGGATGTTAGCAAGAAGTTTCTTCCCTTCACCAATGGTACAACGAAGGAATGCTCCTCCAGAAGATATATCAAGGAATTATGTGGAATCCTTGCTAAGACCGAGGTAAAAATGTTGTAACAATGCTGGCTCGGTTATAGCAAGATCAGGACCAAGGGATACTAAATCTATGAAACGGGCCCATGCCACACCTAGAGTCTCCTTTTCCTTTTGTTTGAAGGTTAGGATCCCTAGTCGAAGACGAGCAACACGAGAGATTGGGAAGAAAGCTAAGCAGAATTTGGATTGAAGGCTTTCCCACTCTCCATGTGCACTGTCTACGTGTCGAGCATACCAATGTTTAGCTGCTCCCATCAAAGAGAACCGGAATAGCTTCCATTTCAAGGTATCTCGTGTCATGCCTTCAATTTGAAGACATGAACACAATTGCTCAAAATCACGGAAGTGAGTGTAGGGGTTTTCATCTTCTTCCCCAGCAAAAGGTTGTTCCTGAACCTTAGCTATGAAACTAGGGCGAAGCTCATAGCTAGGTGAAAGAATGGGCTGTGATGATGGTGGTGGCTCCAAACAAACGCCCTTTGGAGCAGCAAGACGGGAGATGGATGATTGGTTCATGGTGTGGAAAGAATAAAAATAAGAGAAAGATAAAAGAAGGATAACTTGGACGACTTGATTCTAGTTAAGACAGCTACCGTTCCCCGGCAACGGTGCCAGAAATCTTGTTGACACCAGAAGTGGCAAACGGATATACCGCAAGCGTACGGTAGTCAATGTAGCCTTCACCGGGAGTATTCAGGTATCGTATTTTCCACGGGGAACGTGAAGTGTTCTAACTAGGTTCAAGAACGTCCAGTGATGAGACAAAGGATCAATGATAACTGGGTAGAGAGGTTCTTTTGTAGCAAAGATATCTAGTCTTGGTGTTCTAAGTATAAAGAGGTCTACACCTCCTCCCTTTACAAGAGGCGATAGGCGAAACAGGTGGAGATATAACTCCTCCCGAGGCGGCTATGCTATTGTATTGATGCCCTGCCGTTTTAATAACTTGTCTTACACACGTGGTGGGATACTAAGACGAGACAAGGCTGTCACCACTTGCTGGCACCCACAAACAACCCGTGCGACAAGCGGCCCACCCTGATAAGATATAGCTAGACACCACGTCTACACTATACTTACTACTCTAACCCTTGCAAGAGACTAGAGCACTTCACTAAGTAAAGCAATGTGTAAGTAAAGCAAGTATATACTTAAAATACTAGAACGAGAATATCAAATACTTAGAAGGACTCGGATGTAAAACTTACTTGAAGATTGGCATCCGCTGAGGTACACCTTGGAGAAGACTCCCGACAGGCCCGGAGCTTTCTCCTGAAGACTTCCCTCACTCTCTCCCAACTAGCACAGCATTATAGCAGAGTTAAAGCTACTACATAGTGGTTTCTCCTATGAATCATGCTCTAAAGTGAAGGCCTACGGGGGGTATTTATAGGAGGAGGTGGAGTAGAGGCTACTCTACTGCCACGTCATCAATCCGCGTGACCTCCATCATGCACCGTTGGATCAAACCATCCTTGAAACCGCCTCAAATGAACGACAGTGGTAAAACCATCACGTGGGAAGCATGCAGGAAGTCGGTGAAGCAAGGCAGTGGCCTGGGCCCACTAGGGGTGGGTCGGCCGACCCACCTATGGCAAGGTGGGCCCACCACTATGGTCCCCACTGGTCATAGAGTGTGGCTATGTACTGGTTTCGCCTTGGTCTTATCGGTTCATGTCTTGATCCATGTGCTTTGATCTTCCACCGTTGATTGGAAACACAAGTTTGATCCAAAGGTGGAATTGAGCTGGATGGAGAGTCACATGGATCGTGCCATGTCAGTAGAGCCCTGGTGGGTCCCACATGTGGGTCGGCCGACCTGCATGTGGGCCCTCCAGGTGCTCCACTCTCTTCTATGTGCTTCCTTGAGTCATATGTTGAAGTATGACAGCTTGGTGCCCAAATGGGTGGGTCGGCTGACCCACTCATTGTGCCCATCTTTTGCACATTGTCTCCAGAAGTTATGATATTAATGATTGTGGAGTTGGTTTGTCATTTGGCCATACCTTCATATAGAGCTTCCGGACACTGAAAAGCACCTGTTCTGAGTGCCTGCAACCAAATAATGACAAGTACATGTGGAACTAAGTTATTTGTACCTAAGTCACTATGTGTTTGGTGGTTTCCTTCCAGAAAGAACGTCTTGTTGATGGTTTTGATGGGGTAAAAACATGGTATAACTACCGTCAACAGTCACAGCGACAAGGGTGAAGATGAGTTCAGAGATTTCCTTGCTGCGAACATCTGGACAGTTGCGCATCAGGAGTTTGGGCATCAGCACAATGTTTTCCTACAGACATTTTACAAGATCATGAAGACGGTCATCAACAGGCAAGATTGGGAATCTCTAGGCCCAGCATACTTCAGCATACCTCCAGAAGATTCTCAGCCAGCTGCAGCAGCAAGCACATCCTCTGCTGTGCTGCAACTGCTGAGTTCACAGAAGATGCCTTTTCAAACTCCCAATCCAATGGCAGGCTCGGCTCCAAAAATATCTGCCTCTCCCAAACTGTACAGGGATTATACCCCTGAGCAGATCAATGCGTACATGAAGACAACTGTGAATGGGACGCAGGTAGTCGGAAGAGCAACACAGGCAACTGGGAATGCAACGCAAGCAACCGGGGATATGACAATTCCCCTGGGCTATCATTATGGAGTTACTTATCTGGACCTCACGTCCGCACCACATTCCGGGTATCAGGGGACATACGCTTGTCACCATAGGATGAGCTATTGAGAAAGATGAGCTTGATGCTCAAGGATCAATTCAGCTTGCAGCCGAAGGCAGGGGTCTCGATCATGTACAGACGCCCTTATCCTGAGTGGTTTGACCACGTAGCTTTGCCTATGAGGTATCAACTGTTAGACTTTGCCAAGTTCAGTGGATAGGATGATACATATACCATAGAGCACATTAGCCGATAATTAGCTCAGCTTGGTGAGGCGTCCCAGGAAGATGCTCACAGGGTCCACTTCTTTTCATTGTCACTGACCGCCCTAGCGTTCAGTTGGTTCACTACCTTGGAGCCGGGGTCGATTCAAAACTGGGCGGATTTGGAGAGCAAGTTTCACATTTATTTCTACTCTGGAGATGGGGAGAAAACTCTTGTTGATTTGACTAGCATGCGCCAGAAGAGCAGTGAAACCGGTTCTGCCTTCATCAAGTGTTTTAGGGAGGTGAGAAACCAGTGCTATTCGCTGAACCTGACAGACAAACAGATTGCTCAGCTTGTTATCAATGGACTGCTCCCACATGTCAAGGAGAAGCTGGTGGGCATTGAATTCGTGAATATCAGCCAGGTTTTGCAGGGAGTGGCACCGCTCGAATCACAGGCTCAATTTTTCAGGAAGGAAGGAAAGTACAAGGCTACTGCATATGTCAGTAATTCTGATTCGGAGGATGAGGCTGATGATGAAGTTGCTGCTGTGGAGTTGAAGTGGGGCAAGAGGCCCATGGCCGTGCCTAAGAAATGGAGTGTAGAGGAGCAGTATGATTTTGACGCATCAAAGTTGGATAAGCTCTTTGACCTACTGGTCAGTGCTGGGCAGATCAAATTCTCTGCTGATTATGTAAAGACTTCTTCTGAAGAATTGAAGGGGAAGAAGTTCTGCCAGTATCATGGTGTTATGACGCACGACACAAATGAATGCCATATATTTAGTGCTCAGATTCAGAAAGCCATCTCCCAAGGCCTCTTGAAGTTCGAAAGCCCTGCTAAGTGGAAGATGAAGATTGATAAAATCCCATTTCTGAATAGCCAGAATATGGTTGACTTGGCAATCCCTGCAGGCAAGGTGAAGATTCTGACCTCCGAACAAGCAAAGAGGAATGCATTAGTTGACCCAGAGCTGCAGTTATCGGCTAAAGAGCTAGAGATGACCAGAAAGAAGAGGGAGCAGAACAATAGCGATTTGAGAAGGGGGAGTCCAGCAAGACCAAGGTGACCTCTCGCCACCTCCTGAATAAATGGCGAAGGCAGAACGAGAAGAACCACCGGAGATGGCTCGAAGAGGAGTACTGGAGGGAAGCCCGCTATCAGGAAGAGCTAGCCTTTCGCCGGGAAGAAGAAGAAAACCACTGGCATTGCTCGTTCTTTAGGCACTGCTGGAACGAAGATTTGAAACTGCCTACTATCTACAACTGCCCAGAATGTAGCGGTCAATATCGGGAGTATAGGCGTTCTCAAACCAACCGCCGATCTGTGCATGAGCGACTTGGACATCCACATGAGATGCAGGATCGGCGTGAAAAAAGGGACATACGCAATCGGCTCGACACAGCAATGGTTGATCATGAGGAGCCGGTTTGGCAGAGAAACCAATGGTGCCCTGGAGACATGACCAGGAGCCAGAAGCACAGAGTGCAGCACTTGAGGAATAATGAGCTCAACGCAGAAGGATGCCAGAAGAAAGTTTGGCGTGAAAAGTCTTCCCAGGACAAGCGGAAGGCAATAGCCGATGAACAGATGGTCTTCGTGCTACCTGCAGAATTCATGGCACCCCAGGCCAGGGGATTTGATGTTGTTTCTGATACTGATGAGTCAGAGACTGAGGAGTGCGTGGCCAAACTGATCTTCTCACAGCAGGCTACTTTTGACAAACCAGTCAAGCATCGGCACCTTAAGGCCATGTATCACAAAGGATATGTTGATGGGATGCCAATGACTAAGATGCTAGTGGATAGTGGCGCTACAGTCAATCTCATGCCCTATACCACATTCCACAAACTGGGCAAAGGCCCTGATGATTTGATCTCAAGGACTTTGGGGGTAACTCTTCTCACACCCGGGGGGCAATTAATGTTGAATTGATGATTGGAAAGAATACACTGCTCACTACCTTCTTCGTGATTGACGGCAAGGGCTCCTACAGTTTGCCGCTCGGGCGTGACTGGATTCATTCCAACTGCTGCGTGCCGTCTATGATGCATCAATGTGTCATTCAGTGGCATGGTGACGAAGTTGAAGTAGTCCCAGCTGATGATTCGGTAAGCGTAGCTGCTGCTGATGCCGCGTACTGGGAAGCCGGAGAGCATGACTATTTTTCTGGCAAGACTTGGGATAAAGGTTCCATCATGGTCAGTGGTGAGAGTCAACAGCCGATCCGGACAATCGGCTCTGAATCTTTTTATTAAATGGAAAATCCGATCGATGGCACTGAGGGCAAGCTTGGACAGGGCTTTACGTCGGCCGATAAACTTGAAAAGATGGATATTGGACCTGGTGATAGACCGAGGCCGACGTATATCGCTGCTAATCTTGACCCCGATTTCAGGCGGGAACTTATTAATTTATTTATAGAATATCAGGACTGTTTCGCCTGGGAGTATTATGAAATGCCTGGATTAGATAAATCTATTGTTGAACACAGGTTACCTATTAAGCCTGGGTATCGGCCGTTCAAGCAGCCTTCGCGGTGATTCAAGTCAGAGGTAATACCAGATGTCAAGGCCGAAATTGAAAGATTGCTGGAAGCCAAGTTCATTCGAGCTTGCCGGTACGCCGAGTGGGTATCGAATATCGTCCCTGTATACAAGAAGAATGGCAAGATGCGAGTCTACATTGATTTCAGGGATTTGAACAGGGCTACCCCGATGGATGGTTACCCTATGCCAATAGCCGACATGTTGGTAGATGCTGCTGCAGGGCACCGAGTCATCAGTTTCATGGAAGGTAATGCTGGATATAACCAAATTTTTATGGCTGATGAAGATATTCCCAAAACAGCTTTTACGTGTCCTGGAGCGATTGGTTTGTTCGAGTAGGTAGTAATGACTTTTGGGTTAATGAATGCCGATGCAACTTACCAGAGAGCAATGAATTATATTTTCATAAGTTGATCGGCAAGATTATTGAAATTTATATTGACGATGTGGTGGTGAAGTCCAAGAGCTACAAAGATCATTTAGTCGATCTAAGAGCAACCCTTGAGTGTACAAGGAAACATGGGCTAAAAATGAATCCTAACAAGTGTGCATTTGGGGTGTCAGCTGGAGAATTCCTGGGCTTTATGGTTCATCGCAAGGGGATAGAGGTTGGCAGCAAGAGCAGGAAAGCTATTGATGAACTTGTGCCTCCGACTAACAAGAGGGAGTTGCAGTTCCTACTGAGTGTTGGTATTTATTAAGATCATGTAGAATATTCCGCAAGCGCACAGAAATACAGTTGTAGCATTTCACCCAGGGGTATTCCAAGGTATCGTATTTATCCTTAGGGAAGCAATGGTTAAAGAATATGATAGCTAACCATGATGATCTACTAACTAATATACCAACTAAGCTAGAGTGGGGGTGAATGATATATATGATAAGTGTAGTGACACACACAGGAGATGTTCCAATGATAAAAGAGTAGGTTAGCGAGCGAGAAGGACAACGAGCGAGCATAAGGTTTCCAATTATCTATCTCTACTTGCGTGGTTCCAACTTAGCATGACAAGTCATATCAAGCAAGGTCAATGTTCATACACAATTGTACTTCGGGCCACTAAACTGCTTAGCAACAGAAAGGGATGAGGAGGGTGCTAAGCCGCCTAGCACAAGAAGGCCTACGCTTTAAGAACTAGCCCGAACGTGGTGGGATCAAAGCCTAGATAGGTCTGTCACCCCTACTAGGTACCACAAACAAACCGTTGGACAAGCCGCAGACACAGGTAAGTGTATAGTCTAGACACCACGTCTACACTATATCTCACTACTCTAATCCGATATCCGGTGAAATTGATTAGAGCAATGGGTTAAGGGTGGTGAACGAGTGCAAAGGTATACTACCATTATCTTACTATCAAACAACTATGACTATACTAACAACCAATACAACATAACTAGTCATGTTGCAATAAAGTAAAGTACTAAGACAAAGTAGAGAAGATAATTATAATAATAATAACTCAAGTCTTACAAAGAGAGAAGGAATACTGGAACCATACCAGACCTCCTGGAAGACTAGAGCTAGAAACCAGAGGCTCACTCTAACTCCTAACAACACTAACAGTACTACTAGTGCTACATCTTGAGAGAGAGTGGAGAGCTCCTCCTTGTGGTGTCCTGAATGAGAGGGAGTGAGGGGGTATTTATAGTAGAGAGGTGGAGTAGGGGCTACTCCACCGCCACATCATCGATTCACGTGATGATGGATGAGAGCCCTTGGATCGTAACCTCCTTTAGATCCATGGTGGAGAATAATTCAGCATATGCTTCTTTAATTCAGCATGTGCTTCTTTGCATGGAGGCATGCAAGTGGCGGTGGGAGGGGGGAGGACGCCCCTAGGCCACCACGGCCGACCCTCCTATGGCAAGTGGGGCCTCCCTCCTTCTTCTAGAAGCATGGCTCTGGAGTGTTTTCCATGGATCTTGGCTAGTTTGGGAGGCTGGTGAGCCACATAAGGGGTCGGGCGACCCTACTAGGTGGGTCCCACTGACCCATTTTTCCCTATTTCCTGTATGTCTGCATCAAATACTTTATGGACATGTGGAACTTGTTATTGGATAAAATATATTTATTATGTGCCTATGTTTCTTCCAAACCGAAGCTGTTGACAGTGTTTTGAAGGTGTAAATTTGTGTCATATCTACTGTCAACAAGATCCCCACACTTAAGTCTTTGCTCGTCCTCGAGCAAAGGTTGGAGAGAATGATAAAATATGATTATGATATTTTTAAGGTATTAGCGAAAACAAAGTTTTATTCATGACACATCTCATACAGGTGGGTTATGTGGTACTGTTTAGCATATATCCTTCAGATATTGAAAAATGGAACAGTTCTCAAGCCAAAGTCATGTTCCCATTTTCATATCCTTAGTACTTAGAGTTTTCGACAATGGTTTTAAAAGAAAGCACATAGTTCATTCTTACTCCTCAAATAGCACTCTCAAGTCACTCAGTAAGTATATGATTCCTGACCAAGGCATAGCATAAGATTGCCTTCTTTTGTTTCATCCTACATCTATAGGCTTATGTGGGGCTCAGGTAGGGATAAACAAGATAGCATACTTGCATTGCATCTATTGTAAAGTAAAAACAAGGATCCAAGGAGAAGAATGTCATAATCTTAGATCAAGATGTGCAAGTGTGTGGACAATGGAATAGAATGCTCCTTTATTTGATAAGATCTCTCTCTATTTTATTTTACTTGAGACATGGCTAGCATTTTTTCTTTTTCCTTCAAAAGCAATGGACCTTCATGTGCCCACTTTTTTCTTCTTTTTTTTCAAAAGCAATGGACCTTCATGTGTCCACTT
The DNA here is from genome assembly GCA_038502445.1 of Eremochloa ophiuroides. NCBI lineage: Eukaryota > Viridiplantae > Streptophyta > Magnoliopsida > Poales > Poaceae > Eremochloa > Eremochloa ophiuroides. The sequence continues at coordinate 39,803,944 of JAHLJS010000009.1, forward strand.
TTTTTTGCATAACCTTTGTGTCTCATCTACTAAACAATACTTAGAGAGATATTCTAAAACCTTAAAGCATGGAACATCTATATGGTGGAGATGGATGGCATGTTTTTGTGTACTTCCAGTGCAGAAGAAGCATGTGTATATGTGGCGTGTACGTGATCTTGATCTTGGGACTATGACATAATTCTCAACTAGGGTCAACAAGGTTTGACCAGACTCAACACAACTACAAGTAGCAAGTATATAGAAGGGGTTTTGAACATGGTATGAACATATATGGCTTTGGTAGGACTTTTCTTACTATTGTGGAGTAAGCGACACTATGGTTTTATGACATTTTCAAAAATAAATCTCTAAGCACTTTGAATAGAAAAGGTATGAATCATGAGCCAAGAACTATATCACATTTGTCAACAACTTAGTCAATATGATATTCTTATCAAGATATGTGACCCACAAGCATAAGCATATGCAAGAATTAGACTTTGTGATGCTTTTACCCTTTAAATGTCATAAATCATGTTAGCTTTTATTTTAGATGCAAGTCTTCTTGCTTTTATTTTTATTTTATTTCATCTAAAGAAAGAAAATAAAAGGTAAAAGTAAAATAAAATGAAAGAACAAAGAGGGACTAGGCATAGCAAACCAGTTAGGAGGCATGTAGACGATGAGTGGATGCTGACTGGTGGGTCCAGGGGCCCAAGGAGGGATCAGCCGACCCCTCTCTGGGGTCTCTGGCCACTTCGGTGACCGTCATTCGAATCCTCACCTTTGAAGACGTACCTCTGTAGTTTCGCTTTCCCGTTGGCCTTAAAGATGATGAGTTGTAGCATTGGTTCTTCTCAGTTGCATCGAAGTTTTCCTTGGCCAAACAGCTTGACCTTTGACCATGAGGACCTTAATTTGTCTCCATGAATGATCTTATGACTTACCCATAGAGATATCGATGTTCTTGCTGCAGGGGTTAGTCCTAAAAGTGCAACCAAGTTTCATGCAAGTATGTTTTGATTCAATAATTAAACTTAACTCCATGTCTTGTTTGATTAAGGTAGTCTATTTAACCTAAGCACCATGCTTAATTTAAAAGGACTATAGAGGTATGATCGATCAGTACACCCAAACCAAAGCATGCTGCCATAGAATAAGGAAGTATGATAGGATAAACAAGATTCATTCAACTAGAGACGAGTTTGAATGGTGAAGAAAAGAAGCATTTATATTTTACTTTAAAGGGAGAAAGACAAAAGTAAGAGAAATGCACAAAACAAGAGGGTTGGAATGTGGCAAACTAGTTAAGGGGTATGGCTCAAGGTAGTGGAGGCTGACTGGTGGGCTGAGGGGCCCATGGTGGGGTCGGCCGACCCCACCTTGGAGGCTCCAGCCACTTTATTTCTTTCCTTGTCCATTCTTACCTCTATTGTTGTGAGTGTTTTTGTTTTGTGAGATGATAGGGGTGAACTGTTGATTGTTCATGAATGATCAGACACCCTGGGCTCTTTGCTATTTTTTTTCTTGTGGAAAGAAAAATACCAGAAGGTCGAGACGGTTGATGTCCTGTTTATTCCACACTCAACAGAACAAGGGTAATCCCACATAGCTAGTGGTAAAATGGATTAGTAGAGATTAAGGTTAGTATCAAAATCTTTTGCCAATTGCTTCCCCGGAAATGGCGCTAGAAATGCTTGTTGGTATTTATTATGCTCATGCAGAATATTCCGCAAGAGCACAGAAATACCGTTGTAGCATTTCACCCAGAGGTATTCCAGGGTATCATATTTATCCTCAGGGAAGCAATGGTTAAAGAATATGATAGCTAACCATGATGATCTACTAACTAATATACCAACTAAGATAGAGTGGGGGTAAATGATATATATGATAAGTGTAGTGACACACACAGGAGAAGTTCCAATGATAAAAGAGTAGGTTAGCGAGCGAGGAGGACAACGAGCGAGCATAAGGTTTCCAATTATCTATCTCTACTTACGTGGTTCTAACTTAGCAAGACAAGTCATATCAAGCAAGGCCAATGTTCATACACAATTGCACTTCGAGCCACTAAACTGCTTAGCAACAGAAAGGGATGAGGAGGGTGCTAAGCCGCCTAGCACAAGAAGGCCTACGTTTTAAGAACTAGCCCGAACGTGGTGGGATCAAAGCCTAGATAGGTCTGTCACCCCTACTAGGTACCACAAACAAACCGTTGGACAAGCCACAGACACAGGCAAGTGTATAGTCTGGACACCACGTCTACACTATATATTCACTACTCTAATCCGATATCCGGTGAAATTAATTAGAGCACCGGGTTAAGGGCGGTGAACGAGTGCAAAGGTATACTACCATTATCTTACTATCAAACAACTATGACTATACTAACAACCAATACAACATAACTAGTCATGTTACAATAAAGTAAAGTACTAAGGCAAAGTAGAGAAGATAATTATAATAATAATAACTCAAGTCTTATCAAGAGAGAAGGAATACTAGAACCATACCAGACCTCCTGGAAGACTAGAGTTGGAGACCAGAGGCTCACTCTAACTCCTAACAACACTAACAGTACTACTAGTGCTATATCTTGAGGGAGAGTGAAGAGCTCCTCCTTGTGGTGTCCTGAATGAGAGGGAGTGAGGGGGTATTTATAGTAGAGAGGTGGAGTAGGGGCTACTCCACTGTCACATCATCGATCCGCGTGATGATGGATGAGAGCCCTTGGATCGTAACCTCCTTTAGATCAATGGTGGAGAATAATTCAAGCATATGCTTCTTTGCATGGAGGCATGGAAATGGCGGTGGGAAGGGGGAGGATGCCTCTAGGCCACCATGTAGGGGTCGGCCGACCCCCCTATGGCAGGTGGGGCCTCCCTCCTTCTAGAAGCATGGTCCACCTGTCATAGAGTGTGGTGGAGCTAGGTTTGGCCTTGGTTTGGTCGGTTTGCTTTCTTTGTGGGCCTATGGATCCATGTGAGCTGAATATGAGCCGTTGAGAGAAAACACACACTCCATCCAAGGGTGGAGAATGACTCTGGAGTGTTTCCCATGGATCATGGCCAGTTTGGGAGGCTGGTGAGCCACATAGGGGGTCGGGCGACCCCACTAGGTGGGTCCTACTGACCCATTTGTCCCCATTTCCTATATGTCTGCGTCAAATACTTCATGGACATATGGAACTTGTTATTGGATAAAATATATTTATTATGTGCCTAAGTTTCTTCCAAACCGAGGCTGTTGACGGTGTAAATTTGTGTCATATCTACTGTCAACACTTAGTAAGATTAACTTCATCAGAAAGTTTATCTCTAATTTATCAGAAAAGGTGCTGTCATTCTCGTCGTTGTTGAAACTCAAAAACAGTCAAGAGTTTAAATGGAGTGACGTACAACAAAAGGCTTTTGATGAAATCAAAGATTACATGAAGTCTCCGCCTGTCTTAATACCACCGCAGGCAGGGAAGCCTTTCAAGTTGTACGTGATGGCCGAAAGCCACATGATTTGTTCGGTCCTTTTTCAAAAATTTGAAGGAAAAGAGAGAGCTGTTTTCTATCTGAGCAGAAGGCTTTTGGATCCTGAAACAAGATATACGCCGACTGAGAAGTTATGCTTTTGTTTATTCTACTTATGCACCAAATTGAGACATTACCTGTTGTTAGCCGAGTGTATTGTGGTGTCTAAAGCTGATGTGATCAAGCATATGTTGTCAATGCCAATCCTGAACGGGCGGATCGGCAAGTGGATCCTGGCGCTCTCTGATTTTGACTTGAGGTTTGTGCCGGCTAAGGCAGTCAAGGGATAGGCGATAGCCGATTTCATCACTCAGCATCACGGTGGTGCTGTCAGCATGGTCGATGTGTCGCCGTGGACTATGTTTTTTGATGGGTCATCCTGCAAGCAAGGTGGGGGTGCTGGAGTATTGCTTATATCACCTTGACGGCGGCGTTTTGAATATGCTTTCCAGATTGGGCCTATGGTGACGAACAATTAAGCTGAATATGAGGCAATTTGGAAGGGACTTCAACTTCTACATGAAGCAAAGGCCGATGCAATTGAAGTTTTTGGAGATTCACAATTGGTTATTAACCAATTGCTCAGCCTATACGAATGCAAAGATGATATACTCAGAGGTTATTATGACCAATGCCAAGCCTTGATCAAGGGATTCTTGGTCGTATCACTCAATCATATTTTCAGGGCTCAAAATCAGGAAGCTAATCGGCTGGCACAGAGTGCATCATGATATAGATTGATTCAAGAGTCTTCAACACCGAACAATCGGCTGATGACTGACGAACTGAATTAGCTGATTATCTTGTAGACCCTTCAAGAAAAGTCAGTAGGAAGTTAAGGTACAAGGCTATCAAGTACGTTTTGCTCGATGGTCAGTAATATTATAAAACTATTGAAGGGGTGTTACTAAAGTGTCTCGGGCCTGAAGAATCGGTAAAGCTAATAAATGAAGTTCATGAAGAAGTTTGTGGTGCTCATCAATCAGCTCACAAGATGAAGTGGATTATTAGGAGAACTGGTTATTATTGGCCGACCATGCTTGAGGATTGCTTCAAATATTACAAGGGTTGCCAAGAATGTCAAAGGTTTGGGAATGTGATAAAGTCTCCTGTCTCTGTCATGAATCCTATTATCAAGCCATGGCCATTTAGGGGATGGGGAATCGACTTAATCGGCCAAATCTACCCACCATCGAGTAAAGGCCACAAATTCATGTTGGTCGCAACTGATTATTTCACCAAATGGGTAGAAGCTATTCCTTTAAAAAATGCTACATCTGCGGATATAATCGAGTTTGTGAAAGAGCACATTATCTATAGGTTTAGTATTCCGCAGACTATCACAACTAATCAAGGGGCAATGTTTACTTCAGAAGAGTTTCTGAGTTTTACCGATGATATGGGCATCAAGATTTACAACTCTTCACCTTACTATGCCCAAGCTAATGGTTAGGCAGAAGCCTCAAATCAAATTCTGATCATGGTCATCAAAAAGAAGATTGAGCAGAATCCGAGGAGATGGTTCTTGACTTTGAGTGAGGCGCTATGGGCATATCGTATGGCTCAGCATGGATTGACTAAGCTACACCTTATGAGTTAGTATATGGACACGCTGTTGTCCTGCCTTGGGAAGTTCCGTCTGAAACATGACGTGTCATGTTGCAGAACAAGCTTACAGCTGATGTGTATAAAGATAAAATAATGGACAGTCTAGAAGATTTGCATTGTCATTGGCTTAAAGCTTTAGAGTGCATTGAAGCAAATAAGATGCGAGTGGCCAGGTATTACAATACTAAGGTGAGAGGCAAGAGCTTTGTTGAATCGGAGTTGGTCTGGAAGGCCGTTCTACCTATTGGAACTCAAGACAGCCGATTCGGCAAATGGTCACCAAATTGGGAAGGCTCATATCAAATCACGGAGTGTGCACCAGGCAATGCCTATATTCTTGAAGATCTGGAAGGGAATAGTTTCGCATGAGCAATCAACGGGAAGTATCTGAAGAAGTATTATCCTAGCATTCCTGTTGGAGGATGAATAGCCGGTCTACTTGAGATCTGTCTCTAACAGCCGATTTGTACAGACGGATCACCTTTAGCACAAAAATAAGGACCCTCGATGGGGTACGACAGCCGATGTGAGATGCATCGCCTTTAGAATAAAAATAAAAAAACAACAACAGGAAGCGAAATATACAAGAAGTTTTATTGGATAGTTTGCACCTAGTACAAGCTACTGGTTGTTGCGAGTTTCTTCGATGATGGCATTAGCAGAGACAGTCACTGCTATTTCTTCGACATGTTCATCGAAGGCTTCCATGAGCTCCTCGCGCTCCCCTGGGTCCTCTTCCGCCAGAAAGCCAGGCTCGATGCCCAGCAGGTGGTATCCAGTGCAGAGTGCGGTGGCTGCAAGGCTGGTAGCGGCGCCATGGTAGATGCTGCTAGAGACTGCTTCACGAACGCAGTGGTGGATGTCCTGCAGGCGGAGCTCCATCGTCCTGCCGCGTGCGCCGACGACGTCAGCAGTCTCATCGGCGATTTGTCGAAGATTCTCCGACTACGCCGTTATGGCTGCATCAGGGATATTGATGGTCAGAACGAGACGAAGAATGTAAAGGAAGAGGTAATGGTATATACCCACTACGGTGGCGTCAGCCTCAGAGAGGCGGGCTCGTATGGCTGCAAGCTCGGACTTAGCGGTGTCAAGGGCGACCGATTGCGCATCCAGATAGCCTCGCAGGTTCTCGATTTCCTAGGATGCTTCTGAATACAGCCAGCGGTATTCTTGCGCCTGCTGCTGATGGTCCGCCGAGGAGGAAGATGCGGCGTTGGCAGCGTCCCCGATGGAAGCTTCTGGGCGGAGGACTCTGCCTTGGCTAAGATATGCATGATACCGATTTAGATAAAGAGGATTTAATGAAGATATTTGTTGAATTGGACTTACAAGCTGAAAGCACAGGAGCGCAGATGCCTGGGACGAGTGTGGCTGGTTCCTTCGTCGCCCTCGGCAGGGCCGCTAGCCAGACGCTTGTCGTGATCTCCATTGTTGGCCATTGTATCTTGTAGTGACAAGGAAAGAAGAAGGTAAAAGATTGGCTGAAGCAACTGGATGGCTGAGGGAATGCATGATGTGATGGATAACCTCTGCATTGATTTATAGTCAGAGGCGGTTTCCTCGAGGGGCGAGACGACGTTTCGAATATACACCCGATTGAATGGGGTGATATAAATCCGGATGCGGCATACGTGAGGCAAAATGTCCGGGCTGGTGATCGGTGCTAATTTTGGAATAAAGCCAGTTTATCCCAAAATTAGGGGCATGTGTTTACACCAAAATTTGGACCGAGAATAGATAGCCGATTCTAGAGAAAGAATCAATCGCGACGAAGACTGAGATAGCCGATCAGGTTCCAGATCGGGTGTTGAGGTAAAGAAAGATGGACGCGGAATTGGTTGATGACGTCAGCACATATCTTTAGCGCCGGGAAGCAATAACGTTTGGAGTCCATTCAGGAAAGAAAAGATTGGACTCCAAGTTATCTTTAAAGTAGGGAAGTTTGTTAGTTTCCATATTTGTTGCGAGTTGTAATTCAATTCGGACTCTTGTCAGCCCAGGGCATAAATATAAACCCCGGCTATTGTAATTGGACATCAACAATCAATACAACACACTTTCGGCTACGGCCAAACCCTTAGGAGTAGGAGTAACGTAGATCTCGGCGAGTTCTTCGAACAGGCTGGGTGTCATCCGGTGGACGCAGTCTTGCTTGTAAGTACCGTCATGTCTCGCTAAGCTTTGTCTCTTTAATGTCATCCGGTGGACATAGGAGCATGGTAGATCGGGGTTGATTCTTGTTTGATATGAGTTTAGCGTCATCCGGTGGACGTGGGCTTAGATCAAATAAGAGTTAATTATAGATTCATGTTTATCTTCTTGTTTAATCTATGTTTAGTGTCATCCGGTGGACGAGGGCTTAGATTGAGCTTGTTGACGGGCATGAGTTAGTTATCGGCTCTAACTAATTTGGCATTTTAGTTAGATTCATTAAGTTACCGATTTTGCTTGATGATTATTTATTGTTTATTTTATTTCAAGCATTATCACTCTTGCCCAATCTTGATCTATTCTTTATCGACTTAAATCTTATATTTCTATCTTATTTCATGATCAAATTCTTATTGAACATATATTGAGGTAAGTAGATTTGTTTATCATTAGACGATCGGGTTAGATCTTGATTGTATACAGGTTGCACTTAAGTAATAAGACGAATATTGCTTGGATCCGATAACTAGCAGATTTAAGTCATAGTTTACATTACGGCTGTCTCGATCCGCTCGATCCCCAATGTTGTAAACGGTGGATTAAATATGTCAGTTTGAAGATCCAAACAGTATTTATCTTATAGGCTTGTATGTTGCTTGTATCTGCTGAATCGGCTAAATAGTCGATTTCTTTATATTTTCACTTGAACACTTCACATTGAACAAGTTTGATCTGTTAAAGCCTATTATTGCATAGAAAATTGTTTAATAAGATTTGTCATCTTTATTTACGCACATGAATTGATTATTAAGATAATGTCATGCTTATTCTATGAAAATCGGCTCATGTAAATCGGATATCGACTCTTTAGTCGATAGCCTGGAAACAAGGCTAGTGAGGCCGGATATTCGGGACTGCCTAGACACACAAGCTAGTTCCATCTTGTGTTAGTGATTACCGTCTTTCTCCTTGTCAATTGCAGGTCAAATTGACTAGCACGCTTGAAAATCACCAGCACTCTCAGACTGAGTTTCGAAGCTAGCTAGATCTGTGAAGCTTCAGCGCTTTGGGGATCGTTTCCGGTTTCGCTAGTGTGTTGAGCGCGGAAGACCACTTTTTGTGCCAACACAAGGCTTGGCATTGATCATGATAGCCTCTAAGTATGTCATCTTTGCACTCATATAGGCAGAGCAATTGGTTGATCACTAACTGTGAGTCTCCAAAAACCTCAACTGCATCGGCCTTTGCCTCGTGTAGAAGCTGAAGTCCTTTCCAAATCGCCTCGTACTCAGTCTGATTGTTCATCACCATAGGCCCAATCTGGAAGGTATACTCAAAACGCCGCCCTCGAGGTGATATAAGCACTACTCCAGCACCTCCACCTTGCTTGCAAGACGACCTGTCGAAAAACATAGTCCACGGTGCCACACCAATCATGCTGATGGCACCACCATGATGCTGAGTAATGAAATCGACTATTGCCTGTCCCTTGACTGCTTTAGCCGGTCGAACTTCAAGTCAAACTCAGAGAGCGCCAAGATCTATTTGCCGATCCGCCCATTCAGGATTGGCATTGACAACATATGCTTGATCACATCAGCTTTAGACACCACAATACACTCAGCTGACAACAGGTAATGCCTCAATTTGTTGCATGAATAGAATAAGCATAAGCACAACTTTTCAGTCGGTGTGTATCTTGTCTCAAGATAAGCATTCTGCTCAGGTAGAAAACCGCTCTCTCTTTACCTTTAAATTCTTGAAAAAAGGCCAAACCAATCGTGTGGCTTTCGGCCGTCACGTACAACTTAAAAGGCTTCCCTACCTGTGGTGGCACTAAAATAGGTGGAGACTTCATGTATTCCTTGATTTCGTTAAAAGCCTTGGTTGTACGTCACCCCATCTGAACTCTTGACTGTCTTTAATCTTCAGCAATGGCGAGAATGGCAGCACCTTCTCTGACAAATTAGAAATAAACCATAGGATGAAATTAATCTTGCCGAGTAAAGACTGTAACTCCTTCTTGTTAGTTGGAGGCACGAGTTCGTCGATAGCTTTCTTGCTCTTGTTGCCAACCTCTATCCCCTTATGATGAACCATGAATCCCAGGAATTCACCAGCTGATACTCCAAATGCACACTTGTTAGGATTCATCTTTAGCCCATGCTTTCTCGTGCACTCAAGAGTTGCCTTCAAATCGACTAAATGATCTTTATAGCTCTTGGACTTCACAACCACATCGTCAATGTAAATTTCAATAATCTTGCCGATCAACTTATGAAAAATATAATTCATAACTCTCTGGTAATTTGCACCGGCATTCTTCAGTCCAAAAGTCATCACCACCCATTCGAACAAACCGATTGCTTCGACACCTGAAAGCTGTTTTAGGAATATCTTCATCAGCCATAAAAATTTGGATATATCTAGTGTTACCGTCCATGAAGCTAACGACTTGGTGCCCCGCAGCTGCGTCGACCACGGCTATTGGCATACTATAGCCGTCCATCGGGGTGGCTCTATTCAAGTCCCCGAAATCAATACAGACTCGCATCTTGCCATTCTTCTTATATACAGGGACAATATTCGATACCCACTTGGCGTATCGGCAATCTTGAATGAACTTGGCTTCCAATAATCTCTCAATCTTGGCCTTGACATCCGGTAATATCTCCGGCTTGAATCGCCACGGAGGCTGCTTGAATGGCCCATACCCAGGCTTGATAGGCAGCCTGTGTTCAACAATCGATTGATCCAATCCTGGCATTTCATAGAACTCCTAGGCGAAGCAATGTTTATACTCTTTCAATAAATCAATCAGCTCCCGCTTGAACTCGGGGTCAAGATTTGCAGCAACATACATCAGCCTTGGTCTATCGCCAGGTCCAATGTCTACTTCCTCGAGCTTATCAGCCGACGTAAAGCCCTGCCCAACCTTGCCCTCGGTGCCATCGATCGGATTCTCCATTTAATAAAAAGACTCAGAGCCGATTGCCCGAACCGGATGTTGACTCCCATCGTTGACCTTGATGGAGCCTTCGTCCCAATTCTTGCCAGAGAAACAATCATGCCCTTTGGCTCCCTAGTACGTGGCATCTGCAGCAGCTACACTCACCGAGTCATCAGCCGGGTCCACTTCAACCTCATCGCCATGCCATTGGATCACACATTGATGCATTGTAGACGGCACGCAGCAGTTGGCATGAATCCAGTCACGCCCAAGCAGCAAACTATAAGAGCCCTTGCCATCAATCACGAAGAAGGTGGTGAGAAGTGTCTTCTTCATGATCGTCAATTCAACATTAATCGCCTTCGGGTATGGGAAGAATTGCCCCCAAAGTCCCTGAGCATCATATCGGTTTGAATCAAATCATCAGGGCCTTTGCCCAGCTTGCGGAACATGGTGTAGGGCATGAGATTAACCGTAGCACCGCCATCCACCAGCATCTTAGTCATCGGCATCTCATCAACGTATCCTTTGAGGTATAAAGCTTTCAGGTGCCGACGCTTGACTGGCTTGTCAAAAGTAGCCTGCTGCGAGAAAATCAGCTTGGCGGCGCACTGTTCAGTGTCTGATTCATCAGAGTCAGAAGAAACATCAGACCCCCTAGTTTGGGGTGCCATGAACTCCGCCGGCAGCACGAACACCATCTGTGTATCGGCTACTGCCTTCCCCTTATCCTGAGAAGACTTTTCACGCCAAACTTTCCTCTAGCGTCCTTCTACGTTGAGCTCAGTGTTCCTCAAGCACTGCACTCTGCGTTTTTGGCTCCTGGTCAAGCCTCCAGGACACCATTGTTTTCTCTGCCAAACCGGCTCCTCATGATCAACTAATGCCGTATCGAGCCGATCGTGTATGTCTCTTTTTTTCACACCAATCCTGCATTTCATGTGGACGTCCAAGTCATTCATGCACAGATCGGCGGTTGGTTTGAGAACGCCTGTACTCTCGGTATTGATCACTACACTTCGGGCAGTTGTAGACAGTCGACAGTTTCAAACCTTCGTTCCAGCAGTACCGAAAGAACGGGCAACACCAGTGGTTTTCTTCTTCCTCCCGGCAACGGGTTTGTTCCTCTTGATAGCGGGTTTCCTCTTCATCACGAGCCCACCTCCAGTATTCTTCTTCTTCAAGCCATCTCTGGTGATTCTTCTCCTTCTCTCTTCGCCATTTGTTCAATAATTGGCAAGAAGTCACCTTGGTCTTGCTGGACTCTCCCTTCTCAAATCGGCTCTTGCTCTGCTCTCTTCTCTTTCTGATCATCTCCAGCTCTTCAGCCGATAACTGCAGGTCTGTATCGACTGATGCATTCGTATTCGCTTGATCAGAGTTCAGAACCTTCACTTTTCCTGCAAGGACTGGCAGCTCAACCATGTTCTGGCCTTTTGGGAACGGGATCTTGTCAATTTTCATCTTTCCTTTGGCTGGGTTATCAAACTTTAAGAAGCCCCGATAGATGGCTTTCTGAATTTGAGCCCTGAAGATACGGCATTCATTGGTGTTGTGCGTCATGACGCCACGATATTGACAGAATTTCTTCCCCTTCAATTCTTCAGGATAGGGCTTCACATAATCAGTAGAGAATTTGATCTACCCAGCACTGACCAGCAGGTCGAAGAGCTTATCCAACTTTGTTACGTCAAAATCATATTGCTCCTCTATGCTCCAGTTCTTAGGTACATCCACGGGCCTTTTGCCCCACTTCAACTCAACAGTAGCAATCTCGTCATCAGCCTCATCCTCCGAATCAGAATGATCAACATACACAGTAAGCTTGTACTTTGCTTCCTTCCTGAAAATTTGAGCCTGTGACCCGAGCAATGCCACCCTCTGCATAACCTGGCTGATGTTCGCGAACTCAACACCCACCAGCTTCTCCTTGACATACGGGAGTAGGCCGCTGATAACCAACTGAGCAAGTTGCTTGTCTGTCGGGTTCAATGAATAGCAAAGGTTTCTCATCTCCCTGAAATGCTTGATGAAGGCCGAACCGATCTCACTGTTCTTCTAGCGCATGCTAGCCAGATCAACAAGGGTTTTCTCCCCATCCCCAGAGAAAAAATAATTGATTGTGAAATTTGCTCTCCAAATCCGCCCAGTTTTGAATCGACCCTGGCTCTAAGGTAGCGAACCAACTGAATGCTGGGCCAGTCAATGACAGTGAAAAGAAGCGGACCTTGTGAGCATCTTCCTAGGCCGCCTCGCCAAGCTGAGCCAAGTATCTGCTAATGTGCTCCATGGTAGATACGTCTTCCTGCCCACTGAACTTGGTGAAATCCGACATGCGATATCTTAAGGGCAATGCTACATGATCAAACCACTCAGGATAAGGGCGTCTGTACATGACCGAGACCCCTGCCTTTGGCTGTAAGCCAAACTGATCATTGAGCATTAAGCTCATTTCCCTCAATAGCTCATCCTGTGGTGACTGAGCGTGTGGCCCCTGATACCCGAGATGTGGTGCTGACGTGAGATCCTGATAGGTGTATCCATAGTGAAAGCCCGGGGGAGGAGTCATATTCCCAGTTGGCTGCGTCACATTCCCAGCTGTCTGCGTCACATTCCCAGTTGTCTGCATGTACGCGTTGATCTGCTCAGGGGGATAATCCCTGTACAGCTTGTGAGAGGCAGCTATTTTTGTAGCCGAGCCCGCCATTGTATTAGGAGTTTGAAAAGGTGGCTTCTGTGAACTCGGCTGTTACGGCACAGCGGTGGATGTGTTTACCGCTGCATTTGGCTCAGAATCCTCCGGGGGTATGCCGAAGTAAACCGGGCCTAGAGATTCCTAGTCCTGCCTCTTGATGATGGTCTTCATGATCTAGTAGAACGTTTGCAGGAAAGTATTGTGATGATGCCCAACCGCTTGATGCGAAGCCGACCAGATGGATCCAACGAGGAAATCCCTTAACTCTTCTTCGTCCTTGTCGCTATGGCCATGCAAAATCCACCTTGGATAATGGGTCTTCTTCACCACACAACCCTCACGGGTCTTGCCAAATGATAGCAAGCACGCATCAGTGTACTCCTCTATGATCTGGTCTAGAATCACAGCATCTTCAGGATCGATTTCGTTACGCTGGACCCTGATGACGCCGACATCCCTGGGCACAGCACCCGACGCGTTCTTCTCTTTAGTCATGAGCGAAGCAGTGTCCCACTGGGCGTGCCAAAAAGTGTGTTGGCACAAAAAGTGGTCTTTCACGCTCAACACACTAGCGAAGCCGGAAGTGATCCCCAAAGCGCTGGAGCCTTGCAGATCTAGCTATCTTTGAACCCGGTCTGAGAGTGTCGATGACTCCCAAGCGTGCCAGTCAATTTGACCTGCAATTGATAAGGAAAAGATAGTAATTAGTAACACAAGATGAAACTAGCTGGTGTGTCCAGGTAGTTCCGAATATCTGGCCTCACAGGCCCTGTTTCCAGGCTATCGACTAAAGAGTCGATATTTGATTTGCATGAGTCGATTTTATAGAATAGACATTATATTGTTGTAACACCCTAGTGTTAGTTACTATTTTCACACTTGCATTTGCATGTCATCAAGCACCTATCATGTCATTTCATGCATCATTACTATTCAAGTCAAATTTCATTTCTTATATACTATATGTTTCCTTTATGCTTATGTGTGGTAGATATGTTAGCATGCAAATGTGATGCTTGTTTACTGTTCTAAATGCTTTAGACATGTTTGGGATAACATTTGGAACAATGTTCATGTTGGTGAAATCCCCAAAATACCCCTCTAGCTCATAGTTGACTAGAGAGCCCTCTAAAAGCTATTCTGTTTGACCAAACAAGAAGGGCATTTTAGATATTTTGCATGTCAGTGCACCCTTAATCAAAGTTGTGTAGAATTTTATAAGCAACAAACTTTATTTTTGGGTCAACTCATGAAAATGGGTGGAAGGTGGTCAAAAAGTTGAATTAGTGCAGATTTAGAGTTGTTTTGAAGTTTCAAAAATTTGCTAAGTCTAAAACTGGTTTTCAGTTTCGGTGTACCCCTGTTCATCGACCTGTATCTCTCAATCCAGGCCGATCTAGAGTAAAGTGTCTTAATACCAAATGATCTACTCATGTAGCTCTTCAATCCATATTAGTGAAGTTTTCGCTGAAACGCCCTGGATCGCGAGTTATGGATCGATCAAAATCGAGTTTTAGTCGGTTCATTGAAACTGAATCGGAGCGATTCAGTTTGGCCGTCGGTCGTCGCCGCACGACCGCCGTCAGAAGAACCGCTCCAGGTGGCGCCGTACGCCGTCGTTGCCCTGCTGCGCCCCTGCATAAACCAAAGGCGACACTCCATCCTGTCCCCCGCGCGCTCCTCTCACCCTCACTCGCTCGCTCTCGCCTCTCTGCCCGCCGTTTTCCCCTCCGCCAGCGCCATCGCCGCCGAGCCGTCGCCGCGGTGAAATCCGCCGTCACCGTGCCGTCTCCGACCGCTCCATCTCCGCCGTAGCTTCGACTTGCTCTGCTCTTCATCCTCGACTCGTTGCCGACCTCAGCCGAGCTAAGGTATAACGGTTTGGCCTTCTCGCCGCCGCGCCATTGCCGGAGCACCGCCGAGCTCTCGGGTCACCACGACGAGGGCGATGCCGGGGTCGGCTTCTCTCTCCATTGCTCGTCTAGGAGTCTAAGTTAGCTGTAGATCCAGTCTAGGCCGTCGGATGGGTCGGTCTCGCCGTAGGTTCGCCGGAACCCGAGCTCGCCGTGAACCCGCTCGCCGCCGTGCCGCCATGCGAGCGCGGTCAGTGAGCTCCCGTGCGCAATAGTTCGATTCGTCGCACGCATAGGTCTGCTAGGGTTCCAGGATCTCGGAACGGTGCTTAGCCGTGCGAGCAACGGCCGGAATCGGTCGGCGCAAGCTCGCCGGACCACCACCGTCCGCCATTGCCGCCGTCGAGCTCGCTCCGGTGGGGAACAACCCTCAGCAGTTGGTCCTTTGGGTTCGTCTCGTTGCCACGAGTCGGTAGGTAGCCTCGGCGTCGCCGGAGACCTCGCCGTCGGCGAGCTCTCGCCGGTCAGCGCCGGCGGCTCTGCCTCTCTCTCTGACGCGTGGGGTCGGGTTGACCCCGGGGCCCGCGAGTCAGCCGTTCGGGTGCGCCTCTGGTTCACTGAGCCGGGTGCACGTAGCAGTTTCCATCGGGTTTGGGTTTTATGATTTATAAAATGAATTTTCAGAAAATGTGTAAAATCTTCCAAAATTCATATCTGGAGCTAGGAGTGTCCAATTGGGGTGAACCAAATTTTGTTATGTTTGTATTTCTGAGCTCTATCAAGAAAAAATATAAAATGTACTTTTGGAATACTTTTTCTCTGCAGTTATATTTAAGTTGTTAATTGCTTGCAAACTTGATAAATGCATAAGTAATTGTAGTAATGTGCTAAAAATGTGATTCCACTTGCATTCATCTTGTTTATGGAAGTAGAATCTAAGAAAAATATGTTTGCTAGTGTTGCACTGTTATTTATATGATGTCTAGTATAATGTGCCTTTTATGCTTTAATCTTGCAAAAATCACCATGCTTAATGTGTTAAGAATATGGTCATGAATATTTTTCCTGGACCATGTTATGTTGGAAAGAAGCTAAGAAAATTAGGAAATCTGTTGTTTGATACTTTTCACTGTGTTAAGTATTTTCCATTGCTTAAAAGGCTGGTTGTTTGTTATTTTTGTGTAGACTGTTATCCTTGTCCAAATGACTTGAAATTTTGTCAGTAGGCTAATATGGATGTGTAATAGCTACTGCAATTTTTATGGATTTTTCTGGTCATAATAAACAGTAGGTCCAGTTATAGGCTAGGGTTTGTTTAATTTTTTTTAAGCAAATATCTTTGGGTGTGAAGTGTTTTTATGCATTCTGTGATGCTTAGCATTATTACTTGTTTAAAACAGTAGAGCTGATCCTAATTTAAGCTTAAGGCAGTAATGTTAATGTTTTGTTTATTTGATGTTGCTCATGCCTGTTAATTATAAGTTGGTTGTGGTAGGTTAGTTAATGCATGTTGATTATTAAGTGCAGGTTGTAGATCTCTCACCCGGGACGAGAAATTTTTCTATGCTTTGCTTAAGAAGGGTGAGTATGAGTTGGTTGTCTAGAGAAGGAATATGCACGCACTCAGTAAATGAGTGTGGATTGTTAAACTGATTGCATATCATGGGTTAAGTTGTGCATCTCTATCTTGCATTTCATGTGCATTCTCAGTTCTCATATATGCATATCATACATACAGGATCGCCGGGAGGAGTGACGCTGTTGCAGTTCGATCCACCGGAGGAGGGAGTTTCGCCGGAGATTGAAGTGCCAGAGGTTCCCGAAGGCCAGGAAGAAGAGGCTGAACTTCCAGAGTGCCCTGATCACCAACCTACTAACTTTGTGAAAGGCAAGCCCCGGAGCATCCCTAAGTCTCCACCTACTCTTTTTACAAATGCGCTGGTCTTTATTAAATCGTATGATTGTGCACTTAAGTATAGGGGTTGATATGATACCGTTGCTGCATTTATACCTTGTCCACTTATACTTGATCCTGAAGTATTACTAGATAAGGGATGGGTTCGATCTTATGCTTAGCCATGCTTAGACCGGTAGAAGACGAGGGATATCCTGTCCTTCGCGAGCATAGGTGGTTACTAATGATGATGGGGTTGGATTCCACATGATGGACTATATATGCCACCATGCCACAGTGTCTAATGAGAGAATCAAGGCTAGGTAGCGGGGAGCCGCATGACATGGTTGAGGTCATGCCGTCTTCGGTGCTGCTTGCGGCCGACTAGGACTGAGGCCACCAGACATCAGTTGAGATTGAAAGACGTCGTCACATAGCTGGCCAGATAAGTCGTTCTGACCGCGAAGCCGAGTATTTCTTTCTGAGCCGGGAATTGGGCGTGATAAGGCAGACATATTCTGGAGGTAGGAAGGATGTGCGGAGACACCATCTTACCAAGGGCAGGTCAGGGACCTGATGCATCCTGGAAGTGGGTTTGTCTCTGAGAATATGGACCCCTCCAAGCCCGCGATACATATTATGTCTCAGAAAGATTTAATGGTGGCCCAAGAAGCCAATGGCTCGGCTGACAGGGTTTGTGATTGGCATATTTGCCAGCTGGTACAATCGATTCGAATCGCCATCTCTCCTGGTTAGTGAGAAACTGAACTGATCTTCTGGTGAGGTAGAGGCTAATAACTTGAACATGATGATTATGGTGAGATGAGGTTGATATCTGTGGATATCGGAAATCATATGGTTTTATTGATTGCTATAATATTCAGTGAATGCTTAGTATAGTGGCTAATCTTAGTAAATAGCTTAACTGAAATCGAAGCTTATCACAATTAAAATGAATAAGTTGAGGTTCTACTATAGTAATGCTTTTGATGCAAAAATGATGCTACCCTCTGAGCTCCACCAAACAAGCCTTGCATATCCTTGAGAGTCTTTTTATTTACTCCCTGTCGGGTAAGTCTAGCTGAGTACAACTGAGTACTCAGGGTTCTATTCCCATTGTTGCAGATGGTGTAGTCTACTACGCGTATTGCAGGAATTGCTTCACCCCTGCGGGCGAAGAAGACTAGACCCGAGGGCAGGGTCATTATCTATCCTTAGATGTTGTAAGAATGCTGTGACAGGGTCATTTGATGGTACTCGTATTTGAACTCTGTGGTGTAAAACTATGTTAACTTCCGCTACTATTATATTTGTGTAAAAGACTATGTTGTACTCTGATGTTTAAATTCGGTTGTGAACTTATGTGTCATGTGATCGGGTATTGCTGAATGAATGATCCTTGGGGCATGGAATGTTTGAAATCCTTCGAGATTTTCGGACTACCGGGTTTATATTGGCTCAAGTGCGACTGGATTGCGATTAAAAACGCGATCGTTGTACTTGTGCTCGTATAAATTGGCCGGTTCTGTGACAATTGTCACATAATTGATTCGCATACGTAAATAAAGGTGACAAATCTCATTAAACAGTTTTCTTACACATTAGAAAGTTTAACAGATCGATCTTATTCATTGTGAGATGTCTGAGTGGAAAAGTAGAGGGAAATCAGCTATTTAGCCGATTTAGTGAATACAGGCAACATACAAGCCTATAAGATAAACAATGTTTTGACTTTCAAGATGATATATTTAATTCATTGTTTATAACATTGGGGATCGAGACAGCCGTAATGTAAATCATGACTTAAATCTATTAGCTATCGGATCTAAGCAATATTCATCTTATTACTTGAGTGCAACCTGCATACAATCGAGATCTAAACCGATCGGCTAGTGATAAACAAATCTACTTACTTTAGCATGTTATTCAATAATCACTTGTTCATGAAGCAAGATAGAAACATAAGATTTAAGACGATAGGGAATAGATCAAGATTGGGCAAAGGTGATGATGCTTGAATAAAATTAACAATAAATAATCATCAAGTAAAATCAGTAACTTAATGAATCTAACTAAGATGCCAAATTAGTTAGAGCCGATAACTAACTCATGCCCATCAACTAGCTTAATCTAAGCCCTCGTCCACCGGATGACGCAAAACATAGATTAGTCAAGAAAATAAACATGAATTGATAATTAACCCTTATTTGATCTAAGCCCATGTCCACCGGGTGACGCTAAACTCATGCCAAACAAGAATCAACCCCGATCTGCTATGTTCTCATGTCCACCGGATGACATTAAAACAACAAAGCTTAACGAGGCATGACGATACTTACAAGCAAGCATGCGTCCACCGGATGACACCCAGCTGTTGATGGTGGATATACCATAAAAATCCACATTCAAACACCGTCAACAGGTCTCGGATTCAAGGGAGAATAAGCATATCATGAACATATTTTATCAATAAGTAGTTCCACTTGTACTCTTAGTTTGTGAATGCAGGAAAGATCAAACAGGCCATAAAACATCAAGATATGGTGCACAACATCACGTAGAAGAGAGGAGAGCTCAAGGTGGGCCCATGTGTGGGTCGGCCGACCCTACCATGGGGCCCACCTGGCTCTGCTGACATGGCACAATCCGTGTGACCTTCCATCCAACTCAATTCTACCTTTGGATCAAAGTAGTGTTTCCAATCAATGGTGGAAGGATCTAGATTAGATACGGGTCGCACTCAAGTAATAAAATAAACATTGTCTAGATTCAAGGGTTAACGGATCTAAGTTGCAACTTCATCATGACTGCCTCGATCCGCTCAATCTCCACTGTTGCAAGATTGCGATCTAGATCCATTAGCCGGAGAGTTGAAACGTTGTTTGCTTTATAGGCTTGTATGTTGCCCGTATACATTGAATCGGCTAAAGTAGCCGATTTCGTCTTATTTTACATTGAGACATCTTATGATCATGTTAGCTTGCTGTGACTACATCTTTTGTAGCATACTTCTGTCTAATGCAAGTATATGTCATTGAATTCATGTCTGAATCGGTTAACTTGAGTTATAATGCATGTTTCGCTACAATCGGTTCATAACATGGCAGAATCGGCTTTCTAGTCGATCTCCCATTACATCGGCTCTTCGAGCCATACAGTTGGAACTATCTGGACATACCGGTTAGTTCCGCCTTGTGATTACTGATTACTATCTTTTTCCTTGTTAATTGCAGGTCAAATTGACTGGCACGCTTGGGTGTTACTGACACTCTCAGACTGGGGCCGAAGCTAGCTGGATCTGCGAGAGCTTCACTGCCTCAAGGGTCGTTTCCGGCTTCGCTGGTGTGTCGGGCTTAGGGAACCACTTTTTGCGCCAACACACTTTTTGGCACGCCCGGTGGGACATTTCATTGAAGACCATGGCAAAAGGAAAGGCTACGGCGGACGGCCCCTCCAGGGATGACGGTGTCCTCAGGGTCAGGGTCGAAGACCTCAGTGAGGAGGACGCGGCAGTGCTGAACAAGATTGTTGAGGAATTCGCTAATGCCTGCCTGCTTTCATTCAGCAAGCAGCGTGATGGCTCGGTAGTGAAGAAGAATGCATTCCCTAGATGGATCATGGATGGCCATTCTGATAAATCTGAAGAGGAGTGCAAGGCCGACCTCAAGCAGATGCTGGAAGAAGCAACCTGGGAGGCCGCCTATTCAGCAGTCGGCCATCACCATAAATCCTTCCTGCAGACATTCTATAACATCATGAAGACTGTTCTCAAACGGCAGGATTGGGAGTCTCTAGGTCCGGTTTACTTCAACATACCCGTAGAGGATGCAGATCCAAAAGCAGCGGCAGGGACCTCCAATTCCTCACCGCAACAGCCGAGTCAGCCGAAAACGCTAGGGCAGGGTCCCACTGCAGCCGGTTCGGCTCAGAAAATAGCAGCTTCTCCAA
The DNA here is from genome assembly GCA_038502445.1 of Eremochloa ophiuroides. Lineage (NCBI taxonomy): Eukaryota > Viridiplantae > Streptophyta > Magnoliopsida > Poales > Poaceae > Eremochloa > Eremochloa ophiuroides. The sequence goes on from JAHLJS010000009.1 coordinate 39,824,552, forward strand.
GATTATACAAAGATCATACTCCGGAGGAGCTCGCCGCTTTCATGCAGGCCACTGGACAGTCGGTGAACTCGATGAACTCATCAGCAGTGAATCCGACAGCTGGAAATACGCCGGCGGCAGACGTGGCCAACCCAACTCCTGGATACCATGAGGGGATCACATATCAAGACCTTCAGGCAGCGCCAGATCCGGGGTACGCCCAGACGCCCAACAATCAGCTGCTGGAGCAGATGAGTGCCATGCTCCGTGATACGTTCGGTTTACAGCCGAAGACCGGGACTGGAATCAAATACAGGCGCCCTTACCCCGAGTGGTACGACCGGGTGACATTGCCGCCCAGGTATCGCTTACTCGACTTCTCCAAGTTCAGTGGGCAGGATGACATCACCACCATGGAGCACATCAGCCGTTACCTGACCCAGCTCGGCGAAGCTTCGTATGAGGTAGCTCACAGGGTCCGGCTCTTTCCGCTATCATTGACACGGTCGGCGTTTAGCTGGTTTGCATCTATGGAGCCTGGCTCGATTCAAGGCTAGGAAGATCTGGAGATTAAATTTCATAATTACTTCTTCTCCGGCACTAGGGAGAAAGACATCACAGATCTCACCAACATGCGCCAAAAGCCGAATGAACTTGGATCGGCTTTCATCAAGCGGTTCAGGGAGACCAGGAACATGTGTTACTCTTTGAACCTGAACGACAAGCAGCTCGCCGAGATAGTGGTCAGTGGGTTGTTCCCACACGTCCAAGAGAAGCTTGTGGGCACCAACTTCAACAGCATCAGCGAGGTGATGCAGAGGGTGGCCGCATTAGAACAGCAGGCCCAGAGTTTCAAGAAGGAATCAAAATTCAAGCAGGCCTACGTCTGTGATTCTGACTCAGAGGATGGAGAGAATGAAGAAGTGGCTGCTGTTGAGCTTAAATGGGGAACAAAGCCCATGGCCGTACCGAAGGGTTGGAGCGCAGAAGATCAATACGACTTTGACACGCGCAAGCTGGACAAACTCTTCGACCTATTAGTCAATGCAGGCCACATCACCTTCCCAGCTGATTACGTCAAGCCATCTCCTGAAGATTTGCAGGGAAAACCATTCTGCCAGTACCACGGCCTCACCTCACACTCTACAAACAATTGCCACAATTTCAAAGCAGCAATCCAGAATGCTATTAGGCGCGGTTTGTTGAAATTTGAGGCTCCTCCCAAGGGGAAGATGAAGATCAACAAATTCCCATTCCCGAAAGGGCAGAACATGGTCCAGATCGTGAATCCTCTGACTAAATTAAAGGTATTAACCTCCGAACGGGCCAGGAAGAACTCCTCAGTTGATACCGATGCACAAATCACAGCTGAGGAGTTGGCGCTGATCAAGGGAAGGAGGGAACAGAATCAGAGGCAGCCGGAGCAGGGAGAATCCAGTGGCATCAAGAGCAGGAGGCCCACACACCAGCACCTTCTGAACAAGTGGCGGCGATAGAAAGAGAAAGATCACCAGAGGCGGCTGCAGCGCGAAGAAGAGGAGTACCGCAGGTGGCTCCGCGAAGAAGAAGAGACGCGCTATCATGAAGAAATGACCCGCCACCGGGGAGGTGAGGAGGATCATTGGCATTGCCCATTCTTCCGACATTGTTGGAATGAAGGCCTGAGACTGCCAACGCTGCGCAACTGCCCAGAATGCAGCGATCAGTACCGAGAGTACAGGCAGTCCCAGGTCAACCGCCGGTCTGTGCATCAGAGGCTGGGGAGCCCCCACAGCCCGCGGGATCGGCGTGAAAAAAGGGACTCGCACGATCGGCTTGATGAAGCGGTAGTTGAACGCCGACAGCCGGTTTGGCAAGAGAATCAGTGGTGCCCAGGGGATCTAACTAGGAGCCAAAGGCGCCGGGTGCAGCGGCTCAGAAACAGAGAGCTCCAAGCTGAGGGACGTGCCAAACATGTATGGCGCGAGAAGCCTCCACAAAATAATGGAAAGGCTGTAGCCGATGCACAGATGGTGTTCGTGCTGCCTGCAGAGTTCAGAGCCAAGAAGTATGATACCGGGTCCGACTCAGACGATTCGGGATCAGAAGATGGAGTGGCCAAGTTAGTGCTCGCACAGCAAGCTACTTTTGATAAGCCAGCCAAGAATCGACATTTGAAGGCCCTCTATCTCAAAGGTTATGTCGACGGCATGCCCATGATGAAGATATTGGTGAACGGTGGTGCCACTGTCAATCTCATGCCCTACACTACATTCCGCAAGCTAGGCAAGGGTCCCGATGATCTAATAGAAACTGATCTAATGCTCAAGGATTTCGGGGGCAATTCTTCCAACACTCGGGGGGCAATCAACGTCGAGCTAACAGTGGGGAAGAAAACACTGCTTACCACCTTTTTCGTGATCGACAGTAAAGGTGCCTACAGCTTGCTACTCGAACGTGACTGGATTCATGCCAACTGCTGCGTGCCATCGACCATGCATCAGTGTCTCATTCAGTGGCATGGCGATGAGGTCGAAGTGATCCTGGCCGACGACTCGGTCAGCGTGGCGACAGCAGATGCCACATACTGGGAAGCTAGGGATCATGACTGTTTCTCTGGCAAGACTTGGGAAGGAGGCTCCATCAAGGTCAGTGATGAGAGTCAATAGCTGATCAGGGCAATCGGCTCTGAGTCTTTTTATTAAATGGAGAATCCGATTGACGGCACAGAGGGTAAGTTGGGGTAAGGATTCACGTCGGCCGACAAGCTCGAAGAAGTGGATGTTGGACCCGGCGACAGACCAAGGCTGACGTTTATTGCCGCCAATTTAGACCCAGAGTTCAGGCAGGAGCTGGTTCAACTATTGAAAGAGTACAAAGATTGTTTCGCCTGGGAATATTATGAAATGCCTGGATTGGACAAATCTATTGTTGAGCATAGGCTACCTATCAAGCCAGGGTTTCGGCCACACAAGCAGCCTCCATGTCGTTTTAGAGAGGATGTTCTACCTGACATTAAGGCCGAAATCACGAGGCTGTTAGAAGCCAAGTTCATTCGAGCTTGCCGATATGCCGAGTGGATATCGAATATCGTCCCTGTGTATAAGAAAAATGGTAAATTGCGAGTCTGTATTGATTTCAGGGATTTAAATAGAGCTTCACCGAATCAGAGCTAGTATGGAAAGTCATTCTACCTATTGGTACCAAAGATAGCCAATTCGGTAAATGGTCACCAAACTGGGAAGGCCCGTATCGCGTGGTGGAATGCGCTCCGAGTAATGCTTATATCCTTGAAGACTTGGAAGGGCAGAGACTCGCCAGAGCCATCAACGGGAAGCATCTGAGGAAATACTACCCAAAAATCCTAGTTGGGGGATATTAGCCGATTCATGTGAATCTGGCTCTAACAGCCGATGCCGTGCAAGCGGGTCGCCTTCAGAACAAAAATGGCCGACATCGTAGTAACGAGTCGCCCTTAGAAAAAAAAGGGGGAAAATTCTGGAAAATACATATATGTATCCGAGCACATATGGAAATCAGATTGATGCTTTTGGAAGAAGTTTTATTTCTGATTGTGCTTATAGGAGCCCTATTACATTCTAATCATGCGTGGCTTTATCTATAATGTCCAGGGCGTCGGTGACAGCCACGACCTCGTCGGCATGAGGAAAGAAGTTCGCCAGTTGGGCGCTGGCCTCCTCCATGTTTTGGCCCTCCGGGAACCCAGGCTCGACGGCTTCCAGAGCAATGCCGGAGCGGAGTCGCGCGGCTGTAAGAGCCCCAGTGGCGCCGTGACGAACGCCGGCCATGGCCACCTGGGAGACGCGGTGATGAACATCCAGGAGCCATTCCGCCTGCGTGTTGCCATGCGCATTAACGGCATTGGCAGCGGCCTCGGCGGCCACACGTAATTCTTCAAGCTGCGTAGTCAGGACTGCAAAAGAAAGAAGTGTCAGCATGAAGGTGATTGTTAGCATGTCACAATTCAAGTTGTTACCTGCCACTGCAGCGTTCGATTCGGCGAGTTGGGCTTGCACCCTGGCCACCTCGGTTTCGGCGGCCGTAAGGGCAGCGGCTTGGGCTTCGGTGACGCCCTACAGCCGGCCATTCTCCTTCGTAGCCTCTGAGTAGAGGTTACGGTACTCCACCATCTGGTGATGGAATCGGCGACCGCCGGCGGCGGTGTAGGACCCGTCAGAAGACCCCGATTCTGATCCAGTGCTCGGGGCCGGATTTTGAGGGGGTTCCTGAGGAGGCACAGTTCTGAGAGGCCGAGTGTCCACGCCAATCGGTGCTCCCGGTGGGAAAGGAATCACGTGGGCCTGACTGAAGGTTGACAAAGAAGCAGATGTGTCAGAGTCGAAAGAAAACCAATGTCTTGGGCACAAACTGATTTACCTGCTGTAGATGGCTAACTACCGGGGCGTCACCCAGCGACGACGGCCGTGATGCGGGTCAGCAGCGGCATCCGAGCCAGGCGTGGCTCCAACGGCTGCAGGGACGGCTTGAGACGGCCCGGCACCGGTTCTCGAACCTCCGATGCCGGCAGTGCCCGCATCGCTGCGCAGGACAGTAATGGTCAGATTGGATCAGGTCGATCTATCAAGAAGTGAGCAGCAGCCTTACCCTAACCAGGCTTGCAGGCGATGCCTCCGTTCACCCACGGCTCGTAGGCTCCGGGTGAAGTTGTCACCTTCGGCGGAACTTGACGCCGGCCGCTAGCCATGGATTTGGGGGATTTTGTTTTCTCTGGTGTGAGGAGAGAAGGCCGGGAGAGTGAAGGCTTCGATGTTGCGGTTGCTTGTCCGGGCCGAGTGTGTATTTATAAAGATGAGGGTATTGGGACGGTTCCTCCTCGGAAGGCGAGACGGCACGGTGGATTTTAGTTTGCAGTTAATCCACGTTTCTTGAATCCGGAACAGTTGCCGAATCGGGGAGACGAAGCGCCGCCATCAATGGTCGCACGCCGATCAGTTTTTTGGGTCAGGCTGTTTTAGCCGATCCTATTGGGAGTACCCACAAGCCGATTCGTGATGGATCTGGCAGAGGGGTTAGATCCAAAGGAAAGCCGAACAAAGCCGATACTAAAAAGTACGCCCGAAAGCCGATTCGTATGCAGAACGGGTCAGGTTATGTGATTGGTTCTAACGTACAAAGCAGTTCGAAAGCCGATTCGCATACAGAAGTATATCAGGCTGAACAGAGTCAGTGCGAAACAAGACAAAGCCGGTATTAAGGTGTGAAATCGAAATACAGATCAGGCTAAGTTGTCACAGCACATGCCAAGCAGTATACCTATTATATTACAAAGGTAATAAGGATCGAATCAGTTCTACTAATTCAGCACGGAGCGTGGCCAGCCTGCAGCAGTTGTTGATCTCGGTTTTCAGTGAACTGTAGCAAGTTTAGGCGTTGGCATGACCTTCTGTCTGCAACGATCAAGCTGCTGATTTCCTTCTTTTTCTGGGAAAGCTCGATCGTGCTGGTGGAGATGGTGATTTCGCGCTCACTGATAGCTGACTCAACTGTTTCCAATTCTTTTCTCAGCTGGTCTCGCCTTGTTTTCAATGTCTCCAGTTCTGTTTCGGTCGTGCTGATGGAGGATTTGAGCAACCTGGCTCGATCGGTTAATCCGGTGGCCTCTTGTCTGTTGATCGATTTGTTGCTCCTTAGCTGTTCGAGTTCTGCCAGGTTCTTGTGAGCAGTGATGATCCCTGATGCTGTCACTTTAAGATCGTCAAGTCTTTGCAAGGACTTCAAGGCTGACAGATTGGGTTGCTGTTGGACGAGTTCCATTATTTGATCAATCAGATCGGGATTCGAGGCCAGAGCGACCAGATCACCCTCTAGATGGGGTAACAGTGCACTTAGCCGATTGTTGAAATCTGGCTCTAAAAGTCTCTCGGAAGAGGAGGCCAGTTCATCTTTATCACAGAACTCTTCTATGTCGAATGGAAAGCTGGGAGACAAGGGCTTCGGTGCCTACAGTATATGCATTCTCTCATCAAAAAGGGGTACAATATAGATTAATTGTTTTCTGGCAGAGATGGGATACCTGAATGAGGCTTGAAGGTTGTAGAGTTGATGCCGATGTTGTTTGTTCAACTAAAGCGGTTGTATCTTTTTGCGGCATGCAGATCCTCTGTTGTCACTGCCTTAGGTAGTTGGGCTTCTGCAAACCAGAAGTAAGAATAGTATGGAAGCAAAGATAATTGCTAACAGCCGAATAGGGGTTACCTAGATTCCTCTCAGGGGGCAACTCCTCTTCTTCAAGGTTCGCCCAGATTTCTTCGGAAGGGTTGTTCAGCTGTATTTTTAAAAATAAGATTTGGTCAATTAGGACATTTAAGAAAGAAGAGCCCAGTGAGTAGTACCTGAGTTTTTGCTCCTTCTTCTCGGATCCCTTCTTCTTGAGCAGCTGATTCCTCATGGCCGGTAGATTCTGGTGGTTCTTCGGCCTGTTTCTCTCCCAAGGTACTTTGAGTTGGTTGGGGGTTCACCTGGTAGAAAGCCAATTTAAGAATCGGGGCGTATTGAAGTAAAGGAAAAATGCTACTGGGTACCTGAATTTTTCTTATCGATCGGCGTTTCTTGGGAGTTTGCTTTTGGAGCTGAGATGTAGCTGGTCGTTTTGAAGCAGAAGGGGAAGTCAGTACAGCAGGGCCTGCCATTAGCTGTCTCAGCGTTGGCGCTCGGGAGCCCAGTCTTGCTGTTGGACAAGGTGGATAGTATTCCACTCGCTTTGGTGGATTGGATGATGGGTCCTGCAAGAAATATCTGTTAAGTAACATGTTTGAATAAAGCCGTTTTTATAGGAATCGGCTGAGAACACTTACTGCTCGGGGAGATTGGAAGCTTGGATCCAGGGCTCTGCATTTGTCATGGACGGTTTGGCAAAACAAGTGAGCGTGCCATTGTTGCCACCAATCGTCAAAACTTTGATGAACGATGCAGATTTGATTCCACGGTTTCGGCGAGAATGTGGGCAGGTTTGCTCCGAGTTGAAAAATTCTGACAGCCTGAAGGTCCTCTGTAATGTTCTCCCTGGGTTTCAATGTATTCAAAAAAGGGAGCCGAGGGGGCAATTGGCCGAAACCTAGCTGTCTTGCTGCTATGTTTGGATGATAGAATTCATAAGAAGGATAGCTAGTTGCCTTGCCGCTTGCGCACCTAAGGTGCTTGAAGTCTGCTGGCAAGGCTCAGGGTTTGATGATTGTGTTCAAGATACTGATAGCCTCGTCATCAGAGCACCCATTGTTGAATTTGAAGCTGGAGGGTGCTGGAAATTCATCTTCATCTTCATAAGGGAACCAGGTAGTAACATTTGGTCCCAAGCCCCTGTATAATGTTTCCAGCATATTGCCCTTTGAGGTTGAGATGGTTATGGCAGAGGCAGCTTCACCAAAATTTTGACAGCCTCTGGTTTTTGGGTCTTCCTCCTCTGAATACTCGGTGGATGGAAAGTTGAGGCCTTGGAGCTGCATCCTTACCAGCTTATGCAGATACAGGTTGAGCCATAGCTATACTAGCCACCAAGGGCCTGTTATGCATTGCACTTCTTCACCTATGATCAAGGAACTGAATACCCGGCTCATAAGCCTGTATGCTGCACCCAACAAGAGTTTGCCCAGGGGGATGGAGTGCCCTTGAGACAGTTTCTCTGCTAAGACCCGATAAGGATATGCTGGCCCGACAATGGCGCCACAGAACACGAACCTTTCAAGCCACATGGTCAAGAATGCGACATGTTCTTTCTCGCTGACAGAGGGGGAGCTTTTCTGGTGGTGTTGAATATAACCACTCCATCCTTTGTTTGTGTCCAGCTTCGGGAAATAGGGGTCCTTCTTGCCACTGGAGCAAAGATCCTAGAAATCATATGATCCAGTAATCTGAAGCCCGGTGAGCATATGGATATCGCCCAGAGTGATGATTTTTAGACCGTCTCCGAACACAAAAGCATTCAAGGAGTTGGACCAAAAATGACTGGCAGTGATCAGGAGCGGCTCATTCCTTGTCATCTCTGATAATGATAGATCAAGACATTGGCTCAGATGGTGCATCTCCCTGTCAGCGCGCTTCTTCGCCGTGACGTGACGAAACCAGTTCCTCCACCCAGCAGGTGCGCTTGGCCAGTTTCTGAAAGATTTTGCCCAAGAGGAGGCACCCATCATGGAGCTTCGGAATGGGAGCTGGTTGGTTTCTTGAATGATGAAGTCTTTGGGGATCGGATCGCCCATCGGGCCCAGATAGTAGGTATTGGGGATGTCCTTCAGTGGAATCAGAATATCATTCCTCAGCACCTGGATTTGAAACTCGTACTCAGTGAGGTTGAAAAGGGATTCACAAATCAGGGGGGCGGATCGATGAAATTGATACCTCAGGGACCTCGGAAGGAGTCGCCATTAGCTCGGGGGTGATTTGACGGCGACGAATCGAGGCTGACGGTGGCGGATTGAAACCCGTGGCAGAAGTTGCGACGGTTTAGGGTTTCGTTTTGGTGCGAAAGTTTGAAGTGCCGAGAAGGAAGCTGCGGTTTGGCTATTTGAAGGCTCAAGCGCTAATTTCGGAATAAACCAGTTTATTCCAAAATTGGGGGGCATATGTTAACACCAAATTTTGGGCTGGGAGCCGATAGCCGATGCCAGAAGCCGATAGCCAATACCGAAGGAAGATAGCCGATCTCGGAAGCAGATTCCGTCTAGCAGAAGGAAGGAGAATAGCCGATTGAACGGTGAATCGGTTGTCGGGCGAAGGTGACAGAAGACGTGCAGCGTCGGTATTGGTGACGTCATCTAGAGTCTGCACCGCCAAGATGCGATCACGATCGGAGTCCGTTATGAAAGGGAAGATGTGACTCCAAGTTACCTTAGATATAGGATAGTTTGTTGATTTCCTTATTTATTAATGAGTTGTAATTCGACTAGGACTCTAGCTACGCTCAGGGTATAAATATAAGCCCTCAGCCATTGTAAAAGACAACAACGTCAATACAACACAACTTTTGGCTCCGGCCAAAGAAACCCCAGAGTCAGTCGAGTCCGGCGAGTTACTTCATCCAGGCTGGGTGTCATCCGGTGGACGCAGGCTTGCTTGTAAGTATCGTCAACCCCCTGTTAAACTATGACCTTTTAGCGTCATCCAGTGGACGTGGAAGCATGGCGGACCAGGGTCCTTGCTAAGCTCTGTTTCTTTGGCGTCATCCGGTGGACGTGGGAAGCACAGTGAGTCAAGGATGATTCACGCTGGTTTACCCGATCAATCTGTGTTAACCGTCATCCGGTGGACGAGATGCAGATTAGGACGGTTTTCACGCGCGGATTAGTTATCTATTCGTGTTTGTTTGCTTGATTAATCTATTAGTTAACGTCATCCGGTGGACAGGCTATAGATTATGACAGTTTGCATGCATGGATTAGTTATCGGCTCTAGTTAAATTTGGCAGTTTAGCTAGATTCATTAAGTTACCGATGTTGCTTATGTTTATTGTTTATTATTTAAAGCAATCATCAATTTGCCCGTCTTGATCCATATGCGTCGGCTTATATCTAATATATCTATATGTTCAATGAATTATGTTTGCCATTCATTTTATATTGATAAGATAGAATGTTTTGCACCAGCCGGTTGTATTTTGGATCTAGATTAGATACGGGTCGCACTCAAGTAATAAAATAAACATTGTCTAGATTCAAGGGTTAACGGATCTAAGTTGCAACTTCATCATGACTGCCTCGATCCGCTCAATCTCCACTGTTGCAAGATTGCGATCTAGATCCATTAGCCGGAGAGTTGAAACGTTGTTTGCTTTATAGGCTTGTATGTTGCCCGTATACATTGAATCGGCTAAAGTAGCCGATTTCGTCTTATTTTACATTGAGACATCTTATGATCATGTTAGCTTGCTGTGACTACATCTTTTGTAGCATACTTCTGTCTAATGCAAGTATATGTCATTGAATTCATGTCTGAATCGGTTAACTTGAGTTATAATGCATGTTTCGCTACAATCGGTTCATAACATGGCGGAATCGGCTTTCTAGTCGATCTCCCATTACATCGGCTCTTCGAGCCATACAGTTGGAACTATCTGGACATACTGGTTAGTTCCGCCCTGTGATTACTGATTACTATCTTTTTCCTTGTCAATTGCAGGTCAAATTGACTGGCACGCTTGGGTGTTACTGACACTCTCAGATCGGGTCCGAAGCTAGCTGGATCTGCGAGAGCTTCACTGCCTCAAGGGTCGTTTCCGGCTTCGCTGGTGTGTTGGGCTTAGGGAACCACTTTTTGCGCCAACACACTTTTACTTCAATTACCATTAATGTTCACCTATGTGTATATATATACCTATATATCCATATATACATACATACATGTATTTATTATATATATAAATATGGTTGGCATTGCATTTTGAAATAATTTCATCCATTCAACATGAAATGATGCCATGATGCTCATGCTATGCAATGCAATGCATGTAATGTGCAATCTTAACACTGGGGTGTTACAGGGATGGCCCTGGTTGCGCTTCTGATGATGAGCCGGAGGGTGACTCCTTCTTCCTCCATTCCTTTCTAGTTGGTGAAGTTGATGTTGATGGTGGATCTGAAGCTGAGAGTTCATCCTTCACAGCCTCCTTTTCTTTCTCTTCTTTGGACTTATTCCTTTCGAGTTCTTCCTTATAATCTTCCCAACTATCCTTGAGTGGGTAGGTCTTTTGAGAGGAACGGTGTCTCCTCGACCTGTTCTTCTTCGGCTGCTCATAGGTTGTGTAACTGTTGAACTAGCAGCGGACCTTCTCCTTGTGGAACTAGAAGTGAACATCCCCTGATCTCATGTAGATAATTGCTCTTGCACTGTTGAGGAATGGTCTTCCAAGTACGAGCGGTGGATCGTACTCTTCTTCTCCCATGTCCAGGACCAAGAAGTCGGTGGGGACATAGTGATCTCAAATCTTTACCATAACATCCTTTGCGATCCCCTCTGGAAATCTGAATGTCTGGTCCGTCATCTGCAGCTGCGTGTAGGTAGAGTACAAGGGTGTCTTGCCAAATAGAAAGTCATAAGTTACCTTAGCCATTATGTTGACACTTGAGCCTGTGTCGCAGAAGGTCTTGTAGAAGACATTCTGGTTGATTGTGCAGTCGATCATCGGTACTCCTGGATCGTCTAGCTTGGGCATGTGTGGTGAAACTAGAAGGTGATCGTACTCAGATCGAATTGAGTTGATCATCCTCACAGCTTCAGTGTGAGTCTGCTTAGCCTTTTTCTTCCACCTGCTTGTCTTCTTCTGAGCACGCTTGTCTTCATAGGTGTATGGCTTCTATGGATGGGCTGGACTTTCCAGTATCTTGTTCTTGAAGCTGAATCTTTTTTTCTTCCCCGGATAGTGAAACAGATCTTGGCGCTGTCGGCGTAGATGATAGCCTTGGCAGTGCTAAGGAATGGTCGTCCCAAAATGATTGGTGACTTCTCATCTCCTCCTGTCTCAACTACCACAAAGTCAGCAGGTACATATGAGTGTCCAACTCGTACACATATATCTTCCAGGATCCCCTTCGGATAACAAAGTGACTGATCTGCTAGCTGCAAGCACATGTTGGTGTATAGGAGTGCATCTCCATGGATCTTCTCGTAGATCACCTTACGCATAATGTTGACGCTTCTGCCAAAGTCGCAGATCGCTTCCTCAAAGGCGTGTTGACCAATAGCTATTGGTATGACGGATCTTCCTGGGTCTCCTTTCTTCTCGGGCAGAGAGTCATCGTTCCATCTTTTGGACCGATGCTCTGCATGGTACCATCTTGCATTGAAGATATCCACCAGGTTTGCAGTTTCTAGTTCTTCTGGTTGTCTTGGGATCTTTCCTTCATTGGCCGAATGGATAGACGACGCCAGCTGAGCTATTTGAGACTCTAGCATTTTATTGAAGCTAAGCTGGTTCTTGATAGCAGAGGCAAAACCATCCATCCTATTATTGATGGTTTCTAGCAACTTGTCATTGGAGACTAGCTTCTTGGAAATCTGGTCTAGCAGTTTGGTCTAGCCAGAGACTAAATCTCTCAACAGTGTGTTGAAGTTGTTACCTTGGTAATTACTGGAGTAATTTCCTTGGTAATTGGGCCTCTGTTGCTGATTCCATCCTTGGTTCTGATTCCATTTCTGATTCTGGCGATGGTAGTTGTCGTTGTTGTTGCCCACGTAGTTTACATCCTCCTGAATCTCCGGACAGCTGTGACCTGAGTGGCCAGTGCCTCCACACTCTTCACATGTCATGTAGGCATCGTGGATGTGGTTCACCTCTCTCTTATCATTGACTCGGTCATCAAGCTTCTTCATCAGCAGGTCCATCTTGGCGGAAATCATATCGGTCTCCTTGAGCTGGTGCATTCCTCCTCTCTTGCGGGTCGGGGCTCGTTCTTCATTCCAACTCTGGTTAGATGCCATCTTCTCCACAAGTGTGATAGCTTGCTCAATGGTGAGTGACAGAAAAGCTCCTCCAGAAGCAGCATTGTTGACGGTGGATAACGTTTTATTAGAACTTTAGACATAAAATGACACATGAATACACACTAGTCTAGGGTTTTAACTGACAATTTCCATGAGTTTTGCATATTCTGTATTTTCCAGGGATTATTCTAGAAAAGCGTAAAAGAGGGATTAAAGTGCGTAAAAGAAACCAAACTTAACTGCGAAGGCAAACATCGTCATCAGGACCCTAGAAGCATCTAGAAGACACCCGAGCAACAGGGGCCCCGGACCCCACCAGGTGGAGCCGGCCGGCGCCCCCTGCTAGGGTTTGGCCCCCGCCTTTGGAGTCTTCCTCCACCGCCTATGAGGAGTCATCTCGTCCCTTGGTTAAGTCGGTTTGATCCTGCGGCGCACGTTCATCCCACCGGGCTATAAATAAAGGGACAGACCCCCTCCATGGAGGCATCCCCTATTCCTGAGCTTCAGTTTAATATATCCAGTTAGGGTTAGACGTAGCAATTAGGAGAGACTAGTTCTTCTAGATCTAGTCTTGTTTAGAGATTAGAGAGATAGAGTAGGAGAGTAGAGATTCTGGAGGAGTTCCGGCCGTTGACGGCAATTATTGTATGATTTTACCCGTCAACCAATCATGAAAAGGAATATAAATCAGAGCCAACAACTATAATAGGGTTTAAACTGACAAAATTCGACTAGTTTTGGTGAATCTGTGTTTTCCAGGGACTATACAGGAAAAGAACCAAAGAAGACCCACTCCGCAGAAAAAAATACCGAATTACGCCACGGCAGGAGATCAAGAATATTCTAGAAGACACCAGAGACACGCCTGCCAAAGCGGGGCTCGCAAGTCAGAGAGGGTGGGTCGGCTAACCCACTGACATGGTCGGCCAACCTGTCAGAAGCCCTAAACCGCCTCCGCTTCGACGTGGACCCACATCCCAAAATTTCACTCAATCCTTGCCGCCCGTTGAAGTCGGTTTGATCCAAGGGCTACGGTTCATCCCACCGGTCTATATAAGCACCCCCAGACCTCCAGGGTTTCATATCGATCCAAAGAGAAATCAATCCAGGGTTTCAGAATTCCACCGACATATCTCAAATAGAGTAGAAACCCAAGATAGGATCTAGAGCCAAGCATCAAGTAGAAGATTAGCCTTGTAGTCTCTCTAGATTAAGGCTGTTCTTATTCTAGAAGTAGTGTGGTAGTAGAGCTGGAGATAGTTGGGGGAGTTGCCGGCCTGTCGATGACAGCTCTACGACTTGTACTCGCGGATTCAAGTCCTTCTTTGGGGCTTGTTTCTGAAAATTTATTTGGAGTTCAACTTCTAATCCAAGTGAGTAACGTTGCTATTATTGTTCTTAAGGTTTACGATTCTTCTGAATGCTTTAATCTTGGTAGCTCCTTGATTGAAGTAGTTATTTATAGTTTAAGCGTGGTGCTTAGATTATATTTACTCGTAAATGCCCTATACTGTTCGGATCGGTGGTAGATCACGAGGGTGACCCAGCCTTGTTGAGTCTTACACAGTCCACCTCCCGCCAGTAAGACCGTAGGATTCCATTACTAAGAAATTTACCCTTTGTTAGTGTATTCCTATAGTAATTCCCCTGAAGAACAATCATATCATATCTTGTGAGGATTAGAACTAGAAGCCTTAGCAATCTTGTCGATGAAATACCGGCGATAGTCTACTAAGGGGTATACCCGCGGTAGTAGATGAGACGGTGAGGGTGCGCCTGAGACGAACGAGGGAGCACAATTCGTGCGAGACAGAGATTTAGGCAGGTTCAGGCCACCGCGAGGCGTAATACCCTACGTCCTGTATGTTGCTGTGTTGTATTGCTAGTAGATTAGATGAATCGAGTAGACCCCCTGCCCGCGTTATATAGTCCGGGGGGCAGGGTTACAAGTTGATCTTGCCATACATAACAGATTATAATCCTAGCCGATCTAGAAAACTAATCGGCTAGATCCTAGGAAAGCTATTTCCTTGCCCGCCAAGGTCTCGGCGGATATACGCGATCTCCTGGAGATCGTATGGGCGACGCGTCCTTGGTAGTTCGGGCCTATTCGGTAGACTTAGCCCATGTATGACTATGTAGGTATACAGGCTTATACCCCCACAACTAGTCCCCGAGCACCTTGCATTCGTCGGGAGGTGCAGATCTTCAGCGTTGCTTGACCAGACGGATGTAAGGAGCTTAGAAAAAATTGAAAGAAGCTTCTCTTTAATGAAGTGTATCCACTTTTGGCCCAGTAGAGCCAATACCTTCACCGGCAGGTGAAGTGTATCCACTTAGTCCCCGAGTCTGATAGCAGGTGACATAGTCACGTGGTGTCAGGGTCATAAATTTTGATGATATCGCTGATCATTTTTTATTGAATGACAAAGTCCCCGAGCACTTTGCTACTCGGAGACGCTTGATGAAGACGAAAGAGTCCCCAAGCAGTGCTTACTGCTCGGAGACGCGTGGCGAAGACGACGGAATCCCCGAGCAGTGCTTATTGCTCGGAGACGCTTGGTGAAGACGACGGAGTCCCCGAGCAGTGATGCTTGAAGACGCTTGACGAAGACGACGGAGTCCCCGAGCGTTGCTGCTCGAAGACGCTTGATGAAGATGACGGAGTCCCTGAGCAGTGCTTATTGCTGGGAGACGCTTGACGAAGACGACGGAGTCCCCGAGCAGTGCTGCTCGAAAACGCTGACGAAGACGACGGAGTCCCCGAGCAGTTCTTATTGCTCGGAGACGCTTGACGAAGACGACGGAGTCCCCGAGCAGTGCGGCTCGAAAACACTTGACGAAGATGACGGAGTCCCCGAGCAGTGCTTATTGCTCGGAGACGCTTGACAAAGACGACTGAGTCCCCGAGCAGTGCTGCTCGAAAACGCTTGACGAAGACGACGGAGTCCCCGAGCAGTGCTTATTGCTCGGAGACGCTTGACGAAGACGACGGAGTCCCCGAGCAGTGCTGCTCGAAAACGCTTGACGAAGACGACGGAGTCCCCGAGCAGTGCTTATTGCTCGGAGACGCTTGACGAAGACGACGGAGTCCCCGAGCAGTGCTGCTTGAAAACGCTTGACGAAGACGACGGAGTCCCCGGGATAGCTTTTCCCTGCAACAAGCGATTTGTGAACCAAAAATACCCCTGTGCTATTTGAAAGGGGAATAAATAGAAAGGCGAACGGTTGCTTTGTCTTCTTGCGCATTCAAATCCCAAAATCCGCATCCATCTCCGCCTATTCCTCCACCGCCGTCTAGGGTTCCATTTTCCCGTCGCCGCCACAGTAAAAATCATCGATCCCAACTCTCCCCTGCCCAGATCTGCCATGGTGGGCACCAGGAAGAGCACCCGCGAGTCGAAGAAGTCAAAGGAGGCACAGCCGGGGGAGTTCCGCATGTCGAACGAGTGGCAGCCGTCGATATTGGGAAAATCGCAGCTCAAAGCGCTCGTGGCCTGGGGATTCCTTCCTGACCAGGCAACCGGTGGCTGGAGAATATCGCAAGGTGAACCATATCCAATGCCTGACTCTGGAGAAATGGTTGTCTTTTCTGACTATTTTACCCGCGGATTTGGTCTGCCATGCCATCCGTTTCTTCGCAAATTGCTTGATTATTACCAGATTTCCCTGTGCCACTTGAATCCCAATTCTATCCTCTTGATTTCCATCTTTATTCACTTCTGCGAGGCGTACCTTAGCGTTCTTTCGCACTTCAATCTGTTCCGCCATCTCTTCGTTCTTGTGAAATCGAGCGGCACAGGTTCTCGAGTTGCTGGTGGAGTGTATCTGAAAATGCGTGACGGAATGTCCGCACATTACCTCCAAATCCCTTTGAATACCAGTGTGCGTGATTGGAGCAAGAGATGGTTCTATAACCCCAACCAAGAACGGAGCGTCCGTTGCGCCGTGGATCAGATTCCAGAAAAACAGAGTAGCTGGACGGAGAAACCACATGTAGAGGAGCTGGGACAAGTGAACGAGTTGCTGGAAATCATCAAGGGTTTGACCCTGAATGGAGTTGGGGTTTCTACCAATTTTGTGTTTCGTCACATCCAACCTTGCAGGGAAAGAGTTCATCCTGCCTTTGAATTTACTGGTCGGAATGATCTGACCAGGTGCTCATCCGGGGATCTATCCGAAGCCGAAGTCAGAGAAGTCTTGGAAGAATATTTTGGGAAGGGCTCTCATATAGGGAACCGTGGCCAAAGTGTAGCTTTTAATCTGAAGAATCCCCCGCCGGAGGTAAGTTCCGAACTGCCCTGGCTCTTCCATCGCTCATATTGTATTTGTACCATAACTTCTGCTTGATCTCTTGAAGATAAATGAACAGGACCGAAAGGTGTACTTCTCCGATGTGCCAACCGCTGAATGGCCGGGCCGAGTTGACCCAATGCACAGTTATCAGCGGGGACGTGCCGAGGACGACTCTATTGAACCATCCGAGGAAGAAAGAGAGTCTGTTGATGAAGAAGATGAGGAGACACTAGCCCAAAGGACTGTTCGGGGGAAACAGCCGGTGTCGGAAAAGGCTGGATCTTCTAGTGGCGTCCGAGCTGCGGAAGGTTCGGTAAAGATTTCCGAGGACCGTGCCCAAGCCGCCGCCGACGCCCCTTGCTCGGATCAGGATGAACCGAGCCCAAAACGCCGTAAGGGTGATGCGCCTGCCGCTACTGCTGGAGCTTCCGGTCAAAGAAAGAAATTTGGCCGAAAGCGTCGTCGCTCAGAAATGTAAGTAGGATTTTCTCCATATATCTCCCTTTTTGATCCGAGCAGTGTTGAGATTTTGTGTTGGAAATGTAGGGACCCTTCTAATGAAGACGCTGAGAATCCCGGCGCTGAAAAGATGACGACTTCGGAAGCTGGTGTAGCCGAGGGCTTCCGCGCTGGCTGGACTTCAGAGCATGAATCACCTCAGAGGTCGCCCGAGAGGCCCTCAATGGCTGATGTGCAAGGCTCGCCATCTCCTCCCAAGCAGCCGCGCAAGCCTACGTCGTCGGCTCCGGCTTCTCCTCCAGGGCCGAATGTCAAGGAGCCGCGTCGTGAAGATGAAACTCGGACGTCGCCGCCGAGGGACAGTGGCGCCATTCCTCCTGGGAGCGCTGATCACGGAGCAGAGACCAGCTCGGAGGCTCGAGCAGGGCCATGTCCTCGGCCTTCTACAAGCGCTTCCTCGGAGGGTGCGGATATCAAAGAAGTCGCCCGAAGGGGGCCCGTGCCATTGATTCGCACCTATCGGATGGTGGGGAGCACCTATGCTGTCGTCACGGAGGAAGATCTTGCTGACGCCAAGATAGATGGACTGAAGAATGACATCCGCGATACTCGCGCGGACTTGAGGAAGCTTCTCGGTCGTCTGGGAAATCTTTCGTCGCGTGTGCAGTTGACGCCTGTCATATTTTATCCTGACGATATATTGACTTGATAATCTGTTGCTCCTTTGGTCTTCCAGGCAGTGTATGAGACCGCCGAAGATCGCCGGAAAACCCTACACCGCCTTTGGGATGTAGCAGAGAGAAACAAACAGCTGCAGACCGAGGTGACTCGCCTAGAGGGGCTGATGGCAGGCATGCGCGAGGAGCGTGATTCCCTGGAGCTGCACTGCTCGGACCTTATGGAGTCCGAGAAGCGTCTATTGCGGGAGAACAAAGGTATGTTGGGCTCTTGTTCTTCTTGATAGCTATTCGTCCCGCTTTTGCTTTCTGAACACCAGTTGTGTGGCATGTAGGTCTTCAGGAGCTGCTGGACGTGTCGACGAAGCGGAGTATGTGTGACGTCTCGCCATTTGTAAGATATCTTGGTTTGATGATCTGATTGTATTCTTTGTGACGTGCAGCCGATGAGCTGGAGGCTGAGGTGGCGCTGATGCGAGAGGCTGCCCGGAAGAACCTGGAGACGATGACAGATTGCCTGTTTTTGTTCGGCTTTCCCCTTTCTTTTTATTTTTGTAGTGCGACTGACGTGCTTTGTTTGTCAGAGATGGGACGTAGGCATCGTGCGCAGGTCAATAACCTTGCGGGTCGCCTTGAGGCTGCCGACGGAAGGTTTGACGCCTTGGTTGGTGTGTGTTAAGCCTGTGCTTGACATCATTGAGTATGCGCCCGCCGTACCGCCTGCCGAAGGTCCTGGTGTCCTTGACATCGTGCAACGTGGATGGGAGGCTCTTCGATTCTTTAAGGACTTCTGCGTGGTTGCTGCCGAGAATGTGGCCGCCCATGTGCTTAGAGTCGTCCGGTCGCACTACCCAGGAGTGAAGAACGACCGAGTGCAGACCGGGTATGCGCGGGGGACCATCGAAGAGCAGGAAGACCAGCTTGAAGAAGAGGCTAGGGAAGCCGCCAAGATGTTGACTGCTGATATTCAGCTTTTTCCCACAGAGGGGATTTGAATTGAGACGCCCGAGCATGGTCGAGGTCTTGTATGGTCGACGAATAATCCTACACGCCCTGTGTGTCGCCCGTGCTTTTGCCGGGGCTTTTGGAGACGCTGCTAAACTGCCCAAACATCCTCGGGGCTTACGTGTTAGCGAAGACTTAATGGCCCAGGCGTCCCCGGGGCTTACGTGGTGGCGGAACTGCCCGCGCTAGGCGGGGGTTACGCTTATCGTGGGCGAAGGCTACCCGATATATCGGGGCGGTCGATGAAGTGTCGTGGTTAGGCGGCCTATCATTTTTAGGGCTTACGCGGCGTCGAACCAGATGCTGCCCGGCGGGTGCGGGGGTTACGCATAGGCGAAGACGTGCTGCCCGAGCAGTGGCGGAACTTACGCATAGGCGAAGACGTGCTGCCCGAGCAGTGGCGGGGCTTACGCATTGTCGAAGACGTTTAGCTGTACAAAATGTAATGGAGGCAAAATATCGAAGAGAACAATGTATTGCCCTTGCTTATAATAAAATGGAAATACACATATCTGATTTGATCCCTAGATCAGGGGTAGAAGCGTTGCAGGTGCTCGATGTTCCAGGGGTCGGGGAAGTGGAGGCGACTGTGAATGGAGTGATGAGCTGCGTCGTTTCCATCGGCGTACTTGTTGGCGATGCGTAGCATCTCAGCGACGGTGGTTGGGCTGGTGCGGTATAATTTCTTCCGCAGTTCCTCGTCGGGCCTTAGGCCGCGCATAAACGCGGAGATGGCTTCTGCATCTGTGATGTCGGGGATGTCATTTCTGATTTCCGAGAAGTGCCGGATGTAGTCTCGCAGGGAGTCCCGAGAGCCTTGCCGGAGCCTTTCAAGATCATACTTCGTGCCCGGTTGCTTGCAGGTGGCGCGGTAGTTATTGACGAACTGCTCCTTCAACTGATCCCAAGTGTCGATGGAGTTCGGCCTCAAACTATGAAGCCAGTTGTTGGCGGAGGCGCTGAGCATGACCGAGAGGTAGTTGGCCATCACATCCCTGTTTCCACCGACGGCTTGGACGGCGATCTCGTAGACGTTGAGCCATTTGTTGGGATCGGCTCTTCCGTCATAAGTCTTGACGCCGACAACTTTGAAGTTAGGAGGCCAGACAACTGCTCGGAGTGCCGGCGTGAATGGCAGTTCCGGGGCGGTCTTGTCGTTGGGGAAGCCGTGCGTCTGATCATACTCTCTTCGTCGCTCGGCCTCTGTTGAGTATCTGGCTTCTCTCCTGTTCTCGATGCGGCCGCATAGGTCTTTGGTCTTCAGCTTTGCGCGGAGGTCGGATTGGCTCACCTCTTGGTCGACGTCTCGCCGATGAGGTCTCCGACCACCGTGAGACATCTCACCATCTTCGCCGACGAGCTCTATAGCAGATGCCGTGCTATGAGATGGTGCTTGTCTTCCTTCGTTGATCTGGACCTGAGTTGCTTGGAGAAGAGCGGTGAGCCGTCCGAGCTCTAGAGTCTGGGGTAGCCTCTTGGCCTCGGCGATCGTGACGGCGACATTGGCGCTTGGAGTCGTGCAAACTCGTACTGCCCGAGCATGCAAAATTCGGGCTCCAGATTCCTCGCCGCAGTCCTCTTCACTTCAGCTTGCTGCTCACGGCATCGTCTACGATCGGCGTTCTTTGCCTCGTGGACTGCTCGGGCTTCTTCGGTCTCATTAGGCGGCGGGTCGCTGTCGTTGCTGATGGCGAGGACCGGTCCTCCAAAGAATTGCTTGATGGGGGGCAGATCGGCGAGAAGGCCACCCTCTTGATCATCATTGTTGGGGCGGTCATTGTCGGGGGTGATGAAGGAGCTGGTGCCAACGTGGCCGGAGGCGCGTCGACGCAGCGTCTGAGCGAAGCTCGAAGCTGCGTTTTGTAGACCGAACGGCAAGTAGCCGTTCGGGGGACGGTCCCCTCGAGGTCGCTCCCCGACGATTCGCCCGAGAGGTGTGACGGTGACGACCAGTGTTGTGTCGTGGGACGGCGATGAGGGGCGATGCGTCGTGGATGACACGGACTCCGGGATTTGGAGTCCCTCTGACAGCTTCTTGGTGACCCGATCTATAGATCCGATCAGGTCATCGTTGTTGATGTTTTTCCTGACGTAGCGTGGCAGCCTCTTTGTCGGAGGAGATACGGATGGGGTCTGGGCTGCGTCCAGAATCTCCCCTTCGCCGTTCGCGCCAATGACCCAGGTGATGGATCCCACCGTGAAGATCTGGCCCGGCGTCGGGAGCTCGATGGAGCTTGAAGAAATCACCTTGTTCGCCATGGAATCAGGTGGCACACCCCCGACCTGGCGCGCCAACTGTCGACAGAATACCGGCGATAGTCTACTGAGGGGTATACCCGCGGTAGTAGATGAGACGGTGAGGGTGCGCCTGAGACAAACAAGGGAGCACAATTCGTGTGAGACAGAGATTTAGGCAGGTTCAGGCCGCCGCGAGGCGTAATACCCTACGTCCTGTGTGTTGCTGTGTTGTATTGCTAGTAGATTAGATGAATCGAGTAGACCCCCTGCCCGCGTTATATAGTCCGGGGGGCAGGGTTACAAGTTGATCTTGCCATACATAACAGATTATAATCCTAGCCGATCTGGGAAACTAATCGGCTAGATCC
Organism: Eremochloa ophiuroides; assembly: GCA_038502445.1. Taxonomy (NCBI): domain Eukaryota; kingdom Viridiplantae; phylum Streptophyta; class Magnoliopsida; order Poales; family Poaceae; genus Eremochloa; species Eremochloa ophiuroides. The sequence continues at coordinate 39,846,006 of JAHLJS010000009.1, forward strand.
TAGGAAAGCTATTTCCTTGCCCGCCAAGGTCTCGGCGGATATACGCGATCTCCTAGAGATCGTATGGGCGACGCGTCCTTGGTAGTTCGGGCCTGTTCGGTAGACTTGGCCCATGTATGACTATGCGGGTATACAGGCTTATACCCCCACAAATCTCCTATATCACCTATTTTCTCCGTCCTTGATAGCAGCTCAGGGGTTAAGTCTAGATTCTAGTCATCCCGTTTTCCTTGTGGTAAAATATAAATAACGATACCTGGAATACTTCCGGGTGAAGTGCTACATCGGTATCTGTCTGCTTGTAGATAATTCTAGTGTTTATTTGTTTGAGTTATCTTATACCAACAAGCATTTCTGGCGCCGTTGGCGGGGAAAACGGTTGAAACATCTAGAGTCTATCTTAGCCTTGTATTCATACTTTTACCTTTATTATCTCCTTATTTTTGTTTTCATCCTTATGGATGCCATTGAAACCACCCCTATCTATAAATATGTTGCATCCACGAGCACAAGCCATAGGCTTAGGCAATCCTCAAAGCCTATCCAAACTCCTACCTATGAGCTATGCCCGTGTCTAATAGAGATGGTCCAAAGCCAATCCTTTTCAGGAGAGGAAGATGATAATCCTCATCTTCACCTACAAGAGTTCGATCAAACTTGTGACTGCCTCCATATAGAGGGCATGTCCGATGAAACACTAAGGTGGAAGCTTTTTCCTTTCTCTTTGAGAGGGAGAGCTAAAACCTGGTATGACCGAACCATAAAGAAAGAAGGAGGAGATTGGGGAAAACTTTGTTTAGACTTTTGTCTCGAATTCTACCCCCTTTCCAAAATTGTCAACCTCAGAACCAAGATCCTATCTTTCAAACAGAAAGATAATGAATCTTCGGCCACATCCTGGGAGCGTTTTAATGAACTCATAAAATCTGGACCAAACCTATCCATTCCAGACCGGATTCCCATTCAACACTTTTTTGTGGGTCTGAGAAGAAAATCCAAGAAGCATCTCAACTACTCTGCGGGAGGTTCTTTTGCGCATGTTTCAGATTCTAAAGCACGAAAGATCCTGGACAACATCTTAGCTAACCAACCCGAGGAGAAGTTAGAGCTTAGGGTAGCTGAACTTGAACCTGAACCTTCAACATCCCAATCCTCAGTTATCCCGATTTCCAACCCTATAGAAAAGGAGGATACTCCGCTTTCGGACTTTATACTAGACATAGAAGATGATCTTTTCTCCGATTTTGGAAACACCTCTCACTTCCATATGATTAAGAAGCCTCAGGAGTCCAAGAAACTATCTTTAGAACCTCCTGAAGTAGCCTTCTATAGAAAGACCACAAGAGAGTTTATAGCCATAATCTGCAATGATTGGCTAGAAGAATCAGAGGTTTCCTTTGATGTGATCCGATTAGATTCACCTTCTGTCTTAATCAAATGCCAAATCCATAAAGGCCCTTTTGAAGCTTTCTACAATCCAGTTGTGGGTGTTAATATCATGTTTGCATCATTTGCTCAAGATTTATCTATAGACATGCCACTAACCCCAACAACAAAGCTCTTGAAATGTTCTTCCGGGCACATTATTCCAAGTTTGGGTATTTTATATGTGCTCCCTATTTGGGTAAATGACACCATGCTCCATCTTAGTTTTTACATCTTTGATGTCATGGAGTTCGACCTGTTGATAGGCCAACCCATTGGAAGACTTATTCAAGAAGGACAAACAAGGACAATCCATGTTCAACTAGGACCAAACTTTAGATTCCCTTTGTCCATTACCTGATCATTAAATGCTAAAACTGAGCCATGTCCTGAGCCTGATCCAATTAGTGAGATTACCGTGGTAGCCCTTGATTTTCTGAGAGAATCTCATCTTGAAGAAGATGAGGAGTTCTTCATCGAGGAAGAAGCCAAAAATCCAGAACTTTTACCCCTTGATGAATTCTTAGTGCCACCTAAACCTCATATTGAGCTCAAGCCATTGCCAACCGGTCTTAGATATGCTTTCCTAGATGGAGATATGCAATGTCTGGTGATCATTAGTGATAAACTCTCACAAGTAGAGACCATTCGCTTGATCACTGTCTTGGAAAAACATCGATCAGCTTTTGGCTATTCACTCCAAGATCTGAAGGGAATTAGTCCTATTCTTTGCACCCATCGCATTCCAACTGATCCTAATATCATACCATCTAGAGTGCCCCAGCGCAGGCTCAACAATGCGATGAGAGAGGTTGTAAAGAAAGAGGTCTTGAAGCTATTGCACGCCGGGATTATTTATCCTGTGCTGCATAATGAGTGGGTAAGCCCAGTCCAAGTTGTGCCTAAAAAGGGAGGCATGACGGTTGTCAAGAATGACAAGAATGAGTTAATCCCCCAGAGAACCGTCACTGGATGGTGGATGTGCATAGATTACAGAAATCTTAACAAGAAGACAAGGAAAGATCACTTCCCTTTGCCCTTCATCGATCAGATGTTAGAGCGATTGGCAAACCACTCTTTCTTTTGCTTCCTTGATGGATATTCTGGATATCATCAAATTCCTATCCACCCTGATGATCAAAGCAAAACCACCTTTACCTATCCTTATGGAACCTATGCCTACCGTAGGATATCCTTTGGATTGTGTAATCCACCAGCTTCTTTTCAAAGATGCATGATGTCTATTTTTTCGGATATGATTGAAAAAATCATGGAAGTTTTCATGGATGACTTTTCTGTTTATGAAAAAACTTTTGATGATTGTCTTAAAAATTTAGACAAGGTTTTGCAAAGATGTGAAGAAAAGCACTTAGTCCTTAATTGGGAAAAATGTTATTTTATGGTTAGAGAAGGAATAGTGCTAGGACACCTAGTGTCTGAAAGATGGATAGAGGTAGACAGAGCTAAAATTGAAGTGATTGAACAACTATGTCCTCCTGTTAATGTTAAAGGGATTAGAAGTTTCCTTGGTCATGCCGGCTTTTATAGACGCTTTATTCAAAACTTTTCACATATTGCTAGACCTCTTACAAACTTGCTAGTTAAGGATGCTCCCTTTGATTTTGATGATGCTTGTATGAAATCTTTTAACACCCTTAAGCAAGCACTCATCTCTGCACCAATCATTCAACCCCCTGATTGGTCTTTACCTTTTGAAATTATATGTCATGCTAGTGATTATGCTGTGGGGGCAGTTTTGGGACAAACTAAAGATAAAAAGCATCATGCAATTGCCTATGCTAGTAAAATACTGACAGGAGCACGGCTTAATTATGCAACAACTGAAAAAGAACTCCTGGCTGTTGTTTTTGCTATAGACAAGTTTAGATCTTACTTAGTTGGAGCTAAAGTGATTGTTTACACTGATCATGCTGCTTTGAAATACTTGCTCACTAAGAAAGATGCTAAGCCTAGATTGATAAGATGGATTTTGCTACTCCAAGAATTTGACTTAGAAATAAAAGATTAAAAAGGAGTAGAAAACTCTGTAGCAGATCACTTGTCTAGAATGCATTTTGAGAATATGCAGGAAATACCCATCAACGACTTGATGAGGGACGACTTGCTCTATCGGATCACCCGATCCGACCCCTGGTACGCAATGTGAATTTTATGGTTGCAGGATATGTACCACCAGGGGAGGACAAAAGAAAACTCATCTACGAGAGTCGACAACACATGTGGGACCCGCCATACCTCTTCAGGATATGTTCTGATGGACTACTCCGGAGATGTGTACCAGCGGAAGAGGGGATCAAGATCATAGAAAGATGCCACTTATCACCATATGGAGGACACTATGGCGCATTTCGCACACATGCAAAGATTTGGCAGAGTGGATTCTTTTGGCCCACCATGTATGATGACACGAAGAGCTTTATCCAGAGATGTGGGGCATGCCAACGACATGGAAACATCAATTCAAGAGATGCCATGCCCCTCGTCAACAACCTCCAAGTAGAGCTTTTCGATGTCTGGGGAATCGACTACATGGGCCCGTTTCCAAAGTCAAAGCTGTGCGAGTACATTTTGGTGGCAGTAGACTATATCTCAAAATGGGTAGAAGCTATGCCATGCAAAGCTGCAGATTCAAGAAGCTCAAAGAGGATGTTTGAAGAAATAATATTTCCCAGATTTGGTACTCTAAGAATGGTAATCAGTGACGGAGGATCCCACTTCATCGATAAAAGATTCCAACTATATTTAACAAAAAGAGGGGTCCGCCACAATATTGCCACTCCATATCATCCTTAGACAAGTGGGCAAGCAGAGACATCAAATAAGCAGATCAAGAACATTCTGCAGAAGACGGTCAACGAAATGGGAACAACATGGAAAGAAAGACTACCAGAAGCACTGTGGGCTTACAAAACAGCCTACAAGACACCAATTGGAATATCACCATACCAGCTTGTTTATGGAAAGACCTGCCACTTGCCAGTAGAGCTTGAGTTCAAAGCTCACTGGGCAGTCAAGAGATGGAATATGGATCTGGATGCTGCAGGAATAAAAAGAAAAATGCAACTCTCTGAACTAGATGAATGGCGTGAGAAAGCATATCACAACTCCAAGATCTACAAAGAGAGAACCAAGAGATGGCATGACAAAAGGTTGAAGAAGAAAGACTTCGCACCCGGAGATCTGTTATTACTTTTTAATTCTAGGGTGAAGTTATTCGGTCACTGAAAGCTATGAAGCAAATGGAAATGACCATTCAAGGTGATCAACACTTCGTCCCATGGAGCGGTCACACTTCAAACCGACGAAGGTACGTTATTCAAGGTAAATGGTCACCACCTCAAACTCTTTCTAGAACCAATTAAAGGCCCAAAAGAAATAGATGTTATCGAATTTATTGAATTACCAAGTATATTAAGGCCTAAGCCTTCCTTTTGCATTTCTGCACGGGAAAGTCCGAATTTTGAAAACTAAATAGCGTGAGAAAGCCGCACGAAAAGACCGGAGCCGAATGGGCAAGTGGGCAGATCGCCCGACCCCACCATGGATCGGCCGATCCCCCCTGATCCCATTCGCCGCTGCCTTTTTGTGACATGATCCTTCGGGTATCTTCTCGCATATTTTCCATCTTTCATTTTTGGTAAGCCATCCACCGCCGCCTAAGCTCGTAGGGAAAGTTTCAGAACCCTAGCGACCACCAGACGCCTATATAACCAGCCCCTGCTAGCCTCCATTCTCATCTCATCTAACCCATTCTCTTCTTCGTGCCTACGAGCTCTCCTCCAAAGACTACCATGGCCGACAAAAAGATCATCCCCTACGGGATGGATGTAACACCCCTGGTGTTACTGTAACTAAAACCTGTCATATCATCATGATTGCATACAAATCATCCCGCACTTAACCTTGTTTCAACGCATTAGCTAAAATAAATCTTATTCTTGCATATGATTGTGCATAGGTAATTTAAAGCGAATTGGTGATATCAGTGCTTGTTTGTGTATATAGGATAAAAGCCAATTAAAGATTCAAATCGAAATTAATTTTAAACCCTAAGTCGGATCCGAAACCCTAATTCAAAAACTACAAGGAATTATATGTTGGGCTTTAAATAAAAGTTGTACATCTTTAAAAGTTGAGCAACTGCTATATTGGGTAATTTTGAATTTATTAAATAAAATTTCAAATAAAACTCGAATTGGTGTTTAAGGGTTCAAATTTAAATATCATTTCAAAAACTATAAGGAATCTGATGAAAGTATTTCTATAAAAGTTGTAGATATTTTAAAATTTAACAACTTTCGTTTTTTGAGATTTTGAAGTTATATAGTGGAAATTCAAATTAACCTCAAATCAGTATATTGAAATTTGAATTTGAAATGCTATTTCAAAAATTATCAAGAATCTGATAAAACTCATTTAATAAAAGTTGTAGAGCTTGACAAATAGAACAACTTTTATTTTTGCATAAATTCAAGTTGTTGAGAAACTATTTGAGAATTCGATTGAATTGTAAATAAAATTCAAATTCAAGTATTACCCCCTTTTCAATAGTTTCAAATCTGAGCAGAATTTGAACATGGTTCAAAAAGCAAATTTGTTCTTCACAAAATTTATCACAACTTTTATTTTGGGTGATTCTCTAGTTGCTACTTAGGTTAAGGGATTATGAGCACACCTAGCTTTTGACCCCAACACCCCAACTACAGTACCCTATCTCCTTTCCTCTGTCCGGTTGCAGGGAGAAGGACCGCGCATGCGCGCACCGCGCGCCGGCCGCCGTCCGGCCGGCCAGGGCCCGGTCGTCGCCGCGTCTAGGTCGCGTGGGGGACCCGGACACCCGCTCGCCCTTATCCGCTCCTTCCCCATCCTTTTAAGGCGACGAGAGCTCCGTCTTCACGTTTCTTCTCCCGCCGACCGCCGTCGACCTCGTTTCGGGTTCCGGCCGGATTCATCGCGCCTCGCCCATCTCCACTCGCTCCACTCCACAGTCATCTAATTAGCTCTCTTGCGCATCGCTTGAGCTCGCCCGTGCTTCGGTTGGTCGCCGGAGTGCCCCGTGCAACTCGGTCTTCTCTCTCGGCTCCGGCAAAGTGCCGCCGCGTCGGTCGTGCCGCGTTCCAGTCAGGTTAGAGAGGTAGACCTTGCTCCAGTTCCTGTTTCATGTTTCCCTTAACCCAGTGAGGTGTCTCGATCGATTGTCTTAAACGCTACCGCGTTGTAAGGTGCGGAACACCGTCTCGCCGTCGAGCCCGCACCGTCGGTCCGCCATTGTTGTCAAGCTCGAGTCTCGAGGAGATGGAGCTTCATCCTAGTGGTGTTTGGAAGTCTAGGTGAGCCCCTAATGCCGACCGTGCCCTTCGTTTAAACTTTACCACCGCGCCGTCGCTGGAACAGTCGCGCGACGCGCCGCTGCGATCGTTCCCGTGCACGCTCGGGAAGAAGTACGCGTAGGTCTCGCTGACGGGTAGGGTCGCCCCGTCAGCGAGCGCGCGCGGGCGCGCGCAGGAATGGCCAAGTTGGGCCACGGGGCCTATAGCCTGTGCCGTCGTGGGCCAAAAGTGGGTTTCGAATTTAGAACTGATTATAACATGTTTTTCCTTATTTCCTGAATATGAATAGTACTGTATCTTGTTCTTTTTGTGGGAATTATTTTACTGCATCAAAAATTATGAAAATAAATAAATAGGTCCTCTACAGTGTGTAGTATTTAATAAAAATATTGTATAGTATATTTGAGTACTTTCTGCTGGGCCTAAAAATCAGTAAATTTATTGAAAAGTGCAATGTTGAGCAATTTTAATTAATTCCCTGTTAATTCAAAAATCATGAAATTTATTTTGATACTATTTTAGACTGAGATCTATCTGTTGGTAGGTTTTGGAATCAAATGGAAGTATTTTAATTATCGTCATTTAATACCCTATTAATTGATTAATTAAGAAAAGGTTATTAGAATTAAATTTAATGATTTGCATAAGATTTGATTGAATACCTTGGAACACGAAACCCTTGCTGTTCTATGGCATTGGATTGTTTGTTTTGCTGTGTTCATAACTAATTGAGATAATGAAAAACATAAGATGCTTTTAGTTCGATTAAGCATTCCATTAGTTAATTCACATAGGTGATATTGATTATCTCTAGGATGCAACCTCTTGGGTAAAAAGGATTGGTTAAGTGTGTTTCTCATATTAGGGTTTTGTCCTTTCATTGCTAAACATAGAACGACTTGCTTTATGAAATAGTTAAATGATTATCAAATCCCGAATAATAATCAACAAGTTGGTTTTGTTGGTTTACAACTTTATCATGAAGGAAAGTGTATTCCACTTTCTAATACAAGTTTACTTTTTGTTAAATCACAATTGGTGCATTTCATACATCATGGCATACATATCATCATGTTAAGCATCGCATTATTATTTTGTGTAGTGAACGTGCAGTAATTATTATCGGAAACAAGTCCCGAGTAAGGTCCTCACTCGGTGGACGTGGATTTTCTTGGTGATTGACTTCAGGATCCTATCTGCTACAAGCAACAGGCAAGCCCCAGTGCATTCAGCCCCTTCCTTGTGTTTTATAAATTGTTTATAACTTGAATTAAAATATTGCATTAGGTTGATAGAAGTTGATTGTCACCTACTTGCTGCATTACCTGCCTTGATATACTACCCTGAAACCTGTTTTAGAATGAAAAGGTTTAAAAATGCTTAGCCCTACTTAAATAAGTTAGATTTGCATAAAATGCTATTTTCGACTTGTGATGATATACTATAAATGAATCATGAGAAAGGAAAAGGGATATGGGTCCGTTCATTGATTGTGCACTTGGGTAGCAGCCCCAATGCATCGTCACCGACCGGAAGGAATTTTCCATTCGATGGTTGTGATTTTGGGTTTGAGTCCCAATGCTTGAGCACCGGTGGAAAAGGGATTTGAAAACCGTTGGGGCACTTGTACTTGGGTTAGAGTCCCAATGCAATGTCACCGACGAAAAAAGAATTAGGGACCATTCGTTGTAGGACTGTTGTGATCGAGACTTTGCAACTAGCCACATACTACAGAAAGCCTCTGATTCCTGTGGCTCTACTGCTTGAACCGACAACCATGCACTGTGAGTGGAGAGATGGCGAGAGTAGCGTGTACCCTCGTGGCCGGCGTGCCTGGAGACTAGAGGAGTACTATGCTCTCGGGTGGCGCAGGACCGGTTCAGGGGTAGAAAAGCCGTGGTAGGCAGGGTTGGCATATACAAGCTTAGGTGCTACATATGCAGTGTGGATAGGGATCCCAGCTGGGTACTAATCGATTCGAATCGTCGTTGCTCCTCGGATATGGAGACTTGATCCTTTGACCTACAATTGAAAAGTGGTTTCAGAACTAGGATGTTTTTGAGAATGGATAATAAATTGAAAACTATGAGGATACCTATGACCGAATTTGGAACTATGGACTATGATTAAAATAATATTGAGATAAAATATTAAAAATAGGTTAGTATTGCTTTTCTGTAAAATCCTTTGACTCTTGCTAAAGCCTTACCTTGACTCCCCCTCAGCCTGCTGTCACACCCAATTTTAAGGATAAAATTGAATGCATAACCTTATGTGCGCCCCAGGATCAGTCACACACATAAGCCGACAAATACAAGGTAATATCAAAAGGCAATGATCAAATACATAACGTAGTAATAATTAAAATAGGACCTTTAAGAAGCAAACAGCGGAAAGACACTCCGATCTTCGCGTGTAGACGCCAACTCCACAGGGACACAACTGACTGGTTGACCACAAGCCTAAACTTTTCCTGAGGTGTGGGGGGAATAGCAAGAGTGAGTCCATGTCGAACTCAGCAAATATAACATGGGGTTTATGAGGCTCAAAAAGGATAGACACGGGTTTACAGCGGTTTGCTTTTAATTAAGCATCTTTTATGCAATTGGATAGCAACAAGTTGAATAAGCCCATAATCCATGATCAATAGTAAACATAATTAATGAATTGCATCAATCAATTAGCAACAAGTCAACATCACCCAAAAAGATAACTACTCCGTGAGTTTTCCGGGCCACTCGTGACCGTGAGCGCGGCTAGTATACCAGTTTTACACTCTGCAGAGGTTGTGCACTTTCACTATGAGCCGTGATTCCCATTTGCTCGGGGTAGCTAGCCCCATAACACTACCAAGGTGAGCGAGCAGGGTTTCACTATGAAGCCTTTCAAAGGTTCGTCTAACATGTTAGGGCCGCGAGGTTTCCTCGGCAAGCAGATGTAGAGCCCCCTTCCATATGGCACAAGGTCACGCAGGTTATACACATATGGACAGAGGCCGCACTATACCCGAGTCGGCAAGCCCCTCTTGCGCCTTTCGGTAACCTCTAACAAGCTAGAAAAGGTCCTCATACTGAGCTAAAACCAGAGCCATATAGCCCTCATAGTTGCACTGTAAGTCCCAGCTTTTGCTGACAGATCATTACCAAGGGGGAAAGAGATATGGAGCATCACAAAACTATGCTCGAATCCCCTAGTTCCATGTTGCTAAAAAGACATCTTTCAATGTTATTGCATATTCAATTAATCAAGTTTACATGATCATGATTCCAATAGCGCGCTAGCATCAACTACCCAATGTATAAATCCCATGGGTGATCAAGGAACAAGATAACAATACTAGGTAGAAACTATGGTTAACAAGGTAGACACATGCACATGAAATTAATTATTGCGGTGAATAGGATAACAAGGAAGATCCCATGCTATACTTGCCTTAGATTTGAGATCATTTTCTCTGATTCAAACCCCTGAAGACTGCTTCTTGAATTCACCACGTAATTCTCACCGACTATACTCGATCGATCACCACATCAACACACATCGTCCAGCAGACATACACAAAGCAAATAAGGATAATAACTAAAACAGTACACTAAACAGTAACAAAATAGTTTTAAAAGGTTATATAACTATTCTACTCATTCCAACGAGCACATCGATATAAAGATCACGAAAAACAGAGTTACCATCGAAAAGATACAACTATTCGAAGATTTGCTTTTATTTGTAAAACAGGTGATTAATGAAATATTAAATTAATAAGTAATTTTTAAGCTTTAAACATGTTAAACAACACTACCAAAACATAGTTTATAGAACTACGAAATCAACGCAACTTGATTGGTCCAAATCGGAGTTGAAACGAATGAGTTATGAATTAAATACGGTTTTCCTTTGTGAAAATAATATATTAAATCTAACCATGAAATTAAAAAGTTGAAAACATAATTAATAATGATATAAAGATGTAGAATTTCAAGTTACGAATCTAATGCAATTTGAATCGATCAAATCGGAACAAAAATTGAGAAACGCCCGAAAAATATAAATGATGGCAAACTTGTAAATAACTTCATCTTGTACCTCTCCATCTAATTCCTTCCTGCCTGTACGTACAGATCGCCACCTGCTGCCTAGCTTCGGTCAAGGGGGAGGTCGGCCTGGCTTGCTGCTGCTGCTTATTGCTGCGCTGCCTGCTGTTCGTTGCTGCTCACGTTCACACAGCAGGGAAGGGCGTAGGACAGAGGTCAAGGGCGGTGAGCATCCAGAGGAAGACACGAGCAGTGCCTGATGACGTGGTGGCTGGAAAAACGATCAATGGAGCGACGTCAATAGAAAAGTTCATCGAAAAACAAGATAGGGATGGAAAAAAGAATCGATTACAAGAAAAGATACTATGGTGTATAGAATGACGGGACGAACCTCGTGATGATGGCGGCGCAGATGAGACTCGCGGCAGGATATAGATGGAAGATGAAAATTCAATTTACTATCAGATTCCCAAACTAAGCGTATTACTTGAGGTAGTTTTGGTGTGATTTGTCCTAGGTGTTGGCCGATATATAGGGAGGAGAACTCCTTACCCCAACATCAATTAGCAATATGGTACTAATTGAGGTGACATCCTCCACCTTTACTAATGGGCCTAATTAATTATTAAAGCCCGTTACTAAATGATGCATGGGCTAAAGAGGTTTATTAGGATAATTGCACATGGGCTTTGAGGGCTGCAGAAAAATTAGAGATTTTATTATTTTCGGAATAAAATAATATCACAAATAAAATAATTCTAGAAAAGTCTAGAATTAATATTTGGTTCGCGAAAAATATCCCGAATACTCCGAAAATTATGGGAAAATTCCCGGAGATATTTTGGAACATGATGAATCCAAATAAAACATTTGGAGATCATGAGAAGATATTTTAGAGCAGCTAAAAATTAGATTTTGCTCAAAGATAATAGGAAAAAGGGCCGGAAAAGTCAAGAAAAATTCCCGGAAAATTTTTAGAGATAAGTTGATGAACGATGAGCACTAAAAAGTGATTTAGAGCTGAAGAAAAGGTTCTGATAAACTTCAATACAAGGGATGGAGTTGAGAAACACGAAATTTGATTATAGAAAGAGACAGAGACATGCCGCAGAGAAGATCGTTGTACTAAACGCATTTTAAAACTTTATTCACTCACATCATAAATTCATTTACAAATAATTTTGGATCGTTTTTAGTTTTGGCAAAGACCACTCAACCAAAATAAATCATATGCAAGGGCAAGAGTGCACAAACATGTTGCTAAACTTTAGTTGAATTTTTAACTTAATAATTTTTTTAATTTCCCTATGTTTTCATGAACACAAAAATACAAAATCAAATCAATTTAGCTCTATTTCAAAATTAGCAAAATTTGGGGTGTTACACCTGCATTCCTGAGTCTCATTTCTTTTTCTTAGTCAGGTAAGTCTTGCGGAGTACCCCATGTACTCAGGGTTTGTTACCCCCTGTTGCAGGAAAGTCGAGTGTACTGTTCTACGTGGGACCGTGCCGGTTGATGGATCATGCATGGATGAAGATGTGTATAAGATATAACCCTTGGGCAGGGTGTCCAGTTGTAAGATGCTACTCCACTACGAAACTCTAGTTCGGGATAATGTAAATTATATTTGTAAATTTATGGTTATGTAATACTTCCGCACTCTTTACTCTGATTTAAATTATTTGTGTAAAATGTTGTAATACTGCAATGCTTACAATGAGATCCTCGGGAGAATCTGGGTTTCCGAGGAAACCCGGCAGGCTTCCTAGGTTACGGGGAACTCGTGCACAGTAACCGGAGTTCATTAGGGCTGATTTAGGCGGTTCTGTCACAATGGATCCTAGCAAGGTTCCCACCGATGACTATCAAGCCATCATCCCTGCTGGAACTCCCTGGCCTCTCGCCATTGCTACACCAAACCAGCCTTGCAAGCATGAGCAATCCTTTCGTGCTTGTACTAGATCAGCCCTTTCATCACCGCCGGAGACCCTCTACCTAAAGGACGCGCCACGGAAGGAACCGATCGTTAAGCTGCCGAAGGATATCAAGATCCTACCACCGAAGCCGAACTCCTGACGGGAGTGAAGCTCGACAAGGACGGCCATGTCTCATGTGCCAAGTACACCACTCGCCCCACCTTCGATGGAGTCCGTGCTGACCCGGCTAAGGTCAAGTACATGCCACCCAAGGAAGCACCACGTGGAGAGAAGCCTCCACGGAAACGTTCCAAGGTCACCACGGCAGAGCTTCAGAAGCAGATGGACCAAATGAAGCATGAGATGGAGATAATGAAGAACCAAGATAGGCTCCTTGCTAGAACGATAGCTGATACTAATCTTAGGATTGATCTGAAGGACGAAAAGCAGAGAGAGCTAGAGATTAAGTTTGAGCTTTTCTCCCAGAAAAAGTATTAGGAAGTATTAGAGTTATATATCCATAGGGCACCCTTTAGTTCATTTAGTTCGATTAGTTCGCTTTAGTTTGCTTAGTTCGTTTTAGTTTAAAAGTCTTGTGTAATAAAAGTGCCCTATTAATAAAAGTCAGTTTGTGTCAATATTATCTCGCTTGGATATATTTGTGCTTGTCTCCACTTTGTTGTGCATAAAGAAAAATGGAAAACAAGTGTGGGGGAGGAGCATGTGATAGAATAATGAACACTGAAGACGAAAGTACACCAAAACAGAAGCAACCGACGCACAGATCACACCCGACGAGACAGGGCACAAAGGGTGTAGGGTCGAGATGGCGGACTAGAGGGGGGTGAATAGTCCGAACAAAAATAAATCACAGCGGAATAAAACCTAATCGGTTCTAACGACAATTCACCCCTCTAACTAAGACACTAAGCACCTTGCCAAAGATCCTAGCAAGAAGCAAAGGTGCAAGTCTAGCTTGAACTTCCCTAAACCGTTCTAGCGCAAGATCACACAAACCTAAGCGCTAGTACTTTAAGCACCGGGGAAACTCTTATCAACTAGCAAGCAAAAGCGCACTAAGCACCTAAGCTCACTACTTGCTCAATGACAAGGATACACAATCCAAATCAAGGAGCGCAACTCACTTTAGCTACACAAACTAAGTGAGAACTACTTCTAAGCTACACAAGCTAAGAAGGTGAGTGGCAAGCTACACAAGCTAACCGGTCTCACAAGAGCAACTACAACTACACAAGTAAAGTAATGCACAATGCGAATAACTTGTGTAGAAGGGAGCAAACCACCGCGAAGGATGGGAAGATGTTGACGCGGTGATTTATTTCCCGGAGGTTCACTTGTCGCCACAAGCTACGTCCTCCGTTGAGACAAGCTCCAAGGTTGCTGCCGGTCCTCTTGCTAGTGGTGACCCGCAAGTCACACTCTCCCACGTGGAGTGCTTACCACAAGCTCTAGCACTTGACTCGGCCGGACCACTTGTCGCTCTTCATGTCTCGCTCTACTAGCGATGCTCTTCGCGATCTCCCGCGGGGTGAGCTCCAACCCCTCACAAAGATTCTCCGGAGCCAAGCACAATCTTCTTGCTTGCTTCACGGAGCCTCACGCCACCAAGCCGTCTAGGAGGTGGCAACCTTCAAGAGTAACAAGCACCACCGGCTTGCAACACGAACACCTAGTGCCACTCGATGCAATCTCACAATGCAACGCACTAGAATCACTCACTATCAATCAATCGGATGTGCACTAAGCAAGTGAGTGAGTGGGAGGGCTTCCAGGCACACCTACACAAGCCACACAGGCCCAAGGGTGCTTAGCTTGTCGGCCAAGGCTGCCAAGTGCTTGGATTTATAGCCCTCAAGCGAATAGAGCCGTTGCCCTCTCAAACCGGCCGTCGGACTGAGCGTCGGATGCTCAGCCGCGCCACCGTCGGACCAATGTCCACGGTCCGACGCTCCCGATGACCGCCACGTGTCACTAGCCGTTTGAAGTTGAACGTTAGATCACAACGGCTAACTTCCCTCGCTTCAGCTCACCGTCGGACGGAACACCGTCGGACCAACGAACTCCACGGTCCGACGCTTCCAGAGAGCTCCCCGAGCGCTGAAAACCGTCGGACGGTCGTCGGACGCTCACCGTCGGGCTAAACCCAAGAGTCCGATGCTCTCAATGCTCGCCACATGTCAGCTCTCGCACGATCTGCACCGTCGGACGCTCGGACAAAAGTCTGACGCCCACAAACTTCAGCATCCGACGCTCACAGGCCAAACACCGTCGGACGCACGAGGATGGTCCGACGCTGTCACTGCAGACAGTGTCCGACGCTCGCACTCAACTGCACAGAGGCTAGGGTTTACCGTCGGACTGAACGCAATAGTCCGACGCTCACCCAAGCCAGCGTCCGACGCTCTTTTTGAGCTCCTCTCAACTCCAAACTTCACCACCTTTGCAAATGTGCTAACACCACCAAGTGTACACCTCATGTGCATGTGTGTTAGCTTTTCACAAACATTTTTCAAAGGATTTTTCTCTCTTTTCACCGCGCCACTCGATCCTAGCAACGTATGCAAGTTAGATCACTCGAGTGGCACTAGATGACCGATATGCAAACAAGTTTGCCCCTCTTGATAGTACGGCCATCTATCCTAAATCCGGTCAAGCACTTCTTTACTGAACCTTAGACCAGTGAAATGGAAATGCCCTAGGTTATACCTTTGCCTTGCGCTTTCCATTTCGATCACTGTCTTCATCACCGTCTCCGACACCATCGATGCCGATGCAACACATGCACCAACACCTCATGAATGATATGATCCACTTCATATCATCACGTGGCTTTTGGTTCATTGATCCTTGACTTGCTTGCTCTTCACCATTGCGTTGGTCCATCGGCGCCAAGCCATCACCCGACTTGCCCTTCACACTTGCAACCGGTCCGTCGACGCGAAGCCTTGTCTTGATCTTCTCCACCTAGCCACATGACTCCATGTCATGTCTCATGCGTTTAGCTCCTTCATACCATATGTGTGAGCTAAGCATCATCTCCAAGCCATTTTCACCTCCATGGCATAGATGCTCACACACATGTACCTGTGGACTAATCACCTGTGTAATCAACACTTAAGCACATATTAGTCCACCTAAGTTGTCACTCAATGACCAAAACCAAATAAGGACCTTTCAAACGGCCACCAGGAGGGATCGTCCAATCCCTACCCTAGGTCAGCCGATCCATCCCAGTGCCACCTCACCGCGAGTTCATCCACGGTCAGGTACGTACCCTGAACTCCATATTTTCTCGTACGCCGCTCATTGAAATGAAAATCTTATGGTTAAACAACTTTAAAACATGAAAGGATTAACCTGAGTAGCCTTGACTTAAGAATAGACATGCATAACACTAGTCTTGCTACTGTTGGGAACTTAAATAGGGACCCCATGTTGCTTAAGTTGTTGTGGAATACGAGATAGTAAGAACATTGAAAGCTTGATTCTTGATATCTAGTTGTTGGAGAATTTTATTTGCAAAACATAAAACCAATAGGTATGCTTCTCCTTTGTAGTAAAAGCATTTACCTACCAGAGCCAAATATAGGATAGAATCAACCTTCTACATTCATTACTTGCTATTGCTTTGAGTTTTGTCAAACCGAGTGCTCCCAAGATCAAGATCACGTACACTCCACATATGTCTGCTATTCCTACACTGGGAATACACAACAACATGCCTTTCTACCCAAAAATGATTCACTCCGATATTTGAGGAAGCACAAAAGAAGTTAGAAATAAATGCTCCAAAGTTCTTGTTATCATCTCTCAAAAGTATGCAGAGAAGAGGCATGTGGCTATGCAAAAGTGTGAGAAGAGAGAAGACAATGGGTACAAAGAGCCCGCCTGAGAGGTAAAAATGGACAAGTGTTCGGAATACCAAAACAATGGGTACTCAGATGCCCGCCTGAAAAAAAAAGAAAGAGAAAGAGAAAAGAAAGATAGCCCATGTTGTCCTGCAGAAACAAAAGAGAGAAAATCCTCAAAAAGGAGCATAGTAAAATTAGGATAGCCACCATATATTCCACACACATGCACATCTTGATCTAAGAGTATGACACCTTTCTCCTTGGATCCTTATTTTGACTTTACAATATATGCAATACAACTATGTCTTTACTTTACCCCTACCTCTGCTCCACATAAGCTTTACAAGTAGGCAACAGAAAAGGCAACATCATCTATGCCTTGGTAAGGATCAACACCACCACATATGAGTGACATGAGAGTACTACAAAGAAGGAGAAGGTAAGCTATGCTTTATTTTCAAAAATATTCAAAAACCTCCAACTACTTGATTGGTAGAAGAAGGTGATCAGTTTCTGGCTGTTCTATTCTTCAACCGCTCAAAGTTTCATGGTAGACAAAATGAATCCCACAGTGCAGGTATGACTAGGGATGGTGAAATGTTACTCTAGTCCAGAAGTTCAGATTGCTTAATTCCATCCTTTACTCGGGACGAGCAAAGATCTAGTGTGGGGGAGCTTGTTGACGGTAATTATTGTATGATTTTACCCGTCAACCAATCATGAAAAGGGATATAAATCAGAGCCAACACCTAGAATAGGGTTTAAACTGATAGAATTCTACTAGTTTTGGTGAATCTGTGTTTTCCAGGGACTATACAGGAAAAGAACCAAAGAAGATCCACTCCGCAGAGAAAAAATAACGAATTACGCCGCGGCAGAAGATCAAGAATATTCTAGAAGACACCAGAGACACGCCTGCCAAAGCGAGGCCCGCAAGTCAAAGAGGGTGGGTCGGCCGACCCACTGACATGGTCGGCCGACCAGTCAGACGCCCTAAACTGCCTCCGCTTCGACGTGGACCCGCATTCCAAAATTTCACGCAATCCTAGTCGCCCGTTGAAGTCGGTTTGATCCAAGGGCTACGGTTTATCCCATCGATCTATATAAGCACCTCCAAACCTCCAGCGTTTCATATCGATCAAAAGAGAAATCAATTCAGGGTTTCAGAATTTCACCAACATATCTCAAATAGAGTAGAAACTCAAGATAGGATCTGGAGCCAAGCATCAAGTAGAAGATTAGCCTTGTAGTTTCTCTAGATTAAGGTTGTTCTTACTCTAGAAGTAGTCTGGTAGTAGAGCTGGAGATAGTTCGGGGAGTTGCCGGCCTGTCGGTGACTGCTGTACGACTTGTACCTATCACAGAACCGACCAATTTATACGAGCACAAGTACAACGATCGCTTTTTTAATAGCAATCAAGTCGCACTTGAGCCAATATAAACCCGGTAGTCCGGAAATCTCGAAGGATTTCAAACATTTTCATACCCCAAGGATTATTCATTCAGCAACAACCGATCACATGATACATAAGTTCGCAACCAAATTTAAACATCAGAGTACAACATAGTCTTTTACCCAAATACAGCAGTAGCGGAAGTCAACATAGTTTTACACCACAGAGTTCAAATACGAGTACCAACACATGACCACGTCACAGCATTCTTACAACGACTAAGGATAGATAATGACCCTGCCCTCAGGTCTAGTCTTCTTCGCCCACAGGGGTGAAGCAGTTCTTGCAATACGCATAGTAGACTACACCATCTGCAACAATGGGAATAAAACCCTGAGTACTCGATTGTACTCAGCTAGACTTACCCGACAGGGAGTAAATAAAAAGACTCTCAAGGATATGCAGGCTTATTCGGTGGAGCTCAGAGGATAGCAACAAGTTGCATAAAGAGCATTACTACAGTAGTTCCTCAACTTATACATTTAAATGTGATTCAGCTTCGATTTCAGTTGAGCTATTTAAACTAAGATTTGCCACTATACTAAGCAATCACTGAATATTATAGCAATCAATAAAACCATATGATTTCTGATATCCACAGATATCAACCTCATCTCACCATAATCATTATGTTCAAGTTATTAGCCTCTACCTCACCAGAAGATCAGTTCAGTTTCTCACTAACCAGGAGAGATGGCGATTCGAATCGATTGTACCAGCTGGCAAATATGCCAATCACAAGCCCTGTCAGCCGAGCCACTGGCTTCTTGGGTCACCATTAAATCTTTCTGAGACGTAATATGTATCACGGGTTTGGGGGGCCCATATTCTCAGAGACGAACCCACTTCCAGGAAGCCTCAGGTCCTTGACCTGCCCTTGGTAAGATGGTGTCTCTGCACATACATCCTACCTCCAGAATATGTCTACCTTATCAGCCCCAATTCCCGGTTCAGAAAGAAATACTCGGCTTCGCGGCCAGAACGACTTATCGGACCAGCTATGTGACGACGTCTTTCAATCTCAACTGATGTCTGGTGGCCTCAGTCCTAGTCGGCCGCAAGCAGCACCGAAGACGGCATGACCTCAACCATGTCATGCGGCTCCCCGCTACCTAGCCTTGATTCTCTCATTAGACACTGTGGCATGGTGGCACATATAGTCCATCATGTGGAATCCATCCCCAACATCATCATTAGTAACCACCTATGCTCGCGAAGGACAGGAAATCTCTCGACTTCTACCGGTCTAAGCATGGCTAAGCATAAGATCGAACCGATCCCTTGTCTAGTAATAACTTCAGGATCAAGTAAAGTGGACAAGCTATAAATGCAGCAACGGTATCATATCAACTCCTATACTTAAGTGCACAATCATACGATTTAATAAAGACCAGTGCATTTATAAAAAGAATAGGTGGAGGCTTAGGGATGCTCTAGGGCTTGCCTTTCACGAAATTAGATGGCTGATGATCCGAGCACTCAGGAAGTTCAGCCTCCTCCTCCTGGCCTTCGGGAACCTCTGGCACCTCAATCTCCGGCGAAACTCCTTCCTCCGGTGAATCGAACTGCAACAGCGTCACTCCTCCTGGCGATCCTGTATGCATGATATGCATATATAAGAACTGAGAATGCACATGTAATGCAAGGTAGAGATGCACAACTTAAACCATGAGATGCAATCAGTTTAACAATCCACACTCATTTACTGAGTACGTGCATATTTCTTCTCTAGACAACCAACTCATACTCACCCTTCTTAAGCAAGGCATAGAACAATTTCTCGTCTTGCGTAAGAGGTCTACAACCTGCACTAACCATTAAACTTACATCAACTTAACTAGCTATTAATCATTTTAAGCTAACAAGCATGAGCGACACATAAACAAGAATAGCACCCTTGCTGCCCTAAGCTCAAGTTAGGATTAGATTCATAGTATTCAACATAGTGGCAATGCTGGACCACCACAAACTGCATGAAAACACATTTTAACGAACTAATACTTGCTTAAAAGCAATTAAACAAACCCTAGCTTATAACTGGATCTACTGTTTACTTTGCCTAGAAAAATCTAGAACAATTACAGTAGATAAGGCATTTCCAAAATAGCCTACTGCTAAAATTTGAAGTCATTTGGACAAGTATAACGGTCTACACAAAAATAACAAACAACCAGCCTTTTAAGCAATGGAAAATACTTAACATAGTGAAAAGTATCAAACAATAGATTTCCCATTTTTCTTAGCTTCTTCACAACATAACATGGTTCAAGAAAAATATTCATGACCATATCCTTAACACATTAAGCATGGTGATTTTTGCAAGATTAAAGCATAAAAGGCACATTGTACATGACATCATATAAATAACAGTACAACACCAGCAAACATATTTTTTCCAGATTCTAATTCCCTAAACAAGATTAATGCAAGTGGAATCACATTTTTAGCACATTCCTATAATTACTTATGCATTTATCAAGTTTGCAAGCAATTAACAAATTAAATATAACTGCACAGAAAAGTTATCCAAAAAGCACATGTTATATTTTTCATACATAGAGCACAGAAATACAAACCCAACAAAATTGGTTTCACCTCATTTGTACACACCTAACTCCAAATATGAATTTTGAAAGATTTTACACATTTTCTGAAAGCTCGGTGGCGCAAACCGAGAGCTCGGTGGCGCTCTGACGAGTTCACGGCGGCGGAGAGGTCAAAAACGCTATACCTTAGCTCGGCTGAGGCTAGCAACGGGTCGAGGAGATAGAGCGGAGCAAGGCAAAGCTTGTGCGGAGATGGAGTGCTCGGAGACGGCGTGGTGGCGGCGGATTTCACCGAGGCGACGGCGCGGCGGACAATGGCGACGGCGGAGAAGAAAAGAGCGAGCAGAGAGACGAGAGAGTGGGGGAGAGTGAGAGGAGCGCGCTGGGGGACAGGATGGAGTGCCCCTTTTGCACTTGTAGGGCGACGGCAGGCGGGTGTGGCCCGACGCCGGCGTACGGTCGCCACTTGGCGCCGTTTGCCTGCGGCCGCGCCAGCTGTTCGGCTGAATGCCGATTTGAATCGGCCTGATTCAGTCCTAGAGACAGACTGAAACTCGACTTTTGATCGATCTCTAGCTCGTGATCCAAACCGTTTCAGAGAAAACTTCACTAATAGAGATGGAAGAACTACACGAGTACTCCAATCTATATTAGGACAACTCAAGCTAGATCGGCATGGATAGAGAGATACAGATCGATGAACAGGGGTACAATGAAACTGAAATGCAGTTTAGACTTAGAGAAAATTTTGAAACCTCAAAACAGCTCCAAATCTGCACTAATTCAACTTTTTGACCACCTTCCACCCATTTTCATGAGTTAACCCAATAATAAAGTCTGTTGCTTATAAAATTCTACACATGCAAAGTCTCTAAATTACCCTTCTTATTTGGTCAAACAAAATAGCTTTAAAAGGGTTTTCTAGTCAACTATGAGCTAAAAGGGTATTTTGGGGATTTCACCAACATGAACATTGTTCCAAATGTTATCCCAAACATGTCTAAAGCATTTAGAACAGTAAACAATCATCACATTTGCATGCTACCCTATCAAGCACACTCTAGGCATATAAGCACACATGTAACATATATTTGAATTTAACTCTAATCAAATGATGATGATGCATGATATGACATGATAAATGCTTGATGGCATGCAAATGCAAGTGTGAAAATAGTAACTAACACTAGGGTGTTACAGTACCCGCGGATTCGAGTCCTTCTTTGGGGCATGTTTCTGAAGATTTCTTTGGAGTTCAACTTCTAATCCAAGTGAGTAACGTTGCTATTATTGTTCTTAAGGTTTACGATTCTTCTGAGTGCTTTAATCTTGGTAGCTCCTTGATTGAAGTAGTTATTTATAGTTTCAGCGTGGTGCTTAGATTATATTTACTCGTAAATGCCCTATACTGTCCGGATCGGTGGTAGATCGTGAGGGTGACCTAGCCTTGTTGAGTCTTACACAGTCCACCTCCCGTCAGTAAGACCGTAGAATTCCATTACTAAGGAATTTACCCATTGTTGGTGTATTCCTATAGTAATTCCCCTGAAGAACAATCATATCATATCTTTTGAGGATTAGAACTAGAAGCCTTAGCAATCTCATATATCACCTATTTTCTCCGTCCTTGATAACAGCTCAGGTGTTAAGTCTAGATTCTAGTCATGCCGTTTTCCCTGTGGTAAAATATAAATAACGATACCTGGAATACTCCCGGGTGAAGTGCTACATCGGTATCTGTCCACTTGCAGATAATTCTAGTGTTTATTTGTTTGAGTTATCTTATACCAACACCGGCCTGTCGGTGCTTCTTCGTGGCTGTATTCTTCTGGATTCAGCTTCCTCGCATGGAGCTGCGTTCTGAGGTACTTTTGTATTCAAGATTCTAATTCAAGTAAGCAGTTGTTCTTAATCGTTCTTAAGTTTGTAACTCATATTGAGTGCTTTGATCTTTAGGACCCTATAGATTGAAGTAGTATTTCGTAGTGTAGGCGTGGTGCCTAGGCTAGGTTTACTTGTGAATGTCCCCTGATTGGCCGGATAGTGGTAGATCGCGTAGGTGACAGCTGCGTTGAGTCCTCCGTAGTCCACTTCCCATTGATAGGATCGATAGATGTATAAGTGCTTGGTAGGAGAGAACTCTGATTTCTGCTCTTATTCAGGTCACTGCCCAGTTAGAACGGGGTTATACAAAGCTTATCGGTGGTTAGAACTAGATAGTCAATAGCTATTTCCTCTTTCTTAATTTTATCTAGCCTAATTGTTGGGTTAAGTCTATAGTCTTGGTCATTATCACCTACTGTTCCCTGTGGATACGATATTTAAAACCTCTGGGTGAAGTGCTACATCGGTATTACATCTATGTCACACCTGGTTTTCCAAAGAATACCAAGCGCTAACTATATGTGTGCCCAGGATGTCCACAAGACACATATAGTGACAAATATGGAGATTATCAAAGAACAATGCTTTATTACATATCGAAACATAGTTACAAGGAAGCTTACATCTATTACAAAAGCATAGCGAAAACTATTCTATATCTTATCTTTGGGTCTCCGTACTCCACAGGGACGGTTGACTAGGGGAGCACTCACCTAGTACTCATCAAAACTCCTTTGGAAACTCCTCACTTGATCCACCATCTGGTACCCATCCGGGATTTTTGTTGATTGCAAAAGCAAGCGTAAGCGCACCATGCTTAACAAGTATAACAAAGGGGTGATGAAGGCTCAAAGGCTTGACACTGTTTGACTGTGGTTAGCAATTTTAAGTTGATCAAGTTTTATTTGTCTTAATTTTACTTTTAATGAGTAACCCATCCCAGTTGAAAACATAATTGAATCAATATTTATCACATCCATTCTTTAAGGTAAACAAGAAACATTAATCATGAAGGATCCAGGCCGCTCGTGTCCGTGAGCACGGCTGATATATCAGATGAAAGAATTCTGTAGAATTCGTATAACTTTACCCGCCGAGTCGTGATTCCCAGATGCCAGGGGTAGCCAGCCCCACTACACCTCCCCTCTAGAAGTATGGCAGGGTTTCACTACAAAATCTTTCACTAGGCACCCTAACAAGTTAGTAGCCACGAGGTTTCAATGGCAAGTGTGCACAGATGTATCCTCCTCAAAAACCAAAACATGTGTAAGTGGTCGCAGCACTATACACGAGGCAGGAACATCCGTGACCCCACGAGACACCCCCCTCTTGCGCCTTTCGGTAACCACTAACAAACTAGGGATGCACTAGTTATATGATTAAGACCAGAGCCATATAGTCCTCGGGGTTGTACGGAACCTCCTGGGTGGCCGCTTCAGGATTAAGCTCCTAATACCTTGTTGCTAAAAAGCATCATTTTATCATATTGCATATATCATTAGTCAAGTTAAATGATTAACTTTAGTTTTGCGCAGCAGCAACTATCCAACATGCATACCAACCCATAGGGAACAAGGATATGTGGTACAAGAATAAACTAGGTAAGTCCCTATGGTTCATCAAATTAACACATGCATAAAATGAATGATTAATAGTTAATAGGTACAAGGAGGCCTTTGTTACACTTGCCTTCCAAATGCTTGCTCAAACTTGTCCAACTTTCCTTTTGATTCATCCTTGCATAGCTCCTCTTCTAGCGATCGCAACAACCATCACAAGCAGCATAAAGAAGCCTAAAAACATTACACCAATTATAACAAAAATAAGATATAAATGTTTTAAAACACGTAGGGCTTGTAACTAGATCGCTGAGCGCAAAAACAACAAAAACTAGAGCAACGTTTTAAAAGATATGAGAGATCAAAGGTATAGATGGAAGAGGATTGGGGGTTAGGTGCATATGGTGAAATTTGGAATCGAATCATGTTCATTAGAAATGCATAAGTTGGATAGGTTTTAGGTTTTGAGCACGGTGTCGTTAGTGAGAGAACGATATATTTTGGAGTATGATTTTATTGTTCTGGGAGACATAGAATAGATTGTGAAGAAGACAAAGACCGGATATAATATACATATCATGGTATGCTTGTGGCATTGACAAATAGGAGTCATATACTCTCTGAATTTTTGGGAAATATTTTTGGTGGGATCACTTGCATCTGCGGAACACACTGACAGAGGGTTTCTAAGATGGTCAAGCATTTGATGGAGAATGTGGTCACACCCCGGTGCACCAAGAACCTGCACTTCGGCGAACAATAGTCATGTCTAACAACAAAAGCATGGTATTTGCTTCACCAATCAATGGTCTGCTTTGTGGGTTTGTTAGGTACTATGTGGAGTGTGGTTTATCGAAATGACAAGTCTTTTGGAGCATTTTTGGTTTTGGGGTATGAGATGCAAAACAGGATAGCATGTCTGATTTTTGGACAGCAGGAGTAGCAATTAATACATCCTTGATAACTCGGCCATCGTGGCACCTATGAGCAAACCAATTTTCAGAGGCATGTGCAAGGATATGAAACATATTGTGGTTGAAGGGTTTGATTATTTGGATAGTAGGTTAGTGGGGAACGCAATCACAATACTGGACTGTGTGGCTGCTAGCAAGGCAGGAGCAGTGAGAATGGCCACATCAATATCTCCAATATCGAAGATCCTATGGATGATCCATTTTGCAAGCATGTGTGCAGGTATGTGGCACAAATTGTGGTGGAAGGGCTGGTTTGGGCTTGGTCTGAAATGCGGAGAAAAATTGGATGTGTGGGCCAAGCATTGATCCATTAGAGAAAAGAGAGAAGAAGTGTGTTGGCATGATGGGCTAGATGAAATGAAGGGCTCAACCCAATTTATGATTCATTTATATGGCCAGATAAGAGATAAGAAAAGATTGGCCCGATGGATTGTTGAACCCCAAATTTTGACTAGAAGCTCTAGAAAGAAAAGAAAGGAGAGAGAGGGAACAAGTCATGCTACTTTTATGTAGGATAACGGCAAAAGAATTGATTGGAGTTTTAGATATTGATTTGATATTTGGGGAGATGAGGATGGGATCACACCTAGGCGTATTTGAAAACATTTAAATTCATTTTTCAAACATAAACATTATGCAAAGGCATGAATGCAACAAACTGTTAGATTGAGTTGCAAAAATTTTAGAAACACACATTTTTCCACTATCTAGAATATTAACAACTTAACTAAAGTTGGAAAATTTTTAGAAAAATTATAAAACCATTTAATATTGTTTAGTGTTTTCTAGGTCACATCTCAAAATAGAAATTTTAGGGTGTGACAATCTATGCGCTTGCGGATGATCTGATAACAATAATATTTAATAGAGTGCAGTTAATTTATACCAACAAGCATTTCTGGCGCCGTTGCCGGGGAACGGTTTGCTGATTTTGACCCTAGTTTAGCTTAATCTTGTATTATACTTTTATCTTTTCTGTTTTTATGTTATGGATGCTTTAAATTCCACGCCTATCTGTCTTTATGGCATTCGCAAAAGCTTTGAGCCACCAAAATCTATAGAGCCTATCATAATCATAACACCTGGCTATGAACTGCACCCATGTCTAATAAATATGATTCAGGATAAACCCTTCTCGGGAGAAGGTAACGAAAACCCATACTTACACCTATGAGAATTCGACCAGACCTGTGCATGCTTGCGCATAGCTGGCATGTCCGATAAAACTTTAAGATGGAAGCTTTTACCGTTCTCTTTGATCGGAAGAGCTAAACGGTGGTATAATCGAGCCGTAGGAAGTATGCAAGGGGAATGGGAAACTTTGTGCTCTGAATTTTGTATATATTTCTTTCTCATTCATAGAGTAGTTAACCTTCGAAAAGAGGTTCTAACTTTTAGGAAACTAGAACAAGAATCTCTTAGTACATCATGGGATCGATTTAATGAACTTGTTATACCTGGCCCTGACCTTATTTTTCTAGACCCCGTACTTATTCAACATTTTTATTGAGGTCTTACCAAGAATTCTAGGAAATCATTTGATTTATCCTCTGGAGGAGCCTTTCCTTATTTGCCTATAAGTAAAGCTAGAGCTATGATCAACAAGGTTGCTCAAGCGAATTTTGAGCTCCCCGAGGAAGAGAAGAACTCATCTCCCGAACAAGAAGAGGAAGTTTTGATAGCGAGAACACAATCACTCCAATCCCAAGATTTGCCTGTCAATCCTAAACCATCGTAACCCCACTTTGGTGATTTAGACTTCTAGTTAGCTAAGATGCTTGTAAATCAATATAAAGCAGATCTTCTTAGAAGGGCATCTTGAAAAAAGTGTCGTCAACTTCCGTTCCCCCTGAAAAACACTGGGAAGAATACAGGGATGGTATGTCTAGTGATGCCATAGAAGGAGAGCCAAGCCACATAGGAATCAATTCTATCTTCTCCCCTTCTATGCCTACATTAAATGTCTCATCTGAACCCATATCTAAACCCATCCTTGACCCCGATGATCCTTCTTATGCTCTCTCTCCTAAGTCTCATAATGTCCCTAGGGACTCGTTAAGACATCCAAAGTATAGGAGTCATGAAGACTGTAGGAATGACCAAGAAGAGCTACGACAATGGCAGGAATGCATAGAACATGAGAAAAATACATATGCTATTGTCAAAGAATGGATGGAAGAAGACGAAGCCTTAGTGCTAGCATCTAAACTTGGTCTAGATTCAAATGGTGAGCTTAAATCAATATCTGTAATAAACATAACTCATCCAAATTTAGAGAAAACCTTAGACAAAACCAATGTTAGAGACACCAATCCATGGGAAATCCTAGAAAATAAAACATCCAATGAATGTCATAGGCATGAAATAATAAAGACAAACTTTTTGCCTACAGACATCCATGAAGAAACACTCTTGGAATTTGGAAAGGGAGATCACATCGATGAGCATGGGAATTATTTCATTGGCACCACATCGAATCCATGCTTATATGAAAAATCTCCTGGATCAATTGGTCTCTCTAACATTATCACACATGAGATCTTCAACCCCTTCATTCTACCTGTTCATAAATTTATTGAAAGGGTGGTTGTAGATGCATATTTTTATCATAAATATTGTAGATCTCATTGTAATCTTGAGATACGTGCACAAAGGCTGGTGTTCTAGAGAAAACCATCCCATGAACTCAATATACAATAATTAAAAGGTTTCCCAAGAACGACTGTGTCCTAAAATAGCCACTCTTGAAAAAATGAATTGAGCTTACACCTTTAATTTTACTATAATGCCCTGGTGAATTGAGCATAGAATTATAATCATTAAAATATTCCCTCGGGTATTTTTGTCACTAACCATTCCAGTCTTAAAGTAGAAGGATGACATCATCAGGTATATCCAACCAATCATCATGCAACATTAATCCATCCAAACTTAACTTTGCTTTGCAAAATTCAAGCTTGGGGGAATGGGCTTATTTAGAAAATCTTATGTTGCTAATATTGGTTGTCTCTACCTGGTCAATCCATGTTCAAATTGTTAATCAATGATCATGCTCTTTCATCTCCATTTGCATAACTCTCTATAAACTTTCATGTTACCTTTTGTCACACCCCAAAATTTCCTATTTTGGGTTGTGCGTCGGCAACACTAAATAAAATAAATGATTTCAACTTTGATATAAAATTTTCCAAGTATAGTTGAATAAGCACTAATTTATATCTAGAAAAACATGAATTTTTAAACTTTTCTAAACTAAATTGATGGGCTTTACTGAATGTAATGTTTGTTGGTTGCTTGACCTTGTGTGTTGTCTACGGTAAAGTTTTTAAAACTCGTTTAGTAAGCCGTTTATCTTTTGTCTAGAGCTTCTCGTCGTTGTCTGGGATCAAATTCCTTTATTTTCCACCTCGATCCTTTCATTCACAGCTTCCCCAAATTCTTTTCGTATACTCCAAATCATTCCTTGGTGCTCATCATTCATCAACTTCTCTCTAAAAACTTCTCGAAAATTTTTCTAGCTTTTTCTGAACATTTTTCCTATTTTTTTGAGAGCAAAATCTAAATTTTTAGATGCTCCAAAATAACTTTTCATGAGCTCCAAAAGCTTTATTTGGGTTCATCATACTTGAAAGTGTCTCCAAGAATTTTCCCATAATTTTCGGAGCCCTCGAGATATTTTCCGCGGACTAAATGGTAATTCTAGACTTTTCTAGAATTATTTTAGTTGCGAAATTATTTTATTCTGAAAATAATAAAATCTCTAATTTTTTCTGCAGCCCTCAAAGCCCATGTGCTATAATCCTAAAACTCTTTTTAGCCCATGCATTATTTACTAACGGGCTTTAATAATTAATTAGGCCCATTAGTAAAGGTGGAGGGTGTCACCCTAATTAGTACCATATTGCTAATTGATGTTGAGATGAGAAGTTCTTCTCCCTATATACATCGGCCAGCACGTTGGGCAAATCACGCCAAAACTGCCATAAGAGGAGTCCCTGGTTAGGAATTCTCTTTGGTAGTAAATTACATTCTTCCTGTTCTTTTTGTTTTGGTAGTAAATTACATTCTTCCTGTTCTTTTTGTTGCGCTGACTCGGACGTATCACGTGCGCCACTAAGAGGCTCGGCCTTGCCATGCATCATCGAATTCGACATCAAAATTGATCGGTGAGAACTCCAGTCACACGTTTATCTCTCTCTTACAACTGAACTGCCCCGGCTAAATCCTTCTAACTTTCTGTTCCCTTTCCATGCACGGTTGCGGCCTGCTAAGCGAGTGCGACGACCATCCTCCGTCTACGAGCAAGACAAGGCATGACCCAATGTTGATTCAGCCATTTAATTATTCAATTCTATATTCCTTCTTTTTTGTTCCAACTTAGTCCCCATATATTAAATTTGTTCCTCCAAAAATCACCCGCAGAGGACACGTGATGGCTACATACTGCGTATAACAGAAAGTATGGCCAGAAGGTGAAGTCGTGCATACAGATTGCTGGTCGTGAAAACGCACTCCATCCTTAATTAGGGGTGAGTCTCATCCTTTCTCGTTAATTCACTGATCAACCAGTACTATGCTAATAACATGATATATCATCCTCACCGATAGTACATCCATGCTATCTATCTATTTCTGACCACGTGCAAAACTGAAAATTTATAAAACCGTTCATGGGTCTTCCTACTCATAACTGTCAGCCCCGGTGATTTAACTTTCGTCACACACAAGCTATCCTGGTTACCTCGTATCTCTATCGATTTACCTCCGTTTTGCTCCGTTCAAGTTGCGTTAGATTTGTGTCGTCATAATCTACGTGTTAATATCGACGTTCATCATGTTATGCGCTTGTAAAGTTTATAAATAAAATATAATATGATTAATGTGTATACTAGTTGTTTTCCAATTTAAAAACAACATAGTAGTTACACATTAGTATTTTATACGTAAATATTAATATGATTAATTACTAACAACATAAATGTATTTCTAAATTATTTTTTTTCTTATTAGTTCAAACACGTAGCATCTATCAAACTGATTTGGATAGGCTCACATGCATCCTTGTTTTGCAAAGTTATGTTAAAGTTCAATCTGATTAAACTATAAACCACATTTGTAAATAAAACATGATTAGCTTTAACTTGACTTTTGAAACTAAATAAGTTCTGATTAATCTAAAATAATATTACTCACATAGTTTTTCTTAAGTAATATAAAACAAGTTCATAGTTGTTTTTTTATAAAATAAATCTTTGTGGTAGTTGTTCTTTTCAATGATAGTTCGCTTTCGGTGTATTTTGTGATCTTGTGATCGTAGCAACGAGCTCTTTATTTTTAGTACATTGTTTTGCTTTGTATGGTGTATTGTTCTTAGTGTCTCTATTTATTGTTTGTATGTTTCGTCTATACTTGATATTTGCTACGAGTAGAAGAGAGCCATACGTATACGCTGGAGACCAGAAGCTACAACATGAAAGATGAAGCTTGAAGATTCTGAGCAACTGCTGTGGGGTGAAAAGCAAATTAAGGCAAGTATAGCTTGGGTGTTCTTTCTGCTATCATGATCTTGTGACTTGATTAATGTTTAAGCAACAAACGTTAAAAATAACTTTTTAGCAACTTGAGGATTTGTCTGTAAGAGAACCTCTAGGATTGACAGTACAACTGTGAGGGCTATATGGCTCTAGTTTTAGCTCAGTATGAGAACCTTTTCTAGCATGTTAGAGGTTACCGAAAGGCGCAAGAGGGGCTTGCCGACTTGGGTATAGTGCGGCCTCTGTCCATATGTATATAACCTGCATGACCTTGTGCCATATGGAAGGGGGCTCTACATCTGCTTGCCGAGGAAACCTCACGGCCCTAACATGTTAGACGAACCTTTGAAAGACTTCATAGTGAACCCTGTCGGCCTTCCTTGGTAGTGGGCTAAGAGGCTGATCACCTCGGGCAAAAGGGTAAATCACGGCTCACAGTGAAAGTGTACACCTCTGTGCAGAGTTTATTAAACTAGTATACTAGCCTTACTCAAGGACACGAGCGGTCTTGGAATCCTTACATTTAAGATGGTGACTTTTGATTGCTAACATGATCATTTTTACTGTTTTATGGTCTACATTATTTATGTTACATTGATCATGAGTTTATGGGATTTGTACTACCTTGTTGCTATACTTGCGGAGTTCGACATGGACTCACCCTTGCTATTCCCCCACACCTCAGGAGAAGTTTAGGCTTGTGGTCAACCAGTCAGCTGTATCCTTGTGGAGTTGGTGTCTACACGCGAAGATCGGAGTGTCTTCCCGCTGTTTGCTAGTTAAGGTTATATTCTCATTATACTACGTTATGTATTTGAGCATTGTCTTTTGATATTACCTTATATTTGTCGGCTTATGTGTGTGACTGATCCTGGGGCGCACATAAGGTTATGCATTCAATTTTATCCTTAAAATTGGGTGTGTTCGCTATAGTATAATTAAGGTTTGGAGAAATTTCATGCACCTTTTAAATTAGGCATGGTGCTTAGTTTAAACTGTTTTGTGCAATCATAATTAGACAAGGTGTCTAGTTTGATTTCCGAACCAAGATGTGTGATGATTTTACTTTCAAAGGCTTTTTGAATTAAGCGTGGTGCTTAGGTTAAAATGCCTTCCTAAGTCAAATTGGACGTGGTGTCTAGGTTGATTTTTGAGCTGCTCGTATGCCATAGTAGACATTGGATATTTTGTTGGACTAACCCCTGCAGAAAACTTTTAAAATTAATCTGGGTAAGTCATGAGGTGAATTCGAATCGGAGATGAGACAGGACACATGCTGAACTTCAATAACTTTGCAGAGGAAGACACAACTCATTCATTATGGATAGAAGAACTGTGAGTATTAATAATTCATTCACTTTATCTTCTGCTGCAAGTTACTTTGCCTTAAGCCATGCTAGTATAGAACATGATCTATGCTACATAATATCAACCCTATCTTTTTAGTAGCTTAGATAGAACATGATAAAATTCTAGACAAACAACCTATGTTCCAAAGTTGTACATTTCTTCGGGCATGTATTGTCCACTAATCTGTTGCAGGCATAATAATGAATGAAGTGATAAGGTGTCATAAGATAAAAGAAGCAAAAGATGGCAAAGAGGATAAGCAACAAAGGAGACAAGATGCTCATGAACAATTCAAGATGCAAGAGAAGGAAAGGACCACCAGTCATCTACCCTTCATTACTTCGTGCTATCACGCTCTAATAATAAAGGTAATATCTTGAGGTAAGTGATTATTATTTTTCCTCTTAATTTTGGTATGCACATAAATGAAGATGCAAACTTGTTAGAGTTACAGCTTTAATTGATTAACCTAATTAACTCAATATGCTTTGTCCTTTAAAATTATTCATGGCGCCATTCTTTTGATCTCAGTCTTAACCAAACGAGCTAAAATATTGTATTCTATCTTTGGAAGATGATAGTCATACTCATGTGAAAATTTATATAGAGATAGACAACCCTTCCATTGGTTAAGCAATTTAAATCTTTTGTGCCATGTGAACTTTAATGCAACATGCTTAATTTTTTTATCTTACCACTCATGTTATAAGTAAATAAATTATAAAACACCAACTTCGTCTTGTTCAATGTGCCTAAAGAATAATAAAGAGATAGATTTGGTTCTGTTGTTGTTTTTCCACCAGCAGAGCCCATACACTTGATCTCTACCTTGGATGTGAAAACAGGACAACACTTCAAGCAAAGTGTTGAGGGATTTGATTCCCTAAAATTATGCAAGAGAAAGTTCTGTGAACATGCACACCGAGCAAGATGCTGCCAGATCCAACCATTAATGCTCTACTCCAACCTGCTGGCCAAGCAAAGAATAAAAGTGACATCACCATCGCCAGCGGTGCAACCATCAAGACCTCCATCTATAAGACGGAGAAATACACAAGAGTGAAGAAAAAGTCCTGTCGGTAGACTTTAAATTCCGCACCCTTGCCACAAGGTAATATGGTAGTTATCTAATTAATCAGTATTTCTGTCTGCATTAGTAATTTCACTTTAGCATATTCATCTTTATGCATGTCAAAAAGAAAAAAATAATAAAAATCTTTATTGTCTTATTTACTGCTGTAACAGAACCGACCAATTTATACGAGCACAAGTACAGCGACAGCTGTTTTCCGAGCTATCAAGCCACACTTGAGCCAATATAAACCCGGTAGTCCGTGAAATCTCGAAGGATTTCAAACTTTTACACAGTACATACCCCAAGGATCGCAGAAACTCAGCAGTACACATACACATGATACATAGATTCGCACATATTTCAAATACATCAGAGTACAAGATAAACTTTTAAATAAAAGTTCAATAGCGGAAACGAAATCAATTTACATAAGCTTAATTTCATAATACAGTGCCAAGTGTCGACCAGTCACAGCAACAAAGGTAAGATAGATAACATGACCTTGCCCAAGGTCTAGTCTTCCTCTCCCGAAGGATAGAAGTAACTCTTTAGTCAACCAAGCATTCCTCCTGCAACATTGGGAATAAAACCCTGAGTACTCAATTGTACTCAGCTAGACTTACCCGACAGGAAGTAAATAAAAAGACTCTCAAGGATATGCAGGGCTTATTTGGTGGAGCTCAGAGGATAGCAACATTTTTGCACAAAAAGCATTACTACAATAGTTCCTCAACTTATCAATTTTAGATATTGTTCAGCTTCGATTTCAGTTAAGCTATTAAGCTAAGGTTTGCTGCTATACTAAACAATCACTTGATATTATAGCAATCAATAAAACCATATGATTTCCGATATCCACAGATATCAACCTCATCTCACCATAATCATTATGTTCAAGTTGTTAACCTCTACCTCACCAGAAGATCAGTTCAGTTTCTCACTAACCAGGAGAGATGGCAATTCGAATCGATTGTACCAGCTGGCAAATATGCCAATCACAAACCCTGTCAGCCGAGCCACTGGCTTCTTGGGCCACCGTTAAATCCTTCTGAGACACAATATGTCGCGGGCTTGGCGGGGACCATATTCTCAGAGACCAACCCACTTCCAGGATGCATCAGGTCCCTGACCTGCCCTTGGTAAGATGGTGTCTCCGCACATCCTTCCTACCTCCAGAATATGTCTGCCTAGTCGCACCAATTCCCGGCTCAGAAAGAAATACTCGGCTTCGCGGTCAGAACGACTTATCTGGCCAGCTATGTGACGACGTCCTTCAATCTCAACTGATGTCTGGTGGCCTCAGTCCTAGTCGGCCGCAAGCAGCACCGAAGTCAACATGACCCATGTCATGCAGCTCCCCGCTACCTAGCCTTGATTCTCTCATTATTTCATTGTGGCATGGTGACACATATAGCCAACCATGTGGATCTCGTCCGTCAGCACCTACACTCGCGGATGACAGGAAATCACCCGACTTTCTCGCGGATGACAGGAAATCACCCGACTTCTACCGGTCTAAGCAGGGCTAAGCATAAGATCGGTCACCTGTCTAGTAATAGTATCAGGTTCACATATATATAGTAGACAAGGTAGATATGCAGTAACGGTTTCAAACCAACTCCTATACTTAAATGCACAAACATACGATTTAATAAAGACCGGTGCATTTATAAAAAGAGATAGGTGGAGGCTTAGGGATGCTCCGGGGCTTGCCTGGGGTTCAACACTAAGTCAGTGTTTGTTAGATGACACTCGCTCGATGAGCATCTCCCATCCAAGCACTTGATTAGTCCACCACACCGTCTTGTGGTTAGTTCCATCATCATGTCCTTCACTCCACGTGTTCATCATCTAGCGTACCTAAATGAGATGCACAATGCACATGTATGAATAAAAGGAAGTAATACAAGGCATGTTAATCTACACTTACTGAACCATGAGATAACAAACACACCAAGCAAAGCAACATGGAAGCAATCATAATCTCACATAGACATTTTAAGGACAGCAGGACAGCAAGCACAAGATTTAACCATAACTGAAGCTATATACATCCAACCAGGGTGATCTAAGCCTTTCTGAAAAGCTATTGAAATTGTATACAACTTTGGTATTATCCTCTTCAGATGATTTAATTCATATAAAGGTCAAACAACACAAAGAAGACAGCTCTGTCCAGACTTGGACAGATTCTGCCCTCCCCACTCAAACAATCATAACTAGAGATTTAGACCACCAAAAGGGATGATCATAGACAATTTGGAAAGACAAAGAAATATACTACAACTTCTTTATTGTCACCAAGAAGTGATTCAAAGCATAACTCAGTCAAATAATGCAATCAATCAGATCTAGACAGAAAATTGGCAAAACCTGATAGCGGACTTCCAAAAGCCATAACTCCTAAACTATCAGGCCTATGACCATGAAACTTTAGGACAAGCTATACAATGAAGTTAGCTACAACTTTTGTATAGAACACATTCTCATGCAACATCATTTTCCTAGGTAAATCATCATAACAACAGGGACTATGCCTGCAGCCATTTTCAGCATATAAGCAAAACATGTTTTCCCTTATTTATCACTTAAGCACACATAGGAATGAGCTATTTAGATAGCTCCAAACATGGTTACATGGTCATACAAGACTCATCTCAGACCAAAGCATATTAAGGAATCACAATAAACATATATGCATTCATTTGTCTTTCATTATTCACCCATTATTACATAAAAACCCATTATTTTATTATTTAAGTTATATGGTAAACATCTCAAATAAGTCCCAAACTTTTATGAGAGCTAGGTGATTACAATTCATGACCAAGGTTCAAATCTTACATGCTCAGGTTCCATAATTTAATTATTACAAAATAAACAAATTTATAATGCAACAATTCATTGGAGAGTAAGATAAATGTGAAACTCAACATTTTATTCAAACACATGACCATATTATTGTTTCTCAGGCTAACACAATATCATAAAAAGGTAGTGGAACACCACTTTCCATCTTTACCACAATATATTATTTATAAAGCATTTAAATCTACTTAATGGGAATCAAACAAGATAAATCAAAAACGCAGTCATACTTGCACCATAAATCATGAAATTTTAACCATACATCACACATCATACATAGAGTCTACAATTAAATTTTCATGCCATTTGGAGCAAGACAACTCCAGTTACAAAAATAACAAGTAATTCAACCCTTTATTTCCTAATTAACAAGATTAATGTGAAACACCAATAAAACAGTAAACAACATATATGTTTTATATTTTTATGAGCTAGTGCATGTCATTAGAAGCCTAACAAAATTGGAATCATGATTTTTGGACATATATTTCTCAAAATATGGCCAAAAGCAAGTTAAACTCATTTCCAAACCACCTTTTTCAAACCTATTTCTACAGCACAATAAAACAAATAACATAGCATGCATTATAGATCTAGCATGCAGAGCACTTCATGAGGAAACTAATAAAACAAACCTCATCATTTTTGGAGCTCGCAAACACTAGATATTGATTTTACAAGACAACCCAGAATCTGAAGATTTGATGCATATTAGAACCACGCGGGACCCACGCGTCATAGACTCAGCACCCTTCTTCTTCCTCTGGTTCTTCAAAACAGAACAGAGCGGCGGCCATCGACGGCCTCGGCCGGCTCGGCCAGAGGGCGACCGGCGACGGCGGAGGCCGAACCAGAGGGGCCGGAGCAGCGCTGCGCCAGCGCGCACCCGCGGAGGCGGACAGCACGGCCGGTGCCTGCCCGTGGTGGCCCGACCACGATGGCCGACGGACCGGCGATGACGGCTTCCACGGCGAAGCCGCTACGGCGATGGATAGGGAACGGGAATCGGCTCAGGAGAGACGGTGAAAGGCGAGGAAGGTGATGGAGCTGCAGCAATGGCCGGAGGAACGCAGGAAGGGAGGAGACGGCGGCAGCCTGGAGCTCAGCGGGCTGGCGGCCATGGCGGCACGCAAACAGCCGCACAGCGCCGGCAATGGAAGGCGGAAAGGGGAGCCAGAGAGCGAGAGAGAGGAGTAGGAATGAGCACAGGGCTCCCTGGTGCTCTCCATTTTGAGCTGGGGCGCGGAAGGGGAAGGTGGTGGTGGCCGGCAATGGAGCAGGAGCTCCAGAGCAGCGCTGCCACGTGTTCTTCTTTGCAGCAAAAACACGAACAGGTGGCGGGCGCAACTCTGTCGACTTTGGGTGCTCCGAAACGGCATATTCCAGCGAGATTCGATCAGAGGCCCCTTAATCAAAGTTGTTGCCCACATTATAATCTACAATCTTTGTTAAGAGTGTTCCATCATATGACCAACGGATTAGGAGATAATTAACCCCGAAGTGGCTGCTGTCAACAGGTTAATTACGATCAACGATCGAGTGGCAACTCTTGTCAAACGAAGTCGGATTGACCTCAAATTTTAATATGTTGTGCCTCAAAGAGTTTGTAACAACTTCTATTTTTGGTCCAACTCAAGTTACTAAACAAAATTTGGAGAAACCAACACGTCAATGCAATAGGGGCAGATTTCAGACTTAGAAATTATTTAAATCCTGAAATCAGCTTTTTTCCTCTATCTTGTGTCCACTATTTGAGGCACTTAGGAGTTGAATCATGACTTGGTCCATAAATAACATTTGTTCTACTCCAAAATATCTGTAACTTTTATTTTGGGTCAAACTTCATACCTTGCTCACAAATAGTATTTCCACTTTGGTCAAACTAATATCATTTGAGAGCTTAAATTGGAGATTTAGGCCAATTGAAATATTTTCTGGACATTTTCTCAACATGAGTCCTTCATGACTTTTGTTGTAGAGTTCAATTAAAGTTGTTTGGTCAAGGTTGCAAGGTTTGGTTTACTTTGCATGCTCATCTTCACTTAATCCATAAATCCAATTAAGTGAATAACTTGTCATTCCATGTGAATTCTCAATTCGGATCTTTATGAACCATTTCCAATGATCATGGTAGATGATATGAATATGAAATAGTGATTAGGATCATTGATTGAAATAACTTGGTTAGGTCCACACTCGCTGGTTAGCTCGTGACTAACACCTGAGGTGTTACAGCCTTCCCCCCTTAAAAGAATCTCGTCCCGAGATTCGGAACATAAGAGCTTTCAAGGGTAGAGAAGCATGTAATCCATTTCCAAGGTGGTGCTAGTACAAGCTAAGGCTACGTAAAAACTCCATAACAGTGATAGACAGAAGTGATCACCTCATGGCTCACAATAAAGTGTGAACGGTAAAGGATTGTTCAGTTGTCACTCTTGATAGATCATATACTTCCATCCACTTTGATGCAATTGCAAGAAAGATCATTAAGGATAGGACAAGTTTCCGATCATTCAAGAATTCATAGTAGTTGACTCTCGTTCAAAGAATTTCCTTCATTAACTTCTATGAAGCATTATTACTTTGGGATGAATCCAAGATAACACTGCCAATTAATTTAGGAGGATTTCAAGACAAAATGTCCCAATTAGCACTCTTAGTATGAGGGTGCGAATTGGAGCGTCAAAGAGTAGTTTTTCAAAACATCTTATTCTCTAGTGGATATAGCATACACCACTATTTTCATATGGGGTGAGATCATAGAAGAGGCAGACATTTGCTGAGGCTGAGAAAATTACCTAACCAACATACAAGGTTCATGTCGGCTACAGACAAAGCAATTGGCGTCTGATGGAAAGCTACATAATATTCCATGTGTGCAGTTTTCTCTTCTCTAATGGCACACCTAATTATTTGAGTTTATTGAGTGAACGATGAATGCGATGGCTGATTCTGTTGGCTCAGTGCTTCTGATGTCCATCCATAAGGGAACCCTCGTGTCTATGTAGCAACAGTCATTTGGGTAGAGCCTGAGGTAACCTCTTTATAACTGTTGTTGTAAGAAAAACAATGATAGCAGTCGCCATTTCTAACAAGATCCTTGAAAACAAAACACATATGCTCTCAATATGTATTTCAAGATTTGATCAATTTTTCCTGATTGGCCTGAGGTATGCTATGCTGAAGATAGGACGAACTCTGGATTAGTTTCAATATGTACACAAAGTTTTCTGTCACTCCGTGATAAAAGGCACAGAGGACATCAAGTGACAAGTGTAGGCATACAGATGCATATGGTTACACTCCATTCTCTTCCAAGGCACAAGATTCTGGCAGGCATTTACTCGAGTAAGGTGATTCTTGTAAATGCTTCCAAAATGAGCTGAAAACTATAGTTCATGATCCGAGACAATGGTTTGGGGTGCACCATGCAGTAGCAAAAGTTTGTGCAATATGCAACTTGGCATACATATTTGCACGATGGTTAGTCTAGACAGACATGAATTGTGCAGGTTGATGAGACAGATCACAAATTCCTGCAGAGAATCAAAAACCTTTTTGTACGCGAGGAAAACCGATGAGCAATCCCAAACTTATGTATTCTCATTTGCAGCCGAGAATAAACAAGATTGAAGCGGATTGGCAGGTTTAATGAGGTTAGTTGTGTAGAGTGTTTACTCACGAAGTTTTGAGAAGCAGTCCTCTACCAACAACTTGAGTACAACTTTCTTCATGATACAACCATGAATTAACAAAACCAACTTGTTGAACTACTTTTGACATTGGGTAAACCTTCTTATTTTTGCATCAGCAATCCGAGATCAGAGGGTTTCCAAATAGAAATCTGAAATATGTTGTTTGACATAATTCAACTTATCTTCACTTCACACTTCCATGAGTTGAGTGGGTAGAACTCCTTGACCGATCAAGAATAAGGAACTAATTAAATTTTTTTTTAATGTCCTTTTTGTTGTCCATACCATAGAGTATCAAACAGGGCACCTGATTGCACCAAGATGTACTATGGTATTTACTTCATCTGTTGGGGTGTCTTTTGTAGCTCTTCACTAGGCTGAAACCATAGTTTGCATATCTGAGTGATTGACAAAGATGGAATTGGCTTCATTATAGCAAGGCCTCGGAAGTAAGGGTGCCACAAACAGTACCAATTAGCTTATAGGTTTTCTGGTATAGCATTGTTCTATGAGATATGGCCTTCAAAAACATGGTCAAACACTTATTTATACCCCTAGAACACACTTGTTAGCATGAAACAACACTTCTTGATAGTGATCTATTTGGCTATTTCATGCATCCATTTCTTTATGTCAAACAGACTAATCCAATTGGGCAATACATTGCTCACATGAGAGAGCGAATGAACAAACTTCTGCATTTCATCAGCAGAGGCAATCATCTCATGGGGCAGAAACTAATAACGGCCGGTCTTGTTCCTTCTTGATACAAGAACTAAATACACTTCATTGCTTAGCTGCAGACTATTCTTCACACTGGGTAACTAGTTAGTTGTCCCTAAAAAGGCTCTACATCTTCAGCTTCTGTAGCAAATGGTTGCAGATGATATACATGCACAAGGTCACCACAGTCAGCAGACATGAAGCAACACATGAGAAGATTGATCTTAACTGTATGATCATCATGCAAATAGGTATTGAACTTGGATAGAAGCTAGTGGACTTGCAAATAACCTATCAGAAAACATATCACATCCTGCTAACTATTACCTGACTGATACTTTGCAGATAACTTTAAAGTTCGTGTGCTCTTTTGATCCCACAATAATGGCAGGTGCTGGTTGATATGCCCTAGTAGATCATGTCAGATTCTTTGTTTACCGCATCTTGTAGTATGTCAATGTTGATGTCAGTGACTTGCTCTTCAAAGATCATTCTCTTTGTGACTTCTGAAGGAAGCTATATGCTTGACAAACATCTGTACCTTCTGATAGAACATTGAAGGATCGAGTCGGTAAAGACTTTGCAAGATAGATCAAGAAACATAGGGACAAATCAATTTGAATTAGAGACACCTTCAAAGATAGATTTAGGAAAAATCCATGGAAGACAACACATTGGCATTACTTCATAATGGATTACGATTAGAGGCCGTGATACCAACGTGTGCCGAGAAGCACTACTTTATTGGGCGTCCCCACAAAGAGGTTCTCGGTTTCGTCATGGCACCATTAGTCAATAATCATAACACCACTATCAAACATGACCAACGAGAAATCTTAAGAAACATGGATAGATTGGGAGCAACGAGATATTAAGCATCAGTGTAGTTTTGCAATGTATCATGACCAGAGACCTCGATATTCGCACGTGCCAAGCAACACAGCCTAGTGGTTGCGATCCACAGGATGTCCTCGGTTTCGTCGCAGTATCATCGATCACGGATCATAACAACATAAATGAACATACAACCAATGAGAAAATCATGCGTGGCAAGGATAGATTTGTGCAAGGATGACATTTCGCAGAGGGAAGGTAAGCTACTACAATCAATTATAGGGTTAATAGCCAACAAGAGCATGATTTGGCAATGAAAACATGAGTTAGAAGACAATTTAGTTGCCAAAATAGCAGTACATGAGGCTTTGCTTCAGTCCCACGCGGTTTCCATGTGTCTAGTATGGAGATTACCCGACCCATGATTTACAAGAGATTAAATAGAAGGAGGGAAAATCATGAGACAAAGATTGACAAGCATCTTGAGAAGAAGATAACCATAGACAACCAGATGTCTCATGAACCAACTATATACAACAATCATAGGTTGAGTTGACAATCATCATGATTCATACAGAAAGAATACAAGGAAAATGGGGAAGAAGAGATTTAACTCACACAAGATGGTTTCCTTCAAGTGAGTAACAAGGAGAGGGTCTAGATAGAAACATGGCATAAGAGAATTATAGGTTAGCTACCAAGAATAACTAACATGATATTCTATAATTCCACATGCATCTCGCATCTATCAAGAAACCTTCAGACCATCCAATGGCGCGAGCTTGTGTACCATTAATTAGTACTAGGAGACTCTTAATGATCAACATCGCTAGGCCTTTAGAGAGATTGGGAAAACAACTTGATCATGGGACAGATTCAATGCATGATTTATGAGATTGGATTTACCAAAATCATAACATGATCCATAATGAAAAGATTACAAGGAAACTTCTGGGTAAGCTGAGAAGAGGTTCAAATCAAGGATTTGGGCAAAGACTCCAATGAACATGACGTAGGCAAGCTTTGTTGACTGAAATCTGAACATTCTCTAGATGTGGAGATGTCTGCTGGAAACAAGGAACAGATTGGATAAAATCATCTGTAGATGTGATTGGTTGGGCATAACCTGATTTCCAAAGAAAAGATAACAAAATCTAATTTAAGGATGATCAAGCAATTATCATGGTATCTAGAAAGAGTAGAGGAGACACTCCAGATAGGATTTGGATAAGGCTTTACATGAAAGAAAATGCAGGCATGGTTTCATAGATCTTGAACAAGAACATATGACAACCATAGGCTAGCATTAAGAGAAAACTCAGGTGGGTCTATTGTGCCAAATGAAAAGCCTACAGGCAGAATTGGTTTAGCTTCTGACAAGATTTATGGTTGAGAAATACTTATAGAGGCTACTTAAAGGTTTAGCAACTCTTATGATTTCAAAACAAGCAAGGAAGAGAGGCAACACAAGTTGTAAACTTAATAAGGCTATTCAGATAACGTAGAACAAGGGTGAGAAGAAGTATACTTATGCAACAAGCAACAATCACATGATGCAACAATCATGATGCATGCTCGTCCTATTCGTTCTCACTTAGTTGCCTATATAACATGGCAAATACGTTCTAAGTCGGTGGCATAACCTACGTACTCTCTCGGTATATAGCTAGTCGTTAACTACCATATACGCATTCGAGGTTAGTGTACCTGCAGAAGATTCATTTCAGCCCAACCCCACATGTATGCATGGCAATAAGAAGCACTTTTTGCCGGAAATGCTCCCATGAGCACTTGCGACCCCAAGAAAGTAATTACTCCATCATACTTCCATAAGTACACATATGAATCACATGTACTCACTTCAGTAACCATAAACACTCACCATAGATCGACGGTTGTTCGATCGTACACTCACATCTCACCTTACCTCATCTGAAGTGGCCGGTATAAATTGTCAACCCAAGAAGCAATAAGAAGCCGCAATGTCACATATATCCGCGCAATAAAACCAAATGAACCGCAAATGGAAACATGATGCAATTCCCAGTTAGTACTTACATAAGCCACCTAATAATCCTAATATGGGCTATAAGACTTGGTCCTTGGCACACTTAGTTTGT
This sequence comes from Eremochloa ophiuroides, assembly GCA_038502445.1. NCBI lineage: Eukaryota > Viridiplantae > Streptophyta > Magnoliopsida > Poales > Poaceae > Eremochloa > Eremochloa ophiuroides. The sequence continues at coordinate 39,889,218 of JAHLJS010000009.1, forward strand.
ATAAACCATTAGTTTAAAATACCTACATATAGCTATAAGTTGGCAATTAGTTTTGCAAACTCAAAACTTTTTATTTTCAAATACTCATGTGACGGTACGTGCTGAATTTTTGCTCTGGTACCAACTGTAACAGAACCGACCAATTTATACGAGCACAAGTACAGCGACAGCTGTTTTCCGAGCTATCAAGCCACACTTGAGCCAATATAAACCCGGTAGTCCGTGAAATCTCGAAGGATTTCAAACTTTTACACAGTACATACCCCAAGGATCGCAGAAACTCAGCAGTACACATACACATGATACATAGATTCGCACATATTTCAAATACATCAGAGTACAAGATAAACTTTTACATAAAAGTTCAATAGCGGAAACGAAATCAATTTACATAAGCTTAATTTCATAATACAGTGCCAAGTGTCGACCAGTCACAGCAACAAAGGTAAGATAGATAACATGACCTTGCCCAAGGTCTAGTCTTCCTCTCCCGAAGGATAGAAGTAACTCTTTAGTCAACCAAGCATTCCTCCTGCAACATTGGGAATAAAACCCTGAGTACTCAATTGTACTCAGCTAGACTTACCCGACAAGAAGTAAATAAAAAGACTCTCAAGGATATGCAGGGCTTATTTGGTGGAGCTCAGAGGATAGCAACATTTTTGCACAAAAAGCATTACTACAATAGTTCCTCAACTTATCAATTTTAGATATTGTTCAGCTTCGATTTCAGTTAAGCTATTAAGCTAAGGTTTGCTGCTATACTAAACAATCACTTGATATTATAGCAATCAATAAAACCATATGATTTCCGATATCCACAGATATCAACCTCATCTCACCATAATCATTATGTTCAAGTTGTTAACCTCTACCTCACCAGAAGATCAGTTCAGTTTCTCACTAACCAGGAGAGATGGCGATTCGAATCGATTGTACCAGCTGGCAAATATGCCAATCACAAACCCTGTCAGCCGAGCCACTAGCTTCTTGGGCCATCGTTAAATCCTTCTGAGACACAATATGTCGCGGGCTTGGCGGGGACCATATTCTCAGAGACCAACCCACTTCCAGGATGCATCAGGTCCCTGACCTGCCCTTGGTAAGATGGTGTCTCCGCACATCCTTCCTACCTCCAGAATATGTCTGCCTAGTCGCACCAATTCCCGGCTCAGAAAGAAATACTCGGCTTCGCGGTCAGAACGACTTATCTGGCCAGCTATGTGACGACGTCCTTCAATCTCAACTGATGTCTGGTGGCCTCAGTCCTAGTCGGCCGCAAGCAGCACCGAAGTCAACATGACCCATGTCATGCAGCTCCCCGCTACCTAGCCTTGATTCTCTCATTATTTCATTGTGGCATGGTGACACATATAGCCAACCATGTGGATCTCGTCCGTCAGCACCTACACTCGCGGATGACAGGAAATCACCCGACTTTCTCGCGGATGACAGGAAATCACCCGACTTCTACCGGTCTAAGCAGGGCTAAGCATAAGATCGGTCACCTCTCTAGTAATAGTATCAGGTTCACATATATATAGTAGACAAGGTAGATATGCAGTAACGGTTTCAAACCAACTCCTATACTTAAATGCACAAACATACGATTTAATAAAGACCGGTGCATTTATAAAAAGAGATAGGTGGAGGCTTAGGGATGCTCCGGGGCTTGCCTGGGGTTCAACACTAAGTCAGTGTTTGTTAGATGACACTCGCTCGATGAGCATCTCCCATCCAAGCACTTGATTAGTCCACCACACCGTCTTGTGGTTAGTTCCATCATCATGTCCTTCACTCCACGTGTTCATCATCTAGCGTACCTAAATGAGATGCACAATGCACATGTATGAATAAAAGGAAGTAATACAAGGCATGTTAATCTACACTTACTGAACCATGAGATAACAAACACACCAAGCAAAGCAACATGGAAGCAATCATAATCTCACATAGACATTTTAAGGACAGCAGGACAGCAAGCACAAGATTTAACCATAACTGAAGCTATATACATCCAACCAGGGTGATCTAAGCCTTTCTGAAAAGCTATTGAAATTGTATACAACTTTGGTATTATCCTCTTCAGATGATTTAATTCATATAAAGGTCAAACAACACAAAGAAGACAGCTCTGTCCAGACTTGGACAGATTCTGCCCTCCCCACTCAAACAATCATAACTAGAGATTTAGACCACCAAAAGGGATGATCATAGACAATTTGGAAAGACAAAGAAATATACTATAACTTCTTTATTGTCACCAAGAAGTGATTCAAAGCATAACTCAGTCAAATAATGCAATCAATCAGATCTAGACAGAAAATTGGCAAAACCTGATAGCGGACTTCCAAAAGCCATAACTCCTAAACTATCAGGCCTATGACCATGAAACTTTAGGACAAGCTATACAATGAAGTTAGCTACAACTTTTGTATAGAACACATTCTCATGCAACATCATTTTCCTAGGTAAATCATCATAACAACAGGGACTATGCCTGCAGCCATTTTCAGCATATAAGCAAAACATGTTTTCCCTTATTTATCACTTAAGCACACATAGGAATGAGCTATTTAGATAGCTCCAAACATGGTTACATGGTCATACAAGACTCATCTCAGACCAAAGCATATTAAGGAATCACAATAAACATATATGCATTCATTTGTCTTTCATTATTCACCCATTATTACATAAAAACCCATTATTTTATTATTTAAGTTATATGGTAAACATCTCAAATAAGTCCCAAACTTTTATGAGAGCTAGGTGATTACAATTCATGACCAAGGTTCAAATCTTACATGCTCAGGTTCCATAATTTAATTATTACAAAATAAACAAATTTATAATGCAACAATTCATTGGAGAGTAAGATAAATGTGAAACTCAACATTTTATTCAAACACATGACCATATTATTGTTTCTCAGGCTAACACAATATCATAAAAAGGTAGTGGAACACCACTTTCCATCTTTACCACAATATATTATTTATAAAGCATTTAAATCTACTTAATGGGAATCAAACAAGATAAATCAAAAACGCAGTCATACTTGCACCATAAATCATGAAATTTTAACCATACATCACACATCATACATAGAGTCTACAATTAAATTTTCATGCCATTTGGAGCAAGACAACTCCAGTTACAAAAATAACAAGTAATTCAACCCTTTATTTCCTAATTAACAAGATTAATGTGAAACACCAATAAAACAGTAAACAACATATATGTTTTATATTTTTATGAGCTAGTGCATGTCATTAGAAGCCTAACAAAATTGGAATCATGATTTTTGGACATATATTTCTCAAAATATGGCCAAAAGCAAGTTAAACTCATTTCCAAACCACCTTTTTCAAACCTATTTCTACAGCACAATAAAACAAATAACATAGCATGCATTATAGATCTAGCATGCAGAGCACTTCATGAGGAAACTAATAAAACAAACCTCATCATTTTTGGAGCTCGCAAACACTAGATATTGATTTTACAAGACAACCCAGAATCTGAAGATTTGATGCATATTAGAACCACGCGGGACCCACGCGTCATAGACTCAGCACCCTTCTTCTTCCTCTGGTTCTTCAAAACAGAACAGAGCGGCGGCCATCGACGGCCTCGGCCGGCTCGGCCAGAGGGCGACCGGCGACGGCGGAGGCCGAACCAGAGGGGCCGGAGCAGCGCTGCGCCAGCGCGCACCCGCGGAGGCGGACAGCACGGCCGGTGCCTGCCCGTGGTGGCCCGACCACGATGGCCGACGGACCGGCGATGACGGCTTCCACGGCGAAGCCGCTACGGCGATGGATAGGGAACGGGAATCGGCTCAGGAGAGACGGTGAAAGGCGAGGAAGGTGATGGAGCTGCAGCAATGGCCGGAGGAACGCAGGAAGGGAGGAGACGGCGGCAGCCTGGAGCTCAGCGGGCTGGCGGCCATGGCGGCACGCAAACAGCCGCACAGCGCCGGCAATGGAAGGCGGAAAGGGGAGCCAGAGAGCGAGAGAGAGGAGTAGGAATGAGCACAGGGCTCCCTGGTGCTCTCCATTTTGAGCTGGGGCGCGGAAGGGGAAGGTGGTGGTGGCCGGCAATGGAGCAGGAGCTCCAGAGCAGCGCTGCCACGTGTTCTTCTTTGCAGCAAAAACACGAACAGGTGGCGGGCGCAACTCTGTCGACTTTGGGTGCTCCGAAACGGCATATTCCAGCGAGATTCGATCAGAGGCCCCTTAATCAAAGTTGTTGCCCACATTATAATCTACAATCTTTGTTAAGAGTGTTCCATCATATGACCAACGGATTAGGAGATAATTAACCCCGAAGTGGCTGCTGTCAACAGGTTAATTACGATCAACGATCGAGTGGCAACTCTTGTCAAACGAAGTCGGATTGACCTCAAATTTTAATATGTTGTGCCTCAAAGAGTTTGTAACAACTTCTATTTTTGGTCCAACTCAAGTTACTAAACAAAATTTGGAGAAACCAACACGTCAATGCAATAGGGGCAGATTTCAGACTTAGAAATTATTTAAATCCTGAAATCAGCTTTTTTCCTCTATCTTGTGTCCACTATTTGAGGCACTTAGGAGTTGAATCATGACTTGGTCCATAAATAACATTTGTTCTACTCCAAAATATCTGTAACTTTTATTTTGGGTCAAACTTCATACCTTGCTCACAAATAGTATTTCCACTTTGGTCAAACTAATATCATTTGAGAGCTTAAATTGGAGATTTAGGCCAATTGAAATATTTTCTGGACATTTTCTCAACATGAGTCCTTCATGACTTTTGTTGTAGAGTTCAATTAAAGTTGTTTGGTCAAGGTTGCAAGGTTTGGTTTACTTTGCATGCTCATCTTCACTTAATCCATAAATCCAATTAAGTGAATAACTTGTCATTCCATGTGAATTCTCAATTCGGATCTTTATGAACCATTTCCAATGATCATGGTAGATGATATGAATATGAAATAGTGATTAGGATCATTGATTGAAATAACTTGGTTAGGTCCACACTCGCTGGTTAGCTCGTGACTAACACCTGAGGTGTTACAACTGCATCATAAAATATTAAAGCCCCATGTGAATAAACTTATGGTAACCCTGTAGGAGTATTTGCTATGATGGCATAAAAAATGATAATAGCATCTGTATTTACTTTCTTGCATTATGAAAATCCTAAGCCCCATGAGAATAAATATTCTCTGTGGTGGCATAAAAATATATAGCATGCATATATATTTACTTTTCTGCAAAAAGAAAACTAGAAAGTCCTAAAAAAGAGAATCCTGCTAGAATCTATCAAACTTAAAATCAACTCATAAGAATAATCAATTGCTCATTGGTTGACCACTAACCCCTTATCATATTCGAGCCTTGAGTTTTGGTTTTCTTGTTGGAGTGCAATTATGCAGGATAACACTATGTCTGAGGAGTGAGTCCATCAGTGGAGCCCATTAGGACTGTTGCTGGCAAGCTCACTTTAAAGATCATCAACACCAAGTATTGCAAACATCTAGCCTGGTGGAGGAGCACCCCCTAGTTATCAGGTAACTATACCTAGGCGATTATCGAGTCTATTTTATAGTCATAAAATATCAAAAATATGTGAGCACATGAAGGTTCACAATAGTATCATAGGAAAATTTAAAAATGCCAAAAATATATGGGCACATGAAAGTCCATGTCTTTAGAGTCTTTTGAGAGTCCATTAGTTAATAGATATAAAAAAATGAATAACAAATCAAAACCAAATAAAAATACTTAGTTATCTATTAAGCTATAATCTTAAAGTGTGTCTAGAGTCAGTTTAGACTAGAGTCTAATAAAAAAACTGGAGAACATTAAAATTTTGCCTTGGAGATGATGAAGAGTTGCTCTGCCATAATTCCTTTCAAGTGCCTAGTTTTTAACCTCAAATTCTCTCGAGTTTTAGATACTACTGTTTTGACTTAAGAATTTACTCTGAACCTAAAACTTGTGGAGGCATAAGCTTGAGCTAAGTCTAGGTAATTGATTGATTTGATGCATGAAGGTCTGAGCTACTATTTATCTTATTCCTAGCAATACTAAGTTCTGGTGATTTATTTTAAAAATTTAAAATCTTACATGATGAGCTCTTATATGACAAAGTTTGAATTCCTACCAAAGCCATATGTAATACATTTAGAATTAGGAAAACCTTTGCACATTCATCCTGCTTGCTTTGCATTGAGTTTAGTCAACCTTTGTTATATACCTTATGAGAGTCTTGTCATGCTTTTAAAACTAAGATCACTTACACACTCCACCCACATTTGCATTACTCCTACTCTAGGTGTAAGCGCAATCATCTTCCTCTTTCATCCAGATCCACCTTAAAATGTTTTCTCCTACACTAGGAGTAAACACCTAAAAATATACCCTATAGGATAGCCCCTGTTTAATTGCCCTAAGTTCTTATCATTATCTCTCCAATTATTTATATTCAAAGGATGCATGTGGCTATGCAAAAGTATTGAAAAAAAGAAAAAGAAAAGGGAGTAAAAGGTGGACAAGTGTCCCAGCAATTAAAACAATGGGTACTTAGATGCCCGCCTCCCTGATGTAAAAAAAAGAAGAAAGTGAAAATAAAGATAGCCCATGTTTTCCGCAAAAGTTCTAAGTTTCAAAAAGGAGAGTGAATCATTTTTTTCAAAGAGCGAAAATAGAATTAGGATTAGCCACCATATATACACCTATCCACCATATTTCAAACTCTTGCACATCTTGATTTGATTGTATGCCTTGACTCTCTATGGATCCATTGTTTGACTTTACAATATATGAACTACAAGTATGCTCATCCTTGTTATTGCCACTCCTATAAGCTCCAACTATAATCCTTAGTTGTAGGAAGGCATAACATCATTAATGCCTTAAGTGAGATCCATAAATACCACATATATTAAGAGACTTGAGGGCGTCATACAATTAAGCTCTAAGTTTTATTTTGAAAACCTGCAAAAACTCCGAAATATTGGTACTGTGAAGAATTTAAGACATAGTGCTTGACTTGATTGTTCTGTCTTTTGATTTCTCAAGACTTATGCAAAAGCTGTAAAGCTCCATAGTTAAAGGTAAAATGGGTAAGTTCGAGAGTTAGAGCAGTTTTGTCTAATCCGGAGGAGAATTTCTATTTGAAAGCATGTGTACTTGGAAGGCATGAAAGTATTGTAGCGACTCTTGATCCAAATATATTAGTAATTAGGCTTAGTTTGTTTGCCAAGGGACTGGCAAAAGGTAAGCAAGGGGGAGTTGTTGAAGGTGGATAACGCCAACTTTTATTAGAACTTTAGACATGAAAGGACACATGAATACACATTAGTCTAGGGTTTTAACTGACAATTTTCACGAGTTTTGCATATTCTGTATTTTCCAGAGATTATTCCAGAAAAGCATAAAAAAGGGACTAAAGTGCGTAAAAGACATGAAACTTAACCGCGAAGGCAAACATCGTCATCAGGACCCTAGAAGCATCTAGAAGACACCCGAGCAACGGGGCCCCGGACCCCACCAGGTGGGGCCGGCCGGCGCCCCCTGCTAGGGTTTGGCCCCAGCCTTCCGGAGTCTTCCTCCACCGCCTATGAGGAGTCATCTCGGCCCTTGGTTAAGTCGGTTTGATCCTGCGACGCACGTTCATCCCACCGGGCTATAAATAAAGGGGCAGACCCCCTCCCTTGAGGCATCCCCTATTCCTGAGCTTCAGTTCAATATCTCCAGTTAAGGTTAGATTTAGCAATTAGGAGTGACTAGTTCTTCTAGATCTAGTCTTGTTTAGAGATTAGAGAGGTAGAGTAGGAGAGTAGATATTCTGGAGGAGTTCCGGCCTGTCGGTGCTTCTTCGTGGCTGTATTCTTCTGGATTCAGCTTCCTCGCCCGGAGCTGCGTTCTGAGGTACTTTTGTATTCAACATTCTAATTCAAGTAAACAGTTGTTCTTATTCGTTCTTAAGTTTGCAACTCATATTGAGTGTTTTGATCTTTAGGACCCTATAGATTGAAGTAGTATTTCATAGTGTAGGCGTGGTGCCTAGGCTAGGTTTACTTGTGAATGTCCCCTGATTGGCCGGATAGTGGTAGATTGCGTAGGTGACAGCTGCGTTGAGTCCTCTGTAGTCCACTTCCTGTTGATAGGATCGATAGGTGTATAAGTGCTTGGTGGGAGAGAACTCTGATTTCTACCCTTATTCTGGTCACTACCCAGTTAGAACGGTATTATACAAAGCTTACCGGTGTTGGAACTAGATTATCAATAGCTATTTTCTCTTTCTTAGTTTTATCTAGCCTAATTGTTAGGTTAAGTCTATAGTCTTGGTCATTATCACCTACTGTTCCCTGTGGATACGATATTTAAAACCTCCGGGTGAAGTGTTACATCGGTATTACATCTGTGCACTTGCGGATGATCTGATAATAATAATATTTAATAGAGTACAGTTAATTTATACCATCAAGCATCCATCGTCTCACGGGTGCTAGTAGTCAACCCATGGTAGAAGGTTTGCATAAGCAACCAATTCTCCATTTCATGGTAAGGATATTCTGTGATATAGTGTTGAAAGCATTCCCAAGCTTCCGGGACTGATTCATCATGCTGTTGCTGAAAGCTGGTGATCTTCCCTCTGGGAGCATTCGTCTTGCCCACAGAGAAGAACTTTGTTAGGAAGACAGTGGAACAGAGATCCCATGTAGTGTTTTTATCTTTGTTTGCGTAGAACCACTGTTTAGCTCTTCCCAACAGTGAGAATGGAAACAAGCGGAGCAGGATTGCATCTCTGGTTACTCCCCTGATGGTGAAAGTGCTGCATATCTCCAAAAAGTGTTGGAGATGGGCACTCGCATCTTCATGCGCCTTCCCACAAAACTGACTAGCTTGCACCATGTTGATGAGCGCAGGCTTGAGCTCGAATCCATTGTCTCCAACATCAGTGGGTGGTCCCGTACCTATGTTAGCGGTGGTTGGAGCAGAGAACTCGTGAAGGCTCTTGTTTGCCATGGCCTCAAACTCTGGTGTTAAACTTCTTCTTGTACGGATGTCTTCCGGCCGAGGATCTAGGGTCTTCCTGAGCTTGGCTCGGGTCTTCCTGATCAAAGCTTCTGGGTTTTCAACGAAATTCTGCGGAAGGTCAAATCCGTTCATACGTCACCCTGCATAAGCTACACAATGAGTAAACACGGACAGGGTGAGCCTGTTTGAGTAAGGTTTGTATGGGTTCTCAACATATTTGGTGTTATGCATATGATCTATCTACATCTTAAGTATGCCAAACACCTTCCCCGGCAACGGCGCCAAAAATGCTTGTTGGCATTTGTAACGTCATCACCAAAAATAGAGTTAGACTCTAAATTTAGCAATGGCGCAAAAAATGCTTGCTGGTAATAATTAAGTGTCGCTTGTAAATTACTTAGCCACCTCTTTTAAACCTATACCTCTTACAATAACTAAGTTGTCATCCCTAGCATGGATATAAGAGATATGTATGGAAACTATTCAGAATGATACTAAACAGTTATTATGAATGCAAGTGACTAAAGAGGATATAAAATATTATCTGCAAACGCATAGATTAATTATACCATTGTAGCATTTTACCCAGGAGTATTCCGGGTTGTCATTTATATTTTACCACTGGGAAGGGTTGGGAATAAATGGGATGCAGGTAGATAGATAGATGTCATATGCATATGCAAATATGGAGATAACCATGCATGACTCATATTCTCATAACAGGGGTTATATCACAATAATGATATATATATGATAAGCAAAATGAGCAATCCAATCAATCAATATATAATAATAATCACTTAGAGCACTTCCTATCTAGGCACTAGCATGGATTAGGTTGAAGCATAAGGATATCCTAAGTCATTCTAACTATACTATTAAAGATATATTAGATTGGTGCAATTATACTAGCAATCATGGCGAAGATACTTCATATTCATACTTAAGGGAATATTACTAAGGAAGATCAAGATCATAGCCAGCCTTCAAAGGTAATAATAACTTCCTACTCTCCCTACATTCGGAGTGTGGACTACAAAGGACTCAACGGGAGTGTCACATCCGCGATCTACCACAGAACCCAGAAATTAGGGTGCATTTGCAGACAGACCACATCTAAGCACCATGCTTACATGTTATTCATCACCCACCCATGATATCAATGAATGAGCGCTATACAAACCTATGTATGAATATGAATGCATCCTAACTATGCAAAGTATACAATCTAGATAAGCAATGAATAGCATAATTGAGAACATAATCAATAGTAAAATAATGTCAATCAACTTTATCTTAAGTACTCAAAAGAGTTTTAAGATACAAGAGAGAGCTTACAATGGCTTTGGGAAGCCTTCTAGCTCCAGAAAGATCCGGAACTCGAGTAGAACTCGCCTTCTTCTACTTCTAACCTATGTAGCTATGCTCTAGATGGTGAAGCTCTAATGATTGTAGGGTTTCTCGCTCTCTACAACTGGGTTGAACTGATTGATGACTGAATTGATATGAAACCCTGGGGGTCTGGGGGTCCTTATATAGACCGGTGGGATGAACCGTAGCCTTTGGATCAAACCCACTTCGACGGGCGGCTGAGATTGCATGAAATTTCCGGATGTGGGTCCACGTCAAAATGCAGACGAAAAGGACTCTCTGGGGGATCGGCCGACCTGTCAGGGGGATCGACCGATCCTCTCTCTCTGCCATCTGGGCCCCGCTTCGTCAGGTGTGTCTCTGGTGTTCTCTGGAATATTCCTGATCTCCTTTCGCGTTGGAATTCTTCATTTTAATCCGACCTGTGGGCCTCCCTTGGTTCTTTTCTAGATAACCCCCTGTAAAACACTGATTCACCAAAACTGTGGAATTCTGTTAGTTAAAGCCCTATTCTATTGTGGTGTTTGCCTTTATACCCTTATTTCATATTTAGTTGACGGGTAAATCATACAATAATTACCGTCAACACCCAGACATCAAAGGGTTCAATCTAGAGATTGTTGGTGAGTGGCATAGCATCTCTTGCATTGATATTTCCATGCCTCTGACATGATCCACATCTCCGGACAAAATCCTTAGTGTCCACATATATAGCTGGGCAAAAGAACCCACTCTGCCAGATCTTAGCATGAGTGCAGAATGCCCCATAATGACCTCCATATGGTGATGCATGGCATTTCTGAATGATCTGCATGCCTTCTTCTACTGGTACACATCTTCTAAGTAACCCATCTAAGCAAACTCTGAAGAGGTATGGTGGATCCCATATGTGGAGACGACTCTCATAAATGAGCTTCTTTTAATTTTTCCCTGGTGGTATATAACCTGCAACCATAAAGTTGACAATATTCGTGTACCAAGGTTCTGACTTGGTCACTTTAAACAGCATGTCATCTCTTAATGAGTCATTGATAGGTAGTTCCTGAAGTTTCTCAAAGTGTATTCTAGACAAGTGATCAGCAACTGAATTTTCTATTCCTTTTCTATCTTTAATTTCTAAGTCAAATTCTTGAAGTAACAGAATCCATCTTATCAAACGGGGTTTAGCATCTTTCTTAGTGAGCAAATATTTTAAAGCAGCTTGATTAGAATAGACAATTACTTTTGTTCCTACTAAGTAAGATATAAATTTATCAATAGCAAAAACAACAGCCAGGAGCTCTTTTTGAGTTGTTGCATTATTTAGTTGTGCTCCTGTCATAGTTTTACTTGCATAAGCAATTGCATGATGCTTTTTATTCTTTGTTTGTCCTAGTACTGCTCCTACAGCATAATCACTAGCATCATACATAATTTTAAAAGGTAAAGACCAATCAGGGGGTTGAATGATTGGTGCTGAAATGAGTGCTTCTTTAAGAATATTAAAAGATTTTAAACATGCATCATCAAATTCAAAAGGAACATCCTTAGCTAATAAGTTAGTTAGTGGTCTAGCAATATGTGAAAATCTTATATAAATCTACGATAAAAACCACAATGACCAAGAAAACTTTGGATTCCTTTTATATTAACAGGTGGAGGTAGTTGTTCACTTACTTCAATTTTTACCTTGTCTACCTCTATACCTCTTTCAGACACTAAGTGTCCTAGCACTATTCCTTCTCTAACCATGAAATGACATTTTTCCCAATTAATGATTAAGTACTTTTCTTCACATCTTTGCAGAACTTTATCTAGATTTTCTAGACAATCATCAAAAGTTTTTCCATAAACTGAAAAATTATCCATAAAAACTTCCATGATTTTTTCTATCATTTCAGAAAATATAGACATCATACATCTTTAAAAAGAAGCAGGTGCATTACATAATTCAAAAGACATTTTACGATAAGCATAAGTTCCATAAGGATAAGTAAAAGTAGTTTTGCTTTGATCATCAGGGTGGATAGAAATTTGGTGATATCAGAATAACCATCAAGGAAACAAAAGAAAGAATTATTTGCTAAATGCTCTAACATCTCATCAATGAAGGTTAGCGAAAAATGATCTTTCTTTGTTGCTTTATTTAGTTTCCTATAGTCTATGCACATTCGCCATCCAGTGACAGTTCTCTGGGGTATTAATTCATTTTTATCATTTTAAACTACAGTCATTCCACCCTTTTTTGGTACAACTTGAACTCTCTAGAATGTGTAATTTCTGCGTTGGTTGAAATACGATGGGTGCATAAAATAGGGCTAATCCCCTTAAGGTCTTGGAGTGAATAACCAAAAGCAGCACGATATTTTTGTAAGACAGTTATCAATCTAAATGATTCCTCATCAGAAAGTTTATCACTTATAATCACAGGGGAATTTTGATCATTGTTCAGAAAAATATATTTAAGACAGGAGGTAGTTGTTTAAGCTCAATAGAAGGTTTAGGTGGCTCTAGTAATTCATCCAGAGGTTCAGCATTAACAGATCCTCCTCATCTTCATTAATGAAGAACTGGGTATCATTTTCTAAATCAGGTTCAATAAATTCTTCAAATGACACAGCCTTAACCGCTTCTATTGGATCTAACTCAGGAAGTGGCTCTGCCTTAGCTTTTAATGCATGTGCTATAGGCACAGAGAGATTAAATCCTTTTCCAAGTTTAATATCTAAATTGCCTATACAACCTTCCCGCAAAAGTTTTCCTATTGGCAATCCAATCATTACATCAAAATCTCAAACATCAAAGATATAGAAATTCAGCAAAATTCGGAATTCATTTATTACAATAGGAAGAGCACATAAAACTCCTGAACTAGGAATAATATGTCCTGAACGACTTTTTAATAATTTATTCGTAGAAATTAATGGCATATCTTTCAATAATTTTTCAGCAAATGTAAGAGACATGATATTGATACCTACTATAGGATTATAAAAGGTATCAAAAGGATATGCATCAATTTGACATTTAATAGTAATGGCAGGAGAATTTAAATGAATTATATCATTTGAAAGTTTAGACTCTATCAACCACTCATTACTCATAACAAAAATCAATTCTCTTGTTATTTCTCTAAGGAATTTTAAATCAGCAGGATATGAAACATTAAAGTTATTAAAATTCATAGACTCTTGAGGTTTTATGATTTTATGATAATATGAGGTATTTCTATAATCATAAAAAAGTTCATCCTCAAATTCAAGCATAAAATCAGAAATTGGAGTTATCTCTTTTTCATTAGATAGTTCAAGTAAAGGCTGAGATGAATCAGACAAAAATTTAGAATTAGGTAACAAAGATTCATTTTCTAACAACTCTTCTTTTTCTTCAGGGAGATCATTTAAGATATTAGTAAGAATAGTTTTAGCATGTGCTGCAGTGATATGCATAAATGCTCCCCCTGCGACCAAATTAAGATATTCTTTATTTTTATCATTGAGTCCTAAAAAGAAATGTTGCAAAAGCATAGGTTCTGGCAAAGCAAGATTAGGTCCAGAGTTTATAAATCCATCAAAGTATTCCAAAGCCTTACCTAATGATTCGTTATCTAATTGTTTAAATCCAATAATTTCAAAACGAAATTTAGCAACTTTTTCGATAGGAAAAATATTAAGATAAAAATTAGCACGCAGTACTTCCCAATCTCCTTGACTACTCCCAACATGGCGATTATACCATTTCTTTACTTTTCCCGTTAATGAAAACAAAAAAGTTTCCTTCTTAAAGTTTCCTCTGCCATGCCCTTAATATGCAGACATTCACATGTCTGCTCAAAATCAGCTAAATGGGAATAGGGGTTTTCGCTAGAACTACCAGAAAAAAATATGTTTCTGAACTAACTTAATTAATCCCGAGCGTAGCTCATAGCCAGATGATGTAATAGGTTTAGATGATTCTTTTGGCTGGAGGTACGATCCCGATGGTGCTCCGTATTGATATAAAAGTTGGGATATGGGTTCCATATTTAAAAAGGTAAAAGATAAAAGATAAAAGTATAATACAAGATTAAGATAAACTATAGTCAAGATCAGTAAACCGTTCCCCGGCAACGGCGCCAGAAATGCTTGTTGGTATAAATTAACTGCACTCTATTAAATATTATTATTATAAAAGTATCCGTAAGCGCACAGATAGAATACCGATGTAGCACTTCGCCAGACAATCCCGGTTTTAATATTGAACCCAAAGGAACAGTGGGTGATACTGACTAAGTTTATTGACTCTTAACCCAATAACACAATCAATCCAGAGAATATCAAGAATGAGGAAATAGCTAGTGACTATTTAGTTCCAACAACCGGTAAGCTTTGAATAATATCATTCTAACTGGGCAGTGACCTGAATAAGAGCAGAAATCAGAGTTCTCTCCTACCAAGCACTTATACACCTATCGATCCTATCAACGGGAAGTGGACTACAGAGGACTCAATGTAGCTGTCACCTACGCGATCTACCACTATCCGGCTAATCAGGGGACATTCACAACAATTATAGCCTAGACACCACATCTACACTACGAACTACTACTTCAATCTAGGAGCTACCAAGATCAAAGCACTCAATATGAGTTGCAAACTTAAGAACGAATAAGAACAAATTCTTACTTGAATCAGAATGTTGAATATAAAAGTACCTCAGAACGCAACTCCGGGCGAGGGAGCTGAATCTAGACGAATACAGCTACAAAGAAGCTCAGACAGGCCGGGACTCCTCCGAATCTCTACTCATCTACTCTATCTCTCTAATCTCTTTCTTGATTGCTAGCCTAGATCTAATGGAATGCTTCAGGCTCTTCAGCTCTTGATCTGGCCTCCTCCAGGGGGTCTGGCCCTCTATTTATAGCCTGGTGAGATGAATACGTGCCGTAGGATCAAACCGACTTAACCAAGGGTCGAGATGACTCCTCAAAGACGGTGGAAGAAGACTCCAGAAGGTGGCGCATGAAACCCTAGGAGGAGGCACCGCCCGGCCCCCTTGGGGCCGCCCGGCCCCACCACCTGCTAGGTGGGGTCGCGGTTGCTTCGGGTAGATTCCAGAGGCTTCTATCTTGTCGATGACGTATGTTGCCTTGGCGTTCATGTTTCGTGATAATTAGCACTTTAATCTCTCTTTTTAGCTTTTCTGGATAATCCCCTGGAAAATATACAATTCACCAAAACTCATGGAAATTATTAGTGATGACCCTATTCTACTAGATATTCATATGTAATGCAGGTATAATTGGTAATAAAAATTAGACGTTAACAAGTGTCAACACCTTTGTTGTGTGACAACGAGAGTGTGGTAAAACTTGCTAATAACCCGGTTCAACACTCCCGCACTAAGCACATTGACATTCGTCATCATTTCCTTAGAGATCATGTTGCCAAAGGTGACATATCCTTTGAGGGAGTGAGAACGGATGATAACTTGGCGGATATTTTCACTAAACCATTGGATGAGGCAAGGTTTTGTGTAACACCCTAGTGTTAGTTACTATTTTCACACTTGCATTTGCATGTCATCAAGCATAGATCATGTCATTTCATGCATTATTATCATTGCATTTTATTTGATTCCCTTTTATTGCTATATGTTTGTTTATATGTCCATATTATGCAAAATGTGTTGTCATGCAAATGTGATGCTTGTTTATGGTTCTAAATGCTTTATACATGTTTAGGATAACATTTGGAACAATGTTCATGTTGGTGAAATCCCCAAAATACCCCTCTAGCTCATAGTTGACTAGAGAGCCCTTTAAAAGCTATTCTGTTTGACCAAACAAGAAGGGCATTTTAGAGATTTTGCATGTCAGTGCACCCTTAATCAAAGTTGTGTAGAATTTTATAAGCAACAAACTTTATTTTTGGGTCAACTCATGAAAATGAGTGGAAGAAGGTCAAAAAGTTGAATTAGTGC
The DNA here is from genome assembly GCA_038502445.1 of Eremochloa ophiuroides. Lineage (NCBI taxonomy): Eukaryota > Viridiplantae > Streptophyta > Magnoliopsida > Poales > Poaceae > Eremochloa > Eremochloa ophiuroides. The sequence goes on from JAHLJS010000009.1 coordinate 39,905,567, forward strand.
AGATTTGGAGCTGTTTTGGAAGTTTTCAAATTTTCCTAAGTCTAAACCGGTTTTCAGTTTCGGTGTACCCCTGTTCATCGACTTGTATCTCTCAATCCAGGCCGAACTAGAGTAAAGTTCCTTAATATGAAATGATCTACTCGTATAGCTCTTCAACCCATATTAGTGAAGTTTTCGCTGAAACGCTCTGGATCGCGAGTTATAGATCGATGAAAATCGAGTTTCAGTCGGGTCCGCGAAAACTGAATCGGAGCCGATTCAGTTCGACCCTCGGGCGAATCGCGCGACCGCGTCAGGCCTCGGCCGCCAGATGGCGCCGTACGCCGTCGTTGCTGCCGCGCGGTCGGCTTACAAAGGGGAACACGCAATGCTGTCTCCCGCACGCTCGCCCTCACTCTCCCCGCTCTCTCGCCCTCTGTTCGCTCGCTGCTCTCCTCTTTCCCCTCCGCCGTCGCCATTTCCGCCGCGACCGCCGCGGTGAAATCCGCCGCCACCGAGCCGTCTCCGACCGCGCCACCCTCGGCGCAGCTGCGGCTTGCTCTGCTCTTCGTTTCCGACCCGTTGCCGACCTCAGCCGACCTAAGGTACAGCTCCAGCAAGCTTCCCGCCGTCCGCCATTGCCGGAGCGCCGCCGAGCTCTCGGGTCGCCGCGACGAGGGCGATGCCGGGGTCGGCTTCCCTCTCTTTTGCTCGTCTAAGAGTCTCCGTTAGCCGTAGATCCTTTCCACACCGTCGGTTAGGTCTATCTCGCCGTGGTTTCGCCGGAACCCGAGTTCGCCGTGAAACCGCTCGCCACCGTGCCGCCATGCAAGCGCGGTCAGTGAGTTTCCGTGCGCAATAGTTTGATTAGTCGCGCGCACAGGTCCGCTAGGGTTGCAGGAACACGGAACGAGGCCGAGCCGCGCGAGCAACGGCCGGAATCGGCCGGCGCAAGATCGCCGAACCACCGCCGTCCGCCATTGCCGCCGTCGAGCTCGCTCCGGTGGAGTACGACCCTCGGCAGTTGGTCCATCGGGTTCGTCTCGTTGCCGCGAGTCGGTAGGTAGCCTCGGCGTCGCCGGAGACCTCGCCGTCGGCGAGCTCTCGCCGGTCAGCGCCGGCGGCTCTGTTTCCTCTCTCTGACGCGTGGGGTCGGGTCGACCCCGGGGCCCGCGAGTCAGCCGTTCGGGTGCGCCTCTGGTTCACTGAGCCAGGTGCACGTAGCAGTTCTATCGGGTTTAGGTTTTTGATTTATAAAATGAATTTCCAGAAAATGTGTAAAACCTTCCAAAATTCATATCTGGAGCTAGGAATGTCCAATGGGGGTGAACAAATTTTGTTGTGTTTGTATTTCTGAGCTCTATCAAGGAAAAATATAAAATGTACTTTTTGAATACTTTTTGTGTGCAGTTATAATTAAATTGTCAATTGCTTGTAAACTTGATAAATGCATAAGTAATTGCAGGAATGTGCTAAAAATGTGATTCCGCTTGCATTCATCTTGTTTAGGGAAGTAGAATCTATGAAAAATATGTTTGCTGGTGTTTCACTGTTATTTATATGATGTCTAGTATAATGTGCCTTTTATGTTTTAATCTTGCAAAAATCACCATGCTTAATGTGTTAAGGTTATGGACATGAATATTTTTCCTGGGCTATGTTATGTTGGAAAGAAGCTAAAAAAATTAGGAAATCTGTTGTTTGATACTTTTCACTGTGTTAAGTATTTTCCATTGCTTAAAAGGCTGGTTGCTTGTTATTTTTGTGTAGACTGTTATACTTGTCCAAATGACTTGAAATTTTGTCAGTAGGCTAATCTGGATGTGTAATAGCTACTGTAATTTCTATGGATTTTTCTGGTCACAGTAAGCAGTAGGTCCAGTTATAGGCTAGGGTGTATTTAATTGTTTCTAAGCAAATATTTTTTTTGGTTGTGGTAGGTTAGTTGATGCATGTTAATTATTAAGTGCAGGTTGTAGACCTCTCACCCGGGACGAAAAATTGTTCTATGCTTTGCTTAAGAAGGGTGAGTATGAGTTGGTTGTCTAGGAAAGAAATAAATGAGTGTGGATTGTTAAACTGATTGCATATCATGGGTTAATTCGTGCATCTCTATCTTGCATTTCATGTGCATTCTCAGTTCTCATATATGCATATCATGCATACAGGATCGCCGGGAGGCGTGACACTGTTGCAATTCGATCCACCGGAGGAGGGAGTTCCACCGGAGATTGAAGTGCCCGAGGTTTCCGAAGGACAAGAAGAAGAGGCTGAACTTCCGGAGTGCCCGGATCACCAACCCGCTAACTTTGTGAAAGGCAAGCCCCGGAGCATTCCTAGGTCTCCACCTACTCTTTTTACAAATACACTGGTCTTTATTAAATCGTATGATTGTGCACTTAAGTATAGGAGTTGATATGATACCGTTGCTGCATTTATTCCTTGTCCACTTATACTTGATCCTGAAGTTATTACTGGACAAGGGGATGGGTTCGATCTTATGCTTAGCCATGCTTAGACCGGTAGAAGTCGAGGGATTTCCTGTCCTTCGCGAGCATAGGTGGTTACTAATGATGATGGGGTTGGATTCCACATGATGGACTATATGTGCCACCATGCCACAGTGTCTAATGAGAGAATCAAGGCTAGGTAGCGGGGAGCCGCATGACATGGTTGAGGTCATGCCGTCTTCGGTGCTGCTTGCGGCCGACTAGGACTGAGGCCACCAGACATCAGTTGAGATTGAAAGACGTCGTCACATAGCTGGCCAGATAAGTCGTTCTGACCGCGAAGCCGAGTATTTCTTTCTGAGCCGGGAATTGGGCGTGATAAGGCAGACATATTCTGGAGGTAGGAAGGATGTGCGGAGACACCATCTTACCAAGGGCAGGTCAGGGACCTGATGCATCCTGGAAGTGGGTTTGTCTCTGAGAATATGGACCCCTCCAAGCCCGCGATACATATTATGTCTCAGAAAGATTTAACGGTGGCCCAAGAAGCCAGTGGCTCGGCTGACAGGGTTTGTGATTGGCATATTTGCCAGCTGGTACAATCGATTCGAATCGCCATCTCTCCTGGTTAGTGAGAAACTGAACTGATCTTCTGGTGAGGTAGAGGCTAATAACTTGAACATAGTGATTTTGGTGGGATGAGGTTGATATCTGTGGATATCGGAAATCATATGGTTTTATTGATTGCTACAATATTCAGTGAATGCTTAGTATAGTGGCTAATCCTAGTAAATAGTTTAATTGAAATCAAAGCTTATCACAATTAAAATGAATAAGTTGAGGTTCTACTGTAGTAATGCTTTTGATGCAAAAATGATGCTACCCTCTGAGCTCCACCAAATAAGCCTTGCATATCCTTGAGAGTCTTTTTATTTACTCCCTGTCGGGTAAGTCTAGCTGAGTACAATTGAGTACTCAGGGTTTTATTCCCATTGTTGCAGATGGTGTAGTCTACTACGCGTATTGCAGGAATTGCTTCACCCCTGCGGGCGAAGAAGACTAGACCCGAGGGCAGGGTCATTATCTATCTTTAGTTGTTGTAAGAATGCTGTGACAGGGTCGTGTGACGGTACTCGTATTTGAACTCTGTGGTGTAAAACTATGTTGACTTCCGCTACTACCCTATTTGTGTAAAAGACTATGTTGTACTCTGATGTTTAAATTCGGTTGCGAACTTATGTGTCATGTGATCGGGTATTGCTGAATGAATGATCCTTGGGGTATGAAATGTTTGAAATCCTTCGAGAATTCCGGACTACCGGGTTTATATTGGCTCAAGTGCGACTGGATTGCGGCTAAAATGCGATCGTTGTACTTGTGCTCGTATAAATTGGTCGGTTCTGTGACAGCTGGTACCAGAGCATAATTCAGCATATACCGTCACTTGACTATTTAAAAACTAAAAGAGTTTTGAGTTTTACAAACTAATTGCCAACTGATAGTGTGTATAGGTGATTTAAACCAAGTGTTTGCAAAACTTATGAGTACCAATGACCAAGTCCTATAGCCCTATGTATATGTGGTAATTAGGTGGCTTATGTAAGTACTGACTTGGGGGAAATTGCATCATATTTCTATTTGTGGTTCATTTGGTTTTATCGTGCGGATAATCATGAACTGTCGGTTTCTTATTGCTTCTTATGGGTCAATGTACCACGTCGCCTAAGGTAAGGTGAGATGTGAGTGTAAGATCGAACAACCATCGATCGATGGTGAGAGTATGTTACTGAAGTGAGTACATGTTATCCATATGTGTACTTATGGAAGTAAGATGGAGTAATTAATTTTTGGGGTCGCAAATGTTCATGGGAACATTTCCGGCAAAAAGTGCTTCTTGTTGCCCTGCATACATTGGGATTGGGCTGAAATGAATCTTCTGCAGGTACACTAACCACGCAAAACGTATAGCACGGTTAGTTACGTATATGAGAGCACGTGGTATGCCACCGACTATAACGTTAGTTAAAAAAATATTATGTGTGAGGTCGTTGGCACGTGCATGCATCATGATCATGAAATTAATTTAAGCTATCTGTACTATTTCCTTCCCTATGGTAAAATTTGTGCTGTCCTATCTTATTCTAAATGCTGAAAGATGTTTTAATGTACCAGATGGCAGCTGAAGGTGAGCCGCAGAGTGGTCAGTTTCTGGAGCAGTTTGGCACACCCACTGTGCTATGGAGGTTGTTGCAGTCGGTGGGATATGCAGAGCCACCACTGTATTTCTGGAAGCCAGCGCAAACCATGGTGCAGCCTTGGTTTGATGTTTGGGTGACTATCCCTGTGCTTGAAAGGGGTTGGCCATTTCCAGGAATAAAGGTGGAAGTTGACATGAGGACGCCATGGGATGGTGCGCAGCTTGCAGCTTTTGAGGTGTTGACGGATATTTGCAGCCGGTTCAACAAGAGAGCTGATTTGGGGCCAGCAAATGTTTTTCCCAGGGTGGATGCTTCTCAGGGTGAGTGGGCTCAGTCTAGCCAAGCTTCTTTAGAGCGAGGCAGGGACGAGCGTGCTCATAGCACGGGTGCTTCTATGAGTGCTATGTTTGCTGTCCTGAGGATGCACTATTCCACTAGGGATGGTTGGATGAAGTGCGTTGAAGCCCTGCATGATGCTGTGGAGAAGAAGTTAGAAGCTGAAGAGTGGGCACGTATGGCTCGTCGTAGCTCAGATGACTTGGTGGTAGCTCTCACTGCCTATCGCAATGAGTTGTTACGATGCACTGGCGCCTTGTTGGTAGCTGATTGCCGTGTCGAGGTGCTTGAGAGGGAGAATGCAGATCTTCGCCGCCAGCTTGACAATCGTAATATGAGTTTGACACGTCAGCGCAATGAGTTTCTGCAAGAGTTGCGTGCTAGTCAGCAGCAGGTTTGGGAGTTGCAGCAGGATGTTCATCGTCTGAACAACCGTGCTGATCCGTTTCATCCTCCGGGTGCAGCGGAGTTTGCTCCTGAGATCTTCATTGCAGCTGATGATGGTGAAGCAAGTGAGGAAGAAGAGGAAGAAGACCCCGAGGAGATCGTGCCTATTGACGAGAGTGATGACCATGGTGGGAACGTGTCCGGCGTGGATAGTGACCACGATGACTAGGCTTTTTCTAGTGATCTTGCCATGATCAGCACCCTTTTGTATTGGGAAAACCTTTAATGTCATGTAATGGGTAGAACCTGAATTGTAATGAGAGAACCCTGTGTGTTCAGGGCTGGAACCATCAAACTTTTAATTAAGTAATGGTAACTTATGCAGCTTGGAAACCCTTTTTGGTTGCGCCTTGTTATTGTGCGGTTGTGTGATGATTATTGAATTATTGTGCCGTTTGTTGGTTATCAAAAAAATGAACATTGATATCTTTTGGGCATAATCTTTCGGTTATCTTTGACATAACTGACACTTAACAATGGTTGTTGCGTGTTGCTACAGATGGCACCTCATACCCGTCGTCATGGGTCAACCAGTGGTGGTGGGAACGAACATGAAGATGAGGAGTTGCCGCCTCCTCCACCACGTACCCAGGAACAAATGTTTGCTCAGTTCTTGGACACCCAGCAAGCGATTTTGCAGCAGATGGTTGCTAGTAACAACCACAATCGCGATCGAGGTGGACGCCGCGGAAACGATGAGGACCAATACAGTAACTATAAGGACTTCATGGACACTAAGCCTCCGGTATTCAAGCAGGCCGTAGAGCCGCTGGAAGCTGATGAGTGGTTAAATACTATTGAACAGTCATTCTCTGTGCTGCGATTGACTGAAACCATGAAGGCTAGCTTTGCTGCTATGTTACTGCAAGGCCAAGCTGGAATATGGTGGGCCAATCGTAAGACCACCTACCCTGTGGTCGCTGATATCACCTGGGAGCAGTTCACCAGGGATTTCAGGGGGCATTTCATTCCAGCAGGCTTGATCAAGATGAAGGTCAATGAATTCATGCAGCTTACTCAGGGTACCAAGACCCTCACTCAGTATCATCATGCCTTTAACAATCTGTCGAGGTATGCCCCGTGGATGGTAGATACAGATGAAAAGAAGATTGAAACCTTCAAGAGAGGTCTTAGTACCAAGCTTATGAAGACTCTGGCGAACAACGCTCGTACAACTTTTAACGAGTTCATCAGTGAAGCTTATATCCAAGAGAAACAGAACAACTTGCACACTGCTTCCAAGGGAGGCAAGAGGCCATTTGAAGGAAGCTCTTCTCAGTCAAGGACTCCAGCAGCTAGTCATGCGGTGGCAAATCGCCCTGCTTACCGTCCGGCTGTTCCTGGAGCAAAATTCAGACCCCCTCCAAAGAAGCAGCCAGCGCCTCAGCGCTACAAGAAAGGTTTCACAGTGCCTTTGAACAAGAACAACGCTCCTCCAAGCAACGCCGTTCCAGTGAGGACCAACCAAGGTCTGGGGCCATGCTTTAACTGCAGTCAACAGGGGCACCTTGCTCGCTATTGCCCTCATCCAAAGCAGGCTCGAGTACATCACACCACTATTGAAGAAATTCCAGAAGGTGAACCAGTCACCGCGGGTATGTTTTCTGTGAATCAGCATCCTGCTATTGTTTTGTTCGACTCTGGATCATCGCATTCTTTCATAAGTCAAGCATTTGCACAAAGGCATGCCTTTCAGATCGTTGATTTGGGCTGTAACTTCTGGATAACCTCAGCTGGGGCTGAAATATGCACACGTGAGGGTATCAAGCAGGCGAGTATTGAGATTAATGATAGGAGTTTTATCAGTCATCTCATTGTGTTGCCTGGGCTAGGTCTGGATGTAATTCTAGGGGTTAGCTGGATGAACAAATGGGGTGCGGTATTGGACGTTGCTAACCGAACTTTGACGTTGAAGGCGCCCCAGGGTGGGGGTACCTTTCAAGTTTCCTTACCTCGAAGAGGGGATCTTTTTAATCTCTCTTTCGCAGTTGAGGGCAAGACCGTCCAAGGTATTCCGGTAGTGTGTGAGTTTCCTGATGTCTTTCCTGATGATCTACCTGGACTTCCTCCTGATCGAGATGTGGAGTTTGCAATAGAACTTATTCCCGGTATGGCGCCTATTTCTCGAAGGCCATATAGAATGCCTCCTCATGAATTAGCTGAACTCAAGAAACAACTCCAGGAGTTATTGGACAAAGGGTTCATTCGCCCTAGTTCTTCTCCGTGGGGCTGTCCTGCAATCTTTGTTAAGAAGAAGGATGAAACTTTACGTATGTGTGTGGACTATAGGCCACTAAATGCTGTGACAATTAAGAACAAGTATCCTCTACCTTGTATTGATGTCTTGTTTGATCAATTGTCCAAGGCCAAGGTTTTCTCCAAAATTGATCTGAGATCTGGGTATCACCAAATTAAGATCAGACCACAAGATATTCCCAAGACGGCTTTCTCCACTCGGTATGGCTTGTATGAGTATTTGGTTATGTCTTTTGGATTAACCAATGCTCCTGCACATTTCATGTATCTAATGAATTCGGTATTCATGCCTGAGTTGGATAAGTTCGTGGTAGTCTTTATTGACGATATTCTGGTGTACTCTGAGAGCATGGAGGATCATGCTGAACACTTGAGGATAGTCTTGACTAGACTCAGGGAGCATAAGCTGTATGCTAAGTTCAGCAAGTGTGAGTTTTGGTTGACTAAGGTACCTTTTCTGGGCCATATCTTATCTGCTGAAGGTATTTCTGTAGATCCGTCAAAAGTTCAGCAGGTATTGGATTGGCAGTCACCAACAAATGTGTCTGAGGTTCATAGCTTTCTGGGATTAGCTGGGTATTATCGCCGCTTTATTCAGGATTTCTCTAAAATAGCTAAACCTATGACCAAGCTATTGCACAAAGATACCAAGTTTGTGTGGAGTGAGGTGTGTGAAACAGCTTTTCGCACCTTGCAAACGTTGTTGACCACTGCTCTAGTTCTTGCACAACCTGATATTGAAAGGCCTTTTGATGTGTACTGCGATGCTTGTGGCACTGGGTTAGGATGTGTTCTCATGCAAGAAGGCCGAGTCATTGCTTATGCCTCGCGTCAACTGAGAAAACATGAGCAAAACTATCCTACTCATGATTTGGAACTTGCCGCTGTAGTTCATGCATTGAAGATTTGGCGCCACTATTTGATGGGTCACAAATGTCATATCTATTCCGATCACAAGAGTCTCAAGTACATTTTCACTCAGCCTGAGTTGAACATGAGGCAAAGAAGGTGGTTGGAGTTGATCAAAGACTATGATCTAGAAGTACACTATCATCCGGGCAAGGCCAATGTCGTAGCCGATGCCTTGAGCCGAAAGTCTCATTGCAATGTATTGCAGCCTTTGCTAGCAGACGGGTTCAATCTTGTGCATCCAGTGGTGTTGAATAATATTACTCTCAGTTGTACTTTGGAAAGCAAGATTATTGAAGGTCAGAAAACAGATCCCGGCATATATCATATCAAAAGGAAGATGAAAGAACAAGAAATGCTTCATTTCCAAGTAGATAAAAAAGGTATATTGTGGTTCAAGGATCGATTGGTAGTACCGAAAGACCGTGAGTTGAGGAATCAGATTATGGATGAGGCTCATTTGTCCAAGTTGTCTATCCATCCTGGTAGTAGTAAGATGTATCAAGACTTGAAACCTAGGTTCTGGTGGACCAAAATGAAGAAGGAAATTGCAGCCTATGTGGCCAGGTGTGATACCTGTTGTCGCGTGAAGGCTATTCATCTTAAGCCAGCAGGCCTATTGCAACCCTTACCAGTTCCAGGTTGGAAATGGGATGAGATAACCATGGATTTCATATCTGGGTTACCTCTAACGCAAAAAGGCCACGATTCTATTTGGGTGATCGTAGATCGATTGACTAAGATTGCACATTTCTTACCAGTTCGAACTACAGATCGTCCTCATCAGTTGGCACAGCTCTACTTTGCTCAGATACTTCGGTTACATGGTGTGCCGAGGACGATAGTTTCCGACAGAGGCCCGCAATTTATTGCACGCTTCTGGGAGCATCTACACAAGTGTTTGGGGACCAATTTGGTTCGCAGCTCAGCTTATCATCCTCAAACTTCTGGTCAGGCTGAAAGGGTAAATCAAATTCTTGAAGATATGTTGAGAGCTTGTGTTCTATCGTCTAAAGGTTCGTGGGAAGAATGGTTGCCTTTGGCCGAGTTCTCATACAACAATAGCTATCAAGAGAGTATTCAAATGGCTCCTTTTGAAGGTTTGTATGGGCGCAAATGTAGAACTCCTCTCAATTGGGTTGAATCAGGCGAAAGGAGATATTACGGGATTGACTTTGTGAAAGAAGCCGAAGAGAGAGTGCATACCATTCAAACACATCTCAAAGCCGCTCAGACTCGTCAAAAGAGCTATGCGGACAAGCGAAGAAGGCCATTGGAATTTGAAGTGGGTGACTATGTATACTTGAAAGTGTCACCTATGAAAGGCGTGCAACGCTTTGGAGTGAAACGAAAGTTAGCTCCAAGGTTTGTAGGTCCTTTTCAAATTCTGGAAAGAAGTGGGAAGGTAGCATACAAGTTACGGTTGCCACCACACATGTCCACTATCTTCAATGTGTTTCATGTATCTCAACTCAAGAAATGTTTACGAGTACCGGAAGAGCAAGTGGATTTTGGTGATATCAAGTTGAAATCAGATTTGACCTATGAAGAAAAGCCTATTGAAGTAATAGATTACAAAGAAAGAATCACCCGTAGCCGAGTGATCAAGTTCTATAAGGTGGTGTGGAACAACCAAAGTTATTGGGATGCGACTTGGGAGCGAGAAGATTACCTCAAGGAAGTCTATCCGTCTTTCTTTAAACAATGGTAATTAACTCTAATCTCGGGGACGAGATTCTTTTAAGGGGGGAGGGCTGTAACACCCTAGTGTTAGTTACTATTTTCACACTTGCATTTGCATGTCATCAAGCATAGATCATGTCATTTCATGCATTATTATCATTGCATTTTATTTGATTCCCTTTTATTGCTATATGTTTATTTATATGTCCATATTATGCAAAATGTGTTGTCATGCAAATGTGATGCTTGTTTACGGTTCTAAATGCTTTATACATGTTTAGGTTAACATTTGGAACAATGTTCATGTTGGTGAAATCCCCAAAATACCCCTCTAGCTCATAGTTGACTAGAGAGCCCTTTAAAAGCTATTCTGTTTGACCAAACAAGAAGGGCATTTTAGAGATTCTGCATGTCAGTGCACCCTTAATCAAAGTTGTGTAGAATTTTATAAGCAACAAACTTTATTTTTGGGTCAACTCATGAAAATGAGTGGAAGAAGGTCAAAAAGTTGAATTAGTGCAGATTTGGAGCTGTTTTGGAAGTTTTCAAATTTTCCTAAGTCTAAACCGGTTTTCAGTTTCGGTGTACCCCTGTTCATCGACTTGTATCTCTCAATCCAGGCCGAACTAGAGTAAAGTTCCTTAATATGAAATGATCTACTCGTATAGCTCTTCAACCCATATTAGTGAAGTTTTCGCTGAAACGCTCTGGATCGCGAGTTATAGATCGATGAAAATCGAGTTTCAGTCGGGTCCGCGGAAACTGAATCGGAGCCGATTCAGTTCGACCCTCGGGCGAATCGCGCGACCGCGTCAGGCCTCGGCCGCCAGATGGCGCCGTACGCCGTCGTTGCTGCCGCGCGGTCGGCTTACAAAGGGGAACACGCAATGCTGTCTCCCGCACGCTCGCCCTCACTCTCCCCGCTCTCTCGCCCTCTGTTCGCTCGCTGCTCTCCTCTTTCCCCTCCGCCGTCGCCATTTCCGCCGCGACCGCCGCGGTGAAATCCGCCGCCACCGAGCCGTCTCCGACCGCGCCACCATCGGCGCAGCTGCGGCTTGCTCTGCTCTTCGTTTCCGACCCGTTGCCGACCTCAGCCGACCTAAGGTACAGCTCCAGCAAGCTTCCCGCCGTCCGCCATTGCCGGAGCGCCGCCGAGCTCTCGGGTCGCCGCGACGAGGGCGATGCCGGGGTCGGCTTCCCTCTCTTTTGCTCGTCTAAGAGTCTCCGTTAGCCGTAGATCCTTTCCACACCGTCGGTTAGGTCTATCTCGCCGTGGTTTCGCCCGAACCCGAGTTCGCCGTGAAACCGCTCGCCACCGTGCCGCCATGCGAGCGCGGTCCGTGAGTTTCCGTGCGCAATAGTTCGATTAGTCGCGCGCACAGGTCCGCTAGGGTTGCAGGAACACGGAACGAGGCCGAGCCGCGCGAGCAACGGCCGGAATCGGCCGGCGCAAGTTCGCCGGACCACCGCCGTCCGCCATTGCCGCCGTCGAGCTCGCTCCGGTGGAGTACGACCCTCGGCAGTTGGTCCATCGGGTTCGTCTCGTTGCCGCGAGTCGGTAGGTAGCCTCGGCGTCGCCGGAGACCTCGCCGTCGGCGAGCTCTCGCCGGTCAGCGCCGGCGGCTCTATTTCCTCTCTCTGACGCGTGGGGTCGGGTCGACCCCGGGGCCCGCGAGTCAGTCGTTCGGGTGCGCCTCTGGTTCACTGAGCCAGGTGCACGTAGCAGTTCTATCGGGTTTAGGTTTTTGATTTATAAAATGAATTTCCAGAAAATGTGTAAAACCTTCCAAAATTCATATCTGGAGCTAGGAATGTCCAATGGGGGTGAACCAAATTTTGTTGTGTTTGTATTTCTGAGCTCTATCAAGGAAAAATATAAAATGTACTTTTTGAATACTTTTTGTGTGCAATTATAATTAAATTGTTAATTGCTTGTAAACTTGATAAATGTATAAGTAATTGCAGGAATGTGCTAAAAATGTGATTCTACTTGCATTCATCTTGTTTAGGGAAGTAGAATCTATGAAAAATATGTTTGCTGGTGTTTCACTGTTATTTATATGATGTCTAGTATAATGTGCCTTTTATGTTTTAATCTTGCAAAAATCACCATGCTTAATGTGTTAAGGTTATGGACATGAATATTTTTCCTGGGCTATGTTATGTTGGAAAGAAGCTAAAAAAATTAGGAAATCTGTTGTTTGATACTTTTCACTGTGTTAAGTATTTTCCATTGCTTAAAAGGCTGGTTGCTTGTTATTTTTGTGTAGACTGTTATACTTGTCCAAATGACTTGAAATTTTGTCAGTAGGCTAATCTGGATGTGTAATAGCTACTGTAATTTCTATGGATTTTTCTGGTCACAGTAAGCAGTAGGTCCAGTTATAGGCTAGGGTGTATTTAATTGTTTCTAAGCAAATATTTTTTTTGGTTGTGGTAGGTTAGTTGATGCATGTTAATTATTAAGTGCAGGTTGTAGACCTCTCACCCGGGACGAGAAATTGTTCTATGCTTTACTTAAGAAGGGTGAGTATGAGTTGGTTGTCTAGGAAAGAAATAAATGAGTGTGGATTGTTAAACTGATTGCATATCATGGGTTAATTCGTGCATCTCTATCTTGCATTTCATGTGCATTCTCAGTTCTCATATATGCATATCATGCATACAGGATCGCCGGGAGGCATGACACTGTTGCAATTCGATCCACCGGAGGAGGGAGTTCCACCGGAGATTGAAGTGCCCGAGGTTTCCGAAGGACAAGAAGAAGAGGCTGAACTTCCGGAGTGCCCGGATCACCAACCCGCTAACTTTGTGAAAGGCAAGCCCCGGAGCATTCCTAAGTCTCCACCTACTCTTTTTAGAAATACACTGGTCTTTATTAAATCGTATGATTGTGCACTTAAGTATAGGAGTTGATATGATACTGTTGCTGCAATTATTCCTTGTCCACTTATACTTGATCCTGAAGTTATTACTGGACAAGGGGATGGGTTCGATCTTATGCTTAGCCATGCTTAGACTGGTAGAAGTCGAGGGATTTCCTGTCCTTCGCGAGCATAGGTGGTTACTAATGATGATGGGGTTGGATTCCACATGATGGACTATATGTGCCACCATGCCACAGTGTCTAATGAGAGAATCAAGGCTAGGTAGCGGGGAGCCGCATGACATGGTTGAGGTCATGCCGTCTTCGGTGCTGCTTGCGGCCGACTAGGACTGAGGCCACCAGACATCAGTTGAGACTGAAAGACGTCGTCACATAGCTGGCCAGATAAGTCGTTCTGACCGCGAAGCCGAGTATTTCTTTCTGAGCCGGGAATTGGGCGTGATAAGGCAGACATATTCTGGAGGTAGGAAGGATGTGCGGAGACACCATCTTACCAAGGGCAGGTCAGGGACCTGATGCATCCTGGAAGTGGGTTTGTCTCTGAGAATATGGACCCCTCCAAGCCCGCGATACATATTATGTCTCAGAAAGATTTAACGGTGGCCCAAGAAGCCAGTGGCTCGGCTGACAGGGTTTGTGATTGGCATATTTGCCAGCTGGTACAATCGATTCGAATCGCCATCTCTCCTGGTTAGTGAGAAACTGAACTGATCTTCTGGTGAGGTAGAGGCTAATAACTTGAACATAATGATTTTGGTGAGATGAGGTTGATATCTGTGGATATCGAAAATCATATGGTTTTATTGATTGCTACAATATTCAGTGAATGCTTAGTATAGTGGCTAATCCTAGTAAATAGTTTAATTGAAATCGAAGCTTATCACAATTAAAATGAATAAGTTGAGGTTCTACTGTAGTAATGCTTTTGATGCAAAAATGATGCTACCCTCTGAGCTCCACCAAATAAGCCTTGCATATCCTTGAGAGTCTTTTTATTTACTCCCTGTCGGGTAAGTCTAGCTGAGTACAATTGAGTACTCAGGGTTTTATTCCCATTGTTGCAGATGGTGTAGTCTACTACGCGTATTGCAGGAATTGCTTCACCCCTGCGGGCGAAGAAGACTAGACCCGAGGGCAGGGTCATTATCTATCTTTAGTTGTTGTAAGAATGCTGTGACAGGGTCATGTGATGGTACTCGTATTTGAACTCTGTGGTGTAAAACTATGTTGACTTCCGCTACTACCCTATTTGTGTAAAAGACTATGTTGTACTCTGATGTTTAAATTCGGTTGCGAACCTATGTGTCATGTGATCGGGTATTGCTGAATGAATGATCCTTGGGGTATGAAATGTTTGAAATCCTTCGAGAATTCCGGACTACCGGGTTTATATTGGCTCAAGTGCGACTGGATTGCGGCTAAAATGCGATCGTTGTACTTGTGCTCGTATAAATTGGTCGGTTCTGTGACATTTTGCACACTAAGGAATGAACTCAATTGCCTTGATCTATGCAACTTCACTAAAAGATGAACTTATGCTGTCTTGTGCATTGCATTGTAACATAAAACATGTCTAACTTTGAATTGCACGTAGGGCTTGTCTAACTCGGTTAAGATAACCGCCCAGAAGCGTGTGAAGAAGCTTACCCGAGGACAAACGTGACAAGCAATTAACGTGAACTTGCATTGCATTTGCATGGTTGTTTGTTTTTCGTTTTGTTCTTGGATCTTATTGCCTATTTTTCATAAAAACTACTTAAGCCTGCGGCTAACTATTTGAAAAAATGAGGGTTTGAGAGGGGATGTCTCATACTAGTTCCAACTGGTGTTTATTTGACTCTTATTGAGGTTGGAACTTAGTTGGCAAAAATCGGCGCGAAGAATTTTGAAGTTTGCAGGGTTTCAGGGCGTCGGACTCAAGAGTCGGACGATAGATTTTCTGGTGTCGGACCGTGCACTGTTAGCACTTCATGCCAGTTCATGGCGTTAGACTGAGACCTTTAGTCCGACGGTCTGCGTCGGACAGCGTCCAACGATTGTTGGAGCTCTCTGCTGAGATTTTGGAGCGTCAGACCCTGGCGATCATTGGTCTGACGCCTCGTACAGTAAGGTCCGACGACCTTTTCAAACGCAAGTTGTAGTTCTTATTCTTCTCTGTTGCACGGGGCCCACTCCTTTTATCCTGTCTTCCACCTTAATCGTGTTCGTATGCTGCCGCGCTACTCGACCTCCAAACCCTAACCGCCACCCTGCTCCGCTGCGCTCTCCCCTCACCGGCGCCGCCGCTCTTGCCACCGGCCCGTGAAACATCCTCGATTTTCCACAAAGGGAAAATCCACAGAATGAGTTATAATGCGATCAAACCAAAGTTTGATTCCATCACATTATCATATATCAGTTGAAATCACAGTCATACATCGTATGATTACAAGCTTTACAAGTTTTACCTCATTTGAGGATACACCTATTACAGAGTTAATCTAGCAGAAGCGTATCTAGTCGTCATCAGAGTTGGCGGAATATGTTGTCGAGTGGAGGCTCCTCCTTCACGGGTATCATCAGAGTCAATCTTGGCGCAGCATAGTCTTCATCTCCTGAACCAAACTTGAGTGTAGGCACGAGACCTTCTAATACTTCTTATCTCAATATCTCTGTTAGTCAGGTAATCTGCACACCGCCAGATATGTGCAGGCCATGGTCAGCACCGATGAGCTTTAGTGGAAAAGAGAAAACAAAGGATCTGGCGATCCTAATATTTGGCTGTGGTTTGCATCCTAAGCACATGCAAAGTAGTATCTAGTAGTAAATTTTATAATAGTTCATCAAGTTTTAACCCATATCACACCATCCATCAGTCCATCCCAATTCCATCATCCCACCCATACACCACCTCACACACACCTCGCACTCAGTCGACAGGCCCAACTCCCTCTCGGGCCTATCTCAGCGGCGCACTGCCACAACGGGCACACTGCCGGTAAACATCATCCAGGGGGAGAAGAGAATATATCGCTTCCTAAGAAGTGCAACAGGACTCAGGAAAGGTCCATAGCCGAGGAATCGGCATATGTATCGATCGATCAACCATACACTCTGCAGAGGTTCTACCACTCACAAGATTAGCCATCATAGATGTCGTACGAACATCTAGGCAGAATTCCGGGTGCTTGCTTGCCTAGGTTGATGCCACCCTACCACTCAGCCCTGGGACATTCTGGATCCTACACCATCACGCTGAGACTGGGAGACGCAGTACCGGGTCCAATCAGTGGTACTGCGCATCTAGAACGGTACGGGAATCTCAACGTCCGTCACCGCCCACCCTTATCACCTCTCAACCTAGCAGTAGTGGCACCGCCCTACCAAGTAGTCCAGCTGTTCCCTGCCCATCGAAGACGAGTGAGTAGTAAAGGATTCCCGAAGTTCCTGGTCACCGGAAGTGTGACTAAATAGACCAAGCAGGCTCTCTCCATCTCAAGGGGATACTCTCCCCGTGCCATCACAGCACCTCCATTCACGGGGCTTCAGACCACATAGGCCATCCATCCCGGAATCACCTTGTACACTATTACCCGCCACAGGTGTCACTCATGGGAATGCCTAGGTTGCACCCCGGCAAGACTTTCTTTCTCAGCTCGTCGTAAATAGCCCACTTGGTCAACTCGACCCTCACCACACACCCAAGACGCATGCAGCACGCTCTCCCAGTGGTTAAGTCCAGTGGTTAATTCCATGTTCAAGTAAACCATTCCCAATTTACACCACCAACATCACATCACAGATATAATGCGAGTGGAGTTTAATAAATAAAGTGATGTAACATGCAAGAAAGCGGTTAGAAAGATGCATATATATAAAAGAGCATGAGCGCGAAGCTAGGTAGCATAGTAGAGTGGTTGCAAGCAGGGTAATAATGGCTTAGGTAGTAGCATGCATCATATACTAGCAAAGGAGTAAATATAAAGCGCTAGCAATTCTAATTATGTCATGTCTAATAGGATTCTCTAAAAGAAGGTGCTGCCATGACACCTGCGTTGTCAAGGTAGTAGTGGTATAAGCGTTCTCCAGTTAGTGTAGTTGATCAGCTGTGTCTCCTCCTCCTAGGGTGACTCCACTCCACGGGTCCTTTTGTCGTCTACGTTCTCCTTGCTGGTGCAAAAAGTGGTTCCCTAAGTCCAACACACCAGCGAAGCCGGAAACGACCCTTGAAGGCAATAGAGCTCTCGCAGATCCAACTAGCTTCGAACCCGGTCTGAGAGTGTCAGTAACACCCAAGCGTGCCAGTCAATTTGACCTGCAATTGACAAGGAAACAATAGTAATCAGTAATCACAGGGCGGAACTAACCGGTGTGTCCAGGTAGTTCCAATTATGTGGCTCTGAGAGCCGATTCAATCGGAGATCGTCTAGAAAGCCGATTCCGTCATGTTATGAACCGATAGTATAATAATGAAGTAAAACGGCTATCAGAATACTCATATGAAGACAATAACGTGCTAGCCGATCTAATTCAATTAATGTGTATAAAAGAAAATAGATCATGTGTACAGATCTGATCTGTACATCAAACAAACAGAGATCGGCTAAACCTGGTCTAGAAGGCCGGCGGCTTTAGCAAACCCTCTTCGCTAAGTTCACCAAGTCTGCGTTCACCTGGTCTAACGGCCAGCGGGCTTCGACAAACCCAGCAAACAAAGCTAGATCGTTTGATATCCAAATAAGTCTATATACACGATCTATTCGTGAGAGCATAACTGAATCGGCTCTTTAGCCGATGCAGGGTCCATGAAGCACGAACGAATGCTAGCGTAGCCATCAACAGACTTCAAATTAAAGCAAGTCTAATCTAGTGAAAACTTGTTTAGGTTAAACCTGTTCCACCGGATGACGCTCAGTTTAACTTAAACAAGGACACAAAAATAAGACTTACGATAACCTCAGAACCACTTATGTCTCAACTAAAACCGAACGCACAACATGTAACGAACAAGATTGATAGGGAATTAGCCGATGTAAGCGTGAAACCGATCATCGTGGTAAAATAGGCATAAGAAAGCATAAACGACGATTAGATTCAAGTGAATCTAAGGCCAAATCTATCAATCTTGATCGGGCAGAGAGATGTTATATTGATAAATAAACAATAAACAACAAATAACATCTTGATAACTTAATTAATCTAACTAAATTGCCATATTTAGCTAGAGCCAATAACTAATCCATGCGTGCAAACTATCTCAATCTATAGCCTGTCTACCAGATGACATTAACTAATAGACTAATCAAGCAAACAAACACGAATCGATAACTAATCCGCACGTGAAGACCGTCCTAATCTGCATCTCGTCCACCGGATGACGGTTAACACAGATTGATCGGGTAAACCAGCGTGAATCATCCTTGACTCACTATGTTTCCCACGTCCACTGGATGACGCCAAAGAAACAGAGCTTAGCAAGGACCCTGGTCCGCCATGCTTCCACGTCCACCGGATGACGCTAAAAAGACATAGTTTAACAGGGGGTTGACGATACTTACAAGCAAGCTTACGTCCACCGGATGACACCCAGCCTGGATGAAGTAACTCGCCGGACTCGACTGACTCTAGGGTTTGTTGGCCGGAGCCGAAAGTTGTGTTGTATTGATGTTGTTGTATGTTTTACAATGGCTGAGGGCTTATATTTATACCCTGAGCGTAGATAGAGTCCTAGTCGAATTACAACTCATCAATAGATAAGGAAACTAACAAACTATCCTATATCTAAGGTAACTTGGAGTCACATCTTCCCTTTCATAACGGACTCCGATCGTGATCGCATCTTGACGATGCAGACTCTGGATGACGTCACCAATACCGACGCTGCACGCCTTCTGTCACCTTTGCCCGATAACCGATTCACCGTGCAATCGGCTATTCTCCTTCCTTCTGCTGGACGGAATCTGCTTCCGAGATCGGCTATCTTCCTTCGGTATCGGCTATCTTCCTTCGGTATCGGCTATCGGCTCCCAGCCCAAAATTTGGTGTTAACACATGCCCCCCAATTTTGGAATAAACTGGTTTATTCCGAAATTAGCGCTTGAGCCTTCAAATAGCCAAACCGTAGCTTCCCTCTCGGCACTTCAAACTTTCGCACCAAAACGAAACCCTAAACCGTCGCAACTTCCGCCACGTGCTTCAATCCGCCGCCGTTAGCTTTGATTCGCCGTCGTCAAATCACCCCCGAGCTAATGGCGACTCCTTCCGAGGTCCCTGAGGTATCAATTTCATCGATCCGCCCCCTGATTCGTGAATCCCTCTTCAACCTCACTGAGTACGAGTTTCAAATCCAGGTGCTGAGGAATGATATTCTGATTCCACTGAAGGACATCCCCAATACCTACTATCTGGGCCCGATGGGTGATCCAATCCCCAAAGACTTCATCATTCAAGAAACCAACCAGCTCCCATTCCGAAGCTCCATGATGGGCGCCTCTTCTTGGGCCAAATCTTTCAGAAACTGGCCAAGCGCACCTACTGGGTGGAGGAACTGGTTCCGTCGCGTCGTGGCGAAGAAGCGCGCGGACTGGGAGATGCGCCATCTGAGCCAATGTCTTGACCTATCATTATCAGAGATGGCAAGGAATGAGCCGCTCCTGATTGCCACCAGTCATTTTTGGTCCAACTCCTTGAATGCTTTCGTGTTCGGAGATGGTCCAAAAACCATTACCCTGGGCGATATCCATATGCTCACCGGGCTTCAGATTACTAGATCATATGACTTCTGGGATCTCTGCTCCAGCGGGAAGAAGGACCCGTACTTCCCGAAACTGGACACATACAAAGGGTGGAGTGGCTATATTCAACACCACCAGAAAAACTCCTCTTCTGTCAGCGAGAAAGAACACGTCGCATTCTTGACCATGTGGCTTGAGAGGTTCGTGTTCTGTGGTGCCACTGCCGGGCCAGCATATCCTTATCGGGTCTTAGCAGAGAAACTGGCTCAAGGGCACTCCATCCCCCTGGGCAAACTCTTATTGGGTGCAGCATACAGGCTTATGAGCCGGGTATTCAGTTCCTTGATTATAGGTGAAGAAGTGCAATGCATAACAGGCCCTTGGTGGCTAGTACAGTTATGGCTCAACCTGTATCTGCATAAGCTGGTAAGAACACAACTCCAAGGCCTCAACTTTCCATCCACTGAGTATTCAGAGGAGAAGGACCCAAAAACTAGAGGCTGTCAAAGTTTTGGTGAAGCTGCCTCTGCCATAACCATCTCAACCTCAAAGGGCAATATGCTGGAAACATTATACAGGGGCTTGGGACCAAATGTTACTACCTGGTTCCCCTACGAAGATGAAGATGAATTTTCAGCACCCTCCAGCTTCAAATTCAACAATGGGTGCTCTGATGACGAGGCTATCAGTATCTTGAACGCAATCATCAAACCCTGTGCCTTGCCAGCAGACTTCAAGCACCTTCGGAGCGCAAGCGGCAAGGCAACTAGCTATCCTTCTTATGAATCCTATCACCCAGACATAGCAGCAAGACAGCAAGGTTTCGGCCAATTGCCCCCTCGGCTCCCCTTTTTGAATACCTTGAAACCCAGGGAGAACATTACAGAGCACCTTCAGGCTGGCAGAATTTTTCAACTCGGAGCAAACCTGCCCACAATCTCGCCGAAGCCGTGGAATCAAATCTGCATCGCTCATCAGAGTTTTGACGATTGGTGGCAACAATGGCACGCTCACTTGTTCTGCCAAACCGTCCACGACAAATGCAGAGCCCTGGATCCAAACTTCCAATCTCCCCGAGCAGTAAGTGTTCTCAGCCGATTCCAATAAAAACGGCTTTATTCAAACATGTTACTTAACAGTTATTTCTCGCAGGACCCATCATCCAATCCATCAGAGCGAGTGGAATATTATCCTCCTTGTCCAACAGCGAGGCTAGGCTCCCGAGCACCGACGCTGAGACAACTAATGCTAGGCCCTGCTGTACTGACCTCCCCCTCTGCTTCAAAACGACCAGCTGCATCTCAGCTTCAAAAGCAAGCTCCCAAGAAACGCCGTTCGATAAGAAAAGTTCAGGTACCCAGTAGCATCTTCCTTTACTGCAGTACGCCCCGACTCTTAAATCGGCTTTCTATCAGGTGAATCCCCAACCAACTCAAGGTACCTTGGGAGAGAAACAGGCCGAAGAACCACCAGAATCTACCGGCCATGAGGGATCAGCTGCTCAAGAAGAAGGGATCCAGGAAGAAGGAGCCAAAACTCAGGTACTACTCACTGGGCTTTTCTTTCTTAAATGTCCTAATTGACCAAATCTTTTTTTCAAAAAAATACAGCCGAACAGCCCTTCTGAAGAAATTTGGGCGAACCTTGAAGAAGAGGAGTTGCCCCCTGAGAGGAATCCAGGTAACTCCTATTCGGCTGTTAGCAATTATCCTTGCTTCCATACTGCTCTTACTTCTGGTTTGCAGAAACCCAACTACCTGAGGCAGTGACAACCGAGGATCCGCATGCCACAAAAGACACAACTGCTTTAGTCGAACAAACAGCATCGGCATCAACCCTACAACCTTCAAGCCCCATTCAGGTATCCCATCTCTGCCAGAAAACAATTAATCTATACTGTACTTTTCCTGATGAGAGAATGTATGTACTGTAGGCACCAAAACCTTTGTCTCCAAGCTTTTCATTTGACATAGAAGAGTTCTGTGATAAGGACGAACTGGCCTCCTCCTCCGAGAGACTTTCAGAGCCAGATTTCAACAATCGGCTAAGTGCACTGTTACCCCATCTAGAGGGTGATCTAGTTGCTTTGGCCTCGAATCCCGATCTGATCGAGCAAATAATGGAACTCGTCCAGCAGCAAACCAATCTATCAGCCTTGAAATCCCTGCAAAGACTTGATGATCTCAAAGTTAAAGCATCAGGGATTATCACTGCTCACAAGAACCTGGCAGAGCTTGAACAGCTAAGGAGCAACAAATTGATCAACAGACAAGAGGCCATCGGATTAGCCGATCGAGCCAGGTTGCTCAAATCCTCCATCAGCACGGCCGAAACAGAACTGGAGACATTGAAAACAAGATGAGACCAGCTGAGAAAAGAATTGGAAGCAGTTGAGTCGGCTATCAGTGAGCGCGAAATCACCATCTCCACCAGCATGATCGAGCTCTCCCAGAAAAAGAAGGAAATCAGCAGCTTGGTCCTTGCAGACAGGAAGACATGCCAACGCCTAAACTTGTTGCAGTTTACTAAAAACCGAGATCAACAACTGCTGCAGGCTGGCCACGCGCTCCGTGCCGAATTAATAGAACTGATTCGGTCCTTATTATCTTTGTAATATGATGGGTGTACTGCTTGGCATGTTCTTTTCTATTTGCAACTCTGTCTTCGCGCTGTTCATCCTGAATTTGACAATTTAGCCTGATCTGCCTTAGATTTCACACCTTAATACCGGCTTTGTCTTGTTTCGCATTGACTTTGTTCAGCTTGATATATTTCTGCATGCGAATCAGCTTTCGAACTGCTTTGTACCTTAGAATCAATTACTCAGCCTGACCCGTTCTGCATACGAATCGGCTTTCGGGCGCGCCTCTTAGCATCGGTTTTGTAGCATCGGCTTTGTTCTGCTTTCCTTTAGAATTAACCCCTCAGCCTGATTCACTACGAATCGGCTTGTGGGCACTCACAATAGGATCGGCTAAACAGGGCACTTCATTTTTTGTGCTAAGGGCGACTCGTTATTACGATGTCGGCCATTTTTGTCCTGAAGGTGACCCGCTTGCACGGCATCGGCTGTTAGAGCCAGATTCACATGAATCGGCTATTATCCCCCAACTGGGATTCTAGGATAGTATTTCTTCAGATGCTTCCCGTTGATGGCTCTGGCGAGTCTCTGCCCTTCCAAGTCTTCAAGGATGTAAGCGTTACCCGAAGCGTATTCCACCACACGATACGGGCCTTCCCAGTTTGGTGACCATTTATCGAATTGGCTATCTTTGGTACCAATAGGCAGAATGACTTTCCATACTAGCTCTGATTCGGTGAAGCTCTTTCTTCTTACCTTAGTGTTGTAACACTTGGCCACCCGTACCTTGTTCTTTTCAATGTATTCCAAAGCCCTAAGCTGATGACAGTGCAAATCTTCTAAACTGTCCATCATAATGTCTTTGTATTCACCGGCTGTAAGCTTATTTTGCAACGTGACACGCCGTGTCTCAGACTGAATCTCCCATGGCAAGACGGCAGCGTGTCCATAGACTAGCTCATAAGGCGAAGCCTTGATCGATCCATGCTGTGCCATGCGATATGCCCATAGTGCCTCGCTCAAATGCAAATACCATTTTCTGGGGTTCTGCTCAATCTTCTTCTTGATGACCTTGATCAAAATTTTATTGGAGGCTTCTGCTTGTCCGTTGGCTTGGGCATAATACGGCGATGAATTATAAATCTTGATGCCCATGTCATCAGCAAAGGTCATAAACTCCTCTGAAGTGAACATTGTCCCCTGATCGGTTGTGATCGTCTGAGGTATGCCAAACCTATAAATAATGTGCTCCTTTACAAATTCGATCACGTCAGCTGAAGTGGCGTTCCTCAAAGGAATGGCTTCTACTCACTTGGTGAAGTAATCAGTCGCCACCAAGATCCATTTGTGACCCTTGCTCGATGGTGGGTAGATTTGGCCGATTAGATCAATACCCCATCCTCTAAACGGCCATGGTTTAATTATAGGATTCATAGCAGAGGCTGGAGACTTTTGTATATTTCCAAACTTTTGGCATTCTTGACACCCTTTATAATATTTGAAACAATCTTCCAGCATCGTAGGCCAATAGTAACCAGTCCTCCTGATGATCCACTTCATCTTGTGAGCTGATTGATGTGCACCGCAGACTCCATCGTGTATTTCGCTCATCAGCTTCACTGATTCCTCTGTCCCCAGGCATTTGAGCAGCACTCCTTCAATAGTCTTGTAATACAACTGACCATCCAGCAACACATACTTGGTGGCTTTGTACCTTAGCTTTCTGTTGACCCGTTGTGAAGGATTTGCCAGGTAACCTGCTATCTCGCCCCTCCAGTCATCATCTGATTGCTCGCTGTTACAAATCTCCTGCATCGGCCGATAACCCGACGCGTTCTGCGCCAGCCGATTAGCTTCCTGGTTCTGGGCCCTGGGGATGTGACAGAGAGATACCGTCATGAACTTCTTGATGAGAGCCTGGCACTGATCATAGTAGCCTCTGAGTATCTCGTCTTTACATTCATACAAGCCGAGCAATTGGTTGATGACTAGTTGTGAATCGCCAAATACTTCAACTGCATCGGCTTTTGCTTCATGCAGAAGCTGAAAACCTTTCCACGCGGCTTCATATTCAGCCTGATTGTTTGTGACAATCGGCCCGATCTGGAAAGCATACTCAAAACGCACACCCCGCGGTGAGATGAGCACTACTCCGGCGCCACCACCTTGCTTGCCCGAAGAGCCGTCGAAGAACATAGTCCATGGAGCTATATCCGTTACATTAGCCGATCCTCCGTGATGTTGCATGATGAAATCGGCTATCGCCTGGCCGTTGACTGCCTTAGCCGATTCGAACCTCAAGTCAAACTCCGAGAGCGCCAGGATCCATTTGCCAATCCGACCATTTAAAATAGGCATCGAAAGCATGTGCTTGATGACATCCTCCTTGGACACCACCACACACTCTGAGGCAAGCAAGTAGTGCCTCAACTTGGTGCATGAGTAGAATAGGCACAAGCACAACTTCTCGGTCGGTGTGTATCTTGTCTCAGGGTCAAGGAGCCGCCTGCTCAGGTAGAAAACTGCTTTCTCTTTCCCTTCAAACTCTTGAAAAAGGGCCGATCCAATGGTATGGCTTTCGGCCGTCACGTACAACTTAAAAGGCTTCCCTGTCCGTGGCGGTACTAAGACAGGGGGAGTCTTCATGTATTCTCTGATTTCGTCAAAAGCCTTCTGTTGCACGTCACCCCATTTGAACTCTTGATCATTCTTGAGCTTCAACAATGGTGAGAACGCCAGTACCTTCTCTGACAAGTTGGCGATGAACCTTCTGATAAAGTTAATCTTACCAAGCAAAGACTGCAATTCCTTTTTATTGGTTGGAAGTACAAGTTCATCGATCGCCTTCTTACTCTTGCTGCCGATCTCTATCCCTTTGCGGTGGACCATGAATCCCAGAAATTCGCCAGCCGACACGCCGAACGCGCACTTGTTAGGATTCATCTTCAAACCGTGTCTCCTTGTGCACTCCAGAGTGGCCCTCAAATCGACCAGGTGATCTTTATTGCTCTTGGATTTCACCACCACATCATCTATATAGATTTCAACGATTTTGCCGATCAACTTGTGAAATATATAATTCATAGCCTTCTAGTAGGTTGCACCGGCATTCTTCAAACCAAACGTCATGACCACCCATTCAAACAAACCAAGTGCACCAGGGCACCTGAAAGCAGTTTTCGGGATGTCTTCATCAGCCATAAAAATTTGATTATAACCAGCATTGCCATCCATGAAGCTAATAACCTGGTGCCCAGCAGCCGAGTCTACCAACATATCGGCTATTGGCATAGGGTAGCCATCCATCGGTGTAGCTCTATTTAAATCCCTGAAGTCAATACAGACTCACAATTTACCATTTTTCTTATACACGGGGACGATGTTCGATATCCACTCGGCATATCGGCAAGCTCGAATGAACTTGGCTTCCAACAGCCTCATGATTTCGGCCTTAATGTCGGGTAGAGCGTCCTCTCTAAAACGACGTGGAGACTGCTTGTGTGGCCGAAACCCTGGCTTGATAGGTAGCCTGTGCTCAACAATAGATTTGTCCAATCTAGGCATCTCATAATATTCCCAGGCGAAGCAATCTTTGTACTCCTTCAGCAGTTGAATCAGCTCCTGCCTGAAATCCGGGTCTAAATTGGTGGCAATAAACGTCGGCCTTGGCCTGTCGCTGGGTCCAACATCCACTTCTTCGAGCTTGTCGGCTGACGTGAATCCTTGCCCCAACTTACCCTCTGTGCCGTCGATCAGATTCTCCATTTAATAAAAAGACTCAGAGCCGATTGCCCTGATCGGCTGTTGACTCTCATCGCTGACCTTGATGGAGCCTCCTTCCCAAGCTTTGCCAGAGAAACAATCATGATCCCCAGCTTCCCAGTATGTGGCATCTGCCGTTGCCACGCTGACCGAGTCGTCGGCCGGGACTACTTCGACTTCATCGCCATGCCACTGAATAAGGCACTGATGCATGGTGGATGGCACGCAGCAGTTGGCATGAATCCAGTCGCGTCCGAGCAGCAAGCTGTAGGCACCTTTACTGTCGATCATGAAAAAGGTAGTAAGCAGTGTCTTCTTCCCCACTGTCAGCTCGACGTTGATTGCCCCCCGAGTGTTGGAAGAATTGCCCCCGAAATCCTTGAGCATTAGATCAGTTTCCATTAAATCATTGGGACCCTTGCCTAGCTTGTGGAATGTAGTGTAGGGCATGAGATTGACAGTGGCGCCGCCGTCCACTAGCATCTTCGTCATGGGCATGCCGTCGACATAACCTTTGAGATAGAGGGCCTTCAGATGTCGATTCTTGGCCGGCTTATCAAAAGTAGCTTGCTGTGCGAGCACTAACTTAGCCACTCCCTCTTCTGATCCCGAATCGTCTGAGTCAGACTCGGTGTCGTACTTCCTAGCTCTGAATTCGGCAGGCAGCACAAACACCATCTGTGCATCGGCTACAGCCTTTCCATTATTTTGTGAAGGCTTTTCGCGCCACACCTGTTTGGCGCGCCCCTCAGCCTGGAGCTCCCTGTTCCTGAGCCGCTACACCCGGCGCCTTTGGCTTCTAGTTAGATCCCCCGGGCACCACTGGTTCTCTTGCCAAACCGGCTGTCGGCGTTCAACTACCGCCTCATCAAGCTGATCGCGCAGATCCCTTTTTTCACACCGATCCCGCGGGCTATGGGGACTCCCCAGTCTCT
Organism: Eremochloa ophiuroides; assembly: GCA_038502445.1. Taxonomy (NCBI): domain Eukaryota; kingdom Viridiplantae; phylum Streptophyta; class Magnoliopsida; order Poales; family Poaceae; genus Eremochloa; species Eremochloa ophiuroides. The sequence goes on from JAHLJS010000009.1 coordinate 39,932,703, forward strand.
GGTGAACGGACCGGCGGTTGACCTGGGACTGCCTGTACTCTCGGTACTGATCGCTGCATTCTGGACAGTTGCGCAGCGTCGGCAATCTCAAGCCTTCGTTCCAGTAGTGTCGGAAGAATGGGCAATGCTAGTGATCCTCCTCACCTCCCCGGTGGCGAGCCATTTCTTCGTGATAGCGCGCCTCTTCTTCCTCGCGGAGCCATCTGCGATACTCCTCTTCTTCGCGCTGCAGCTGCCTCCATGATCTTTCTCTTTCTGTCGTCGCCACTTATTCAGAAGGTGCTGGTGTGTGGGCCTCCTGCTCTTGGTGCCGCTGGACTGTCCCTGCTCCTGCTGCCTCTGATTCTGCTCCCTCCTTCCTTTGATCAGTGCTATCTCCTCAGCTGTGATTTGTGCATCGGTATCAACTGAGGAGTTCTTCTTGACCCGTTCGGAGGTTAACACCTTTACCTTGGTCAGAGGATTTGCGATTTGGACCATGTTCTGTCCCTTCGGGAATGGGAATTTGTCGATCTTCATCTTCCCCTTGGGAGGGGCCTCAAATTTCAACAGGCCGCGCCTAATAGCATTCTAGATTGCTGCCTTGAAATTGCGGCAGTTGTTTGTGAAGTGTGAGGTGAGGCCTTGGTACTGGCAGAACGGTTTTCCCTGCAAATCTTCAGGAGATGGCTTAACGTAATCAGCCGGGAAGGTAATGTGGCCCGCACTGACTAGCAGGTCGAAGAGCTTGTCCAGCTTGCGTGTGTCAAAGTCGTATTGATCTTCCGCTCTCCAACCCTTCGGCACGGCCATGGGCTTTGTACCCCATTTGAGCTCAACAGCAGCCACTTCTTCATTCTCCCCATCTTCTGAGTCGGAATTACAGACGTAGGCCGACTGCTTGTATTTCGATTCTTTCTTGAAGCTCTAGGCCTGCTGCTCTAATGCGGCCACCCTCTGCATCACCTCGCTGATGCTGTTGAAGTTGGTGCCCACCAGTTTTTCTTGGACATGTGGGAGCAACCCACTGACCACTATCTTGGCGAGTTGCTTGTCGTTCAGGTTCAAGGAGTAACACATGTTCCTGGTCTCCCTGAACCGCTTGATGAAAGCCGATCCAAGTTCATTCGGCCTTTGGCGCATGTTGGTGAGATCTGTAATGCCTTTCTCCCCAGTGCCAGAGAAGAAGTAATTATGGAACTTGGTCTCCAGATCTTCCCAACCTTGAATCGAGGCAGGCTCCATAGATACGTACCAGCTAAATGCCGGCCCTGTCAGTGACAGCGGAAAGAGCCAGACCCTGTGAGCCACCTCATATGAAGCTTCACCGAGCTGGGTCAGGTAACGGCTGATGTGTTCCATGGTGGAGATGTCGTCCTGCCCACTGAACTTGGAGAAGTCGGGCAATCGATACCTGGGCGGTAGTGTCACTCGGTCGTACCACTCGGGGTAAGGACGTCTATACTTGATTCCAGTCCCGGTCTTCGGCTACAAACCGAACGTATCACGGAGCATGGCACGCATCTGCTCCAGCAGCTGGTTGTTGGGTGTCTGGGCATACCCCGGATGCGACGCTGCCTGAAGGTCTTGATATGTGATCCCCTCATGGTATCCAGGAGTTGGGTTGGCCGTGTCTGCCGCCGGCGTATTTCTAGCCGTCGGGTTCACTGCTGATGAGTTCATCGAGTTCACAGTCTGCCCAGTGGCCTGCATGAAAGCGGCGAGCTCCTCCGGAGTATGATCTTTGTATAATCTGGGGGAAGCTGCAATTTTTTGAGCCGAACCGGCCGCGGTGGCACCCTGCACTGGTGTTTTCGGCTGGCTCGGCTGTTGCGGTGAGGAATTGGAGGTCCCTGCCGCTGCTTTTGGATCTGCATCTTCTGCGGGTATGTTGAAGTAAACTGGGCCCAAAGACTCCCAATCCTGCTGCTTGAGAACGGTCTTCATGGTGTTATAGAACGTTTGCAGGAAGGATTTATGGTGATGGCCGACTGCTGAATAGGCGGCCTCCCAGGTCGCTTCTTCCAGCATCTGCTTGAGGTCGGCCTTGCACTCCTCTTCAGATTTATCAGAATGGCCGTCCATGATCCACCTTGGGAATGCATTCTTCTTCACAATAGAGCCATCACGCTGCTTGCTGAATGAGAGCAGGCAGGCATCAGCGAATTCTTCAACGATCTTGTTCAGCACGGCCGCGTCCTCCTCGCTGAGATCTTCGACCCTGACCCTGAGGACGCCGTCATCCCTAGTGGATCCGTCGGCCGTAGTCTTCCCCTTTGCCATGGTCTTCAGTGATTGTCCCACCAGGCGTGCCAAAAAGTGTGTTGGCGCAAAAAGTGGTTCCCTAAGCCCAACACACCAGCGAAGCCGAAAACGACCCTTGAAGGCAATAGAGCTCTCGCAGATCCAGCTAGCTTCGAACCCGGTCTGAGAGTGTCAGTAACACCCAAGCGTGCCAGTCAATTTGACCTGCAATTGACAAGGAAACAATAGTAATCAGTAATCACAGGGCGGAACTAACCGGTGTGTCCAGGTAGTTCCAATTATGTGGCTCTGAAAGCCGATTCAATCGGAGATCGTCTAGAAAGCCAATTCCGTCATGTTATGAACCGATAGTATAATAATGAAGTAAAACGGCTATCAGAATACTCATATGAAGACAATAACGTGCTAGCCGATCTAATTCAATTAATGTGTATAAAAGAAAATAGATCATGTGTACAGATCTGATCTGTACATCAAACAAGCAGAGATCGGCTAAAGCTGGTCTAGAAGGCCGGCGGCTTTAGCAAACCCTCTTCGCTAAGTTCACCAAGTCTGCGTTCACCTGGTCTAACGGCCAGCGGGCTTCGACAAACCCAACAAACAAAGCTAGATCGTTTGATATCCAAATAAGTCTATATACACGATCTATTCGTGAGAGCATAACTGAATCGGCTCTTTAGCCAATGCAGGGTCCATGAAGCACGAACGAATGCTAGCGTAGCCATAAACAGACTTCAAATTATAGCAAGTCTAATCTAATGAAAACTTGTTTAGGTTAAACCTGTTCCACCGGAGGACGCTCAGTTTAACTTAAACAAGGACACAAAAATAAGACTTACGATAACCTCAGAACCACTTATGTCTCAACTAAAACCGAACGCACAACATGTAACGAACAAGATTGATAGGGAATTAGCCGATTTAAGCGTGGAACCGATCATCGTGGTAAAATAGGCATATGAAAGCATAAACGACGATTAGATTCAAGTGAATCTAAGGCCAAATCTATCAATCTTGATCGGGCAGAGAGATGTTATATTGATAAATAAACAATAAACAACAAATAACATCTTGATAACTTAATGAATCTAACTAAATTGCCATATTTAGCTAGAGCCAATAACTAATCCATGCGTGCAAACTATCTCAATCTATAGCCTGTCTACCGGATGACATTAACTAATAGACTAATCAAGCAAACAAACACGAATCGATAACTAATCCGCGCGTGAAGACCGTCCTAATCTGCATCTCGTCCACCGGATGACGGTTAACACAGATTGATCGGGTAAACCAGCATGAATCATCCTTGACTCACTATGTTTCCCACGTCCACCGGATGACGCCAAAGAAACAGAGCTTAGCAAGGACCCTGGTCCGCCATGCTTCCACGTCCACCGGATGACGCTAAAAAGACATAGTTTAATAGGGGGTTGACGATACTTACAAGCAAGCCTGCGTCCACCGGATGACACCTAGCCTGGATGAAGTAACTCGCCGGACTCGACTGACTCTAGGGTTTGTTGGCCGGAGCCGAAAGTTATGTTGTATTGATGTTGTTGTATGTTTTACAATGGCTGAGGGCTTATATTTATACCCTGAGCGTAGATAGAGTTCTAGTTGAATTACAACTCATCAATAGATAAGGAAACTAACAAACTATCCTATATCTAAGGTAACTTGGAGTCACATCTTCCCTTTCATAACAGACTCCGATCGTGATCACATCTTGGCGGTGCAGACTCTGGATGACGTCACCAATACCGACGCTGCACGCCTTCTGTCACCTTCGCCCGATAACCGATTCACCGTGCAATCGGCTATTCTCCTTCCTTCTGCTGGACGGAATCTGCTTCCGAGATCGGCTATCTTCCTTCGGTATCGGTTATCTTCCTTCGGTATCGGCTATCGGCTCCCAGCCCAAAATTTGGTGTTAACACTCCTCCTCCAGCGGGTCTCGATCTGATTGTCGCTAATCCAGAATCGGCTACTCCGCGAAGCAACTCAGGGCAAGAAAACACTCAATACACTAAAAGACAACAAGACGCGGGATGATCCAATAATTACCAGAGAAATAATAAAATGTGCATAAGTTGGCCCTCTTGGCGTATGTCCGATTTCATCGGGCCAACGAAACAAGAGTGGGGTTTGCTATGCACAAGCTTATGTCACGGCCAAGCCAATATGGCTTTAGATAAATGGTTTAGGCTAGAGCTGATCCATAGCAAACACCACGGCTCACAATCTTCCGATCCGAATGCCACGGAGAAGACGGGGATCGAAGGACGGCCGATCAGAAGGGAAGAACAAGGAATTACCAACAATAAATGTTGCACAAAATAGTGCGAGTGTTTAATTCACTTGTAGGGTACCAAGGCTGTGATTCAAATGGGTACAATCATACAAGTGCTTGAACACCCAGAATCAAGAAAGGGAGAGAGAGGAGTTAGCTAGGCACATCCATATCATATTCTCAGTCACAACTTCAGTGAAGATGGTTTTAAGCGGTCGATCGAGTCCACTCACATAGGTCCGAAATCTTGATATAGACCATAGCTTTGCTAACTAAAAAGGGTTAGTCCGGTCTTTGATCCAATCGCCATAGATAAGACGGGATCGAACAGAGCGGGCTACATGGGAGCAAAAGAGCGAGAAACATAATAAGGCAATGGTCTACTTCTTCCAACACGCACGCCATGGAATAGACGGGGCATCAGAAGAGAACGACATGTAAAAGACGCAAGTGCGCAAACCACTCGTTGGGTACCACGACCTGGGTGCACTGGCACTAAGTCATTTCTCGAATTCGTAGCGGTGCGGTTGTCACCGCGAGAATCGAAGGAATACGATGGTCGCATAGGGTACAAGCATACGAGGGTCTAAACACGAAGAATCAAGAACAGCAAATGGGGTATAGCTCCATGGTCAACTATAACGCGAGGTAGAGTTACATTCGGCATTACGGCCATGGCGAGATGAATCCCACGATCGCAATATCCGAATGAAGTACGATCCCACAGTCGGTTCGAAGGCACGGCACACAGATAAACAACACAACAGTAAGAACCAATGACTTGACCCAAAAGACAAAATAACTCGACAAGACAGTGGAGTAGCACAATTTCATAGCTCGAAGATGGATGGATCCAGTATCACAGATACATTTACAGACAGAGTGTAAGGATTGGGTACAACGGATACATGTGCAGACAGATCATAGGGATAGGGTACAATAGCTACGGTACAATAGATATATGGATGGACGGATCATAGTGATAGGGTTCAATATGATGGACAGGTGTACAAGAAGTAAGAGAAGGGGCTCTCCAGTAGTCTGGCGTTGTATATCACTTTGCCTTTCCAACCGTCTAACTTTATCTATCGATTGGGCTTTCCAACAGTCCGACATCATTTATAATTTAGGCTTTCCGACAGCCCAACGTCATCTATTATTTTAGGCTCTCCATCAGTCCAGCATCATCTATGGGGTCTTAAGATCTGGCAACGGGGCAACAGAACGAAGGTCGGACAGGGTCGGTGTCAAAGGAAAGTGGCGAGGCTTGCTGGTACATGTTTCGGCTCCTCTCGGCCAGCTGCTAGTAGCTTCTGGCCGGCTGCGGCTTGCTGTGGGCTGGCTGCGGCTAGCTGTGGCCTGCTGCTTGCTGGCCAGGCGGGGCTGAGGCTGGCCGAAGGCTGGCTGGAGGAGGCGTCAAGAGGCCAGGAGGCGGCGGAGCATGGCTGGATTCCCAACAAGACATGTGTAACACCCGAAAAATTGCATTCTTTTAAATAGTGGGAATTTATTTAATAATGCAATTAGTTGATCATTCCAATATAGGGAAATAATAATTTTTCACAAATATAAAATCAAACCTAGGTCATACACATGTATGATGCATTCATGCTGGAGCATTTCTTCTTTGTACTGTTATAGCTTATTTGAATTTTTTCAAATATTTCAAAACCCAATTTGAAAATCCTTTTGGATAATGAAATTGGAAAATGGAAAAGGTAACAGAGAAGAGCCCTTCCCCTCTCCTTTCTGGCCCAGCTAGCAAGCCGGCCTGCCTTCCCCCTCGGCCTGCTCCCTCCTCTTCTCTCCAACCTGACTGGGCCGAGGCCCAGCTAGCCAGCCAGAGCTGAAGCCAACCACAGCAGCGCACCCTCCTTCCTCCTTTGCAGCTGACGAGCGGGACCCACGGGTCAGCCCCTTCCTTCTCTACCTCCCTCGCCGCGCGAACAGAGACGCCGCTGCCGTGTTCATCCGCCACGGCCGAGCACGCGCGCGCGAAGCGTCCCTCTGCCGTGACTGCCAGCCCGACCCCAGCGCTCTGTGCTACCGACCTGTGGGACCCACAGGACAGCCCCTCCCCTTCCCTCTACGCCGCGCCGATAGTCCGAAGCAGAGAAGAAACGGCCGAAGCCGATTTCACCGCTCGCCGTGTTTGATTCAATCTCCGAGATTGTCGTCACGCCTCGGGAGTACTTAAGCAGCGCCACACCCCCTCGTAGCCGTCACCCAACCCTAGCCGCCTCTTCTCGCTGCCACTGCCGAGCTCCCGCGAGAACCGAGCAGCCGCCGCCGCCGCGAGCAATTAGCTCGATTCGCCACCAATTTCCTCCCGGTAAGCCTTTGAGGAGCTTCGCTGTGATCTTGTGAAGTTCCCGAGCACTTTCCCCCTACGATTTATGCACTGACACGCCTCCGCCGCCGTTGCAGAGAGCCACCGTCCGCCGGGTCACGCCGCGAGCTATCTCCGAATCGATTTCCGACCTTCCCATCACCCTAGGTGAGCTTGCGATGCTCTGCTCTTTCTCCCGGTACCCTTCCCGATCTATTTCATGCACCGAAGGCCGAGTTCACCTTCTCCGGCGATGCGCCGGCCATGGCGCCGCCGTGGCCTCTCTGTTTTCCGGCCGGCCGCCGCCCATACCCCTGATCTATTCTCGGCCGTCGGTTTTAAATCGGACGGCCCAAAATAGAAGATACCCCTTCGGTCGCCTTTTTGCAAAAGAGACCCCGACGTTTTTAATGTTCAAACCCGCACTCCTTAGCGCCTCCAGCCGGTTAAGTTTTGTCCTTTCAAAAGCGTATTTCCTCTCGGTATTCGAGAAAATACGTTTTCCAGTTTAAAAGGCGCATTTCAATTTGGTGTAGATGAAAATGTGTTTTTAGATTTGAAACCAAAATTGTTTCATTTATAATTTCCACGTTTTAGCTCCGATTTGAGCGATTCAAATTGCGTTAGATTCGTAATTTGATGATCTACCAGTTAGTACCACTGTTTCATATGTTATTAACTTTTAAAATTCGAGATTATATTTAATCTATTATTATTCTATTATAAATCTTGTAAAATTCATATCTTCCACGTTTTAAATCCGATTTGCGCAAACTTTATATCGATGTGATCGTAGCGACATGTAGATTTGTTTTATAACCTTTTTAATTTATTTTCTCTCTGTTAGTGTACTGTTCTAATGAAAACTCTTGTTTGTATGCATGATTGCCCCTGTATGCGTGTGTGTTGTTATGATGGATCGAGTATAGACGGTGAGCTTTACGTGGGTGATCAAGATCAGTACTTCGACAACCCAGATCACCAGGAGTTTGCTGATCAAGGCAAGTATTAGTATGGATCATCCTTGTTGTCCTATTCACCAAATAAATAATTGCATTTGCATGTGTCTTCCTTGTTAACCATAGTTACTTCCTAGTTTTGTTATCCTGTTCCTTGCAACCTATGGGATTATGCATATGGTAATTGATGCTAGTGCATTATTGATATCATGATCATGTAAACTGATTAATTGAATATGCAATAAGGATTAAAAGATGCCTTTTTTTAGCAACATGGAACTAGGGGATTGGGGCATAGTTTTGTGATGCTCCATATCCTTCCCCCTTGGTAATGATCTGTCAGCAAAAGCTGGGACTTACAGTGCAACTATGAGGGCTACATGACTCTGGTTTTAGTCAAGTATAGGTCCTTTTTCTAGCTTGTTAGAGGTTACCGAAAGGCGTGATGGGGCCTGATGACTCGGGTACAGTGCGGCTCCTGTCCGAGTGTGTATAACCTGCGTGACATTGTGCCACGAAGAAAGGGGGCTCTACATCTACTTGCCGGGTCCCTAGCGGCCCTAACTTGTTAGACGAAGTATTTTGAAAGACTTCATAGTGAAACCCTGCTCTCTCACCTTGGTAGTGTTATGGGAGTAATTAACCCGAGCAAATGGGAATCACGGCTCATAGTGAAAGTGCACAACCTCTGCAGAGTGTAAAACTGGTATACTAGCCGCGCTCATGGTCACGAGTGGCCCGGAAAACTCACGGAGTAGTTATTTTTTCGGGGTGATGTTTACTTGTTGCTAGTCTATTTATTGCTACTCATTAATTGTGTTTACTATGATCATGAGAATGGGCTTATTAACTTGTTGCTATTCAATTGCATAAAAGGTGATTAATTAAAAGCAAACAGCTGTTAAACCCGTGTCAACCTTTTGAGCCTCATGAACCCATGCTAGTCTTGTTGAGTACGACATGTACTTATGCTTATTTATTTTTCATTACTTGGTTAAAAATCCCGGATGGGTAACAGATGGTGATAGTGATGAGGACTACCCAGAGGACTGCTAGACTTGTGCTTCACCAGTCAACGTCCCTGTGCTATGGAGCTACCGCGAGAGTTATCTTTATTTTCCGCTGTGTAATGACTTTGATATTATTCGCTATGTATTAAACATTGGTTATGATACAATTTATGCAATTTGTTGGCTTATGTGTGTGACTGATCTCTGGGCGCACATAATATTATGCATCCCATTTTATCCTTAAAATTGGGTGTGACAAATTGGCATCAAAGCCATGTTGACTGTAGGACGCAAGCCTAGTTAGCACTGGATAGCCCTTAGCTTTATTATCTCTTTTTACTTGTTATATTAATTTGTTACAAGTTTTTGCTGATATCCTACCCTTGTCCATTGCAAAATTTTGACTTAATCTTAATTCTTGTAGATGGCCAACCTTAAGCGCACTGCTCACAAGCGTGTCATGCCACCTAAGAGGTACCTGCAGCGCTTCATCTCTGACGGACGTGTTTCCCAACCGGAGGTACCCGTGGAAGACGTACCCGTGGAGGAGCCCCAGCAGGAGGTGCCCGCAGAGGAGCCCAGTGAAGAGCCCTTGGAAGACAGCTCTGAAGACGTACCTATGGAGGACCCTCAGGAAGATGAACCCGAGAAGGTGGAGCCGCAGGGCGACCAGGATTGTGCTGGCGACCCTGATGACGAAGATGATGGAGGCGACTCGGATGACTCTGACGACCCCGATGACGATGGCAACGATGATGGAGACCAAGGTGGAAAACCCTGGGTGGGAATGATTCACTATGATCATCATGGTGATGACTACTACCACCCGCTGCCCCTCGACTTGGTGCGCCGCTTCTACCCCAACGCCTCGGTGCTGTACAAGACGGAGCACTGGAAGCACCCTGACTACGCTGACTACTATGAGACGAAGGTGTACATCAAGGAGGGAAGCCAGGTGAAGAATATCCACTATGCTGTCTCCGTTTGACTCTCCAAAGCTGCCGCCATCAAGGATGCCGCACGACAAGCTCTTATGGTGCACCACCATGAGAATTGGGACATCATCAAGTGGGAGATGCACCGCTACCTTCCCCGCCGTCAGAGTGGCCAGGCTAACTGCAGCATCGCCGGTCCACTTGGAGAAGTGAACGCCCGACTCCACGCTGCCTTGGAGTGTTTGGCCCAGACCAACACCTTTCTGGACCAGACACTGGATAAGATGAACGCCAGGACTGAAGCTAACTACAAGCTCAGCCGGGCGATGGATGAGTTGAACAGGCAACTCGGTGTTGGACCCCCTCCGCCATCACCAAGGTGCCCAGCTGAATCGCCGCCAAGGAACCGAGGTGACCATGGAGATGCTCACACCCGCACCGACATCGATCCCTAGAGGAGTTACCCCTAGTTAGTAGCAAAAGACGCTAGTAGCGCAAGTTGAGTCAAGTCGAGTCTAGTTCGTGTCTTGTGAACTTTTGTGCTAGGTTCTTGGGGAAGCGAACGGCGACGATTCTTGGCTTCCGTGCCGAGGCCACACGGCGGGCTTCCATCGAAGGGGCAGCTAGTTCGCGTGGGGGCTCGTGCAGGGGCGGCTCCACGTTGTGGCGGCGACGGCTGGGAGGTGCCCCTGCTAGGGTTTCAGGGGGCACGGCTGTTGGGCCTGAGTGGGGCACGGAGGGGCGCGTGGGCCGTGTTGCGCGAGGGGGAAATGGAGGGGGCGCTGCTGGGCCATGGGTTGGAGGAAGGAGGCAGGCCTGAGGCCTGAAGGGGAGATGAGAGAGTGTTTTCCCTTTTTAATTTTTGGAGAATTTAGTGATTAGAATTATGGAATTCAAGAGGAGGTTCAACTAAATTTTGAAGGAACTCAAATATAGGTTTAGATGGTAATGGGCTTCTCCATTTGTTGAAATGAATTTAGAGGGAAAAAATATTCAAGGGGAATTTAGAAAGAATGGCTTCGAATAAGGTCAGAAGAAAAGAAAGGGTGCTTCCTATACATATGTAATAGGAAAAGTCCGGGAGGGAGGATATATGAATTATCCTCATCAAATTTAGGGCTAGTTCGAGGAAAAATAAATGTGAGAGACGAATGGGGCAAAATTTGATGGGAGTTGCTATGGACATGTGCTCTCCGACACGATATACTAGACCAAAAGGATAACTTCGGCAAATTCCTACAAACAATTTTATATGAATGCAGCGGTTTTTAGTGAGTTAGTCGTGGCTTGACTTAAAGCTATATGCTTCACACACGTTCTCAGGAAAAATTTTAGAAAGTCCGGATTTTGGTTATCGGAAAAACCCGGATTGTTACAGCCCGCCTGCACGCCTGCCCTCACCACTGCCTTCTCACGCCCCCGCTTCTCTCGGCGCGCGCATCTGCTCGGCTCCACCACGGAGCCCACGCCGCCGTCCGCCACGGTGTGTGCTCGTCGCCGGCGTGTTCATCCAGAGGAAGCCAATGACCTCTTCGATTTCCTCAAGCCCGAGCTCTTTCACCCTTCCCCTGTCTCCGTGGTGAGCTCCTCCACCCTTCTGTTCTAGGGTCTCCTCCTCCCAGTGCACGCTAGGTGTTTGACAAAATGCCTAAGTGATCTTTTCCTTCAATCTACAGGGATTCTTGGCTGAGTAGGGGGCTCTTCCTCTTGTGCTAGGGTTTGTGGAGGCGTTTCTCACCGTTTTGGTATACCTTTCACCAAACACTAGGCCTTTTCACTATATACACCCTGTCTTTGCCCATGTCATTGACTCGTGCCCTTTGCTCATACAGTGATTCACCTTCCATGTGGTGTCTCTCTCATCGACAGAGTGCCTTACCTCCTCACAGGGATCTCCTCTCACAGGTTGTTCTTGCTCCTCTATTCTCATCCCCTATGCTTGCTTCTCTAGGACTTATCTCACCCCTAAATATTATATATGCTTATGTATCCCCTCTATCTATCTCGTGCAGCTAGTTAGAGGTTGAGGCAGTGATTGGTAGTTGGTCAGTGAATCCAAGGCCAAGCCCGCGGATATGGATTGAGGCCAAGCCTCTTAAGTGACATTGGCAGTTGCAGAGAGGCAGTGTGCAGTGTTCAGAGATAGGCAGTCCTGGCTCGTTGCAAGCAAGCCAGGCGTAGTATGGGGGTACATGTGGGGATAAGAGACCTCCTCCTCGTCCTCCTGGTCAGGACAAGGGGAAGGCGCCCATGGCAGAGGGCAGCAAGAAGAGAAAGAGGAGGTTGTGCGCCGATGCACGGATGTCCATACAGGTAGCAGCTGCAGCAGAGAGTGCTGAGAGACGAGCTGTCCTCCATATTGGAGGCATTTCCTTTAGTCTGGCTGGCAGAGAGGGTTCCACAGGATCACCACCGTGACATCCAGAGTCAGAGGGACAGCCAGAGCAGCAGGAGCAGCAGGAGATAGTCTCAGGGGGAGCAGGCCCAGGCACCTCCACTTTGTCGCTCGGGCCGCACTCGACCTCCAGTACCACCCCGGCCCGCTGGTCAGAGACGCGACGACCGAGTACCCAGGGTGCCTCCTCCTTCACAGGCAGAGCCAGAGCCAGAGATGCACCTTGATTTGTGGAACATTTCCGCAAACCGAGTCAGAGAGCTTTGCCTCACGTCACTCCAGAGCTGGTGCCCACCTTAGCAGGACCCGCGAGCTTCAGAGGGCTGGTACACATCACTGCACGAGGACTTCTTTACAGCCCTAGTCACAGTAGAGGTTGGACTCAGGCAGCACAAGGTGTGTCCCCTGGAGGACATAGTCCAGGCAGGTAGAGAGGAGATCAGGCCTTACTTCACCTATCTGCCTGGACTAGCTGACTTGTTGGGACAGTCTGGACGGTACGTCGAGTCGTGGGTCCATGAGTTCTATGCTTTCCTTTGGATCGACCCTGACCACGAGTACCTGCAGTATACCTTTGGTGGTGAGCCTCACAGACTTTACGCGAAGGCCCTCAGAGAGTTGCTTTCTGTTCCAGAGTCCACCACCTGGTTGCACAATCTTTGCTACGGCACGATATACCCGCCTAGGAGGGCACACGGAGGACTAGCACCCAGGACAGCCGACGTGGCAGACTGCTTTCGGCCACTGTTTGGAGATGGCTCCCGCAGGGCACCCCCGGAGCTTTGTCCCGTCGTTCATCTCTTGAACGACGTGATGAGGTGCCTGGTCCGGCAGTCAGAGTTTGACGTTGTAGACTTAATGATTTGTGAGATAGAGGACAACATAGCTGAGGGGATCTGCTCTCGACGACAGCTTCCGTATGCACAATCCATCCTTGTGCGTAGGCTTCACAGAGTTTAGCCTAGGATGGAGAGGCAGCTGTGCCAGACAGACACAGAGTTCCCCGTCTATAGGTTGACATCGATCATAGATGGACGACAGGGAAGCAGAGTTATTCACCAGATTCAGAGACATCAGAGGTCAGGGGCTGATATTGCAGAGGTAGAGCAGCAGGACGAGGCCATGAGGCATGTTGCCCACAGTGAGCTTGAGCAGTTGCTTGTTGATGATGATCTAGCGGATGATAGCTCTTCTGACAGTTCGGACACGGACTACCGGCCTATTCCTAGGCGTTCTCGAGCTCACGACTCAGAGGGTGGTGGTTCCAGCTCCACCTCACAAGCTCCGCAGACAGACCCAGCCCTGCTAGCGATACTCCAGACTCTACAGCAGTCTCAGCAGCTGCAGGCACAGGAGTTGGCCCATCAGGCCCAGGAGCAGACTCGGTTAGCCAGAGAGCAGGCTGCAGCTCTTGCACAGGTACAGTTGAGACAGGACCAGTTCTGTAACACCCTAGTGTTAGTTACTATTTTCACACTTGCATTTGCACGTCATCAAGCATAGATCATGTCATTTCATGCATCATCATCATTGCATTTTATTTGATTCCCTTTTATTGCTATATGTTTGTTTATATGTCCATAACATGCTAAATGTGTTGACATGCAAATGTGATGCTTGTTTACTGTTCTAAATGCTTTAGACATGTTTGGGATAACATTTGGAACAATGTTCATGTTGGTGAAATCCCCAAAATACCCCTTTAGCTCATAGTTGACTAGAGAGCCCTCTAAAAGCTATTCTGTTTGACCAAACAAGAAGGGCATTTTAGAGATTCTGCATGTCAGTGCACCCTTAATCAAAGTTGTGTAGAATTTTATAATCAACAAACTTTATTTTTGGGTCAACTCATGAAAATGGGTGGAAGGAGGTCAAAAAGTTGAATTAGTGCAGATTTGGAGCTGTTTTGAAGTTTTCAAAATTTTCCTAAGTCTAAACAGGTTTTCAGTTTCGGTGTACCCCTGTTCATCGACCTGTATCTCTCAATCCAGGCCGAACTAGAGTAAAGTGCCTTAATATGAAATGATCTACTCATGCAGCTCTTCAATCCATATTAGTGAAGTTTTCACTGAAATGCACCGGATCACGAGCTAGAGATCGAGCAAAAACCGGGTTTCAGTCGGTTTCGGCCAGACTGAATCGAGTCGATTCAGTCGCCGCCGACGTGGCCGCCGTCAGGCATCGGCCGCCAGGTGGCGCCGTACGCCGTCGTTGCCCTGCCGCGCAGTCAGCTTTACAAAAGCGACACTCCTCCTGTCCCCCAGCACGCTCGCTCTCACTCTTCCCGCTCTCTCGCCCTCTGCTCGCCGTTTTCCGCTCCGCCAGCGCCATCGCCGCCGAGCCGTCGCCGCGGTGAAATCCGCCGTCACCGCGCCGTCTCCGACCGCTCCACCTCCGTCGTAGCTTCGACTTGCTCTGCTCTTCGTCCTTGACCCGTTGCCGACCTCAGCCGAGCTAAGGTATAACGGTTTGGCCTTCTCGCCGCCGCGCCATTGCCGGAGCACCGCCGAGCTCTTGGGTCGCCGCGACGAGGGCGATGCCGGGGTCGGCTTCTCTCTCCATTGCTCGTCTAGGAGTCTAAGTTAGCTGTAGATCTAGTCTAGGCCGTCGGATGGGTCGGTCTCGCCGTAGGTTCGCCGGAACCCGAGCTCGCCGTGAACCCGCTCGCCACCGTGCCGCCATGCGAGCGCGGTCAGTGAGCTCCCGTGTGCAATAGTTCGATTCGTCGTACGCATAGGTCCGCTAGGGTTCCAGGGACGCGGAACGAAGCTTAGCCGCGCGAGCAACGGCCGGAATCGGCCGGCGCAAGCTCGCCGGACCACCGCCGTCCGCCATTGCCACCGTCGAGCTGGCTCCGGTGGGGTACGACCCTCGGCAGTTGGTCCATCGGGTTCGTCTCGTTGCCACGAGTCGGTAGGTAGCCTCGGCGTCGCCGGAGACCTCGCCGTCGGCGAGCTCTCGCCGGTCAGCGCCGGCGGCTCTGCCTCTCTCTCTGACGCGTGGGGTCGGGTTGACCCCGGGGCCCGCAAGTCAGCCGTTCGGGTGCGCCTCTGGTTCACTGAGCCGGGTGCACGTAGCAGTTCTATCGGGTTTGGGTTTTATGATTTATAAAATGAATTTCCAGAAAATGTGTAAAATCTTCCAAAATTCATATCTGGAGTTAGGAGTGTCCATTTGGGGTGAACCAAATTTTGTTATGTTTGTATTTCTGAGCTCTATCAGGAGAAAATATAAAATGTACTTTTGGAATACTTTTTCTGTGCAGTTATAATTAAATTGTTAATTGCTTGCAAACTTGATAAATGCATAAGTAATTGCAGGAATGTGCTAAAAATGTGATTCCACTTGCATTCATCTTGTTTAGGGAAGTAGAATCTATGAAAAATATGTTTGCTGGTGTTTCACTGTTATTTATATGATGTCTAGTATAATGTGCCTTTTATGCTTTAATCTTGCAAAAATCACCATGCTTAATGTGCTAAGGTTATGGTCATGAATATTTTTCCTGGACTATGTTATGTTGGAAAGAAGCTAAGAAAATTAGGAAATCTGTTGTTTGATACTTTTCACTGTGTTAAGTATTTTCCATTGTTTAAAAGGCTGGTTGCTTGTTATTTTTGTGTAGGCTGTTATACTTGTCCAAATGACTTGAAATTTTGTCAGTAGAGCTAATCTTACTTTGAGCTTAGGGCAGCAAGATTAATATTTTGTTTATATGATGTTGCTCGCGCTTGTTAATTATAAGTTGGTTGTGGTAGGTTAGTTGATGCATGTTAATTATTAAGTGCAGGTTGTAGACCCCTCACCCGGGACGAGAAATTGTTATATGCCTTGCTTAAGAAGGGTGAGTATGAGTCAGTTGTCTAGGGAAGAAATATGCACGTACTCAGTAAATGAGTGTGGATTGTTAAACTGATTGCATATCATGGGTTAATTCGTGCATCTCTATCTTGCATTTCATGTGCATTCTCAGTTCTCATATATGCATATCATGCATACAGGATCGCCGGGAGGCGTGACGCTGTTGCAGTTCGATCCACCGGAGGAGGGAGTTCCGCCGGAGATTGAAGTGCCAGAGGTTCCCGAAGGTCAGGAAGAAGAAGCTGAACTTCCAGAGTGCCCTGATCACCAACCTACTAACTTTGTGAAAGGCAAGCCCCGGAGCATCCCTAAGTCTCCACCTACTCTTTTTACAAATGCACTGGTCTTTATTAAATCGTATGATTGTGCACTTAAGTATAGGAGTTGAAATGATACCGTTGCTGCATCTATACCTTGTCCACTTATACTTGATCCTGAAGTATTAATAGATAAGGGATGGGTTCGATCTTATGCTTAGCCATGCTTAGACCGGTAGAAGTCGAGGGATTTCCTGTCCTTCGCGAGCATAGGTGGTTACTAATGATGATGGGGTTGGATTCCACATGATGGACTATATGTGCCACCATGCCACAGTGTCTAATGAGAGAATCAAGGCTAGGTAGCGGGGAGCCGCATGACATGGTTGAGGTCATGCCGTCTTCGGTGCTGCTTGCGGCCGACTAGGACTGAGGCCACCAGACATCAGTTGAGATTGAAAGACGTCGTCACATAGCTGGCCAGATAAGTCGTTCTGACCGCGAAGCCGAGTATTTCTTTCTGAGCCGGGAATTGGGCGTGATAAGGCAGACATATTCTGGAGGTAGGAAGGATGTGCGGAGACACCATCTTACCAAGGGCAGGTCAGGGACCTGATGCATCCTGGAAGTGGGTTTGTCTCTGAGAATATGGACCCCTCCAAGCCCGCGATACATATTATGTCTCAGAAAGATTTAACGGTGGCCCAAGAAGCCAGTGGCTCGGCTGACAGGGTTTGTGATTGGCATATTTGCCAGCTGGTACAATCGATTCGAATCGCCATCTCTCCTGGTTAGTGAGAAACTGAACTGATCTTCTGGTGAGGTAGAGGCTAATAACTTGAACATAGTGATTTTGGTGGGATGAGGTTGATATCTGTGGATATCGGAAATCATATGGTTTTATTGATTGCTACAATATTCAGTGAATGCTTAGTATAGTGGCTAATCTTAGTAAATAGCTTAACTGAAATCGAAGCTTATCACAATTAAAATGAATAAGTTGAGGTTCTACTGTAGTAATGCTTTTGATGCAAAAATGATGCTACCCTCTGAGCTCCACCAAATAAGCCTTGCATATCCTTGAGAGTCTTTTTATTTACTCCCTGTCGGGTAAGTCTAGCTGAGTACAATTGAGTACTCAGGGTTTTATTCCCATTGTTGCAGATGGTGTAGTCTACTACGCGTATTGCAGGAATTGCTTCACCCCTGCGAGCGAAGAAGACTAGACCCGAGGGCAGGGTCATTATCTATCCTTAGATGTTGTAAGAATGCTGTGACAGGGTCATTTGATGGTACTCGTATTTGAACTCTGTGGTGTAAAACTATGTTGACTTCCGCTACTACTATATTTGTGTAAAAGACTATGTTGTACTCTGATGTTTAAATTCGGTTGCGAACTTATGTGTCATGTTATCGGGTATTGCTGAATGAATGATCCTTGGGGTATGAAATGTTTGAAATCCTTTGAGATTTCTAGACTACCGGGTTTATATTGGCTCAAGTGCGACTGGATTGCGATTAAAATGCGATCGTTGTACTTGTGCTCGTATAAATTGGTCGGTTCTGTGACAAGTTCCAGCAGCAGATGCTCGTGATGTAGCTCCAGAGTTAGCAGATGCAGCTTCAGACTTTTGGATTCATGGAGCACATCATCAGGCATACCGAAGCTCCTCCCTACCTAGCCTCGACACCTCCAGTACAGCAGGTTGGACCAGCGGCCACTGCAGCCCAAGTGACTCTAGCGATACAGTCCAGCGGACTTCAGAGTCAGGGCACTGCATAGTTCTCGAGCCAGTTCACTACTCCTTCGTAGCAGACACAGCAGTGGTTCGCTTCTCCAGGGTTTGGTCAGGGGTTCACTCTGATCCGCACAGGTTTCACACCAGACTTGTGTGGCCCCTCAGTGACCAGGAGCTTGGGTGCGACATTCAGCGAGATCATAGGCTTGCCCACACCTCCTGAGTTTCGACAGCCTGTTCCTTCCACCACGACTCCACCTGCTACTGGTACGACCAAGACTCTACCATCCTCAGTTGCTTCCTCCGAGCACATCATGACTACTATGGAGACTGAGGCGGTAGTTGTTACAGTAGTTGAGCCATAGGGTCAGCAGCTTGACACCGAGGAGCAGACCATTCCCTAGTCTCTTTCAACAGGACCAGAGGAGCAGGCACCTACAGAGACAGTTTCTGCAGCTCCAGACACACAGGCTAACCTAATTTCAAATACAGCAGAGCCAACCCAAACCGCTTCACCTCCACGTTCTACGACAGAGGGTCAGAGCTCAGAGTCAGGCACCAACCCCTCGCAGTTCCAGATACTGCCTCACTCCTCCGACCATGATGCTGCAGTCTCTTCTCCACCTCCTAAGTCTTAGGTCTTTGGTGCTTGATGCCAAAGGGGGAGAAAGAGCATAGATTTAGGGAGAGCGATGAGAGAGGGATTCGACTCTTTTGATGTGACGTACTCATGCATCATGTTTATTTTTCATGCATTTGTATATATGTGTGTTGAGACTTGGCTTGTGACATGTGGTTGTGCTTCTTGGTTATATATATATATATCATGTCACTTGGTTATGCTTTTTGACTTAGCTTCCGCGCTTCACTCCAATCTTGAGCATAACTTTTGGTACTTGTGCTTATTTCATATCGTTTGAGTACTTGTGGTCTTGATTTGTATAAGCATGCCTAACCCCTTTTGATCTTATTGTCACATGCTTATACGAGTCAAGCCTTTAAAAACCTCCCTTTTTCCTAAATCTTATGACGTTGTTGTCATCAATCACCAAAAAGGGGGAGATTGAAGCATCTAGGCCTAGTGGTTTCGGTGATCAATGACAACGGACGGTTATTATGACTAACGTGTGTTTTGCAGGATAACCTAGAGGTTAGGTCATAATAACATGCAGGTTCAAAACCCCTAGCGATGGAAATCGATTCGGTTTTCAAAGGATGGAAGGCAAGACGGTGATAGGCTAGTTCCAAGTGTCGTTTGGTGTTGAGAGACTAAGAGAGAGGATCAAACTTTGTTTTAGAAAGTTTTCGATTCGGTGAAGTTTTGATCAAATTTAGGACGTCGGACCCTGAGTAGACTGGTTGTCGGACCATTGCTTAGAGTCCGATGGCCACGTGGCAGCCCCTGGTTGCCTCTCAGGCTCCAGGGAGCGTCGGACTGTGCGCTGCAAGGTCATCGGACCATGCACGCCAGTCCGACGGTTCCAGGGTTAACTCAGAGGGCGTCAGACCGTCGGTTTTGAGGGCATTGGAACATTGGTTTGTGGAGTCCGACGCTTCCTGAGAGTGACCAGAGAGGTTTTCTGGCATCAGACTCTGTCCGACAGCCAACGTCGAACTATTCTCGTCGGTATCGTCTGATGGTTGTTTCTGTGCAGAGACTGACCAGAGAGTGCAGAGGGCGTCGGACTAGGTCCGACGGTGAGCGTCGGACCATTAGTGAGCGTCCAACGCCCCTCTGTCACAGTGCTGCCTACAGGGTGGCTGTGAGAGTTGGACTAGAGAGTTTGGTCTGACGCTGGCACTGTTCACAGGGTCTGACGGACAGCTGAAAATAGTACAAATGGCTAGTTTTAGAGTTGGGGAGTATTTATACTTCTCCATCACCTTCATTCTAGCTCTCTTGCCCATTTGTTCAGCTGAAGCAACCTTTGTGATCATGTGACAAAGCAAGAGCCCTGGGGAAGTTGAGAGAATTCTATTGCTTGTGAGCTTCTTCCCTAGAGTGTGATCAAGAGTGACTTGTGTGCATACATCCCTCTCTTTGGCCTTGTTCTTGGTCAAGTGAGAGTCTAGACTTGTTACTCTTGGTGATCGGCATCACCTTGACGGTTCAGTGGCGATCGGAGGCTTGGTGACCGCTTGGAGAGCTTGTGGGCGGCCCAAGCTAAGCTTGTGAGCGGTTGTGGGCGATCCAATACGCTGGAAAGGTAAAGGATCAGCCCGTAGAGAGCACTTGATCCTTACGAGGATCAAGAGGGAGCTACACCCTTGCACGGGTGCTCCAACGAGGACTAGGGTGGAGTGCCGACTCTCCGATACCTCGGGAAAAACTCGGCTTGCATTCTCTATCCCATTTACTTCCCGTATTTACTTTGTGCTCTTTACATTCCTAGAGTAGTATTACTTGTGGTAGGACTTGGCTCTAGGTTGCATAACTTATTTTAGGATTAGATATACACAAAGCACTTGCGGGGTGAAGTTGGGCAAATGGCGATAGGTTGAATTGTATTTCGAAAAATTTACTAGTTGCCCAATTCACCCCCTCTTGGGCATCCTCGATCCTTTCAGTCCACACAACAAGCTACAGTCAGGTCTCACTTCCCCACGCTCCAGCACCGATCCTGCCATTCGTCACCCCCAGCCCTGTGCCGCCACAGCAGCACTGCGATGCCGTCTTCTACGGGGGGCGTGGATGGCATCGAGGCATCGGCGGCGTAGCTGCAAGCGGCGGCGCGCTGCCTCATGGTGTGCCAGCAGGGACCACGCACCATCTTCAAGCGGCAGCGACATGTCATCCCAGCAGATCGGATATCTACAGCAGCCGCCTTGCTGCAGATCGAGAAGAGGAAGGAGATTGCACGGGAGAATGTCCGTCGGGTGTCGGCAGCGGTGCGGCTGCAGGCTACTGCGCGTGGCTTCCTGGCACGTCAGCAGGTGCGGGAGATGCGCGATCTGTGGCTGATTCAGCTCTACAACCCTTCGTAGCTCCTCCAAGTTGCTCTTCGCTGCGCGGAGGACCTTGATCTTCTCCACTGCGCCGGGGATCTTGGGTTTGCAGTTTCCCCACAGGCGGTAGACATGCAATTCTTTCTATGGGCAGCGAACTCAAAGTCCACGATGTCGGCGGCTAGATTCCCTCCACGCTTCTATATGTGGTGCAGACCAACACCTGTCCGGTGGAGAGAAGGCTTGGTGTCACCGGCGGGAGCGCACCGCGTAGCGCCGCTGCATTCCGCCGCCGGCCGCCGCGAGGGCGCCTCCACTGGTCGCTGTTGCGACCACTTCCAGGTGGCCATACACAAGCTCCCCTTTCATTTAGATGGTGTCCATGGGATCCAGGAGGCTGTACACATAAATGTCTAGCGTGCGGATACTGTCTACCTTATGTTCAGGAGTCAAATATCAAGTGTCAGAGTTCATTTCAGGTTGAGAAAAGTAAATTTCACTGGCGGTCCCCAAACTTGTCCCGAGTTCTAATCTAGGTCCCTGTACTTTCAAATTGCACATTCTACTCCCTAAACTTGTCCTTAGTTCTTATTCAGGTCCTGGTACTTTCAAATTGCACATCCAGCTCTCTAAACTTGTTTCAACTTCTTATCCTAGTCCCAAAACTTTTAAAATACGCATTCAACTCCCTAAACCTATATTACTTTACGATCATAGGCCATCCACTTCCCCCATACTACATTGCATATGCCCACCACACTAGTGTGACCACACTACGTTGCATCGTGTTCCTTCAACCACAATGGTGTATTGCACCCAAAGAGGGGGGGTCAAGCCACGAGGGATGTGCATATCTAGACTTTTAGGTCCCACTAAGACACTCGGCCCCTTTTCTTGCTTGTCCTACCACATGTTCCAGCCGACTCGATTTCGCTTGCCTCAACTCCGGCTCCTTTCTATCTCACCCCCGCACCGCAATAGGGCGAGTATAGCTTGCAGTATCGCGGATGGGTGTTGGTATTAATTAAATGTCACATTGGTAAATTACTTAGCCACCTCTTGTAAACCAATATCCCTTATAATAACTAGGTTGTCATCCCCAACATGCATATAAGAGACATGTATGGAAACTACCTAGAATAATTCTAAGCAGTTATTATGAATGCAAGTGACTAAAGAGGGTATAAATATAAATAATCAAGTTTAAAGTATCTGCAAGCGCACAGATTAATTATACCATTGTAGCATTTTACCTGAGTATTCTAGGGTTGTCGATTTATATTTTTACCACAGGGAGAAGGTATGGAGCCAGGCATGAGTGGATAGATTCAAGATACATTACTTATGAAAAGAATCAATCACATAGCACGTACTTAAACAGGGTAAGCCAATAATAAGGATATAGATATAATGATAAAGGCTTAGATAACTTTCCAGAGAGGTGTGGACTACTCAAAATTAAAGTCAACCAAATCATAGGATTACTTAAGAGATCAGATTCTTATGTCATTCCTAATTAATTATGTTATTCATCTACTCTAGCAAATATATAATCATATATAGCATAATTGACTCTTTATCTATGCATCAGGAACATTATTCAGGAAGAACAAGAACAGAGCAAGTCTACCTTCATAACTTAGTTCTACTCTCTCTACATACGGGAGTGGACTACAAAGGACTCAACGGGAGTGTCACATCCGCGATCTACCACATGACCCGGCATATAAAGCGCATTCGCAGGAAAATAATATCTAAGCACCATGCCTCTATAATATCTACCACTTAACCCACTCGAGTACTGGATTAAGCGCTTTGCAAACTCATGCATAAACTCATTACCAATCATAACCAAATCAAATATACTACTAGAATAAACTAAGAACATAACAAACCGAAACAGAGTATTAAAATAGCATAAAGTCATAATAAGAGGTAATACAGCAGATTTACCAATCTTTAGTAGACAGGCGATCCAGAATCCTAAGCCGAAGGCTCAACTCTACTTCAATCTACTATCTAGGTCTAAACTAAAACTTTGAGTATCTAACCCTAATCTCTGTGGAGAGCTCTTCTCTGAATTATCTGATCTAGCTTGAGAAAGATCTATCTCTCTATAATAAACCCTGGGGGGTCTGGGGGTCCTTATATAGACCAGTGGATGAACCGTAGCCCTTGGATCAAACCGACTTCGATGGGTGGCTAGGATTGCGTGAAATTTCGGGATGTGGGTCCACGTCGAAACGGGGACAAACAGGAGACTCTGACAGGTCGACTGACCTGGCAGGGAGATCGGCCGACCTCCTCTCTCTGCCAAGTGGGCCCCGCTTCGTCGGGCGTGTCTCTGGTGTTCTCTAGAATGTTCTTGTTCCACTTTCGCGTCGGAATTCGATATTTTGATCTGGCATGTGAGTCTCCCTTGATTCTTTTTGGATTAACACCCTGTGAAACACAGATTCACCAAAACTCGTGGAATTCTGTCAGTTTAAACTCTATTCTATGTTTGAGGATGTTTTTATGTCCTTTTTCATGTCTTGTTGATGCTTAAAATTGAGCAATAACTACCATCAACAAGCTCCCCCAAGCTTAACCTTTGCTCGTCCCTGAACAAACAATGAATTACTCCTGCACACATGCCTTCATTAAAAGTTCTCTATCAAAACAGAGTGACCAATCTAACTTTCAAATTTATTCATATAACCTGCAATCATGGGGCTGTTACTATCACTTAGCCTTGGGTAATTAAAAGATAGAATAATCAGTTAAGCACTAAATATCAAATCCATTACTTCACCTCTGTTCCGGTATTTTTACATTTTCAAATAAAACTCAGAGTTACACTTGTATGACCCTCTCTCAGATCTCTCATATATGTGGTATTTGTGGATTCTCACCAAAGCAATAAGGTGTATGCTTTCTTTCCTACAACTGATAAGGCTTTTTTGAAGCTCATAGGTGGGAAAAAACAGTGAACACTTACTTGCAAAGCATTTATTGTAAAGTCAAACAATGGATCCAAAGAGAGTTAAGTCATACAATCAAATCAAGATGTGCATGTGTGTAGAATGAAGGGTGTATATGGTGGCTAATTCTACTTTGCTCCTTGGATATAGATCTCTCTTTTGAAACTTTAAACTTGTGTTGCAGGACAACATGGGCTAGCTTTCTTCTTTTTCTTTCAGGCAGGCATCTAAGTACCCATTGTTTTATTTTATCGGATACTTGTCTATTTTTTTCTCTCAGGTGGGTATCTGAGTACCCAGTGTTTTCTCTCACAACTCACACTTTTGCCTAACCTCATGCCTCTTCTCTGTAACTTTTTAATTTTTGAGAGATATTCACAAGAACTTTGGAGCAATTATTTGGGTGGAAATATATGGAATATTTTTGGTGTTTACTCCCAGTTATAGGAGAAAACATTTCTGGATGGAATGGTATGTGGTGGTGCCTACCCCCAGTGTAGGGATAGTGCCTATGTGGGTGGAGTGTGCGTGATCTTGATTTCAAAAGTGTGACAAAGGTCTCATAAGGTATCAACAAAGATTGACTAAACTCAATGCAGTACAAGCAGCACATATGTAATGGGTTTTCTACTCTAAACATGATATATGGCTCTGGTAGGAATGTCAGCTTTGGTCATATAAGGAACTCATCATTTGATTTTAGCATTTTTCAAAATAAAACATCTGGATTTTAGTGTCATAATGAACTAGATAGATTGTTCAAACTTTCTTATATCATGTCTATCAATTATTTAGTCTTACCTCAAGTATGCTCCCACAGATTTCAAGTTTCAGAATAAATTCTCAAGTTAAATTAATAACTCAATAGTGGGAGAAATTTTAATTTAAACATGGCACTAGAGCAACTATCATCTAGGTTCAGATTCTCAAAGTTCCTTTATTCTCACGCAAACTAAAGCAAACTAATTAAACAAACTAAAGCAAACTACTAGCATATAAACAAAATGGGTCGAGATGACTTACCTGGTCCTGCGGGGGTCCTCCCCCAAGCTGGTTGTTGGTGTAGTCTCACTTTTACTGTAGTCGAATGTGGAAGTGGGTAAAGAGCGCTTCCCAGTTGTTGTCGTGCACTGCCTGGCGCTGCTAGATTTGGTCCTGGGCTTGTATGAGGGCGTTCTGCGTCTCCTCAATCCTGCCCAGCTGCGTGTGAAGCTCGTGGCGGTCTTTCTGGTACTCGTGATAGCTGGGGCCAAAGTAGGAAGCACGTCCAGGTTGGTAGTGCACTCCTCCAGAAGTCTCCTCCTGTATGTCAAACTGACCACTACCTTGCTGGTAATGGCCGTAGTAGCCATGCTGCCACTGGGTGCTGCTCGCTTGCTGCCAGGGTGATTAAAATCACGTGAGGTGCTCGTGTGGTCGAACGTCTGGTAGCCAATGAATGCTGGTCCTTGTGGAGTCGGGTCTGCGCCATAGTATCTTTGCGGTATGCGGTCCAGGCGTGCTGAAGTGCTTCTGCCGACAGTGGCCCTGTTTGGCAAAACGATAAAAGAAGGTGCAGCATACAATCCGAGTCCCGGGTTAGGCAACGGGGTCTCGGTTGCGTCGCCACGATACATCATAGTAATAGGAATGTTGTTCTTCCCTCCCTTTATTATTTGGGCCTGCCTGAATTGTTCAATGGTAATCTCAGGCCGGTCTTCGGTTATAAAATCAAGAGTGGCATTTTCTAGAAGACCCAAACTGCCGGCAAGTTGAGTTACCAAAGAGGTATACTCGATATGCCCAAACTTCCTTCCAAAAGTATTGATCCAATGCTCTACCAAGGCATAAACAGGTGATACTTTCCTACGTCTAGCCACGGCAAACAAAATCTGCATATCCTCGGTTCTAACAATGCGAACATCGTCCCTAGGAAAAAGTGTAGTTCTTAGCCGACGGTGCATAAAACGCAAAGTAGGCAGCTGAATGGAATTAGTAACAGGATGTCTACAACTATTCTCATCAGATATCTCTTTCCAAAATTTAGCTCTATCAAATTCAGGTAAAGCAATATTCATGTCTATCACACATTCCGAATTAAAACCAAGGTGCTGGCTAAGTTCTTTCAATGTTAAAGATAATTTCTTATTAAACAGACGGAAAGAAACTCCATTGTTTTCAGTTTTAAGTGTGCAAAGAAATTCGGCAGTGAGAAGCTTACTACCCGGTTCAGTCATTTGCCAAAAATTTTCCTAACCAATCTCATGAAAGATAAGGGGGAATTCAGTGTCCATACCTGTATCATGGAGAAGGTCATCGCTGAAAACGCTTGTTAGTGTGAATGGGAGGTTTTTGATGGTGCTGAACTTAGTCTTCTCAGGGCGTCGCAGCTTTAGATGCTTCGCGTCAGTGAGGATGACGGTGGGTGCAATAGGCAGCACCTGAGATGGGGAGTCAACATTCATATCCAAACCGCTGCCTGATGAACGGCTACGGGTAGAGAGTGACGATCCCGCACGGGTGAGCTTCTTCTTGAACCAACTCATTCCTACAAAATGTTAGTGTACAAAACAAAGAAAACTTGCACAGGGGGTTAGCACAAAGAAATGTTAAATGTTAGCTATCCAAAAGTTAGTCGTTTGACGGTTAGTCGTCCAAAGATTCGTTGAAGATGATCAAAATTTTAAGCTCAAACTTGTGACGACTTTCTACTTTGATTTTAGTTGGACAGCAATTCTAAGTGCTATGCCTTTCACTCGGGAGAACAGCAGAACTTCTACGCTTACAGGCTTTCACTCTCGGGCTCTCTCTGCTCCTCAAAATGAAGAGCTAGCTACTACCCAAACTCTCTGAATGAATTTGTAGGTGAAAGGTGAGCTTTCGGGTTTGAGATGGTGCAAAAGAAGAGCTGAGGGCTTGGCAATTTATAGGAGAGGAAGGGGAGCTCGGCCGATCAAGGGGTGGGGTCGGCCGACCCCACTAGGTGGCCACTTGCTCTCTCTTTTCTCGTGGATGCTCTTTGCTTCAATTCCAAGCCAGGGAATGCACCGTGGTGTCTGATGGCTAGTTCCTCAAAGTGGTGTACGGTTGTGATAAGGTTGATGGAAAAGAATGGATGGTAGTGAATAATGGTGGCTGATAGTGGATGATAATGGAGGTGGAAGTGATGGGTGTGATATGTGTGGGTCCCATGTGTTTCTCGTATTTTAACATAGACAAATACCATACAAATACGAACTATGAAAATAATACTTTTATGAAACTACAAATTGCAAGAAATTGAAATATGAAATTTTTATAATTTTCTGACGCTGTGGTGAAATAACTCTACCGGGGGTTTTTATGCTCCAGGAAAATCCTATATGAGACTCCAAAAATATTATTATGCAAATTTTTATTTTGTTTTTATAGCGCATAATGTAGAAAATAATTACGGGTAAATACCAAGTTACCTCTTGGCGAAGGTTCGGGATTTTCTCGTCCGCCGAATCGGACTTCTTTAGCTCAGTTAGCGAGTGAATTCTCCAGTCCGGGAGATAGTGATCTAGCTGGTTTGTCCTTTCCTTCCATCATGTTTGCAGTGAGTTGTTGTTCTGATCTTGGACGGAAAGCAAACCGCTCTTCTTTCCCGTTTATGTTGAATCTGATTTCTCCTGCCCTGACATCAATGTGAGCATTGGCTGTGCTCAAGGTCTCCCAAGGATGAGGGACACTTTCGAGTCTGGTTGCATGTCTAGGACCACAAAATCTACTGCCAGGAAGAAGTCTCTTATCTTCACTGGAATGTTCTCCGCAATTCCCTCGGGGTAGCGAATTGATTGATCTGCCAGTTGAATGCACATTGATGTGGGCTCTAGGGTGGAATATCTGAGCTTCTTGAAGACTGATTTGGGCATCACACTGACACTTGCTCCAAGATCGCATAATGCATTGTTGAAGTATTGTTCTCCGATCGAGCAATCATTAGTGGGGCATCCAAGATCTTTCTTCTTTTTCCTGTGCTATATTAAGGATAGCCGCACTACATTCTTCTGTCAGCTTGATGACTTCGGTGGTTGGCAGAGGTCTCTTTTTGTTTAGGATGTCTCTGATGTATCTTGCATAAGTGGGGACTTGAAGGGCATCCAATAATAGTATGTTGACATATAGCTTCTGGATGACTTCAATAAATCTGCCGAACCGCTCATCTTGTTGAATCTTCCGAATTCTTCGGGGGAATGGTAGGAAGTTGACGTCATGGAAATCTTGTGTCATTTCATGCTCTTGTGGTACAACTTCTTCTACTTCTGTGTCTCTCTTTTCTTCTTGTTCTGCTGGTGCTGCCGGTACCCTAGATGTTCCTCGTGGTTGTGTCCCTTTTGGATATGGGGGATCTCGGGTTGATTTGCCACCTCTTGTGGTTATGGACTTGACCTGTTCATGGTTAGTGGCAAAAGACAATGCAGCAGACAACTGTACTATCTGTGATTCTATCTTCTTATTATAAATAAGTTGATCTTTTATAGCAGAAGAAAAGTTATCCATTTTAATATGTATACTTTCCAAGATTCTATTATTAGAAGCAAGTTTCTTAGCAATATTATCATTAATCTTGGCTTGTTCTAATACCAAATCTCTCAAGGATGGTTGTTTAGGGTAGTTACCTAGGTACTTACCTTGGTTGGATTGTTGTTGTTGCCTCCATCCTTACTCCTTTGGAGTAGGGTTGTTGAGAATGATGTTGATGTCTTCTTGTGGCGGATCAAACTTCACTCCCAAGTACTCTCCCCATTTGTTTTGTGTGTTGAATGCATCTTGAATAGCTTGACGATCCTTTTTGTAGTTGCCTCGCTGTGCGAGCCAACCTAATAGTACATCCATCTTGGTTGATAATGCACACAGTTCTTCAGTTGTTTCCTCACTCTGATGACAATGCTGAGTATTGTCATGGGTCCAGCTTTGATTTCTTGCTATTTTCTCCATAAGTGCTTCAGCTTTCCTAGGAGTGAGTGACAGGAATGACCCTTCAGTAGTTGCATCAAGTTGGGTATGACTCCTTTGAGTTAATCCATGGTAGAAACCTTGTAGGAGTAACCAATCTTCTATTCCATGGTGGGGACAATCTGAGATGTATTCTTGATAGCGCTCCCATGCTTCTAAAATGGTTTCTTCTTTTTGCTGCTGAAAGTCGGTAATCTTTCCTCTTAAGGCATTGGTTTTGCCTATAGGGAAAAACTTTTCTAGGAAGGCCTTAGAACACTTTGACCATGTGTTGATGTGATCTTTGTTGGCGTAGAACCACTGCTTCGCTCTTCCCAAGAGTGAAAATGGGAATAAGCGGAGTAGTATCATGTCTTAAGCAACATTCTTGATGGTGATGGTGCTGCTAATCTCCAGAAAATTATGAAGATGAGCATTTGCATCTTCATGTGCCTTTCCACTGAATGATATAGCTTGAACCATGTTGATGAGGCTTGGCTTGAGCTCGAACTCTAAGTTATCGGTGTTAAATGCCGGTCCAGAGAGCAGGCTGCAGCTCTTGCACAGGTACAGTTGAGACAGGACCAGTTCTGTAACACCCTAGTGTTAGTTACTATTTTCACACTTGCATTTGCACGTCATCAAGCATAGATCATGTCATTTCATGCATCATCATCATTGCATTTTATTTGATTCCCTTTTATTGCTATATGTTTGTTTATATGTCCATAACATGCTAAATGTGTTGACATGCAAATGTGATGCTTGTTTACTGTTCTAAATGCTTTAGACATGTTTGGGATAACATTTGGAACAATGTTCATGTTGGTGAAATCCCCAAAATACCCCTTTAGCTCATAGTTGACTAGAGAGCCCTCTAAAAGCTATTCTGTTTGACCAAACAAGAAGGGCATTTTAGAGATTCTGCATGTCAGTGCACCCTTAATCAAAGTTGTGTAGAATTTTATAATCAACAAACTTTATTTTTGGGTCAACTCATGAAAATGGGTGGAAGGAGGTCAAAAAGTTGAATTAGTGCAGATTTGGAGCTGTTTTGAAGTTTTCAAAATTTTCCTAAGTCTAAACAGGTTTTCAGTTTCGGTGTACCCCTGTTCATCGACCTGTATCTCTCAATCCAGGCCGAACTAGAGTAAAGTGCCTTAATATGAAATGATCTACTCATGCAGCTCTTCAATCCATATTAGTGAAGTTTTCACTGAAATGCACCGGATCACGAGCTAGAGATCGAGCAAAAACCGGGTTTCAGTCGGTTTCGGCCAGACTGAATCGAGTCGATTCAGTCGCCGCCGACGTGGCCGCCGTCAGGCATCGGCCGCCAGGTGGCGCCGTACGCCGTCGTTGCCCTGCCGCGCAGTCAGCTTTACAAAAGCGACACTCCTCCTGTCCCCCAGCACGCTCGCTCTCACTCTTCCCGCTCTCTCGCCCTCTGCTCGCCGTTTTCCGCTCCGCCAGCGCCATCGCCGCCGAGCCGTCGCCGCGGTGAAATCCGCCGTCACCGCGCCGTCTCCGACCGCTCCACCTCCGTCGTAGCTTCGACTTGCTCTGCTCTTCGTCCTTGACCCGTTGCCGACCTCAGCCGAGCTAAGGTATAACGGTTTGGCCTTCTCGCCGCCGCGCCATTGCCGGAGCACCGCCGAGCTCTTGGGTCGCCGCGACGAGGGCGATGCCGGGGTCGGCTTCTCTCTCCATTGCTCGTCTAGGAGTCTAAGTTAGCTGTAGATCTAGTCTAGGCCGTCGGATGGGTCGGTCTCGCCGTAGGTTCGCCGGAACCCGAGCTCGCCGTGAACCCGCTCGCCACCGTGCCGCCATGCGAGCGCGGTCAGTGAGCTCCCGTGTGCAATAGTTCGATTCGTCGTACGCATAGGTCCGCTAGGGTTCCAGGGACGCGGAACGAAGCTTAGCCGCGCGAGCAACGGCCGGAATCGGCCGGCGCAAGCTCGCCGGACCACCGCCGTCCGCCATTGCCACCGTCGAGCTGGCTCCGGTGGGGTACGACCCTCGGCAGTTGGTCCATCGGGTTCGTCTCGTTGCCACGAGTCGGTAGGTAGCCTCGGCGTCGCCGGAGACCTCGCCGTCGGCGAGCTCTCGCCGGTCAGCGCCGGCGGCTCTGCCTCTCTCTCTGACGCGTGGGGTCGGGTTGACCCCGGGGCCCGCAAGTCAGCCGTTCGGGTGCGCCTCTGGTTCACTGAGCCGGGTGCACGTAGCAGTTCTATCGGGTTTGGGTTTTATGATTTATAAAATGAATTTCCAGAAAATGTGTAAAATCTTCCAAAATTCATATCTGGAGTTAGGAGTGTCCATTTGGGGTGAACCAAATTTTGTTATGTTTGTATTTCTGAGCTCTATCAGGAGAAAATATAAAATGTACTTTTGGAATACTTTTTCTGTGCAGTTATAATTAAATTGTTAATTGCTTGCAAACTTGATAAATGCATAAGTAATTGCAGGAATGTGCTAAAAATGTGATTCCACTTGCATTCATCTTGTTTAGGGAAGTAGAATCTATGAAAAATATGTTTGCTGGTGTTTCACTGTTATTTATATGATGTCTAGTATAATGTGCCTTTTATGCTTTAATCTTGCAAAAATCACCATGCTTAATGTGCTAAGGTTATGGTCATGAATATTTTTCCTGGACTATGTTATGTTGGAAAGAAGCTAAGAAAATTAGGAAATCTGTTGTTTGATACTTTTCACTGTGTTAAGTATTTTCCATTGTTTAAAAGGCTGGTTGCTTGTTATTTTTGTGTAGGCTGTTATACTTGTCCAAATGACTTGAAATTTTGTCAGTAGAGCTAATCTTACTTTGAGCTTAGGGCAGCAAGATTAATATTTTGTTTATATGATGTTGCTCGCGCTTGTTAATTATAAGTTGGTTGTGGTAGGTTAGTTGATGCATGTTAATTATTAAGTGCAGGTTGTAGACCCCTCACCCGGGACGAGAAATTGTTATATGCCTTGCTTAAGAAGGGTGAGTATGAGTCAGTTGTCTAGGGAAGAAATATGCACGTACTCAGTAAATGAGTGTGGATTGTTAAACTGATTGCATATCATGGGTTAATTCGTGCATCTCTATCTTGCATTTCATGTGCATTCTCAGTTCTCATATATGCATATCATGCATACAGGATCGCCGGGAGGCGTGACGCTGTTGCAGTTCGATCCACCGGAGGAGGGAGTTCCGCCGGAGATTGAAGTGCCAGAGGTTCCCGAAGGTCAGGAAGAAGAAGCTGAACTTCCAGAGTGCCCTGATCACCAACCTACTAACTTTGTGAAAGGCAAGCCCCGGAGCATCCCTAAGTCTCCACCTACTCTTTTTACAAATGCACTGGTCTTTATTAAATCGTATGATTGTGCACTTAAGTATAGGAGTTGAAATGATACCGTTGCTGCATCTATACCTTGTCCACTTATACTTGATCCTGAAGTATTAATAGATAAGGGATGGGTTCGATCTTATGCTTAGCCATGCTTAGACCGGTAGAAGTCGAGGGATTTCCTGTCCTTCGCGAGCATAGGTGGTTACTAATGATGATGGGGTTGGATTCCACATGATGGACTATATGTGCCACCATGCCACAGTGTCTAATGAGAGAATCAAGGCTAGGTAGCGGGGAGCCGCATGACATGGTTGAGGTCATGCCGTCTTCGGTGCTGCTTGCGGCCGACTAGGACTGAGGCCACCAGACATCAGTTGAGATTGAAAGACGTCGTCACATAGCTGGCCAGATAAGTCGTTCTGACCGCGAAGCCGAGTATTTCTTTCTGAGCCGGGAATTGGGCGTGATAAGGCAGACATATTCTGGAGGTAGGAAGGATGTGCGGAGACACCATCTTACCAAGGGCAGGTCAGGGACCTGATGCATCCTGGAAGTGGGTTTGTCTCTGAGAATATGGACCCCTCCAAGCCCGCGATACATATTATGTCTCAGAAAGATTTAACGGTGGCCCAAGAAGCCAGTGGCTCGGCTGACAGGGTTTGTGATTGGCATATTTGCCAGCTGGTACAATCGATTCGAATCGCCATCTCTCCTGGTTAGTGAGAAACTGAACTGATCTTCTGGTGAGGTAGAGGCTAATAACTTGAACATAGTGATTTTGGTGGGATGAGGTTGATATCTGTGGATATCGGAAATCATATGGTTTTATTGATTGCTACAATATTCAGTGAATGCTTAGTATAGTGGCTAATCTTAGTAAATAGCTTAACTGAAATCGAAGCTTATCACAATTAAAATGAATAAGTTGAGGTTCTACTGTAGTAATGCTTTTGATGCAAAAATGATGCTACCCTCTGAGCTCCACCAAATAAGCCTTGCATATCCTTGAGAGTCTTTTTATTTACTCCCTGTCGGGTAAGTCTAGCTGAGTACAATTGAGTACTCAGGGTTTTATTCCCATTGTTGCAGATGGTGTAGTCTACTACGCGTATTGCAGGAATTGCTTCACCCCTGCGAGCGAAGAAGACTAGACCCGAGGGCAGGGTCATTATCTATCCTTAGATGTTGTAAGAATGCTGTGACAGGGTCATTTGATGGTACTCGTATTTGAACTCTGTGGTGTAAAACTATGTTGACTTCCGCTACTACTATATTTGTGTAAAAGACTATGTTGTACTCTGATGTTTAAATTCGGTTGCGAACTTATGTGTCATGTTATCGGGTATTGCTGAATGAATGATCCTTGGGGTATGAAATGTTTGAAATCCTTTGAGATTTCTAGACTACCGGGTTTATATTGGCTCAAGTGCGACTGGATTGCGATTAAAATGCGATCGTTGTACTTGTGCTCGTATAAATTGGTCGGTTCTGTGACACCTAGAGCTTGCCAACCATACTGTGGCAGCCTAGGGAGGTTTGTAATCTCATGTGCAGCTAAGAACTCACGTGTTTGGACGGGGTTGCCTCCCACGGGTTATTAAAATCACGTGAGGTGCTCGTGTGGTCGAACGTCTGGTAGCCAATGAATGCTGGTCCTTGTGGAGTCGGGTCTGCGCCATAGTATCTTTGCGGTATGCGGTCCAGGCGTGCTGAAGTGCTTCTGCCGACAGTGGCCCTGTTTGGCAAAACGATAAAAGAAGGTGCAGCATACAATCCGAGTCCCGGGTTAGGCAACGGGGTCTCGGTTGCGTCGCCACGATACATCATAGTAATAGGAATGTTGTTCTTCCCTCCCTTTATTATTTGGGCCTGCCTGAATTGTTCAATGGTAATCTCAGGCCGGTCTTCGGTTATAAAATCAAGAGTGGCATTTTCTAGAAGACCCAAACTGCCGGCAAGTTGAGTTACCAAAGAGGTATACTCGATATGCCCAAACTTCCTTCCAAAAGTATTGATCCAATGCTCTACCAAGGCATAAACAGGTGATACTTTCCTACGTCTAGCCACGGCAAACAAAATCTGCATATCCTCGGTTCTAACAATGCGAACATCGTCCCTAGGAAAAAGTGTAGTTCTTAGCCGACGGTGCATAAAACGCAAAGTAGGCAGCTGAATGGAATTAGTAACAGGATGTCTACAACTATTCTCATCAGATATCTCTTTCCAAAATTTAGCTCTATCAAATTCAGGTAAAGCAATATTCATGTCTATCACACATTCCGAATTAAAACCAAGGTGCTGGCTAAGTTCTTTCAATGTTAAAGATAATTTCTTATTAAACAGACGGAAAGAAACTCCATTGTTTTCAGTTTTAAGTGTGCAAAGAAATTCGGCAGTGAGAAGCTTACTACCCGGTTCAGTCATTTGCCAAAAATTTTCCTAACCAATCTCATGAAAGATAAGGGGGAATTCAGTGTCCATACCTGTATCATGGAGAAGGTCATCGCTGAAAACGCTTGTTAGTGTGAATGGGAGGTTTTTGATGGTGCTGAACTTAGTCTTCTCAGGGCGTCGCAGCTTTAGATGCTTCGCGTCAGTGAGGATGACGGTGGGTGCAATAGGCAGCACCTGAGATGGGGAGTCAACATTCATATCCAAACCGCTGCCTGATGAACGGCTACGGGTAGAGAGTGACGATCCCGCACGGGTGAGCTTCTTCTTGAACCAACTCATTCCTACAAAATGTTAGTGTACAAAACAAAGAAAACTTGCACAGGGGGTTAGCACAAAGAAATGTTAAATGTTAGCTATCCAAAAGTTAGTCGTTTGACGGTTAGTCGTCCAAAGATTCGTTGAAGATGATCAAAATTTTAAGCTCAAACTTGTGACGACTTTCTACTTTGATTTTAGTTGGACAGCAATTCTAAGTGCTATGCCTTTCACTCGGGAGAACAGCAGAACTTCTACGCTTACAGGCTTTCACTCTCGGGCTCTCTCTGCTCCTCAAAATGAAGAGCTAGCTACTACCCAAACTCTCTGAATGAATTTGTAGGTGAAAGGTGAGCTTTCGGGTTTGAGATGGTGCAAAAGAAGAGCTGAGGGCTTGGCAATTTATAGGAGAGGAAGGGGAGCTCGGCCGATCAAGGGGTGGGGTCGGCCGACCCCACTAGGTGGCCACTTGCTCTCTCTTTTCTCGTGGATGCTCTTTGCTTCAATTCCAAGCCAGGGAATGCACCGTGGTGTCTGATGGCTAGTTCCTCAAAGTGGTGTACGGTTGTGATAAGGTTGATGGAAAAGAATGGATGGTAGTGAATAATGGTGGCTGATAGTGGATGATAATGGAGGTGGAAGTGATGGGTGTGATATGTGTGGGTCCCATGTGTTTCTCGTATTTTAACATAGACAAATACCATACAAATACGAACTATGAAAATAATACTTTTATGAAACTACAAATTGCAAGAAATTGAAATATGAAATTTTTATAATTTTCTGACGCTGTGGTGAAATAACTCTACCGGGGGTTTTTATGCTCCAGGAAAATCCTATATGAGACTCCAAAAATATTATTATGCAAATTTTTATTTTGTTTTTATAGCGCATAATGTAGAAAATAATTACGGGTAAATACCAAGTTACCTCTTGGCGAAGGTTCGGGATTTTCTCGTCCGCCGAATCGGACTTCTTTAGCTCAGTTAGCGAGTGAATTCTCCAGTCCGGGAGATAGTGATCTAGCTGGTTTGTCCTTTCCTTCCATCATGTTTGCAGTGAGTTGTTGTTCTGATCTTGGACGGAAAGCAAACCGCTCTTCTTTCCCGTTTATGTTGAATCTGATTTCTCCTGCCCTGACATCAATGTGAGCATTGGCTGTGCTCAAGGTCTCCCAAGGATGAGGGACACTTTCGAGTCTGGTTGCATGTCTAGGACCACAAAATCTACTGCCAGGAAGAAGTCTCTTATCTTCACTGGAATGTTCTCCGCAATTCCCTCGGGGTAGCGAATTGATTGATCTGCCAGTTGAATGCACATTGATGTGGGCTCTAGGGTGGAATATCTGAGCTTCTTGAAGACTGATTTGGGCATCACACTGACACTTGCTCCAAGATCGCATAATGCATTGTTGAAGTATTGTTCTCCGATCGAGCAATCATTAGTGGGGCATCCAAGATCTTTCTTCTTTTTCCTGTGCTATATTAAGGATAGCCGCACTACATTCTTCTGTCAGCTTGATGACTTCGGTGGTTGGCAGAGGTCTCTTTTTGTTTAGGATGTCTCTGATGTATCTTGCATAAGTGGGGACTTGAAGGGCATCCAATAATAGTATGTTGACATATAGCTTCTGGATGACTTCAATAAATCTGCCGAACCGCTCATCTTGTTGAATCTTCCGAATTCTTCGGGGGAATGGTAGGAAGTTGACGTCATGGAAATCTTGTGTCATTTCATGCTCTTGTGGTACAACTTCTTCTACTTCTGTGTCTCTCTTTTCTTCTTGTTCTGCTGGTGCTGCCGGTACCCTAGATGTTCCTCGTGGTTGTGTCCCTTTTGGATATGGGGGATCTCGGGTTGATTTGCCACCTCTTGTGGTTATGGACTTGACCTGTTCATGGTTAGTGGCAAAAGACAATGCAGCAGACAACTGTACTATCTGTGATTCTATCTTCTTATTATAAATAAGTTGATCTTTTATAGCAGAAGAAAAGTTATCCATTTTAATATGTATACTTTCCAAGATTCTATTATTAGAAGCAAGTTTCTTAGCAATATTATCATTAATCTTGGCTTGTTCTAATACCAAATCTCTCAAGGATGGTTGTTTAGGGTAGTTACCTAGGTACTTACCTTGGTTGGATTGTTGTTGTTGCCTCCATCCTTACTCCTTTGGAGTAGGGTTGTTGAGAATGATGTTGATGTCTTCTTGTGGCGGATCAAACTTCACTCCCAAGTACTCTCCCCATTTGTTTTGTGTGTTGAATGCATCTTGAATAGCTTGACGATCCTTTTTGTAGTTGCCTCGCTGTGCGAGCCAACCTAATAGTACATCCATCTTGGTTGATAATGCACACAGTTCTTCAGTTGTTTCCTCACTCTGATGACAATGCTGAGTATTGTCATGGGTCCAGCTTTGATTTCTTGCTATTTTCTCCATAAGTGCTTCAGCTTTCCTAGGAGTGAGTGACAGGAATGACCCTTCAGTAGTTGCATCAAGTTGGGTATGACTCCTTTGAGTTAATCCATGGTAGAAACCTTGTAGGAGTAACCAATCTTCTATTCCATGGTGGGGACAATCTGAGATGTATTCTTGATAGCGCTCCCATGCTTCTAAAATGGTTTCTTCTTTTTGCTGCTGAAAGTCGGTAATCTTTCCTCTTAAGGCATTGGTTTTGCCTATAGGGAAAAACTTTTCTAGGAAGGCCTTAGAACACTTTGACCATGTGTTGATGTGATCTTTGTTGGCGTAGAACCACTGCTTCGCTCTTCCCAAGAGTGAAAATGGGAATAAGCGGAGTAGTATCATGTCTTAAGCAACATTCTTGATGGTGATGGTGCTGCTAATCTCCAGAAAATTATGAAGATGAGCATTTGCATCTTCATGTGCCTTTCCACTGAATGATATAGCTTGAACCATGTTGATGAGGCTTGGCTTGAGCTCGAACTCTAAGTTATCGGTGTTAAATGCTGGTCCGGTGCGGATGTTCTTTGTGCTTGGTGTAGCGAACTCTCGCAGTGTTTTCTCAGCCATGGCTTCAGGAACTTGGTGTTAGCTTCTTGTTACGCTGATTTAATTCAGATGATTGAAGTTGATTGAATCCTGTGATACCCTGCATAAAATGTAGACAAGAAAAATAAGGGGTAATTCTGTAAAAGCAGAGGTACTAGGTATGATTCCATCACTAAGTATGTACTTGATCTTTTTCTCAAATGCCTTTCCGTTACTTCTCCCCGGCAACGGCGCCAAAAATGCTTGTTGGTATTAATAAAATGTGTCGGTGCTAGGATTAGCGACTGCTAACACCGGCTAGTAAACTTATGTTTTGCGGTTGAGGATTCGGATGGTGTGCAAGAAGGAACACAAAGAGTTATACTGGTTCAGGCTAAGAAGGCCCTACGTCCAGTGCGAGATGAGTCGTGTTGCCTTACACCGGGGTGCTTGTAGTAGGGGTTACAAGCTATGGCGAGACAGGGAGGTGTTCCCATGTCTCTTGTGTGAGTGAAGTGTGTGTTCGTATTCTATTGCAGTAGTGTATGTCGTGGGTTGGGGTAGAGTTGAGTTACGGGTGAGTGATCTCTGTGGTGTGGCCTCTACCCTCCCTTTTATAGTTACAAGGGAGAGATGAGAGTTACACGTGTTCAGCTATGATTACAGTGCTCGGTATGGCGGCGATCATGAAGTCCGGAGCTGTCGTCAGCCTTAGCTCTGTTCCGATTCTCTGAAGGTATGGTCCCAGTCATTCGGGTGATCTTCCAATGTCCGATTGGTGAGATCCAAGGTGGCGCACTACGCGGGACGTAGCTTGCTGCGTGGCACTACGTCATGGGGTTCCATCTGTCCCTGCACAGTGTAACGAGAGGCCTGGTTGACCTTTGAAGATTGACTTCCGAGGCTCGGGTGCCTCCGATGCCGTTGGAAGCGTGATGGGACGGAGCGGTGGGAGCGTCTTCCCTCGGGCGCATTTTCTTACCACATGCGGTACTTTCTCGAGGGGTAAGCGGGTCCTGTCGTCACTCTGCCCATACTCCTGGGTTGGTGGAATGGCCGTCACCTTTCTTGCCCCTGTGCGGTTTGTGCGCCAGGGGTAAGAGCTGTCGCTGTCGTAGTTGGAGAATCTCTACGTCAGCAAGGGGCGTCATACGATTGACTATCCTTGTGGCAGAGTGGAAGGAGTGGGACCATCAGATCGGTCGCTAGTGGAGGTATGGCAATTGGCACGGCGGACACGTGCGTGCGGGGCGCTGTCGTCTCGAGGAGTCCATTCGATGGGACCATGCTTGTAAACCGGTCAGAGAGGTCCCTTGGGCGGCAAGATTGCTCTGCTGACATCAGCCGGGCCTCGGGCGAATCGGAGAATTGCGCCCAAGGGAGCTGGGCAGAGTCTCGGGCGAATCGGAGAATTGCGCCCGAGGGAGATGGTGAGAGTCTCGGGCGAATCGGAGAATTGCGCCCGAGGGACCTGGTGAGAGTCTCGGGCGAATCAAAGAATTGCGCCCGAGGGAGCTGTTTTCCCGAGCCCTATTCGTGGAGGCTCGGGCGAATCATAGAATCTGTCCCGAGGGGTCGGTGCACCCAAGGGGGAGATTTGTTGTCTAGGTACTGTTGCTTGTGGGCTTTTTATGAGTCGCATCATCACGAACCACCTGTTGGGCTTGCCTGGGCCAAGCCTTTCTTTAAAGAAGTGTGTTTTTGCGTTAAAATTGGGTACCCCATACTTTGGTACCCGACAGTAGCCCCCGAGCCTGTGGTGGAGTGAAGGCACTCCTCCGGAGGCTCAAGTTAATTTCCTCCGTCGGGTTAGTTGTGTTTGGTAGTTTTATCCGGTGGGTGCGCTCGAGCGCACCCACCGGGTGTAGCCCCCGAGGCCTTGGAGGGATGGTGCATCCCTTCAAGGGCTTGAAATCGCGCTTTGTAGAGTCTCGGGTGCTTCTTAGCTTGTTTGCAGATGATTCGTCCCTTGGTTGGAATTTTCTGATGCCGGAGCCCCCGAGCCTGTGCCGCGGGTTGGTGGTCGACCCGAAAGTACCCTTCATCCTGCCAAGGTGCAAGGGGAGCCCCTAAGCCTCCATTTTTGTATCGGGGGTCGATCGGGTTCTTTTTTGTTAGTTCGAGCTTCGCGCTCTTTTTCGAGAAGAGGAAAGGTTTGGTCATGCTCGACTTCCCACGACGGGGCGCGAGTCGGCATTTCCGGTGAGCTGCAAGCGGGTTTGTCCAAGTGGAGGTCCATGTCCCGTTCGTTGGGGGTCGGCTAGCGGCCTGAGCATACTCCAAAAGTTTTCCGAGGGTCATCCTACAGATGTCGGGTCCCTTCGATTGGTCCCGAGGGCCTGATGCCTCCCCCGAGGGGATTCTGTTAGGTCGACTTACTCCTAGGACTCGGACATAGCACGGGATGTCCCTTGTGATGCTCGGGCGTCGGGATACTGACCGTTTTCGTGGTCCATCCGCCAGCTATCCCTAACTCAGTATCCCTGGGACGGCTGTTCGAGCCACTGTGGGCCAGTCTTTGATCCCCTAGGAACGTAACGGGCGCCCGAGCCCGGGGTTCCTTCGTCGAGAAGGAGAATGTCATCGGAATCGAGGTGAAACAGGTGTAATGATTTGGCGCACCTTTTGAGGCGTGGAGCCCAGCGGACACGACGGTTCGTGGCAATCGAGGCGGTTGCGTGCGCGAGTCCGGCGGCGATGCGGGGGATCGTGGCGGGCCATGCGCAGTAAATGTGGCGGATTCGCCGTTCCTGTTTCGAATCGTGGCTTAGGTATAAAAGGAAAAATCTCATCTTTTCTTTCTACCTTAGCCATTCGCTGCAACCGCTCGTCTCTCTTCTCCTCGCCTTCATTGTCCTCTTGCCCTCGTCGCTCGCGTCTTTGCCTCCGCTCACCGTCCAAGCGCGAACCACCACCGCCGCTGCTTTCGTCTTGTCGCTGCCGTTGCTTTTTTCCTCCGCTCACCATGTCTTCTTCCGCTGCCGCCAACGCCGCCGCTCTCGGGGTGGAGCCGTGGCCCCAGAGCTTTGTGACGGAGGCGGATCTAGAGTGGCTCGTGAAAAGGGGGCTCTTGCGCCATCGTACCGATGCGCAGCGCCCGGAGTAGGTTGTGCCGCTGCGCAACCATGACGCCCCTCCGAGGGGTACGTGGTGAGCTTCGTCGCCTACCACGAGTGCGGACTCGGGTCGTCGCCGAGCCGCTTCTGCCAGGCTCTCCTCTTCAGCAACGAGTTGGAGCTCCACAACCTCACCCCAACTCCATCTCATAGGCATCAATCTTCATCGCCCTCTGCGAGGGCTACCTCGGGGTGCCCCCGCATTGGGATCTCTGACGCCATCTCTTCGGCGCCAACAAGTACACCAAGGCGACTGGCCCAAAGCAGTCGCGGGAGCTCCCGCGCGCAGGGGGTTGCGGCTTCAGGCTGCGCTCCGCCGACTACATCCCCTGCAAGGCTCCCTCCTCCAACAAAGGTTGGCACAACGGCTGGTTCTACCTCCGCAACGATGGGAACGCCTTCCCCGAGTTCACGGGAAAGGTGCTCTCCGCCCCTCTTCCGCAATGGAAGTCGGGGTGCCCAGCCAAGGACGCCAAGCACTGGACCCTTACATCATCGCGCTGCAGACACTGCGGGGCAGGGGCCTTACGGGGGCTAGCGCGGCGGCGCACTTCGACGCGCGGGCGGTGCTACCGCTGATGGAGCGCCGATTGGCACTGAACATGATGTTGGCGGGGACGTCGCGGGAGGACACAGCGATGCTGTCCCAGAACATTGAAGATGATGAGGTCATGCACCGCGTCAAGTATATGGTGGGCGGCCACCCTACCTAGGAGGAGCTGAGGCTGGTGCCCATGCGTCCGCGCACAGGCTTCATTGCGCTGGTGAGCGCCGCTTGCGTCACCGTCCTTACGATTCCCCTGTCCTTCTCTAATTTTTCCTCCATCTGATGCAGGGCCTTTCGAGGACCGGGAAACCCTCCCTGCCTCCTGTCCCGGAGGACAAGCTCCAGCGGACCCAGAACCGCTTGCGGGCCAAAGAGGAGAAGGCGAGGAAAGACAAGAAGACCGCCTTGAAGAGGAAAAAGGCTCGGAAGACTGAGG
The DNA here is from genome assembly GCA_038502445.1 of Eremochloa ophiuroides. Classification (NCBI taxonomy): domain Eukaryota; kingdom Viridiplantae; phylum Streptophyta; class Magnoliopsida; order Poales; family Poaceae; genus Eremochloa; species Eremochloa ophiuroides. Next base: position 39,974,713 of record JAHLJS010000009.1, read on the forward strand.
AGCTCGCCCAGCTTCGCCGCCACCAGAGGGAGGCGGGGGAGCCAGAGGAGGATACCCCCACCGAAGAGGACGACGAGGAGGAAGATGACGACGATGACGATTTGATGATCGTGCTGGACCGGCCCGCTGTGGCCACAATGCCCGCGGTGGGCGCCGACGAGCCGGGGAAGGCTCCTATGTCGGCGTCCGCCGGCGGAAGTGCCGGGGCTCGTGGCCCGAGCCCCTAGGCAAAATTGCCGGAGACCGCGTCCGTCGACCAGTGGCCGCGAGGGCCCGCTAGAGAGGCCGGGAACGGGTTTAGGCCCGGCGCCCGAGACGGCCAAGGCTACCCGCCAGTAAGACCGAGGGGTCCTTATTCCGGCGAACCCTCCCTCCCGACGCGTCGCTGATCGCCGCGACGGCCGAAGACGGAAGGAGCGGAGAGAAGACGCCGCCGGGGTCGGAGCTAGCCGACGCCGGGACGCCGGACCTCGAGCTGGGATCTACCCAGACCTGGGCGTCCCCACTGAGGGATGGCGGTGCTGAGACGACCCCCGGCGTCCAGGCAGGGCCCCTGCCTCAAGGCGGAGCTGACCACGACGTCAAGGTGCTGCCTACCCCTCCACCGGTAGCGCGGCCCACGTCGTCCGGCGGGCCTGCGGTTTCGCCGAGCACCGGGATAGCAAAGAAGAAGAGAGCAATCACGAAAACTAGGTAGGTAGTTTTTTCAATTGTTCTTTACCGATTTTCGATCTCATTTTACGAACGCCCATCTTCTCCCATTTCGTTTCAGGAAGCGCCCGGGGTCGGAACTCCAGGTTTCGCACCTGAAGGTCTTGAAGGTGCAGGGTAGCGGCACCGCCGGGAGGGGTGTCCGGTAGCTAGATGAGGAGGTCCCTCCTCCCGCGAGCCCGGTGACAGCGTCCGAAGGATACTCTTCGGCGGGAGTTGCCCCATCCGCGACCATCGTCGCCGCGCCCGTTGCTTCGGCCGCCGTCGTGGGGGCCGCTCAGGCGCCGATTCCCGAGGCTCCCGTTGTCGCTTCTGGGGATGTCTCGGGAGCGTCAGCAGATGCAGCCTCTGCGGGGCCGGTCGTCGCGGAAGCGGCGGCCATGGACGTCGACGCGGGAGCCCTTCGCTAAGAGGGCCCCTGGGCGGTAGCGCTGCGGCGGCCTCCGCCCCGGGAATTGACTGGATTCTAGATCGAGTGGACGAACCGGGCAGACCCCCAAGCGCCGCCCGTCTTCTCACTCCGGAACGACCTCGAGGCTACCAAGTGGGACGCCATTCAAGAGCTCAGGCCAAACTGGGCGGCGGGTCTCCAGGCGATCGCCGACGCTCTCGAAACGGAGCTACCTGCCCAGCTTCAGGTGAGCCTCTGCGTCCGTCGGATGTGTTTTGCGGCTTCGACCGCGTATATGTGCGGGTCTTAACCGCAACTGCTACTTCCTTCTTTCTAGGACCTCATGCATACCTCCGCGATAAGTCTCAGTTCCTTCGCCGTGGGCTTGGGCTCTGGAAACAGCTCAACCTTAAGGGGAAAGCCCTCGCTCGCGCCCAGGACGAGCTCGCCTCTGTGACCACCAAACTTGCCGAAGTGAGTGTCGACTGCACCATCTTGAAGGCGAAGGTTGTGGACGCGGAGAGTCGGGCTGCTGCTTCGGTGAAGCGGGCGCAGGAGCTGGAGAGTGCCCTGGCCGAGGTGACCAAGGAGCGCGACGCTGCCCAAAGGCTCACGGCTGAGAAGGCTTCCACCGCCGAAGTCTTGGCCAAAGACCTGAGTGAGACCCAGGCGGCTCTGACTCAGGTGGTCGGCACGGTGGACTCGGTCCGAGAGGAGGCACAGAAGGCTCAGGAGGAGGCCAGCGGTATGTACTGTGTCACATTCCCTGTTTCGTTTACTTTGGGTGTTTATCGCTCGTAATTTTCTCCACTTCCTTGTCCTGTCACCGCAGCTCTGGAAGCGGCCTATGACAGCGAGATCGCCGACCACCAGGAGCTGCAAAAGGTGGCGCGCGTGCTGTGCGACTCCCCTGGCGCCGGAGGGGAGCCCGGAGGGGAACCCTCGGGGAGCTCGCTCCGGAGCCGACTGGAGGCGCTTCACAGCCGCGTCGGCGTCCAGCTAAAGGAGGCTCTGCTGACGGGCATTCAGAAGACGCTGGCAGTGGTGAAGTCCCACTATGGGAACTTCGACGCTGACCCCATCAGCGAGGGCTTCCTCGAGGCCGAAGATGATGAGCTCCTGGCGCTGGCCGATTCAATGAAGGGCCCTGGAGAAGCGCTGGCGAGCCTCTTCCATGATGACGTGGAGCTCCCCCTCTGAACCTAAACTGAGAGAGAGAGGGCCGGGCCATCGAGCCCGTTCTAAGAAAAAACTTTGTGAGAAACAAACATGCGGCCCTTCGTGGCCTTATTTATGTAAATACTTGTTGCACATTTGTTTTTCAATTCGTTTTTGTTTGGCGCTTTTCCTTAAGCATTTTCCTTGCCGATCCTGAGCCCGGGCCATCGAGCCTCGGGGGACTTTTCTGGGCGTCGTAGCTTTAGCGGCGTAGACGCGGCCATAGTCTTAGGAGTTTCGGCAAAGGGAAAGCCTGAGAGAAATGTGTCTACCCGAGCCTTCTTCCTTCGCCAAGCGTTGACCTTATTAGTTCTCTTCTGAGCACGAGTGGGCCTTTGGACCAAGAGTGGCGAGTGGAGATGCCGTATCCCGGAGGCGTAGACGGTCTTGCGGCTCGGCCGGCTCTGCCCTCTGGGACCTCCTGTGCTCTTCCGAGTTTCATAAGTTCGTCCTTGGTTTAGGCAAGAAGGACGTTCGGGAGGCAAAAAATTTCAACGGGTTTTGAAATTTCAGGATTCGAATTCGTCGAGACTCGGGGGAGTCCGAGGGTTCCCTCCGTCCTAGCCCCCGAGGGAGGGTCGGCCCTACCTAGGGTAGGGCTGAGCCTCACTTGTGCTTTGCGAGTTCGTAAAATCTTAAAATTTATACGCGAAAAAGGGACGAGTCCTTTATTGATCTCAAAATTTTACAGAATGTACAATGCTTGGAATTTTAAGAGTAGAAGCGACGTAGCTGTTCGATGTTTCAGGCGTTGTTGTAGACTTCGCCCATCTTGTTCACAAGCTTGTACGTCCCGGGCCGTAGTACCTCGGCGATGACGAATGGCCCTTCCCATGGTGGCGTCAACTTGTGGCGTCCCTTGTTGTCCTGCCTGAGCCGCAACACCAAGTCGCCTACGCTGAAGGCTCGGCCTCGGATGCGCCGAGCATGGTATCTGCGTAGGGACTGCTGATATTTGGCCGAGTGTAGTAAAGCAATGTCCCAAGCCTCATCAACCTGGTCCAACGCATCCTCTCGAGAGGTCTGATTGCCCTGTTTGTCATAGGCTCGGATCCTCGGGGCACCGTATTCCAAGTCCATGGGGAGGACAGCCTCGGCGGCATACACCAGGAAAAAAGGTGTGAACCCCCTGGCTCGGCGTAGTCCTCAAGCTCCATATCACCGCAGGGAGTTCGGTTAGCCACCTTTTGCCAAACTTGTTCAACCTATTGAAGATTCTCGGCTTGAGGCCTTGGAGGATCATGCCATTGGCACGTTCCACCTGGCCATTCGTCCTTGGGTGTGCTACCGCTGCCCAATCCACTCGTGTGTGGTATTTGTCGCAGAACGCCAGGATTTTTTTCCCGGTGAACTGCGTGCCGTTGTCGGTGATAATGGCATTTGGGACGCCGAATCGGTGAACGATGTTGGTGAAGAACAGCACTGCTTGGGTCGAGCTGATCTGTGCGAGCGGCCGGGCTTCGATCCACTTGGAGAACTTGTCGATGGCGACAAGTAGGTGGGTGAAGCCCCAGGGCGCCTTCTGGAGGGGCCCAACAAGGTCCAGTCCCCAAACAGCAATGGGCCAAGTGATGGGGATCGTCTGGAGAGTTTGGGCCAGGAGGTGGGTCTGCCGCATGTAGTCTGACACCCTTCGCAGGAGCGTACCACTTTGGTTGCGTCGGCTACGGCGGTTGGCCAGTAGAAGCCCTGCTGAAAGGCGTTGCCAACGAGAGTCCTCGGCGCAGCATGGTGACCGCAGACCCCAGCGTGTATCTCCCCGAGCAGGTGTTTGCCTTGACTAAATGGGATGCAGCGCTGGAGGATTCCTGAGGGACTCCGCCGATAGAGTTCACCGTCGACCATCGTGAAGGACTTAGCTCTACGTGTCAACTGCCATGCTTCGGTCTTGTTCGAGGGCAAGATCCCTCGGACAAGCCAAGAGACCAGTGACTCGTGCCAATCTGGTTCATCGTCGTCAACCTCGGCATCGACCTCCATTGCCTCGGCATCGATTTCCATTGCCTCGGCTTCCTCGTCGTCGGCTTCAGCCTCGGGCCCGAGCTGCCCTCCCTCGGCCGTGAGGCTGTCAGCCCCCGAGGGACCTCCGGGGTCCGACGGTGCCTTGGGCCTTCCCGAGGGCTCAGGGGTTTCGTTCCCCTTGCCTCCCGAGGGTTCGACGTTGACCGAGGGATTATGCAAATCGTTGGCAAACACGCCCGTCGGGACCGAAGCCCTTTTAGATGCGATCTTTGCCAGTTCGTTGGCCTCTTCGTTGTATCTGCGCTCAACGTGGTTGAGCTCGAGGCTGTTGAACTTCTCCTCCAGCAGCCGCACTAGCTTGCAGTAGGCGGCCATCTTGGGGTTATGGCACGTTGACTCTTTCATCACCTTGTCCACTATGAGCTAGGAATCTCCTCAGACCTCGAGGCATTTGATTCCCAACTCAACAGCGATGTGGAGTCCGTTGACGAGAGCCTCGTACCCAGCCACGTTATTAGAGGCGGCAAAGTGTAGCCGCAGGAGGTACTTGAGTCGGACCCCGAGGGGCGAGACGAAGACTATGCCCGCGCCGGCGCCTGTCTTCATCATCGATTCGTCGAAGTACATGACCCAGTACTCCTCTTGGGTGGCGAGCGGTGGCAGTTATGTTTCGGTCCACTCCGCCACGAAGTCCGCCAACACCTGGGACTTGATCGCCTTGCGCAGCGCGTAGGTGATGGCATCACCCATGAGCTCGATTGCCCACTTAGCGATTCTCCCCGTGGTCTCGCGATTCTGGATCACCTCCCCGAGAGGGAAGGACGATACCACAGTCACGGGATGAGACTCGAAGTAATGTCACAGCTTGCGCCGAGCAAGGACAATCGCGTACACCAACTTTTGGATTTGAGGGTAGCGTGTCTTGGTTTCGGACAAGACTTCACTGATGAAGTAGACCAGCCGTTGGACCGGTAGCGCGTGCCCTTCCTCCCGCTGTTTCAAGATGTTCGCTGCACTCACAACTTGGTTAGTAGCAGCAACATATAACAAGAGGTCCTCCTCTTTGGTGGACGGCACGAGAACCGGTGCTTTCGAAAGCAGAGCCTTAAGCCTATCGAGGGCTTCCTGGGCCTCGGAGGTCCAGGTAAAGTGCTCGTTTTTCTTCAGCAGCCAGTAGAGAGGCAGTCCCTTCTCGCCGAGCCGTGAGATGAATCGGCTTAGAGCTGCGAGGCACCCCATCAGCTTTTGCACGCCTTTGAGGTTGCGGATCGGTCCTATCTGTGTGATGGCGGATATCTTTTCTGGGTTGGCTTCGATGCCGCGCTCGAAAACGATGAACTCGAGGAGCATGCCTCGGGGGACCCCAAAGACGCACTTCTCGGGGTTAAGCTTTATGTTTCGTTTTTTGAGGCATTTGAAGACCTCTTCTAGGTCGGCTACCAAGTCGTCCGCCTTCCTAGATTTTATCACAATATCGTCTACGTAAGCCTCAACAGTTCGCCCGATGAGGTCCCCAAAAACTTTGGGCATGCAACGTTGGTAAGTTACGCCCGCGTTTTTGAGGCCAAACGGCATGGTTACGTAGCAATATGTGCCAAAAGGACTAACGAAAGAAGTCGCTAATTCGTCGGACCCTTTCATGCGAATTTGATGGTAACCAGAATATGCATCAAGAAAACAGAGTCATTCACAACCAGCAGTAGAATCAACTATTTGATCAATGCGAGGTAAGGGAAATAGATACATAGGACAAGCTTTATTTAAAGAGAAAATCCCTTATATGCCATTGAAACTTATACTTATCCCTTATATGCCATTGAAAAATACAAGTTCCCTTCTATGCCATTGCTTTATATTTTCTCTCCCTTATATGCCATTGCCGTTATATTCTCCGTCAAAAATCTTACGTGTTAGGCTGGGAACGGACGGGAATTCAGGGTTAACACGTATACGTAAGTCTAAATTATAACACGTGTACGTCAAATGGTAGACTAGGAAAATACTAGGATAAACGTATTTACATAAGTCTAAATTATAACACGTGTACGTCAAATGGTTAGACAAATTATGATACGTATGTCACATGGTTAGGCTAGGTCAGTCTTCTTGCAGCGATGTAGACATACGCGGAGTAAAAATGGTGCCACACATAGCGCTAACAGAGATTCTTGACGGAGAATATAACAGCAATGGCATATAAGGGAGAGAAAATATAAAGCAATGGCATAGAAGGGAACTTATATTTTTCAATGGCACATAAGGGATAAGTATAAGTTTCAATGGCATATAAGGGATTGGCCCTTATTTAAACTAGTGTGGTCAAAACACATTTTCCATTTTTCATTCTTTTCCTTAACCAAAATAGGATTAACTAACCACTCTGGATCGAAGACCTCCTTGATGAATCCGGCCACCAAAAGCTTCTGCACCTCCTCCCCGATGGCCCGGCGCTTCTCCTCGCCGAATCGGCGCAGGCGCTGCTTCACCGGCTTGGACCCGGCCCAGATGTCCAAGGAGTGCTCAGCGACCTCCCTCGGGATGCCTGGCATGTCCAAGGGACTCCAAGCAAACACGTCGGCGTGCTCACGGAGGAAGTCGACGAGCACGGCTTCCTATTTCAGGTCGAGGATGGAGCTGACCCTCAGCACCTTGCCATCGGAAGACTCGGGGTTGAGGGGCACCTCCTTCACCTTCTCAACGGGCTTGAAAGTGCCCGTAGCCTTCTTGGGGTCGTGGACCTCCTTGGCTAGCTCCTCAAGGTCGACGATGAGAGCCTCGGACTCCACCAGTGCGTTGGCGTATTCGCAGCACTCGATGTCGCACTGGTAGACGTGTTGGTAGGAGGCACCGACGGTGATCAGCCCCTTGGGCCCCGGCATCTCGAGCTTGAGGTAGGTATAGTTCGGGACTACCATGAACTTTGCATAACATGGCCTCCCGAAGATGGCGTGGTAGGTGCCGCGAAATCCTACCACCTCGAACGTGAGGATCTCCCTTCTGAAGTTGTCGGGAGTCCCAAAGTAGATGGGTAGGTCGATCTGCCCGAGGGGTTGTACGCTCTTCCCCAGCACTATCCCGTGGAACGGGGATGTCGTTGCTCGGAGAAGAAAACGGCTGATCCCCATCGAGTCGAGGGTCTCGGCGTACAGGATGTTGAGGCCGCTGCCTCCGTCCATGAGAACCTTGGTGAGTCGCGTGTAGTGTCCCAGCAACGGGACGTGATCCGGGTGATCATCCCGGCTGAAGGTGATGACGTCGAGGGACCAGTCGAGGAAGCGCGGCGTCGCTGGTCCGATGGTGTAGACCTCCCAACGCTCGCGCTTGCGCTGACGCAGTGTGGGAGCAGTTCCGGGCCCGCCGAAGATCATGAGGCATTTGTCGACGGGCGGGAACTCGTCGTCCTTCCCGCCCTTGTCCTCCTAGTCCTTCCCGGACTTCTTGCCGGCGTCGTCCTTGAACGCCTGCCGCCCGTAATGCTTCTAGAGCATCACGCACTCCCCGAGCGTGTGACGCATCGGACCCTGATGGTAAGGGTACGGTTTGGAGAGCATCTCGTCGAAGTGGCCCCGGGGTGGTCGGGCCCCCTTGGGCTCGGCGGCAGCTACGAGGGGGTCGTTGTGGAGGGGGGCCTTTCCCTTCCCCTTCTTCTTCTTGCTGTTGGGGGCTCGGGAAGAGGTGCCCTCGTGGGCTTCCTCCTTCCGCTTGCCCTTGGGGTCGGTGAAAAGGGCTCCCACCGCCTCGTCACCCGAGGCAAAGCTGGTAGCTATCTTCATGAGCTCTGCGATGCTGGTGGGGGTCTGGCGCCCCAGCTCATGAACAAGCTCCTTGCAGGTCGTTCCTGTAGCGAATGCTCCGACAACATCGGAGTCAGCGACCTGGGGCAGCTCGTTGTACTGCTTAGAGAAGCGCCGGATGTAGTCCCTGAGAGACTCGCTCGACTTCTGCTTGCAGCTCCGGAGGTCCCAGGAGTTGCCAGGGCGCACATATGTGCCCTGGAAGTTCCCTACGAAGATCTTGACCAGATCACTCCAGTCGAAGATCAGCCACGGGGGAAGGTGTTCCAGCCAGGCTCTTGCGAAGTCGGCCAGGAACAAGGGGAGGTTGCGGATGATGATGAGGTCATCTTGCGCGCTGCCAAGCTGGCACGCAAGATGATAATCCACTAGCCAATGTTTGGGGTTGGTTTCCCCCGAGTACTTGGCGATGTTGACCGGTTGTTGAAACCGAGGTGGAAATTTGGCCCTCCGGATGGCCTCGCTAAAGACGCGAGTACCCGGGGGCTCGGATGAGGGTGCGTGGTCCTCATTGGAGTCGTAAGCGCCCGCCCCAATGGACGCTGAAGCCTCATGTGGCCCCATCGGTCTTTTGTCACCCGCAGGCCTGGAGGATGGCACGGACGTCAACGTCCTTGCCAAGCAACTGGTGAACCAACGGGCTCTCGGGACCTCGGGATGCACCGAGGCTTCTCGCTCGTGGCGCGCCGGGATGCCATGTTGGTAATCCTCGGCGCCGCAGTGTCGCAACGCCGAGCTTTCCGCCTAGAGGACGGCTGCGTCCTCCAGGAGATCCTTGAGCTGATTCCTGAGCCATCATGGCTCCGCAGTGGAGGGCTCGGGCATGCTCCAGAGGAGCATCGCTGCCTCCATGAGCTTCCGGCTAGCTCGAGGTGCAGCTACGGGTGTCGCGGCCCCGTCATCAGTGATGATGCAAGCTTGGACGTCGCGGGCTCGGAGTCACGTGGCTCCACTGTCTCCCCGCTCCTCCTCGCGCTCCAACGCGGCGCGCAGCTGGGTGAGGCGTAGGCGGTCCTCATCCATCCGCACCTCCAGCTCCCGGAGCTGTTCTAACTCCAGGGACCGGTGAGCGGGACAGGATGTCTCAGCCCCCGTGTTTCGTGGGGGAGTGGATTGCGAGGGTTGTGGAGTCTCCGGAGGCGGAGTGTGTTGCTGAAGCTGAGACTCCAGCGTCGAGGCGCCTTCCCCGTCATCTCCTGAGTGGACGTCCTCCACCGGACCTTCCTTAGGTGCACCAAGTGGTAGCACTCCCGGGAAGGTCGACGTAGGACTGGTCGGAGTCGGTGACGATGCTTGGAGCGTTCTCCCACAAGTCGTCGTGGCACGTGGTGAAGTCCACGTTCGCCCAAAACTCGTCGTCATCGCTGCCGAGATCCCACCGGGATAGCGAGACCCATCCGTAGCAGTCCTACCCCTCCGAGTACCCGGGCGGGGTGAGGCTGGAAGTGGAGTCTGTCTCCCTGCCGCCGTACGTCCTAGGAGTACTCCCAGGAGAGGATGGCGGGGAGACGTCGTACCCGCCGACGAGGTCGTCCACGCGCTCGAGATGATGAACGGGTGCCGCCGCCAGGTCGTGCAGCAACTCATGGAGGGCGCGGGCATGAGCGTCCGAGGCATTGCGGAGCCCGAAAGGAAATGGTGACGGTGTCTCCGGCCTTCCCCGATGGGGGCGGAGGGAGATCTCCGGTGGCGCCGTCGTCGTGCCCCCACCCGGCCGTTGGGCAGCGGGCAGGTGAACTACCGCTGCTGTCGGCGGTGGTGGTGCAGCGGTAACAGGCGTAGAGGTGGTGTCCCCTGTGGGGGGCACCTGGTGGGCAGCGTTTCCCGCAACCGGAGTCTGGTTGGCGCGGTTGCGCCTCCGCCTCCTGGATTGGCGGGAGCGACGCGTGGTATTCCCTCCATCTCCTGAAACAGGTGGAGGTGTCACCACGTTCCTTTCCTCGGCCACCTGCTGGGCCGGGGTTAGGACGATGACACGGGACTCGGTCGGGCGGAGGTTCATCTCGAGACCGTGGCCAGTGGCCACGAACTCGACGCTCCCAAACCGGAGCACCGCGCCAGCAGGAAGCGTAGGGAAGCTGGCTCCGAAACCTGAGTCAACACACAAAAGGCCCCTACCTGGCGCGCCAACTGTCGGTGCTAGGATTAGCGACTGCTAACACCGGCTAGTAAACTTGTGTTTTGCGGTTGAGGATTCCGATGTTGTGCAATGAGGAACACAAAGAGTAACACTGGTTCGGGCTAAGAAGGCCCTACGTCCAGTGCGAGATGAGTCGTGTTGCCTTGCACCGGGGTGCTTGTAGTCGGGGTTAGAAGCTACGGCGAGAGAGGGAAGTGTTCCCAAGTCTCTTGTGTGAGTGAAGTGTGTGTTTGTATTCTATTGCAGTAGTGTATGTTGTGGGTTGGGGTGGAGTTGAGTTGCGAGTGAGTGATCTATGTGGTGTGGCCTCTACCCTCCCTTTTATAGTTACAAGGGAGAGATGAGAGTTACACGTGTTTAGCTATGATTACAGTGCTCGGTATGGCGGCGATCATGAAGTCCAGAGCTGTCGTCAGCCTTAGCTCCGTTCCGATTCTCTGAAGGTATGGTCCCGGTCATTCGGGTGATCTTCCACTGTCTAATTGGCGAGCTCCAAGGTGGCGCACTGCGCAGGACGTGGCTTGCTGCGTGGCGCTACGTCATGGTGTTGCATCCGTCCCTGCACAGTGTAACGAGAGGACTGGTTGACCTTTGAAGATTGACTTCCGAGGCTCGGGTGCCTCCGATGCCGTCGAGAGCGTGATGGGACGGAGCGGTGGGAGCGTCCTCCCTCGGGCGCGTTTTCTTCCCACATGTGGTACTTTCCCGAGGGGTAAGCGGGTCCTGTCGTCACTCTGCCCATACTCCCGGGTTGGCGGAATGGCCATCACCTTTCTTGCCCCTGTGCGGTTCGTGCGCCAGGGGTAAGAGCTGTCGCTGTCGTAGTTGAAGAATCTCTCCGTCAGCAAGGGGCGTCATACGGTTGACTGTCCTTGTGGCGGAGTGAAAGGAGTGGAACCGTCAGATCGGTCGCCAGTGGAGGTATGGTAGTTGGTATGGCGGACGCGTGCGTGCGGGGCGCTGTCGTCTCGAGGAGTCCATTCGATGGGACCATGCTTGTAAAGCAGTCAGAGAGGTCCCTTGGGCGGTAAGATTGCTCTGCTGACATCAGCCTGGCCTCGGGTGAATCAGAGAATTGCGCCCGAGGGAGCTGGGCAGAGTCTCGGGCGAATCGGAGAATTGCGCTCGAGGGAGCTGGTGAGAGTCTCGGGCGAATCGAAGAATTGCGCCCGAGGGAGCTGTTTTCCCGAGCCCTATTCGTGGAGGCTCGGGCGAATCGGAGAATCTGTCCCGAGGGGTCGGTGCGCCCAAGGGGGCGATTTGTTGTCTAGGTACTGTTGCTTGTGGGCTTTTTACTAGTCGCGTCGTCATGGACCTCCTGTTGGGCTTGCCTGGGCCAAGCCTTTCTTTGGAGAAGTGTGTTTTTGCGTTAAAATTGGGTACCCCATACTTTGGTACCCGACAAAATGTCACTTGGTAAATTACTTAGCCACCTCTTGTAAACCAATATCCCTTATAATAAATAGGTTGTCATCCCCAGCATGAATATAAGAGACATGTATATATGGAAACTACCCAGAATAATTCTAAGCAGTTATTATGAATGCAAGTGACTAAAGAGGGTATAAATATAAATAATCAAGTTTAAAGTATCTGCAGGCGCACAGATTAAATATACCATTGTAGCATTTTACCCGAGTATTCCAGAGTTGTCGATTTATATTTTTACCACAGGGAGAAGGTATGGAGCCAGGCATGAGTGGATAGATTCAAGATACATTACTTATGAATAGAATCAATCACATAGCACGTACTTAAACAGGGTAAGCCAATAATAAGGATATAGATATAATGATAAAGGCTTATATGACTTTCCAGAGAGCTATGGACTACTCAAAATTAAAGTCAACCAAAGCATAGGATTACTTAAAAGATCAGATTCTTATGTCATTCCTAATTAATTATGTTATTTATCTACTCTAGCAAATATATAATCATATATAGCATAACTGACTCTTTATCTATGCATCAGGAACATTATTTAGGAAGAACAAGAACAGAGCAAGTCTACCTTCATAACTTAGTTCTACTCTCTATACATACGGGGAGTGGACTACAAAGGACTCAACGGGAGTGTCACATCCGCGATCTACCACATGACCCGGCATATAAAGCGCATTCGCATAAAAATAATATCTAAGCACCATGCCTCTATAATATCTACCACTTAAGCCACTCGAGTACTGGATTAAGCGCTTTGCGAACTCATGCATAAATTCATTACCATCCATAACCATATCAAATATACTACTAGAATAAACTAAGAACATAACAAACCGAAACATAGTATTAAAATAGCATAAAGTCATAATGAGAGGTTACACAGCAGATTTACCAATCTCTAGTAGACAAGCGATCCAGAATCCTGAGCCGAAGGCTCAACTCTACTTCAATCTACTATCTAGGTCTAAACTAAAACTTTGAGTGTCTAACCCTAATCTCTGGTGGAGAGCTCTTCTCTGAATTATCTGATCTGGCTTAAGAAAGATCTGTCTCTCTATATTAAACCCTAGGGGTCTGGGGTTCCTTATATAGACCGGTGGGATGAACCATAGCCCTTGGATCTAACTGACTTCAACGGGTGGCTAGGATTGCGTGAAATTTTAAGATATGGGTCCACGTCAAAACAGGGGCGAAGAGGAGACTCTGACAGGTCGACCGACCTGGTAGGGAGATCGGCCGACCTCCTCTCTCTGCCAAGTGGGCCCCGCTTCATCGGGCGTGTCTCTGGTGTTCTCTAGAATGTTCTTGTTCCACTTTCGCGTCGGAATTCGATATTTTGATCTGACATGTGGGTCTCCCTTGATTCTTTTCTGATTAACACCCTGCGAAACACAGATTCACCAAAACTCGTGGAATTCTGTCAGTTTAAACCCTATTCTATGTTTGAGGATGTTTTTATGTCCTTTTTCATATCTTGTTGATGCTTAAAATTGAGCAATAACTACCATCAACAATGGGCATGGCATGGTCTAGCATGGCAACATAGGAGAACCTAGGATACTAGAGCAAACATACTGCAATAATATATGGCTATGCGGGCAAATCGGGCATGTGAGGTATGGCAGAGATGAGGATAGTGTTGTGAGGCTCAATGGACCATAACGGTATAAAATACAACTTTAGAGACTTTAGTGTCCAATTGGAAAGTATCGGGACCTGCATGAGAACTTGGGACAACTTTGGAGAGTTGAATGTGCAATTTGCAAGTTTCGGAACCTAGATGACAACTCGGGATAAGTTCCGGAACATAAATGTGCATTTTAAAAGTACAAAGACCTAGGTGAGAACTCGGGACAAGTTCAGGGACCGCTAGTGAAATTTACTCGGTTGAGAATAACAAAATAAGCCGAGATATAAAAGGCTTGTTTTTAGGTGAGGTTCGTATTGCGTCGAGTCATCATTAGGTTGCAACTCGAGGACGAGCTGCATGTCTAGGTGGGGAGTAGTGTTAGGGGAGTCACCAGATTGAAGACGATCTCCTACACAAATTGCAGCTCGAGGACGAGCTGCATGTCAAGAGGGGGAGAACTGTTATGTGCGCCACACAGGGGCTGCGAGCAGCCTGGGATCCTTTCCCCTATTTTCTCTCGTTTAGGTTAATAATTCCTTTTAGTTAGGATCTCTGGTTTGTGAAGGTCCTTTAGTCTAGGAGCTGTTAGGATTAGTTCCTTGATAGAAACTCTTGTTAGCCATAGAGGCTATAAATAGATGTAAGCAGGGATTGAATGAAATTAAGCAAGAATTAAGAAGAAAAACCCTTCCCTCTTGCCCAGCCGTGGGCGAACGCCCCACAGCTGGCTCTCTCCTCTCCCTTGCAGCCCTAGCCGCTGCTGCTACAGTACCCGCAGGTACTGTAGCACCAGCAGCCGCCATTCTCTCAGCCCACTCTCTCACAACCACGCAGCCCCAACGATGTCCATAACACTCCTATTTTTCTAGTACAAGAACAGTATTGTGAGGTAGCCTATAGGCTGGCATGTTATTGTACTTAAATTATTTCTTTCTTCCTACATTTAAGATGCCTTAAAATTTTCAGTAATTTATGTTAATTCGTATCTTGGTGAAGATTGAGAGGTAAGCTGCTGGAACAGTATCACCAAAACCAGGTATCAACCATCTGTCTGTTCCTTTACAATTGATATGTTCCAAACTAAACTAATTTGTCTGCGGCCATTGTATCAATCCATGCACATTCCCAAAGAATAATTTCCAGTTTGCCTTATTCATGATGCTAGTTAATACATAAATTATAGGAATATATCAATAGTTTTGTTAGCTGCATATAATTGATCCTAGCATAAATTTGTTTCCTGCGATATGCATAAAATTTATCTGAAGTCAACGCAATTACACCCCTCAAATTTATCCTTAGGTATTTCTAGCAATCCCATGGTCGTACCCAAGGCTAATTTGTCTTAATTTTATTCTTCCCCTAGTTTTCTCTCATATAGTGCTACACCAACTAGGCATACTCACCCTGTGTAGGAGTAACCACAAGTGTGATCCTCTGATTATGACTTCTGTTTTTAATTATTATATTCAAAGTGTAATCCCCTGCTTGCTGCAGTGCATTGTGTTGCTGGTCCATAGAAGCTGCTCCATTTGAACGTATAAATCTATAATCTCAGCATGTAATTGTTAATGTGACCATATTTTGAATTAAATACTAATAGATCTCTTATCCAATGTGACCATTTTTTTACTTTGTTATCTCACGATTGCCCCTTTTGAGAAAAATGGCATCATATTATTCTCATGTCTACTGCGATTGGAATAATCCAGTCTCCAATTGTTTGCATATAATAGGTGCAAAGTGAAACTCTGCTTTCCAATGTATTTACTGCATATGTTATATTGTAGAGTTAATTCGTGACATTGCAGTTTCAGTTATTACATTATGATTTGCGGTTTATTTACCTATATGGATCATGCTGCCACTTGTTTGTTTCAGGAGGAAGCTAGAGTTTAAATGGAGTGGACCGTTTCAGGAGGAAGGGCACTGAGTGATGAGATAGTCAATAGTGAAGCCAGCCTTTTGCTGCAGTGGTAGATGACATAGCTCATTGGATTTTGATGTATACAAACAAGTGTGTGTCATTATGGGTTTAAGCAATGTGTGCGTCTAAGTTGAGTTTGAAATTGGATGGTTTCATTAATGATGTGTATAAACAAATCATATTTGGGTTTAATGGCTTTGTCTAAATGGTTTGTTGACCATATGTTGTTGTGAATAATTAATGGTGTGGTAAAATAGTTTGATGCTAGTAAACCAAGCGTTGCAATAGAGACTATCGGTATTATCATTTGGCATGGCAATATAACCTTAGCAACCAAGCATTGATCGTGGAAATAGAGCTTCATCCTATAGCAATTGAACTTTTGTTGTGGTTATAGAGGCAGAGATGGTGTGGCAATAGAGAGGCCACCTCTAGCAACCAGACATTTGGAATTGCAAAAGAGTGTTCCAATATAGCAACCACATTAAAAAGTGTAGCAATAGAGAAGCCACCTCTAGCAATCAAATTTTATCAAGGCAATAGAGGGTCGCACCTATAGCAACCACATTGTTTAGCGTGGCAGTAGAGAGACCGCTGTAGCAACCACTTATTTGTAGTTGCAATACATGGTGACCTATAGCAACCACCGAGACAGGTGTGGCAATAGCTGTGAATCTACTGCAACGCTATTGAAGTGTTGCAAAAAGGTCTATAGCAACACCCATTAGCATTGCTAATGTACCTATTGCTACTCTTTGGGCATGTGGCAATAGTTATCTTTAGCAACACTGGAAGTGCTGCAATAGGTATTATTGCAACCCCCATAGTGGTTGCGTATACCACGACTCGCAATGCTCCAGCGGGTTGCAAAAACACACCAGTGTGTTGCAATAGGGTTTATCTATTACAACACCACAACGAGTCGTTGCGTAAGCCTATTGCTACGGCATGTATGGCAACGCCCTTGCAACCAAAAAACAGTGTTGCTATTTTGTCTATTGCAACCATTTTAAGCATATTGCAACACTTTTAGGCCGTTGTATCATAGGGGGAAACCTTGTAGTGTTGCTCTGTTCCTGATCTTCGTTAGTACCTCTCTTGTGTGTAGATATAGAGTATTCTTGCCATGATTACTAGGTGTAGTTGCATTAATCTTAGTATACTCTGACGTATGATTTAGAATGACTTAGGAATATTTCTCTATTTCTGCCTAGTCCATGCTAATGCCTAGATAGGGAGTGCTCTAAGTGAATTACATTATATATGACTTGATGTTTATTATGCATTATCATTTATTTTGTGACTTATCTTTGCTATGAGTAAATAGATCATACATGATTAATTCTCCATTGTATGTGCAAGTGAATCATCATATTCCTACATAAGCAATCTCTTCCCAATGGTAAAAATATAAATCGATAACCCTAAAATACTCTTGGGTAAAATGATACAATGGTATAATTATCTGTGCGCTTGCAAATACCTAGTATTCATATTTGTATATATTCTCTCTCTAGTCACTTGCTTTAGTAATAACTGCTTAGTATTATTTTAGGTAGTATCCAAACATATCTCTTATATTCATGGTAGGAATGACAAACTAGTTATTCTAGGAGATATAGGTTTATTATAGGTGGCTAAGTATTTCAACCAAGTGACATATTAATAAATACCTTAAGCATTTTTTGCATCGTTGCTAAGGATAGAATTTATTCTATTCTTGGTGGCGGCGTTAGAAATGCCAACAATGGTCTTCCTTTTCGGTGGCATGGTAGGTTTTTGATGGGCGTACCACGGTGGGTACCAAATGTTGGAACTGGTTTCCAGCACTTAGAGGGGTGACCTTCGCTTGGAAAGTCGCACTGCAAGTGCAACCTTCGCTCGAGGGTGAAGGCTCAGACAATGGAAGGGATGGTGGGACCAGATGAATCGGAGTTTCATTCAATTGCTCTCCACTGACTCGTACATAGGGTAATAAATCCCCTTTTAGGGCCCCTTTGGATAGTACTGTATACAAAGGATAGGAAAAGGAGAAATAAAGGAATGGTGGTGGCATGACTCTAGAATCATGTAGGAATGGAACCTACGTGAAATAGCCTTGTCGAGCCTTTGGCATGCCTCTCTCCATCCCACAACTCTCTCCCGGTCTCCCCAATGTCCCCCACGAGTAGGCGGCGGTGCCTCACCTTCGCCCCCCTCCCGCGTGGCTACCCAGGGCTCTCTCTCTCTCCGTCGGCGCACCACCTCCATCCCGGCCTCGCGGCCACAGATCCAGCACAGGCAGCGCCCAGCGGGTCAGCGGCGCTCTCTCTCTCCGTCGGCTCTCGGCGGGCCCGTGCATCCCAGGCGTGGCCAGGCGGCGCCCTCCCTCCCGGCGGCGCTCTGGTCCCCACGGCTCCGCCCGTCCCCATGCCCTGAGTGCGAGGCGGCGGCGGATGCAGAGGCTCCCACGGTTGGCCTGCTCCTCGTCCTACGCCTGCAGCGGATGGCGGCGCAGCCCCAGCGGAGGTGGATCCGCCCTCACCCTTCCTCGGCGGCGAGCGGGTGCCCGGATCTGGCGGCGCTGGGCAGACGGCGGCGCCACGGCATCGGATCCGGG
Organism: Eremochloa ophiuroides; assembly: GCA_038502445.1. Taxonomy (NCBI): domain Eukaryota; kingdom Viridiplantae; phylum Streptophyta; class Magnoliopsida; order Poales; family Poaceae; genus Eremochloa; species Eremochloa ophiuroides. Next base: position 39,992,528 of record JAHLJS010000009.1, read on the forward strand.
GGCGGGCCGGCAGAGGGACGTCGTTAGCCGCCCGCGGCTCAGGCGGACCTCCGGCGGACGGCGGCGCTAGGCGGGCCCGGCAGGCGGATGGGAGGCGTTCGAGGGCGTTGGGCGGGCCCGTCAGTAGCCCGTGCTCTCTCTCTCTCTCTTGGCGCGCGCTTTCTTCCCGCCAGGAATCTTTCCATGAAGTCCAACCTCATGCTTCGTTTCCTGAGAAATGGAGGCATAGGAATCGATCCGGCGGAATTTTTTCCGTTGTTTCACCGGTGAGCCAAAGGCTCAGTAGGAAATTTTCCTTCGTGAACAGTATTTCTACGGTTTTCCTTTGTTTCTCTTGCAATCCAAAGGGGGCCTTATAGTCTACTGTTCACTGTAAGGACTTATTTATATTCGTGCCTCTGATCATTACAGGTATATTCTCAGTATATCCTCCTGGCTACGTAACTCCTTGGTGGAGCCTTCAACCTTTCCCACTGGCCTTCAACCACTCCCCGGAGAGGGCCCGCAGTCAGGTTTGGTGCCCCCGTAGGTAGGCCTTCGGGATGCCCCCTCTTCCTTCGCCGTTTAGCCTTGACCTCTGGTGCCCGCCTCCAACGAGGCCGTTGTCTTCAAGGCCTCCTTCGCCATTTAGCCTTCGCCTCCGGTGCCCGCCTAGGCCTGCACGAGCCTTCGTCGCGGGCAGTGCCAGAACGCGAAGGTAGCCTTTGTCGCCCTAGTCCTCGCCCGTGGAAGACGAGCTCCCCTTGGCGCACCGACCTTCGCTCAGAGGCTTGGCCGAGGCAAAGGCTCTCTTTGGTCCCCCTCCAATCGCTCTGCCCTTCGGGTTTGTCGTTTACCTGCGCCAAAAAGCATTACGTCGTGCATCCACGCCCTTGTTAACCATGTTACAACAACAGTGGTCAAGGACAGCACTAAACAATGACAATCTCCCTCCCTCCGCAAATAAATGCAATTCTTTGACTTCTAACATTTCTCTTTGACCATTCGTCTTATTTAATTTTTTTATACGAATAATAAATTAAATGAATCATTATGAAAATATCTCTAACAAATAAAATAAGTTATAACAAAACAAATAATATTTATTAAATTTTTTTGAATAAGACGAACGGTGAAACAAAAATCGTAGAAGTCAAAGAATTATATTTATTTGTGGACGGAGAGAGTATCAGTTTGAACGGTGCCAAAAAGTGAAAACGATGGCTGAGCAGTGCCAGGTGTCCTAAACGGCCTCCAATTTTGTCTAAGGTTGAAAGATTATTTCTATTTATTAAAATTATATGAGCTAATTACTCTCTTAGAATAATTAAATTTGAAGATGAAAGTACATATTTACCCCTCTACTAATTTTGAAGTGGTTCCATGTCTATAAATTCTAGATTAAGGTACGACTATTATTATTTTCTAAACACCGTAAAATTTCTCAATATATAAGGTACCAGGTCCAAAGTCCATAGCATAGAGTGGAGAGAGACAGAGGGCTAGCTAGCTGAGTGCCTTCTTCCTAGGGGCTGCAGAGTGCCTTCTTCCTAGGAGCTGCATGCAGCTGAGTACGGTGATTTCTTCAATTAATAACATGATATATAATAGACTTAGCATAACATGGATAAATATAACCTGATGATGAACTTAGCATATCTATATGATAAATTTAAATTTGAGACACCGGAGCAATGCCACCTCAGATATATATGTTATATGTACCACCTGTATATATGGCCATGCAGCCCGAGGCCCGTTGGCCCGGTCCGAGGCTCGGTGTTTTGGCCCGGCCCAAACACGGCACGGCCCGGTGGCCAACAGGCCCAGACTGGCACGGCCCGAGGCATCAGGCCGTGCCTGGGCCGCACCCCAGGCACGTGGCCCGGCACGGGCACGGCCCGATCCATAGAGAGGCCCGGTAGCGGCCCGGCCAGCCGGCCTGCTAACTCCTTTACCGGCCTGCTAACTCCCCCCAAATCCCCCATTCTCTTTTCACTCTCTCACGGCCACGCAGACCCCCTCCCCATTCCCTTCCTACCACTCTATGCCGCAGCCCCAGCCCCACACGCGACGCCGCCGAAGGCCGACGTGAAATCGCGAGTAGTACGCGAGTCGCGACCCTCTCGGCCTCTCCCTCCCCGCCGTCTTCTTCGCTCAGCCTCCATCCCTCTCCTCAATCCCTCGGCCAACGCGATTCGACGACGCCCTTCCTAGCTTCCTTCTGCGTCGCCGTCGCCCTCGACCTTCCCCCGACCCGAGGAGGAGAGGAGCACCCGCGCTCGACCAGATCTGCACCGCCATCGACCTTCCCCCACGCCACCATCGACCTTCTCCTGCGCCGTGCTCGTCCTCGACCTTCTCCTGCGCCGGCGCTCGCCCTCTACCTCGAGCTTGGAGCTGGTCCGCGTGGCTGGTCGTGCTCTCGGGCCGGCCCGACAGCCCAGCAAGTCGTGCCTGGGCTGTTGGCCAGGCACGAAGCCCGCCTCGGCACGGCCCACGTGGCCCAACGTGCCGTGCCGGCCCGACTTCCTTCGGGCTGTGCCTAGCCCGGGCCGAGCCGGGCCGGGCCGTTGGCCATCTATAACCACCTGTTTCTAACTTCCCCATTTACTTCAATTAGTCAGTATGTGTCACCCCTCCTATTTCCATTAAAAAAAAAGGAGGGTAGTCCTCACTCAAAAAGTTCATCTTGAAGTATAGAAATACTCCAAGTATAGAAATAAATGTGTCAACGATGTTCACTAAATGGAGTCCCAATGCTACAGCCAGCTTATGAATTATGAGAGCACATGCCTTCTTAATTAAGTTGGAGATATGCATGCATATGTGTGGTGGTGCAAGATACAGTTGAATGCTTGAATGCAACAAGTGTATAAGACGATTGATATGATAGGCCAAATGCAAACAATGGGGTACCAGGGTATAGAAGGTCGACTTCAAAAGAGGAAGGCCACCAGCTGGAGGGTGGAAACTGGCCCCGCATATATCAAAGACGTTGGCATATAGATAGGTTTGGGCGGTACCTGGAATTCAACTGTAGCATAGCTTCTCAAAGAGTGTTCACGAAAACTTCTGATTTAACCTGGACCAGATCTATTGGAATCAGTACGTAATTTTTTTTGCTGCTTCCTTATTTTTAGCGTGGACATCTGTGACCGTCATGGCAAGAGCGATACCCCCAATCTTCTAATTCTACGACTCCAGGGTTGATGCATATCGCCCTGAGATCACAGCTGTGCTGAAGGCTTAATGCTCAATAGAATGCCATACCGGCTCAGCTAAAAAGATTTTGAGCCGCTCCAGTTCTTCCTGAATATGCTTATTAGTAAAACTCAGAGCTGCAAATTAATTTACAGGACAAAAAATGTTGTATGTAGAATTGTAGAGACGCTTATATAGTTTCGGAAAAAAAAGAGACGCTTATATAAATCCTTGCTTATATGAGTGCAGTTGTCATAATAATCTGTGAAACTCCTAGAAAAACAATGTTGAAACATCGGATTGAATTACGCTCAGGGTTAGGCTAGTTATTAAGGTGAAAAAAAATCGATCTTAATTCAAAGTTGTTGAGCCAACGTTATATTTTAAAACGCCCGAAGTCGAACTGGGCTCCATATCATGTTGATCTCGAAACGGACCTGGGTTTCGGTGGGCCTAGACGAATGAAGAAACTTTTTTTAAAAAAAATATTTTTTTAATGATTAATTACAAATCTAGAAGTCGTTTAGTGAAAGTTGCAAAAATGGTACCCTGTCGGCCTCTCGAAAGCCGACAGGGTCCTGTCGGCCAGTCAGCTGCCGACAGGACTACGTGGCAGTGACGTGGCGGCCGACTGCCGTCGGCGGAGGCTATCGACGCCAACAGGAGTCCTGTCGGCCACTGGACGGCCGATAGGTCCAGTCGGCCCGCGGAGAGCCAATAGGGGTGTCGGCTAGCCAGTAGCTGATAGGCCACCTTCCCAATTTCCATCATATTCGTCCCAAAACTTAGCAATCCTTTGTATGTTTTAGGGTTGGTCGTAAAATAAAGGTTGTTGTTCGTCCCAAAACTTAGCAATCCCGTGTATGTTCTAGGGTTGTTCGTAAAACAAAGGTTGTTGCAAAACAACGTTATGTACTACTCCCGTTCTAAACAAAATTTGAAGCAACACATGTTCGATTAGAAGAGTAACCCAACGATACATCGAATGAGCGGTGCATGGCATGTGTGATACTCTAGGTAATACCAGCCCTAATCCTAACATGCTTTAGGGGAAATAAACACACAACGGTTTGCAATGGCATGTGTGGAACTTCCGTACCATCTGGCAGCCTATGCGTCGGATACATATCACAATTTTTCCTTAAATGATTTCCACCACACGCAAGGTAGCAGGGACGCCTGTCAGCAGTTTCAGAAGCGTCCATATCATTCATAATACGATGACTTTTACGACGTCCCTTTGTCTCTACCCTTTTTTCGGGATCCGGCGATCAATAACGATCGCAATCCTCAACTCGCTTAGTAAAATCAGCAATGGCCCTCCAACCTCGAAGCTCGCCAAACCACGTGTTAAGCACATTCTCCATTCCAAAGTAAGGGGATACAAATATCGTCGAAATGTTACATTTCCCGCAAGCAACAAGCACATAGGAGCATGGATAATGGTAGTACTTCGGTTTGTTGCATGTGCATTCGCACTTATTCTCCTCTGGCCACAGCTAACACTCCATAGTTATTTCGTTCGGGCCAGTGTTACGTCCACCCTTATCATGCACCTTAACTTCGAATGCATGGCCCCTTTCACACTTTTTTCATTGAGATATATATAAAATTTGAACGAATATGTCATAACTGGATCTTGCGCTACTAAAGTCGCTGCTGCACAACGTTCTCGTAGATAAACCATTGTATCTCTCAGGAGACCCACCAAAGGTGCAACCAAAGGAAGGGATCGTGTTCCTTTCAGCACCCAGTTGTAAACCTCTACAAGATTCATGATCATTATGCCATAACGTGCACCATGCGTGTCATGTAGCAAAAACCACTTGTCTAGGTCCTCCTCTTTAATCCATTCTGAGAAACAAGTTAATGACCTGCCCCCGGCCCCTTACGTTGACTAGTCTTGCTTCTAGGCTCACTTGAGAGTGGAGCAAGGCCTTACGGCTCCTCCTCTTGTTGCCACAACAGGTCGCCTGCGCACTTCTTTCATGTGGCTCCTGGTAAGCTTGTCTAATCGTTCTTAGATGAAGTCAAATTTGCTTTTCTGATTCTATTTACATAGCCTCTTGAACAGGTCCTGCAGACGCTTGCTCTTGAACTGTATGGTGCTAGGGTTTCTAGCTTGTAGGGTAGCTAAGAGCGTTGGAAGGTGGTGATATGAATCCTTGTACGTTCCAAATCTCTTCTCCAAAATTAACTGTTTTGCTCTTCAAGCCATGTCGTAAGATATCTCATATCCATATCTATTATGTATAGCCAGCATTATCCGGAAAGGAGATATGCTAAGTTTTTCAACAATCTCCCCATGCATCTCGTTTGCCACGAACTCTACTCTCATGTTTTGATGCTTGGTCAGCGTCGCCTCCAGTAAGCAACTATGTGGTTGCACAATAGTAGTTATGAAGTTGCTCTCCGTACATGGCATATGACCATGAACACGCCAAGTGCACCCTAGGGTGACGCGCTTAACATCTCACGTCTTGGGGTTGGAAATAACCACCCTAAACTACCTCTTCTCACAATAAGCCCACCGCCTGACGGCGTGCTGCAGATGAACCTTGTCATGAAACATCTGTCCTTGCATCACCTCCGTCCTTGAATATATCATCCACTGTCATGGCATCTAGTGAGAAGTTAGTCCATTCCACGGGGATGTCGGTCTCCTCTACGAACCTCCTGTCAGTGTGTTCATCCACAAATGTCAGGTGCTCTACATTGTCAAGTTCCATCTGTTCGACGATTTTTTCATCCTCCTCGCCCTCGTCAGCTTCCATGTTTGTACGAAAACCTTGTTCTTCGGCAACTTCTGTCCTATGCCCAACCCCCCGAGAATCGGAAACCAAGGTTTGCTCAGCATTTGTTACATATTCTTGTTCTCCTGCATCCTTTGTCCTGAACTGAACACCGTCAGAATCGTGACCATAAGTCTGCTCTTCGTTTGGGACCTCTAAGGTTGTAACAACCCTAAAAATCCACACAATCTAAAAATCCCAACCAATTAAAATTTTTCATTTATTTATTGTGAAAACCCATTTTTCTTGTGCAAGCATATAGGTTTCATTATGAAATTGGTAAATAAAGGAGTGTAGTTTGCATTTTAATTCCATTCACATAGAATAATAACTTATGCATCACATTTGGGATTTATTGCAATTTATGTTTGTATTTACTCAATATTTGAAATGGGCAATATATGTATATATACACTAAATTGAAAATAGAAAAGGAGAAAGAGAGTTAGGCCAGCCATTCGGCCAGCCGGGTCGCTAAGCCAGCCCAAGCCAGCCCGACCTTCCTCTCCTCACCTCACCGCGCGCGACCCACGTCGCGGCTCGGCAGCGCACGCGCACGACCGGCACACACGCGCTCACGCTCGCGCTCGCTGCCAACCCGGCCCCGCCTGTCAGCCGCTCTCGCCCCCCCCACTGTTCTTCTTCCTCACGAAGGCGACGCGCCTGCCGGGGGTGTCACGCGAATGGCGTGACCCCGGTCCCACAGCCGACAGCATGGCAGAGCCCTGACCCCGCTGTCCCCCTCCTGTCCCCTCCTTCCTTGGCCGCCAAGCGAGCCCGCGTGCACCCTGAAGCCCTAGCGTCGAGCGGCCGAAGCCCTCTGATCTACCGAGATCAATCGCGGCCGTCCGCCATGGGAACCTGCCAAGCTCGCCTATAAATTGGAGCACCCCGAAGCCCTACCCTCATTTCCCCTCGCCGCCACCGCAGCACAGACCGGCACACCGCACCAAACCGAGAGAGAGAGCGTAGGAGAAGGGCGGAGCAGAGGAGGAGAAGCTGCCGGAGCGCCGCCGCCGCGGAGCACGCCGGAGCCGGACACGGAGGAGAAGCCCGAGCTGTGGACGAGGAGCGGCACGGCACTGCGATCGCTCTGCACGGCTCCGACTCGCCACTGCACCGCCATCCTAGCTTCACCGACACCACGGTGAGCCATCGCACGCCATGTCCGAGCCTTGCCCTGCTTTTGCCATGGCGTTCCACCCTCGGGACGCGCAGGCACGAGCCTTTACCGGCTCGGGAAGATCACCTGCACCATGCACTCATTCGACCGGCCGAAACCCCCGGACTACAAGCTTGCTAGACCGAGAACGCAGCACGACGCGTTCTCGGCGGAGCGCGCTCACCACCGACGCGTTCCGACGCCGAATCACCCGTTCCGAGCAATCCGACTAGCACCCGTATAGGTTAGAGCGTCGTGGAGCACCGCCACGACCCCCTCGAGCTAGCTACGCGGATCTAAGCGCTAGAGGAAGCCTGAATCGCCTTGGCCGCGTGCGCCGCGACCTTACCGGAGCGCCGCCGCGAGCCGTCGCCAAAAGAAGGTCATGCCGTGGCTAAAGTTCGCCACCAGAGTGTTGTATGCCTCTCTGGCCTCACCAATTTGACAAGACCGCATTCGATTGAACCAATACTTGGTCGTAGCCGCGATGCCGCCTTCCGCCGTCGTCGGCGACACGCCGCCGCCACAACCGAGCACCTTGGAAAGCTCGGTAGCCAAAATTGGTAGTTGGTATACCATCGCCATAGACCCTGGACGCGTATACATCTCCTAGAGGACCTCCTTAGCCCCGCCGGAACCTCACCGTCGCGACGACATCGCCGCCGACAGGTTCCGCCTCGCCTAAATCCGTTCCGAGTACCCCCGGTCGCCTCGCGCTGCGGAGAAAGGCCGCCGAGGTTCGCCAAGTCTGCCTCGGCACCGCCGCTAGATAGCCGAGCCCCGAATCACGACTGTCGCCTTGGCTACGTGCGCCTCCACCTCGTCGGAGAACCGCCGTATGCCGAGGGAGAGAAGGAGGCCATACCACGACTCTAATCCGCCACCATCTGGTCGGACGACTGCCTGAGCACGCCAATTGGGGAAAGCCGAGCCCTGTCTTGCCGAAATATGGCCATCGCCGCCCTGTCATGGTCCGCCGCACCGGAGAGACACCGCCGCCTTGAACAGACGCCCTGGAACCCTGCTAGCACCGAATCTCCGATTCGCCCGAGCCTCCCCAGGAGAGCTCGGGAGAGCAGCACCCTCGGGCGCCCAAATTTCTGATTCGCCCGAGCCTCACCGGGAGAGCTCGGGAAAGCAGCCCCCTCGGCGCCCAAATTTCCGATTCGCCCGAGCCTCACCGGGAGAGCTCGGGAAAGCAGCCCCCTCGGCGCCCAAATGTCCGATTCGCCCGAGCCTCTGCAGGAGACCTCGGGAGAGCAGCACCCTCGGGCGCCCAAATTTCCGATTCGCCCGAGCCTCCGCGGGAGACCTCGGGAGAACGGCACCCTCGGGCGCACCAAATGTCCGATTCGCCCGAGCCTCCGCGGGAGACCTCGGGAGAACGGCACCCTCGGCGCCCCGAATCTCCGATTCGCCCGAGCCCCGCCGAGCTAAACCGAACTACGCCGAGCACCGCCAAGCTACCCCCAACCACCGCCGAACTATGCCGAGCTCCGCCGAGATACCCCAACCACAGCCGAGCTACCACCGACCACCGCCGAGCCACGCCGAGCTACGCCAACTCCGGCAACTCTCTGGGAACCAGCATCGAACACCTGGTGGGCGACCATCGGGTCTGTGTTCTGTTGAGGCACCACTTGCCGCACTACTAGACCCGCGCGCCACGTGGATCAATCCCGAGCTGCCCCTGATTAATCGACCATTTTCCATTTTCAGAAAATAGGATAATCTTCGGAAATTCATAACTTATTCATACGATATCCAAAAATTGCGCACCATATATCAAAATTCTCAGAATAATGAGATCTACAATCTAAGACTATGTTTGTGTGCATTTGGCTCTTTATTTTATTGGATTTTTCTGAAATACTCTATAAGAGTCGCTGACGCGACTATTTCGTGTTCGATTTCAGAGCCGGAGGAGGATCTGACTAAGGAGGACGACCACGAGTACTTTCAGGAGCTAGGAGACGACTACGAAGGTGCCACGTCCCACCAAATCTGTAGATCCTATTACGCATTGCAAATGACATTGTTGCTATTGCTTTATGATTATGTATGGATTGGTTGCATGGTAGTATATTTGAATTCCCTGCCTTGATAAGACTTTACCCTGCTATCCGCTGTTAGGTTAGCTGCTGCTTAATTTACTGTTACTCTTCCACTACTTTCTACTTGCTATATGCTATGTGGTGGAATTGGGACGGTGTATAACTGATTATAACCACTGGGAGAGAGTGCTGCGTGCGTCTTGGGTGCGTGGTAAGGGTTGATGTCGACCAAGTGGGATGTGAGACAAGCCCATGGGGCAAGTCGTGCCAGGGGTGCAACCTGGGCATCCCCAAAGTGAGATACCTGTGGCGGGTAAAGTTGTTGAGGAGGTTCCGGGTGGGATAGCCTTGGTGGTTTGAAGCCCGTGGACGGAGGTGCTGTGATAGCACGGGGAGAGTATCCCCTAAGTGGAGATGCCTGCTTGGTCACAACCTAGGATCTGACTAGTGACCGGAAACATCTGGATTCCCTTGCTACTCGCTCGCTTCTGATGGGCGGGAGACGGCTGGACTACTTGGTAGGGCGGTGCCACTACTGCTAGGTTGAGAGGTGATAAGGGTGGACGGTGACGGATGGCGGATTCCCGTACCGTTCTAGATGCGCAGTACCACTGATGGGGCCCGGTACTGCGTCTCCCAGTCTCAGCATGACGGTGTTGGATCCGGAATATCCCAGGGCTGAGTGGTAGGGTGGCATCGACCTAGGCAAGCAAGCACCCGGAATTCTGCCTAGATGATTGTACAGCATCGATGATGGCTAATCTTGTGAGTAGTAAAACCTCTGCAGAGTGTATGGTTGATCGATCGATACATAAGTCAACTCGTTGGCTATGGACCTTTCCTAATGTTTCTGCAACCACTATTAGATGAGAGCATATTCTTTTCTCCCCCTGGATAACATTGTTCCGGCAGTGTGCCCGTTGTGGTAGTGTGCCGCTGAGATAGGCCCGAGAGGGAGTTGGGCCTGTCGAATGAGAGTGAGGTGTGGGTATGTGAGGTGTGGTGATGGGAAAAGGGATAATGGTGTTAACTGGTGATAAAACTTGACTAATTAAACATTGATTACAGCTGCATAGGAAAACCTCAGCCTATAGGTCTGCTTGTATAGCCTTGCATCCACTTTCCACAAAGCAAATGCTGCATAGGTGGGCTCCGTGGCCAGTACAAATCGTACTGATAAATTTGCTGTCAGGTGACGAGAATGAGTACGACTTCGAGGGAGATGATGACGAGGAATAGGGTCACGTGCTACACTCAAGTTGGCCGTGAAGGATGAATCGCTTCCGCATCTTCTAAAGCTTCTCTGAATGTTGATTCCGCCAGTGTGGCGATGTAATAAATGTTTATGTAAGACTTAATTATCGTTGTATGGATCCTGGTGTCAACTGAGATATGGGTAATTTCATGGATTGTCCCAAGCAATCTGTTGAATTACAATTCGAGCCTGTGGATTTCCCTTCGTGGAAATCGAGGTCGTTTCAGTTGGTATCAGAGCCATACTTGACTGTAGGACGAGATCCATAGAGAATGGACGTTAGAATAGGAAGCCAGACTCTCTTTCGGTTATATTACCGACCTTGCATTCACTTTTTATGCAATGGCTTATCTAATACAAGGACCTGCTAATCCGTTTCTTGAAAAATTCACAGATGACCAGCCTTGGACCACCACTTCATCCACAGCACGATGGCACTATTGAGATCCCGATCAAATGGCTATTGACCTTATGCACCAGTAGCTTATGGGACCCTGCGTAGCCCTTAGACTAGTGATACCATGAGTTGTCCTGTCATTGGCTATCTGCGCATAGCACGATCTTCTTAGCAGCTAGGAACATCCTTTATATAATAATAACCATGTGATGAGTGACATTTGGATCTTAAGCTTCTTATGGTTCTCTATGCTTCTTTGGTTGAGTGTAGGATAGCATGAAAAATGTTTTAATTCATTTAAATCGTTGAAAACATCTAACTCCTACTTAAACCACTACAAGATTATTACTGCACTGAGCACGTACCAAATAACTTCAGATGTCAATGAGACGTTCCGCGCGCCTGGAGAACCACCAGCCCTCCCCCGCACCTGCGCCAGGACGCGGGCGTGGTCGCAACCGTGGACGCCCAGCTGGCAGACGTGCTGGAGTTAACCTGGAAGAAGAGCTGCGCCGGGCAGAGGATGCACCGCCGGTGATCGATCCGCCACCACAAGGCGAGAACGTGCCTCCGCCACCGCCACCGCCGCCGCCACCGACGTTGGCGGAAGTGATGGCTCAGCAGACCCAGCTGCTGAATGCCATAGCTACTGGGATGAACAGGCACCACGGGCCACCCCAGAATGACTTCCAAAGGAAACTGGAGGGTTTCCTGAAGCTGAGGCCACCTACCTTCGACGGGACCGACAGCGATCCCCTCGCTGCCGACGATTGGCTTAAAGAGATGGAGAAGAAGCTGGACCTGACCACTTGCTCCGACGAGGAGTGTGTTGGGATTGCTAGCCACCAGCTGACCGGTGCTGCACGGGCCTGGTGGGACAACTACACCAGCGCTCACGAGGATCCAGCCCGCATTGACTGGGATGAGTTCACCGAGGCTTTCCGTGACCACCACATTCCTGAGGGAGTCATGGAGGCCAAGGAGAACGAGTTTCGTAATATCTCCTAGGGAGCTGATCGGATCCACGAGTACACCACCCGCTTCAACTGCTTGCTCCGCTACGCACCTGCGTCTTGCGTGAGTTCCGAGAAGGAAAAGATGTACTACTACAGGAAGGGACTTCAGACCAAGATCAGGTTGGCTCTGTCAGGGAACAAGAGCTACACTCTGCGTGAGCTGATTGACCGCTGTATTGAGATCGAGAAGGATCGCATGGAAGCACGGCTGGAATTTGAGGCCCAGAACAAGGGAAAGAAGCGCCGCTCTGAGGGACCCGCTCGCGCTGCTCCACCCCAGAGACAGCGAACGGGTGCACCTCCGCCTTTCCGGACTCGCCAGGGACCTTTTTCGGGAACGAGCCGTGGTGGTACCAACAGCAGCAACTATCACCGCCCCGCTCAGACCTACCCTGCGCCGACTCGAGCTATGCAGAACACACCCGCCCCCGCTACCAACACGCCAAGGACAAGCAATTGGAAGGCTCCTGCGACAGCTACAGCAGGCAGTGCGCCCTTCACTTGCTTCGGATGCGGAAAGCCTGGACACCGTGTGGCTGTGTGCCCCGACCTCAACCGCGCACCAGCAGCTGCACAGGGCACACCGAACCGGGGATCTGCTACCCGAGGAAGACTGAACCACATGACCGCTGAGGAAGCTGAAGCTGCACCTGATGCTGTGTACGGTACGTTCCTAGTTCAGGGTAACATGGCTACAGTTCTGTTCGATTCGGGAGCTACATGTTCATACATTTCATCTGCATATGCACGTAAGCATAACATACCTGTAACCCCAAGAGCAAACCCCATCCTAACTAGCTCGCCCTTAGGAACCTTCAGAAGCGTTCACATATGTAGAGGAGTGATAATCACTATCGAGGGACTTGACTTTCGAGCTGACCTAACCCTACTACCCTCCAATAGCTTAGATGTCATCTTAGGCATGGACTGGCTAACCAAACACCGGGGAGTGATATCTTGTTCACCTAGATATGTTCAGGTAACCCACCCTTGGGGAACAGCTGTCCGATGTGTACCCCAAACCGAGAGAGTCCAAGCCCTCCTATGTGCCCTGGAGACTAAAGCAGATAAGACAGAGCTGACATTCAGGGATGTGCCAGTAGTCTGTGAGTTCAATGACGTATTTCCAGAGGAGTTGCCAGGAATGCCACCAGATAGAGATGTGGAGTTTGTTATAGAGCTGATGCCAGGGACTGCACCGATTGCCAAAAGACCCTACAGAATGTCGGCTGATGAGTTGAAGGAACTCAAGAAGCAGCTGGGAGAATTACTGGAGAAGGGTTTCATTAGGCCTAGTGCTTCGCCCTGGGGATCTCCCGTTTTGTTTGTCAAGAAGAAGGATGGCACGATGAGGATGTGCATTGACTACCGGAATCTGAATGCGGTTACAGTCAAGAATAAGTACCCATTGCCCCGCATCGATGATCTGTTAGATCAATTGAGCAAGGCCAAGTACTTCTCAAAGATCGATCTCCGATCAGGGTATCATCAGATGAAGATCAGGGAAGAAGATATCCCGAAGACTGCATTTGTCACTAGATATGGACAGTATGAGTGCACAGTAGTCTCATTTGGACTCACTAATGCTCCAGCATACTTCATGAACATGATGAACAAGATCTTCATGAATGAGCTAGACAAGTTTCTGGTGGTATTCATTGATGATATATTGGTTTATTCAGCCACAAAAGAGGAACATGAACATCATCTGAGGACCGTATTGGAGAGGTTATCTCGCAACCAGCTATACGCCAAATTCTCCAAGTGCGAATTCTGGCTTGAGGAAGTTGCTTTCCTTGGACACGTACTGTCAGGAGAAGGAGTCGCAGTAGACCCAGCCAAAATTGAAGTTGTGAAAGAGTGGGAACAACCCTGTAATGTGTCAGAAATCAGAAGCTTTTTGGGACTTGCAGGATACTATCGCAGATTTATTGAGAATTTCTCCAAGATTGCAAGACCCATGACCAACTTGCTGAAGAAAGAGAACAAGTTTATATGGACTCCTGAATGTGAGAAGAGTTTTCAGACCTTGAAGGAGAAGCTCACTACTACACCTGTACTAGCCCTGCCCGATATTCACAAGGATTTTGTTGTATATTGTGATGCCTCTCGGCAAGGTTTGGGCTGTGTACTAATGCAAGAAGGAAGAGTGATAGCTTATGCCTCAAGACAGTTGAAGGAGCATGAGCAGCGATACCCGACTCATGACCTAGAACTTGCAGCCGTGGTACATGCACTCAAGATTTGGAGACACTATCTGATAAGCAACAAGTGTGACATCTACACTGACCACAAGAGCCTGAAGTACTTCTTCACTCAGGAAGATCTGAATATGAGGCAGCGCAGATGGCTAGAACTCATCAAGGACTATGATCTTGAGATCCATTATCACCCAGGAAAGGCCAATGTCAGCGCTGATGCACTTAGCCGCAAAAGCTACTGCCATACCCTCATCACCAACTCTATGCCACCTGAGCTCAGGAGAGAGTTCAACGCATTCCAGCTCGAGGTAATCTCCTATGGCATGCTAAATGAGCTTCGCGTCGAGTACAATCTCACCTCACGAATCCGTGAAGCGCAAAAGAACTGTCCTGAGATAGACTATATCCGTGGTTTGATGAAGCTGGGAAGAGGCCCCGAATACCGAGAAGATGAGCAGGGAACTGTATGGTACAAAGATAGAATCTGCGTACCGACGGATTCAGCGATACGAGAAGAGATTCTGTCAGAAGGGCATGACTCCAAATATTGCATTCACCCAGGGTCAGCCAAGATGTACCATGATCTAAGGAAACATTTCTGGTGGGAGAATATGAAGGCAGACATTGCAGGGCATGTAGCCCGATGTGACACTTGCAGCAGAATCAAGGCCGAACATCAACGACCAGCCGGCCTACTACAACCCCTCGCAATTCCAGAATGGAAATGGGAATGCATTTCGATGGATTTTATCGTTGGGTTACCCCGCACCGAGAAGAAACACGATTCGATTTGGGTGATAGTCGACCGTTTGACCAAAGTCGCTCACTTCATTCCCATCAGCATTGGCTACGATGCCGAACGGCTGGCGGATTTATACATAACCCACATTCTGAGACTACACGGGGCACCCACAAGCATAATATCTAATCGAGGCTCACAATTCACGTCTCGATTCTGGCAAGCCTTGCACAAATCCATCGGAACCAAGCTGGACTATAGCACGGCTTATCACCCACAAACTGACGGTCAAACAGAAAGAGTGAACCAAATTCTCGAAGATATGCTCCGAGCTTGTGTGATAAAATACAAGACCAGTTGGGAAAGCTGCTTACCCCACGCTGAATTCTCGTACAACAACAGCTATCAAACAAGCCTCAAGATGTCACCGTTTGAGGCATTGTATGGGAGACCCTGCAGGACCCCGCTAATGTGGTCAGAACCCGGAAAGAGAGCCTTCTTTGGCCCTGCTAAGATTGTAGAAGCAGAGGAAGGCGTAGCACAGGTCAGAGAAAATTTGAGAATTGCACAGAGTAGGCAAAAGAGCTATGCAGATAGGTGACGTAGAGAGCTTGAGTTCAAGGTTGGGGATTATGTCTACCTCAAGGTATCTCCACTTCGTGGCACTGTCAGATTCCACGTGAAGGGGAAATTGGCACCAAGATATGTTGGGCCATACAAGATCTGTAAAAGGGTTGGAAAGCTTGCTTACAAGCTGGAACTACCGGAGGAATTATCTGGAGTACACCCCGTGTTCCATGTCTCGCAATTAAGGAAGTGTTTGAAGCTTCCCGAGGAGCAAGTTCCTACGGATGCATTAGACCTGCAAGACACACTTGAATATAAGGAACATCCGATCAAGATCTTGGCACGGGATACCAAAGAGACGCGAAACAAAACCATTCCGATGTGCAAGGTACAGTGGAGCAATCACACTGAAAGGGAAGCTACGTGGGAGAAAGAATCGGACTTGCGGATTATGTTTCCTTACCTCTTCGGTGGGTACGTTATCTCTGAATCTCGAGGTCGAGATCCTAATGAGGGGGGAGGACTGTAACAACCCTAAAAATCCACACAATCTAAAAATCCCAACCAATTAAAATTTTTCATTTATTTATTGTGAAAACCCATTTTTCTTGTGCAAGCATATAGGTTTCATTATGAAATTGGTAAATAAAGGAGTGTAGTTTGCATTTTAATTCCATTCACATAGAATAATAACTTATGCATCACATTTGGGATTTATTGCAATTTATGTTTGTATTTACTCAATATTTGAAATGGGCAATATATGTATATATACACTAAATTGAAAATAGAAAAGGAGAAAGAGAGTTAGGCCAGCCATTCGGCCAGCCGGGTCGCTAAGCCAGCCCAAGCCAGCCCGACCTTCCTCTCCTCACCTCACCGCGCGCGACCCACGTCGCGGCTCGGCAGCGCACGCGCACGACCGGCACACACGCGCTCACGCTCGCGCTCGCTGCCAACCCGGCCCCGCCTGTCAGCCGCTCTCGCCCCCCCACTGTTCTTCTTCCTCACGAAGGCGACGCGCCTGCCGGGGGTGTCACGCGAATGGCGTGACCCCGGTCCCACAGCCGACAGCATGGCAGAGCCCTGACCCCGCTGTCCCCCTCCTGTCCCCTCCTTCCTTGGCCGCCAAGCGAGCCCGCGTGCACCCTGAAGCCCTAGCGTCGAGCGGCCGAAGCCCTCTGATCTACCGAGATCAATCGCGGCCGTCCGCCATGGGAACCTGCCAAGCTCGCCTATAAATTGGAGCACCCCGAAGCCCTACCCTCATTTCCCCTCGCCGCCACCGCAGCACAGACCGGCACACCGCACCAAACCGAGAGAGAGAGCGTAGGAGAAGGGCGGAGCAGAGGAGGAGAAGCTGCCGGAGCGCCGCCGCCGCGGAGCACGCCGGAGCCGGACACGGAGGAGAAGCCCGAGCTGTGGACGAGGAGCGGCACGGCACTGCGATCGCTCTGCACGGCTCCGACTCGCCACTGCACCGCCATCCTAGCTTCACCGACACCACGGTGAGCCATCGCACGCCATGTCCGAGCCTTGCCCTGCTTTTGCCATGGCGTTCCACCCTCGGGACGCGCAGGCACGAGCCTTTACCGGCTCGGGAAGATCACCTGCACCATGCACTCATTCGACCGGCCGAAACCCCCGGACTACAAGCTTGCTAGACCGAGAACGCAGCACGACGCGTTCTCGGCGGAGCGCGCTCACCACCGACGCGTTCCGACGCCGAATCACCCGTTCCGAGCAATCCGACTAGCACCCGTATAGGTTAGAGCGTCGTGGAGCACCGCCACGACCCCCTCGAGCTAGCTACGCGGATCTAAGCGCTAGAGGAAGCCTGAATCGCCTTGGCCGCGTGCGCCGCGACCTTACCGGAGCGCCGCCGCGAGCCGTCGCCAAAAGAAGGTCATGCCGTGGCTAAAGTTCGCCACCAGAGTGTTGTATGCCTCTCTGGCCTCACCAATTTGACAAGACCGCATTCGATTGAACCAATACTTGGTCGTAGCCGCGATGCCGCCTTCCGCCGTCGTCGGCGACACGCCGCCGCCACAACCGAGCACCTTGGAAAGCTCGGTAGCCAAAATTGGTAGTTGGTATACCATCGCCATAGACCCTGGACGCGTATACATCTCCTAGAGGACCTCCTTAGCCCCGCCGGAACCTCACCGTCGCGACGACATCGCCGCCGACAGGTTCCGCCTCGCCTAAATCCGTTCCGAGTACCCCCGGTCGCCTCGCGCTGCGGAGAAAGGCCGCCGAGGTTCGCCAAGTCTGCCTCGGCACCGCCGCTAGATAGCCGAGCCCCGAATCACGACTGTCGCCTTGGCTACGTGCGCCTCCACCTCGTCGGAGAACCGCCGTATGCCGAGGGAGAGAAGGAGGCCATACCACGACTCTAATCCGCCACCATCTGGTCGGACGACTGCCTGAGCACGCCAATTGGGGAAAGCCGAGCCCTGTCTTGCCGAAATATGGCCATCGCCGCCCTGTCATGGTCCGCCGCACCGGAGAGACACCGCCGCCTTGAACAGACGCCCTGGAACCCTGCTAGCACCGAATCTCCGATTCGCCCGAGCCTCCCCAGGAGAGCTCGGGAGAGCAGCACCCTCGGGCGCCCAAATTTCTGATTCGCCCGAGCCTCACCGGGAGAGCTCGGGAAAGCAGCCCCCTCGGCGCCCAAATTTCCGATTCGCCCGAGCCTCACCGGGAGAGCTCGGGAAAGCAGCCCCCTCGGCGCCCAAATGTCCGATTCGCCCGAGCCTCCGCAGGAGACCTCGGGAGAGCAGCACCCTCGGGCGCCCAAATTTCCGATTCGCCCGAGCCTCCGCGGGAGACCTCGGGAGAACGGCACCCTCGGGCGCACCAAATGTCCGATTCGCCCGAACCTCCACGGGAGACCTCGGGAGAACGGCACCCTCGGCGCCCCGAATCTCCGATTCGCCCGAGCCCCGCCGAGCTAAACCGAACTACGCCGAGCACCGCCAAGCTACCCCCAACCACCGCCGAACTATGCCGAGCTCCGCCGAGATACCCCAACCACAGCCGAGCTACCACCGACCACCGCCGAGCCACGCCGAGCTACGCCAACTCCGGCAACTCTCTGGGAACCAGCATCGAACACCTGGTGGGCGACCATCGGGTCTGTGTTCTGTTGAGGCACCACTTGCCGCACTACTGGACCCGCGCGCCACGTGGATCAATCCCGAGCTGCCCCTGATTAATCGACCATTTTCTATTTTCAGAAAATAGGATAATCTTCGGAAATTCATAACTTATTCATACGATATCCAAAAATTACGCACCATATATCAAAATTCTCAGAATAATGAGATCTACAATCTAAGACTATATTTGTGTGCATTTGGCTCTTTATTTTATTGGATTTTTCTGAAATACTCTATAAGAGTCGCTGACGCGACTATTTCGTGTTCGATTTCAGAGCCGGAGGAGGATCTGACTAAGGAGGACGACCACGAGTACTTTCAGGAGCTAGGAGACGACTACGAAGGTGCCACGTCCCACCAAATCCTTAGATCCTATTACGCATTGCAAATGACATTGTTGCTATTGCTTTATGATTATGTATGGATTGGTTGCATGGTAGTATATTTGAATTCCCTGCCTTGATAAGACTTTACCCTGCTATCCGCTGTTAGGTTAGCTGCTGCTTAATTTACTGTTACTCTTCCACTACTTTCTACTTGCTATATGCTATGTGGTGGAATTGGGACGGTGTATAACTGATTATAACCACTGGGAGAGAGTGCTGCGTGCGTCTTGGGTGCGTGGTAAGGGTTGATGTCGACCAAGTGGGATGTGAGACAAGCCCATGGGGCAAGTCGTGCCGGGGGTGCAACCTGGGCATCCCCAAAGTGAGATACCTGTGGCGGGTAAAGTTGTTGAGGAGGTTCCGGGTGGGATAGCCTTGGTGGTTTGAAGCCCGTGGACGGAGGTGCTGTGATAGCACGGGGAGAGTATCCCCTAAGTGGAGATGCCTGCTTGGTCACAACCTAGGATCTGACTAGTGACCGGAAACATCTGGATTCCCTTGCTACTCGCTCGCTTCTGATGGGCGGGAGACGGCTGGACTACTTGGTAGGGCGGTGCCACTACTGCTAGGTTGAGAGGTGATAAGGGTGGACGGTGACGGATGGCGGATTCCCGTACCGTTCTAGATGCGCAGTACCACTGATGGGGCCCGGTACTGCGTCTCCCAGTCTCAGCATGACGGTGTTGGATCCGGAATACCCCAGGGCTGAGTGGTAGGGTGGCATCGACCTAGGCAAGCAAGCACCCGGAACTCTGCCTAGATGATTGTACAGCATCGATGATGGCTAATCTTGTGAGTAGTAAAACCTCTGCAGAGTGTATGGTTGATCGATCGATACATAAGTCAACTCGTTGGCTATGGACCTTTCCTAATGTTTCTGCAACCACTATTAGATGAGAGCATATTCTTTTCTCCCCCTGGATAACATTGTTCCGGTAGTGTGCCCGTTGTGGTAGTGTGCCGCTGAGATAGGCCCGAGAGGGAGTTGGGCCTGTCGAATGAGAGTGAGGTGTGGGTATGTGAGGTGTGGTGATGGGAAAAGGGATAATGGTGTTAACTGGTGATAAAACTTGACTAATTAAACATTGATTACAGCTGCATAGGAAAACCTCAGCCTATAGGTCTGCTTGTATAGCCTTGCATCCACTTTCCACAAAGCAAATGCTGCATAGGTGGGTTCCGTGGCCAGTACAAATCGTACTGATAAATTTGCTGTCAGGTGACGAGAATGAGTACGACTTCGAGGGAGATGATGACGAGGAATAGGGTCACGTGCTACACTCAAGTTGGCCGTGAAGGATGAATCGCTTCCGCATCTTCTAAAGCTTCTCTGAATGTTGATTCCGCCAGTGTGGCGATGTAATAAATGTTTATGTAAGACTTAATTATCGTTGTATGGATCCTGGTGTCAACTGAGATATGGGTAATTTCATGGATTGTCCCAAGCAATCTGTTGAATTACAATTCGAGCCTGTGGATTTCCCTTCGTGGAAATCGAGGTCGTTTCAAAGGTAGCGTTTGGTTAGGAGTCAACATGGGATGGGATGGATCCGTCCTAGTTCTTGGAGGCGGGATGATCCTATTTATTGTTTGGTTGAGAAGAGATGAAACAATTTTGTTTTATGTTTGGTTCTAGCGCAACAAAAGTGGGATGAGACACTGACATGTAGGACCCACATTAATTAGATTTTTTTATTTTTATTTTTTTTCTTTTTTTCCCTTCAACCTTATCCTTTCTTCCGTGGGAGATACTTCCAGCGCTCGCAAAACCACAGCCGGTCTCGCCACCGCCAAATCGCTACTCGCTCGCCCCCGCAACTCGCCCTGCCGCTCGCGCGGCCGCTGGCCAGCCGCTCGCGCAGCCAGCGCCCGGCCATGCTCGCGCCGCCCGCTCACGTTCTTTGCTGGACCTGGCACTCGCCTACGCGACAGCTGCGACTGAGCTCCCGCTCAGACCTCGCTGTCGACCACCTTCTCTCTTCTCTTCCCCCATTGCCGGCATCGGTCTTCTACGCTCAAGGCCGCGTCCCAGGTGGGATGCCCCCGTCTGTTGAAATTTTGGGGATGGATGTCGTCCCACATCTCGGCGAATATTCCAGCAACGGACATCCCAGCCCTTGCTCGTCCCTCAACCGAACACCGCTCATCCTAGGTCCATCCTATCCCATCCTACTGGTCCCACCATCCAAACATATGGTAAGTTCTCTACTTCTCGAACTGTACTGCTACTCTCTCCTTGCATGCCACCATCGATGAACTGAACAAGCATGATATTGTCATACTCACGTTCCAAAGCCTTACTCATAAGAAACTTCTATTTATTCGTATTACTGGCCTCGTACATCTCCCATCTCCATCCATTGTCCCTTGGCCTGGGCACCAACATACTAATCTTCAAACGTTGCTGCGACGGTGGAAAACCAAACCATTCATGCAGCGAGGCTAATACTTATCTCCAGCTATGATCTAGCAGTGAGTCCAGTTGTATGTCAAAGAACTGGAACTGACTAAGGTCTACACCGCTATCTTCAGTTCTGAATTCACCGTTGCCATAGTAAACTCTGAAAGGAACCAGATCGGACGACATTCCTGCTCCCATCATTAAAATTACGCTATCAGTTGAATATCGCCATAACCCCTAAACCCTAACAAGAAACTAATTACATAAACTAATACAACTAGAAATAAAAATTCCTAAGTCAACTAACCCTAAATCAAATAAACAAGTAGTACTAAACAAATAAAAAATAATCCTAATTACATAAAGTAATGCTAAAGAACTAAATAACACTAATCCTAAAAATGACTAAATAGCCCTAAAAATAAACTAACACTAACTACATAAACAAAAGTAAATAACTAATCCTAAAAATAATAATAAATAATCCTAATAAATAAACTAATACATCTAAAACATAAATTAATTCTAAATAACTAAATAAACTAACCCTAACTAACTAAATCAACTAACCCTAACACTAACTACATAAACTAACCCTAACACTAACGCTAACTAACTAAATAAACTAACCCTAACACTAAATCAACTAACCCTAATCATAAATAACTAAATAAACTAACCTAACCTAACTAAATCAACTAACTACAACAAAAAAAATTAACAACAAAGAAAACAAAATAAAAAACTAACCTGCAGAAAGCGCCGGCAGCGCCAGGCTGCGTGGGGGCACGGGGGAGGGGGCGGCGGCGTCCCGCGGCCGGATCCGGTGCTCCCCGGCCGTGGGCGGGCCCCCAGCCACCTGGAGCGGCGGCACGGCGGCTGGAAGAGAGAGAAAGAGAGAGAGAGAGAGAGAGAGAGAGAGAGAGAGAGAAGAGCACGTGCGCCCAAGAAGAAGAGGCACGGCGAAGGTATTTAGGGCCTGTCGGTTTCTAATGAGCCGATAAGTCTCTATGGCTGCTCAGCGGCCGATATGTCTATCAGTCCGATAAGGCCCGCTAGGCGGCCAACTCCTACCGGGGCAGGAGACTTGTCGGCTATTGGGCTGCCGATAGCCACTAGTTGGCTCGCCAGCGGCTGATAGGCACCCTATCGGCTTCTCAGAAACCGACAGGGTGCTATTTTTACATTTCCTGCAAGGCAAATACAGGCCTGTCGTGTTCCTTGTGCAGTGCTGCAAAGCAAATCTTGTCAGCTGCCCTTCAAGTCCAAGAATGCAGGCCTGTCAATTGGGTGCATAAATGGAGTAGATTAGATGCAGGTGATTAGACCCATTGGAACGACAAGGTTAGAAGCAGATGGCCTACCACCTATATACACTGCACGCAGCTTGAACAGAGGGCCATTTACAAATTCCAACTTGTGCTTCCAGTCCAGCAACGAGTATCAGTGAAGAATATGGAACCAGTCCAGTCCAGTCCAGCGCCTCACGCGTCCATTCTGCGTTCATCATTCCTCGGAGAATTTAATTTGGTCCCGTACTGGAGAGGCACACTACCGCGACTATGCTGAAATGGGCGGCCATGCGCTGTGATGGCGTGCCGCATGAAGGCACACCCAGAGGACGAGGTCGTCGTATCTCGTGTGCTGGTGGCATGGTGTGCGGGATGCACATGTAGCAAAACAAATATGAGATGTCTCGTCACCAGGACCCTATATTCTAGGCGTATGACACGTACGCTAGTGCAATTATCCTAATTTTTTATGCCACTCTACTAGCGGAAAGATCAACCACGATCATCTTCATCATCTCGCCATCTGCTTCTTATATTTGGTCTTTATCATCTTCTCTCTCGTATACTTTTTTATGCCCCCCTATACACAAGGGACCCTCTACTAGCGCAAAGATCAACCACGACCATCTTCTCTCCATCTTCTTTATCATCTTGCCATATTCTTCTTTTGTCTTCATCCTCTCCTCTCTCACACGCTCGCCTCTCCCGCGCCAGAGTCATCTCCAACACTAGAGAAGTTAGTCCTCGTACCTTCCCCACAACCGCCCCCGCCAACAGCCATCTTCTTTGGTCTTCATCCTCTCCTCTCTAACATGCTCGCCTCCCATCTGTCTTGCGAGTGTTGAATGTTGAAGCAACCATACGAAGACCATGCTAAGGTAAATTATTTAAGAATATTGCTGCTGTCTTCCTCGATTGGCTGCATGTTTATGATACCCCTCTCTCTCTCTCTCACAGACACACAGACACATTTTTTTTTTTTTTTGCATGCTTATAGTGATAAGGTTAAATATTTCAAAAATTAGAAGAATGCTTGTTTATGAAACAAACGTATGTTATTGTGGATTTAGATGAATTGTTTGTTTGCCGCTGACCCTCTTGTAGGACAAACTTGATGGAAGGAGCATGCATTTTCACTCTTACTGAATTTTTTGTGAATGTCCCAAATTAGAGATCACTATAAATTTCGTTCTTCAAAAGGAAATTCATACTGAACATGCTCACTGGTAAGTCAAGGCTATATCTTCCCCTATTCTATAGCAATTATAAAGATGTTATAAGGAGTCTTGTCATTCAAATTTTTGTGCTGTACAAAGCATATCTAAAGCAATGCTAGGAAGATGATGCACTGTATAAGTATTTATCCTTAGTGGGTCTTCAGTCCTAGACATATGCTCAAATAGTAAATTGAAGCTCTAGTTCCCATTTTAGAAGTTTCAAAAAGCGTTAATGCGCATATAGAGCCCAAGAAATTTCTTTTAGTAATGATACTTGCCTGCACTACAGTGCATATGCTTGTACTCAAATTTGAATATTTTTTGTTCACCTTCAAGAGATGATGCCCATAGGAACAAGTGAGGCCCTGCTTGCTGCCAACTATTTCACTCAAGGATTTGACGTCGTGCACCAGATGCTAGATTATTCATTTCAGTTTGTGAATTTGAGAATAACTTGAAGATCAAAACATGTTATTATGATAGCATTTTGAGTTTACTGAAGTTGAGACCATTTTGCTTCAGAAGGACCAGCAGGCTAAGGTGACTTTGAGCTGACTTCTACTCTGCTATCAGACCTCTATGAAGTTTTAAAACTCTGTAATAGGAATAGGATAACTGGTTCTACTCTTTTTCCTGTTTCGCGCCAACTCTGCACCTTTCCTGTTTGGTTTGTTTTGGCGCTGGTATAGATTTTATTTTATTTATCGTAGAAAATTTTGATGATCAATATATGAATGTTCGATGTTTTTATTTGCCTGTGCATTCAAACTGCAGTCTGTATGCTCACGTCAACGTACTTATGTTGTCGGCAGGACACGCAGCGTTTGCAGCTAACCAAACATGAGTGTAAACCATTGGCTTAACCAAACAAAGTGGAGCTTTTTACCTGTGTGCCATTATAAAAGTTTAAAATGACCTACATATCACTGAATCGAAAAAAAGTTCCTCTGTACTCTCGCAAAAAAATTTCTTTACCTACATACCACTTCCGTCAACAACTTAATTTTAAAAAAATCATAACTTCTCCGTACAACATCGGATGAAAACGATTTTTATATGAAAATTGTAGAACTCGACGAGATCTACAACTTTTTAGTTTTAAGTTTTTTCATTTGAGGACGTTAAGATGCTCAAAATTAATTTTAGTGCTGAAAGCTTAAATTAATTAATTTTGAGCATCTTAACGTCCTCAAATGAAAAAACTTAAAACTAGAAAGTTGTAGATCTCGTCGAGTTCTACAATTTTCATATAAAAATCGTCTTCATCCGATGTTATACGGAGAAGTTATGATTTTTTAAAAATTGATAAGTGGTATATAGGCAAAGAAAATTTTTTATAAGAGTATAGAAAAAAAAATTCGATTCAGTGGGACGTATATCATTTCGAATTTTATAATTGCACACAGATAATTGTTTCAACAAAGTGACGGTATCTCTTCACTGTAACAGCTATTGCTGGTTTCGATTGGCACGATCCAAACAGCACCTGGGCGTATATTGAGTCGAATAACTTTTTTTTTTACCAGAAAGATTATGTCTGTACTGTGTAGGAGTACCATGTGTGCACAGTACTTACTATATTAGCAAGAAGAAATACTACGCTTTCTACTTCGATGGCCCAACAAGGTCGAACGGGCCCAACCGATATTTCCCCTGGCCGGTCGCTGGTACCGCGCACTCAAGAGCATCACTCTCCTCGGGGTCTTCCCGCCGGCGGCTTCTGCTTCTCCCTCACTATCCAAAATCCCAACTAAACCCTAGCGGGCGGCGGCGCGTAAGCCCTCCGACGCACGCAGAGCCAGGCGAGGGCACTGGGCGGGGGCGGCTGAAGGGCGCCGGCTAGGCGGACCGCGGCGGGGTGGCGGCCACGGCCGGGGTCCCCAGCCGGCAGCTGGTCTTAGGTGCCCGCGCCGCAGGGTGGCCGGCGGGCCGGCTGCTTGGGCTGCTGAGTGACTGGACGCCCGCGCCTATGCCTGCAGCAGCACTTTTGCAACCTGCAGAGGCACCGAGGCACGAGAAGATCTGACTGACTGGAGTCTTCAGCAAGCCACCGACTGTGAATCCAATTTGTAAGCTATTAATTGGTTAATTAGCTTTCTATTTAAATGTAGTATTGTCGATTGCAATTTGTGAATACTTGTGAAACACTGGAACCACGACACTAAGTAAGGCACTGAGCATTGACTGAGCGTGATCTACTGGTTTAATTTTAAGTGAAGCATAAAGATAACAATAACTGGTACTACTAATTTCTTGGCTCAACTAGTTGGAAAATCACAATCTCCAATCTTCGGCCTATATATACAGTTGGGGAAAAGTAGTAATAGGACTAAAAGAGATTGACTGCTCTTCATTTATTAAGACAAGGTATTCATCTTTCTTCCAGCAAACATTATGACCCAGCACATGTGCTTCCATTTATCATCCAATATATTTAGGAGCAAAATTGCAGAACCTATTGACATCATAACACAAACAGAACTGTAGAGGCAACGCACAAGTAGAAGACCAGTGCTTCCACTTCACAAACATGAGTAGCACACAACAACGAATATTTCATCGCAGTTAGAGCAAACTCCTGGGCAGCAGCAAATTGTTCACAAAGCATTTGATAGGCGAAATGATAGACATATGCTGAATCAGGATTCAGGACACGACCACGGCACACGCATCAACCATGGTACTCCAGCGCGGCAGCAGCCAGTGGTGACAAAAGGGCCGAGGAGGAGGGGAAGGAGCTAGGGCCACTCACAGGGTAAGCCATGCTGCAGTGCAGGAGGAGGAGGTGCTCATCAGATCTCTAGAAGATGGTGGCAAAGAGGGCCTCGGTGTTATGACTCTGGGGGACGACTTAGTTGAGATGTCCTCAGACGTGGCGGTGTGGAGGTCCAACCGCCATGCGGTCGTGAGCAGCGCTGGTTAGGATGGTGGCGGCATAGGCCATAGTGTTAGAATAGACGCCCCTCTGGGCTGGCCATGGGCCTGGCGCCTAAGCCCATACAGCTAGCCTTAGGGGTTAAGATAGATAAATAGATAGATAGATGATTCTGATTAGGCAAGGATCACCGTTGATTGGGTGTTTCTATAAACCCTCCTGATCCTTGCCTATATATTGTAACCCTGTACTTACAATCAATCTATTATCAATTTCCCGAGACCTATTCGCTCTCACATAGGAGGACTGTCTTGCGGCGATCACAGTAGCATGAGGAGACAACGACCATGGAAGATCGGAGGGGGCAGGGAACACCATGGTGGTTGCATGTCGTTAGGGCAACAAACGATAGAGTTGGAGTAAATTGCGGTCGGAGCGAGGCGGATTCAGCGGCACCGGCGAGGCCTGATGAGTTGAGGGTGTGGATGAGACGGCAGAGGGCGGGTTGGGGTGGCATTCGGTCCTCGCCAGGTTCTTGCTGCCGACTCGGTTGTCGGTTGTGGACTCACCAATGACGATTGTGGAATCTAACTGGGTGTCAGCCGTGCTGGACTGAGTGCAGTGACTGTTGGCTGGAACTATGGCATCGAGCCAGGAACTGGGACTGGGGTGAGGGAGTGTGTCAGTCTCTCCTCTATGCACGATGGAGAGGGGGCACTGAAACAGGAGCAAGGGGTAAAAAGGGGTGGGCAACCATGCGAAGGGTGAGAACAAGAACCTCACATATTTTTGAAGCAGGAGAGATTCTATGGATATGTGTGCTCAATTATGTGTTATATCTGTTTTATATTAATACAATTACTATTATTATGTGCTATTATACAAGTAAGAAGAAAAGAATTGGTGGAACTGAATTAATTACGTTGGGCCTGGTGGGCTCGTCCGGGGCTGTGCCACCGAGTAGCAGCGTGAGAACGACCAAGCTAGGTTCTGCAATAGTGTCCTTGGCAATTCTGTGATGGCCCATCCGATTTGATCCAACCTCCCCACTGTGTTTATGGAAAGTAGTTGATCTGGTTTGAAAATATGTGCAATAAATAATCTGCTCTTGATTTAGATTAGTTGGTTGCTTGATTAGCGTGATTAGTTGTCATTTGTTTGTCAAAAAGTAGGCGATGCATTTCGCCTGACTTTTTTCTGCAAGCAAGCTGTGAAGTCCACCTTTTTATCATTCCCTTTTGTTCCTATCATATCTTAAGATGTATGCTTGCTTAGATGTTGGTCTCATACACTGACTTTCCTAGCATTGCTAGATGCCTAGATACCTTTCCTCCCTGAATACTGTGAAGTCATGGCTTGCAAACAAGACAAGCTAACAAATTTGAGAGTATAATTGTCTATGCAGAAACTTGTAAAATTTATTGATAAGTAATCACAGCCCCAAATGACATGAAACCAGCCTCCAGCCATGTTTCTTTGTGTAAGCTACCGAAGTTTGTGAAGTTACCTAGTAGGCTAGTACTCCCTCCGTTCCAAATTGTAAGTCATTCCAAGAATCTTAGAGAGTCAAAGCACCTCAAGTTTGACTAAATTTATATAATAAGGTAATGAGATAATAACATTTATGATATTAGTTAAGTATCATTAGATTGTTAGTTAAATTGTTAGTTATATTTTCATAGTATACCTATTTGATGTTATAAATCTTTGTATTTTCTCTATAATTTTTGTCAAACTTAAGATTTGTTGATTCTCTAAAATTCTTGGAATGACTTATAACTTCGAACGGAGGGAGTACATCATTATGGGCAACTGAAATATACGTCCACCAGTGGTAGCTTCACATGATAATAATTCTACAATTCATGTTTAATTTATGTTATCTAAAATAATAAAATATCCTATTCCTCCTGCCCCACTAATATGAGATGAATAAAATTGTACCTTATGTCAAGTGTCCTTCTGTTTTCTTGCATTTTGTTTGAGATAACACCTACACTACCACTAAATATTTGTTGTCTATAGCTCTCTTCTGAGGATTATCAAGTCGCAGCCCTCACTTGTGTTGAGGTGCCACGTGGCGGGCTGCTAGCAAGGTCTCAAGGGGCAAGCAGTCGCCATCCTTCCACTGAAGGACAATATAGAAAGTATGATACTTAAATGGGTGATGTTCATTTTGCTCCACACCCCCCCCCCACCCCACCCCACCCCCCACCCCCCGGCACGCGCGGGCGACTTTGAACTCAATATTTATTTACTCTTGCTGTTCTGACACGGTGATGAACATGAATGACTAATCGGCAACTGAACCAGTTTTCGTATCCAAGGTTTACCTTTTGCTTTAGGAACTCCATACCTATTTGACCTATCTCAGCTCTGTGAAAGTGTTTAAAGGTTTACTTTAAATCCACCTTGGAGCAGTGATTCCATATGGTTTACTAAAGCAATGACTAAATCTGTTCTAACCTTTTAAATTTAGACACTTCAAATCTTGGTACAATATCATGCAACTCTTATTGTGTTGCTGCTCTAATAGGTCAACCTAGCGCTCTGAGATTATGCATGCTCTGAATTGGTAAGATGGTCTGATGATGAATTCTGTAGTGCAGAAGGCTGGACGGATTTAGCAAAGGTACGGAACTGTCTTGCAATGTTTATATGAGAAGTGTGACTGTCTTGTTCAATGTATATGTGAGGCAGTTTATGCGCCCACCCCCTACCCGGATTACTCCTATCATGGCAGTAGCTGTTGTAAGCTTTTTATAAGTTTGTTAGTTAGATTAGTTTAATACGTACTTGCTAGTTCCTGCTTCCTACCTTTTGTTTCTGACTAACAATGCTTTTTCTTGCTTCCACAATGTGCTAATGCTCTGCTATTGGTTGCTTTACCTTGCCTGTTCAGCGGAAATTAATAACATTATTGAGAAAAATAATACAAGATGTGTGAAGATTCTGATTCATCCGAATATCTACCTGAAGTTGAAGAGGGAGGTGATGATACAGATTTTGAAGATGAGCCAGTACCCCTAGAAATTCAGGTGCTTCTTCTGTCTTGACTGGTGTGGGGGTGGGGTGGTCCTAGATAGCAACGCATTTCTTTGTTGTATACATACTTGGCTAACTAGTATACTGTATTTTACAATAACAGCCCCCCGTGCAATCTAGAGCTAGGAAGGTCTGTGCCAAAAGGGCAGAAAGCAGCGCCAACATGGCTCCTACAGAAAGGGAAGCCAAGAGAGTGAGGCCAAGTGCGCCAATAGAGGTGTCTCCTGGAGTTTCAACTGAGTCTAAAAGGCAACATACATTAGCCCAAGCTAAAGATAATGCGCAGGAAAAATTGCCTGAAAACAATGGTGCGAATAAGCCTGCTAGCCCTCTGATGGACCAGTCATATCCTGATGATGTGCAGGGTGATGATGAGCGTGAACAAGGTGAAGAGCAGACCAATCAGCAGACCAAGTCTACAGATGAAGGTTGGTTATAGTTATACGACCATCAAGCTTTTCTCACTATTTGTACACTATATGATTATTTCTAACAATCTAAATGAATGAAAACTATTTAGTACCTTGGCGAAGAGTCCTGAGGAAACCTACGGCTGCAGCCAATGGATTTAAGCTGCCCATCTTTGTCGCCAAGGGGAACAGAAGGCCACATGAACCAGTGCAAGCTGCCAAATTTGCATCAGAGGCTGGTGTAATCCTTAGGTCTCAAGTTCCTATCTTCACACATTGGAAACAATACAAGAAACAGGCTGAACATTTTGAGAACTTTATGGGCGAGCTAACTGTAAGTGTCTATCTACACTATTTTTGTTACATTTAACTATGATATGCCCTTGTGTAACTTACTTAGTAACGATTTTCATTCACACCGCCAGGGGAGGTTGGCCATTAACACCAATGATAAGCCAACAAAGAAAGCATGTGTCAGTGTATTCCAGTCTGGGGTACGACAGACACGGTATAGGTTGAAGAAAGCCTACTTCAATGGTGTCCCTACTAATGAGATTAGAACAACCTCTCCTGTCCCTTACATGACTGATGCACAGTGGTGTGAACTTGTCGAAAAGTGGTCAAGTGATAAGAGCAAGGTATGTGCTACCTTATCTCATAGTCTTTCTATTTTCTACTTGTGCTGTTGTGTAACGAAAGAACTCTTGTAGGCAATATCTGAGAAGAGCAAGAGGAGCCGCAGTAAAGTCAAATACCCTCAGGCTACAGGATCTCGCAGCTATGTTGCACAGTTGCACTCATTTGTAAGTGATGGTTGTTTTTTTTGTCATTACTTTTATATTCAATAGCCACTGCTTTTGTGTAGTACTTTGAGAAGTTAGAACCTCATTGCTCTCCCCTCAAAAAAAAAAAAGGAGAACCTCATTGCTCTGCAATTTCCATACTAAAATAGAAAGAGAAGAACAAGAACAAGGATGCGGAACTCGGTGAAGAACTTGATGCAGTTGAAGTCTTCAAGGACTTCCATACCAGCAGCAAAAAGGGCCTGAGTGACATGGCAAGAGAAGCAATTGTAAGTCCCTGCATATGTTCATTTGCTTACCTTGCTATCACCTTGTTGTGGACGCATTCACTGGGCAACACTATATTAGGAAGAAGAAAGGTTCGGCTGCCTCTGGTGGCTAGAATTAGTCACAGCTCTAAGATTAGAGCATGCAGGAGTAATAGGAGAGCATGAATAATAGGAGTGGCTAGAATTAAGGAGTGGCTAGAATTAGTCCTAGCTAAGATTAGAACATGCATAACTAGTGTACCTCAGCCGCTCATGTGGGTGTTATAACCACTTGTGCTGCTAGGCATTAGGCAGGTAGAGAAGTAGAGTCGTCTTGTTCAGAGCCTCCCAGGGAGGGCGAACTTGCTCCTCTGCTGCTGTCCAGTTCATCCAGCCATTGTAATTCCCCTCTAGTTCATCAATAAAGATCCCAGATTACTAGCCATATCATCTTGGTACCAGAGCCCTCTCGATCCTCTCACCTGCCATGGATGACGATCACAAGAAAACTCTGGCCACCATCATCGGCAAACTCTCCTCCATCGAGGATGAGGTGACGACAATCAAGGGCGACTAAGCCGACTAGGGCCGCCTCAACGTGGCTGTCAACCGGCTGCAGTCGGACAACCTCTCCTCTGGCGGCTTCCATAGCGGCAAGGACACTTACCACGGGGTCCCTCCCCCTCCACCGCGCGAGCCCAACAAGCTAACTTTGGTTTCCGCGCTACGACGGCAACGTTGATCTGGTCACCTGGCTTCACAAGGCGGAGCAGTTCTTTCGCGCTGATCGCACGGCAGGCGACGAGCGTGTTTGGCTTGCCACCTTCTACATGGAAGGAGCTGCGTAGGACTGGTACGACCGCGTGGAGCAGAACCACGGCGCTCCAACGTGACTTCGTCGACAAGGTGCAACGGGCGTTTGGGACGCCGACGCGCAGTACCCTGCTCAACGCCCTCATGAAGTTCCGCCGCACCGAGACGGCCGAGGAGTACAAGGTGCAGTTCCTGCCACACGCTGCCGACCACTTCAGGAGCAAGACCAGATCAACATTTTCACCGCCAGCGTTTGCAACCCAGTGTAGACAGAGGTCGAGCTCCAACACCCGACGACCCTCGACGACGCCATGGGCCTCGCGCGGGCCTTCGAGCATCGCCTGGAGTTGGATGACGACGTGGGCCAACCGGTGCCTCCCATCACGAACCACACCAGCCTGCCGATCAGGTCCAGCCCTCTACCTACGATGGCCGTGCCCCACACGCCGCCACCAACCGCCAAGACCTCGCCTTCGACTCCTCTGGCCCCAACCAAGGCCGCTCCCCCAGCAGGCACGCGCTTCAAGAGGCTGACTGCGCAGGAGATCACGCCACGCCGTGCAGACAGCTCTGCTTCAACTGCCCCGAGAAGTTCACGCGGGATCACAACTGCACGATGAAGGGGTTGTACCTGATGGAGCTCGACGACGACGTGCTGCTCGACACCTCCGACTCTGATGTCGAGATCTCCATCCACACCCTCACAGGCATCAAGACGACCGGCACCATGCATCTGGCCACCTCAATCGCCCGCGTGTCTGTTCGAGCCCTGGTGGATACGGGATCCACCCATTCCTTCATTGCTGCGAACACCACTCGCCGTCTTGGCCTCTAGCTTGCTCCGCGTCCCGGCGTCACCAACGAGGAGTGCGTTCCATGCACTGGGGTCCGCGCTGACGTCCTCGTCAGCATCGGCACCGAGGAGTTCCACGTCGACCTCTTCGTCTTGCCCCTCCCCGACTGCGAGCTCGTGCTGGGTTGCCACTGGCTTCGGACCCTGCCCCCATCCTCTGGGACCTCGATCGCCAGACTATGGCATTTTTGGCACCATGATCACCACGTTCGCTGGACCGGCATCACGACTACCAAGGCTTCTACTCTCAACGCCGCCGAGTTCCTTGACCACTTTCAACTACTGGCAGAGTTCGGCGACATCTTCGACATACCATCATCACTGCCTCTGGCTCGTGCCTGCGATCATCGGATCCACTTCCTTCCAGGCACGACCCCCATTGTGGTACGCCCCTACCGCTACCCCAGGCTGCTTAAAGATGAGCTGGAGAGGTAGTGCGCCAACATGATTCAGCACGGCCTCATCCGCCCGAGTACCTTGTCGTTTTTGTCACCTGTCCTCGTGCACAAGGACGATTCATGGCGGTTCTGCGTCAACTACCACGCTCTCAATGCCAAAACAGTGCGCGACGTCTTTCCCATCCCCATCATTGACAAGCTGCTGGACGAATTCCGCGGCGCCACCTACTTCACCAAGCTCAATCTTCGCAGCGGATATCACCAAGTCTGTATGCACGCCGATGATATCCACAAGACGGTGTTCCGAACTCATCACGGGCATTTCAAATTCTTGGTCATGGCCTTTGGCTTGACCAATGCCTCGGCTACATTCTAGGTCCTCATGAACGAGGTTCTTCGCCCTTTTCTTCGCCGCTTTGTGCTCGTGTTCTTTGACAATATTTTGATACCTACAACATATCCGCGCCGTCCTCACCACTTTGCGCACCCATAGCCTGTTCCTGAAGTGCTACAAGTGCGCGTTCGCGGAGCGCCGGGTGGAGAACCTTGGCCCCTTCATCTCTGAGGCAGGGGTGGCCATGGACCTGGCCAAGATTGAAGTCGTGCAAAGCTGGCCTAGACCGCGAACCCTCCGTGCGCTGCGTGGCTTCCTGGGCCTCATGGGCTGCTACTGTTGTTTCATCCACAACTACGATGTCATCGCAGCCCCATTGACGGCCCTCTTGAAGCGGGACGCTTTTTGTTGGAACGATTCTGTCGCCACTGCGTTCGACGCACTGCCGGTGCTGCAACTTCCGGACTTCGCAGCGCCCTTCTTCATCGACTGCGACGCCTTCGGTTCCGGTTTTGGCGCTGTCCTCTACCAGAGTGCAGGGCCGATCGCCTTCTTTAGCCGCGCTGTAGCTCTCCAGCACGCCAAATTGGCTGCCTACGAGCGTGAGCTCATCGGCTTGGCGAAAGCCGTGCGGCACTGTCGGCCGTATGTTTGGGCACGACTATTCACCGTCCGCACCGACCACTCCACCTTCAAGTTCCTCTTGGACTAGCGCCTCTCCACCATCCCGCAAGACACTTGGGTAAGCAAGCTGTTTGGCTATGATTTCAAGGTGGAGTACAAGCCCGGCATCAGAACATGACTGTTGATGCCCTGTCAAGCCGTGACGAGGACGCCGCTGCATTGTCCACCTGCACGCTCTCTCGGTCGGACCTCGATTTGTTCAATGAGTTCCGTGCCGAGGCTGATACCCTACCGGCCATCATCACCAAGCGTGAAGAGATCACCCTAGGGTTTAGGCCTTGCTTGGGTGTACTAGACGATGCCGATGGCTTCGTTCTACATCAGGTCCGCATCTTTGTCCCTGACACATCAGCTCTGTGGCCTCAGATCCTAGCCACAGCGCACGGCGTCGGCTACAACGACGTCTAGAAGACGCTGCATCCCCTCCACGCCTCCTTTTACAGCCCCCACGCCAGCCGGCTTGTTCACGACTTTGTGCAGGGCTGCTCTGGCTGCCAGCGAAACAAGACAGAGCACCTCCATACGGCTGGACTGCAGCAGCTGCTGGACGTTCCACACACCATCTGGGCCGACATCGCCCTAGATTTTGTTGAAGGGTTCCCCAAGGTCGGGGGCAAATGCGTGGTCCTCAGAGTGGTGGACCGCTTTTTTTTTTAACAAAGGCAGGAGCTCTGCCGCTCAATTTAGACGAAAGAGTTTTATATACAAGAAGGTTAGCCAATCGAGATACCAAAAGGCACCCAAAAGGATAACCACCCCCACGCAACATGGCTGAGCACAAACACGGCACACTGCTATAGTTCTGCTACAATTCCTCCTACCAGACGGCACTGCAGGCGACGCAGTTTGAGTTGGTTTATGGCCGACCTCCACCGACGCTGGCCTCTTACCAGCTAGGCCTTTCTATGGTGGTTGCTTTGGACCAGCAGCTGACCAACAGGGATGACTTCCTGGCCGCTGTCCGGGAACGGCTCCTGCAAGCCCAGAGCATAATGAAACAAAGCCACAATGCCACTCACCGGGATGTATTTTTCAGTGTGGCTAGAATTAGTCAAATCTCTAAGATTAGAGCATGCAGGAATAATAGGAGTGGCTAGAATTAGACAGTTAGTCCCAGTTAAGATTAGAACATGCATAATTGGTGTACCTTAGCCGCTCATGTGGGTGTTATAACCACTTGTGCGGCTGGGCATTAGGCAGGCAGAGAATTAGAGTTGCCTTTTTCAGAGCCTCCTAGGGAGGGCGAACTTGCTCCTCTGCTGCTGCCAGTTCATTCAGACATTGTAATTCCCTTCTAGTTCATCAATAAAGAGCCCAGATTACTAGACATATCACATCTCATGTGATCGGCATATGAAATTTTTATTTTTCAGCTTGATTCTTTTGGCCATGCTCAGATTTTGTCATTAACAGTAGACAGTAGCAGTAGCTGCATCAAGAAGTAGCGATAATAACTATAACTCATTGACTATGAGGGACCATAATAACACTTATGCTTCCTTTTGGTCCCTCATGGAATAAAAGCAGTAGCAGCATCAAGAAAAAACACAACAAATAGATAGCTCATTGATTGAACCTATAAATATCATGTTTCACTCGCTATACCTGTTTTGCATCTTAAATATACCATGTTTTTTTCACTCTAAACTTTAAAGAGTATTGGATTGTAACAAGTGATCGCATGTGCCTTTTTACATAAAATATATTGCCTATATTTTTATAATACATGCTACTTAATATATATGATGCAACCTTTGGGAACTAGACCAACTTTGAACTCTCTTTTTTGTGGTTATATGCAATCATTTATGCTCAACAATGGAAACCTACATTCTGTTAGTCACGCAAATAGTTGGAATCAGGAAAATCCATGCATTGCTTTGTTTGACTTAATCATAATATCTTTATTCTGCCCTTGTTTATTAATTAGAAATCCAGTCTTCTCTCTTCTGCGTTTTTCGAGAAAAAAAATCCAGTCTTTCCACTATCAATATGCTAATGTTTAATCTTTGGATTTTGTAGTCAACTATGGAAACTATGCGAACACAACCCGTTGTTGATGGGCAGGCACAAATGTCTAGTGTTGAGATTATTTCTAAGGTCCTCTCCCATGGAAGCACCAAGACATTTTTGAATAATGTTGGTATACCGACAAGCTCCACAAAAACAGAGACATCGACTGAGAGTGTGCTTCAAAAAGAAGTTGGTGCTGAAAAGGGAGATTTGCAGTCTACTGTGGAAACTATGCAAGCACAACCTGTCGCTGATGGGCAGGTACCAATGTCTAGTGTTGAGGATGTTTCTGAGGTCCTCTCCCGTAACAGCTCCAACACAATTTTGAAGAATGTTGGTATACCGACAAGCTCCACGAAAACAACGACATCGACAGAGAACGTGCTTCAACAAGAACTTGCTGCTGAAAAGCAAGGTTCAGCTGCTCTCCGCCAAGAAGTAGAAGAACTGAAGAAGAAGCTTGATGTTGTTGAGCAAGCGTGGGCGAATACTCAAAGGGAGCTTGAGGAGTTCAAGAAGCAACAGCAAAGGCACATGCTGCTCCTTAAGGATGTCTTCTTGAATGGCTTTGGCACATCTTAATCATGTTGTGGCTTTATGCGCTAGTAACTCCTGTGGTTATGAACTTCTGCTATGAAATCATGTGATGAACTTGTCATTCTGTGGCTATGAACTTTAGTTAACTTGTGTGCTTGTAGTATTGTATGAAAATGACTTGCAATTTGGAATGAATAACATATTAAACAGTAATATCTGATATCTAATGTTTATGTTTCTTAAAATTCTAACATGTGCGTAGCACGGGTTTGACTTGTTCTACTAAAATAGTTTCCAGCCTCAAGCCGTACATGAAGCACAGGGATATGAACTGGCTGCCAAAACTAGAGTTCAGGACCATTGTTAGTGCATCTTTGACTCTGAACAGTAAGAACCAGAATATGAAGTTCACATCTTCTGTTTACTACCTTATGAACTGCAGAACTCCTACAGAAAAGGTATTTTACCTAGAGTTAACAGTGACTGAATTTGACCTAGTACAAAAAAATAGGCCCAGCTTATTGCAATTTTGCTGTGGGAGAAAAATTGTCAGTTAGAAAAACAGTGGGTGAGTGGACTTGGTAAAATTCAAAACTGCAGAGTGCAAGTTAAAGGTAGCATCTTTACTTAGAAGGACATTTATTATGATATGGATTAAGAAATCAGGAAGATCGAAACTTAGCTTGAATTATCTTGGTTTACGTTTGTGTTAAATTTGTTCTAAATCTAAATTAAGCTCAAACAGCCCATCGTTACTCTGGCAGTGGTGAAAGTGGACTGCAAGTATTGTGATTCATTTTCTTGCATTCTTTTTCTATTGTTGGTTCTGGCAGCATGCTTCAGCCACAAGATGATAGTCATTTTCATATTTTTTAGCATATATGTGGACTAGGCACAAGTAAACTGCAGTTAATACAACTTGGATTTGTTATGAGAATGATTGATTTTTCAAGGTGAGGTAGAATTATGTGACATTTGCTGCAAGCCTGCAAGTGCATCCAGTCCTACAACATACAGGCACTGCCATGATGACTAGCTGGGATCGGAGTACATGTAGTGCAATTCTGTGAGTTGTGCAAGAGGCCTCAAGGGCGTGTTATGTAGTGCTAAGCATATAGAATTGGCAGGCATGCGGAACTGAATTATATCTAGATCTCTGGCCTACAGTAGAGAGTACTACAAATTCATGGATCTGGCAAGAAAAGAGTCTGGCTGAATTTTTATGTGTTTATGAGCTAAAAAGAATCATGGGCGCAAGTTGCATAGTGAAGGGATACTAGGGCGATGGCCCGTTACCACCTCTAATCAGGCTATTCGCATCTACAAGGTCATTAGAGGGAATCAAACATATATGCTGGATCCTCAATCCCAAGTTCCTAACGTGACAAATGTTGAGCTCTCCTCAAGAATGCTATCAATTTAACGACAATTCTTTCCTCCTGTTTCAGTTCCAAACCTGTCATTTGTTTAAACCCCTTCTTTTAAGTTGAAACAAAATAAGTTGGCAAGCCGCTTTTACTCATGCCAAAATATGCAACCAAAACTTCCTTGGCACGTCAAAGTGGTTCGGAAGGCCTAGAGCAATGACAGCCACGGACCCAAAAAAATATAAACCAAAACATGAGCTGCAGAACTTTCACAGAAAATGGTATTATCTACCAAAAAAAAAACTGTGACACAGAGACTCCAATTTTGACCTAGTACCGAAAAACTAACGGGCACAGATTATTGCGATTTTGACATGGGAGGAAATTTGCAGTAAGAAAAAAACGCAGCACTTTGTTTGCTTTCTGGCAGTGGCATGGATCAACTTGGTAAAATTCAAGGTGGCAAGTAGATGAGGCAGTGGTTATGGTTCTCTCAGCGCTTTTTGTCTGTTTGTTTCGTCTAATGTTTAAAAACTATGACATCTTTCTTATGAAATGTTCGTTTCCAATTATGTTTATAGCAGTGTGTTTACTATGATGAGATCTGTAGAAAATATTTTGAGCAATATACAAATATATTTTGTTGGTAGGTTTACATGTAAGTTGTTACACACTTAATGCATAAGTAACTAGACATATAACACAAGTTGCTAGTCTGTAGATCCATTTCAAACATAAGCATCATGGATTTGTGGGTTGAATAGTGACGGGATGCTATTGCTACCTCTACGGAGGTTCTATTTATCATCCAACTAGAGAATCGAAGTCCAAAGCAGGATTCTCAGTCCCAGTGTGACCCAACTTTCCTAACCAAGAACATTATCAATTTAGTGACAATTCTTTCCTCCTGTTCCAGTTCCAAATTTGTCATTTCTTCATCCATTTTCAAGTTTGAAATAATGCAGGTTAATAAGCCCTTTTATATTTTTTTAGAAAAAGGAATCATTCTGGCCTCTACAAATTCACACAACTAATATCTCACACGATTTTCGGCATAAATGCTGATTAACAAGCCTCTTTTACTTAAACCAAAAGATTTTACTTTCCATTCATATGTTAGACCATGGGCAACCAAAAACTTCCGTAGACTATAGCATGCGAGAGTGGTTCAGTAAGGTTCAGAGCAATGACAATGTTTGCAAGAGAGACAATTATTTTTCTATAGAGAAACATTGGTGAAAGAGAGACAATTATGACGAGGATGACTATGACAATGGCGGTGAAGACTATGGCTGTGAAGGTGGCGATTATGATGATTAAAATTATGGCTCGGAAGGCCTTGATGATTTAGATCATTGTTATGACCTTTGGTTATGAATAAAGGATGTACATTTTCGCCCAATGTTAGTATTACATATGGGTTTTGTATGTTGTGTGAAGTTGGAGCTGCGTGTGTTGGGGTATCATGCATGTAGCTTGACATAACACGTTATTGGATCTTTTGCATCAGTGATAGATAGGTGGTAGCTACATCTACGTGCATGGGTATGACGACATTATATTGGAGATTGGAGCATGGTTGAGGTGTGTTGTTTGAAGTCAGAGCTCTCCACTATTACAATGAGCTTGGCAACGACAATCTATGGCGAATTCATCACAATGATTTTTAATAACCTTTCTACCAATCTATGGATTTTAACCAGGTTCGAAAACATGGACACTAGGGTTTTCAGACAAATTTACTTCATAAATTGGTTTAATTCTATTATTCTATATCAAACCGTATCCTCTAGATGGTTCATCTGAAGGAAAACAATGTCATGCTTTGGTGACTTAATTTCCACCGATTTTTCCAAGAAAACATTTTTCTCTAGTTACACAAAGTTAATTTGTTGTCCTATATTCTTATAAAGCAAAACCCCACTAGCCAATCTATCTATGTTGGTTTTTGATGACCGGCAACTCGTCATTATCTGGGACGATTGTTCGGGTTTTGGTGAATTTGGGAACTCGACCGTAACGCAAGAGACAACTGATTTATATTGATTCTGACCCTCGTAATCGAGTAAAAGCCTTTATGTCCAGTTGGTATAATTTTTTTGCGTTGGGTTGCTTTGTATAATTGGGTGTACAAGGGATGAACCCGCTCTCTCTCTTTATAGGGAGAGATGGCGAGGGGTGCACATCTAGCTCTAGTCGACTATCCTAATCCTATTATAATAGAATATAGCTTTCTATATAAGCTGACTAGGTTAGTTTTTAACAGCTTGGAGTCCAAGCCACCTTACTTCGTGTCCTTTAAATCAAACTGTGAGCTAGGCTAGGAGCCTGGGACCCACCTATATAGGAGTTGATCGACCCAATAGAAAACATCCCTCCACAACATCGTTTACCGGATCACTCCAGCCGGCCTGATGATACGTGAAAGAAGGAACGCTAAACAGCCTTGCACATCACTTGCGCTTCCTCTCCCGCACCGGATGTTTGATCTGGCTCCGAGTGCCATTGTCTCTTCGACTCCCCCTTAACATGAACAAAACACATCATATGAATGTCGTGTACTCCTGCAGCATGGGAAGGGATCCATTGCGCTGGGAGAAGCGGCCATGGTGGAATTTTTCAAGCGGTTGAGGCGATCAGATAAGGCCCTCGGTCGGGAGACGTGTGGGTGTTGTCTACCTGTGAATTCTCTTCACGGCAAAGGAGTCCACATCGGCCGACTGGTAAATCCTTTTCTTTTCTAATCAGCTCCAGGTTAGTGGGTGAAAGATAACGAGGTGATGCTAATGGTAAATTGAATTAGGGACCTGTATGTGCTATAGTGTTTGTGTCAAAATTTGAAAGCTATAAGATGGAGTATTATCCAAGGATGGAGAGGGTTATTTTGAAAACCTATTCTTCTAAAGGCATTCTAAATTATACATATGTCCATTAGGATCATTTTTTTCGTGACTCAGTTACACGACCATACACTCCCTATGAATTGCATGCGCACACACCTTAACTCTATGAGAACCTTCTGAAAGCAATTAGGATTGCGTGAAATAATAGATTGATTGATTAGAGAGACCTATGTACAATTATATAGGAGAGGAGCACTAGTACAGAAATGTCCTTTAGGGGCGGTTAAAATGGGTTTTCAGTGGCCGATCGCCCAACTGCCCCTGCTCCAGCGACACAAAAATATTGCATTTCTAGTGACGGTCTTTTAACCGCCCCTGAAGATCATTTTTAGGAGCGGTTTTGTTACGAAACCCGCCTCCACAAATTCATTTTCAGGGCCTCCACAAAATGGTTCATCAGAGGCGGTTATAAAGCTACAGTGCTCCCAGGCGCGGTTAGAGGCAGGTTGCTAAGTCACCCGCCTCTGATAAAAAATAGGGGCGTTGCTAAAAAAGATTTCTGTACTACTCGAGATCAAGTAGCTTATGGAAATAGGACTTCGAGATCTCCTCCTGAAATCTCTCTAACCATATATGGACTGGCCGGTTATACTAGGCACAAGCCCAATAGATACACACGCACAACACACACACATATATATATATTCTAACACCTTCAAAAAACCGAGTTGGACCGACTAATCTCGAGATTGACAAATTCGATCACCAATTATTCACAAATTAGATTTTTAACTTCACACCATTATAAATATCTAAATATCAATTTTACCAAATATGTTACTTCAACTGAAACTTCAAATTGTCATCTAATTAAGCTATAACCTCAAATTCCCGTACCAAAGCATGGGGAATTCAACTAGCTATACGATGTCAACCGAACGTCGAGCCTAACCAGTTTGTGTACCAACCAAACCGAGCTGGCAACACCTAACTTCAAGTCTTCAAGAATTGATGGGTACTATAAT
Source organism: Eremochloa ophiuroides (assembly GCA_038502445.1). Classification (NCBI taxonomy): domain Eukaryota; kingdom Viridiplantae; phylum Streptophyta; class Magnoliopsida; order Poales; family Poaceae; genus Eremochloa; species Eremochloa ophiuroides. The sequence continues at coordinate 40,034,602 of JAHLJS010000009.1, forward strand.
GGCAATGGCATCACGTGCAACTGGTGTTAGCACTTGCTAATAAATGGACTATAAATTGAAGAGTATATGCATGATACCACAGAGTGCATGTGCTTTCTTAAACCTGTGACTGTGCATGAGGTGCAGAGTACTAGTGTGAACGATTGCACAGGATAAATATACAAGCAAAGTGTGTCGAATAGGGAAGAGCAGTATAGGACTTACAAAAACGACACAAGCTGTAAGCAAATTGTCTATGCAAATGCATGCATTTTGGCGTGAACAATGTAGGCTTGGGTGGTATCAAGAATTCAGCTATATCAGTACCACAGCTTGTAACAGATGTGGCAAGCTGATCAGATTGATGAGTCTATCTGGCACTATGTACCTCCAGATTTCATTTGGCTAGCACTTAGGGGTGTTTAGATCCGTAAAGTTTTGAGATTTTGACACTGTAGCAGCGAGGAATCTTTTCTAATAAGTGTCCAATCAAGGCCCAAGTAGACTTAAAAGATTCGTCACGCGATTTACAGACAAACTGTGCAAACATGCAAAAATTTCATCTACATTTAGTACTCCATGCATGTGCCGCAAAATTGATGTGACGGAAGTTTTGGGTTTTGGGAGGGGATCTAAACACCCCCTTAGTAATGGTTGGTTAATGCAATGAATAAGTACCAATTACCCTAAAAAAATGTGGCAAGTGTTCGAGTCTTCAAATCGTATTGCTTCATATATGGGGTGATGGGTTCTTCCATCACACGGAGACAACTGACGAAGTATTAAGGTCTCAAGTCTGCAAGGAGATCTTCATTGTGAAGTTTACCCGCAAATGATTGTAACTGCAAGACAACGATCAGCTGCTTGACTGCAACAACGGGAAAACTATTGAGATATTGAGTCCGAAAGGAAATGGTCATAAGTTTATGGGCAGATATTTGTACCACATGGTCCTCCTGTTTGCCTTTTCTTTTAGCAAAAAATACTGGGTATTTGATTAGTTATTTTTCATGAAATACAACACAAATAAGTAACTAGTTTTTTAACCACAGGCTATTACTGGTTTCATTTCGACACAAAGTTCCTAGCTATAAACTCAAATTGTTTCAGTGAGCTCAGCAGTGAAAAGTATTGAGAGTAATCTTCTGTTCTACTAAAATATCGGAACTGGCAGTCACACAGACACAACTCACACAAGAATAATATGAACTTAACAGCTGCCTTTATCCCAAAAAAAAAAGTAACAGTCGAAAAAATAGCGAAAAAGACATTATTCAGTTTTAGTGCACACCTCTGGCAGGAAGACTACACCATATGAACAAGCAACAGGTACAATAATAACCAGAAACCACTTTATTTACATATATTTGCAAATTCAGTACCGAGAGAGCTCCACTTTTACAGCCAAAAATCAACTGTCATTCAGCATCCAACTATCACAAGATGAACATGTTTTTTAAGAATAGACGTAGAAGATTTTCGGGGACGTGAGGCATCAGTGCACCAGCCAGGTGGTGGAAGACAACTTTAGAGTCAAACACGCACTATGTGGTTTTCTTGCATCAAGCTTCTTGTTACTATGAACCATTAGATTTTTGACAGTGAGAAATAATTTGGCTTTCTGACAATGAGGAATATAAACTGTTTCCAACCTCAAGTCATACGTGAACAGGAATATAAACTGGCTGTGGAAACTAGAGGAAAGCATCATTCCTCAGTACATCTCCAACAGACTCTGAAATCTGAACAAATAAAGTTTACACTTTATTTATTACACATGAATTGCAGAAATATGACAGAAAGGTGTTATCAACCTACAGACACAGAAACAGTGATAAAGACAAAAACTGTGAATTTGACTTAGTAGTTAGTACCCAAAACATGAGAGGCACAACTTATTAAGATTTTGCCATGCAACGAATTTGCAGTTAGAAACAATGGGAAGCCAGAACTCTGTTTGCTTTCCCACAGTGGCATGAGTGGACTTGGTAAAATTCAAGACTATAAAGTACAGGAAAAGTCTACTTAACCCCATGACCTTTGTAAGGTGGTCTACTTCACCCCTAAACTATAAAACGGTCTAGTTTACCCCCTGAACTTTCCAAAACCGTTCAAAATACCACCCGAGTGGTTTTGACGGTGGTTTTGCTACAGTATCACGGTGGTTTTGCTACAGTATTGGTGGTTTTCTCTTTTCCTTTTTTATTTATTTTTGCTGAACCTTTGAAAAAAACATAGTAAATCACAGAAAAATCATAAAATATAAAATTTAATTTTATTGGAATCCACATGAGTAGATCTATACAGTGAACATATAATACAGTATAATTTAGTACAAAGTTTTTGCTATAGCCTTATATTAATTGGAAAATCTAATTTTGTCTGTAATTAATTAGAATAATTCATAGCTACAACTTCTATGATCCAATTATGATGAAATTTTTATGATGGACTAATTATTGTATGCTTGAAGTACAGTAAAAATTTCGTACTCATTGGACCGTGTATAACTCAGTTATAGATCAAGCATAAATTAGCATAGACTTATGCTTATTAAATCTATGTTTGATCTATAACTAAGTTATACATGGTTCAATGACCACGGAATTTTTATTGTACTTCAAGCATACAATAATTAGTCTACCATAAAAATTTCACCACAATTTGATCATAGAAGTTATAGCTACGAATTATTGCAATTAACTACAGACAAAATTAGATTTTCTAATTAATCTAAGGCTATAGTGAAAATTTTGTACTAAAACATACTGTATTATATGTTTACTGTGTAGATCTACTCATGTGGAATCCAAAAAAATTGGATTTTCTATTTTACGATTTTTCTATGATTTACTATGATTTTTCAAACATTCAGCAGAAATAAATAAAAAACAAAAAGACAAAACCACCGACACGGTAGCAAAACCACCGTGATACTGTAGCAAAACCGCCGTTCAAAACCGCTCGGGGGGTAATTTGGTCGGTTTTAGAAAGTTTAGGGGGTAAACTAGACTGTTTCATAGTTTAGTGGGTGAACTAGACTACCCTTCAAAAGTCAGGGGGTTAATTAGACTTTTTCCATAAAGTACACCCTCCGTCTCAAATTAAATCAATTTCTAGAATCACCGTAAGCTAAATCGTCTTAAATTTGACCATCTTAATAGAAAATAGTAAAAATGTTTATAATGCCAAATACTAATATGATAAATATTGGTGCACTTTTATATACATTTTTGTCAAATTTAAAATAGTTTGATTTAGGAGAATTCATAGAATTTGATTTAAATTGAGATGAAGCATGAAGGTAGTACAAGTTTAAACATCGATAAATCTTTACTTAAAGTCTTCAAGGATGTCAATTAAGATGTAAACCACGAGACATGAATGTTGAAACTTAGCTAGAATAATCTGGGTTTTAGGTTTGTATTAAATTTGCTAAAATAAGAATTAAGTTCAAATAGCCCGTCAAACCTATGTCCCTTTGGCAGTGGTTGAAGTGCACTGTAAGTATCGCAAGTATTGTGATTCTTTTTCATGGTATTGTGCGCTGAGTAAAGTGCATGGCCACCTTTAACTTATCAAGTAGGGGCTGTTTGTCCCTCCAGTTCCTAAAAAAAACTTTAACTTATCAAGATGTGTCGTATCGGTTAATTGGCCACGCGACATGGAAACCATTCGCTGGTGGACAGTCTGTACATATTTTTGTACTAGGAAATTTATACTACCAGTATCCACCAGCAAATTATCTCCACTTTAAGTGTCCAGTAGACAATTTTTCCTATTTCCAACCTTAATCTCTGTTCGGATCTCAATGGTTATCTAAACGGTTCAAGGCCCATGCTCCCACAATGTTATGGAATGCTGAGTGTGCTTTCATAGATACGATCAAAATTTTTGACATAAAAAGTATAGGATTATGTGCAAGATTGCTTAATTAGACATGTAAAACAGTGCATGCCCAGAAGAATTTCATGCAGCCCAAAATTTTGACCTAAACTTGGCTCCACTAGTGTTGGTACAAGATTTGAATGAAACACCTTTGCTGGATAATCCACAAGAAGTTCTCATGCATCCTTTGCATCCTTTGGTTCAAGAAAAACATCAGCCCATCCTTCCTTTGCATCCTATGTTTCAGGAAAATCATCATCCGGCTATAGCAGAGGTCGATATTCAACAGGCAGTTCAGCTTGAGGGTTTGATGGAAGATTTAGGTGAAAAACAACTTATTATTGAATCACCTGCACTTATTCCAGCAGGTTCCTCTTTTACGTGCAAATTTTTTGAACGTTCTTGATGAAGAGTGCCTTCTGGACTAGATGGTTGATGTCAATGACCCTTCTGGAATAGATGATTTTGAAAATAGGGTGGAAGTAGAGAACCCATATGATAATCATGTCATGCAGGCTGGCATAGAACAATGGAGGAAGAGGAGTTTCCTCAGGAACAGTTAATGTCTCGTATGTCTCAGAACAATTTACCCAATGACTTATTAGTGGAGAATGAAAATCCACAGGAACAACATGCATTTGAAGAACCAGACCAACACCTCAATGTGGGAATGACTCTGGTTAGATTTGATGGACCTGACCCAGCTTTTGTAGATTGGGAAAGAAGAATGTCAGCACAGGCCACCAGGATTTGGGCCAATTCCTTCTGTTCTGGTACTTCTGATTGTCTAAAAGTCAATATTCCTTCTGAGTGGGCTAATTTCTTTACCATCATGTTAATGAACCCAGAAAACTTCTGTTGGGCCAAGGAATTTCTGTCTTCCAAAGCTTTGGGACATCTAGAGAATAAGTTGGGCATGATTGATTTTTCCATACCTAGAAAATATCCTACTGAGTATGGAATACAGTGTGAATGTTTTTCTAAATGTGAAACAGAAAAGGAAGGGCTAGCTCATTTGACTCTTGAAGAAATTGAGGAAATTCAAGAGGAGGAAGGCCAGGTCGAAAGCTCCAAAGAGGAAAAGATGGCCCCTGAAACCCCAAAGGAGAAGAGAGTTGGGAAAAGAAGAATACCAATTCTAGACAGTGAGGTAAGAAGAAGTCCGAGAATTAGGCACTCCCATAATGGTGTCAAACCCATTGGCTGTCCTGCTAAGAATTGTTTTGCCTGCTCACCTAATCCTCCAACTTGGTCCCCTAATATCATAAAAAAATTGGGTGTGCAATTTTGTGATATGAGCCCTAAAGCTCTAGAGGAGGAGGCCCTGAAGAAAAGGATAAGGGCCAAGGGACCAGTGAAGGAAAAGAAGGGTGTCAAATCCAAAAATCAAGAAGTTGAGCTAGAAGCTAAGCAGAAAGGGGAGCATGAGAGCATGGGTCATTCTAATGACTCTTAAGTGGTTTTCGACAGCTCTTGTCTTAGCTCTTTTGTGGCAGTGATCCTGTTTTAATCATAACTGTGCTATGGTTTATCAGTCTCTTTCTGAACTTGTTCTTATGGATATAAACAACTCTAGAAAATGGAATGTGATGTACTGGAATGTTAGAGGTATTAATGCTCAATGGAGATGTGATGCTGTGAAAGACAAAGTGGTCCAGTCTGCTTGTGATATTGTGTGTATGCAAGAGACGAAGAAGGAGAATTTTGATTCTCAGTTCCTTAAAAATATTTGCCCACCCAGCTTTGATGCTTTTGAATATTTGCCCTCAGTAGGGGGCCTCTGGGGGAATCCTTATTTCATGGAAAAGCAGGTTTCCCTCTGGCAACAGAATTTTCAGCAATGAATTTAGCCTAAGTATGGAACTCACATCTCTGCACAATGATATGAGCTGGATTCTAACCAGTGTCTTTGGCCCATGCACTGCTGAAGGCAAGGGCCTCTTTCTGAATTGGCTCAAAGAAATTGCTATGCCTGCTGATGTAAATTGGCTGATTTTGGGAGATTTTAATCTCATTCGAAGACAAGAAAACAGAAACAAATCTGGAGGAAACATTGCTGATATGTTACTTTTCAATGAAGTAATAAGTCACTTGGGATGGAATGAAATCCCTCTGCAGGGTAGGAAGTTCACGTGGTCCAACATGCAACCCTCCCCCCTTTTAGAGAAAATTGATTGGATCTTTACTTCTCAATGCTGGAACTTGTCCTTCCCTTCCACAAACCTGAAGGCTTTGGATATGACCCCCTCTGATCACACCCCTTGCATTGTCAGTATTGCAACTAATATTCCAAAAAGCAAAATTTTTAGGTTTGAAAACTTCTGGCTCCTTGATGAACACTTTCTACAGATTGTTACTGACAGTTGATCTGCTCCACTTAATCTTGTTGATAAGGCTAAGATCATCACTGCAAAATTCAAACTCTTGAGGAAGAACCTGAAGGAATGGCAGGCCTCAAAAACTAGCTTGAAAACTATGATTGCTAATACCAGAACAACCTTACAGTTCCTAGAATTCATTGGGGACTTAAGAAACTTAAGTGTAGATGAATGGAATTTTAAAGAATTGCTGAAAGAACACTTGGTTTCTCTCCTCAAAAAACAAAGAATTTACTGGAAGCAGAGGGGAACAATCAAATGGGTAAAGCTAGGAGATGCTGGGACTAACTTCTTTCATGCCAATGCTACTATCAAACATAGAGGTAACCTAATCACTGAGCTTATGACAGATGATGGAAATTTGGTTTGTGGGCATTCTGAGAAAGAGCAGGTTCTATGGGAGGATTTTAAACTTAGATTGGGCACTTCTGAATTTACTGGTTTTTATGTCAATCCAAATTTCTTCATTCAAAGAGTAGACAATCTTAGTTGCCTTGAAGGGCCCTTCAGTTGTGCTGAAATTGATAGCATTATAAGATCCCTACCAAATGAGAAATCCCCAGGTCCTGATGGTTTCAATAATGAATTCTTGAAAAAGTCTTGGCCTATCATTAAACAAGATTTTTTCTGACCTTTGTGATGCCTTCCATGATAACTCAGTATATCTAAGAAGTATCAATTTGTCTTTCATTACTCTGATCCCCAAGGTGGAGGGGGCAAGGTCAGTGAGTGAATTTAGACCCATTTCATTGCTTAATTCCTCGGTCAAGCTGGTTACCAAGCTTCTTGCTAATAGATTGCAACCAATCATAACAACTCTGGTTCATAAGAATCAATATGGCTTCATTAAAAGGAGAACAATTCAGGACTGCCTTCCTTGGGCTTTTGAGTACCTACATCTCTGCCACCACTCAAAAAAAAGAAATTGTCATCATCAAATTGGATTTTGAAAAAGCTTTTGATAAGATTGAGCATCAGACTATGTTAACCTTAATGGAGGCAAAAGGGTTTGGACAAAAATGGTTAGATTAGATGAGAACCATCATGTCCTCTGGGGTCCCAGGCAAAACCTTCCATTGCAAAAGGGGTGTTAGACAAGGGGACCCCCTCTCTCCCCTTCTTTTTGTTCTTGCCGCGGACTTTCTTCAGTCAATGATAAATAAAGCCAAAGCATTGGGTCTCTTAAAGCTTCCAATCCCAACCTCCTCATCTGCTGACTTTCCTGTTGTACAATATGCTGATGATACCTTAATCATTGTGGAAGGTGATGCCAAACAATTGTTCTTCCTTAAAGCTCTGCTGAACAGTTTCTCTCTTTCAACTGGGCTGAAGGTGAATTTCAATAAATCAATGATGGTGCCCATAAACATCTCAGAAGAAAAGCTTGATATCCATGCTAGAACTTTTGACTGCTCCAAAGGGATATTACCTTTCACCTACTTAGGGTTACCCTTAACCATTGCCAGACCAAGAGCACAGGATTTCCTTCCCATGGTTAACAAATGTGAAAGGAGGCTTTCTGGTCTCTCCTCCTTTTTAAATCAAGCTGGCGACTACAAATGACAAATGCAGTTTTTTCTGCCTTGCCAACCTTTTATATGTGTTCCCTGGTTCTGCCTAAGGAGGTCATCAAGCAGATAGACAAATACAGAAGGCATTGCTTATGGAGAGGGTCAGACATCAATGCTAGAACAACTCCAAAGGCAGCCTAGGAAATTGTCTGTGTGCCCAAGGTTGAAGGTGGTCTTGGGGTGACTGACCTTGAAAATCATAACAAAGCCTTGATCATGAAGAACCTGCACAAATTCTTTAACAAAGAAGATCTACCTTGGGTAGGACTGCTATGGGAAAAGCACTACAGTTCAAAACCATGTTAAGAAAGAGTCCTTCTGGTGGAGAGACACCCTCAAACTACTACCCGTATTCAAAGAAATTGCCAGGCCTCAAGTGAAAAATGGTAAAAGCTCCTTTTTGGTATGATAATTGGACCAATCAACCTCTTGCAACTGCTGCTCCTGAGCTCTTTTCTTTTGCCAAGAATAAGCAGATCTCGGTTTGCAAAGCCTTCAATGTCAATGATATCACTGATCTCTTTCAGCTGCCTCTGTCCCAGCCAGCCTTTATTCAAATGCAGAACCTTCAGCTTCACATGCAACTTCACCACCTCACTGATGGGGATGACAGATGGCTTTACTCCTGGGGCTCTGGTCTTTTTGCTTCTTCCAAATGTATAAAGCTCTGATTGGTCACATCCTGAAAGTGTATCTAGCCCTTTAGTGGGTTTTAGTGAATTGAATGACAACATAATTAAAGGTCTAATAAGTTTGCTAAGTGTGTCCAAGGTTTAACAAAAAAATAAACTTGATGGTATTCTACATATTGTTCAATGGAAGCCAATATTGTGTATTGTTGTATTGGAAGATCATGAGGACAATATAGTTCAAGCAAAGGACAACAATGCAAATGGAATTGATGAAATGGCTTATATGGTGGGATATCATAGCATCATGATAAAGCAATCATATTTGGCAAATGGAAATGAGACATGAGTTGATAATCATGGACTGGTATCAATAATGGCTTGCTTTTCATGAACAAGAAGAGTTTAATAATGGACTAGTTTTGGTCAAGCTAGAAGTATGAAGATATAGATTGAAGTAAATATTTGGAAAGTCAAACCAAAATGAAGAGGATATAAGGAATCGTGAATTGGATTGACTACTTCATTGTTGATTCATATATCACTCTATGTGAAGCTTGATTGATCTCAACATTCATATCTAGAAGATATTCAAGCAAGGATCATAATATTCAAGAAATGATTTTCAATGGATGCTTAATATGATGTGACTTGAGTATGGCTTGATAAGGTGAAGATAGCAAGGAAAGGGCTTCGAGGAACTAAGCGAAGGTGAAGGGTAAGAAATAGCTTGGACTGAGGTACCATGGCTAAGGTGAAGAAGAGAGTACTTACATTGAGTCGAGGGACTAATCAAGCTATGAGGAGTTATATTGTGTTGAGAAAAAAATCATTAGTGGAAGTGACTTGAAGCCATGAACTAAACTCATATGTGTTGAAATGGTTCAAGTCACATGCTCTCGGTGTGCTTGCTCGAAGAGATGAGATAAGGATGATTGCAACCCCTTATGAAGTGACATTGAGAAGAAATGGCATATGAAAACATTGAAGACTCAAGTGGTTAAATTGGTTTTATTATCTTTATCTTGAGTATAGGTATGCCGTGCTATCAAGGGGGTTCTAAAGGGCATCTGTCCAAATGCTGAACCAAGTGCTCATATTTTGGAAATGCCATCCTTACACTCTAACAAATCCAGCAAAACAAACCGCATATCATTTCGCTGGATATTGCCAGTGCGGCAGTGCCGCACTCCATCCGGCCATTGGATGACAGAGTATAAATACTACTTTTGTTGCTCCTAACGATCACTTCTTCCCTACGCCACACTCCTGATTCATAAAAGAAAAAAGAAGTCTCCCTCTCTCCTCCATTGTTGCTCCTCACCTCTCAAGTGGATCCACCATTCCAACCAGCAAATCTTGAGAGAAAAGGCAGCAAACTTCGATTGGAGGTCAGATCTACTGCTTCCCAAAGTTAGAGAGCACTTGGTTCACGTTTGGCCGGCGTTCTTGAGTTCCATACCCTTGGAGCTTTGCTCCTAGCCTGCTAGGCGTCGCCCTACAGCTTGCCAACTCTTTGTGCCAGATTAGGGAGGTTTGTAAGACTCTCTTGCAGCTAAAAAATCACCCCTCACTTCAAGAGTTCACTCTCTTGACTTGAGAACGAGGGAGAGGCAAGCCTTGGTGGCAAGCCCAAGCCTTAGTGGCGTACCTCAACAACGTGGACGTAGGCAAGCCTTAGTGGCGAGCTGAACCACGGGTTAAATCCTTGCGTGCTGTCCACTTATTTGTGTTGCTGAGTTTGTGGAAGGGTTGCTCAATCCGTTCTCGTGAGATCAAGTTGTGGTTTCCAATCTTCGAACTGTGAACGGTGTTGATACTGGAGGATAAGATTCTACTTGTTGAGCTCTTTCTATCCATATATTACGCTCCATAAGATTCCCTGTTTCGCAAGTGAGGCAGTGCCGCCCTCATAGGGAGGCAGTGCCGCACTGCGTTTTTATTTCGGTTTGAGCTGAAATTTTTCAGGCTCGCTGCTGGACACCTCCAGAACATCTTCACCAAGTTTGGTCTGAAGTGGATGATTATTTGGAGTGCGGCAGTGCGGGCCTCTAAGTGACGCAGTGCCGCCCTCAGTTCTGATGTCACATCAAGTTGAGTTTTTATAGGCCTATTCACCCCCCTCTAGGCCGACATCAAGGTCCTTACAAATCCTCATATCATTTTTAAATGGCTCTGGAAAAGTCAGTGTCAGCCAAAGCATAGGGTCTTTTCTGGCTTTTGATCAAGGACAAATTAAGCACAAAAAACATCTTACGAAGGAAAAAACTTGCATTTAGATTCCTACCTTTGCCCTTCGTGCAATTTGCTAGTTGAGGAAACAGCTCATCATCTTTTCTTAGACTATTCTTTTGCAAGAATGTGCTGGGACACACTTAATATTGACATACCATTGAATGAAAGCTTTCCTGACCTAGTTGAACAATTAAAGGTGCAACTGAATTCTTAGTTCTTCATGGAACCAATTATTCTTCTCTGCTGGACCATTTGGTCAGCAAGAAATGAGCTCATCTTCAGAGGAATCAGCTTAGACCTGTCAGGATGCCAAAGGATTCTCTTCAAGGAATTAAATCTCTTGAAGCATAGAGTAAAAGTAAGACAACATGATCAGTTCTTGTCACGGATTCAAGATATAGAATAAGCTGCTGGCTGCTCCTCATTTTCTTTGTTTTTTTTTTGTTTCATGAGCTAGTTTTTTTTTCTTTTTCTTTTTGTTGCTCATTGTACTGTACCTTTTTGCTTTTAATAAATTCCTGTAGGGGCTGCGGACCCTCCAGTTTCGTCAAAAAAAAATTCTTTAGTGGTGATTATGTTAAACCACCCTCTTCTTCCTTAGGATATAGGACAAATATATGGCTGGCTCCTCCTGTTTCATGGCCGAGGGATGCAGGGAGGCTAGCCATGGCCCGTCATGGGAGCAGAGGTTTGGAGGTACCCTAGCAATTCTCGTTTCTAACGGTATTTTTCTTCCCATGGCAAAATTGCAATAACACCGTTTCCTACCACGGCAAAACTGTAAATGACCTGTTTACTAGTCAGTCAGTACGTCTGTGAACTCTGTAGATTGATAGCACCATTTCTGTGGTATTTCTGCAGTTCATGACTTTATACTCTGGACTCTATAGGTTTGCATGAACTTCACGATGGCATATGATGGAGAGTTACAAACCAACGATGACTAAAATTGACCACTTCCTAGCAACGCCGAAATGGCTTGAGCTCTTCCCCCGGACAGATCTGCACGCACGGGTGTCACGCTAGGCTCTGATCACTGCCTTCTTTTTCTTCAAGGGGACATAGAGTTCGATTTTTACAGAGGTTTTAGATTCGAGCTGAGGCACATTGGACAAGGATGCCTGGCTTCATCGACACAGTAAAGTAGGCCTGGTGCAAGACGGTAAACACTCTGGACGCCTTTCTACGCATCCATGTCAAACTTCTACGCACAACAAAAGCGTCACGTAAATGGCGACGTAATGTGATAGCAAATTGGAAGGTAGTTTGGGCAATTCTGAACACCACCCAATCAAACTTGGAGAAGGCACAAGAGGCAAGACCACTAACAGCTGAGCAACTAGACTCCAAAAAATACCTGAAGATCAAGGCGTTGGGCTTTGCAACAACGCAAAAGGCAAGGGCCAAATAAGCTTACATGAATCCGCAATGGGGATACAAACACGTGGTTCTTCCAACTGCATGCCAACAATAGAAAGGAAAAAAAAAATCTTTCATTAGCATGCTAAATGGAGCGGCAGTTTCACAGTAGAGCAAGGCTACGCTGACACACTCTCATTTGACCAAGATCATGGGAACACCGATTGAAAGGACCAGAGCCATCAATTGGGATGAACTCAATTATATCGGTCATGACATAGAGAAACTGGATGCTCCGTTCACTTAGCAGAAAGTAGAAACTGTGATCAAGGAAATGCCGCGGGAAAAAAGCCCCAGGCCCTGATGGCTTTATAGGCCTTTTCTACAAAAAAATGTTAGAACATCATAAAGGAAGATATGGTGCAGGCAACAATGTCCTAATATTCAATTGGAGCTAAATTTTGGCTTTCTTTTTTTTCTTGGTTCCTAGCATAATTGATATCCTTCAAGTAAAAATTCACTTATAGATGCAATCTTTAACTTGTACTAGATTTTGTACTTTTGAATTATATAACTAGTCCGTTCATGTTCATATGCCACTGCTGGACTTGGTGACTGGACTTGGTAAAATTCAAAACTGCGAACCACAAGTTAAAGATAGCATCTACAAATCTTGAGTTAAAGCATACACAACGGGTTAGAAACAGTGGGTTTGTGTTAAATTAGTTCTGGGTTTGAAAAGCCCATCAAACCCATACCAACTTTGGTTGTGGTGGAAGTGCACTGTAAGTTTGGGATACCTTTCTTGTGCAATTGTGCTGTTGTTCTCTTGTTGGTCCCGGCAGCATGCTTTAGCCAAAAGGGGTAATTTGCTTGTGCTATTGTTCTCCTTTTTTTGGTGCCAGCAGCATGCTTCAGCCATGAGATAATAATCGATTTTCATGATTTGCAGCGTTATACATCCTTACAAATGCATAGCCATACAGTATATAGGTATTGGCTACCATGACAAAAGAATACTTGCGTAGAAAGTAGATAGGAAAGTACCTAGTGTGATTATATGAGTAGTGATGACCACACGCTGCTGCGAAGTGCATGTTCTCTTCTTAAATTTGTGACTACACTATTGCAAGATTAGATAGAACAATTATATCTGTGACTATAAAAGGCAACAAAGAGGCCTAAAGGGCGTGCTATGGAGCAGAGGGGTAAGGACATGGGATGAGCCGATGAGGGAGATAAAAAGAGGGGAATGGCTGAGTCTATGTAAGTTAGGATTGGCAGGCATTAGGAACTCCGTCATATCTGTGCTGTTGCTTCATACCAATTTACCAAGAATACGTTAGTGAAGGACCTAAGGATTTCGTGATAGGAAAGAAAAAGAACAGGCAAGATTTGATATCTTTAGGAGCCGAAAAATGCTCATATGGCAAGTTGAATACCCAGAACGGTGGAATATTGTGCACGGTGTCATCGAGAACCAAACACAAGCAAATATTATCCAAACATGACCAGTGTCGAGCTCTCTGCAAGGACATTGCCAAATTGAATGACAATTATTATTTCTTCCTATTTCAGTCCCATATAAATCATTTGTTTAACCCCTTTCTCAGTGTGAAAACAATGCAAGTTATCAAACAGCTTTTACAAATGCCAAAAGACTACTTTTCATATGATGGACGACCGTGGGCATGAGCAACTGTTAGCATTTTCTGCAACCAAGACTTCCCTAAGTCAAGTAGTTCAGTAAGGTCCAGAGTAACGACAAGTGTGACTCGTTTCAGTGCTCCTCTGGCAGGAAGGCCACCATACGAACAACCAATAGGCACAGTGACCACTAGAACGCTACCAGAAACCACTTACAGAGGCAAATTCTGCACTAAGAGATCTCACTTCTTAGCCAAAAGGGGGCACTCGTTCATCCAAAATGTGGAGTAGAGAAGTAACAGGGACGCAACACGATTGACAGTGAGCATCAGTGCTCGAGGTGGAGAACACACACAAACGTTGCAGACTTGCAGCTTGCTACAGTTAGAAACACTGGGTTCAGGTGACTACATCGCAGCACTGTGTTTTCCGGCAGTGGCATAAGAGTGGATTTGTCATAATTCAAAACTGCGGAGTACAAGTTAAAGATAGCATCCATAAATAAATTTTGACACAAAGGATATCAATTATGATATGAACTGAGAAAACAAGAAGGAGGCATAAGAGTGGATTTGTCATAATTCAAAACTGCGGAGTACAAGTTAAAGATAGCATTCATAAATAAATTTCGACACAAAGGATATCAATTATGATATAACTGAGAAAACAAGAAGGTCAAAACTTAGCTCGATTATCTTGGTTTTAAATATGTGTTTAATTCGTTCCGAATTTAAATTAAATTTGAATACCCATCAAACCCATTTACTTTGGCAGTGGAGAAAATGCGTGTAACAACCCTAAAAATCCACACAATCTAAAAATCCCAACCAATTAAAATTTTTCATTTATTTATTGTGAAAACCCATTTTTCTTGTGCAAGCATATAGGTTTCATTATGAAATTGGTAAATAAAGGAGTGTAGTTTGCATTTTAATTCCATTCACATAGAATAATAACTTATGCATCACATTTGGGACTTATTGCAATTTATGTTTGTATTTACTCAATATTTGAAATGGGCAATATATGTATATATACACTAAATTGAAAATAGAAAAGGAGAAAGAGAGTTAGGCCAGCCATTCGTTTCGGCCAGCCGGGTCGCTAAGCCAGCCCAAGCCAGCCCGACCTTCCTCTCCTCACCTCACCGCGCGCGGCCCACGTTGCGGCTCGGCAGCGCGCGCGCGACCGGCACACACACTCGCGCTCGCTGCCAACCCGACCCCGCCTGTCAGCCGCTCTCGCCCCCCCACTGTTCTTCTTCCTCACGAAGGCGACGCGCCTGCCGGGGGTGTCACGCGAATGGCGTGACCCCGGTCCCATAGCCGACAGCATGGCAGAGCCCTGACCCCGCTGTCCCCCTCCTGTCCCCTCCTTCCTTGGCCGCCAAGCGAGCCCGCGTGCACCCTGAAGCCCTAGCGTCGAGCGGCCGAAGCCCTCTGATCTACCGAGATCAATCGCGGCCGTCCGCCATGGGAACCTACCAAGCTCGCCTATAAATTGGAGCACCCCGAAGCCCTACCCTCATTTCCCCTCGCCGCCACCGCAGCACAGACCGGCACACCGCACCAAACCGAGAGAGAGAGCGTAGGAGAAGGGCGGAGCAGAGGAGGAGAAGCTGCCGGAGCGCCGCCGCCGCGGAGCACGCCGGAGCCGGACACGGAGGAGAAGCCCGAGCTGCGGACGAGGAGCGGCACGGCACTGCGATCACTCTGCACGGCTCCGACTCGCCACTGCACCGCCATCCTAGCTTCACCGACACCACGGTGAGCCACCGCACGCCACGTCCGAACCTTGCCCTGCTTTTGCCATGGCGTTCCACCCTCGGGACGCGCAGGCACGAGCCTTTACCGGCTCGGGAAGATCACCTGCACCATGCACTCATTCGACCGGCCGAAACCCCCGGACTACAAGCTTGCTAGACCGAGAACGCAGCACGACGCGTTCTCGGCGGAGCGCGCTCACCACCGACGCGTTCCGACGCCGAATCACCCGTTCCGAGCAATCCGACTAGCACCCGTATAGGTTAGAGCATCGTGGAGCACCGCCACGACCCCCTCGAGCTAGCTACGCGGATCTAAGCGCTAGAGGAAGCCTGAATCGCCTTGGCCGCGTGCGCCGCGACCTTACCGGAGCGCCGCCGCGAGCCGTCGCCAAAAGAAGGTCATGCCGTGGCTAAAGTTCGCCACCAGAGTGTTGTATGCCTCTCTGGCCTCACCAATTTGACAAGACCGCATTCGATTGAACCAATACTTGGTCGTAGCCGCGATGCCGCCTTCCGCCGTCGTCGGCGACACGCCGCCGCCACAACCGAGCACCTTGGAAAGCTCGGTAGCCAAAATTGGTAGTTGGTATACCATCGCCATAGACCCTGGACGCGTATACATCTCCTAGAGGACCTCCTTAGCCCCGCCGGAACCTCACCGTCGCGACGACATCGCCGCCGACAGGTTCCGCCTCGCCTAAATCCGTTCCGAGTACCCCCGGTCGCCTCGCGCTGCGGAGAAAGGCCGCCGAGGTTCGCCAAGTCTGCCTCGGCACCGCCGCTAGATAGCCGAGCCCCGAATCACGACTGTCGCCTTGGCTACGTGCGCCTCCACCTCGTTGGAGAACCGCCGTATGCCGAGGGAGAGAAGGAGGCCATACCACGACTCTAATCCGCCACCATCTGGTCGGACGACTGCCTGAGCACGCCAATTGGGGAAAGCCGAGCCCTGTCTTGCCGAAATATGGCCATCGCCGCCCTGTCATGGTCCGCCGCACCGGAGAGACACCGCCGCCTTGAACAAACGCCCTGGAACCCTGCTAGCACCGAATCTCCGATTCGCCCGAGCCTTCCCAGGAGAGCTCGGGAGAGCAGCACCCTCGGCGCACCAAATCTCCGATTCGCCCGAGCCTCCCCAGGAGAGCTCGGGAGAGCAGCACCCTCGGCGCACCAAATCTCCGATTCGCCCGAGCCTCCCCAGGAGAGCTCGGGAGAGCGGCACCCTCGGGCGCCCAAATTTCCGATTCGCCCGAGCCTCACCGGGAGAGCTCGGGAGAGCGGCACCCTCGGGCGCCCAAATTTCCGATTCGCCCGAGCCTCACCGGGAGAGCTCGGGAAAGCAGCCCCCTCGGCGCCCAAATTTCTGATTCGCCCGAGCCTCACCGGGAGAGCTCGGGAAAGCAGCCCCCTCGGCGCCCAAATGTCCGATTCGCCCGAACCTCCGCGGGAGACCTCGGGAGAACGGCACCCTCGGCGCCCCGAATCTCCGATTCGCCCGAGCCCCGCCGAGCTAAACCGAACTACGCCGAGCACCGCCAAGCTACCCCCGACCACCGCCGAACTATGCCGAGCTCCGCCGAGATACCCCCAACCACAGCCGAGCTACCACTGACCACCGCCGAGCCACGCCGAGCTACGCCAACTCCGGCAACTCTCTGGGAACCAGCATCGAACACCTGGTGGGCGACCATCGGGTCTGTGTTCTGTTGAGGCACCACTTGCCGCACTACTGGACCCGCGCGCCACGTGGACCAATCCCAAGCTGCCCCTGATTAACCGACCAGTTTTTCCATTTTCAGAAAATAGGATAATCTTCGGAAATTCATAACTTATTCATACGATGTCCAAAAATTACGCACCATATATCAAAATTCTCAGAAAAATGAGATCTACAATCTAAGACTGTGTTTGTGTGCATTTGGCTCTTTATTTTATTGGATTTTTCTGAAATACTCTATAGGAGTCGCTGACGCGACTATTTCGTGTTCGATTTCAGAGCCGGAGGAGGATCTGACTAAGGAAGACGACCACGAGTACTTTCAGGAGCTAGGAGACGACTACGAAGGTGCCACGTCCCACCAAATCCTTAGATCCTATTACGCATTGCAAATGACATTGTTGCTATTGCTTTATGACTATGTATGGATTGGTTGCATGGTAGTATATTTGAATTCCCTGCCTTGATAAGACTTTACCCTGCTATCCGCTGTTAGGTTAGCTGCTGCTTAATTTACTGTTACTCTTCCACTACTTTCTACTTGCTATATGCTATGTGGTGGAATTGGGACGGTGTATAACTGATTATAACCACTGGGAGAGAGTGCTGCGTGCGTCTTGGGTGCGTGGTAAGGGTTGATGTCGACCAAGTGGGATGTGAGACAAGCCCATGGGGCAAGTCGTGCCGGGGGTGCAACCTGGGCATCCCCAAAGTGAGATACCTGTGGCGGGTAAAGTTGTTGAGGTGGTTCCGGGTGGGATAGCCTTGGTGGTTTGAAGCCCGTGGACGGAGGTGCTGTGATAGCACGGGGAGAGTATCCCCTAAGTGGAGATGCCTGCTTGGTCACAACCTAGGATCTGACTAGTGACCGGAAACATCTGGATTCCCTTGCTACTCGCTCGCTTCTGATGGGCGGGAGACGGCTGGACTACTTGGTAGGGCGGTGCCACTACTGCTAGGTTGAGAGGTGATAAGGGTGGACGGTGACGGATGGCGGATTCCCGTACCGTTCTAGATGCGCAGTACCACTGATGGGGCCCGGTACTGCGTCTCCCAGTCTCAGCATGACGGTGTTGGATCCGGAATATCCCAGGGCTGAGTGGTAGGGTGGCATCGACCTAGGCAAGCAAGCACCCGGAATTCTGCCTAGATGATTGTACAGCATCGATGATGGCTAATCTTGTGAGTAGTAAAACCTCTGCAGAGTGTATGGTTGATCGATCGATACATAAGTCAACTCGTTGGCTATGGACCTTTCCTAATGTTTCTGCAACCACTATTAGATGAGAGCATATTCTTTTCTCCCCCTGGATAACATTGTTCCGGCAGTGTACCCGTTGTGGTAGTGTGCCGCTGAGATAGGCCCGAGAGGGAGTTGGGCCTGTCGAATGAGAGTGAGGTGTGGGTATGTGAGGTGTGGTGATGGGAAAAGGGATAATGGTGTTAACTGGTGATAAAACTTGACTAAATAAACATTGATTACAGCTGCATAGGAAAACCTCAGCCTATAGGTCTGCTTGTATAGCCTTGCATCCACTTTCCACAAAGCAAATGCTGCATAGGTGGGCTCCGTGGCCAGTACAAATCGTACTGATAAATTTGCTGTCAGGTGACGAGAATGAGTACGACTTCGAGGGAGATGATGACGAGGAATAGGGTCACGTGCTACACTCAAGTTGGCCGTGAAGGATGAATCGCTTCCGCATCTTCTAAAGCTTCTCTGAATGTTGATTCCGCCAGTGTGGCGATGTAATAAATGTTTATGTAAGACTTAATTATCGTTGTATGGATCCTGGTGTCAACTGAGATATGGGTAATTTCATGGATTGTCCCAAGCAATCTGTTGAATTACAATTCGAGCCTGTGGATTTCCCTTCGTGGAAATCGAGGTCGTTTCAATGCGCAGTAAAGTATTGTGATTGTTTCTTGCACTATTTTTCTGTTGTTGATAGTGGCAACATGCTTTTACTTTCACTGGTGTCTTGTAAAATTTCTCTGTTGGCAGCATGCTTGCACTATTTCTATGAGTTGTGATATAACTACAAGCTGCTACGGTGTGCCTGTTCTTTTCTTAAATTTGGCGTAACTTGATTGAATCCTTAAATAGAACAAACATGTCTTGCCACTATAAAAGGCAACAGAGAGGCCAACGGGTGTGCTAAGCAGAAGAAGGGTAAGAGCGGAAGAGGAGATAAAATAGGGACGGATGGCATGTTGCGTTTAGAAATGTGAGGCTTATGGCTCAAGCCATATAGGATTGGTAGGGAACTCAATTATATCTGTTATCCATCTCAAAAGGTCGGGCGGAATAGTGCATGTGTCATAAGCCTCACATTTTCCGGTCAACTCTAGTGCCGTATGAAGAGGAGATGATAAATAATGAAGATTCTACGGAGTGATGGGTTGACTCCACAAGCCAGTAAGCTACTACATGTGGAAAAGACCTGCTAACTTTGTGGGTTGACACACCGCATATGGGGTGTAGGTCTTTTGGCCAAAATTAAATATGAGTTGGACAAAGAAAACAGGAATATCAGCAATTCTTGACTTAGAGGATATCAATTATAGTATGGACTAAGAAAACAGGGATATCAAAATTTAGCTTGAATTTTCTTGCATTTGGGTTTGTATTAAAATCCATTCTGAGTCTGAATTAAGTTGGATAACTTTCTTGTGCTACTGTTCTCTTGTTGGTGCCCGCAGCATGCTTTAGCTAAAAGGGGTGATTTACTTGCGTTATTGTTCTCTTTTTGTTGGTACTGGCAGCATGCTTTAGCCAGGAGATGATAGTCAATTTTCATGATTTGTAGGCCTAAGCCTAATAGGTACTGGCTGCCATGATGTAGAGTACTTGCGTAGAAGGTAGATCGGAGTTCAATACCTAGTGTGACTATATATGAGTTGTGAATTGTGATATGACTACACACTGCTGCAAAGTGCATGTTCTCTTCTTTAAATATGCATGATTAGGTAGAACAAGTATATCTCTGATAGAATTGTTATGGTACACCTAAATAACTGTGAGCCGTTTATTTTAATTGATCGGACGGTCACGATTAGATCTTACCTCCTTGGAGGTAATATCTTAAATACATTTTTATTTATTTATTTATTATTTAAAATAAGATAAAAAATAAATATTTAGGATATAGAAATTCTTTTTTAATTTGTTTGCATGCATCTAGTATCCATGCATGCATGCACGTTGAATTAGAGGATTAGCACGTTCAATTAGGAGGATTAGCAAGTTGAATTAGGAGGATTAGCACCATGCGTACGTTAAAATCATGCTCTATCGATTTGAAGCATTATTTTTTTATTAGACTTTGTTCTATCATTTGAAAAATTGAATTTGAAAAAAATGGCAAGTTCGAACAATATTTTAAAGTAGTAAATGACATCAGCTGAAAAAAATTATAAAAGTTGTATAACTGATCAAGATGTACAACTTTTATTTTGGTCGCTTGTTCATCCGATAAAGCGATAATAATATTGTTCATAAATTCTATCTCTCTTTATTAGTCTCATAAACTCTAAAGGAGTGTGTGTGCATGAACAATAGTGGTGATTCTCCATTTAATCTGCATCAAAATTTTGTAGATCTCGATGTTTTATACACATTTGTAGTTGACGGTTTTTGTATTTGAATTCATTTATAGTTTGAAAATTTTTTATTATTCAATTTGGAGTTCATAGTTTTCCAGAAACATGTGTATGTATTTCTTTGTTTGTGGATGCTGCGTACGCAGTTTTGGTTGCATATAAGCCTATTCGACACACCAATTATTATACAATTCCCACGATTTGAGGAGATCCAAATCGCATGCGTACAACGGTAGTTGCTGCCGTCATTTGAGGAGTAAAAAAGGGGGGGAAAATCAATTTCTAGATTTAGTAATTCATTAAGTAATTTATAAAATCTAAATATTCAACGGTTTAAATTCATTTGAGATATTACCTCCTAGGGAGGTAAGATTTAGATAAGGGTGTACCTTACATTGCATATGTGACTATAAAAGGTAACAAGAGGCTCAAGGGCGTGCTATGCAGCAGAGGATAGAGGGGTATGGATATGGCCACATGAGACGAGCCGACGAGGAAGGAAAGGTGGGAAGGACTCCGGTCATATATGATAGGATTGGCAGGCATTAGGAACTCGGTTGCTTTATACCAATTTACTAAGAAAACGTTGGTGAAGGGTGAAAGAAATCCTCTCGAGCTGCCACCAACAACCTGTGAGCCAATGCAGCTCCCGATGACAGATGCATTGCTCTTGAGCTCTGAAAGAATATTGGCAAATTTAATGACTGCTACTTACTGTTTCAGTTCCATGTCATTTGCTTAACCCCTTTTCAGTGTGAAAGAAAGCAAGTTATCAACCAACTCTTACAAATGTCAAAAGACTTTCATTTTAAATATGTTGGCCCGTAGGCATGGGCAACTGTTAAGATTTTCGCCTGTTGTCGCTGTCAGTGTGAAAGAAAGCAAGTTATCAACCCAGCTATTGATTTATGGCTAGAAGCTTATGTGTAATCTTCATTATTTTCTTTGTTTCTTGATCTTTGTTTCGTAACTGCTACACTTGAAAAATAAAATCACAGTAGGGCTCAACACCCTCCTGTTTTTCCTAAAAAAAAAAAATTGGGTGTTCTGAGTTTGAATTAAGTTCGAAAAGCCCATCAAACCCATATCAACTTTGGCTCTGGTGGAAGTGCAAAAGTTTGAGATACCTTTCTTGTGCTATTGTTCTCTTCTTGTTGGTGCCGGCAGCATACTTCAGCCACGAGATGAGATGATAGTCAATTGTAATGATTTGTAGTGTTATATGTCCTTACACATGCATAGTCATAGCAGGTAATGGCCTAATAATAGGTACTGTCATCATGCGTACTTGCGAACAAGGTAGATCAGAATTCAATACCTAATGATTAT
This sequence comes from Eremochloa ophiuroides, assembly GCA_038502445.1. NCBI lineage: Eukaryota > Viridiplantae > Streptophyta > Magnoliopsida > Poales > Poaceae > Eremochloa > Eremochloa ophiuroides. Next base: position 40,056,702 of record JAHLJS010000009.1, read on the forward strand.
AAGTTGTGAAGACTACACGTCTACACACCGCTGCGAAGTGCGCATGTTATCTTCTTAAATTCGTTACTACACAATTGCATGATTAGATATATCTGTGACTAAAAAAACGCAACGAAGAGGCCCAGGGGCATGCTATGCAACAGAGGCCTAGGAAGCCGAAGAGGGACATAAAAGATGGAAATGGCTTAGACCGTGTAGGTTAGGATTGGCCGGCATTAGGAACTCCATTATATCTGCGTTGTTGCTTCATACCAATTTACCAAGACAACGTTGGTGAAGGGTCTGAGACTTCCGCGATAACCAATTTCATATGTTGAGGGTATAAACCCATTACCCGTGTACCCACATGGTGTCACATGGGGCATGCCATCTAAGGAGGCATATCTCGTTAGAAGATGCTGCTGGTGCACGGAATAGATCAGCTTGTACCACAAGGTTGCGGGATAAATCCTTTACGAAGGAAGGGTCCTGTCGGATATACTAGATATTTACATCCCTTGTAAACGAGATCTTATAATCCGTTAGAAATAGAAAAAAACATGGACCTATAAACCTACCCTCGGGCTATATAAGGAGGGTGGAGGGCCCCTCGATTTCATCTTATAATCCAATCCATTGAACACAGGACTAGGATTTTACGTCATGCTAACAGTTTGAACCTGTCTAAATCACCGTGTCTCTTGCTCTTGTATTACTCATCTCAAGCACATCTTCACTGTTGATTCATTCACTACCGCAGGCATATCTCTCGATAGACTATCGGCGATATCAAGAGTATTACCGAAAATAATGCTGCAGCAAGATAAATTGGCCCGCTACGTGCTGAGTCAAGGTTGTTGACAAAACTAGTAGGCAAATAGGGTGCACGGTGGAATATTGGGGGCGTTTGGTTGCCTGATTTGCCAAGTCAAGCTCATCAAATGCGAGTTTCAGTTGTTTGGTTGGCGGCGTCGAGGGCTTAGCTTGGCTCCCTAGATGCAAAGGACAGTCCAGAACATGGCTCTTCAGATACGGATTTCATTTGCGTTTCTAGTGAGCCAAGCTCGCATGGTGCAATACGGGTTACTGGTAATGATACTATTATCATGTGATTAACATGTATTAAGCAATATTAGTGTATTTTAAAATATATTAAGATATTAAAAGTAAAATTAAAACTATTAGAGAGCAATTACACAAGTTTAGTATTATAAGATCACTTTTTTTATTTTTAGTTGATGCGATACGACTTCGTGCACAAACATTGTCTTTTCTTAGCCAGTCTCCATACACGCAGACAACCAAACAACCATAGCTTGTATCTCCACACTCTGTCCTACGGGAGCCTGGATCCCAAATGCGAGCCAGGCTCACCCAACAACGAACCAAACGTGTCCACTGTAAACTGTGTCATCCCATCCAACTGGAGAATCAAACACATGCAATTCTTATGCCAACCTTGAGCTCTCTGCAAGAATATTGCCAAATTTAATGGCAATTATTTCTTTAGTATTTCAGTTCCATATCTATCATTTGTTTAACCCCTTTTTGAATGAGAAACAATGCAAGTTATCAAACAGCTTTTCTATCCTTGTTTGTAAAATATAGTTAGGCATAAACAGATCACCATGTTCTGGCTTCCTTACCTCCCATTTTTTTCTTGGCGCAGGAATTTAGTAGGACCTAAATTAGTAAACATAGAACAATTTGTTATCATGCACTGCTAATATTACTTTTCACTGGAATCTATAAAATGACAGTTCTCGGTGAAATCCCTCTATATGGCACTTATCCACTTAGATGTTCCAATATTAACAAGAGATTATGGAAATTAAAGGCCCTTTTTAAAACTTAAGATTTTTCTTTAATACCGAAGAAGGGGAGAGATACTGACAAACTGACAAGGTAGAGAGGATTGTGTCATAAGAATGAAACAATTATCAATTATGCATCTGTTTCCTGAGCATCGTTTTGCTCGTGCAATCTGGGCTGTTGTACATGCATCTACAAGTCTTCCTCAATCTTGTAGGGCGTGATTGGTTGCTCTAGGGTCAGCGAGCCAGGATGGAGTGCCCATCTAGGTTGTTCCTAGCTATGACGAGACTATGCACTTTGCTGTGTTTGGTTGTATTTGTTGTTGGTCGAGTACAGCATGAGTTCATGTTTTGTTGCATGCATGCATTAGAGTTTTGGGTGTCTGACACATGGGCCCCTACACCATGCACGAACCAATCCATCCCGGCTCACAAGGGAAGGTGAAATCGAGAAGATGAAACCGTGCGTGATGGAGGAGGGGAGAGGAATGAAACGATGCCAGCAAAACTTGCGAGGGGGGGGACCAAACAAGGCCGCAGTGCACCACGCGGTGCCAGATGGCCCTCCGGATAACCTGAGCAGGGCAAACAATGACCCTGTAGTGTATCTAAGATGTTGCAAAGTTGGTTAAGTCCTTTAAGTAAGTACTTCAAGGCGTTGGTCCTATTAGGAGTTGGCACTAAGGGCAGTTTCAATGGTGAGTTTTACCTCCTAGTTTTGAACGCGTGAAACTTCGATATGAAATGGGTCTCTCCCACAGTGCGAAGTTTCATGGTACGATTTCTTCGCTTATTTTACTATTCACGAGTCCCACGTGTCCTTATCATCTCTCTCAAAAAGTCGCAATGAAACGAAATAAGGGCCTCAGTGCAAGTTTCACGGAGTTTCCAATGTTTTAGAAATAGTGCGGATACATTTCATGGGGATAAAACATTTCCCTATATCTCCTCCTAGTTTCATGAAAAAGCTTATATGACATCCTATTTAATATGCATAAAATTTCTATAAAACTCCATTGAAACTGACCTAATAGGCAATGGGCTAATAAGTACTGGCTACCATGATGCATACTTGCCTAGAAGGTAGGTCGGAATTCAATACCTAGTGTGATTAATGAGTTGTGATATGACGACTACACGCTGCTCATGATTTAGGTAGAACAAAATAACAAATATATCTGTGACTATAAAAGACCATTGAGGCCCAAGGGTGTGCTATGCAGTGGAGGGGTGAGGACTTGGGAGTTGGGACGAGCCACAGAGGGAGAAAAAGATTGGAATGGCTCAGGCCGTATAGGTTAGGATTGGCAGGCATGGGGAACTCCACTATATCGATGTTGTTGCTTCCTACTAATTTATTACCAAGACAAGGTTGGTCAGGGTCCAAGAATTCTCCGACAACCAGGAAAAGAGGGCCAAAATTGTTCTCTTCCGCAAACCAAAGCCATCATACGCCAAGTTGTGCTGATATCGTGCTCTAGTAATGCACAGCACATTGGAATATTAAGCACGCTGAATTACACAAAGCAGATTCTAGCCATCCAAGACCACGCAATGCTCTTATCCCGACGAGACCAACGATCGGAGCTCTCTGCAAGAACATAGCCAAATTTCATGACAATAATTTCTTCCTTTTTCAGCTCCATTTCATTTGTTTAACACCTTTTTCAGTGTGAAAACAATGCAAGTTATCAAACAGTTTTCACAAATGCACTTACTTTTCATATGATGGACGACCTGGGCATGAGCAACTGGTAGCATTTTTCTGTAACCAAGACTTCCCTAGCAAGTCTAAGTGGTTCACTAAGGTCCTCAGTATTGACGAAGTGTGACTCGTTTCAACTAGAAATGTTCACAGCGTTGCCGTTTATAGCCATTGTACGTTAACAGTGTATTTTTCATTTTGTTGTATATGTATATTGCGAGTCATATAAAGATCATTCATGAGCTTGTTGAGGCCATGCATGGCCATTATTAGATATTTGTTTTTGATTTGTAGTTAACCACATGAGTACGAGTAATGGTAGTTAAATCGTTCTTTGTAAAATGTGTTAGTTTTTCTAAAAATTATTATTTGTGGATGACCGTATATGTTAGACACGGATTTTTCATCTTGTTGTATATATACTTCGAGTCTTATAAAGATCCAGTACGAATCCTTTTTATAATTAATTTATTTATTGAGCATGGATAATAATTTATTGAAACATTTCAAATTTATCTCAAAATTTTTGTAGTGTTAGGAAACATCTCATAGCATCGTAAAGTAGCCACAAAACAAATTTTGTATGTTTTAGTTCAATAATTTAATGTGTAGAAATCATAGAAGGTATATTTATTAATTAAAAGAGGTTATTTTAAATTATTTCAAAATTCATTATTTTCTAAGTTTAATATTTTTTCTACATAGTGTTTATCATGGAGAGGCTACACAAAAAAAATTATGATTTTAGGAGCTCTAATTATTTTTATTTTAATCTGCTTGGGATTTAATAAAAGGCACTAAAAGAAACAGCGCGGACAATGGCGGGTTGATTTCCAAAAACGTGAAGGGCTTTTTTTTAAAAAAAAAAATATGAGAGAAAGTGAACTATAGGTTCTATTTCGCTAGAGTTCGAGGATTTTTTTACAAAATAACCGAAAACTGCTCCATCTGGACCGTCCGACTGCCCGATCGGACAGCCAAGAAAAGCCGATGACGTGGCCACGCTGGTTGGCCCTCTTTTGGTGCAGGATTCGTATTGTAGAGATGTGCCCCTGGCAGGAAGGGCAACCATACCAACAACCAATAGGCACAGTAAAGTAACCGCTAGCACGATCAGAAACCACTTACAGAGGCAAATTCTGCACTGAGATCTCACTTCGCAGCCAAAAAAAAGGACCTATCGTTCAGGCATCTAACTATCACACGATAATTGATAAACATGCTTCTTAAAATGTGGAGTAGAGAACCAAGAGGAATGAAACACGATTGACAGTGAGCATTAGTGCTCTAGGTGGAAAACACACTCGGTCAAACGCTGCAACTTGCTCGCATCAAGCTTCTGGTTGGTCTGAGCCTTTGGCTTTTTGACAGTAAGCGTCCTAGTCCCTGCATCCAAGCTCCAACCGTTCTGCACAGCATCTGCAATGGGGGCAACAGAAGTTGTTATAATCTAATAATTCAGGAGCAGGCAACAGGTCAAGGGAAAATTTGCATAGCTCTGCACACCAAACACACAGGCCCATATGCTAAGTAGCTCAGGCAGATATCACACATAACTACATAAGCATACAAAAATGTTTCCCAGCACTAACAATCCAGATAAAGTAATAGTGCAAAGAGCTAACTGAAGTTCTTATTAAACTGAGTTACACAAATGACATTTTAAAGAAATGTAGGGTAAACTGATGCACTACATAAAAATCCATAAAAATGGGAACACTGACACAAGTCCCACAGCTATTATCCATGCAAGTCACTGGTCAACAGTAAGCCAAAATTAGATATTTTTTGCCATTATTAGAGATGTCACGCTCTGGCCTCTCACATTCATCCCCTCACAAACTGGCATATCCTTTTCCACTCTAACTCAACATCATGGCAAATAGTTAAATATTCCCTATTTCTACTGTTTTTGAGATTTGAAAGTTCACACTAGGCAACTAAGTAGGCAAACTAGGAGGCTGTGCAAGTTTAAGATAGCTTGAGATCAATAGAAGCAAATCACTGTAGCATAACAAGTATACTAGTCACAGAAAAGTAGTTGGCAATGAGAAAATAAGTTTAGAGTTGTTATTGTAAGCATAAGTGAAGCATATCCGATCAGGACAAATGAAACTGCCCACAAGAACCTCTTACTATATTTAAAAATAAGTAGACTATGTTCAGTTCAAATAAGACTCGATGGTAATACAATCAGAATCTCTCAATATCATAAAACATGTCCAAAACTCGTAATTTATTATGCTCATAGAGTGGATAAATAGGTAGATGGAAATCAATTGTGTTATCTATAATAGTCTTACAAACATAAGACTTGCCAAGAGTTAATAGGATTTAGCACGATGTCACCCATCAGAAATTATTTACAGCTAGAGAAAAAAAAAAGTAAGATAAAGTTCAGCATATCCCAAAAGTGCACCACTCCACTAAACTTCATACCACAAAAACCATTGAATGTGGTAAAACTCTCACATTGAAAATAGAAAAATGAAAATATAAATGGGTGGATTGTGAAGCATACAGTTTGTAGCATCCTCCTCACTCATCCCAATGAAATGAGCCACATCAGCAACGCTAATTGTGGAATAAGCAGAAGCCAACAGCTTGAATATCCTCTGTCTGTAGCTCTCTGCATTACAAACAAAGATCAGATATTCAAATTAAGTCCTTAACTAGTTAAACTCAAATTATAAAAAAAACAATTGTTGATCAGTTTCCAAACAATCAAGCTAGAAAGACAAAACTATTCGCCATGTTAACACCCTAAAAATCATATTTTATTTACAGAGAACGCCAGAGGAAGAATATCATTAAATTGTTCAATGTCTCAATTTCGTTTTTAATAAATTCTGACTTTGTCGCTAAATTAAGAGGCGCACTTACAATTTTACAATTTTTGAACAGAAAATGTAGATAAACCAGTCATAACTTCCTCTCAAGTAACAGAAAAATGGGCTATTGGTTCACTACATAGCATGTCAAAAGGTGCATTCTATGCCAGCATTTGTCATGTTATGATATATCTATATAGCACAACAATACCTAATTTGTTGGCATGAAAAGTATCATCTTACTGAAAAACTATGGTCCATTGACACTTTGGAAAACAATAAATTTGATAGGATAATCAGAGACTCACCATCAAAGAATAGCCATGAAGTTCCCCTGTAAACTTTTCCATCATCATATTCACAGAGGATATCTGATTCTCAGTGCAGACGAGTTCTAAAGATAGACTGTCCCACTACTAATCCATGTAGACAATATGTTCAACAGTTTCTAACCACCCTTGCCACTAGACTACCAAATCGCTATGAAAGCAAACAATTCAAGTTTCACTTCACTAGTTGAGAGCAATAACAATAAAAGCAAGCCTTGTACCTAGGAAAGCAGTGATGAAATCAGCGAGGTCAGGGCCCCACTCGAACCCCTGAGCAGCCGTGTTGACGCCAGCATAATCCCTGTTCCAGAGGCACTGACCAATCCTCCAGACTGCAGCGAGCTCCGGCCGCGTGTCCTTCACCTCCTGCGGCAACGACTTCCAGAAGAACCGCGCGCTGTTCCTGCTCACTCCCAAGTCCCAATCACACACAAAAAGGCATCGTCATTAGCAAAACCCTAGCCCCAAACCCAGGAAAGGACGGAGAAAAAAACGAGGGCAAGGGCGGCGGATTGCTTACAGGTCATTGATGTAGAGGTGGGCGAGGAGGTGGATGGAGTAGGGCCATTCGTCGGTGGTGGCTCCCTTGGCCGCGGCCTGCGAGGTGAATCGCGTGAGGCGGGGTGCTAACCCTAGCGCGGATGTGGGATGGGGTTAGGAGAGAAGCGAGAAGTGTACCTGGAGGAGGAGCTCGTCGCAGAGGGGGGCGAGGGCGGAGTAGGACTTGTCGGCGAGGGCTGCCTGGACGGCGGAGAGATCCATTGGCGGCGAAGGAGGAGATCGCCGGCGATAAGGTCGGAGGGGACGGAGAGAGGGTTTTGGAATTGGGATTTGTGGCCTTGTTGGGGACTCGTGTGAATTCGGAGCCCCTTTGCATTAGCACCTCTTCCGTACGGCCCACTCTACAAGGATATGGGCCATCCAGCTCAATCTTTATACATAGGTGTTCTTCCTTTTTTTTTTTAAGGAAAAGAATCTACAACTCCTATATGTTCCTCCTTATTAGTCATTTAATCGAAAAATAATTAATTAAAATAAAAACAATATTTGAACGTCAAAGCCACAAGAAAAATAAAAAAAATTAGTTCAGTGCCCATGGTCAGCAGAGTTTGTAAGGAACCCCAGAGGTTACGAGTTGATAGGTGAGAAAATGCTTGAATGAAATATTCTAATAAAAATCATTATTTTAGTGGAATACAGTTATCATATGAATGTGAGTTGACATTGGAAAATTTTTATTTTTATTTATTAAAAGTATGAGAAAAAAAAATAATGGATCATTCTAGCTGATACTATTATGCTCTCAATACGAGACATAGTCGATATATATAGTAAGAACCTTTACCAACTAATAAAGAATGAATTTATAAAAAAAAATAAAAAGGACAAGCCATTAATACCATAGAACGCTCACTTCGATCAATGAGAGATGAGAAGGGGAGAGAGTAGATTTGTATGTGTTCCTTCCTCGTTGTTTCATGTTTCCCTCTAGACTGACTATATAACGGCCTGTTCGGTTAGCTGATTTTGCCTACTGTTGCTGCTAATTTGCCATGAGAGAAAAAATATAATATTCCATGTCTGAAAAGTAATATTGATTTTGGCTGATAAGCTCAAGCAAACGGGCAAAGTTGTCAAAAGAACTTAGTTGTTTGTTTTTAGGGAAGAGATATCTTATTATATTATTTCTTCTTTCTTATCGTTTATATACCTCTCCACCCGTCTTAGATCTGAGTATTTCGCACCGAGCCCAAAAACCTAGTTCTTTATACTATTTCCAACAATAACACGTAAAATATAACACTCATTCCATGTTTAGGTTACGCCACAATGAATAGATTCAATATCCATTTTTAGTCTTTTAACAACGATACCTAAAAGGGAACCTCTCTACAAATGGGTTTTGAGAAAAGAAAATACTCAAAACTATTTTGAGTTTGGGTCTCTATATAGGGAACCTATTGGAGATAGCCTTATTGGCTTGAAAACCATAGCCTTCACAAATAGGATCTATTTGTGAAGGTTACGCAAGACTTGTGGGTGGCAATGTTATTTTCTCCTAGATACGTATATTAACATATGTGGCGTTTTAGTCTTTGGACCGAGTGTCACTAGAGTGTGGGTGACTTCTTTTTATTAAAGGCTTCTTTGTTAGGCAGAGACCAAAAGAATATTTGCACTTGAAAAATAATTAAAATCTTCCATTCAAGTGTGTCGCTGTTCTAGGTGGTATGTTCACCTGTAACTTCCTCTTGTATTGCGCTGGAATACACTAGAGTTTTGCGTACACATAATGTGTTGCAAATATCGAATTAACGACTGCACGTTGTTGCCTTGAACAGTGATGAACCTGAGGCTTAGGGACAACAGTGGACTTCCCTTCTAATTGGCGTTCCCTGACGCGGGACTGTTCGGAACAGACAGCTGAGGTTGCATCGGCTTTAAGTTGAAGGGAGAAACCAAAAAAAAAAATTGAAGGGAGCCGAAACTACACTTCTTTTTTGAAGCGACCAGCAACTAACTACACCTAAAACCAGTATTAACAAAGACAAAACTGTTCTATATCGTCTCAAGATCAGGGTGCTGAGAAATCGATTACTCTGAGATATTAAGACTCAAAATTAAGGTTTAACTAAAAAATCAATGTGGCTAGGACAAGAGGAAGCCAACAGCTTTTACAAACTAAGGGCACTATGACACTCACTCGCGACAACTAAGGAACCACAAATTCCGTAGACACCAGACAGGCAAATAAAACATGAGCAAGACTTGCTAAGCTTACAGAATTTTGGCCAGAAGCTGCATTTGTTAGGTGCACAATCATGTTTACAGAATCATGGTATTCATGTTGAAAACAAACGTTTTCAGTCTGTGCTTGCAACCACATAAAAGAATCTTCTGGACTAACTTTCAAGATAACACTTTTAAAGAAGGCTACAAGGCACAATTGGAACGGCACCAAGTCTGAGCTGAGATAGTAAATAGGCAAATGGACGAACAACCTAGCTACAAAATCATAACTAGCCTCATCCCCCACACTGGAGTCACTATGTCAACTTTCAACATAAACCTAATAACCAGATAAAAGTTTCACATTAATCTTGTGGGAAGGGAGGTTATGGCATCAAAGAGGTGATGCGTCAGCCAATCTACTGCTGTGGAGGAGGTCCTTGGCCTTGCCTTCCACGTCCACGACCACGCCCACGACCTCTACCCCTTCCTCTGCCACCTTCTGCAGTTAATAACAAATGATTCAGTACTAGTCCCAGGGTGAAATTTTCAGATGACTCTGAGGATAAAGAAAAGCAATTCCTTCCTATTACATGAATAGCAGGATGCTGATAAAGTTACTGCACATTTTATAATATTTTAATTCCATAGTTTCATGTCCAATACAGAATCAAGATTGCTAAAGTTATATTGCGAGATGGTAGAAAATAATGGAAAAATGTTTCACGGAACGTGTTATAAGACCACCTATTTCCTAACTAATTCAAAGCAAAAGGGTGGGTGTAATTACTTTCAAAGATACCATGATAATTTGATCCTATAAGCAACTAGCAAGAAGAAATTAGAGACGATGTAGAAACAGAACTAACCATATCCTTGCACAGGTGGTGCATTATATCCATCATCGTATCCACCAGCTTCTTCCATCGCATAATTATCACCACCATAGCCCCTTCCAACTGCAAAAGATCCACGCCCTCCATGGCCCCTCCCTCTGCCACGATATCCACGGGGAGCCTCCTCTGGTTCTCCAAACTCATCATCATAGTCTACTTCCCCGTTGCTGAACCCTACATCACAGTGAGCCAAATGCGATGAGGAAATCAGAGATATCAAAGTAAAGTCCAATCACACTCTACAGAAACATAACGAAACTACCAATAATAAAAACCAAGCATAATAAAAGAGGCAGACATATACCTCTTCCCCTTCCCCTGCCCCTTCCTCTGCCCCGACGACCACGTCCCCTTCCACGACCACTTGGTACGGCCTCTGCAGAAATTAAATAAAAACATTTGGTCACATGGACAAGACAAGGGAAAATGTTACAAAGGTTCCAGATTAACAGCAGCACACCTGCATCCTGATCAAAGTCAGCTGCTGGCCTGATCTGGTCAGCTGGTATGGGCGGCTGGTAACTGCAGAAGAAACAAAGTCATGATCATATCATATACATATGATTCACAAAAGAAATAATGCATCAGAATCCATTTAAATGAATGAGAAAGGCTACCCTAACTGCTAATTGAAACAGTTATGATCAGCACATCACAAATCTGGCAAACCAATGCCGGGCTTCTCCAAAGTAGGAGAAAGGGTTGTGCTGTTTTTTGGAGGAAAGTCCTCTATAACTAAATCTACTACCTTTGATGCTTACACAAGTATGAATGCTCTTATAATTTGAGAAAACATAGCAAAAATGTAGACATAGGTGATACAAATTCATCATAGCAGAAACAATGTATTCAAGATAATGGAAGATAAACTGAACAACGAACAATTATAGTTAAAAGAATTCAGGTCTGTGAATTTTGAATAGATGCAGTAGAAGGAAATTAGTACCCTGGGGATGATGTATCCATCTCCTTCTTTGACAATTTAATAGTGATCAAGGACACATGGCGAATGGTCTCAAGACTGTCACGGAAAAATGAAGGGTTCAGGTAAAATACACGGTATCTGTTTCGAAGAAAACATAAGCAGAAGACAATAGTAGTGCCCCTTACGTGACAAGGCCTTCTTCCAGTGGCTCCCAAGTGTCAGTTATGTCAATGGATTCAATAGAGGTATTCTGATGGAGACCAGCAATCCTCCTCTGCTCAGGATATATAGTGCATGTGTGAGTCGATAATTGGCATAACTACAAAGGTTATCATTCAGTAACAAGTGTTGTTTCGCAATTCCACCTTAAGAAGCTCCACAATGACAACTGTCTTGTTGATCGCCCTTCCCATGGCCTTGATGACAATGTCATCTGTTACGTTGTCCTGTAATGGACGAGGAACAAGAAACCAAAACATTTAATATGCGATTCATCAGGTTACAAAAGCAATAGACATTCTAGGTATCCAAGATATAGATTAAATTTACTATAATTTACTAATTTATGAGACTTTCACATGGATTGATCATTATGGATGTCGATGTGGGCACTGTTCATTAAAGACTCTTTGAACTGCTCCTGCTAGTAGTGATGATGCCACTTTGGCTTATGCTTGCAGTTGATTTAAATTCCAAAGCCCTGTTAAGAAGCACTAATTTCTACTGATACTGATTTGTTGTGGCAGAAAAACGCTATTCTATGGCAAAATAATTGGACAAGCGAACAGGCTAGTCTCGTCATCAAACAGTAAAAGATGCATCTGCACACAGACCCCACATATCCTCCATATACTATACTACAACAATGATGGCAAACCAATAAAACCGCTCCTGCCCAACGCAGTCTAATATAATATATTAATAAAATAACTCATAACGAAATTAATAGTACTCCGCAAGCAACGACTGCAAGTGGTTGGTACGGCCTTTCCTCGCCATTGGGGCAATAAGCGTAACCGCAATCTGAGCCCTAGAACAGTAAATAAATTCAAATTCCAAGCCCTAACCGCACGGGCTCTAGTAGAACAGTAAATGATTCAAAGCCCTAACCGCCCGCACAAGTGCATGCTCGCCGAACCCGCACTTAGAACCCTAGCCTTATAAATCCTGCGGTGTAAAAACCGCGGCTGGTTTCCTTGGGCTATAGAATCCTAGATGGATAGGCTGAGCGGCCGACGGCGGAAGCAGAGCAGAGGAGGGTAGGCGTGGGTGGAAGCCGAACCTGGAGCAGGGCGAGCGCGTAGGTGATGTAGTTGCGGGGCCGGCCCTGCGCCGTGATGCGGATCTCGTTGGCGCCGATAGGGGACTCCTCCCGCGCCTTCTCCACCCTCTGGTACCGATCCATCCGCGACGACTCTGCTGCTACTCTGCCTCTTCTTCCTCACCAAGCAACCGCAGGCGCGAAGGCGAGAACACCCCCCCTGCCCTCGAATCTCCTTCGCGCGGAGGGAAGTTGAAGTCGAAGGCGAGGGCGAAGGCTGCGTCGGGCGTTGAACTTGGTGTGGGGGGGTTTGGTTCGTCCGACGAGGCGCCGTGTCGTCGTGGCGGTTATAAGAAGAAGGCCGGGGTGGATAGGGTTTGGTTGCTTGGGCCTTGGGTTGGGTCGGCGCGGTGCGAGGAGGGGTCCGACAGGGACACCGGCGCGGCGCGGCCTGGGAGTCCTGGTCCTGGTCCTGGAACGGGGCCGCCACGCTCGGACCGCGTGCGCCTGCGCCTGCGCCTGCGCCTGCGCCGTTGGGTTGGCTGACTGGTCGGCTTTGCTTGGGTTGGCCTGCGCCTCGGCCTCGCGTCCTGCACCGGACAGACTGGTGGTGGGGAGTTGGGGGATCCGAGGCGGAGGGGAGAGCCGATCGAGGCCGTCGGCTCGTGATCGCGCGGCTAGGAGCGTCCTCGTGGCGTGGGTGGGGTTACGTAGTATGGTTCGTCGTCGCGCTCGCGCTGACCGGCCGTGTTGCTGAGGTACTCAGGTCAGGTCAGATGGGATCCGCGGGTGGTGGGCCCACGGGGTAGCGTTGTTGAGATTTGGGCTCACGTAGCACTAGTAGATCTCGAAACGGACCTGGATGTTAGACTATCCGCAGCGGGTCCTCTAGACGCGTCCTGGAGGAGCACGTAGAGGATGGAGGCGCCGTAGCGCGTCCGTTACGGCGTCCTGGAGGAGCACGGCGTCCGCTACCGCCAGGGAGGCCCACCACGCGAAGAGTGAGAGAGGGACCGGGCGGAAGAAAGGAGGACTAGCTGCGGAGGTGGCCATGCCCTCGCCGGGGAGGTGCCCGCGCACGCTGTCGTCGTCCGAGGTGGCCACTCCCTCGCCGGGGAGGTGCCCGCACACGTCGTCGCCGTTCGAGGCGGCCACGCCCTCGCCGGGGAGGTGCCCACTCGCGCCCTCGCCGGAGGCGGCGGCGCTCCCAGAGCCCGCGCCAGAGTCGGAGGAGGCGGCCGTCCTCCCTGAGCGTGGCTCGCCTGCGGCCAGAGCCGGAGGAGGACGGGCGAGCGACGCTGGCGAGGAGGACGGGCAGGGGTCAGCGCACCAGCGAAGGAGGAAGAAGATAGAGGAAAGAGAAGAAGGAGGAGAGAATGGGGAGGAATATGTGGCGGGTCCACTTTTTCAACTAACTAAAAAAAATGTTATAACTCATAAATCATAACAGCAAATTAAATTCTGATTGCATCATTAAATTTGTTTCAATAAATCCTTCAAAATAAGATCTCGCATGGATATATTTAGATAAAATTTATAGAGGATGACAAGATGGGCCTTTGTTGGAAGTTAGTATAGAGTATGAGATATAGGGAATGGATGAGTGCGGAAGAAAGCGATATAGAGGAGAGAATCTTAATGATCAGGATAAAATATTCCTTTTAGAGGATAAATATAGAGGATAAAGAATATGGATAGTCTTACCTAAAATTTGTCTCCTGTATTTCTTTATTGCTTGTTTGGATGCTTGTGTATCAAAACAACCCATATCAACATATGGATTGAGGTGGTGGATACATGGACATCTGTCACACCCATATTTTAAGGATAAAATATGATGCATAAAAGACCCATATGTGCCCCAGGAATAGTCGCACATATAAATTGACAAATTACAAATGTATCATCACAGTGTTTACATAACGAATAAGTATTTATTACAGAGTCTCAAACAAATATAGGTAATAACTATGACGTCACACTCGCGGAAGCTCCATCACATGGACACGGTCGACTGGGAGACACCAATGGCTAATACTCATTGTGATAATCTTCGCTCCAATCTTCATCTATGGTGGGGAATTGTAAGGGTGAGCACATTTCGTACTCCGCAAGTATAACACGGGTTCATGAGGCACAAAAGGCTAGACACTGTTTGACTGCATTTAGCTTTTATAATCATGTTCATTTTATAGCAATTGAGTAGCATCAAGGTATTCCAAATCCCATAATTAATCCAATGATCAATTGTAATAAGGTTAATAAATAGCAAAGATATTAACATCAATAATAAACATAATATAGCTCATGGTAGACATCTAGCTGTAATGTGCTCAAGGCCGCTCATGTCCGTGAGCATGGCTGTTATAACAGTTTATTAAACTCTGTGCAGAGGTGTACACTTACCAGTGAGTCATGATTTACCCTTTATCACGAGGTAGCTAGCCTCTTGACCCACTTCCAAGGAAGGTCAGCAGGGATCACTATGAAGTCTTTCGAAGGTTCGTCTAACATGTTAGGGCCGCAAGGTTTCAGCAGCAGCAAGATGTAGGAACCCTCCTTCTCAATATGGCACACTCCTTATCGGCTATACTCATAAGATTAGGGGCTGTCTTACACCCAGGTGGCACCCCTCTAGCGCCCTTTCGGGTAACCGCTACCAAGTTAGAAAAGGTCCTTATACTGAACTAAAGCTAGAGCCATATAGCCCTCACAGTTGTACTGTATGTTCCGAGTCATCACGTACAGAAAATCCTATGGAGAGAAATTAAAGCCAAACCATCCAACCCAAGCCTCTAGCCCCCTTTTGAACAGTAATAAAATCATTTTAAATTGTTCATTGCACAATCCATTAATCATATCACAAGATCATTGGTATTAATAAAGCACTAGCAAAAGCTATCCAATGCATATCCCATAAGTGAACAAGGAATCAAGAAGATTATGATCTCTAAGGTTGTCAAGGTGGACACATGCATATGTAGTATGAATTTATTGTGAATAGGACACAAGGATGATCCATGTTATAGTTGCCTTAAACTTAAGATCCTTTCTTTTGTCCAAATCTTCAATTAATAGCTCCGAGAATCACCACGAATTGCTCACTGTCTATGCTCGATCGATCACTATATCAACACACAACATCCAGCAGACATACACGAAGCAAACAAGGATAATAATTAAAACAGTACACCAAACAGTAACAAAACAGTTTGAAAAGGCTATAAAATTATTCTACTCGTTCTCATGATTACATCGATATAAAGATCACGAAAAACGGATTTAAAACGTATAAGTTATGATTTTTCGAAGATTTGCTTTAGAAAAATAATTAATATAATATTAACTTGAATTTAAAATTATACCAAACATACTGTACAGTGGCATGATCACATTGTGTTCGAAAATATGAATCCAACGCAATTTGAATGAAAGCAAACGGATTTATAATGAAGAAAGTATGGCTTAAACAATTTTCAGCGGCAAAACTGCAATAATATGGAACTATTTTCGAATAAAAACAAATCAAAATCAGTTTATTAGCTGGACAGTGGGCGGCGGCTTGATTTCCACAGACCCGAGGGGCTCTTTGTAAAGATTTTGCACTCACATAGAATAGCAAGAATGGATGGCGGGTTTAATACATGAAAATCGAGGGTCTCTTTAACAAGATGACCCACGAAGGGGTAATTTCTAATCTATACGCTTCATCTCGGGGTGGAGGGCTCTGGATGGTTCTTAGAAGAATAAAGGGATGGCTCACGTTGAGGCATCTGCAGAGCACGGCGGCGGCCATTGCCACAGGCAGGAAGCTCGCCGGCGTTAGCGATTTCGACGATTCCGGCCACGATTCAGCGAGCCAAAAACACGGGAAGGAAGAGGGCGCCAGCGCTAACTCGATGAAGGATCCCAACTGGCTAGAGAAGGTGGCGAGGCTTACAGTCGCCATGACCGGCGGACTGGAGCTCGGCGGCGCTCGCGGATGGACCATGGGAGGCCACTATTCTCGAAATTGAAAATATGGGGATGAAGTACGGGGTGTAGGGATGCTCACCACAGTGCTCAATTAGACGGAGAAGACTCCCTCACGTGATTCGACGGCGGCGGCGGATTCTATACGCTACAAGCATCGACGGCAGGCCATGAGCAAATAGAAAATAAGGAGAGAGAGACGTCGTGTAACACCCCTGGTGTTACGGTAACTAAAACCTACCATGTCATCATCCCGCATAAACTTATTTTTCTCTGTGCAATAACTAAAGTAAAAATTTATTCTTACATATGATTGTGTGTTGGTACCTTAGAGTTATCTGGTTATGATAATGTTTGTGTAGGTACGTGAGATAAAAATAAAAATTAAAGAAATTTAAAAGAAATCATTTATAAACGCTACGTCGGACCGAAACTCTAATTCAAAAACTAAAAGGATTAGGTGTTGGGCCTTAAACAAAAGTTGTAAATCTTTAAAAGTTGAGCAACTTTTATTTTGGGCAATTTTGAAGTTATTAAAAATAATTTCAAATAAAACCCCAATGCATGCTTTAAAGTTTAGAGTTGAAATTCAATTTCAAAAACTAAAAGGAATCTGATGAAAGTGATTTAATAAAAATTATAGATCTTTTAAAATGGGACAACTTTCCTTTTTGGAGGTTTTGAGGTTTACCACTAAAAATTTAAATTAAACCCCAAATAGTGTTTGTTTATTCAAATTTAAAATGTCCTTTCAAAAACTATCAAGAATTTGGGAAAACTCATTTAATTCAAGTTGTAAAGCTTTTTGGGTTGAATAACTTTTATATTTGGGGATTTTGAACATATACATTGAAATTTCAAATTAAACCCTAAGGAGTGTTTTAGGATTTAAATTTGAAATGCTATTTTAAAAAAACTATCAGGAATCTGACAAAACTCTTTTAATAAAAGTTGTAGGGTTTATCAAGTAGAACAACTTTTATTTTTGTATATTTTCAAGTTATTGAGGAAAATCCAGAGAATTTGATTGAATTTGAAATGAATTTTAAATTGAACTTTTACCCCTTTTTGAATATTTCAAAATCTATTCAAAATTTGAATGTGGTTCAAAAACCAAAGTTGTTCAAAATAAAATGTACTACAACTCTTGTATTGGTGATTTTTCAAGGTTTCACACAGGATTGGGAGTAATTGTGCAAAAACTGTAGAATGGAAAATGGATTGCTACAGTGTTCGGGCACAGGGCATCGCCCCTCCTTCTGTTCGCGAACAGGGGTGAGCGTGCGGCCACGCGGCGTCGCCGCCCGGCAGGTCGGCTGCCTGTCTCCGGCGCTGTCAGAGCCGTAGGGGCCACCTCCATGTCGCGCGACTCTCCTTTGCATATATACGTGCGGCCGGGTGCCGTCCCCGTCCTCTTTTCCTTACCTCGCCACCGACGACACCCCTCGGTTGGGAGTGAAATTCAGCGTCTGTGATCCATCATCACCCTCTCCACCTCGCCACTAGTTTCATGACTTTCGTGCGAGCCTATTGAGCCCACCTTTCCATCTTCTCGCCACTGGAATCACTCTGCGCGGCGCCGTCTTCTTCGTCGGCTCCGACCGAGCGCCGCCGAGGACATCCTCTTCGGAAAATGGCTCAGAATCATAGGTTCCGCTATTTTTACTCGTCGTTTAGAGTTTGCCTTAGTCTCTTGAATCTCTTGGTCTAGATGGTTTTCTTGTTTGTGCATAGGTGACGCCGGAACGGCCGCGGAGTCACCGGAGCACGCGACCGCGTCCGCCATCAACGTCGGCCGTGAGCTTCCGATTACTCTCCACCCCACCCGACGCGCTCACGAGACTCTTGGTGAGCTCCTGATGTTCCCCGTGCCATTTATTTGAACTCTGCCGTGTCAGGACGGTCGGAACGCCGCTCGCCGCCGTACTGCCCGCTAGCCGAGCCGCCATGGCCGCGGTAGAGCTCTGTCCGAACCTTAATATACCCAATCGGCTAGCTACATGCGTGCGGGAGGTTAAGGAGGGGGCACGCCCATGTGCCCGCAACCTCGTCGGAGGAGTCGTCGGAGTCGTGCCAGCGCGGTCGAGCAGCCGTGCACGCGCGCTTGGGAGCGTGTTGGGGAAGAGGCCGAGTGGGCCGCCCCGCCGGTCGTCTTGGGCCAGCCCAGTTGGGCGCGGGGAAGTGCAGAGAGGGAGAGAGGGCACGCTAGGCCGGCTGGGCCGGTCAGGCATCGTGGGCCGTATCGGGCCAGAAAGGTTTTTCCTTTTTCACCCATTTAAACCAGCTTTTCTATTTCCTGATAAATTGAATAGCATTATGTTTTGCTATTTTTGTAGAAATAAATCTGTAACACTAAAAATCATGAAATTAATTGTGGATACTTTCTGTGATATGGTGAAGGCATGAAAAATATAAAATAAATATTTTGAGCACCTTCTGTATATAGTAAAAATTGCATAATTTAATTCACAAATGAGACTTCTACGAATTTTGTAGGCTAGAATTATTAGCCACAAATTATGAAATCTGTTTTGTCACTATTTAGGGCTGAGATCTAGTTGTATAAAAAGTTTGGGCTCGAATGGATATAGTTTATTTATTATTTCATGCTCTATAATTTGATTAGTAAAATAAATAGAAAACCCTAATGAGCTAGGTTTTGAGTGACTTTTGAATTGATTGTTGACCCTGGGTCATTCACTGTAATGATTCTTGGCACGTTAACTGGTGTATTGCGGTAGATCTTGAACAAGTTGTGCAGCGGCTTTCTATGACTGTTAAAATAGTCAATAAAAAAAACCGAAATGCGAAAACACCCTTTTACCTTATGAGAAATGTTTTACAACATTACCGTGAAGGAAAGTTGTACTCAAGGTTGTTAATTAAATGTTTGTTCTATATTTTCCATTCTTGTCATTCCGCACTATGTAAGCATGCATCATTATTTTACATGTAGTGATCGGGTTCTCGGAAGAATTTCTTGATTGCTTCCCGATGGAAGGACTATTCGTTAGGAGAAGTCAAGTGGGTTTCTCTGGTTTTCTGGCGGAGGTGACAGACCTGCAACACAGGCAAGCCCCGGTGCATTCAGCCCCTCTCATTGTGATTTGAAAAATATTTATAACTTGAGTTAATCTACTGCATTAAATTGATAGGAGTTGATTGATAACTCAATTGCTGCATTACCAACCTTGACCACTGAAATATCTAGAACCCATTTTAAAATAAAATGTTTGTAATGTTTAGCCCTGCTTAAATAAATTAGATGTTGCATAAAATGCTATTTTTAAGCTGTGTGATATATATATATGCTAATGACTAATTCATGAAAAAGGGAATTGGTATATTCTCGTTTGGTGGCTGTGCACCTGATCAGTACATTGTCACCGACGAGAAGGGATTTTCTTGCTTGGTGGTTGTGAATTTGGGTTAGAGTCCCAATGCTTGACCACCGACGGAAAAGGGATTCGAAAACCGTTGGGACACCTGTACTTGGGTTAGAGTCCCAATGCAATGTCACCGGCAGAAAAGGAATTAGGGACCGTTCGTTGTAGGCCTGCTGTGGTCAAGACTTTGCAACTAGCCACATACTACGGAAAGCCTCTGACTCCGGTGGCTCTACTGCTTGAACCGACAACCACGCACTGAGAGTGGAGAGATGGCGAGAGTACGTGTACCCTCGTGGCCGTCGTGCCTAGAGACGAGAGGAGTACTGTGCTCTCGGGTGGCGCAGGACCGGTTCAGGGGTAGAAAAGCTGTGGTAGGTGGGGTTGGTATATGAAAGCTTAAGTGCTACATATGTAGTGTGGATAGTGATCCCCAGCTGGGTACTAATCGATTTGAATCGTCGTTGCTCCACGGATATGGAGACTTGATCCTTTGACCTACAATTGAAAAGTGGTTCGGAACTAGGTGTTTTTGAGAATAATTAAGAATTTGAAAGTATGATGATATATGAGAATGAATTTGGAATTATGGATTATGATTAAAATAAGATTGGGTTAAAATTTTAAAATAGGATAGTAATGCTTTTATGCAAAACTCTTTGACTCTTGCTCAAGTCTTACCTTGATTCCCTCAGCCTGAATTCCTGAGTCACATTTTTTTTTCTTAGTCGGGTAAGTCTTGCGGAGTACCCCAGTACTCAGGGTTTGTTAACCCCTGTTGCAGGTGAGCCGAGAGTACAGTTCTGCTTGAGACCATGCCGGTTAGCGGATCGGGCACGAATGATGATGTGTAGGATATAACCCTTGGGTAGGGTGTCTAATTGTATGATGCTACTCCACTACAAAACGCTGGTTTGGGATAATGTCATTTATATTTGTAAATCTATGTTTATGTAACACTTCCGCACTCTTCACTCTGATTTGTATTATTTGTGTAAACTGTTGTAATACTTGCAAGGTCTTTACAATGAGATCCTCGGGTGAGTTAGTGTTTCCGAGGAAACCCGGCAGGCCACCTAGGTCAAGGGGAACTCGTGCAGACTGATATGGGTACTTAGGGACGATGACGGTGCACGTGGGCCTTATGATTAAGGCGGTTCTGTCACACGTCGGCTTCACAAATTCTTCACCTTGCTTCGGAACCTGGTGGTTGGACGAATTCGGCGACCGAGCAGCTGCGTAGCAGGTTGACGGCAGCGGCACGCGGGACTTGGCGGCTGCGGCGGCTTTGCAAGATAAGACGAGAGCTGCGTGAAGGATAATAGATGGGAAAAGATAGGGCGTGCGGACTCTCAAGCCTTAAATACAACAAGGATGGAGCGTAGGCGATCAACCCCGATGCAATCGCATGGAGGCCCTGCTTTCCGAAACCAACTCGGGAAAGAGAGAGAGCATTCTGATGGTTGGGGCCAAAACAACAGGGAGAGGAAGAAGGGAAGGGGCACTGGCGATGGAAAATCCTGCTGGGGTTCGGCCCACACAGCAAACGAGCGAGGAGATGGACTTGTTACTGCACAGCAAGGGATCGGCAGGGGGTTCGAGGCTCATGGCCAAGAATAGAGAAAGGGAGCGCAAGTCCTCTCGGCAATACAGAGGAGAGGGGCAACAGGCCCTCTCGGGCAGCACCAGAGAAAAGGAGATTTTTCTTATAAAAAAATATATTCCTTAAGCTATCAAATTTTCCAAATCGAGTTTCTCAAAAAAAATAGTTTGGAAAAATAGCAAAACAGAATAAAAACTCAGCATTCAAAATAATATGCAGCAGCATGTATGCAACAGTATAAGGTTCAACATCTTTCATAATTTATTACAATAGGAAAATTATTATTTGCCCTATAATCCAAATAGCTAAAAGAAAATTGCTTTTAAATTTTTCTAAATTTTCTATATTTTTAATAGATCCAAAATTAGGGTGTTACAACATCCAACAAGACCTATGGAATATGAGAGATGGATGTGTCTCCTCAATTCACGAGAAATGATGCTTCTTTTAGAAGATCTCTTAAAATTATAAGTACATGAATGACACTACAAGAAATGTGCCATCTTATGTGATATTAGATCTAGATAGAGGTGGTTGTGAACTTATTTGGGCTATGATCAAGGATCTAATTTTGATTAATGTTCTGTGAATTTGAACTATAACCAAGTGATATTGGGTTGTTTTAATATTGCGGTGCAATTATGGTTTGTATCTGTATTTGCCTGAATTATTATGTGGTCTGCTGTTGCAATGGGCTTCAATTTTAAAATTGAAATTGTATTGCATGGATTTTAGATCGTGGGCTGTTCTTTGTTGGGCCAACCCAAAAATATTAGCAGGCTCAAAAAGGCTGGAAAATAAAATTGCATGGGCTGCAGAAAAAATTGAGCTATCCTAAAAATTGATTGGGCCAAAATGTAATGGGCCAGTTTTGGAAAAAAAAAAATCAGACCTAAACAATTGGGTTCCCATTTTTCAGGTTGGCTACTACATGGGTTTAAACAAGCCAAATTTGTTTTTATGACAATTATAGTCTTTGTCACCTCAGCAAGCTATCCTATGTGGCATCTACTTACGTGGCGAGATCCAATAAACTTATGACATTAAAGCATTAGTCATAAATGTTTATGACTATCAAAATTGTTGTCATAATGTTACGACTTTAGCAATTGAATGTCACAAGTTGTCATTAAAGACGCTCATCTTTTGACATTCCATTTTTCGTCAACTTGGTGTCATAAACAACAACCTATGACTTATTTTTTAGGTATTACGACTAATGTAAAATGTCAAAAGATGAAAGATTTCTTGTAGTGTGAGATATAAAATCTACACCTCTACCTCTGATCATGCTATTTTTGTGCATAGAAGATTGGATAGAATATCCAGTGGAGATCTTTCAGTAGGGATAGTTAATCCCACTCAAGAAGGAAGCCTTACTACTATATCGCTCCATACCTTTTTCGCGGGTTAGACACCAGTTAAGGTGAAATGATTTTTAACCTACTTCGATATCAACTGAAAGACCGAGTGTAACACCCCTGGTGTTACATTAACTAAAACCTGACATTTCATCATGATTGCATGTAGATCATCCCGCATAAACCCATTACTACTGTGCATCACTAAAATAATTTTATTTTCACATGTGGTTGTACATAGGTGATTTAAAGTGATTTGGTGTTATCAATGCTTGTTTGCGTGTATAAGATTACATCGAATTAGAGATTTAAACCGAAATCAATTATAAAACCCTAATTGGACCTAAAACCCTAATTTAAAAACTAAGAGGAATTAGGTGCCGGGCCTTAAACAAAATTTGTAAATATTTAAAAGTTGAGCAACTTTTATTTTGGGTAATTTTGAAGTTTTCAAATACAATTTTTAATAAAACCTTAATCTATGTTTAAAGATCTAAATTTGAAATTTAAATTTAAATACTAGAAGGAATCTGATGATGGTTCCTTAATAAAAGTTTTATCCCTTTTAAAATGGAACAACTTTCATTTTTGGAGATTTTGAAGTTTACCAGTGGAAATTTGAATTAAACCTCAATTAGTGTTTGTTTATTCAAATTTAAAATGTCTTTTCAAAAACTATCAAGAATTTGGACAAACTCCTTTACTGAATGTTGTAAGTCTTTTCAACTTGAAAAACTTTTATATTTGGAAATTTTGAACTTATGCATTGAGATTTCAAATTAAACCCTAATGAGTATTTTAGAATTCAAATTTGAAATGCTATTTCAAAAACTATGAAGAATCTGATAAAATGCATTTAAGGATTGTTGTAGGACTTGACAATAGGAACAACTTCTATTTTTGCATGGTTCTAAGTTATTGAGAAAAGTTTTGAGAATTTGATTGGATTAGGTTTGAAATTAAAAATCTCTAATTACCCCTTCTTGATTATTCAAAATTTCAAACTTCACCCAAAACAAAATTTGTCCAGTTTAAATTGTTCCACAATTCTTATTTTGGGAATTTTTTGGGTTTATAAGTAAAACAAAAGGTAATTGAGTGAAACTTGACTTTGGGGCAGACTTTGCTACAGTGTTCAACAGGGGGGACTGGCTCTGCCCCTGCTCGGGTGCAGGCCACGTGCGCGCGCCGGCTGCCGGCGATGTCCGGGGCCGGCCGGCTGCGTGTCGCCGTCGGAGCCGGGGCCGTGGGGGTCCAGCCCGCGTCCTGAGTCCATCTGCCGCCCTATAAAGGTCACACCGTCGTCATCCTCGTCTGTTTCTCCTCCATTTGCCGCCGCTGTTGAGCTCTCTGCTCATGACGAAATTCACCGACTCTGGGCCACCTCCATCCAATTCAACGAACCAGCGAAACCACCACACCCTTGCGCACAGATGCAGCCCATCCGTGCTGCTTGTCATCGCTGTAGGTTCGCGACCATCAGCCTTCTTCTTCAAGACCGGCTAGTGCGCCGCCGCGGGCTACCTCTCCGTACCCAGCCGCGCCTGGCCGTCTCCCGTGATATCTCTCTTGTGTTCTAGCTTCTCTATGACTCCGTCAATCTTATGCTTGCGTTGGTTTACCGTGGCATTTTCAGGAACAACCGGGACGTCGCGTCCGCGCAGCCGTGAGCACGGTCAAAGCCGACGAGGTGTCAGCGAGCCATCTCTGCTCCAACCGACACGCGCGGGGGACTCATGGTGAGCTCCTAAGACTCTCTGCACCCTCTTTTTGATCGCTGCCGGTTTTAGGCGGCCGGACCGCCTCATGCCGCCGCTTTCTGCTCTGTCGGGTCACCATGGCTGCCGGCGAGCTCCAACAGAGCCATTACTTCTCTAACCAAAACCCTAGGGAGGTGCGCTCGGGTGTGGGTATCCGGTCGGAGTCCTTCCGCCGCCATTCGACTCGCCGCCGGCGAGCCCGACGCCGGCCGGGCTACCCCTCCTCTGTTTCCTGTCGTGAGGAAGGAGGAAGCCGAGCTGGGCCTTGCTAGGCTGGCCCAGTGGCGCATAGAGGTGAGGAAGCATGGGGAAGAGGGGGAGATGGAGCGGCCACGCATGGGCCGAGTCGGGCCGGTCCAACAGCTCTGGCGATTTGGTTTTAGGAGATTTTATATTTTCGGAGCAAATTTATATAGTAGTGCAGATTATTATTTTTATAGGAATATTTCGGTGATTGCAAAAATCAGGAAATTAATTCTGTATCTCCCTAGTGGTATAAAGAAAATTAGAAAAATATGAAATTCATGTTTGCGGTACTTTCTGTATGAACTAAAAACTCCCCTTTTAATTAAGAAATGGCACTTCTGGGATTTTTGTAGGGTGACATATTAATCCAAAAATCATGAAAATTGTTTTCTCACTGTCTTGTACTACAGGCTACCTCCTCAAAAAAAATTTAGATTCATTTGATGATATTTAATTATAACCTTAGTTATGTGCTTTAATTATTAGTTGAGAATTATTAAAATGATTAGCATAAATAAGGAGATGTCCTTGGGTAAATTTTTGGGCATTAATTGGGGGCCTTGGATCATGAAACCTTTACTGTTCTTTGGCAATAGTGATAGGTCCAAATAGGCTAGAGGGGGGTGAATAGTCTAATTAAAACTTTCTACAACAACAACACTTGATCACAATATTAGTCACAAAAGTGGCGAAGCGAATTCTTGCACTAGCCTAAAAGGGGTGCCATGCCTTCCTAACCGTTCTAGCTAGAATCACTAGGAGAACACAAACTAGCCTAAGTTGAGCTACTTACTCCTAAGTGGTCAGGTATACTACTCTAGCAACTCTATACAAGTAAATACACAAAGTAAAGAATGGATTGTAGAGATGATCATACAGCCTTGTAGAGGAGGATGCCAATCACCGAGAGAGAGAATACCAACTCACACGAAGGTGGTGGTCACAATAAAGCCAATGATCAACACAAAGATGAACACCAATTTAACCCGGGGTTCACGTGCTTGTCGGCACGCTACGTCCCCGTTGTGTCGACCATGACTCGGTGATTCGGTGGCTAATCGACGACAATCGTCAAGCTCACCAAGAGCGCCACAAGAATCTACCACGAGAAGGGTAACTCAACGACACGAGCAATTTACTAGAGCTACCTTATGGCTTCTCCGCTGGGGAAGGTGCAATACCCCTCACAAGATCACCGGGAGTGGCCGGAGACAATCTCCAACTCCGCCAAGCTCCTCCGCTGCTCCAAGCCGTCTAGGTGACGGCAATCACCAAGAGAAATGAGAGAACTCCGCAGCAAACACGATCAACAAGTGCCAATAAATACAAAGATCACGCAAAACACTTTGATCAACTCTCTAGCTCACAATGGATGAGAATTATGCAATCTATGTGAGTGAGAGTGTTGTGAGGGTGCTCAAGAGGTGTATCAACAAGTTAGAGAGCCAAGAGCACGAGTATGAACCAGCTAAGTGGCTTAAATAGACAGACACACACAAACATAGCCGTTACTCACTTTCTGCGCATCGTCGGACACTAAGCGTCGGACGGTCCGCGCGGGGCGTCGGACTAATGATCCCGGTCCGACGCTTTCTTCCTCGGCAAATCGGCGCGTGCCACGTCAGCTCGACCGTTTGAAATCGACCGTTGGCGCCACGAACTGCAGACCGTCGGACTGAGTGAAATAGTCCGACGCTCGTTGGCTGAGGTCGTCAGACCAAAGGGCTGAAGAGTCCGACGTTTCCAGAGAGGTCCACGAGCGCCAAAATTCATCGGACATCGGTCCGGCGCTCGGCCTCGGATCAACGACGATTTGTCCGACGCCCTCTGCGGATGCCACGTGTCGAACTACCGAACGATCGACCGTCGGACGCTGGAGACATATAGTCCGACGCTCAGAAAACTCCAGTCCGACGCTCCTGTTCACTGATACGCGAAGACACCGTCGGACGAAACAATTAGTCCGACGCAGTGCCTCCGATCGGTCCGACGCTCTCAAAACACAGAGCTGCAGGGCTACCGTCGGACGCTGGGAATTGGTCCGACGCCTGTCGACCAAAGCGTCCGACGCTCGTTTTCAGCGTGTTTCGAGCTCGTGTCAAGTTCTTTGCTTATGTTGGCTTACACATGTTATATGTAAAACATTTCTTACAAAGTGTTAGCCATTTTTAAAAGATTTTGCAAAGGGTTTAGAGTTAGCCACTAGATCTAAATGCAATGCATGATCCAAACATCTAATGGCACTTGATAACCGTGTTAACCATGGAATTACTCCTCTCTTTATAGTACGGCTATCTATCCTAAATGTAACAACCCTAAAAACCCACACAGCCTAAAAACCCCAACCAATTAAAATTTTTCATTTATTTATTATGAAGACCCATTTTTCTTGTGCAAGCATATAGGTTTCATTATGAAATTGGTAAATAAAGGAGTGTAGTTTGCATTTTAATTCCATTCACATAGAATAATAACTTATGCATCACATTTGGGATTTATTGCAATTTATGTTTGTATTTACTCAATATTTAAAATGGGCAATATATGTATATATACACTAAATTGAAAATAGAAAAGGAGAAAGAGAGTTAGGCCAGCCATTCGGCCAGCCGGATCGCTAAGCCAGCCCAAGCCAGCCCGACCTTCCTCTCCTCACCTCACCCGCGCGCGGCCCACGTTGCGGCTCGGCAGCACGCGCGCGACCGGCACACACACGCTCGCGCTCGCTGCCAACCCGGCCCCGCCTGTCAGCCGCTCTCGCCCCCCCCACTGTTCTTCTTCCTCACGAAGGCGACGCGCCTGCCGGGGGTGTCACGCGAATGGCGTGACCCCGGTCCCACAGCCGACAGCATGGCAGAGCCCTGACCCCGCTGTCCCCCTCCTGTCCCCTCCTTTCTTGGCTGCCAAGCGAACCCGCGCCCATCCGGAGCCCTAGATCCACTCGAGCCACGGCCCTTCGATCGGTCGAGCGCGATCAGGACCGTTCGCCATTGGAGCTGGCCAAGCTCGCCTATAAAAAGGAGCACACCCCGAAGCCCTACCCTCATTTCCCCTCGCCGCCACCGCAGCACAGACCGGCACACTGCACCAAACCGAGAGAGAGAGAGCGTAGGAGAAGGGCGGAGCAGAGGAGGAGAAGCTGCCGGAGCGCCGCCGCCGCGGAGCACGCCGGAGCCGGACACGGAGGAGAAGCCCGAGCTGCGGACGAGGAGCGGCACGGCACTGCGATCGCTCTGCACGGCTCTGACTTGCCACTGCACCGCCATCCTAGCTTCACCGACACCACGGTGAGCCATCGCACGCCATGTCCGAACCTTGCCCTGCTTTTGCCATGGCGTTCCACCCTCGGGACGCGCAGGCACGAGCCTTTACCGGCTCGGGAAGATCACCTGCACCATGCACTCATTCGACCAGCCGAAACCCCCGGACTACAAGCTTGCTAGACCGAGAACGCAGCACGACGCGTTCTCGGCGGAGCGCGCTCACCACCGACGCGTTCCGACGCCGAATCACCCGTTCCGAGCAATCCGACTAGCACCCGTATAGGTTGGAGCGTCGTGGAGCACCGCCACGACCCCTTGAGCTAGCTACGCGGATCTAAGCGCTAGAGGAAGCCTGAATCGCCTTGGCCGCGTGCGCCGCGACCTTACCGGAGCGCCGCCGCGAGCCGTCGCCAAAAGAAGGTCATGCCATGGCTAAAGTTCGCCACCAGAGTGTTGTATGCTTCTCTGGCCTCACCAATTTGACAAGACTGCATTCGATTGAACCAATACTTGGTCGTAGCCGCGATGCCGCCTTCCGCCGTCGTCGGCGACACGCCGCCGCCACAACCGAGCACCTTGGAAAGCTCGGTAGCCAAAATTGGTAGTTGGTATACCACCGCCATAAACCCTGGACGCGTATACATCTCCTAGAAGACCCCCCTTAGCCCCGCCGGAACCTCACAGTCGCGGCGACATCGCCGCCGACACGTTCCGCCTCGCCTAAAATCCATTCCGAGTACCCCCGGTCGCCTCGCGCTGCGGAGAAAGGCCGCCGAGGTTCGCCAAGTCTGCCTCGGCACCGCCGCTAGATAGCCGAGCCCCGAATCATGTCTGTCGCCTTAGCTACGTGCGCCTCCACCTCGTCGGAGAACCGCCGTATGCCGAGGGAGAGAAGGAGGCCGTACCACGACTCTAACCCGCCACCATCTGGTCGGACGACTGCCTGAGCACGCCAATTGGGGAAAGCCGAGCCCTGTCTTGCCGAAATATGGTCATCGCCGCCCTGTCATCGTCCGCCGCACCGGAGAGACACCGCCGCCTTGAACAGACGCCCTGCAACCCTGCTAGCACCAAATTTCCGATTCGCCCGAGCCTCCCCAGGAGACCTCGGGAGAACGGCACCCTCGGGCGCCCAAATTTCCGATTCGCCCGAGCCTCACCGGGAGAGCTCGGGAGAGCAGCCCCCTCGGCGCCCAAATGTCCGATTCGCCCGAGCCTCCGCGGGAGACCTCGGGAGAACGGCACCCTCGGTGCACCAAATGTCCGATTCGCCCGAGCCTCCGCGGGAGACCTCGGGAGAACGGCACCCTCGGCGCACCAAATCTCCGATTCGCCCGAGCCTCCCCGGGAGAGCTCGGGAGAACGGCACCCTCGGCGCCCCGAATCTCCGATTCGCCCGAGCCCCGCCGAGCTAACCCGAACTACGCCGAGCTCCGCCGAGCTAAGCCAAGCACCGCCGAACTATGCCGAGCTCCGCCGAGCTACCCCCGACCACAGCCGAGCTCCGCCGAGCTACCCCCGACCATAGCCGAGCTCCGCCGAGCTACCCCCGACCACCGCCGAGCTACCCCGACCAACGCCGAGCTCCGCCGAGCTACGCCGACGACCCCCGACCTCTGAGAACCACCCCCGACCACCGTCGAGCTCGCCCGACCACCACCGAGCTACGACCGACGCAACCCCGACCAACGTCGAGCTCGCCCGACCAACCGCCGAGCTACGCCAACTCCGGCAACTCTCTGGGAACCAGCATCGAACACCTGGTGGGCGACCATCGGGTCTGTGTTCTGTTGAGGCGCCACTTGCCGCACTACTGGACCCGCGCGCCACGTGGACCAATCCCGAGCTGCCCCTGATTAACCGACCAGTTTTCCCATTTTCAGAAAATAGGATAATCTTCGGAAATTCATAACTTATTCATACGAAGTCCAAAAATTGCGCACCATATATCAAAATTCTCAGAAAAATGAGATCTACAATCTAAGACTGTGTTTGTGTGCATTTGGCTCTTTATTTTATTGGATTTTTCTGAAATACTCTATAGGAGTCGCTGACGCGACTATTTCGTGTTCGATTTCAGAGCCGGAGGAGGATCTGACTAAGGAAGATGACCACGAGTACTTTCAGGAGCTAGGAGACGACTACGAAGGTGCCACGTCCCACCAAATCCTTAGATCCTATTTACGCATTGCAAATGACATTGTTGCTATTGCTTTATGATTACGTATGGATTGGTTGCATGGTAGTATATTTGAATTCCCTGCCTTGATAAGACTTTACCCTGCTGTCCGCTGCTAGGTTAGCTACTGCTTAATTTACTGTTACTCTTCCACTACTTTCTACTTGCTATATGCTATGTGGTGGAATTGGGACGGTGTATGACTGATTATAACCACTGGGAGAGAGTGCTGCGTGCGTCGTGGGTGCGTGGTAAGGGTTGATGTCGACCAAGTGGGATGTGAGACGAGCCCATGGGGCAAGTCGTGCCGGGGGTGCAACCTGGGCATCCCCAAGCGAGGTACCTGTGGCGGGTAAAGTTGTTGAGGAGGTTCCGGGTGGGATAGCCTTGGTGGTTTGAAGCCCGTGGACGGTGGTGCTGTGATGGCACGGGGAGAGTATCCCCTAAGTGAAGATGCCTGCTTGGTCAAACCTAGGATGGACTAGTTTCAGGTTCATGGGAATCCTTTTCTACTCACTCGCTTCTGATGGGCGGGAGACGGCTGGACTACTTGGTAGGACGGTGCCACTACTGCTAGGTTGAAAGGTGATAAGGGTGGGCGGAGACGGTCGATGGGTTCCCGTTCCATTCTAGATGCACAGTACCACTGGATGGGCCCGGTACTGTGTCTCCCAGTCTCAGCATAACGGTGTAGGATCCGAAATATCCCAAGGCTGAGTGGTAGGGTGGCATCGACCTAGGCAAGCAAGCACCCGGAATTCTGCCTAGGTGTTTGCGCAACACCTATGATGGCTAATCTTGTGGGTAGAGAAACCTCTGCAGAGTGTACGGTTGATCGATCGATACATATGCCAACCTGTTGGCTATGGACCTTTCCTGTGAAGCTTCTACTAGTGTAGTGAGTGTTCTCTTCTCCCCCTGGATGACATTTTTCCGGCAGTGTACCCGTTGTGGTAGTGTGCCGCTGAGATAGGCCCGAGAGGGAGTTGGGCCTGTCGAATGAGAGCGAGGTGTGGGTAAGTGAGATGTGGTGATGGGAAAAGGGATAATGGTGTTAACTGGTGATAAAACTTGACTAATTAAACATTGATTACAGCTGCATAGGAAAACCTCAGCCTATAGGTCTGCTTGTATAGCCTTGCATCCACTTTCCACAAAGCAAATGCTGCATAGGTGGGCTCCGTGGCCAGTACAAATCGTACTGATAAATTTGCTGTCAGGTGACGAGAATGAGTACGACTTCGAGGGAGATGATGACGAGGAATAGGGTCACGTGCTACACTCAAGTTGGCCGTGAAGAATGAATCGCTTCCGCATCTTCTAAAGCTTCTCTGAATGTTGATTCCGCCAGTGTGGCAATGTAATAAATGTTTATGTAAGACTTAATTACCGTTGTATGGATCCTGGTGTCAACTGAGATATGGGTAATTTCATGGATTGTCCCAAGCAATCTGTTGAATTACAATTCGAGCCTGTGGATTTCCCTTCGCGGAAATCGAGGTCGTTTCAGTTGGTATCAGAGCCATACTTGACTGTAGGACGAGACCCATAGAAAATGGACGTTAGAATAGGAGACCAGACTCTCTTTCAGTTATATTACCGACCTTGCATTCACTTTTTATGCAATGGCTTATCTAATACAAGGACCTGCTAATCCGTTTCTTGAAAAATTTGCAGATGACCAGCCTTGGACCACCACTTCGTCCACTGCACGACGGCACTATTGAGATCCCGATCAATGGGAGGAACCACGGTGGATTTGCCATGGTACTACGCCAGGTGCTGGAGGAGCTGGGAGCACCGTCTGACCAGATCCAGTACTTCAGCCGAGGGAAGCTTGTCGAGGCTGAGAGGTTTGAAGGACCTGTCACTACCAGAGTTGAGACACCCGTCAGCCTGACCCTTCCAGGAATGCCGGTTTTTACTGACTACACTGCTGGAGAGACTGTGGAGGACGGAGTACAGTCTGTCTCCCGCAAGGTACTACGCGCAGTTGTGTACACAGCATACGAGTACCTTAAGGGGACCCACTTCCGTCTGCTACCTCAGGCCTTGGAGCTGCACCCTGACCCCATCTAGAGGATTCTGTACACCAGCCAGATCGTTCAGGCCGAGACTGACCCTTGCCTACGCACAGTGGCACACCACCTCCAGGAGCAGGACGAGTTCATCAGCTCATTGGAGCAAAGGAGGCGGCATGACCGAGCACGCATGGCAGAGGTCGAGGACAGTTTGCAGAAAGGGACTCAGACCCTGGAGAGTTTGAGCAGAGCAGTCACTGACTTGCAGTTGGAGATGCAGCGCCGTGATGAGTTACACCGAGCCGAGATCGCCGACTTGCGAGACAAGATCGGAGATTTTGGGCTTCGCAATGACTACCTGAACAGCAGAGTGTTGGAATTACAGAGGAGGCTGGACGACAAGGAGAGAGCACTTGCTGAGAGGGAGCAGAGGAGCAGAGACAGAGTAGTCGAGATGATCACGTTGCGTTCCAGGATCAAGGAGTTGGAAAAGCAGTTGGAGAAAGCCGAGGACAAGTCCACCCGCAACCAAGGGATTCTGATCGACCGCGTGAAGATGGTGGAATTCCTAAAGGACAAGCTACGGAGGACAGAGACAGCTTGGAAGCAGTCCGACGCCAGGAGAGCTATTGAGGTCCGGAAGGTACAGAGTTCGCTTCCCCCACTGGAGATGGTGAAGCCCCGGGAGGGAGACTTCCGCGTACCACCCACTACGCTCAACCTGAGAGCGTGTCCGTCTCAAAGGATGCAGGAGATTGAGGCCACTCCAGAGCTAGCAGTAGCACTCGACTATGTCAAGCGCCTGACCATGACCGACGACGAGATCGAGGCAGAGGACAGCCGCATACCCGACGCCGTACTCGACCTTATGCACCAGTAGCTTATGGGACCCTGCGTGGCCCTTAGACTAGTGATACCATGAGTTGTCCTGTCATTGGCTATCTGCGCATAGCACGATCTTCTTAGCAGCTAGGAACATCCTTTATATAATAATAACCATGTGATGAGTGACATTTGGATCTTATGCTTCTTATGGATCTCTATGCTTCTTTGGTTGAGTGTAGGATAGCATGAAAAATATTTTAATTCATTTAAATCGTTGAAAACATCTAACTCCTACTTAAACCACTACAAGATTATTACTGCACTGAGCACGTACCTAATAATTTCAGATGTCGATGAGACGTTCTGCGCGTTTGGAGAACCGCCAGCCCTCCCCCGCGCCTGCGCCAGGACGTGGGCGTGGTCGCAACCGTGGACGCCCAGCTGACAGACGTGCTGGAGTTAACCTGGAAGAAGAGCTGCGCCGGGCAGAGAATGCACCGCCGGTGAACGATCCGCCACCACAAGGCGAGAACGTGCCTCCGCCACCGCCACCGCCACCGCCACCGACGTTGGCGGAAGTGATGGCTCAGCAGACCCAGCTGCTGAATGCCATAGCTACTGGGATGAACAGGCACCACGGGCCACCCCAGAATGACTTCCAAAGGAAACTGGAGGGTTTCCTGAAGCTGAGGCCACCTACCTTCGACGGGACCGACAGCGATCCTCTCGCTGCCGACGATTGGCTTAAGGAGATGGAGAAGAAGCTGGACCTGACCACTTGCTCCGACGAGGAGTGTGTTGGGATTGCTAGCCACCAGCTGACCGGTGCTGCACGAGCATGGTGGGACAACTACACCAGCGCTCACGAGGACCTAGCCCGCATTGACTGGGATGAGTTCACCGAGGCTTTCCGTGACCACCACATTCCTGAGGGAGTCATGGAGGCCAAGGAGAACGAGTTTCGCAACATCTCCCAGGGAGCTGACCGGATCCACGAGTACACCACCCGCTTCAACTGCTTGCTCCGCTACGCACCTGCGTCTTGCGTGAGTTCCGAGAAGGAAAAGATGTACTACTACAGGAAGGGACTTCAGACCAAGATCAGGTTGGCTCTGTCAGGGAACAAGAGCTACACTCTGCGTGAGCTGATTGACCGCTGTATTGAGATCGAGAAAGATCGCATGGAAGCACGACTGGAATTCGAGGCCCAGAACAAGGGAAAGAAGCGCCGCTCTGAGGGACCCGCTCGCACTGCTCCACCCCAGAGACAGCGAATGGGTGCACCTCCGCCTTTCCGGACTCGCCAGGGACCCTC
This sequence comes from Eremochloa ophiuroides, assembly GCA_038502445.1. Taxonomy (NCBI): domain Eukaryota; kingdom Viridiplantae; phylum Streptophyta; class Magnoliopsida; order Poales; family Poaceae; genus Eremochloa; species Eremochloa ophiuroides. The sequence goes on from JAHLJS010000009.1 coordinate 40,091,103, forward strand.
TTCGGGAACGAGCCGTGGTGGTACCAACAGCAGCAACTATCACCGCCCCGCTCAGACCTACCCTGCGCCGACTCGAGCTGTGCAGAACACACCCGCCCCCGCTACCAACACGCCAAGGACAAGCAATTGGAAGGCTCCTGCGACAGCTACAGCAGGCAGTGCGCCCTTCACTTGCTTCGGATGCGGAAAGCCTGGACACCGTGTGGCTGTGTGCCCCGACCTCAACCGTGCACCAGCAGCTGCACAGGGCACACCAAACCGGGGATCTGCTACCCGAGGAAGACTGAACCACATGACCGCTGAGGAAGCTGAAGCTGCACCTGATGCTGTGTACGGTACGTTCCTAGTTCAGGGTAACATGGCTACAGTTCTGTTCGATTCGGGAGCTACATGTTCATACATTTCATCTGCATATGCACGTAAGCATAACATACCTGTAACCCCGAGAGCAAACCCCATCCTAACTAGCTCGCCCTTAGGAACCTTCAGAAGCGTTCACATATGTAGAGGAGTGATAATCACTATCGAGGGACTTGACTTTTGAGCTGATCTAACCCTACTACCCTTCAATAGCTTAGATGTCATCTTAGGCATGGACTGGCTAACCAAACACCGGGGAGTGATATCTTGTTCACCTAGATATGTTCAGGTAACCCACCCTTGGGGAACAGCTGTCCGATGTGTACCCCAAACCGAGAGAGTCCAAGCCCTCCTATGTGCCCTGGAGACTAAAGCAGATAAGACAGAGCTGACATTCAGAGATGTGCCAGTAGTCTGTGAATTCAATGACGTATTTCCAGAGGAGTTGCCAGGAATGCCACCAGATAGAGATGTGGAGTTTGTTATAGAGCTGATGCCAGGGACTGCACCGATTGCCAAAAGACCCTACAGAATGTCGGCTGATGAGTTGAAGGAACTCAAGAAGCAGCTGGGAGAATTACTGGAGAAGGGCTTCATTAGGCCTAGTGCTTCGCCCTGGGGATCTCCCGTTTTGTTTATCAAGAAGAAGGATGGCACGATGAGGATGTGCATTGACTACCGGAATCTGAATGCGGTTACAGTCAAGAATAAGTACCCATTGTCCCGCATCGATGATCTGTTAGATCAACTGAGTAAGGCCAAGTACTTCTCAAAGATCGATCTCCGATCAGGGTATCATCAGATGAAGATCAGGGAAGAGGATATCCCGAAGACTGCATTTGTCACTAGATATGGACAGTATGAGTGCACAGTAGTCTCATTTGGACTCACTAATGCTCCAGCATACTTCATGAACATGATGAACAAGATCTTCATGAATGAGCTAGACAAGTTTGTGGTGGTATTCATTGATGATATATTGGTTTATTCAGCCACAAAAGAGGAACATGAACATCATCTGAGGACCGTATTGGAGAGGTTGTCTCGCAACCAGCTATACGCCAAATTCTCGAAGTGTGAATTCTGGCTTGAGGAAGTTGCTTTCCTTGGACACGTACTGTCAGGAGAAGGAGTCGCAGTAGACCCAGCCAAAATTGAAGCTGTGAAAGAGTGGGAACAACCCTGTAATGTGTCAGAAATCAGAAGCTTTTTGGGACTTGCAGGATACTATCGCAGATTTATTGAGAACTTCTCCAACATTGCAAGACCCATGACCAACTTGCGGAAGAAAGAGAACAAGTTTATATGGACTCCTGAATGTGAGAAGAGTTTTCAGACCTTGAAGGAGAAGCTCACTACTACACCTGTACTAGCCCTACCCGATATTCACAAAGATTTTGTTGTATATTGTGACGCCTCTCGGCAAGGTTTGGGCTGTGTACTAATGCAAGAAGAAAGAGTGATAGCTTATGCCTCAAGACAGTTGAAGGAACATGAGCAGCGATACCCGACTCATGACCTAGAACTTGCAGCCGTGGTACATGCACTCAAGATTTGGAGACACTATCTGATAAGCAACAAGTGTGACATCTACACTGACCACAAGAGCCTGAAGTACTTCTTCACACAAGAAGATCTGAATATGAGGCAGCGCAGATGGCTAGAACTCATCAAGGACTATGATCTTGAGATCCATTATCACCCAGGAAAGGCCAATGTTGTCGCTGATGCACTTAGCCGCAAAAGCTACTGCCATACCCTCATCACCAACTCTATGCCACCTGAGCTCAGGAGAGAGTTTGACGCGTTCCAGCTCGAGGTAATCTCCTATGGCATGCTAAATGAGCTTCGCGTCGAGTACAATCTCACCTCACGAATCCGTGAAGCGCAAAAGAACTGCCCTGAGATAGACTATATCCGTGGTTTGATGAAGCTGGGAAGAGGCCCCGAATACCAAGAAGATGAGCAGGGAACTGTATGGTACAAAGATAGAATCTGTGTACCGACGGATTCAGCGATACGAGAAGAGATTCTGTCAGAAGGGCATGACTCCAAATATTGCATTCACCCAGGGTCAGCCAAGATGTACCATGATCTAAGGAAGCACTTCTGGTGGGAGAATATGAAAACAGACATTGCAGGGCATGTAGCCCGATGTGATACATGCAATAGAATCAAGGCCGAACATCAGAGACCAGCAGGGTTGCTACAACCAGTTGAGATACCAGAATGGAAGTGGGAGTGCATATCCATGGACTTCATAATAGGACTGCCCCGATCCGAGCATGGATATGATTCTATATGGGTAATAGTGGACCGTCTAACCAAAGTTGCACATTTTATACCGGTCAAAAGGAAATATAGAGTCGAAAAGCTAGCAGATCTGTACGTATCAAACATTTAGAAGTTACATGGGGCGCCTCTGAGTATTATATCTGACCGAGGCTCACAGTTCGTATCACAGTTCTGGAAATCCTTGCACAAGTCCATCGGAACCAAGCTCGACTATAGCACCGCATACCACCCGCAAACGGATGGGCAAACAGAAAGAGTGAACCAGATTCTCGAGGACATGTTATGTGCTTGCGTATTGAGGTACAAGGAAGGATGGGAGAGCTGTCTACCCCACGCCGAGTTCTCATACAACAACAGTTATCAGACAAGCATTAAGATGTCTCCATTTGAAGCGTTGTATGGAAGACCGTGCAGAACCCCGCTAATGTGGTCAGAACCAGGTGAGAGGACATTCTTCGGTCCTGCTAAGATTGTGGAAGCAGAAGAAGGTGTTGCCCAAGTAAGAGAGAATTTGAGGATTGCACAGAGTAGGCAAAAGAGCTATGCAGATAGAAGACGTAGAAAGCTTGAGTTCGAGGTTGGGGATTATGTCTACCTCAAGGTATCTCCACTTCGTGGCACCGTCAGATTCCACGTAAAAGGGAAATTGGCACCAAGATATGTTGGGCCATACAAGATCTGTAAAAGGGTTGAAAAGCTTGCTTACAAGCTATAACTACCGGAGGAATTATCTGGAGTACACCCCGTGTTCCATGTCTCGCAATTAAGGAAGTGTTTGAAGCTTCCCGAGGAGCAAGTTCCTACGGATGCATTAGACCTGCAAGACACACTTGAATACAAGGAACATCCAATCAAGATCTTGGCACGGGATACCAAAGAGACGCGAAACAAAACCATTCCGATGTGCAAGGTACAGTGGAGCAATCACACTGAAAGGGAAGCTACGTGGGAGAAAGAATCGGACTTGCGGATTATGTTTCCTTACCTCTTCGATGAGTACGTTATCTCTGAATCTCGAGGTCGAGATCCTAATGAGGGGGGAGGACTGTAACAACCCTAAAAACCCACACAGCCTAAAAACCCCAACCAATTAAAATTTTTCATTTATTTATTATGAAGACCCATTTTTCTTGTGCAAGCATATAGGTTTCAATTTGAAATTGGTAAATAAAGGAGTGTAATTTGCATTTTAATTCCATTCACATAGAATAATAACTTATGCATCACATTTGGGATTTATTGCAATTTATGTTTGTATTTACTCAATATTTAAAATGGGCAATATATGTATATATACACTAAATTGAAAATAGAAAAGGAGAAAGAGAGTTAGGCCAGCCATTCGGCCAGCCGGATCGCTAAGCCAGCCCAAGCCAGCCCGACCTTCCTCTCCTCACCTCACCCGCACGCGGCCCACGTTGCGGCTCGGCAGCGCGCGCGCGACCGGCACACACACGCTCGCGCTCGCTGCCAACCCGGCCCCGCCTGTCAGCCGCTCTCGCCCCCCCCCACGGTTCTTCTTCCTCACGAAGGCGACGCGCCTGCCGGGGGTGTCACGCAAATGGCGTGACCCCGGTCCCACAGCCGACAGCATGGCAGAGCCCTGACCCCGCTGTCCCCCTCCTGTCCCCTCCTTTCTTGGCTGCCAAGCGAACCCGCGCCCATCCGGAGCCCTAGATCCACTCGAGCCACGGCCCTTCGATCGGTCCAGCGCGATCAGGACCGTTCGCCATTGGAGCTGGCCAAGCTCGCCTATAAAAAGGAGCACACCTCGAAGCCCTACCCTCATTTCTCCTCGCCGCCACCGCAGCACAGACCGGCACACTGCACCAAACCGAGAGAGAAAGAGAGAGAGCGTAGGAGAAGGGCGGAGCAGAGGAGGAGAAGCTGCCGGAGCGCCGCCGCCGCGGAGCACGCCGGAGCCGGACACGGAGGAGAAGCCCGAGCTGCGGACGAGGAGCGGCACGGCACTGCGATCGCTCTGCACGGCTCTGACTTGCCACTGCACCGCCATCCTAGCTTCACCGACACCACGGTGAGCCATCGCACGCCATGTCCGAACCTTGCCCTGCTTTTGCCATGGCGTTCCACCCTCGGGACGCGCAGGCACGAGCCTTTACCGGCTCGGGAAGATCACCTGCACCATGCACTCATTCGACCGGCCGAAACCCCCGGACTACAAGCTTGCTAGACCGAGAACGCAGCACGACGCGTTCTCGGCGGAGCGCGCTCACCACCGACGCGTTCCGACGCCGAATCACCCGTTCCGAGCAATCCGACTAGCACCCGTATAGGTTAGAGCGTCGTGGAGCTCCGCCACGACCCCTTGAGCTAGCTACGCGGATCTAAGCGCTAGAGGAAGCCTGAATCGCCTTGGCCGCGTGCGCCGCGACCTTACCGGAGCGCCGCCGCGAGCCGTCGCCAAAAGAAGGTCATGCCATGGCTAAAGTTCGCCACCAGAGTGTTGTATGCTTCTCTGGCCTCACCAATTTGACAAGACTGCATTCGATTGAACCAATACTTGGTCGTAGCCGCGATGCCGCCTTCCGCCGTCGTCGGCGACACGCCGCCGCCACAACCGAGCACCTTGGAAAGCTCGGTAGCCAAAATTGGTAGTTGGTATACCACCGCCATAAACCCTGGACGCGTATACATCTCCTAGAAGACCCCCCTTAGCCCCGCCGGAACCTCACAGTCGCGGCGACATCGCCGCCGACACGTTCCGCCTCGCCTAAAATCCGTTCCGAGTACCCCCGGTCGCCTCGCGCTGCGGAGAAAGGCCGCCGAGGTTCGCCAAGTCTGCCTCGGCACCGCCGCTAGATAGCCGAGCCCCGAATCATGTCTGTCGCCTTAGCTACGTGCGCCTCCACCTCGTCGGAGAACCGCCGTATGCCGAGGGAGAGAAGGAGGCCGTACCACGACTCTAACCCGCCACCATCTGGTCGGACGACTGCCTGAGCACGCCAATTGGGGAAAGCCGAGCCCTGTCTTGCCGAAATATGGTCATCGCCGCCCTGTCATCGTCCGCCGCACCGGAGAGACACCGCCGCCTTGAACAGACGCCCTGCAACCCTGCTAGCACCAAATTTCCGATTCGCCCGAGCCTCCCCAGGAGACCTCGGGAGAACGGCACCCTCGGGCGCCCAAATTTCCGATTCGCCCGAGCCTCACCGGGAGAGCTCGGGAGAGCAGCCCCCTCGGCGCCCAAATGTCCGATTCGCCCGAGCCTCCGCGGGAGACCTCGGGAGAACGGCACCCTCGGTGCACCAAATGTCCGATTCGCCCGAGCCTCCGCGGGAGACCTCGGGAGAACGGCACCCTCGGCGCACCAAATCTCCGATTCGCCCGAGCCTCCCCGGGAGAGCTCGGGAGAACGGCACCCTCGGCGCCCCGAATCTCCGATTCGCCCGAGCCCCGCCGAGCTAACCCGAACTACGCCGAGCTCCGCCGAGCTAAGCCAAGCACCGCCGAACTATGCCGAGCTCCGCCGAGCTACCCCCGACCACAGCCGAGCTCCGCCGAGCTACCCCCGACCATAGCCGAGCTCCGCCGAGCTACCCCCGACCACCGCCGAGCTACCCCGACCAACGCCGAGCTCCGCCGAGCTACGCCGACGACCCCCGACCTCTGAGAACCACCCCCGACCACCGTCGAGCTCGCCCGACCACCACCGAGCTACGACCGACGCAACCCCGACCAACGTCGAGCTCGCCCGACCAACCGCCGAGCTACGCCAACTCCGGCAACTCTCTGGGAACCAGCATCGAACACCTTGGTGGGCGACCATCGGGTCTGTGTTCTGTTGAGGCGCCACTTGCCGCACTACTGGACCCGCGCGCCACGTGGACCAATCCCGAGCTGCCCCTGATTAACCGACCAGTTTTCCCATTTTCAGAAAATAGGATAATCTTCGGAAATTCATAACTTATTCATACGAAGTCCAAAAATTGCGCACCATATATCAAAATTCTCAGAAAAATGAGATCTACAATCTAAGACTGTGTTTGTGTGCATTTGGCTCTTTATTTTATTGGATTTTTCTGAAATACTCTATAGGAGTCGCTGACGCGACTATTTCGTGTTCGATTTCAGAGCCGGAGGAGGATCTGACTAAGGAAGATGACCACGAGTACTTTCAGGAGCTAGGAGACGACTACGAAGGTGCCACGTCCCACCAAATCCTTAGATCCTATTTACGCATTGCAAATGACATTGTTGCTATTGCTTTATGATTACGTATGGATTGGTTGCATGGTAGTATATTTGAATTCCCTGCCTTGATAAGACTTTACCCTGCTGTCCGCTGCTAGGTTAGCTGCTGCTTAATTTACTGTTACTCTTCCACTACTTTCTACTTGCTATATGCTATGTGGTGGAATTGGGACGGTGTATGACTGATTATAACCACTGGGAGAGAGTGCTGCGTGCGTCTTGGGTGCGTGGTAAGGGTTGATGTCGACCAAGTGGGATGTGAGACGAGCCCATGGGGCAAGTCGTGCCGGGGGTGCAACCTGGGCATCCCCAAGCGAGGTACCTGTGGCGGGTAAAGTTGTTGAGGAGGTTCCGGGTGGGATAGCCTTGGTGGTTTGAAGCCCGTGGACGGTGGTGCTGTGATGGCACGGGGAGAGTATCCCCTAAGTGAAGATGCCTGCTTGGTCAAACCTAGGATGGACTAGTTTCAGGTTCATGGGAATCCTTTTCTACTCACTCGCTTCTGATGGGCGGGAGACGGCTGGACTACTTGGTAGGACGGTGCCACTACTGCTAGGTTGAAAGGTGATAAGGGTGGGCGGAGACGGTCGATGGGTTCCCGTTCCATTCTAGATGCACAGTACCACTGGATGGGCCCGGTACTGTGTCTCCCAGTCTCAGCATAACGGTGTAGGATCCGGAATATCCCAGGCTGAGTGGTAGGGTGGCATCGACCTAGGCAAGCAAGCACCCGGAATTCTGCCTAGGTGTTTGCGCAACACCTATGATGGCTAATCTTGTGGGTAGAGAAACCTCTGCAGAGTGTACGGTTGATCGATCGATACATATGCCAACCTGTTGGCTATGGACCTTTCCTGTGAAGCTTCTACTAGTGTAGTGAGTGTTCTCTTCTCCCCCTGGATGACATTTTTCCGGCAGTGTACCCGTTGTGGTAGTGTGCCGCTGAGATAGGCCCGAGAGGGAGTTGGGCCTGTCGAATGAGAGCGAGGTGTGGGTAAGTGAGATGTGGTGATGGGAAAAGGGATAATGGTGTTAACTGGTGATAAAACTTGACTAATTAAACATTGATTACAGCTGCATAGGAAAACCTCAGCCTATAGGTCTGCTTGTATAGCCTTGCATCCACTTTCCACAAAGCAAATGCTGCATAGGTGGGCTCCGTGGCCAGTACAAATCGTACTGATAAATTTGCTGTCAGGTGACGAGAATGAGTACGACTTCGAGGGAGATGATGACGAGGAATAGGGTCACGTGCTACACTCAAGTTGGCCGTGAAGAATGAATCGCTTCCGCATCTTCTAAAGCTTCTCTGAATGTTGATTCCGCCAGTGTGGCGATGTAATAAATGTTTATGTAAGACTTAATTACCGTTGTATGGATCCTGGTGTCAACTGAGATATGGGTAATTTCATGGATTGTCCCAAGCAATCTGTTGAATTACAATTCGAGCCTGTGGATTTCCCTTCGCGGAAATCGAGGTCGTTTCAGTTGGTATCAGAGCCATACTTGACTGTAGGACGAGACCCATAGAAAATGGACGTTAGAATAGGAGACCAGACTCTCTTTCAGTTATATTACCGACCTTGCATTCACTTTTTATGCAATGGCTTATCTAATACAAGGACCTGCTAATCCGTTTCTTGAAAAATTTGCAGATGACCAGCCTTGGACCACCACTTCGTCCACTGCACGACGGCACTATTGAGATCCCGATCAATGGGAGGAACCACGGTGGATTTGCCATGGTACTACGCCAGGTGCTGGAGGAGCTGGGAGCACCGTCTGACCAGATCCAGTACTTCAGCCGAGGGAAGCTTGTCGAGGCTGAGAGGTTTGAAGGACCTGTCACTACCAGAGTTGAGACACCCGTCAGCCTGACCCTTCCAGGAATGCCGGTTTTTACTGACTACACTGCTGGAGAGACTGTGGAGGACGGAGTACAGTCTGTCTCCCGCAAGGTACTACGCGCAGTTGTGTACACAGCATACGAGTACCTTAAGGGGACCCACTTCCGTCTGCTACCTCAGGCCTTGGAGCTGCACCCTGACCCCATCTAGAGGATTCTGTACACCAGCCAGATCGTTCAGGCCGAGACTGACCCTTGCCTACGCACAGTGGCACACCACCTCCAGGAGCAGGACGAGTTCATCAGCTCATTGGAGCAAAGGAGGCGGCATGACCGAGCACGCATGGCAGAGGTCGAGGACAGTTTGCAGAAAGGGACTCAGACCCTGGAGAGTTTGAGCAGAGCAGTCACTGACTTGCAGTTGGAGATGCAGCGCCGTGATGAGTTACACCGAGCCGAGATCGCCGACTTGCGAGACAAGATCGGAGATTTTGGGCTTCGCAATGACTACCTGAACAGCAGAGTGTTGGAATTACAGAGGAGGCTGGACGACAAGGAGAGAGCACTTGCTGAGAGGGAGCAGAGGAGCAGAGACAGAGTAGTCGAGATGATCACGTTGCGTTCCAGGATCAAGGAGTTGGAAAAGCAGTTGGAGAAAGCCGAGGACAAGTCCACCCGCAACCAAGGGATTCTGATCGACCGCGTGAAGATGGTGGAATTCCTAAAGGACAAGCTACGGAGGACAGAGACAGCTTGGAAGCAGTCCGACGCCAGGAGAGCTATTGAGGTCCGGAAGGTACAGAGTTCGCTTCCCCCACTGGAGATGGTGAAGCCCCGGGAGGGAGACTTCCGCGTACCACCCACTACGCTCAACCTGAGAGCGTGTCCGTCTCAAAGGATGCAGGAGATTGAGGCCACTCCAGAGCTAGCAGTAGCACTCGACTATGTCAAGCGCCTGACCATGACCGACGACGAGATCGAGGCAGAGGACAGCCGCATACCCGACGCCGTACTCGACCTTATGCACCAGTAGCTTATGGGACCCTGCGTGGCCCTTAGACTAGTGATACCATGAGTTGTCCTGTCATTGGCTATCTGCGCATAGCACGATCTTCTTAGCAGCTAGGAACATCCTTTATATAATAATAACCATGTGATGAGTGACATTTGGATCTTATGCTTCTTATGGATCTCTATGCTTCTTTGGTTGAGTGTAGGATAGCATGAAAAATATTTTAATTCATTTAAATCGTTGAAAACATCTAACTCCTACTTAAACCACTACAAGATTATTACTGCACTGAGCACGTACCTAATAATTTCAGATGTCGATGAGACGTTCTGCGCGTTTGGAGAACCGCCAGCCCTCCCCCGCGCCTGCGCCAGGACGTGGGCGTGGTCGCAACCGTGGACGCCCAGCTGACAGACGTGCTGGAGTTAACCTGGAAGAAGAGCTGCGCCGGGCAGAGAATGCACCGCCGGTGAACGATCCGCCACCACAAGGCGAGAACGTGCCTCCGCCACCGCCACCGCCACCGCCACCGACGTTGGCGGAAGTGATGGCTCAGCAGACCCAGCTGCTGAATGCCATAGCTACTGGGATGAACAGGCACCACGGGCCACCCCAGAATGACTTCCAAAGGAAACTGGAGGGTTTCCTGAAGCTGAGGCCACCTACCTTCGACGGGACCGACAGCGATCCTCTCGCTGCCGACGATTGGCTTAAGGAGATGGAGAAGAAGCTGGACCTGACCACTTGCTCCGACGAGGAGTGTGTTGGGATTGCTAGCCACCAGCTGACCGGTGCTACACGAGCATGGTGGGACAACTACACCAGCGCTCACGAGGACCTAGCCCGCATTGACTGGGATGAGTTCACCGAGGCTTTCCGTGACCACCACATTCCTGAGGGAGTCATGGAGGCCAAGGAGAACGAGTTTCGCAACATCTCCCAGGGAGCTGACCGGATCCACGAGTACACCACCCGCTTCAACTGCTTGCTCCGCTACGCACCTGCGTCTTGCGTGAGTTCCGAGAAGGAAAAGATGTACTACTACAGGAAGGGACTTCAGACCAAGATCAGGTTGGCTCTGTCAGGGAACAAGAGCTACACTCTGCGTGAGCTGATTGACCGCTGTATTGAGATCGAGAAAGATCGCATGGAAGCACGACTGGAATTCGAGGCCCAGAACAAGGGAAAGAAGCGCCGCTCTGAGGGACCCGCTCGCACTGCTCCACCCCAGAGACAGCGAATGGGTGCACCTCCGCCTTTCCGGACTCGCCAGGGACCCTCTTCGGGAACGAGCCGTGGTGGTACCAACAGCAGCAACTATCACCGCCCCGCTCAGACCTACCCTGCGCCGACTCGAGCTGTGCAGAACACACCCGCCCCCGCTACCAACACGCCAAGGACAAGCAATTGGAAGGCTCCTGCGACAGCTACAGCAGGCAGTGCGCCCTTCACTTGCTTCGGATGCGGAAAGCCTGGACACCGTGTGGCTGTGTGCCCCGACCTCAACCGTGCACCAGCAGCTGCACAGGGCACACCAAACCGGGGATCTGCTACCCGAGGAAGACTGAACCACATGACCGCTGAGGAAGCTGAAGCTGCACCTGATGCTGTGTACGGTACGTTCCTAGTTCAGGGTAACATGGCTACAGTTCTGTTCGATTCGGGAGCTACATGTTCATACATTTCATCTGCATATGCACGTAAGCATAACATACCTGTAACCCCGAGAGCAAACCCCATCCTAACTAGCTCGCCCTTAGGAACCTTCAGAAGCGTTCACATATGTAGAGGAGTGATAATCACTATCGAGGGACTTGACTTTTGAGCTGATCTAACCCTACTACCCTTCAATAGCTTAGATGTCATCTTAGGCATGGACTGGCTAACCAAACACCGGGGAGTGATATCTTGTTCACCTAGATATGTTCAGGTAACCCACCCTTGGGGAACAGCTGTCCGATGTGTACCCCAAACCGAGAGAGTCCAAGCCCTCCTATGTGCCCTGGAGACTAAAGCAGATAAGACAGAGCTGACATTCAGAGATGTGCCAGTAGTCTGTGAATTCAATGACGTATTTCCAGAGGAGTTGCCAGGAATGCCACCAGATAGAGATGTGGAGTTTGTTATAGAGCTGATGCCAGGGACTGCACCGATTGCCAAAAGACCCTACAGAATGTCGGCTGATGAGTTGAAGGAACTCAAGAAGCAGCTGGGAGAATTACTGGAGAAGGGCTTCATTAGGCCTAGTGCTTCGCCCTGGGGATCTCCCGTTTTGTTTATCAAGAAGAAGGATGGCACGATGAGGATGTGCATTGACTACCGGAATCTGAATGCGGTTACAGTCAAGAATAAGTACCCATTGTCCCGCATCGATGATCTGTTAGATCAACTGAGTAAGGCCAAGTACTTCTCAAAGATCGATCTCCGATCAGGGTATCATCAGATGAAGATCAGGGAAGAGGATATCCCGAAGACTGCATTTGTCACTAGATATGGACAGTATGAGTGCACAGTAGTCTCATTTGGACTCACTAATGCTCCAGCATACTTCATGAACATGATGAACAAGATCTTCATGAATGAGCTAGACAAGTTTGTGGTGGTATTCATTGATGATATATTGGTTTATTCAGCCACAAAAGAGGAACATGAACATCATCTGAGGACCGTATTGGAGAGGTTGTCTCGCAACCAGCTATACGCCAAATTCTCGAAGTGTGAATTCTGGCTTGAGGAAGTTGCTTTCCTTGGACACGTACTGTCAGGAGAAGGAGTCGCAGTAGACCCAGCCAAAATTGAAGCTGTGAAAGAGTGGGAACAACCCTGTAATGTGTCAGAAATCAGAAGCTTTTTGGGACTTGCAGGATACTATCGCAGATTTATTGAGAACTTCTCCAACATTGCAAGACCCATGACCAACTTGCGGAAGAAAGAGAACAAGTTTATATGGACTCCTGAATGTGAGAAGAGTTTTCAGACCTTGAAGGAGAAGCTCACTACTACACCTGTACTAGCCCTACCCGATATTCACAAAGATTTTGTTGTATATTGTGACGCCTCTCGGCAAGGTTTGGGCTGTGTACTAATGCAAGAAGAAAGAGTGATAGCTTATGCCTCAAGACAGTTGAAGGAACATGAGCAGCGATACCCGACTCATGACCTAGAACTTGCAGCCGTGGTACATGCACTCAAGATTTGGAGACACTATCTGATAAGCAACAAGTGTGACATCTACACTGACCACAAGAGCCTGAAGTACTTCTTCACACAAGAAGATCTGAATATGAGGCAGCGCAGATGGCTAGAACTCATCAAGGACTATGATCTTGAGATCCATTATCACCCAGGAAAGGCCAATGTTGTCGCTGATGCACTTAGCCGCAAAAGCTACTGCCATACCCTCATCACCAACTCTATGCCACCTGAGCTCAGGAGAGAGTTTGACGCGTTCCAGCTCGAGGTAATCTCCTATGGCATGCTAAATGAGCTTCGCGTCGAGTACAATCTCACCTCACGAATCCGTGAAGCGCAAAAGAACTGCCCTGAGATAGACTATATCCGTGGTTTGATGAAGCTGGGAAGAGGCCCCGAATACCAAGAAGATGAGCAGGGAACTGTATGGTACAAAGATAGAATCTGTGTACCGACGGATTCAGCGATACGAGAAGAGATTCTGTCAGAAGGGCATGACTCCAAATATTGCATTCACCCAGGGTCAGCCAAGATGTACCATGATCTAAGGAAGCACTTCTGGTGGGAGAATATGAAAACAGACATTGCAGGGCATGTAGCCCGATGTGATACATGCAATAGAATCAAGGCCGAACATCAGAGACCAGCAGGGTTGCTACAACCAGTTGAGATACCAGAATGGAAGTGGGAGTGCATATCCATGGACTTCATAATAGGACTGCCCCGCGAGCATGGATATGATTCTATATGGGTAATAGTAGACCGTCTAACCAAAGTTGCACATTTTATACCGGTCAAAAGGAAATATAGAGTCGAAAAGCTAGCAGATCTGTACGTATCAAACATTTAGAAGTTACATGGGGCGCCTCTGAGTATTATATCTGACCGAGGCTCACAGTTCGTATCACAGTTCTGGAAATCCTTGCACAAGTCCATCGGAACCAAGCTCGACTATAGCACCGCATACCACCCGCAAACGGATGGGCAAACAGAAAGAGTGAACCAGATTCTCGAGGACATGTTACGTGCTTGCGTATTGAGGTACAAGGAAGGATGGGAGAGCTGTCTACCCCACGCCGAGTTCTCATACAACAACAGTTATCAGACAAGCATTAAGATGTCTCCATTTGAAGCGTTGTATGGAAGACCGTGCAGAACCCCGCTAATGTGGTCAGAACCAGGTGAGAGGACATTCTTCGGTCCTGCTAAGATTGTGGAAGCAGAAGAAGGTGTTGCCCAAGTAAGAGAGAATTTGAGGATTGCACAGAGTAGGCAAAAGAGCTATGCAGATAGAAGACGTAGAAAGCTTGAGTTCGAGGTTGGGGATTATGTCTACCTCAAGGTATCTCCACTTCGTGGCACCGTCAGATTCCACGTAAAAGGGAAATTGGCACCAAGATATGTTGGGCCATACAAGATCTGTAAAAGGGTTGGAAAGCTTGCTTACAAGCTACAACTACCGGAGGAATTATCTGGAGTACACCCCGTGTTCCATGTCTCGCAATTAAGGAAGTGTTTGAAGCTTCCCGAGGAGCAAGTTCCTACGGATGCATTAGACCTGCAAGACACACTTGAATACAAGGAACATCCGATCAAGATCTTGGCACGGGATACCAAAGAGACGCGAAACAAAACCATTCCGATGTGCAAGGTACAGTGGAGCAATCACACTGAAAGGGAAGCTACGTGGGAGAAAGAATCGGACTTGCGGATTATGTTTCCTTACCTCTTCGATGGGTACGTTATCTCTGAATCTCGAGGTCGAGATCCTAATGAGGGGGGAGGACTGTAACAACCCTAAAAACCCACACAGCCTAAAAACCCCAACCAATTAAAATTTTTCATTTATTTATTATGAAGACCCATTTTTCTTGTGCAAGCATATAGGTTTCATTATGAAATTGGTAAATAAAGGAGTGTAATTTGCATTTTAATTCCATTCACATAGAATAATAACTTATGCATCACATTTGGGATTTATTGCAATTTATGTTTGTATTTACTCAATATTTAAAATGGGCAATATATGTATATATACACTAAATTGAAAATAGAAAAGGAGAAAGAGAGTTAGGCCAGCCATTCGGCCAGCCGGATCGCTAAGCCAGCCCAAGCCAGCCCGACCTTCCTCTCCTCACCTCACCCGCATGCGGCCCACGTTGCGGTTCGGCAGCGCGCGCGCGACCGGCACACACACGCTCGCGCTCGCTGCCAACCCGGCCCCGCCTGTCAGCCGCTCTCGCCCCCCCCCCCCACGGTTCTTCTTCCTCACGAAGGCGACGCGCCTGCCGGGGGTGTCACGCGAATGGCGTGACCCCGGTCCCACAGCCGACTGCATGGCAGAGCCCTGACCCCGCTGTCCCCCTCCTGTCCCCTCCTTTCTTGGCTGCCAAGCGAACCCGCGCCCATCCGGAGCCCTAGATCCACTCGAGCCACGGCCCTTCGATCGGTCGAGCGCGATCAGGACCGTTCGCCATTGGAGCTGGCCAAGCTCGCCTATAAAAAGGAGCACACCCCGAAGCCCTACCCTCATTTCCCCTCGCCACCACCGCAGCACAGACCGGCACACTGCACCAAACCGAGAGAGAGAGAGAGAGAGAGCGTAGGAGAAGGGCGGAGCAGAGGAGGAGAAGCTGCCGGAGCGCCGCCGCCGCGGAGCACGCCGGAGCCGGACACGGACGAGGAGCGGCACGGCACCGCGATCGCTCTGCACGGCTCCGACTTGCCACTACACCGCCATCCTAGCTTCACCGACACCACGGTGAGCCATCGCACGCCATGTCCGAACCTTGCCCTACTTTTTCCATGGCGTTTCACCCTCGGGACGCGCAGGCACGAGCCTTTACCGGCTCGGGAAGATCACCTGCACCATGCACTCATTCGACCGGCCGAAACCCCCGGACTACAAGCTTGCTAGACCGAGAACGCAGCACGACGCGTTCCGACGCCGAATCACCCGTTCCGAGCAATCCGGCTAGCACCCGTATAGGTTAGAGCGTCGTGGAGCACCGCCACGACCCCTTGAGCTAGCTACGCGGATCTAAGCGCTAGAGGAAGCCTGAATCGCCTTGGCCGCGTGCGCCGCGACCTTACCGGAGCGCCGCCGCGAGCCGTCGCCAAAAGAAGGTCATGCCATGGCTAAAGTTCGCCACCAGAGTGTTGTATGCTTCTCTGGCCTCACCAATTTGACAAGACCGCATTCGATTGAACCAATACTTGGTCGTAGCCGCGATGCCGCCTTCCGCCGTCGTCGGCGACACGCCGCCGCCACAACCGAGCACCTTGGAAAGCTCGGTAGCCAAAATTGGTAGTTGGTATACCACCGCCATAAACCCTGGACGCGTATACATCTCCTAGAAGACCCCCTTAGCCCCGCCGGAACCTCACAGTCGCGGCGACATCGCCGCCGACACGTTCCGCCTCGCCTAAAATCCGTTCCGAGTACCCCCGGTCGCCTCGCGCTGCGGAGAAAGGCCGCCGAGGTTCGCCAAGTCTGCCTCGGCACCGCCGCTAGATAGCCGAGCCCCGAATCATGTCTGTCGCCTTAGCTACGTGCGCCTCCACCTCGTCGGAGAACCGCCGTATGCCGAGGGAGAGAAGGAGGCCGTACCACGACTCTAACCCGCCACCATCTGGTCGGACGACTGCCTGAGCACGCCAATTGGGGAAAGCCGAGCCCTGTCTTGCCGAAATATGGTCATCGCCGCCCTGTCATCGTCCGCCGCACCGGAGAGACACCGCCGCCTTGAACAGACGCCCTGCAACCCTGCTAGCACCAAATTTCCAATTCGCCCGAGCCTCCCCAGGAGACCTCGGGAGAACGGCACCCTCGGGCGCCCAAATTTCCGATTCGCCCGAGCCTCACCGGGAGAGCTCGGGAGAGTAGCCCCCTCGGCGCCCAAATGTCCGATTCGCCCGAGCCTCCGCGGGAGACCTCGGGAGAACGGCACCCTCGGTGCACCAAATGTCCGATTCGCCCGAGCCTCCGCGGGAGACCTCGGGAGAACGGCACCCTCGGCGCACCAAATCTCCGATTCGCCCGAGCCTCCCCGGGAGAGCTCGGGAGAACGGCACCCTCGGCGCCCCGAATCTCCGATTCGCCCGAGCCCCGCCGAGCTAAACCGAACTACGCCGAGCTCCGCCGAGCTAAGCCAAGCACCGCCGAACTATGCCGAGCTCCGCCGAGCTACCCCCGACCACAGCCGAGCTACCCCCGACCATAGCCGAGCTCCGCCGAGCTACCCCCGACCACCGCCGAGCTACCCCGACCAACGCCGAGCTCCGCCAAGCTACGCCGACGCCCCCCGACCTCTGAGAACCACCCCCGACCACCGTCGAGCTCGCCCGACCACCGCCGAGCTACGACCGACGCAACCCCGACAACGTCGAGCTCGCCCGACCAACCGCCGAGCTACGCCAACTCCGGCAACTCTCTGGGAACCAGCATCGAACACCTGGTGGGCGACCATCGGGTCTGTGTTCTGTTGAGGCGCCACTTGCCGCACTACTGGACCCGCGTGCCACGTGGACCAATCCCGAGCTGCCCCTGATTAACCGACCAGTTTTCCCATTTTTAGAAAATAGGATAATCTTCGGAAATTCATAACTTATTCATACGAAGTCCAAAAATTGCGCACCATATATCAAAATTCTCAGAAAAATGAGATCTACAATCTAAGACTGTGTTTGTGTGCATTTGGCTCTTTATTTTATTGGATTTTTCTGAAATACTCTATAGGAGTCGCTGACGCGACTATTTCGTGTTCGATTTCAGAGCCGGAGGAGGATCTGACTAAGGAAGACGACCAGGAGTACTTTTAGGAGCTAGGAGACGACTACGAAGGTGCCACGTCCCACCAAATCCTTAGATCCTATTTACGCATTGCAAATGACATTGTTGCTATTGCTTTATGATTACGTATGGATTGGTTGCATGGTAGTATATTTGAATTCCCTGCCTTGATAAGACTTTACCCTGCTGTCCGCTGCTAGGTTAGCTGCTGCTTAATTTACTGTTACTCTTCCACTACTTTCTACTTGCTATATGCTATGTGGTGGAATTGGGACGGTGTATGACTGATTATAACCACTGGGAGAGAGTGCTGCGTGCGTCTTGGGTGCGTGGTAAGGGTTGATGTCGACCAAGTGGGATGTGAGACGAGCCCATGGGGCAAGTCGTGCCGGGGGTGCAACCTGGGCATCCCCAAGCGAGGTACCTGTGGCGGGTAAAGTTGTTGAGGAGGTTCCGGGTGGGATAGCCTTGGTGGTTTGAAGCCCGTGGACGGTGGTGCTGTGATGGCACGGGGAGAGTATCCCCTAAGTGAAGATGCCTGCTTGGTCAAACCTAGGATGGACTAGTTTCAGGTTCATGGGAATCCTTTTCTACTCACTCGCTTCTGATGGGCGGGAGACGGCTGGACTACTTGGTAGGACGGTGCCACTACTGCTAGGTTGAAAGGTGATAAGGGTGGGCGGAGACGGTCGATGGGTTCCCGTTCCGTTCTAGATGCACAGTACCACTGGATGGGCTCGGTACTGTGTCTCTCAGTCTCAGCATAACGGTGTAGGATCCGGAATATCCCAGGGCTGAGTGGTAGGGTGGCATCGACCTAGGCAAGCAAGCACCCGAAATTCTGCCTAGGTGTTTGCACAACACCTATGATGGCTAATCTTGTGGGTAGAGAAACCTCTGCAGAGTGTACGGTTGATCGATCGATACATATGCCAACCTGTTGGCTATGGACCTTTCCTATGAAGCTTCTACTAGTGTAGTGAGTGTTCTCTTCTCCCCCTGGATGACATTTTTCGGGCAGTGTACCCGTTGTGGTAGTGTGCCGCTGAGATAGGCCCGAGAGGGAGTTGGGCCTGTCGAATGAGAGCGAGGTGTGGGTAAGTGAGATGTGGTGATGGGAAAAGGGATAATGGTGTTAACTGGTGATAAAACTTGACTAATTAAACATTGATTACAGCTGCATAGGAAAACCTCAGCCTATAGGTCTGCTTGTATAGCCTTGCATCCACTTTCCACAAAGCAAATGCTGCATAGGTGGGCTCCGTGGCCAGTACAAATCGTACTGATAAATTTGCTGTCAGGTGACGAGAATGAGTACGACTTCGAGGGAGATGATGACGAGGAATAGGGTCACGTGCTACACTCAAGTTGGCCGTGAAGAATGAATCGCTTCCGCATCTTCTAAAGCTTCTCTGAATGTTGATTCCGCCAGTGTGGCGATGTAATAAATGTTTATGTAAGACTTAATTACTGTTGTATGGATCCTGGTGTCAACTGAGATATGGGTAATTTCATGGATTGTCCCAAGCAATCTGTTGAATTACAATTCGAGCCTGTGGATTTCCCTTCGCGGAAATCGAGGTCCTTTCACTAAATGTGGACACACTCTCTATAGTGTCTCGTCCACCAAAACGGAAAGAGCCCTATTGATATACCTTTGTCTTGAGCTCAATCCAAATCACCAAGTGTTGGAGTTCTTGATCTTTACTTTGATGGGCTTACTCTAAGTCTTTGGATGCCTTCATCACCTCCACACCTGATCCTCTAACCATCTTATAAACAAACACTTAGGCACAATGGTTAGATACTTTGGTGTCATCAATTAGCCAAAACCAAACATAGAGCTTTCAAATGGGAGTACTTGTTCGATGCGCTAATAGTCCATTTGTGATCATAATGACTAGAAATGCTTGTGAGCTCAATTAAGCAGTTCTTGGTGGGTCCATGTCTGTATGTGGTGATTGCACTTGGGTGCAACCTCTTGAGTGAAAGGGATTAGGCATGTATGTTTCTCATATTAGGGTTTTGCAATCCTTTCTTGTGTAAGCATAGATGACCTGTTCTAGGGAAGAACTAAACACTAGGATGAAACCCTAGATAATAATCAATAAGTTGGTTTTGTTGACTTGTAACTATATCGCCAAGGGGAGTTGTACTCAACTTTCTAAAATTAAGTTTACTTTATTACTTCACAATTTAGTGCATCTCATGCATCATGGTATACATATCATCATGTAAGCATGCATTATTATTTCGTGTAGTGAACGCGCGGTGATTATTATCTGAAGCGTGTCCCGAGTAAGGTCTTCACTCGGTGGACGTGGATCCTTCTCGGTGAATGACTTCAGGGTTCTATCTACTTCAAGCAACAGGCAAGCCCCGGTGCATTCAGCCCTTCCTTGTGTTTTAAAAATTTTATCACCTTGAGTTAAATAATTGCATTAGGTTGATAGGAGTTGATTGTCACCTACTTGCTGCATGACCTGCCTTGATATATAACCCCGAAACCTGTTTTAAAAATGAAAATGATTGAAAATGCTTAGCCCTGCTCTTTAAAGTTAGTTTTGCATAAAATGCTATTTTCTGAGCTATGGTGATATACTAAAGTTGAATATGAATTTGCAACCGTGCGGGTGACTTGCACTTGGGTTAGAGTCCCAATGTATTGTCATCGACGGATTGAAAACCGTTCGGTTGGCTTTGTACTTTGGGTTAGAGTCCCGATGCATTGCCGCCGCCGGAAAAATAAAAATGAAAAAGGAAGTCCGTTCGGATGGATGTGCACATGTGGCGGCATTCCCATGTCTTGTCACCGACGGGCACGAATTTGGAACCGTTCGGCTACTTTGTACTTGGGTTAGAGTCCCAATGCATGGTAACCAACGGAAAAATGCTTTAGGGACCGTTTGTTGTCGGCCTGCTGGATCGAGACTTTGCAACTAGCCACATACTACGGGAAGCTTCTGACTCCGGTGGCTCTACTGCTGGAACCGACAACCACGCACTGGGAGTGGAGAGGTGGCGAGAGTAGCGTGTACCCTCGTGGCCGGCGTGCCTGGAGACTAGAGGAGTACTGTGCTCTCGGGTGACGCAGGACCGGTTCCGGGGTATGAAAAGTCGTGGTAGGCGGGGTTGGCATATGGAAGCTTAATTGCTACATATGCAGTGTGGATAGGGATCCCCAGCTGGGTACTTTCTGGATTCGAATCGACATTGCTCCTCGGTTAATGGAGACTTGATCCACTGACTTACACCGAAAAGTGGTTCGGAACTAGATGTTTTTGAGAATGATTAAGAAATTGAAAGAATGTGACATATGAGAAGGAATATTGGAACTATGGTTATGATTAAAATAATATTGAGATGAAATATTGATATAAGATAGTAATGCTTTTCTGCGAAACTCTTGAACTCTTGCTCATAGCCTTACCTTGACTCCCCTCAGCCTGCATTCCTGACTCTCATTCCTTTTTCTTAGTCGGGTAAGTCTTGTGGAGTACCCCATGTACTCAGGGTTTGTTAACCCCTGTTGCAGGTAAACTAAGTGTGCAGCTCTGCGTGGGACCGTGCCGGTCAACGGATCGCACATGGACGAAAAAGTATATGATGTAACCCTTGGGCAGGGTGTCTAGTTGTATACAGCTACTCCACTACGAAACTCTGTTTTGGGGTAATGTAACCTAGATTGGTAAAACTATATTAATGTAATACTTCCGCACTCTTTACTCTGATCTCTCATTTGTGTAAACTGTTGTAATACTGTAAGACTTACAATGAGATCCTCGAGAAATCAGGGTTTCTTAGAAAACCCGACAGGCCACCTAGGTCAAAAGAAACTCGTGCAGACTAGTCAAAGGTCCTTAGGGACGATGAGGGCCCTATGATTAAGACGGTTCTGTCACACCGAGATAGCTGAATCCAATTATCTTTGAATTTCGGTCGTTGTCACAAATTGAGCCCCAAAGCACTCGGCGCCAAAGCTTCATAGGGGGTGTGCACAGGCCAACTGATGATCAAATTCGCTCAAGACACTTCTTGGAACATAGTGGAAAAACCGAGAAATCTAACGGACAAATGGAGCGAAAAAGAATAAAAACGTGACCAATGACTAGGTAGGCCGATGCAATAGTGCGTGACTTTACCTTAGAACATCTCCAACAACTTGGCTAAAATTAACATCTTATAAAATTCTAGTTTTTAGCCATTTTATAAAATAAAAAACTTCTCCAAAAGGAAGTCACGTAGCAAATGTCCATGCTTGACTATATACGACTAATGAAAATTAAGAGATAACCAACTTCCTATTATACAAAATCAAATAGCACATCTATTCAAGTATATTTTTTCTACGCAAAATTCTAAAATAATATGCATAACAAAAATAGCCAAGCTGTTGGAGTTGCTCTTAGGTGGCCTTTGATCAACAAAATGCTTAAAAACGGTTCAAAAGTTGAGGAAGGTTATTTATCCGATTTTATGATTCAGGGAGAAAAAGCGAACTTTCGCAAAAGTTAAAGGTAGAAAAGTAAACTTTTTCTCAGCACACAGACACAGAGGGCAATGCTATAGGAGGGCACTAGCACCGGGACGAAATGGGAAAAAGTCCACTTTGGGTCCCTCAAATATCGCAAAAGTCTGCTTTTCATCCCTCAATTTCAAAACCGGCCAAAACACATCTCTCAACTTATGAAAACGTTCATCTTGCGTCCATGACCTGGTTATCAGTGGTTTCGAAGGCGGTTTTGTCTTTTTTTATTTATTTCGGCTGAATCTTTAAAAAATCATAGTAAATAACAAAAAAATCATAAAATAAAAAATCTAATTTTGTTGAACTCCATATGATTAGATCTACACAATAAATATATAATATGGTATGTTTTAGTACAAAGTTTTTATTGTACCATTAGATCTATGATTTTCTGTAATTAATCCATAGCTATAGTTTTTATGGTCTAATTGTGGTGAAATTTTTATGGTAGACTAATTATTATATGCCTGAACTGTAGTAAAAATTTCATACTGATTGGATCATGTATAACTTAGTTATAGATTTATTTTGGTTTAACAAGTATAAACCTAAATAACTCTATAACTACGTTATACATGATCCAATGAGTATAAAATTTTTGCTACAGTTCAAACATATAATTATTAGACCACCATAAAAATTTTACTATAATTGGACCATAGAAACTGCACCTATGAATTAATTATAGAAAAGCATAGATCTAAAGGTACAACAAAAAATTTCTAGTAAAGCATAGCATATTATATATTTATTGTGTAGATCTAATCATGTGGAGTCCAACAAAATTAGATTTTTATTTTATGATTTTTCTATGATTTACTATGATTTTTCAAGAATTCAGCCGAAATAAATAAAAAGGAAAAAGACAAAACCGCTTTCAAAACCACTCATAATTGTAATATGAACGGTTTCTTAAGTTGAGGGAGGTGTTTTGCCTGGTTTTGAAATTGAGAGATGAAAAGTAGTCTTTTGTGATAGTTGAGGCACCAAAGTGGACTTTTTCCAACGAAATGTTTGGTGCAGTTGAAAGCAACGCACCGGCCCACACCTTGGCCCAACAGAGGGGTCATCGGTTTTCAACATTTAATTTTAGCACCATATCGGAAGGTCGTCGATGTGGTTTCCGTCGCAAAAGGCAACCACGTGTCATGCCCATCGGCGACCACGGGCGTCGTGTGCGCTTAGCTACTCAAAACCTAAGCACTATGTGTAACAACCTGGGTTTTCTATTAACCAAAAATACGAACTTTTAAAATTTTTCTTGCCAAAGTGTGAAGCATGTAGCCTTTGGATCGAACGGCGATTAACCCACTAACAGTTCGTTGCATTCATATAGTATTGTTTGTAGATGTGAGTCCGTGTCGTGAGTCAGGTTCCCTGCTTTAAGTTTTGTTTTGCGTCGGAGTGCACAAGATCCATAACAAATATCTCCTCCGAATTCTACCGAACCCGTTCCAAGCTCCATCTCCAGAATTACTAAACCAAATCAATTTCCTAATAACTGATAAATAGGAAAAAGCTCCCTTCCTCACTCTTGGGCCTGCTGCCCACTTCTTCTCTAGCCGCCCGCCCCGTCCAGCTCGCATTCGCCCTGGCCCAGCAGCACTACGCAGCAACTAGCACGGCCCAAGGCCCAGCACGGTAGCGCCCACCCCCGAACCCTAGTGAGCAAGGGCACTCCGTCCTCCAGCCGCCGCCGCCGCTGGGCTCTCGCACGCGCGCGCGCCTCGGCGTCCGTACCGCGTCGTTGGATGAGAGCCACGCGTCTCGAGCCTACACGGAAGCCAAAGACGGCCGTCCACGCCTTCCGAAGCCCTAGCCGCACCCCTTTAAAACAGAGCCGAGGTCCTGTTCTTCGTCTTCCCATGCCGCCGCCGCCTCCCTGTTCACGCCACCCCGCTGAGCTGCTGCCACAGCACTGCCGCCCTCCGTCGGCGGTCACCAAACCGGGAGCCGCGACTTCGCCACGCCCCTCCTCCGAACCCCCGAAGCCACCCACACCGCTGCCGAGTGCAGCAGGAAGCCGCCGGCAACGGCCGTGCACGGGATAGCCACGGTCGCCACTGCCGGAGCCGTCCCTGTCACGCGGAAGCTCCAACGTCAAGCCGTCATCGTCGCCATGGGCGCGGCCCCGAATTGCCTCGACTTCGCCTCGTCAGCACCGACGCCCTCGCCCACATTCTCTGCAGCACCGTCGACCGCGCGTGACTTCACCACAGCGGCTGGCACCATCTCACCACCGCCGACGTCGCAACGTCGCTCCCCGACGCGCCCAAGACGCACACCCACGACTCGGCCACGGCCGCCTCTGCTGCACCAAGCCGCGGCCAGCCACGGCGCGCCGTGCAGGAGCAGCGACCGTCCGAGCCACAGCCGCGCCACCACTCCGACCGCATCCGCGACGTCGAGCACCGCACACGACGCGTCATCCTTGCCCGAGCCGAGCTGGGCAGGCCACTGCCGTCGAGCCACTGCCACACCTCGGTCGCGCCGGTGACGTCCAACCCGAGCTCAGCCGACGTGCACAGCGGCTCCCAGCATCACCTTGGTCGCCGTTCCACCACGTCGCACTGGCTCCTCGCTCTGCTACTTCACCACGGTGCCGCGGACAGCCACCAAGACCTCGAACCGATGCCTCGCCGCCCTGCATCGACCATGCTCCACCGCACCAGGGCCGACCACACCTTGCTGGAGCCCGCTTCTCATCGCTGGTGAGCACCGAAGCTAAGCCCTCTCCTTGTTCCTTGACAGTCTTGCCGATACCCATGTCTGGGGGATGGCCCTCGTGCCTCTGTGAACACTGCTGTAGGGGAGCCAAGACCTTGCCGAGCCATGAGCAGCAGCAGCAGCAGTGCCGGCCTCACCTCATCCTCAACTTCGTCGAGCACCTGCGAGCCCATAGGTGAGCCGCGACCTTTTTCCCCATGGTGAGCACCGCCACCTCGCTGGACCCGCCATTTGAGCCATGGCGTCCCACCTCAGGGACGCGTAGGCCGAGCCCCTCCCGGCTCAGGACACTTGCACACACGACACGAGACCTGTTTTAGCCAAATCGAACCACCGGCGTTCCAAGAATGTCGGCGTGGCCGAGGACTACCCAAACCATCACCATGATCACCGTTCTAGTTTCACCTTGTGCCTATAGACTCCGAGACCGTCGCCACTCTACTCATGTCGCCGAAGGACTCGACGGACGCCAATCGAGAAGGGAGAAGATCTCTAGAGGTCCTGCCTGGTCATCATGACGCGCACCGACGCCCCGTCTGAGCTCCATCTTAGCTACCATCACACCGTGATATACCCTGACGCGCACACCGTTGAACCCGGACACATCCCGACACCTTCCAGACACTTGCAGCTACTTTCGGCCAGCCTGTGGTCACTCAGGCCAGCTTCGGCCAGTCACTAGCCTCGCCTGACCAGCCAGCAGCAGGCCACGATAGGCCACAGCCAGCCACAGCAGGCCAGATGTTAACAGCAGCTGGCCCAGAGGAGACGGAACGTGTAGAAGCAAGCCTTGTCACTTCTCCTTTGATACCGACCCTATCTAGTCTCCGTGCTGTAGCCCCGTTGCCAGATATGAGGCCCCATAGATGATGTTGGACTGTTGGAAAGCCAAAGTGATATACGACGCTGGACTATTGAAGAGCCTTTTCTCTTACATCCTATGCTCCTGTCCTCCATATTGTATACCTGTCCTTATGATCCGTCTGTTCATATATCTATTGTACCCTATCTTTACGATCTGTCTGTACATGTATCTGTTGCACCCTATCCTCACGATCTATCTATATCTGTATCTGTAATACAGAATCCATCCCTCTTCGTGCTATGGAATTGTGCTACTCCGCTGTCTTATAATGTGTCATTTGAGTCATGTCATTGGATCTTATTGTTGGTTGTTCTTATTGTTTGTCTGCGTGCCGTGTCTTCGAGCCGGTTGTGGGATCGTACTTCATTCGGATATTACGATCGCGGGATTCGTCTCGCCATGGCCGTAATGCTGAATGTAACTTGACCTCGTGTTGCCACTCTCTGACTTTTCGTGCTTGACCCTCGTATGCTCGTACCCTGCGCGGCCGTCGCATTCCTCTGGTTCTTGCGGTGACAACCGCATCGCTATGGATCCGAGTAATGTCTTAGTGCCAGTGCACCCAGGTCGTGGTACCCTACGAGTGGTTCGCGCACTTGTGTATTTTACATGTCGCTCTCTTCTGACGCTCCGTCTATTCTGTGGCGTGCATGTTGGAAGAAGTAGACCACTGTTGTTTTATGTTTCTCGCTCTTCGCTCCTGTATAGCCCGCTCTATTCGATCCCGACTTGTTCATGGAGACTGGATCAAAGATTGGACTAACTCGTTTTAGTTAGCAAAGCGATGGTCTATATCAAGATCTCGGATCTATACAAGTCGACTCGATCGACTACTTAAAACCATCTTCCCTGAAGATGTGACTGAGAATATGATATAGATGTACCTAGCTAACTCCTCTCTCTCTCTCTCTGGATTCTTGGTGTTTAAGCACATGTATGATTGTACCCGTTTGAATCACAG
The DNA here is from genome assembly GCA_038502445.1 of Eremochloa ophiuroides. Taxonomy (NCBI): domain Eukaryota; kingdom Viridiplantae; phylum Streptophyta; class Magnoliopsida; order Poales; family Poaceae; genus Eremochloa; species Eremochloa ophiuroides. Next base: position 40,117,893 of record JAHLJS010000009.1, read on the forward strand.
CCTTGGTACCCTACATGAGGATTAAACACTCGCACTATTTTGTTCAACATTTATTATTGGAAATTCCTTGTTCTTTTCTGCTGATCGGCCGTCCTCCGATCCCCGTCTTCCCCGTGGCGTACGGATCGGAAGATCGTGTGCCGTGGTGTTTGCTATGGATAAGCTTTGGCCTAAACCATTTATTATAAAGCCATATTGGCTTGGCTGTGACTTATGCTTGTGCTTAGCAAACCACCACTCCTGTTTCTTCGGCCTGATGAAATCGGACATACGCCGAGAGGGCTAAACCGTGTACCTTTTATTATTTCCTTGCTGTTATTGGGTCTCCCCGCGTCCCGTCGTCTTTTGGTGTATTGGGTGTTTTATTGCCTTGTATTGCTTCGCGGAGTAGCCATTTCCGGATTAGCGACGACCGGACTGAGGCCCGCTGGAGGAGGAGAACATGGATGACGACAAGACCCGTGGAGTGGATCTAGGAGACCTAGCAGAACGACTACACTAACTGAGGAGTGCTCATACCACTACTTCCTCGACAACACAGGTGTCATGGCAGCACCTCCTTTTAGAGAATCCTATTAGACATTGCAAATTTAGAATTGCTAGCGCTTTATATTTACTCCTTTGCTAGCATATGACGCATGTTGCTACCTAAGACGTTACTACCCTGCTTGCAACCACTCTACTAAACTACCCAGCTTCGCGCACACGCTCTTTTATACATATTCTTATCTACCTACTTGCTTGCATGTTACATTACTATATTTATTTATTAACTCCACTCGCATTGTATCTATGATGTGATGCTGGTGGTGAACCCCTGGGAATGGTTTGGCTTGGGATGCCGGACTGGTGGTATGTGAGCGTGCTGCGTGTGTCTTGGGTGTGTGGTGAGGGTCGAGTCGACCAAGTGGGATACATGACGAGCTGTGTAAGCAAGTCTTGCCGGGAGTTGCATCTGGGCATTCCCACGAGAGATACCTGTGGCGGGTAATGGTGTATGAGGTGGTTCCAGGATGGATACCCTGCGTGGATTGAAATCCCGTGAACGGAGGTGCCGTGGAGGCACGGGGAGAGTATCCCCTAAGAGAAGATGCCTGCTTGGTCAACCTAGGATCTACTGGTACTCAGGCTCATAGGAATCCTTTACTGCTCACTCGCTTCTGATGGGCGGGAGACGGCTGGACTACTTGGCAGGGCGGTGCCACCACTGCTAGGTTGTGAGGTGATTAGGGTGGGCGGTGACGGATGTGGGATTCCCGAACCGTCCTAGATGCGCAGTACCACTGATTGGGCCCGGTACTACGTCTCCCAGTCTCAGCATTTCGGCGTAAGGGCCGAAGTTACCCAGGGCTGAGTGGTAGGGTGGCATCGACCTAGGCAAGCAAGCACCCGAAATTCTACCTAGATGTATGTACAACATCGATGATGGCTAATCTTGTTAGTAGTAAAACCTCTGCAGAGTGTTATGGTTGATCGATCGATACATATGCCGACTCGTCGGCTATGGACCTTTCCTGTGGTCTTCTACTGGTGTAGTGAGTGGTATTCTTTTCTCCCCCTGGATGATGATTGTCTGGCAGTGTGCCCGGTGTGGCAATGTGCCGTTGAGACAGGACCCGAGAGGGAGTTGGGCCTGTCGACTGAGCGCGAGGTGTGTGTGTGAGGTGGTGTATGGGTGGGATGGTGGATTTGGATGAACTGATGGACGGTATTGGGATGGGTAAAACTTGACAAACTATTATAATATTGGATACTACTCTGCATGCGCTTAGGATGCAAACCACAGCCATAAATTAGGATCGCCAGATCCTTTGCTTTCTCTTTTACACTAAAGCTCATCGGTGCTGACCATGGCCTGCACATATCTGGTGGTGTGCAGAATACCTAACTAGCAGAGAAACTGAGATGAGGAGGATTAGAAGGTCTCGTGCCTACGCTCAAATTTGGTTCAGGAGATGAAGACTATACTGCGCCAAGAATAGCTCCGATGATGCCGTGAAGGAGGAGCCTTCACTCGACGACATACTCCGCCAACTCTGATGACGTCTAGATGCGCTCCCGCTAGAATAACCTTGTAATAGGTGTGCTCTCAGTTGATATGAAATAATGTAACTATTGCGATGTATGGCTGTAATATCGACTGATATATGATAATGTGATGAGATCAAACTATTGTTTTATCACATTATACCTTATTCTGTGGATTTTCCCTTCGTGGAAAATCGAGGATGTTTCACTATGGTTAAGGTTGCTATATTTAATTTATTTCACATGCGGCATGTATGCTCGGCACTCTTTTTTTTATCTTTTTTCATCAAATATACAAGTAGAAACATCCAAAAATTTTGCGTCGTCCCCACACATGACAAGATCCTTTTATTTCGAAATTCAAAACGTAATCTATTCGCGTAAAAAATAATAGATATTGTGTTTCCCAAACAGAATTAGTTTCTTTTGATTCTGACGTAACCAATTTTTCATCAAATATACAAGTAGAAACATTTAAAAATTTGTGCATTGTCGGCCTACAAGACGAGAATCTTTATTTCAAAATTCAAAAAAATGTATTCGTATTGAAAATGAGAGATATTGTGTTTCTCCATACATAATTATTATTTTTTTATTCTGACGTAACCAATTTATGTAAAACATTAGAGACACTGTTTACCCCTATTTATACGATTTGTAAGGTATATATAAAACACGATTCCACTTTTTTATCAAATATACAAGTAGAAACATGTATTCCATAAAAAATGTAAGGCATGTATAAAACATGATTCCACAAAAGAATGGCGCATTTTTTTCCTCTTTTTCAGATGCAGGTAAAAACATGTCTATTATAGAATCGACAACTCCTAGTAACGTGTGATTCTCCTAATACTTTAGCATTCATCCTTTACTATAAAATTTTCATATTAAATGTCTCGCACTGAGAACTCTCATGTGTTATAACTAATGGTAGTGTTTCATTAATATCTAAGCTATATTATTTATTTTATTTGTCATCATTTTTGTAAAAAAATATGAAGCTCACATTTAAAAGTCAAGTACATCCGTAGTGTTTAATCACAATTGCCTCTAGCATTTTGGTAGAAGTGTTATGTTTTCCAAGCTGAGAGAAAAAAAAGAGGTAGTAGATCTTATGGCATTTGCTGGTCAGTTGAGTTTTTGGGCATCCTGTGGTGTGTGTGAATTGGGGTGACTATGGTCCGTTGAGGGCCATTTTATTTATAATTCAAGAATTTTAAAAGAATCATAGGAAAATACCGACGGCTAAAAATCTAAACACTAGCACCATGTTTACATCAAACGTGAATTTATTTTAAAACTAATTATATAATCAAACATGAATTTATTTTAAAACTAATTATATAAGCATAGTGAGACGAATCTATTAGTTTTAATTAGTCTTTAATTAGTACATGTTTAGTGTAGCACCATACAGGCTAATCATGCACTAATTATGATTGATAGATCAGTATATAACGAATTAATCATAGCTTATGCAATTAGTTTTTAAAAGTAGTACTCCCTCCATGTTGTAAATAGAAGTCGTTTTGAAAAGAGTCTTGGTTAAACATTGGAAATATAAATCATAAATAACTTTTAAATTATTGAGTTTAGAAATATATGAAAACTATATAAATATATTTGTCTTCAAATATACTTTCATAAAAGTATACATATATCACTTTTCGGTAAGTATTTTTATAGAAATATGAAGTCAAAGTCATGCTTTGCAGACCGTGTCGTTGTTTTAAACGACTTATATTTACAACATCGAGGGAGTACAAGTTTAATCCTTCTAAGGAGACAATATAGCAGTAATAATTGCGAGCGTCACTCCTCACAAATACACTTATTTATTTGCAATCATCTATTCCAAATTTAAAATATAATTGTACATGAAAGAATTAGCCTTTTCTGACCATAACATGCTAATTAAAACAAAAATAACAAATCCCTATGATCTAGGGTTTTGCAATCTTGATGAATGAACTACCTATTAGTGTAGCAAAAGGAGGCTACAACCTACATATCACCTAGACTACTGTTTTTTTTTTTTTGAGGGACCCAGACTACTGTTTCTTATATACTAGTACATTACTATTAAATAAACCCGAAATTCGTCAATTAATCCCCAAAAAAGGCGGCACTATTGCTATTATTGCTGCTCTGCTTCCCGCCATCAGTCTGGTGGAACAGAGGAGCGGAGGCGGCGGCGCTGGCAGGGGAGGCGCCGGAGCCCGAGGACGGCGACGACGTGCCAATGCTCCACGAGCCGAGGAAGCGTCCGCTGCCGTGTCCACCGAAGAGCTCGTCCATGATGCCGCTGGGCTCGGCGGCTTCGAGAATCCTCGAGTAGTCGATGTAATCGGCCATCACGTCGTCGTCGTCGGCGGCCTGGGCCTGGGCCTGCGACTGCGACTCGAGCAGCGCGGCGGGCGGGCCCGCCGTGGTCGCGGCGGAGGCCGCCTCGGCGTCCCTGGCGCGGCGCGCGGCGGCGTCCTCGGGGAAGTTGAGCTTGGCGCGGGCGCCGCGGAAGCGGAGAGCGGCGGCGTCGTAGGCGCGCGCCGCGTCCTCGGCGGTGGCGAAGGTGCCGAGCCACACCCGCGCCGCCTTCTGCGGGTCCCGGATCTCCGCCGCCCACTTTCCCCACGGCCGCCGCCTCACGCCGCGGTACTTCCGCGCGGGCTCGGCCGCCGGCGCATTCCCGGTCCCCGCGAGCCGGAGCTGCCCCTGCCCGTGGTGGTGGTGGTGAGCGGCGCTGGCGTCGCCCGCGGCACGGTGCCACGGCATGACGAGCGCCGGCGCCTGGCGCGGCGGCCCGCGGCCGCTGGCGACGACGTGCGTGAGCGCCGACACGATCGCCGCCGTCTCCGCCGCCAGCGACTGCTCCGAGCACAACATCGGCGTCCTCGAACTCGACGTCGACGTCGTCGGCGTCTGCGGCTGCATTGATCTTCTCGGCGTAAAACCGAATGGCACCACGAACGCTCCCATTTATATAGCTCGTTGTTATCTTGAGAAATGGCAGGGAGCGCAACTGGGCAAGGGCTCGCTGCAGCGGTGGAAGCGGAATATGCCGTGGGCTGCCGCTGCCGTGGGCGACGAAGCGAATTTGGATTAGGCCTGCGATTAGGAGCATGGCTTGCTGCGGGCAGCGAAAGCCCACGCGCCATCGTCTTCTCGAAACAACAGTACAACACTGCAATCAATAAACAACTCCATAAAAAATCCACGAACCGACATGGGCAGACGCTGTTGTCTTGGCGACGAAGGATACGATGGTCGTAGCCACGCTGACCCTGTCATGGCTGTTTTGCCTGTCATCATCATTCATCTGTATGTACTGTACCGCACTTTCCCGTTTGGACTCTTCCTCCATGCCTCCAGTTTGGCCATCTGATACTGGATAGGCGTAGGGAGCGAAAGCAGGGGAAAAGGAAATGTTCTCTTGGTCAAAATTTCAATATCGGTCTTCTCTGACATCAGACCCCTGACGTACATATTGTCCAAAACAACAATTGTCGACAATTTTGTATTTTCTCCCCTACTCATATACTTCGTATGCCAACTCCGTCCATCCAAAATACACGGCCTGTTCTTTTGGCGAAAAAATAAACGCTGATTTTGGCTCGTGCTGATTTATTGTGAGAGAAAAATAATGTGTCGTAGCTGAAAATAAGCGCTGATTGATTAAAAGAACAAGCTGACAAAATCACTTCATCGTCATTAATTTAGATTTTTTCCCCGAAAGACGGCAAAAGAACTTTTGCCGATTTTTATTAGAAGAAGAAAAGAAAAAACAACAGAGGAATACAACTGACCACAAAAACCCAAAACTACTACTGAGCTCACTGATCCACTAACCAAAACAGACAGAAAAAGAGATAAAAACCGAAACAAAGGGACTATTGGTGATCTTGCTTCACGGGTCTATTGGCCATCCTGAATTGATCAACCTCCTCCTTACATAGAAATGCAACCTTGATTGGCTACAAACTTTTGTTTTGGAACGTCCTTCTATTCCTCTCCTTCTAAATATTCCTAAAAAATATATCATGAGCCCTTCAAAATCCCTCCTTTGCAGCTTATGGACTCTCCTTCTGCACCTACGCCAATAATCATGGAGAGACCCATTGTCCTCCGCCGTGTTTATTGTTGAAAGTGCAAACCAATATCATAATTGACCAAACTTGTTTGGAGAAGAGGCAGTCTTTGCACAGGTGCCTAGGATTCTCGGGTCAATTCCACACAACTTGCAAATGGGGTCATTTGGTCAGTTCCTCTTCATCAAATTGTTCGTCGTTAGAATCTTCTTATGTAATAGGGTCTATGCAAAAAATATGCATTTCAGTTCCTCTCTTACTTTCCAAATCGACATAATTTGTAGCTTACGGTATTTTTTTTCCTTTTCTTACGTGCCATTGGCTCTATTCGGTTGTTTGAAAAGACGCGTTTATTTTGGCTGATGCTAATTTGTTATAAGAGGAAAATATTGATCTATGTCTGAAAAGAGGCATTTGCTATGGTACATCTAAATAAATGTGAACCGTCGTTCTGACTATTTTTTACCACATATTACTTCATAAGAGTAATAATTAAACTATACTTCTAAGTATTTAGTTGTTTTTAATTTTGGAAGAAAATGAAGTGTCCAAATATGTTCTCTACTTCTTTTTTGGGAAGTTTTGTACTGATATATTTTTTTTAGCATGATGGAAGTTAGCAATGATTTTTTTTTTTCTAAATGTGACACAACATGGTATAGACAAAGCTGTGTACGCGCGACATCATGATTTAATGTGTGACTTTTTCATAAAGTGATCAAAAGAAAATGTGCGTTATTTAATTTTTCAAACAAAATAATACCAAATACAAGGTGCATCAGAACTTTTATTACGTGTACTAGGCAGTCTTTGTTTTTTTCATTCGTGTAAATTTGTCAAATAAAATATATAATACAGAGTACAAGGTACCACTACAAAAATGGTGCATGACACCTTTTATTCACGTGCACTAGGTAGTATTAGAGTTTTTCTTTGCATTGGTCTAAATTTTTTGAACCAATAATATCGCATCCAAGGAGGACTGCACACGTTATGGAACACAGGAGGAAAGGCCATGCGCCCGCTAATGTCTCTCCCTTGATTTGAGGATATGATATCTTTGAAAGGATCAAGATGTCCAAGAAAAAGAAAAATTAGGCTAATACTAAGGGGCTGTTTGGTTGTCAGCCATTCTTTACCATAGGTTGCTACGTCTAAGGTTAGACAAGTTTAATCAACTTTGACAGTTATTTGCTTGTAGTCACAGTTGTAGTAAGATTCTCTTCCAGTAAACTAGGTCACACGCGTCAGTGACTCAAAGAAGTGTGACAAGATTCCCTTAGATTTACTAAGTTATGGTAAAGGAATTTGAGTACCTCAATTTAAATAAGTGTGGTAATTTTTGTTGGCAAATAGTTGCAATATGTGGCTAGCAACTAAATAGCCCCTAATTTTTCGAAATACAATTCCACCTATCATAAATTAGCTCATTTCACCCTACTAGTGCACAAGTGATTTGTAGGCTTAAAACAAGTTATGCTTCCTATTTTTCAAGTCCTAAATAAGCATTTCTAAACTAAGAAAGTACTCTCTCCGTATTGGTAAAAGATGACATTTTAGAAAAGATCTTGGTCAAACATTAGAAATATAAATCATGAATAACTTTTAAATTGTTGAGTTTAAAAATATGAAAACTATATAAATCGATTTGTCGTCAAATATATTATCATAAAAATATACATATATCACTTTTCAATAAATATTTTAATAAAAATATGAAGTTAAAGACATGCATTGAAGACCGTGTCGCTGTCCTAAACGTCATCTTTTACCAATACGGAGGGAGTAGAGGGCAGAATGTAAATGCGAAATGTAAAAGAGAGACAAAGCGAGTTTTTTCCGAGGTATCGAGGAGTAGGCAATTCCCACTAGTCCTCATTGGAGCACCCTCGTAAGGGTGTGGATCCCCCTTAATTCGCGTAAGGACCAAGTGCTCTCTACGGGCTAATTCTTTGCCTCTTCAGCGCGGTAAATCACCCACAACCACTCACATCTTGACTTGGGTCACCCACAAGCTCTCTGATGCTCTCCAAGTCTCCGATCACCACTGGACCGTCTAGGTGATGCCGATCACTAAGAGTAATAAGCTTGAACTCTCACTTGACTCACAAGCCTATGAGATGGGTGGATGCACACTTGTTGCTCTTGATCACACTCTAGAAGAGATTGCTCACTTGGATTGGAAATCTCTCAATCTCTCTAGTACTCTTTCTCTCTCACAAGGTCTCAAGGTGTTTTCAGCTGTTAGAAGTGGCAAGAGACCTCCCATGGACGAGTAGGATGAGTATAAATATCCCTACACAAGCCCATACCCATTAGACATAAAACTTGCGGGTGCACCGGATGCGTCCAGTGTAGAAAAGCCCTCTCTGGAACCTCTCTGCATGGACACCGAATGCTCACCTCAGTGTCCGGTGCCGTGTCCGGTGGTGCACCCTATGGGGGGTAACACACTGGACACGCGAGCAAACGCTACTCCGCGTCCGGTGCTACGAAACACATGTCCGGTGCTCTCTGTGCCTGCAACGGACGCTCTAGCCCGCATCTGGTGCATCAATTTGATCCAAATATTCGCCGAATCTTAAACTTTTCAAAGCGAAGTTTGTTCAACAAGACACTCTTTGCAGAACGTAGAACTAAATTTGATAAGTGTGCACCATACCACAACCTATAAGACTTTTCTAGGTCAAGTTACCCATTCAAACCCCTCATGTCAACAAAGCCTAAACTACTCTAAGTGCCTCTCAACATCAATCGACACTTAGAACTAGTCTGTCCTTAGCCTTATTGACCATCCTTTGAAAACCGAATAGAATTTCATCTCCGAGAGGTTGAACCTGCTTATTATTATGACCTAACCTCTACGTTATCCTATAAAACACACGTTAGTCATAATAATCTTCCGTTGTCATTAATCACCGAAATCACTAAGGCCTAGATACTTTAACATTTTTCTATTTTCTTAAGTTAACTAATTAATTTTAAAAATAAAAAAAATCAACGGCTTTGATTCGTTTGAGGTATTACCTCGTAGGAAGTAAGAAGTGTATCGTAGCATTGCCCCTAGAAAGAAATCCAAATCAGAATATGTGAACGTAGCCTTGTTTTTAGAGTGTTTCACTGTCAGTCGATTGCATTTCCATTCGTCCACTTCAACCTTCTCCCCTCCTCCTTTAACGAAGCTTTAGCCACGGCAGTCCTCTTCGTCCGCGCACCTCAGTCCGCTTGCCTTGTCGGCGGCCACGCCCTCCTCCCCTGGCGTCGCGACACGGTGCAGGGGAGAGGCACACGCCCTGGCCAGTGAGGGGTGCGAAGGGCAGGGGCGATGAAGGATACGATGGTCGTAGCCACGCTGACGGCTGTTGCCTGTCATCATCATTCATCTGTACTAGCACGGGTGGGTGCGCTGCCGCTGCGCCGGCTACTGAGGGGAGCGCCAAAAAAAGCGGTACACTATGATAAAACTTCATCTATGCTTACAACACTATTATGAATAATTATTTCATATTTACATAGTCCAGTGATATTATACAGGGGGTGTACAAAAGAATACAAAGGGAAATTTTGCACTACATAACACTAAACCAAGCATATATAAACTACAGAGATGTTACTTCACTATTCAATTTAGGTGAGGATTACAGGAAATGTGGTATTCTTGGACTGAAGTGTAGAAAAGAAAAGGTTACATCAGAAGTTGTCTTTATTGTTGAATGTCCATCAACAACATATTAGGCTATCATCTCCAAGTACCATTTCACAATGAATTATATCCTCGTATGCAAAACTCAAAACCTTCTTTCCGAGGCTAATCTGCAGAAATGGTGTCTGTCAGTTAAACAAAAGGGTTAGCATCGTAAGAATGGTTTCATAAAATGATAAAAGAATGAGTCAATGGTAACTCTAGACTGGCCAGGGCATGCCAAAGTTACCATCTCTGAAAGGTTGGCATGCACAAGTTAACCACTAATTAACAAAGTCAAAAAAAGGAAGACTCTAATAGGATGATCTAAGGCCGTTCCATTGAATCACATAGGAAATCGTAAATGAATATTGCACAGCTAGTCAATGCCTGGCTCATCTTAGCGGGGAACAAAGTGAAGTAGCAACATTAATGAATGAGAAACCAAACTGGTATTTGTCTTTTAATTTATTTTATATCAATTGAAAAGAAAAGGTCATGCAATGCCTTCTTGTATGGCCAAAAAAATGTAAGGTAAATAACCAATGAGAGAATTCATGTGTCTAGTTTTAACAAAAATCTATCATAAGGTGTTATAAGAAAACTAAATACTTTCAGAACAGCAGGTAACTATAAAGTGCAAGTAAATGTAGCATAGAAAGGCATGATGATGGACTATGCAAGTAGTGTTTGAGCTGGCAGCAATATTGCAGATACATGCCATCTGTATCCATATCCTTCCTTGGTAAAAATGGTATATATGTGGTGTAACAGCACCCATGCCTGCCCCTTTGGTAATGAAATGAAGAAGAATAAAATAAAAAAACAGAGATGGATTCTTGTGTCTATATTAGCATATTTTAGCCAGATAATGAATACTTTGCTAATACACAACTGTAGAAGTCATCTCAAAACCACTCTAGCCCACATATGTAGCTATCTCAGGTGCATCAACATGAAGCCTCTAAATTCTAGAAATTTTATCACTGAGAGAGAGCATGTAAATGGAAAATGCATCCTAAGTAGTAAAAATGTACCTTGTACATTGAACACAAATAGCTGGTATATTGCAAATTAAGCAAGGTGTGACAATGCTGAAAAAAATATAATGACTTGCCTTTACTAAATAATAATTAGGCTCGGATAAACCAAGAACAAACCCATGAAAAATGGCAACCTATGGTAACATATTGAGGAAACACATGGATGAGAACTACAACATATACAATAAGAAAATGCTATTACCTTGTTCGTGGAAGACCATCTATCCAATAGATATAAGTGGGACTGTGTGAAGGCAAAAAGAAAAATATAAGAGTCTGGCACTAAATTAGCTGGCTGAAAAATACAGTTTGCAGAGATAAGCAAAGGTAATTGGCAGCTACATGGCCATAAGAATAGGTTGTACATAAGCAAAAATCAATCAGCACAAAGTAGGATATCGGAGCACACCAATATTTGGTGTAAACATCAGAGATAACTATGTGCTATGCAGGTAAGAATGAAGCGGGAAAGAGATGATAGGTTATGCCCCTGTATGTGACTGTCGAAACCTATACTGGAAATCCCTTAATAGAGGGCTGTAGATTAAGCATGTTGCCTAGAAACTGAATGTACAAATATCTGAAGAGAAGTCCTTATATGTGGGCTCTAGATTAAGCATGTACCATGAAGGCACAGGGCCGTCACTCGCCATGCAGATATGAAGCATCGTCGAGAACTGAATCAAGCAGACATATACGAACCATAGTCGAAATAAAAGTTCAGACCACGTATAGGTAAGCATATTTTTATCAAGAAACCCAAGTTGCTTAAATTCTAATTTTGGGAGATGACAATACAGTATCATAAATAAAGGTTCCCCTGTCCTCACCGTGTCCTAAAATAGCAAATTCACATGGCATGGATTTCAGGAAACACTCTGAGGGCATGTGAGGACGGCTGCCAAAAGGTTACTTTGTCTGCCCACCTGCATTAGCGGCCTGTAGATTTCAAACGCAGACACGTTAGCTGAAGCAGCATCCATATATAAACAAAAATGAAACCAAAAGAAACGGTAGTCATCCAAAATCATGCTCACCTATCGATTTGCAAGGAAGATTAGTTGCTAACAGCATGGAGGACATCGTCTTCCGTGGCGTCTCAGGCAGCGACGCTGAAATCACTGCGTCACTGGTACCCATGACATCTTCCAACCACCAGCACTACCTGGTCGCGAGGGAGTCAGGCATCTCCTCAACTTCGGTTCAACATGATGGCCGCGATAGCGGTGTCCTCGATTTTTCCTCAAAAGGCATCGTTGGCATCGGGTACGTGCTCCAGTAGATGGCTATCACCTAGAATCCGTCGTTGAGCCAGTATGAGCCACGACAGGTACATCGAACCAAGTTAAAGAGAAAAGGCGGAGTACCTTGGTTGGAGGAGCAAGGAGGCTGGGGATGTGGAGGCCACCGTAGGCCACCAGGCGGGGGCGACGACATGCGGCAGATGGAGGAAGGCTGCCCCCACCGATAGATCTGCGACATCGGGCCCAATGGAGATCGATCTTCTTCGGTTGGGCTTCCTCCGGTCAAAGCTCCAGATGTAGTCCTCTCAATGGAACCCTTGCTGACCTCGTCCTTATGGCCGTGTCGTGGCTGAAGCAGGGGGACGCGATGACGTTGAGGTAGGGGGCTGGCATGGTGGAGGTGGGCACGCTGTGGAGGAAGGTCGACCATGGGGAGGCTCGATCTGTAAGCCACCAAAACATGGAAGGAGAGAGGAGCTGATGAACCCGGAGGAAGGACGGGATGCTGGTGGAGGCGGGTATGGCGGTGGTGGGAGCCAATCGAGAGCGGAGGAAGCGAGGTGATGGAATGGGCAAGGATGAGGTCATGGACGATCGACGCCCGTGGCTGCCGACAGGGCCGCACTTGCCCGCGCCGCATCCAGGGAAAAGGAAAGGTGAGGAAGCGGAGGCGGCGAGGCGCGGTGCTCTGTCGTTGAGGCGGCGAGGTGCGGTGATTTTCCTCTTTTTTTTTATTTGCCCACATAGGTGATCCGGAGAGTATACGTATCGGTGGCAAGCAGGGGTCCTAGCTACCAGGACACGCGGCGTGTGCCAATACGGGGAGGTTATATGGACAGGCGCCGGCGGCTTCCAGTTGTTGGCACGGCACGCGTCGCACGGCAATTGGCTAACAGGAGCTGAATCGCTGTTAGAGCTGCGATTTATTTGCGGTTGAGGATTTTTATTTATATTTATATAATAATATAATATAATTAATTATATATATTATTATAATATTATTATTATATGTACTGCACTTTCCCGTTTGGACTCTTCCTCCATGCCTCCAGTTTGGCCATATGATACTGGGGGAAAATGAAATGTTCTCTTGATCAGACTATCTTCAATGGTGTCCACCCAAATGCACGACCCAAAATCGATATGGGTGGCGTATAGTGTAAAGGAACGTGACCTATTAACTCTATCTCTCCAACAGCAGACGCAGATATCTTTCCTCTTTCTTTTTCCTCGTCTCGCAGAGTCACAGTAAAAACAGGGCGGAGGTCGCCCGTACGGCGGCGGGCCCGTGCCCCCTCCTCCCCCGGCACTGGCACTGGCACGGCGGAGCTCGCCCGCGGCCGGCCCCTCCTCTCCCGACTCCCGGCACGGGCGGGTCGCCCGTTGGCAGTGGCTGCGCCCCGCCACGGCGACGCACCGGCGTGGCCGCGACCGCGGCCGGCCCCTCCTCTATTGCCTCGTCGAGCAGGGAGCAGAAGACGGCGAGGCGGCGACCGTAGGCGGGCGGCGCGGCCAGCAGATCCCGCCTCCCCACCGCCGCTTCCCCTCCTCGCCACGGTCTGCCTCGACACGCCGGCCACGACCCGCCGTGGACCACCTCGACGCGCGCCGTTGCTCGCCTTGCCCCCCTCCTCGCCGGCGATGCATGCTCCTCGCTGTGGGCCCACCACTAGCAGCGAGCAGAGTTTGCGTCCTCTCTCGGAGGAGGCATTTTTGCCTCTCCATCCGACCCGAACGCAAAATGGGTGAATGGACTGGGTCAGCTGTTGGAGGCTGGTTTTGAGACTCAAATGCACTGTGCGGTACCTATTTTGTGTTTGGATTCTATTGTTGGAGTTAGTCTCAGAATTTCAATATCGATCTTCTTTGACAACAGACCCCTTACGTATAAATTATGCAAAACAACAATTGTCAGCAATTTTGTATTTTCTCCCCTAGTCCTATACTCCGTATGCCAATTCCGTCCATAAAAAAAATACAAAATCACTTCATCGTCATTAATTTAGATTTCTTTTCTTGCGGGAAAAAGTTTATATAACCCCCTTAACTATTGAGGGTGGACTACTTTATCCCCTAAACCATAAAACTAAATTTTTTACCTCCTAAACTTTCCAAAACTGGTCAAATAACCCTCTAGACAGTTTTGGATGGTGGTTTGCGACAGAGATGGTGGTTTTACCTTTTTTATTTATTTTTTGTTCAATATTTGAAAAGTCATATTAAATTATTAAAAAAATCATAAAATAGAAAATCTAATTTTGTTGGACTCGGCATGAGTAGATCTACACAGTGAACATATAATATGGAATGTCGCAGTTATGAATTATTTCAATTAATTACAGAAAAGCATAGATCTAAATCTATAGAAAAAATTTTGTATTAAAGCCTACCATATTACATGTTCAGTATGTAGATCTAATCATATGGAGTCCAACAAAATTGGATTTTCTATTTTATAATTTTTTTAATTTACTATGATTTTTCAAAGATTTAGCAGAAAAAAATAAAAGATACAAAAATACGAAACCACCGTTCAAAACCGACTAGGGGGTTATTTGGCCGGTTTTGAAAAGTTGAGAGGGCAGAAAATCTGATTTTATAGTTTGAGATGTGAAGTAGACCACCCTCAATAGTTGAGGGGTTATATAGACTTTTTCCTTTTCTTGGGTTTGGATGAGTGCATGGATCTAGGGGAAATGAGCAGCTGGCCAGAGGAACTACCATGGATGGCTCATGGCTCGGAGGCTCAAGACCATGGTGATATCCCAGACGAGCTCGTGTTTCAGCAGCACATTTTTTCTGACTCTGGGATATGGCAATTTCAAGTGCAATTTTTAATCAGAGGCATAACGAGTGATTTGCATGAAAACAACTTATTCCTAAAACTGAAGCAGAGTTGTGTGTCAAATATCCCCTCCGTCCAAAAAAAGAATGCAATTCGTATAGTGTCATGGTTTTGTATCTTTAAGTGTGATAAATTATAGATAAAAATATCAATATTTATGATATCAAATAAATACCGTTATATTAATTACAAAATATATTTTTATAACAAATTAATTTAGAGTTATAAATATAAATAATTTTCAATAGAAATTTGGTCAAATGTAAATTATTTTTTACAAAACGCAACTTGTAGTTGTAGTTGCATCCTTTACCAGATGGAGGGAGTAGTGTATCTGCTCTACAAACTACATAATAAAGCTGCTCAATAATAATGTTCCGTTTGGCATAACTCAGCTTCACAAGTGAAACTGTTTTTTTAATGATTTTATGATCAACTCTTTTGATGAAGCTAAACTGTTTTAAAAATATTATTTGGCAAAATAGCTTCGCTAACAACTTCATCCCTAGTTACGAGAGAAATGAATAAGAAAGCTAGGATAACCTATTTTTTTAGTTTCATGCTAATTATTCTTTTGTGAGAGGAGTAAAATAATTTTATTCATGAAGTTGTTTTACAAAAGAGTGTTTGACAAAAAAAACAACTCAATGAGCCCTAAAATTTGTAGTAGATCAGAATTTTCGGATACAGTCTCAAGCGGAACGCAAACTCGTGCCGCTAGGCGCAGCAGCAATTATTTTTTTCTCTTTCCTAGAAGCCAGAAAATAACCTCCGTTTCTTTCCTTGTTCGTCCTCGGGATAAAAACTACGGATATCACTGATATTTATATTTATTTTTATATTTGTATTTAAATTCAGATTTAAATATGAATTGTAATAGATATATCAGATAAAATATGATTAGATATCAATCAACATCATTAATATGCATTTGAATATTCAGATAATGAAGATATAGTATCGGATGTTGACTATCCAAATTTATGGACGGATAAATTTTTTTTTAAACAGATTCGGTCTTTCCCTACTGTTTCCATCCCTATTCCTCCCTACGGCCATGACCCATCTACCCGTGGGACTGGGATGGTGGGACCCCTGAGGCCCTGACCGCAGGTAGCCCTCACCGCCGACGCTTCAGGCCTCTCGTCCTCGGCTCCTCGCGGTCGTCCCCGTCTCAGCCGCCGTTGTGCTCCTTCCCGTCGTCAACGAGCCTGCCGCCCCCGCGCTGCCGCCCTCCCTTCGTCCGTCCGGGATCCTTCGCCTCTTCCCTCCCGTGTGCCACCGCCACCGTTCTCCACCCCTCCTCGCCAGCCTCAGCCGGCGCCCACGGCCCACCTCGTCTCTTCAGTCTTCACAGCTGGCTGCGACTTATCCCTCCTTCTCCTCTCTTGTTGATCTGGAGCGCCGGAAGTTATTGGTACGCCCTAACCTCGCTTCTCCAAGATTATTTATTCAATTATTCAGATTATTGATTGAAGAGTGAAGAACTTTTCCTTCCTTTCTTGTAAGATTCACTCATCCGCCGCCTCTAAATTCTAATTTCACCCCGAACCTTTTTTTTTTCTTCAGGCCGTCTTGTTGCTGCCTGCTGTTCCACAGTCGACGGATCAAGAATGCTAATGGTGTTTCTGCTGCTTGGAACTCATTTTTCATCTCTTCTGAATGAGGCTGTCCGGAAGATGTGTTTTTTCGTGGTGTTTGTCTGTATGCTGAATTGGTGGAATTATTTGGAATTGTAGGAGGAAGAATGCGTAGAGGCACCGTCGTACATCCACATTGACACCAACGATTTCTCCTACAGAAAGTGAGCAACCAAGCAGTTCTGCGTTAGTTCTTTCTCAGTCTTTCCAATGTGGTTTGAAACTTTTGATGAGACTGGCTCGCAACATTTCCTCTGTTTTTCTGTGGTTATGGGAATGTTATACGACCTGACTTGCAGTGTTATCTTTTGGAGGCACAAGAGGCAGACAGAGGAGGACATAGCAGTGTGTGAGTGCCAGTATGATATCTTGGATCCAGAGAGTCCATGTGGAGACCGGTGCTTAAATTTACTGACTAACACAGAATGCACGCCTGGCTATTGCCGCTGTGGTGTGTACTGCAAGAATCAGGTATGTTTTGGTATTTAATGCTATAATGCTCGATGCATTAGATTTGTTCTGTATCATTGATTGTTCATTTCTAACCCGGCACTGCAAAGGGAAAGTATATGGTTTCAACATAGGGCCCCTGAATGCATGGATAAGGCGAAATTGGTCCATGGCACCAAAAGATCCTTGTTTTAGATAAATAACACCAAAAGATCCTGGTACACTTTAATATCAACGAAAGTTTTCAATCTTCAGGATTTATAGCATTCTGTGAACTTCTCCATCTATTGCAGTCATCTGCCTTTACTCGGTTACTCCTCTAAGTCCACCCCCAGTTTATTCTTTGCCCTTGCAATACTCCCTT
Organism: Eremochloa ophiuroides; assembly: GCA_038502445.1. Taxonomy (NCBI): domain Eukaryota; kingdom Viridiplantae; phylum Streptophyta; class Magnoliopsida; order Poales; family Poaceae; genus Eremochloa; species Eremochloa ophiuroides. The sequence goes on from JAHLJS010000009.1 coordinate 40,135,277, forward strand.
TACCATTATGGGCATACTGACATGCACATATCACTATCTGCTCAAATCTGTACTGTCATTGGGTTCACCCTGGAACAGAAGGTTAATGGCTTGTTGGGATGCACTAGGACTAGTTGTTCATTCAAACTGAAAATTAGTCAGCTAAAGTTAAGCTAGCTGAAAAGAAATATTTGTGGTGTGTTTGAATCCCCAACCAAAAGTTACACGGACACCTATTAGTTCCATTAGCTGAGTTTGCCCACCTAATGGACTAGCTGTTAGTTGGGGTCTAGACTAAAAATTAGTCCACCTGTTACTTTGTTAGTTTGCTTGTTTGAATGGGCTAGGACTATTTTTAACCACTAGTTAGTCCAAGTGATCCACACAGGCCCTTATGGGTTGGAAAGATAGGCTAGAGACGTAGAGTCATGTTCTTACCCCTGGGAAATCTAGGAGGTCCATGAATTTATTCTAGCTTGTTTTTTTTGCTTTGATGCTCGACGGAAAACAAAACAACCAATTTTAGGGTTTGAATTCTTGATTTCCCCCAAACTTTAGGGTTCACCATCAATTTAAATAAAACGGAAAGTGATTCCCTACCTGCTGCTGGCTGGTTTTCCATGATGAGGAGCATACGCCATGGCAAGGGAGGTGGGTAACACCCATATGCCGCAGGGACCAACCGTCCCTGATCTTTTCAGGGTGCAGGCACCAGCTGCAGGCCACTGTGACCTAGCAGAAGACTGTGAATGCATCACTGGGCACTCGGAGAAGAGGAGCAACAGGTCACGAGGGCAGGAGGGTTTGCCAGAGGCTGCTGCTCGGGTCACTCTGCCGATGCGCGTTTAGTCAGCAGGGTGAGAAGAAAAGAGTAGAGCAGATTTATTTCCATACATACAGTTTCAAAATAGAAAAACCATGAGACAATTGTGGTGTTTCTTGTTGCAGACTGTAATGGGAAAATGAAAAAAAGAACAGTGAGAGTGCTAACAGAAGTTAGTAAAGTGCTAAAAAGCTTAGCCCTTTGTTCCTTCGGTGCTATTAAAACTGTAGCATACTCTATCGGTGCTATCTTTTCTAAAACTGGATCTTTGGGTGCTACAAAACCGATTTTGCCTAATGTTATATTCTGATTGTGGTAGAATAATGTCGTAGCAAGTCAAACATATGTGACTTGATTCTGAACTAACATGATATGCATTTCACCCTTCTAATTCACGGTGCTATTAAAACTGTAGCATACTCTATCGGTGCTATCTTTTCTAAAACTGGATCTTTGGGTGCTACAAAACCGATTTTGCCTAATGTTATATTCTGATTGTGGTAGAATAATGTCGTAGCAAGTCAAACATATGTGACTTGATTCTGAACTAACATGATATGCATTTCACCCTTCTAATTCACTGACTTCAAATGTCACATTCGATCTTTGGACTTTTGAAATGCCCAAAACCCTTCGGGAATCAGTTCAGTACCTTTTTTTTTCGGAGGTAAACCCTGCTTTATTACAAAGCTATAGTTCGATACAGGCACACCATACATGCACTGGGGTACCCAGCGTTTACATAAAAGTACCAACAACCAGAAAATAACAGCTCGCAGCCAGCAGACACACACAATACCACCGCAACCTAACGATAAAGAATCAGTTCAGTATTCCCAGTACCAATTCCTGTTGCATCAAAACACCCAGATTTTGATAACCCAATTCTAGTTTCAAAACTCAAAGCCCAATTCTAGGTATTCAAAATCCAAATAGGGTGCTAAATTGGAATGCTAGGACATGGTGATTTCTGTCTGTGGTCATGTGCTGCATCTAAGGCCTGTTAAGATTGATGTCTGGCAGGCATTGCCTGACCAGGCAACAAATCGTGGCCCCTGGCGTCCAAAAAATTGGACGCTGGGAGGTCTGCCTGTCCCAGGCAGCCTTTTCAAGCCACCATCCAAACATGCCCCTATTATTGATCCATACATGTATTAGCATGATGGAACAATTGAAGTTTTCCAGGAACTGTGTCAATGTTCTATATGACATTATTAGCTCATTTCCCCCTCAATGCTTTGTTTGGATAAACCCATTGTTCATGTGTATTGGGAGTTTTTGTGTGTGTGTGTGTGTGTGTGTGTTGGGGGGGGGGGGGGGGGGGGGTTTGAATTAGTTTCCCCTCTCCAATCCACATGCATTAGGAGGGAATGGCTTTGTATTAATAATCCCTTAAAAAATAAATCAGATTCTAGGAGGTTGCTTATTCTTTACGTTACACTTTAATGGCAATTATGCTGACACTTAATCTCTGTGTTGTAGCGGTTCCAAAAATGTCAATATGCCAGGACAAGACTCGTAAGAACTGAAGGGCGTGGATGGGGCCTTGTGGCTGATGAGAATATCATGGTGAATGAATTGTGTTGGTTTTTTTTCTTATATCCTCCAATATACTGAAGTGAATATGCTTAACTAACTTGGAACTAAAAATGATTTTAGGCTGGTCAATTTGTTATTGAATATTGTGGAGAAGTAATATCATGGAAGGAAGCCAAACAGAGAGCTCAAGCTTATGAAACCCAGGGTCCGCAGTATACTCTCTCCCTTCTACTCTAATATTTGAATTGTGGCACAACGGCACTTTTTTAGCTAGCTATAACATGTAGCTTCTGTAACTGTTAGGTTTAAAGGATGCCTATATCATTTACCTTAATGCTGATGAGTCAATTGATGCAACAAAAAAAGGGAACCTTGCAAGATTCATCAACCATTCATGGTAAAGTTTGTACTAAACACACAATATATTTAAATTTCATTCTTGCTTCTTATGTGTGTGATTTGATTATTGAAATTTTCTGTCATTGAATTGTAAGTAATTAAGTCTAATAGTTCACAATTGAAGCATACAGCCAACCTAATTGTGAGACAAGGAAATGGAATGTCCTTGGGGAAGTAAGAGTTGGAATCTTTGCAAAGCAAAACATTCCGTTTGGAACGGAATTATCCTATGACTACAATTTTGAGTGGTATGGTGGTGTGATGGTGCGGTGTCTCTGTGGAGCTGCCAGCTGTTCTGGGTTTCTTGGGGCTAAATCACGTGGTTTCCAGGTGGGTGAAGCTTAACACTAGTGTTCAACAGAAGGAATCACCACTATCTTTTAGTTATATGTCAATCCTCTGCCAGACATTGAAAGATTGATTGCACTTTGGTTTTCTTCATTTGCTCATTTGCTGAAATAATGTTTTTAGCTTTGTGCTATCTACTTATTGCTTGGAATATTGACATTCTGCTTCATTATCTGAGTCATTTTTGCATTTCTTTGTAAGTTGATATTTGATATTTTCAATATGTGCCTAATGTATCTTTGTTGATTGGTATGTTGCAGGAGGCCACGTACCTGTGGGAAGATGATGATGACAGGTTGTTTACACTTGTTTGACCTTATGTTAGTCTCTGTACAATATAATATTGTTCAGCTGTTATTTTCAAAATATTTGTGAAATGGACTCATGAGAAAGCTTTGATTCTACCTCATGTCCTCATTCAGTTTCTAAACTTAGGTTCACTTGGATTATCTCTGGGAGAAGTTTTATGTGCTTGTTTCTAATAGGCAAATAATTTTGTTTACCAACAGATTTGCTTTGCCCTGTTAAGATAAACTGGAAGAAAGACTGAAAACTTATTAAATGGAACATGCAGGAGTTCGCATATTTTAACCAATATGAATACTACTTCATGCTAGATACATAGGTTTTGTTAGTACCTGGATATACATTAGTTGAAAAGCTAGGACAACTTACAATTTGGAATGGAGGGAGTACTATTTAGTGAAAATTATGCTTGCTCTTGTTTCCAGATCTACTTGTCCTGATTAGTAAAATCTTTGATGCATGAAGAATTTTTTTATGGATGCAATGATTTTGAGTACCAATTATACAGCAAATTCTGTTGATCTGTGCAGGTTTTCTGTTGAGAATATCCCTCTTTATGATTCTGCTGATGACGAACCTACAAGCATTAACAAGGACATCCTCTTATCAACTCATGACATGGTTACCCAATACAGCAACATCAGCACAGTCCAGAGTACCGAGAATCCTGGAAACGCTGGAACAAATGAATTTACCCCAATTATTGTCGACGAACTGACAGCAAGCTCAAATGGATTAGCACCAATGGATGTTGAACCATTGACTGCAAGCTCAAATGAATTCACACCAATTAATATCGAGCCATTGAATGCCATGCCAATGGTAGCTCATTTAGTCGAGAATGGGTCAACTGAATATATTGTACAAGATACTCATGACGCCTCTCAGAATTCAGTGCCCAAAGCTGCAAATCATGCGAATCAAACTGAATCTCAAAACAACAGCAACAATTCAGCGTTGGTCCCTGTAAAGCCCGCACCGAAACGTCGTGGTCGGAAACCTAAACGCGTTCTGCCCAGGCAGCTGGATATTCCAGATATTTGCGACCGGCTTACATCATCCATGGCGTGCGAAGAAATACTGTACTGTGAGGTAATAATGGTGTGCTATGATTAAAACTCCCTTCTCTTGAAACAGTATATAGTGGCAAATAATGTGAAGTTTACATGCATGCGACATTTATAATCCTCTAATTCCGCAGGAAGTGAAGAATCAGGCTGTTTCTGAAATCGACGCCCTGTATGACGAGATAAGGCCTGCGGTTGAAGAGCACGAGAGGGATAGCCAAGACAGCGTCTCCACGAGCCTCGCGGAGAAGTGGATCGAGGCCAGCTGCTGCAAGTACAAAGCCGAATTCGACCTGTACGCTGCAATAATCAAGAACATTGCATCAACACCACTGAGACCGAAGGATGATGCGGCCCCAAGAGAGCAGAACGGATTGAAGTACTTGGAGAACGGTTCATGATTTTAGCTAGAAGCGTGAAATATTTACACCTTCAATCTGTAGTTTAGGGGTTAGATTCTTTTTAACCGTGATTGGTCCTGTATTTGGGCAGATAGATATTGTAAGATTACAGACTTATAAATAACGTGGAATCATGTCATACACACTCGATCTCGTTGTCTTGTTTATGCTTTCTACCTCATTGAGGTTTGCTAACACGATCTGCAGGTAAACAAACACTCAGGCTCCATTTGGATCTTTGAAATTGAATTTATTTTAAAAATCATAATTTACACACATATTAATTAATTTTATATAATTATATATAAATTATATTTATATATTATTGTTGGCTATATAAGAAAGATACTCATGTCTTGAATTAACTTAATATAATTGCATAAAGATTATATTTATATATTATTGTTGGCTATACAAAAAAGATACGTATGCACCCTGTTCTTTTGACTGAAAAATATGCGCTGATTTCGGCTCGTACTGATTTGTTGTGAGAGAAAAATACTGTTTCGTGGTTGAAAATAAGCGCTGATTAATCAAAAGAACAAGCTGATGTGTTGTACTTTTACCATATTGGAGCAAGTTGAAGAACGTCTTATAAATTGCAAAGTACAAATATAGTCTTTAGAATCAAATTTCATCTTTTACCCTAAACTTTAGGGTAGGCTATATATGAACTTTGAAAGTAATGAAATATCACATTCTAAATAAAATAATGTAATTTGTTAATTACATTTTAATTTCTTCAAATAAAAGGATTCAAACGGCTCCAAGAGATATATCAGTCTTATGAGCCAAGCCGGTTAAATAAAATAAATGGACGCTCCATGATACACCTTTTCTCAAAAATAAAAAGAAAGAAAGAGGAAGACAATTATCGCTTTTGATGAATCAAATGATTTGAACTTCGACTAAAGTTGTATAAAAAACTAGAAAATTTGGTGTGTCCACCTTACTGTAAATCTCAATGTAAACCAACCTCTGTGTGCAAACCATGCAAACTTCTAATCTGAACCACGTGATGTTGATCTAAGGGGACAGGGGGAGAGGTGGAAGGGGAGATTTGCATATGTGTGATTAAGAGCGGGTGGTTAAGCGCAAAATTACCCAATCCCCCTACGCCCCTTAGATCAACATCATATGGCCCAGATTAGAAGTTTACAAGTTTGCACGAAGTGGTTAGTTTACAATGATATGTTCCCATGATAATTTTATTTTTTTTTTAACTTTGTGATTTTACACTTGTTATTGTTTTCTAACGTGTTTTCTAACACCGCTCTTCCCTTCTGTCCGCACCCGTTTTTCCTTGAGGCTTTTACCCATGTACCATTATAAAATATGGTCTTCTCCTGTGTACCACTAAAAAGTTTGCGCGCACCCAGATACCATCCATGTGATCTTTTTTGCCTCTCATACCACTCCGTCCGTGTTCCGTCTGATTATTGCCGTTACCTAGCCCTGACATGTGGGCCCAGCTGGTAAAAACGTCTAAAATACCCCTCCTCCTCCTCCTTCTCCCGTGGCTGGCAAGGGACGAAAGGCGCGGAGGCCGGTGGCAGTCATGCTCGCCGCCGCTGGGCAGTCACAGTGGTCGGGCGAAGCTCTCCGGGCCCAGGCCGTTGCGGTGGCCGGGGGAGCTCGCCCGCGCTCTGTCGTCGTAGCTGGGGGACCTCGCCCGCGCTCCTTTGCGATGGCCAGTGGAGCTCGCCGGGGCCGGGGCAGAAGTCACTGGGGCTTTGTCGCGGTGGACGTGCGAAGCTCGCCAGTGCTGGGTCACGATTGCCGGGGCAGAGATTGCACGCGCCGCCCACGGTGGCCGGGGGTGGAGCTCGCCCTCGCACATGCTCGCGGCGGCTGAGGTAGCTCGACCTACGCGCCATCCGCGTCGTTCGGTGCCACCAGGGCATGCATCTCGGGCCCGCCTGAGAGTCACGCCGCGGCCTACGCGACGGCCACACGCTGCCTCGGCGCTGGCCGCGAGACACCTCAGGGCGGCGCCCGTGCCCTTTGCTCTGGCCGCTGCACGCCGCCCTTGAGGGCTGGCCGCGAGCCGTGCTGTGCTACGCCCTGGAGGACGGCCGCATGCCCATCGATATGTTCCTGGGGAGCGTGATCCTCGTCGCGTGGGAATGGGTGGACAAGATCGATCAGGCGAACTATGCCGTTGCGTCTGGTCTCTGCCGCAAGCGTTTCTGTCTCTCTTCAACGTGCATTCACCAATATGCATGAAGTTCCTATCTTGGCACTTGAATGAAAAAGTGAATGATTTCATTAGAACTTTGTCCTAGAAGAGAACTCAGGAAAGAACAAGCTTGAATAATTATGCCCGGTAAACTATTTCTAGGCCGAGCTCGCCTTCGTGGCTCAGCTTTTAGTTTGGCACCTCATCGGCGCCGGGCCCGTAGGGCTGGTTGTGGTGGCGTTCTTCCACGAACAGGGTGTGTAGTCCTTGATGCTGGAGCAGGGCGTGCATCAACGACGTGTACAAGTCCAAGGCCGCATCCTGCTTCGGCGCGCGCAGTGAAGGATGCCATGCGCACCCGCGACGCCACCATGCAGGGCCTCAGCTTCCTCGGCTTGGCCTGGCTGCTTGCCGGGTAGTTCCTCAAGACGCAGTCAAACAACGAGGATGCCATGTCCGCCACTTCGGAGCCGCCCACGACCACCAGCAGCATGCTTCAGTTCACAACAGCACTAGCGCCACGTCACTGTCGGCGAGGGAGCACGTGCTGCTTCACCTAGGCCGAAGTGGAGGGACGTGAGTTGGAGAGGAAGGAGCCTATCTGGGAGGCTGACGACACGATGAGGTGACGCGCGTGGGTCGTGTACGCCGCCAGGACGACCGCGTGGTCCTCAGCGTGGCGTTGGACGATGGCCAAGCCAGGGAGTTCACGGCGAATGAGCTGGTGGATGGACTCGCTTGTCACGGCGACAGGGCATTCGTGACTTTTGTCAATGCATCACAGTGTTAGATAGAAAACCAGACGGAATAATATGAGAGAAAAAAAAGATAACATGAATGATATCTAAGTGCGCATAAATTTTTTAATGGTACACAGAAGAAGATTGGCAGACAGGTAAAAGCCTCTTTTACCTTCCCCCTCGCCCCGTCGCCCGTCGCGAAGCACCGCGGCGGCATCGGGCGTGGTCGCGCTGTTAAGGTTCGGCGGCGGCAGTCCTTCTCTCCCCACCCCTCCACTCCGGGCGACGGCGTAGCCCTCCTCTGCAGGAGCGCGGCAGTCGGAGGCCCCTGTCCCCGTCGCCCTCCTCCTTTGCAGGGGCGCGGCAGCCGGAGGCCCTTGTCCTCGTCGCCCTCCTCCTCTGCAGGGCGCGGCTGCCGGAAGGCCATCACATTTTAAATTTGTTCTCACTTTCTATGACTTAATTTCTTCTTGTTTCCTTTTATCGAATTTCCAGTCTCAGTGAACTGCAAGTCCACTACAACAACGACCGATCTAGGTAACATTGGCTTTTTCTTTCCTGCCAGATGTAGCAATGTGTGTTAACGCCAGATACCTTTAGATAATTGTTCCATCTTGCGAAGTTCACATGTAACTTCATTGAGCAGTTAGATCTTTCTTCTTCGATGAATTTTATTTTCTTAGTTCCTTTTTCCTTCCTCAGAGATTTCACAAATCCATCATTGCCTACAGAACAACGTCCTAGGGCGCCTCAGGTTGGTGGTTGATACTTGCTTACACTTTTGCCTGGACCATTTTGATTTTGTAGAGTTAACTGTGGCCTTTTTTTTTGTTGATATAACTTACTGGAGCAGCAAGGTTATCCTGATCCAGCTAATCTTTTTGCCTTCCAACAAGCTGGAGGTAGCACACTGAAACTTCCATTACTTTTGGTTAGTTATTATGCATCCCTGGTATTTGCACAAAATCTGATTTGCCTTTCTTTCTTTCTTTTTTTTGGCAGCTGCATATGCACAGGTTGGTGTCTGAATGGATTACCCAATGCTGTAATTTTTAGCAGGAAATCCTAACTGAATATGTTCACACTTGTGTGTTTTGTTGTGTCTTGTCTAATTCATGTGAATACTCATACAAAGTTTTTGCAATATCAGATGGGGAGGGCTGCAATGATTGCGGTTGCATTTGGTGGATCTTTTACCCTCATGGAGTGACGGTACCAATGAACGGTGCACACTCATAGTCAGTAATCTGAATACTGATTTAAGTCTTGAGCTGTTTTGAACATTTTCAAGGATTAATTGTTTCCTACTTGTTACTCTGTGTTAAAATTCTTCTCTTTTGAATAGCATTTGCTGGTTGGTGAGTTCCTTAATAGTCAGGCACCTTTTGTGTGCTGTTGTGAGATTTAGGACTTGAAACTTACTAGCTGTAATCATTCTATTTTCTGTGCAGAAAATTGATGTGTGGAATTTATATGTTGTGTGATAGTAAATTCTGATTACATGGATGTAAGTTGAAATGCTGCCGATTTTTTTTAAAAAAATCTGTACACAAAATGTCATCTTGTTGATCTAAAATAGGGGTAAAAACACAGATATCATAATAAAACGAGGGTAAAAACGCATGGGTAAAACTGTCCTTTTTAACACCGTTAGATGGACTTAACAGATTAGAGGTAGACCCTCCCTTTGTTTTGACATAGCAAGGGTAAAATCACAAAGTTAAAAAAACAAGGATAAAATCACCATTTCACTAAAAAGCGAGGGTACAAACGCCAAAGCCCCAAAAAACTACTAGCCTTTATCATTGCAGAATAAATATCATTAGTTTAGTGATAAAATATATTTTTATAATAAGCTTATTTAGAGATGTAAGTGTTAATACTATTTAGTATAAATTTGATCAAATTTAAGTTTGTTTGACTTGCACGAATCCTATAATTGTATTTTTAATATATAATTAGAAGGAATGATTTTTTTGTTCTCCGTAGATAAGGAGGTTTGTTTGGAGTTTGGACTCGTTTCCTTGAGCAAACAGCAGCCTGGTACTTCAACTTCTACTCGGAGCTTCTCTTCACCCGCGTCCCCGCTCGCACTTTCTCGCGCGGCAACTGGGCGACCGCCGCAGTCGCCGCCGCCGCCCTACATCAGGTGTCGAGATCTTCGTAGGTACCTTCACCAGGTCTTCATCTGGTCTTTGACCGCCGCAGTCGCCGCCGCCGCCCTACATCAGGTGTCGAGATCTTCGTAGGTACCTTCACCAGGTCTTCATCTGGTCTTTCGCCGGCGACGAGCACCCACCAGGTATGCACACCTTTTCTCCTCTCTTCCTGGTTCCTGCTGTGCGAAACAACACCTGAACCCTAACTTAAGCAATCTGGCTATTTGCATTCGGATCTTTTCTGAGTCCAAGTGTATTCATGCCTACTAACTTCAGTTTTTTTTTCTTGGAAAGAAAAAAGAATATTGGGTGTACATTTGTTCTCGGTGCACATTTGTACACTTGTTCTCGGTGCACATGTGTACACTTGTACATAAACACTGTTGCTCCTCTTCTTAATTGAAAGGAAGAGCTCCTACCATTACGTTAAAAAAGTGCACATGTGTACACTCATGTCCGCGGTCTGCCCCTTCTCTTAGCCTCTTAGCAGGAGCAGCTTAGGTTAATGTTGAATGTACTGTTTATTGGGCAATAAGACAAGATTAAGTCTCGAAGAAGTTTCAGTTTGTGACGAAGGCATTGCCAATTTTCACCCCAAAACTAAGCTTAGTGATTTTGCTGAAATAACTATTCAATGTGCCATGTTTTTATGTAAAGAAGAAGGAGCTGACGATGAGTGATTTGCCTGTTGAGATAGAGATAGCCCATACATGTTCCTTTTTTTTTTTTTTTACTATTTATGTGTTGACACTTGGCTACCTTATTTGCAGTACTATCACATCAGTGCCCAGGCAATGATTTCTTTAATTATCTCCTTTGGACATTTTTCGTAACAACAAATTTTATGAAAACTATTCTGCTGGTTCAGGTGTGACTCATGGGGAAGTTCATGCATGACAATCTACTGCTATCTCATAGTGAAGTAAACAGACATCACTATAGTCTCGCAGCAGTTGCTGTCGGTTTGGCACTAGGAGTTGCCGGGTTATGGAAGGCATCATATAGTGGTTTGTCCATACCATGGGTTTTTCCAAGGAATTTATTTTCGGGGTCAGGGAGAGTATACTATGTTGGAGGTCTGCGAAATCTTGGCAACAATTGCTTTCTTAATGTCATCCTCCAGGTAACTATTGAGACTGTAATTCTACTGACATCCAGCTGGGTTAATGCTAAATAAGATATCCTTTCCTTGGCAGGCACTTGGCAGCTGTGAAGGTTTTATTTCATTTCTAGATAATTTGCTTGCAACTGATGGCTTGCTACCTGAAGAAAAGGCTGTAAGAATGCCTCTTCTTCTTGCTCTAAGTTCTCTCTTGGAAGGTGAGATTGTTATTATGGACTATTCAACTCTTATCATTTTCGAGACCCCCACTCTGAAATCTTGTCACAACTCTAGATTCAGTGTCCATTGCAAGTATCGTCCCTTTAATGCAGTAAATTTCAGGGGGGGGGGGGGGGGGGGGGGGGGTGAGGGTGTCCTTCTATCGAGATTATTTGAGGTTTATGTGGACCCCTATACAGTACATGACTTATTGAATTATAAGTTCAAATATCAAGTGGAGTCCTCAGCTGCATATGCAACATAATGCATCCACCAGTGGTGGAATCCATACACACTGTAATTTTTCAACAGTGTTTTCCCCTATGCTCTGATTTTCTTGGGAATTGATGGGTCCTTGTTATTTGCATTGCTTGGATTCTTTGCTCCACATAATATATTCTTGCTTCTATATAGAGCCACTGAATGGGACTTATTTTATTTTTGGTTTATTGTTCTGATAGTCATGTCCTGCAAAATGTAGATGTATGGCACCTTATTCTTCGTGACACCCACCATTTGATTATAAATACAAAATGCTTATTGATTATAAATGCCTTTTTGGTTACATGCTCATAACTTGTTATTATTGTACTTGAGCTTTGCATGCTGCAGACTTGAGCATAGTTCGAGATGAAAGAACTGTGTTGAATCCACATGGAGTAATGCATGCTTTGAGTTTCTATGTTAGTCACTTCAATTTGACCAGACAGCAGGTATATTATTTGCTTCTCTATCTTATTTCGATATTTTAGTACTGTATTATATGTGCAGTCATCATGAGAACTAATTTTCATTGTAGGACGCTTCAGAAGCTTTTCTTCATCTTCTGATCTCACTGAGGGACGAATTTTGCCATTGTTATGTATCACATAGGAGTTCTCTGGCAGACATCACCCTTTCTCACTCCAAAGTATACAAGCAAAGGGAAGGTAATCTGCCTGAATGCAAGCGCTGGAAACAAAATCTATATGGCCCCTTTGATGGGACAATTGGCAGCATATTGTCTTGCAGAAACTGTTCATCTGTGGTAGAGTCCTGTGCTTCTTATTTTGTTACTGCTAAACTGTGGTTTATAAACAAGTCACTGTTTTTCGTATTTTATTCCCTCTACCATTAGAATCTAGATACATAGATGTTGACACATTCTCCGTTTCAGGCCCTACCTTTTCTAGTTGTGTGGTAAATTTTATTAAAGAAGTATGATTATGGAAGTAATTTAGCCAACTACTGATGCTGTTTTCATATTTAGCGATTAAAGTAATTCTGTACATTTTTTCAGTTGGCTTATACTTAAATACTCCTATTTTGTTAGCTTTTAATGTTTTGCCCTTGTTACATATCACACAGCTGTCATTGGACTTCGAGAATTTCCACTGCTTGCCTCTTTCACCGGTTCTTGATACAAATGGAGATATTGTACGTCTACGTGTACCTTCCTAAATTTCATTGCGTGATTCCGATTTTTTCCCGTTCGCTGCACATTTCATGCTTATTAATGGTACTTTTGTCTCTTCCATTTATCCTATGACGTGACACTAGACCAGTGGGTGTAGCTTGGTGGATTGCCTAAAGTACTTCACTGTAGTGGAGCATCTTGACAATTATCGTTGTGATCGGTGTTGGCACATTATTGCTGCCAAATATCTGTCTCTTAAATCAGAAGTTGATGAGGTAATTGTGTTCTACTTTACACCCATGTTTTGTTATAAAGTTTGACTTTGCAATGTTGAGTATGACAACTTCATTGATAACTGTTACAGGAAAAGGTTAGCAAGCTTCACACCTGTGTCGACTATGGCACTTGCTGTTGCAGGAATATGTTCCCCACGGAGGAAGTGCCATGTTCATCATCTTCACGAGCAACAAAGCAGTTGATTATCAGTCAGTGCCCGAAGGTATCCAAAATTGAAGTACACGTTAAGAATTACATGAACTGTCTTAAAATTAAGTAACACCTCCAATATGTCCTCTTCCAGATTTTATGCATCCATTTGCTACGGGCTTCAGTCGGTCTTGATGGTGAGCCTATCAAACATCAGGTAAGCCAGCTGCTATATGTGAAACGTGGTTACTCTTTCACACAATATAATTAGCGTACCGAGTGATTAATACTTCGACTTCAGGGACATATTTCTTTCCCTTTACTTCTCAATCTATCCCCATTCGTGGGGGGTGCATCGAGTGCTGGACCTTTAGCAATGAATGTGCAAAGAGATGGCCAGCAAGCTCTCCATCTATATCGACAACTGAATATGCAGATGAGCTTAAATGTCTTACCTACTGGAGGAGGGTACTTATCAAGTCAGCCGTGTAAGGAAGAAGTGGCAAACAATAGTGGCCACTCAATTCACATGGTTGGTTACTCCACTTTTATAAAAAAAAAATTACTACTTGATTTGGGTGGTAACTTGTAATAATCTGATCACTTGACATTTTCAGGCAAATGTTGTGCCTAGTGCATCATCACTACCACAGCCACCATCCCCATCGTCAAGGAACAAGTTATATGGTCTCTCTGCCGTCGTGGAGCACTATGGGAAATGTGGAGGACATTATGCAGTTTACAGGAGAGTTGCATCAAATCCCGATCCTGATGATCCAGGGAAACCTCTTGCTGGCCTTGGCAAGCGATGGTTTTACGTCTCGGATGGCCACGTATCAGAAGTTTCAGAGGAGGATGTCTTGTGTGCGGAGGCCACGCTACTTTTCTACGAAAGATTGTAGCCGCTTGTTGAGTAGCCAACATATATGCATCATCATAACAAAATTCAGGGCAGTTTTGTTGTGAAGAGTCGATGTTCTTAGCGGCACAAAAACAAGGCCTCTCGGCCTGTGGCCGTGGACTGCGGCCGTGTCCTAGGCAGCGGCCCTCGGGGCATTTTCTGGGTCCTGCAAACGGGAAAATTTTCTTAATGCAAATACGTTGGAGAGGTCTTCCTCTTGAGAATAAATCAAACCTTCACTGTTTTGTGACACTTTAAACAGTGTTTGGTGGATCATGTGTGAGTTTGTTCTGATGAACCAACTTTTGTCCGTGAACCAACTTTTGACAGGGTTTCTGGTTTTCTCTTTTGACAAGGAGTTTTTGGTTTTCTTTCAGCAACAGCTAACAGCATAATAAAATGCCAAAAGGCAGTTCTACTGCAAAGAGCCGTTTTTTTTTCAAAAATTAAAAAAAAGGAATAATGCAGAAGGCTTCCACGGAAAAGATCTTTATTTTTTAAATAATAATAAAAAAGAAGGCTGTATGAGAAGCCAAATGCAGAAGGCTGCATGTGAAGCCTAATGCAGTTTCAGTGGGACCTGGAAAAAAAAGGGTGATGTCTATCAGGATTCAGGAAGGACAACTGGCTAATCACGCCAATTGATAATCAGCTGTATTTTATTTTATTTGGAATGGCTCTATCTTTAGTCTCTGCTTTTGTTGGCAGGCGTTTTCCGAGAGCTGGAAAACGGCAGCTCTGGCGTAAGGGAAATTGTTTGGCAGCCCGTCACGCGACGCAGCATGCCAGCATGCCTTTTACCTGTTTTCCTGAGGTACCTGCCAAATATTATATTTGGCGAGCCAGCTTGCAATGCAAAACTAGCAGCGATTTATTATCTGTGGTATTTTTTTTTAATTGAAAAAGGTATTATCTGTGGTATTGCCAGTACCAAAAGAATACAAGAATACCGCGCCGAATACCGGCGATATTATCGCCGTGACGTCAAGAATGAAAAGCGGCGGTATATGCCTACTTGTGTATGGGCCAGGCTTCTTTGGGCCATTTCGGCCCAATCCCAGTCCCAGCCCAAGTGAAACTTGATTCAAATTGAGCGGGAACAACTGGTCCTTAGCACCATCTTCTGTGGATCGAGATGAGGATGTGTCAACTTTCCTACTATCTTGAAGAACTTGGATTTTGGCCTGTAGAATTTGGAACTCCCAAAGAGCTTGCCCTGGCATGGCAAAATGGGTTTTTGAAGTGTAATCAAGTGGGAATTCCTTTAGGGAGACATTTTCCATTTTGGTAAAGCTACTTCGATTCGATGCATTGTTATTGGCAAAGCAAGTAAGAGTTATGCATTGTTATCTTTGGTCTACTTTCACTTTTGGAGTGTATAAAGTTCCATAAATGGTGTGATTGCCCTAGTAGAATTTCAGCTCAAACTGGTAGAACCATTCAACCACATGGATGCCTAACAGGGATCGTTGTACTTCATCAAAAAAAAAAATTCACATGCAAAGATATATTAAAGAAAACTACCATAGATTTCAAACTTTGTCATAGTGTTATGTTCTTGATCAGCAAAAACTTCTAGCTATGCAATATCATAGAAGGTAAGTTGCCATTAGTAATATTCTTTTTAACATTTATCGCCTGATTTTTATTTTGTGTAGAGCATGTGTGATATTCATTTTAACTCTTTATCGCCCGATATATCGCACTTATACCAGTAATGCGGTAAACGATAAACCGAATTTCAGCCGATATGCGGCGCTTTTTATGCTATCTCTAACCTTGATGATGAGGCACAGAAGCTGCTAAAAAATGATGTTGGTGGTGTAAATCTTTTCTGTGTGCCAACCGCATCCTTATTGTTCTTATAGCTGTTGCAGTTTGTGAACCCTTCTCTCCATCACAAATTCCCCTCTCCTGCACACCCTCCTGTCCTCCTGCATCCGCCGCGCCATGTCTCAGGAAGGAGCCAACAACGTGCCCCAAGAAGTGGAGGGGAGCCACGATCAGGCCACCGCCCCCGACGGCAGCATCCCTGCTGGCGTTGAGTCACCGACGGTGCCCATGACGCCGGCTGGTTCCAGCTCCAGCTCTGGCAGCAAGCTGGACAGCGCCGTCAACAACGCTGGTTCGTCTGAGCATGCCAGCCCGGCGGCGCTCTCTGCCGGCGAAGACAACAACGGCGCGTCGTCCAAGATCGCCGGCCCGGCGGTGCTCCTTTCCGGCGAGGAAAACAAAGCTGAGTTCAACAAGCTTGCAAGCCCGGCAGTGCTCGTTGCCGGCGAGGAGAAGGGCAACGACGCTGCTGGGTCCAAGCTCGCCAGCCCGGCGGTGATCGACGCCGGCGGTGACAAGAACGCTGGATCCAAGATCGCCGCCCCGGCAGTGCCCGGCGCCATCGTGGACAACACCACCGGCTCCAAGCTCAACAGCCCGGTGGCGCTCGATGCCGGCGAGCACAACAGCCCCGCAGTGCCAGTGCTCCATGCCAGCAAGGACGACATGGACAACAACGCCGGGCGGCCCAAGTTCGCCAGCCCGTTGTTGCCCGTGGACAACAAAGCTCAGTCCAAGCAGCTCGCAATCCAGGCGGCGGCGCCCCATGCCGGCGGTAACGCCAGGTCGGCCAGGGTCACCAGATCGGCGGCGCTCCTTGCCGGCGGCGCCGGATCCAAGCAGCTCCCCATCCAGGTGGAGCCCCGCCCCCATGCTGGCAAGGACAACAGCGCTGGGTCGTCCAAGGCTGCTGCCAGACCAGCGGTGGCGGCCGACGCCGGCAAGAGAAACGCCAAGGAGGGAAAGAACACCGTAGCTGGAGAACAACGTGCCCGTGAGGCCGGCGTGGGCGGTAGCAGCAGGAAGGGCAACGCCGCCGCCGCGGCGGAGGAAGCGGCGGACCACGAGTTGCACATCTTTACGGAGAGGGAGCGGAGGAAGAAGATGAAGAACATGTTCAGCACGCTACACGGGCTCCTCCCCCAGCTCCCCGACAAGGTCAGTATACGTGCATGGCTCTCTCTCTCTCTCTCTCTCTCTCTCTCTCTCTCTCTCTCTCTCTCTCTCTCTCTCTTCTTTTCCCCTTTTCTTGTTCGAAGTTTTCCATGAACGATGTCGAGATGATATGTGCGTGTGCAATCTGAAAAAATCGTTCCTTTATTTTTTTCTTCGATGTTTCGTAATTATTTATGTTCATATGCAGATCACCAAGTGCATGCGTTGTTGTGAATTCTAGATTTTTCACTCATTAGTGCTTGCTTTAGCATTGGTGTGATCATTTTATCTTCTTCTCGCTATCTAGTGGCTAGGTTAGGCTTGGGTCTCGGATTTGGATTGCTAGTAGGCAAGGGCATCACCACCTACCATGGAGAACCAAATACTCCATCCATTAAAAATTGTAAGTTGTTTGGGCTTTTCCAGGTATATGTAGTTTTCTCTATGTACCTAGACATATATTATGTCTAGATACATAATAAAATTATATATCTAGAAAAAACAGAATGACTTACAATTTGGAACAGAGGCGGCAATAAATAGCGTGTTAGCACTACATCTCAAAGTTAGGCTATTAGATATGAGTAATGTTGATGAATTGGCCGCTACTGATTTGGTATGATGCCAATGAAGACGAGCACCGCAAATCAACAGGTTCGCTTGGTCGGGCCTGAGTCGCCTACCGACAAGGAGCGTCTGTCATGTTGCTAGTTTTCGAACGGGCGCTGCAATGAGTGTGGCTCGCGCGCGGCTCACATGCATGAGCAAGCATGGCCCACCAAGGGTTCCAGTGCCCGTGCCCGCGGCGGAGAAGAAATAGAAGATGGCGGCGGCGGCGGGTTTAGCACCCTTTGTCTCCAGCCTCTCCAATTCTTCTTCCTCAACTCCAATAGGCTTAGAAGGGACTCAGAAAAGGCAGGCCGGCTAGGAGGTGAGGATGGCGGGAGGGCAGTATTGCGCCCATGGCCATGGTGCCCGCAAGAGGAGGGAGAAGCAGGCCACCGCAAGTATGGTAGGGTCTTGTGTGAGTAGGCGCTGGGCGGTGGTGGCATGTTGAGAGGAGGAAGAAGACGGTGGCGAGAGCATGGGGTGAGAAAGACAGCGTTGGGCCGGTGGGGTGAGGCGAGGGCCCAATCAACAACGGCTCACTTCAGCTGGTTGGCGAGGTACTGGGCGCCACATACCATGGTCGGATGCTAACACACATGACGAGCACTGGATCTGGATTTCAGATCCCATAAAGGAACGAAGAAAGTCAGTTTAGAGGAAGAAGAAGAATATATCCGGTTGGCTTTGGCAAAATGACTTAGAAGCACTATGTATCATTTGGTCCAGCTATGAGGCTTGATATAGTTTCTTGTTTTCAATCGAAATCCAGGCTAAAAACTAAATTGGGAGAAAACCACATAAATTTGCTGGCTTCTTGGGATCTATTTATTATGGAAAGCATGGCCTATCTAGTGCATTGAATAGGTTGGAGCATCAATTTCTAGTCCACTGTAGTTCTTGGGCCGGGTTCGGGCTTCATCCAGATCAATTTGTAAAAAAGGTGTCTTGGGATAGGCTGGGCTTGGGCTTTTTTTTTCTTTCCCTTGGTGCAGTGTTAGCTTTTGGGTGGGCTTGGGCTCTAGGATTTATCATTGAGCTTTTTAAAGCCCGTGTCGGTCCAAGATTTCAACATGTAATGTTGGTCCCATCCCAATCCTTGTTTTTGCACCCCCTTCATCCTAGTATCGCCTCCTTCCACCATTCTAATCTCTCATCTTAGCCATCTTCCTTCGCAAGATAAAACATCCTCTCTAATTTTTCATTTTCATTATGGATTTAATTGCATATTAACCCCCTTCGTCATCCCTCCATGCTCCGTGAATTTTGTACTAGAGGGTGTGGCAGCCCCCTCCCATGAAGGGACAATGATTCTTAATTCATTAAGGGCTCCTTCGTTTAGGGGCGGGAACGGCCGGGAACTATTCCGGTGAGAACTTGTTATTCAAATTTTCATAGCGTTCCTGGCTGGAACTGTTTCCCGGCGTTGTTCCCTGGAACCGAACGAGGCCTAAAGCTAAGGAAACTGCAATACCTTATTTGGCATCTGATGAGGCCTAGGCATATGGTGATGACAGATAGATAAGGTACATATTATGCAAATTGTGTTCATAACTAAGAAACTATGTGTTTGCCCTAGTATAGTTGTTGGTTAACATAGGCTGTTTATTTATTTAGAGTGTATAATAATCGGCACCGATGTTTGGCAAAATGAGTGGTTACTACTATGCACTATGGTTATAGTAGCTAGCAGGAACGTGCTTTGAACCTTTTAGGAGTGTTTTCAGTTGATTCACCTTTTGTTCTGTCTTAATGTTTCATTGTGTAAATATGCATCTGTTGTAGTATTGGTTTTCCAGTTGTGTAAATATATGCATCGATTTCGAGGAATTTTTCTTCTTTCGATTTTATTAGTAGTAATGATTCTTCAGTAGTATTGGTAGCATCTGCTGCATCACAGTTATAACGGGAAAAATTGCAGAACGAAACTACGACCTTGGAATTTTGCAGTGGCTATAAATATATATTTGAAGAGTTAAAAGAGAAATGGATAAAATGATGAACACCGTAATAACCTTTTATATATGTTGAAAATTGACGTGCTGTTGCAGGCTGACAAGTCCACCATAGTTGGGGAGGCCGTGACCTACATCAAGACTCTGGAAGGCACCGTCCAGAGGCTGGAGAAGCTGAAGCTGGAGCGCAGGCGCGCGCTGGCGGCACAGCAGCAGCAGCAGCTGCTGGTGGCGACGGCGGGTGCCGGCAGCAGCGGCGCGTCGTCCGCGCGCCATCCCGCTCCCGCTCCCGCACCAGCGCCGGCGCCAGCGCCGGCGGCGCCGGCGGCGTCTTCGAGGGAGGCGAGCCTGGCGGACATGGTCCACGCCCTGGAGGCGCAGGCGCAGCAGGCCGTCGTGGCCGCCGCGAACAAGGCCCTGGCGGCCGCGGCGGCCGCGGGCGGGGCGGGCGGCTCCTCCTCCTCCGCCGCCGCGCTGCCCCGCGGCCCCGTGCCCTTCCCCGCTCCCGCGGCGGGGTTCCAGACGTGGACCGGCCACAACGTGGTGGTGAGCGTGGCCAACCACGAGGCGTACATCAACCTGCACTCCCCGCGGCAGCCCGGCACGCTGACCAAGGCGCTGTTCGTCCTGGAGCGGCACCGCATCGACGTCGTCACCACCACCATCTCCACCCAGGACGGCTTCCGCATGTACGGCATCCATGCCCGCGTAAGTCTCATCAACCATCACCATACCAGCTCACCTGCTGGGTTTCTTTCTTTCTTATATATAGGATCGACATCTATATATCGAATAGCTTCGACCTTACAAAATTTTGTCTGCGTCGTCGTCGACGATCAACCGTACCTGCAGGTGAATCCGGCTTCGGCCTCGGCCCGCTTTCCGGAGAATCTCTGTGCTGAAGACAGGTTCAAGCTGGCGGTGTCGGAGATTGTGCAGCTCATCAGCATCGTCTGAGGCCAACGCGGTCAGGCTCGCCATCGCCAATGCAACAAATCGCTCTGTTCCTTTGAGTTGAGCTAAGCTAAGCTAAGCTGCTGCCACCGTCGTCGTTTCGTGTTAAGTTTGGTCGTCGTCGAACTCTTTTAATTCGTTTCGTTTCTCAAAGTGTATCTGGTTCGTGTCAAGTTTAATTTGGTCGTCTGTTGAACTGTTTTTTTTTTCTCTGAAAGAGAGTCTCTGGTTCGTGTGTGTGTCAAGTTTAATTTGGTCGTCGGTTGAACTGTTTTATGTCTCAAGACAAGATCGAGTCTGGTTTGTACCGTATAATAAGTACTGTTTCAGATTTAACCTGTCGTGGATGACCTGTATGATCAGGTTTGCTGCTAAGTACGGAGTTGCAGACATAGGTCTCGTTTGGCACAGCTCAACTTCACAACTGAAACTGTTTTTATGAAAAATGGCTTTATGAGCAACTCTTTTGGTGAAGATGAACTGTTTTGGGAATATTATTTGGCAAAATAGTTTCACCAACAACTTCATGTATGGTTGACAGAGAGAAATGAGGAAGAGAGTTAGGAGAAGCTACTTTTTTCAGCTTTATACAACTTATTCCTTTGTGAGAGGATAAAAAAAATAACTTCACCCATAAAATTATTTTGAAAAAGGGTGTTTGACAAGAAAAACAGCTCACAGCAGCTCATGAAGCTGTTGTAAACTGTGCCAAACAGCCCATAGTATATGCTTGCTGCTCGATCAGATAATTCCGGGGGCAGCGCATGGCCTCGATTGTTGCTGTTTGCGACCCTCTTGTTAATTTTGGGCAGATCTGATCTTCCAATGCATGCGAAGTGAATCCGCAAATGCATATGCATGGATTGCTGCTGCTTCGATTGCCAGTTCTATCTGTTATTCTGGTTTCCTCGTGCTCCTTACGTTTTAAATTTCTAGATACTGTTGATTTTGCTATACATTTAATACACACCATGTTTATTAGATACATAGTTTAACGATATATGTAGAAAAGTTAAAACGTTTTATAGTTTAGAACGGAGGTAGTAATAGTTATAAGTTCATTGATTGGTTTAGTTTTGAACCGTTAAACTGAACCGACTAAAAATATTTTGACCCTCATATGCATGTCCATACATACTTCCTTCATCTCCTAGTTCTTGAGCTTATAGCCTTCTATAATGGTTTTAAATTTGTTGTTCTTCTCACTTCCAATGCACATTTATGCTTTTTTTTACCACATTTCTGTTCCTATCTCTCTCCTACTTTCTTGTGCACCACATCTTTTTCACTCTTTCTTAATTTTCGTGCCCAAAAGATAGCGTGACATCAATTATAGGATTGAGGAAGTGCACAAGAGTTTGGATTTCTCCTTTAAAAATTGATTCTCAAAGGACACTCATAATATGCGATAGGTCAGTTTGCGGACACAGATGAGCGAGGCTAGGCTCCCTTTGATTGCGGCAGCGCCGGCAGAGAGGCCATAGGGTAAACATGAAGTGTGAGTGCATAGAAATATACTCTACAGGTATAAAAAATTATGACACGAGGCCAATACAATGAAAAGCTTCCTCCGGTTTACTCAAACACCTAAGCGAAAATCATATTCCTTAAGTACTTATCTATTTTCATATCTGTATCTGTATCTATATATGTATTTATATCTATATATGTATTTATATATGTATTTATATCTGTATCTATATCTATATATCCTATATTTTCAGTCCTCACTAGCATGTGTTTTTATTCAAGCATCATTAATTAAGCAACATCATTCACTAACATATATTTAGTTATCCACATCAGAGTCTACATCGTCCACTATCAAGTATTATTATATTTATCCGTTCTTATAATCAAACATAATTAGTATAATTTCATCTATGATTCTCACAGCAACGCGCAGAGTCTCCTTCTAGTTTTTACTAAATGTGATCACCTCCAACACCTTTAGAACCAAACCATCACTTGAGAACCAAAGCATCGAATACCATCCGATGTCCAGTACAACCAAATCAGAACCCACTACTCATGAAGAAGGCTAAGTCAGCTCTTGACCATGAGCATGGTTGATATATTTAACTAGCAGAAACCCCGCGCGTTGCCGCGGGTGTAACAAAGCAAATTTAAAGAAGTATTCTGGTAAAATTATAGATGAACTTATTTGGCAATTAGGTGACAACGAACATGGTTTAAATAATGGGGATGCTAATGTCGAAGAGTTGAATATATTGATGCATATAT
The DNA here is from genome assembly GCA_038502445.1 of Eremochloa ophiuroides. NCBI lineage: Eukaryota > Viridiplantae > Streptophyta > Magnoliopsida > Poales > Poaceae > Eremochloa > Eremochloa ophiuroides. Next base: position 40,158,008 of record JAHLJS010000009.1, read on the forward strand.
ATGCAAGAGTATAACATTCCAATTTTATATTATGAACAAAACAATACTTCCATCTCTCTTTTCAGTATTTGCCTTTGAATGACATGGTAAAGTGGAAGGTAGGATCAATATCCAAAAAAAAAAAAATCGTATGCTAAGGTGAGCTGCAAACTAAAGGATTACGATTGCAGTATTGGAGAGGTAAGGTAATCATTTTTGTGGAGCCCGACAGCAGCTGTTGAATCAAGATGCTCCATTCCAGCAAAGTAGGTCCAACTCGAGCTCATTAGTAATAATTTCTACATCAACAGGGTTGACAGCAGAGATATTGTTAATATCAGTAGGATTGATCAAATTGTTAGATGCCACTTTTTAGGAAAGAAGAACAAATCAATTTTGTCACCTCATATAGTAGATGAGATATGCACTTACTGTGTATATTTTAGATGGCAGCTGATATTGCCCAAACAGGAAATGTTGTACAACAGATGTTGGCAATAGCTTAATTCTTTGTCCTGTAAAGGTTGTATGGCATTTTGAGCAAAGAACAATAATACATTTCATATGGGAGTTCATATTGCGTAAAGGGATAATATCTTATAAATTACAGAACCAAGAATATTGTCCCACTTTGTGCTCATGTAACACTACTAAATCAGTACGTACTATGTTATTTTGGAGCTTGCTTTTCGTTCACTGAAACCTGGATGTTATTAAAACTTGTTTGAAGACCATAGTTAAATGTTTGGAAAAAATCCAAGGAAAATTAAAAAATCAGTTGTCCTTTGACACACCTGTGTCCCCCTCTGTCATTTGAATAATTGGCAACCATCTGGATTCTCTGGGACTCCGAATAGGCAAGTTCAGTTTGAAACAGAATGCAACATGGATTTGTCAACCATATCAATGAGCGTGTACATTAATAGGGGAGATAGGTAATACATCAGGCCAAAAAACTGCAACATTAATGAATCCTAAGCCATCTGCTTATCTTTTATAGGAATCAGATGTAAAACAGGAGTCGTCAGTGAAATGTAAGGCTGCATAAATTTGTTATAGCGCATATTAGAATATATGCAAGGACCAAGCAAGGAACCTAATACAGTGACCATTATGTTAAAGGTAATAAAATACACTAAAAAAGCTTAGATTATTGTTGAAGAAAATGTAAGGAAAAAGGAAGGGAGCAGAAACCTGTACATGCGTATGTGTCATGCTCCGTGCTTCTTAGTTCGGAGGCAAAACCATAAGTCTGTGAAAAAACAGATAGCATGTAATCAGAGCAAGGTTATGAGCTCTCATTTGTTAGCATGCATGTTAAAAAATTAAAAGTTCAATCAATCAGGCGTCTATATTATCAGGTCCGTCAGTTTTAGGCTCTATGTACATAAAAAATATGCCATCACACTTCTGAGATAGGGGACTGCAATTAAGCAGGGACCTTTTTTTTAAAAAAAAGGATCACTACCAATGGTCAGGATTCCATATGACATCACACTTCTGAGATAAGGCACTACAACTAAGTAGGGAACCATTTTTTGAAAAAGCATCAATACCAATGGTCAGGTTTGCACGGAATACTGAGACAAAAACAGTTCTGGTAATGAATTGTAGCAGTTATCACCGATACAATTTTTTTCCCATATGGTACATTATCATGTGTAATCGGAGAAACTTAGAAACAGATAGAGTAAGGAATACATCTATACTGGATAAAAGATTACTTTCGCAAAAGACAAATCTTTCTCTTTTTCATGTAACTTGTAACTATCTTGCAAACATGCCTTCAATCACATTCAGAGTAGCAAAGAAAGCATAAGGATGAATGGAGGAGCAGTAAAAAACTAAGCATACCTCCAACACATATTCCTGCTCTTAATATATAACAAAAAGCATGGAACATCAGGAATCAAAGAAACCATTCAAATATCGTAGCATTAATCTTGGTCGAAGCTGCTGTAGATGGACGTTAAACTGCAAGAGGTAGATGGGAACTCGCACCAGTCATCAACACAAATAATTGGGTAAGTAAAGGAAGAGCTGGATGGCAGACTCACCAGGGTGTCTATTGCTCTGTTAGAGTAAATTACCAACAAATTAAGTGCTGATGCAGGTGGGCAAAAAGAAATAAAATGCGCACTGATGAGTTCTAAATTACCATTTAGTTTGTTGAGCTTGCCAGTGGACCCCTTCAGTGGAGCATCCTGTCACGTATTCCCAAATTAATTTGGTAGCCTGAAAAATGAAAGAGACAGCAAGCAAAGTAATTAGAAAAACTCGAAGAATTTTTTTCTTGTCCTAATGTTTGGTTTTGGCAGCACAGAAGAGCGGATCTGGGACTAAAGTGAGGAAACTGTAGACCACAACTCCATGGATCAGCGCTACCTGGATTTGGTCGCATCGGTGGCGAGGTCGCCGGCGCCTGGACTGCACCCTAGGTCGCGCGGCCCGGCCGACGGATAGCGTGCGACGTGGGCAGCGCCTGCAGAGGTTGCCCCGACCGTCATGGCGCGCCGACGGGCGGGCTACTCCGCTAGGCTTTTCCTGTGCCCGTGTTCCTGTGCTGGTGCGTGCACAGCACCGGGCCGCCGGTGCCGGGGAGACGGAGCGGCCGAGCGAACGCCGCTGGGAGAGGCGGAGCGTGTCGGCAAGGGGAGGCTGAGAGGAGGAGCCACGGCCGGGGCCCGCCGGGCCGCCATTCCATGCCACCGACGTGTGCCGTCGCGGGAGGCGGGTATCGGGGCGCGGCGCTGCAGGGGCGGACAGGGAGCGCGGGGGGAGACGATGTGGTGAGGGAAGGCAGACTTTTTTTTTAACTAGGATCATGTAATGCGTTGCTACGGGACAAGACTTTTATACTAAAATACACGGATCGTACGATAAAATAATAATTCTCGGCCATTTCATAACATAACACGGATCACACAACTTATCTTTTGCCATTTCATAAGCGTCAATGTATGCTTTCCAATACTTTATTGCATCCCACAGCTAAAAGAATCATGAAGATCCCTTATAATACAACTAATCATGCAGATTCTAGTCATTTATAACATGTTGAAAAAAAATACCTCAATTGTCTTTTCATTGGACGCAGCTACAATGTCAGCAATCTCATGCGTGTGCCACTAATCATATTTTACAGGTAGTGACTATAAAGTGAAAATTCTGATGGTCACACAATTTCTCCCTAGTGGGTTCTGTCGCGACAACATACTCTACCTGCAGAAGAATCTATTCTCATCTAAGAAAAAAAAAAGAAAGAAAGACAAATCTTTCCTGCTGTTACTAACAAACACATATACAACCAATCACTTGCTGAAAACAATAGCAAATGCCAAACAAAAAAAACATAGATGCAGTACCGACAGAGGAACATGTATCTTATCATTGTACTCCAAATGGACTTCTAGTCACAAACACTGCTTGGCCTTGTGAATTTAGAACATTAGTGCAGAACCATTTGTAAGCTTCCTCAGCTGTGCATTCAGATTGCGAAGTTGGGTACGAAAGGACAAGAATGATTGGCCTTTGAGGCGTTTAACAAAACACTGAGGTCCTAACCCTGTTGCCTCAATAGACACATAACTAAAATGTTGAGTTAGTGGAAATTACCTCATTAAATGAGGAGATCGCTTCAACGTCTTTTGTGAAAGTTTGCCCCTTCCCGGATGTGCCAATCAAGGTTTGATAGCCTGGAATTCAGGTGGACATGATAATATAATCCATAATTTTTCTGAGGGCAAACTCATACATTAACAACATCTAAGAGGTTGCTGACTGGTTTATGCTCATGAGCCCATGGTTTTTTGAAGTGTTGATCAGTATTTACAGTTAGCAGTACGGAATAAAACGATGTTCTGAGACAAAGATGTAATGAAATAAAAGTGAGGCCCTCTTGATAAAATTGTCCTTTGAATCAACAAGCCGGATTTTCTTGTGGTACTCCTCTGTAGGAGCTTTCGTCTGCACATTCTGAAATTGTTAGGCCATCCTGAGGTGTATAGCACAAGCCAGAAACAGCAGCAAAAACCAACAGAAAATGAAGAAGCACCTGACGTGAGATCTCAAGAGCTAGAGATACGTGCCCCAGCCTGCAAGCAACAGAGCAACTATTATTATGGGAAGAAAGATGGCAAACAAACCAACATTGGGATATGAGAAAAATGCAGTCATAAACGAGTTGAGTTAATAATATTATAATAAAAATTTCATGAACAGAAAGCTCCACTAAAAAAATAAGAATGGTATACAGTATTTTGACTACCAAATTACAAATAGTTGACTTGATAATCGGTTTGCATATAGCATGACATGCTTGGAATAAAGCGGGGTAGATCAGTACATTACGTCTAGTATTTTATTAGATCAAAACACCATTGAAATCAGCATATAAAGACTACATTGAAACTAAAAGCCTATAAAAGAGTCAAAGGGAAAATGACTTCTCCAACACCCAAGAAAAGGTATATGTGATCTGCCAATGAACCAGCAAGTAATGGTTGGGCTGCAGTAAGGCCACCAAGAACCACAGAAGTTGTTCCCTGCAATATGTAAACATTACAATTTCAGAAATCACCTTTTCATAAGCCAACTTGCACTTAATCTTATTTTGTAAATATCACACATTAAGTCACTTGGCAAACAAGTTATAAGGCATCAATTAATACTACCTGAATATCATCATTGAATACAAGGTGAGTGGTGCCGTATCTTGCAAGGAGATCAAAAAGCATTATGGTTGGCAAAATCCACAATCTGTATGATAAACAATAGTCAGGCAAAGATGAAATAGTATCTCAAATATAGAAGTGCAAGTCTGGGATTAATCATTTGTCAGTTGCATAAATTTCCATTTCGAACTTAGCCCTGATATTGTATAGAGCCTTTCTTAGTATAGGCCTTACTTGAATGAGCAATGTCTCCAATCAGAGTAGAGGAACAACAATCCAATTTGCTTCCCTCCAATCTGACAATTAGCAGCAACAATCTAATGGCCAAGCAAGAGCAAAACAGATATGTTATATATACCACTTGGGACCTGCTCTGCTTACTGAGATGCTTATATCATCTTTGATTGGAGCCAATTTATCTAAACACTGTAGTCAAAATATATCAGAATCGGACAAAGCAATTATACTGAAATTGAATTTGACACATGTATTTAGCATAACCGTGTATGTAAAATTAGACCATACCTACAAAAAATATAATTACATAGAATATATAATTTTATCAGATGGATACACTCTCTGAGGTAACCATTAACATCCCTCGTCTCTGAAAACCAAAAACACATAACTGAAAGAAAAGAAACAAGACACCATCTGTATTAGGTGTTTTCCTTAGTCCATCAAAGAAATATCTCAACCTTTTTTTTTGAACCCTAAGAAAATGTCTTAACTTCAAATGCATCAAATTTGGTGTATGAAAGAAATAAGCCGGCGGCACTGGTGTGATAAGCATGTCCTCAACTGTTGCAGCTAGAATCCCAGGCACGCTGACAGTCTAATTCAAAGAAGCCTGAAATAGCAGAGCAATATCACTTGATATTATCTGAGCATCTGACTATTGAATAGAAATGTGGCAAGCCATCAAAATAGGTCTATTTACAACAAACTAACTGATGACGATGTCACAGTTTTTCTAGATCAGCTTTCTAATTGTTTATTTCTCTGATAACAACATCCTCAAAGAGATTGTGCCTCACAGACATTAAAAGTAGCTCTCATACCTGTCCTGCTACAACATTTAATAAACTTGTCATGATTAAATTTATTGGAAGCTTGAACATTTGATCGATTGTAAACTCACATCCAGGGACACTTGTGCCCATGGCCGCCAGGTAGAATAGCCACCAGGATGGCTGCTCTTGTTTGCACTGATGGAGATAGGTCATGCTGTAAAGCCAGGGATGATGGAGTCTGGTTTGCACATGGTAAAGAAAGCAGCAAGAAACGTCGTCAGCAAGCATGCACATTGTTATTTATCTCATCCCTTGTCCTCTTATCCTACAGTGCCTCCCATTTCGGAATTCCCACACGTTTTATGTATAATATACCCCAGATTCGGTAAGCACGGGCAACAATTCAAAGAGTATTTTTAGTTCGGATCAACCACATGGTATTCTATGATGACAAGATTGTAAAATATGCATGATTAAATCTCAGAGTTGCCAACATTTAAGGATCACTACACCATATTCAAACATTACTGTCAGTTCAAAACCCCCCTTCGCTGGCGGATTTTGAACCGGCACAACCAACTCGCCAGTGATGAGCTCATGACATCACTGCCGGGTCTGCCAAACCGGCAGTGATCACTGCCGGTTTGCAATGAGACCCGGCAGTGATAGCTTAGCTATCACTACCGGTTTGCAATAAGACCCGGCAGTGATATAATTTTTATAATTTGCATTTTATTAATTGTTTTATTTTCAATTTGAGGGGATATCTTGGGGGGGGGAGGTGGGAGATATGTTGGCGGTGATGCAATCGAATAATTGGATATGGATGTGGATCTCGACGTCACTACAAATCCATTAACGTTTATATTACAGAAATTCCAAAATAAAACGTATAAGTAACGAAATAATTAAGAGTCGCATTACAATAGCCTATCCACATGTTCTCTTCCATAGGCCTTCTTGAACTTCTTGGTCTTGGTAATGCAGAATGATCCGTTCTTGCTCAACACCTCGTCGGTGATAAACTTTACTAGTTCTTCTTGAATTTCTCTTATCTCAAAATCGACCAACCGGTTGTGACCGTGTGCTTTGCGCTATAATTGAATCAAGATGATATTCAGATGCAAAAACATAAGCAAAAACAATACAATTGGGAAGTCTACGTACCGCTTCATCTCCTTTGTCGGTTTTTGCACCAAAGTAGACAAGCATAGCCCACGTCACATAGAACCCGCATTCGTTGTTCCCCACCGGTTGGTCTAGGGTCTTGATATCCTTCATATACTTAGCCGTGAATGGTTCACTGTAATTCTTGTGCTTCTTGCTATCGACATTTTTTCAGTCAGGTAAGGCCTTCATTCTGTGTGACATTATAAACAAAGTATCAAAGCCATAGACATTGCAATGTCCTATGTGATTAGAAAGTAATGTTGTGATATTGGGTTCACTTACTTATTCAACACATTGACTAGTTGGTCGATATGAGAAAGTGGCTTCTTCTTGGAATCCCACACCTCGATATGTGAATTTACAGGACAAATCTCTATGAGGACATAATGGTTGCTGCAATCACGAAGGAAAGTCCATGTTACTAAATGTCATATATATATTAAGCGAATGAACACCAAAGTGAGGGCCGAGAACACATACTCGCAGTTGTAGGGTAGGAGTATGCTTGTTTTATTGTTTTTTAACATCCTTTCAAACTCAATCTTCAAACTTTTTGGCACATAGTCATCTTGACACCCGCCAGCGCATGTTGTCTCGTTGACAAGTACAAGATCTAAGAAGTCTACATGCATCAGGTGCTTCCGTAGGCACCATTTTGCCATACACCTGCATAATAAACACAGGATATATTCAAATGCAGATCACGTGCTTTATTATAACGTTGTGAGGGTAGGGTACTTACATAGTCTATAACATCAAAATCTGTACATCGAGCGAGCGCCGTTGGAAGATCTGAAAGAGGACTTCATAATAAACACTATGCACCTCTTCTTCAGGATGATTAAAAATCAGCCCGGGAGGGATACAAACTTCAAAGCCAATGTACTCCCCTTTGGCACTATCAAGGGTGTAATAATCATGCAACTGTCGCAGATATGTTGGCAACTCTTTGTACTCTTGTTCGGTGGCGACCAAAGGTTTGCCTCTTGAATACCGGTATGCGACAGCTGCTGATTCAAACTCTCTTCTTCCGTAATATAACTCCACGGCCTCCTCCATGGATATGCCCATGTTGTTGGCCAAGTTCTGTATCTCTACCAAATGTCGGGTCTGTATTTCTTTTTCTCTAATCTGATTGCTCTCTTTGTTGTTCTACCTTTCAAATTCTGTCTGTTGCATCCATGGAGGGAGACTAGCTATTCGCTTAAAGAAGGAAACAGTTGCTTCCTTGGTTCTTGGATGCTGCTCCACAGTCTTGCCTTTCATCAAAGAAGTAATGCTAGCATCCACCTTCTTCTTCTTGCTTATCTTGGGAGCATTACCAACTGAAGACGATGACCTCTTCTGTTGGGAGGTCGAACCTGATCTTAGAGAATGAGATGGAGGAGGAGGAGGAGTAGGAGTCTTCCCCTTTGGCGGTGGGGGAGGGGGAGGTGGAGAAGGAGGAGTTTTCTCCTTTGTCGGTGGAGGAGGAGGAGGAGACTTATCCTTTGGCGGTGGAGGAGGAGGAGGAGTCTTCTCCTTTTGCCATGGAGGCGAGGGAGAACTAGGGTCTTCCTGTCCAAACACAGGCGAGTAACCCCTGAGAGGTGGTGATGCCGATGATTCATCATCATCCTCATCATATGAAGATGGTTGGTCATCAAGCTTGATGAAACGTTTGCGCCAAGCCACATGAGTGCCCAAGTTGTGAACAAGACGCGGCCTATCTTCCTCCACTGGGTAATCAATATGTATCTTATTAAACTTCTTATTCAAGATCTTATCAATGCTGACCCTGGCATACCCGAGTGGCATTGGCTTGCCATGAATGATGCTGTCTCCTCTCGGAAAGGCTTGTCCGACCGCGACCTTGTCTTTTGTCCACTGCTGACGGATGTACAACCTGACATTAACACGTCCAGTGATGTCATCCACCGGATGATGAGCATTGACCTCTTCTTCGTCAGGCATAGGGGTAGATCCACATCTACTGCGACCCTTGAGCACTGGGCTGTTCCCCATCTGGACTTCCGTGCCCCCCTTGCGAGAAGGTAGTTGACTGATCTAGGCTACCAATCGCTTGTCTTGATCCTTACGCTGCTCTGCTCTAGTTTCTGGACTTCCGTTTCCCATTCTGGAATCTTCCTGACATAGCCACGTGATCCTAGGTGATGAGGATCCTTTGCCTTCTGCGAGTTTGCTCTATTTCTTTCGCTTGTTGCTTTGGTCTCTTCTGATAGCTTGTAAGACTTGAACTCCTCCCAGAAGTCCCTCTGCTTAGCACATTCCCCTCTCTCAAAGTTTGGTTGCCTGTCTTCCTTGACTAACTTATATAAGGTTCCCTTGAAAGTCTTGAACGAACGACCCATGATTTCCTTGGCCTTCTTCTTGACTGTAGCATCATCATAGTTGTTAGGGAAAGTGAAATAACTTTCAGCTTGTTCCAAACTAGCTCCTTCTTACTTTCTGGAACCCACCATGCGTCATCCTCACGACCAGTCCATTTTCTATACTTGATCAGGATAAAATCTCTGACAAGTGCCCCGATGATACTCTTGTATGGGCCCAAAGCTTTGAGAGGCTCCACCGGCTCCCCTACTTGGTCAAACTCAGAGATATGCCAATGTTTACTTGTCTGAGGAAGCTTTGTTGCTCCACGCTTAGTCCTGCTGCTACCCTCACCACTTGGCTCTTTCATCGTACCCTGCTTCAAAATACGTAATTAAGTACCCATCAAAAATATCTATCGTGGTGGGGTACTTCGGCGTTATTACGTATGACCTAAGTTACCTTGTCTCCTTGGTCTAGCTAGAGAACCGGCTCGAACTCTGGTTTTCATCTTCTTGATTCTCACTACCACTACCATTAGTCGGATCCTGCGGCTCTCCGGTACTTTGGCGACGTGGTGAATTGGCGATGACGAGTCATGTCTGTGGACATGCATGTCATCGGTGTTTGTATGGCACATTTATGCATAGTAGAAATACAAGAAAATTGGGTTTTTGATGGATTAATACAAAGTACACATGACACAACTAGTACATATATTAGAGTAGTGTACTACAAGTACTAATTTAGTAGTCTACATTAACTTCCAAATACATAAAGCAATGACCAAAGCTTGACATAAAATGATTGTATCTTTCCAAGACCAAAAACCAAGGCTCTTGATCTTTATCGCTCTGACGGGTGGCTTATCTTCTATCTTCAATTCATCGTCTTTCCCATGGATTTCACCATAGTTGTAGTAGGAAGTCAATGCTTCATCTTCTGTGTTGTATCTCTTGTGCAGAGCACCTGGATAGCGATTGACTTGAGAATAGCACTCTTCCCAAGTACGGTACACGCCAGGTCTATGGCCAACATGCACTACATACTAAGCCATTGATGCCTAAAGATGCATAAAATTAATGGCCTTGCAAGATTAGCAATATAGCCCATGCAAATCAAAGTAGAGGAAGCAACATTTCAAAAAACATATAGTCATAGCTTAGCTTGTACAATACATATGACCTTGGACCATTAATGAAAGTTGTAGCACATATTGTGTACTTTAAACTTTGTTTTCGGAGCAACAACAAAATCAATTAATTTCTTGGCGAAACAGTGGGTCAAAGTGTTGCATTTTCCTTTGAGGCATTACATCGAACACCTAGAGGGCAGGGTGGATGCTCACCGAGAAAAATGGAGTGGGTGGTCGGAATCCCGCGTTCCTGACGTCGTGGTGTTTCCTGGCGTCGTGGAGAAGCAGAAGGATGGCGTCGGGTTGCTCCTGTCGTCGAGGATGGCAATGGGGAGAGGAGGTCGGCGGCGGCGGCGGCGTGCAGTGGCCGGCTGGGCTGGAGACGGTGGCCGGCGTCGTGGACGGCAACGCTTGGTGCTGGGGACGGTTGCCGACGTCGCGGAGCGCACGGGAAGCGCGGTTGAGCTGCTGCGGGCGCCGAAACAGGGCAAGAACAGTGGCACAGGGACGGCGGAGCACGGGCGCCGGCGTCGAGCGGGAAGATTTGAAACTTAGAAAATTTCCTGAAGCGCCCGATCCCTTATATAGTAGACAACATTGCTACCGGTTCTAGATACGAACCGGCAGTGATGGCTTATAACACTACAGCCATCACTGCCGGTTCGTAACTAGAACCGGCAGTGATGTTGTTTACGGATCCAGGAAAAGAAATTGTATAAAACCAAAACATGTCCGTTCTAAACCGAAGTCACTCGCAGTTCAGTTGGTTGAGTCTTTGTGCTTTGACCTTGGTGGCCTAGGTTCGAACCAGAGGTTCTCCACAATTTTTTTTGTGATGTTATTTTTTATTTTCACATCACTGCCAGTTCCACATTAGAACCGGCAGTGATAGGAGCTATCACTGCCGGTTCTCTAATACAACCGGCAGTGATGTCATATTTTTTAAAATTATAAAATATTATTTAAAATTTATAGTAATTCATAGAAAACTCTAAAAATTAGAAAAATGGTGTCATTAAATTTGTATTGAATTTTCCTACAACCTTTGTTTAGTTGATGTTATCATTTGAACAATTTAAATATCTTATTTGTTTGAAAAAGTATGTAAATTCAGTATTTTAAAATAATTTAGACCCCCAAATGATCTCAAACCAAAAAGTTATAAACAAAAAAGTTGTAGGACTCATCAGGCTAAACAACTTTTATTTTGTCATTTTGTGCATTTGAATTTGTTTTGAGACTGTGCATTGTTCATATTTCTAAAAATTTTCAAATCTCACAATTCAAACCAAATTTAGGCCACCAGATGGTCTCAAATGGAAAACTTATAAACAACAAAGTTGTATAACTCATGAATATCTACAATTTTTATTATAGTCATTTCTTCATTTGAGATTGTTCTATATAACATGTGTCACAAACTACTATGTTTCCAACAAAGTGACACGAGTTATATGGAAATATAGTAGTTTGTGAACAAGTAGATGCACCGATATGTCAAAGTAAGTTGGTGAAAAATGCATCTCAAGCCTGCATAGAATCACGGCTATCTCCTCCTTCAGCTGGTCTAGCTTAGCCCCATCAATGACCTTTTCATAAATCGCGTTGAAAAACAAACACAACTTTATGATCGGGGCGCGTACCTTATCAGGGAGGATACCTCGCAGGGCAACTGGGAGCAGCTGAGTCATAATTACATGACAGTCATGGGCCTTCATACAACCATAGTTAAACTTAAGTTCTCTCATGTTAACTAGCCTCTTCGGGTTCGCACAGTAACCAGTCGACACTTTGAGATCATTGAAGAAAGAAATAAGCATGTCCTTTTCTTCCTTTTTCAGTGTCCATGATGCCATCGGAAGTTTCAAGTGGCCATCCTCAAGAGTTATTGGGTGCAATTCCTTCCTGAGGTCCAGGTGTTGCATGTCCAAGCGTGTCGTGAGAGAATACTTCGTTGTCCCCCCAGTGTTCATCAACATGTTAAGAGTGTTACCGCACACATTTTTTTGTTATGTGCATTGGATCAAGACAATGATGTACACTCAAAAGTGGCTAGTAAGGTAGTTTCCAGAAGATTGACCTTTTCTTCCAGATACTATCAGTAGGCGCTGGTACTGCCCCTTACCCCTTTCCAAGGACTACATCTGTGAGTTTGCTTACTTGTTTAAGTATCTGTTTGCCGTCGCGATACTTTGGGGTCCACGCTTCTCAATAGTCCCATTGAAATCTTTTCTATTCCTGCGGTAAGGGTGATCCTTTCGTAGGAACCCACGGTGTCCCATATAGACCATCTTCTTATTTTCTGGAAGATGTATAGCATCCGTCTCGTCCAAGCACTCGACACATCCAGTGTATCATTTTGTCTTCTCTCCAGACAAGCAACCTCGCCCTGGCAGGTCGGTGATTGTAGCGATGAGTATAGCCTTTATCGGGACATGTTCTTTTTTGTACTCATCCTAAACATCCTTCACACCCGTCTCCCACATCTATAGTAGTTCATCGATCACTGGTTCTACAAGCACATCGATATCATGGCCAGGTTGTTTTGGGCCTTGGATTAGTAGTGGCATCTGGATGTAAGACCGTTTCATACAAAGCCAAGGTGGAAGGTTGTATATACATAGCGTCACTGGCCAAGTGCTATGATTGCTTCTAACGTGGTCAAACGGATTCATCCCATCTGTGCTCAAACCTAACCAAAGATGCCTTACCTCTCCACCAATGTTCTTATAGAACATAGTGTTGATAGTCCTCCAGTCCGACCCATCAACGGGGTGCCTCAACATTGTATTTTTCTTCCGCTCTTCGCCGTGCCAGTGCAACAGTTTTGCTGACTTTGCATTTGCAAATAACCTATGCACTCGCGGAGCTATAGGAAAATACCATACGACCTTTACGGGCCCTCCTCTAGTCTTGCTACCCTTATTTGACAGCCCTTGCTTGTATCGGGGAGCTTTACACTTGGGACACGTATCCAAGTCTTTATATTTTTCTCCACGGTACAATATGCAATCGTTGGAACAAGCGTGGATTTTCTCAACCTCGAGGCCGATTGGGCAAATCATTTGCTTGGCCAAATAAGTATTTTCTGGTAACTCGTTACCCTTTGGGAGCAGTTTCTGTATTATACCTAACAAGTTCTCAAAGCCTTTATCACTCAATCCATTCATTGATTTGAACTCTAAAAGCATGATGTTGGCTTCTAGTTTGCTTATTGGACAGGTGGGATACAATGATGTTTTTGCATCCTTTCTCATGATCTCCAATTTTTTCAACTGTGTAGCACTAAGGAATCCGCCCTGCACATCATGCAGGAGTGAAAGCCCTTGTTTGGTTTTGGGTAATTGATGAAACCTAGTTTGCTAATAGTGTGCTCTAAGTGTTTCATGAGAACAATTAGCAAACAAGATGGAGCAAAGGACCGGGTCGGTGGAGGCCACAAGTGAAGGGCAATGACGGCGTCCATGAAAATGGTGTAAGCCCATCAATAAAGGAGAAAGCCCTATTGACGGCATCCATGCAAATGGTATAAGTCCATCATCAAAGGTGTCCACAAGGTCCATCAAGAGATGAGAAGAAAGTTGATAAGAAACCGGGAGCTCAAGGCAAAGGTATAACCAATAGGAGCTCTTTTGCTTTTAGTGATGCAGACTCCATAGAGGGAGTGTTCACATTTAGGATAGATAGCCGTACTATCAAGAGGGGCGAAATCGTTGATGAAATACGGTTATCAAGTGCCATTAGGTGTTCATGATCATTGCATATGCATATAGATGCTAGTGTCACTAACTTGACCCGTTGAAAACTCTTTGAAAAGGCTAACACACGTGCACCTAAGTGAGAGACACTTTGCAGTGTTAGCACATTTGGAAACAGGGTGAAGTTTGAGGGTTAGAGAGGGTTTGGTCCTCTCTTCCTCCTGTCGAGCTTGCGAGGCAGGATTCGGCGAATTTCGGAAACGTTACAGTAGAAAAACTAGCGTCGGACCGTGCTGTCACAGAGCGTCGGACCATTAGCCTCGGTCCGATAGCTAACACTTGTCCTGCTCATTCTGAGAGCGTCGGACGCTGCGTTTGAGGGCGTCGGACCATTGTCCTCAGGGTCCGACGGTGCAGAGCCGCAGCAGGTCGACATGTGGAGAGCAGAGGAGCGTCGGACGCTCGGCGTTAGTCCGACGGTGAGCGTCGGACGGATGTTTTGGAACCTCTCTGAAAACGTCGGACGCTGGCGAGTTTTAGTCCGACGGCTTGTTGTTTCAGAGTCCGACGGTGGTTTTCAGCGGAGCGTCGGACCGGAGGTTTGGTCCGACGGCTTACCGTCCGACGGTCGTTTTGGCGCGAGAAAATAGCCGTTGTGATCCAACGTTCGACTTCAAACGGCTACTGACACGTGGCGTTCATCCGGGGCGTCGGACCGTGTGGTATAGTCCGACGGTGGCGTACGCGGACAGTCCGACGGTGCGCAGGAAGTCCCTAACGGCTATGTCTTTGGGTGTAGCTTATAAATAGGGACTTGGCCAGTTTGGGGAGGCCCCCTTGGCACTCCTGAACATTATAGCATACTTGTGAGCCTTCCCACTCCACTCTCACTCATCCTACTTGATTGTGTTCATCATTTGGTGAGATTGGAGAGCATCAAGTGCATTGCATGCTTGTGACCATCTAGAGGCACATGGTGAGTGGATTTCGCAGCGGTTTCTCTTGTTACTCTTGGAGTTTGCCGACTCCTAGATGGCTTGGAGCTGCGAGGATTGTTGAGGGGAGTTGGTGATTGTTTCCGCCTTCGATCGGTGAAGTTGTGAGGGGTTCTTGAGCCTTCCCCGCGGGAGATCGCAAAAGGCTACTCTAGTAGATTGCTCGTAGCTTGTGGATCCCCATCTTATGTTGGTTGTGCGGCACCCTTGAGAAGGGTTTGGCGTGTGATGCCAATTAGCGCGTGAACCTCCAAGTGGGTGTATCGCTACAACGAGGACGTAACTTGCCGGCAAGTAAGTGAACCTCGGTAAAAATCATTGTGTCAAATCTCTTGCCGATGATTTCTTGATTATTGTGATTGTTCTTATTGGTACTCATCTCATCACTACACCGGTGGTATAAGATTCACTCTCTCTACTCTTTACATTCTCGCACTTACTCTTATGTAGCTTGTTAGTTTAGTTGCTCACTTAGGAGTAGAGTAAAAGTAGCAACTTAACCTCTCGTATGTGAAATAGAAACTATAGCTTAGAACGGTTAGGTGGCTTACAAATTTTAGTAGGCTAGCGCAAGAATTCGCTTCGCTTATTATTTATCTAACTTCTTTCTTGAGTTGGTGGTTGTAGAATTTTTATAGGTTATTCACTCCCCCTCTAGTCATTTAGGACCTTTTATGGAGCTGAAAAATGCCATCGTTTTCCTCTGTGTCGTCAGCTAACGTATTGCTAAACACATTGTTATTGGTACGCACAGGTTCTGTGTAATCATCATTAGGCAGAAACTAGTTTAGTGATATGCTAGGCATGGGAACATCATCATTGTTTTCTTGTCTACCATTCTGACCAACCTCCCCATGCAAAGTCCAAATCATGTAGTCTCTCATGAACCCCCTAGTAATCAATTGCAATCGTATATGCTCCACGTCACCCTATTTTCTCGTATTCTTGCAATCTTTGCATGAGCAGAATACAGGCTGCGAGTCCCCAGCATTGGCTCTGGCGAACTTGATGAAATCATCGATGCCCGTCAAGTACCGTCGGTCTGTACATGACAGATCGTACATCCACCTTCGATCCATGTCTGCAGAGGAAAAATGGGCAGGGCAGAGAAAACATAGGAAAATTTTAATAAGCCTTTCTCAACAATATTATTTGAAGCACAGAACCTTAATATATTCTTCGAAAAAATTTGAAATTGTTTGCCCTATAAAAATTCAAATCGATTGCGCTATAAATTTGAAATAGATAGCCCATACAAAATAATTGTTCTACAACATGCCGTGTAAAAATGGATTCAAAAAACATAAGAAAAACTGAGGCTCCATCATAAACAACATTAATTACACAAAAAATTCTAGAAATAATAAGGTAGCTTCAAACAATGGTTACCACATAAATTACAATTGCCAAAAATAATTATTCTACAACATGCCACATAAAAAATAAAGAAACAAATTATAAAATATAACTCCTCTTCTTGATCATGAACAATAATATAGTTCCAATTGAAATTAAAGATGGCAATGATTTTAACTAACCTTTTGAATAGTGGATTTACCAAAACCTTGATGCCTTCCAAAAGATCCACCCCAAATATGCTCTCTAAAATGGAGAAAGTAAACAACTACAATAAAAATCAATCTCCAAACACAAAAGCAATATCTACAAATTCAAAGACGTGTGCTTGTTACTAATCATAAGCTAGAAGATCTTCACCATGCTTGAGCTTCTAAGAGTTTCCTTGATCAATTCGGTAAAGAGCAGCCGTGCACTGTTCTGTTTCGTTGGGACAGAGGAGGAGGGAGGGAGCTCAAGCTCGAGCTTATATACTGCAGCAGTATAACTGGCGGTTCCAGCCACGAACCGGCAGTGATACATAGCGTCACTGCCGGTTCGTGGCTGGAACCGGCAGTGATGTTATCACTGCCGGTTCCAGCCACGAACCGCAGTGATACCTAGCTTCACTGCCGATTGGCCCCTGGCCCAATCATTTGGGGTTTAAACTGGCCCATCACTGCCGGCCCAAAATAAACCGGCAGTGATGGGCCGACAGTGATGTTTGAATCTGTAGTAGTGGATATCGTCTAATGTATCTGACTGCTTTCATTTCATTAATAAACTTATGTGTTCCAGTTCCTGTTTTCATTAACAAACTCATGTGCTACATCCTGCTAGTTTTAATATTCATGTGTATAATATGATCACATTTCAAAACTTGCTAAGAAAAATTACCTTTTTTTTCCCAAGTTTACTAAGTATATGACAAAGCGCATGCTAAAAAACAAAAAGCGACGAATTAAAATGGTCACACAGCTAAGACAAATGTTGCTGTCAATCAAAAGTTTTGGTCTATAGTGCTAGAGTATTTGGCGCCAAGAATAGGAGCAAGATTCTAACTTTGTGCGAATCTAATCAAACCAGAATCGCACGAAGAAGTGGAGCACAAAATCTCGAGGGGGGGGGGGGATTGGAATGTCCCGGAGACTGAATTGGATCCCTTCTTTGGCCGGTGGTTTTTTCTTTTTTGTCTCTCTATCTCTCTATCTCTCTGCAGCAAAACGAAATTGTGTGTGCGATTCCAGGAAGAAAGATGACATGAGACGATGTAAGGGGAGGAAGCTCAGTATATACGTATATAGAGAAGAAAGGAAAGGAAGGCTCACCGGAGCGTGGCCGCTGGACATCCTCGACGATGGCAGTTGCGACGGCTGCCTCTGTCGCGGCGGCTGCAAGCCCGGGCGAGGCCGTGAAGGAGCGGAGGAGGCCAGGGATGTTAGAGGCACCTAGCTCCGGTGAACGGCGGGCGGTGCGGCACTCAACGCAGGGAGAAGAGCTGGGATGGGGCGGCACGAGGACAACAGGCTGGCAGAGCGAGGCGGGATCGTGGAGCTAGGCGTCCTGTGTAGGGGCAGCAGTTCCGCGGAGCAGTGGAGAGACGGGCAGGCGGCATTTCCGTGAGAGATGGCACGGTAGACTTGGTGGGGGCCCGGGCGCCCGTGCTGTTGCCGCCGTGGGAGCCGGCGCGGGGGTGGTGGCTGGGGCGGCGACCTTGGTGGGGGGTGCGGGCGCTAGCGCGGAGGCCGCCGGGGCGGCGTCCTTGGTCGTGGCACGGGTGCAGGGTCCGCAGCGGTAGCAGGGCTGGTGGTCGGAGGTGCGGGCGCGAGCGGGAGTGCGGAGGCCGACGTGGGAGCCGGCGCGGCGGCGTCGGGGTGGAGGACGGTGCGACGGGGGTTGTTGCATGGGGTTGAGGACGGCACGACGGAGGTGGGAATCGTGGGCGGGTCGCACAGGGCGGGTACTCGCGCAGGGAGGCGTAATATTGCCAGGTGGGCGGGGGAGCGGGGCGATCAGACGATGACCGCCGGGTCTTTTTAGTTGTAGAGATAGGCGGGGGAGGTGAGGAGTACGCTGGTTTTCTTTTCTTTTCTTGATCGGTGGCTGGTGGGGGAGGCGATGACGGGGTTTTTCTTTTTTTTTTCTCGCTGTAGGAATTTATCGCTGGAGGAAGCGAGAAGGGGCTGGAAAGGGCAGCTGTAGAAAAGGACGAAGTGCTACAGGGTAACAGGAGAAGGCTAACATGCTACAGGGTAATAGTAGGGGGTAAAGGTCGTACATCTACAACTTTATAGATTTTTATAGATTTCACTTTACAGGGGTTACACATCATTACCCATGAGTCAAGTTAGGTGTTCAGTGAGAATCATACTACAAGGCCGTTATAAAGTCTCTCCATGCCTGTTTTATACCTATAACTACGGATAGAATCAAGGCCCTGTTTGGATTGCAGTTTTCTTGCAGGAACTTCAAAGGAATAGCATTCCTTTATTTCGCTGACGGCACCATCCGTTTGGAATGGAGGATTATGACTTTCGTTTCCTTGGGAAAGGTTTGCTTCCCTTCTCAAAACGCACGAATCAGAAAATCTACTCTCTTCTCTTTGTTTCTCTTCCTATCACGAAGTCCGAGGCAAAGCATGTGACCCACACAGAGAAGTGACAGCGGTAAAGCAGTATACTCTTGTTTATGTGTGGTTAGGTCCTTTTAATATTATCTTTATCATTTAGTTTCCAAATTCCTTTGTTTTAAAATTCCTTTGTTCCAAACAACTGGCTGAGTTGGTTTTCTGTATTTTCTTAATCCTCTGTTTTCACAATCTATTCCTACCTCTTTCCTTTATTTCCTACCATTCCTGTGTTTTCAATTCCTCTGTTCCAGACAAGCCCTAATAGGGAGGTAATGCATAAGACCCTCTTGAGCCATGTAAACCATCTGGCCGAATGTATAACAACTTAGATGACTAAATAACTAGAAAGGCCCAGAGCCATATAACACCTGTGATTGCGTCGTTAAGCTGAGTTACTTATCCATGAATCGATTCTTATAATTTAGAGCAAGTGCGCACAAACTCATAGACCCAATATATAACAAAACGAAATAATCATCATGCCAATCCATTCATATCCTGCTTAGACTCCCCACTTACAATGTTGCATTGCTAGCTACTAGAAAGAGGGTTACCAACATAGATAAATGTTGCATAAACAATAATTAATTAGGTTTAACATTATAACCCAACTCAAACATGACAACAAAGCTACACATTTATTACAAATAACAAAATTATCTAGGTTCCTAGAAACATATCATGAATGCTATTAAACCTTAACATTCAAGCGAAGTTACTTCGGTGTGGACAGGTGCACGAACGCGGCCATGAGCAGAGTAGCCTTGAGCCTGACGCTCCATGGGATGCCGTAGCTTGCACCACCGATGGCGATGAGCCCCCTGACGAACAGCCAGAAGCAGAGCAGCAGCCAGCCGCAGCACATAAGTTCCCCGACGCTTGGACCACCGACACTGGTCGGCACCACGCCGGTGATCGCCCTCCACGCTCCGACGGCGACAGCGACGATGCTCAGCATTGCGAGCGCGGTCGGCGGGACGAACAACGGTGATGAGTCAAAGGTGAACCACCGCAGGTCGGTGGTGGTGGCTGCATCGTTGCCGGCGCGACTGGACAAGCACTGCTGCTGCTCCTTGCGTGTCACCTCGAACACCATCTCCGAGAGGCCCAGCGTCTTGAGGATCACTGTGAGCAACGCGAGCAGCCAAGCGGAGGACAACGTGTTCCGCTGCATCATGTCCTGGCCTGACGATTTTTCGACAATAGCCCATGTTGTTCTTTTGTCTGAAACTTATCAGTCACAGCAGCCACAATATAGGCAATTTCCACTGCAGACCTTCTTCTCCCTTCTTTCCCTCTGTTTGTTTCTTGCATCCCACCAGAGACACATGAGCAAAACACATGTCAACTGCAATTTCTTATCCAGTTTGAAAATCATCTCCATCATTTCTCTGCAGACCCCGCCTCAATTAGACTAAGCCGGACATTCTCCATATTCAACTCCCTCCACACTCCCTTCACCTGTTTGCGACATAAATCACAGCATGTATCAATCTTCAGGCCTTTCAGATGATTCTTAATCGCCAGAGTATTGTGACTGAGTTTCCACAGGAAGTGCTTAATCTTTGGCGGGCAGTCCATCTTCCACAATTTCTTCCAGAATTCAGAATTGCCATTGCTACCTTCTGCTCCCCCATAACTAGCTCTCGCCACCTTTCTCTCCTCTGAATCACGGTGGACCTTGTAAGCTGATCTCACTGAGAATCTTCCCTTTTTGTCAAAATGCAAGCCCACCACATCTTCCATTTCCAAATGGACTGGAATGCACCGAATCAATTTTACATCTTCTTCACAAAAAGGCAAGTTTTCATTTATACGGTAGTATGGTTGATATATTTTACATCTCGTACCTTGTAGTAAGGTTGATATATTTGATTTCAATTTACAGAGGTTATACATCTTTACCCACAAGTCAAGTTTTCTTCTCATGCCGAATATTGTCTAGGTGTTCAGCGAGGATCATACTACAAGGCCGTTATAAAGTCTCTCCATGCCTCTTTTACACCTACAACTATGGATTGAACCACTAACAGGGAGGTAATGCAGAAGACCCTCTTAAGCCATGTAAACCATCTGGCCGAATGTATAATAACTTAGATGAAACTAATTAATTGGAAAGGTCCAGAGCCATATAACGTGTGATTGCGTCGTTAAGCTAAGTTACTTATCCATGAATCGATTCTTAGAATCTAGAGCAAGTACGCACAAACCCATAAACCCAATATATAACAAAACCAAATAATCATCATGCCAATCCATTCATATCCTGCTTCCTCACTTACCATGTTGCTACTAGAAAGAGGGTTACCAACATAGATAAATGTTGCATAATTATTAATTAGGTTTAACATTATAACCCAACTCAAACATGATAGCAAAGCTACGCATTTATCTGCAAATAACAAAATTATCTAGGTTTCTAGAAACATATAATGAATGCTATTAGACCTTAACATTGAGGCGAAGTTACTTCGGTGTAGACAGGTGCACGAACGTGGCCACGAGTAGAGCGGACTTGAGCCTGACGCTCCATGGGATGCCGTAGCTTCCACCGCCGACGGCGACGAGCCCCCTGACGAACGGCCAGAAGCAGAGCACCAGCCAGCCGCAGCACATGAGCTCCCCGACGCCCGGACCATCTACACTGGTCGGCACCGCGCCGGTGACCGCCCTCCACTCTCTGACGGCGACAGCGACGATGCTCAGCAACGCGAGCGCAGTCGGCGGGACGAACAACGGTGACGAGTCAAAGGTGAATCGCCCTAGGTCGGTGTCGTCCACACTAGTGGTGGCTGCGTCGTCGTCGCCGCCGCTGCCGCTGGACGAGCACTGCTGCTCCTTGCGTGTCACCTCGAACACCGTCTCCGAGAGGCCCAGCGTCTTGAGGATCACTGTGAGGAACGCGAGCAGCCAAGCGGAGGACGACGTGATCCGCTGCATCCGGTGGTTGTTCCACCAGGCGCGCACTGAGAGCCGGCAGTCCTTGTACTCGCCCAGGTTGTACGCGTTGTAGGCCACGAACAGGGCCAGCGGGATGACAAAACCCGGCTCTAACACCTTCATCTCATCACGATAAGATTTTTTTTTTCAGAAAAAAACTTGGCTAATACCGATGGTAGAAAGATCGTTTTTTACCTTTGTAGGAAGGATTGGTTTGCAATGATGCAGTAAGGTCCGAGGAGCGCATAGCAGAGCTCAAAGGGTGCCCTGATGGCCCACACGTGGACGACAAGGTAGCCAAGGCATTGCCGGAACTCGAGGCGCTTGAACACAGAGAGGAGGAACGGGTTATTACGCCGGCTGAGCTGTATCTCCAGCAGGCCCGTGGCCCATCTCTTGTACTGGCTGAGGCTGGCAGGTCCGCCGGTGGGCGCGCCGCCGAGGAACGCCGGCGGGTCGGGGGTCAGCATCGCCGACCTCCAGCCGGCGGCGTGGATGCGCAGCCCGGTCAGGTTGTCCTCCGCCATGGAGCCGTAGACCCAGCCAGCGTCCTGGCCCCAGCTCGTGCCGGCCTCGTAGTTGCAGGCAGAGACTTGTCTCGCTGCTTCGATGCGATCCGCCATCGCAGTCGCCGGCGCCTTCAACATGTCCCTAGAACTAGAAATGGTGCGCCTCACCGACTCGATTAGTTCGTTCGATTTGCCATACCTGCTCTGTAGCTCCTTGTAAGATGGTGGATTATCTGCCGGAGTTTGTATTGCAGTATTGTGCAACACCAGTCAAGGGCATGAATGCATGGACACTGAATCATCAGAAAACAATGCGAAGGAGTCCTTAAAGTCGAACCCCACACAGAAAGATCTCAATATATCTCTCACCTTTCATGCTGCTGCTGCTGCTACTAGTGAAGTCTGGTGGCACGCCGTATATGACTTTTCTACGGTGAAAGCAACCCGTCCCAAGGTAAAACATGCCTTGAAGTCCGTCAAGTCCGGTTCCAATTTTCTGCATAAAGCAAGCTCATCAGCGTACAGACGACAAAGTCTGTCGATGTATATAAGCTATATAACGTCAATTAGATCGAGTATTCTTAGTATGCTAGTAGTATATGGCAGTGATCGATGTGTACGACTGTACTTATTACCTCGAGTGTAACCTGCAACTGGTTGCCGAAAGGATCGTCTTTGAGGCCAGCGTAGAACTTCTGCGGCGCCTGGACGAAGCCGCTGTGGACGTCGTCGTCGAAGCCCAGGAGAAGGCACATGGCGTGGAGCGCCACCTTTGGGTTGTTCGCGAACATGTCGCAGTCCACGTTCAGCATGATGGGCGCGTTGCTCAGCACCGCGGACACCCTCGTCTGCAGTCAGTGATCGAGCAGGGGTTCAGTCAGGGTCGCTGAGAGGCACATCATCACTGCCGACGTGCTTACCAGGACGTTCATGGCGCCGGCCTTGAAGTGGTGGTGCTGTGTGGGGCTCTTCTCCCTGGAGACGTATGTCAGGCTTGGGATTCCACCATCGCCTGCAGCCTGATTGCTCTTGCTCTCGCTGCTGTTGTCCCACAGGACCTGCAGGAACGCTCAGCGGCAGGAGAGCGGGCCGTGTTTGTTAGCCCTCAAAAAAAAAAAAAAAAAAAGGGCAACAACGAGGCGGGCACGAATTTCACGTGTAGTACTTAAACCCTGTTTCCTGTCTGGCATAGCTCAACTTCAATAGTGAAGTTTTTTTCTAAAGAATTGAGCAAATTTCTATATAAAGTAGAGCTATTTTATAAAAAATGTTTGGCACCAACAACTTTATGCATGATTAAAGGAAAAAATGAATGATAGAGCTGTGAAAATCTATTTTTTTCGGCTTTAACCTAACTCATCCCTTTGTAAGACGAGAAAAAAACGAATCACTGATAAAGCGGTTTTGAGAAAAAAGGTGTTTAGCAAAAGAAAGGAAAAACAAAACATAAAGTTGTCGTGAGGTATACAAACAAGTCTTTAATTTTCCATTACGAGGATGCTTGATTGATCAGTTCATTCATACCTTGATTATGGTTGGATGATTCCTGCGGTCAGCACCCACGAACTCACTGAACTCACCGTCGCTGCGCCGGACTAGGGATTCCTCTTTGGCGTTCTTGATCCGACGCACCAACTCCTCATACTCATTCTACATGCAAGAACAGGATCAGATTGATGACACATACGTGTCCACAGTGGTGGATGTTAGCGTCTACAGAAAAAAAAAATCAATACCCCCTCGCCCCCGCATCACTCCCACAAGGGTGATATGTGCAGCCCTCTTTCATAACCTAGCCGCTGTCCTCTTCTTACCCCTTCTCCCGCCGTGTCATCGCCGGAGCCAGAGCTGGCCACGGCAAGGCCTTAAGGCCGGTCGGGATAGCAGCAGCGTGAAGCTCTGCGAGAGAGGCCACTGCAGTTGCGGCTGCACCGGTCGGTGTTCCTGCCGGCATAAGGGGATGGCGGCAGGGCTCCTTCTCCTTCACTCTCCCCTTCTCCACAATTTAGTCAAATTTAACGTGTTTTGACTCTCTAAGATTGTTGAGATGACTTACAATTTAGAATGAATGAAGTAGATAATATTTTTGGATTGAGACGCAGAGCTTCTGACTTTGTTAAAAACAAAGCTTTACCTTCACGAGTGTCCAAGCACGCAGGAACTCGGTGTCGGTGGCGGCAGCCCCACCATGCTCCGCCGCGCCGCCAGAAGAGAAGTATACGAAGGGGGCCCTGACCTTGACGCCGTGCTTCTTGCAGAAGGGCACCCAGAGCTTGGCGAACTCGGCGGCCTCGCGCAGCGCGTAGCAGGTCACCGCCGAGCAGCCGTCGTCGGAGACGTAGCACGACAGCTTCGCCGCTGGGTAGTCCAGCGCCAGCAGCGACAGCACCGTGTTCACCGTCACCACCGGCGGCTCCAGCTTCGGGTCCGCCGTCGTCACGAACATGTCCACCGCCGGCAGCTCGCCGTCGCCGCTCCGTTCGGCGAGGCGTTCAGGGTGCGTGTGGAAGCAGACCGGGTTCCACTTGGCGTTCATGGTGAGGAGCCACACCACCGTGAACCACGCCTCGCAGATGAGCGCGGCGACCGAACACCACGTGCACGCCGGCGGCGCCGCGCCGGCGCTAGCGCTGCCCGCCACCAGCGAGGACGCACGGCGAGCGAGGAGGGCGAGGAGCAGGAAGAGAACGGCGAGGTCGGCCAGTTTCCACGCCGTGCGGGGGAGGGGGACCCTCTCCTGCAGGGGCAGCTTCTTGGAGCTCGCCATGACCGACCGATCGAGCCGGACGGACTCTAGCTGGCCAGTCTCAGCATGCGAGAAGCACAAGAAAACACGTACTACACAACCAGCTCGTACGGGTGTCATATATATAGACGACACACGCTTCGCAGCCTAGGTAGTGTCTAGGTTCGCCTGCCAGATTTTCAGTACATTCTCCGGCCTCCAAGGTACTCCTCCGTCCCATAAATAAATGTAATTATTTAACTTTTACTATTTCTCTTTAACCATTCATCTTATTTAAAATTTTTTATATAAATAATAAATTAAGTAAATTATTATGAAAATATCTCTAACAATACAATAAGTCATAAAAAAACAAATAATATTTGTTAATTTTTTTAATAAGACGAACGGTCAAATAGGAATATCAGAAATCAAATAATTACGTTTATTTGTGGGACAGAAGGAGTATTTATTAATTTATCATCTTTTGTTATAGGACTATAAGTGCTGGTCAATCTTTTTAAGTTGGATTTCCATACGTTAAGGAAAACATCAAATTATAGCACAGTATCATAGTTTAATAACTTTATAGATAAAAAGATATTAATGTTTGAGATATCAAATAAATATTATTAGATTAATTATAAAATGTATTTTCATTAATAAATTAATTTAGGCCATAAATATGAATACTATTTACTAAAAATTTAATCAAACGTGAACTATTTTTTGCAGACACACAAACCATAGTTATATGTTTTCTAAATGGAGGGAGTATTAACAACTTTTATATCCCAAATAACTTTATTATTGTAAAAATATAGTGAATGATCTATCTAATGAAGTTAATTATGTAACATAAATAGTAATATTTTTTATATATTTGATTAAAGTTATAAATATTTGACTTCTCAAAAAATGAGACTAATGATTTTTATCAGATGAAGGAAGTAGTTATTAGCACGCACGCACATTTCTGAATACTCGAAAAATTCCTAGTAAATGCCTATAACAGCAAAATGTTACGTCAAGGTAGTAATAATCAAACTATTTATGGTGACACCTAAGCTTCACCACAGACAGCACAGTCATTGAAGATTCACCCAAATCCATTCAACATCATCAGCAAATCAGCAATTCAGCAGAAAAAAAACAAAAATCAATATAAATGCTTTGTCGTCTCCTTTCTCTATAAACCACGCGCGCGCGCACACACAACGTACCCAATGTAATCACAGGAGTAGTTGATTTGTAATTATCATCAATATAAATGCTTTGTGACCTCATTTCTCTTTAACACACACCTACCATTACCATCAGGTCCATCACAGGTTTCTGTGGCCCATCCCTTCGGCCTTAATGCATGATGTAACATCTCCCAATTTTCTATATCTCGCATTATGTCCATTTAGGTATAATTTTCCATGTCGGATCATGTCCATTTAGGTAGAACGTTGATCCGTAGCCTATGTTATCAAAAAGAATCCAGCAAAATCAATGATTTATGTTTTTTTTGTCTACGTGGTAGTCCTCCTTGGAGGCTCCACGAAAATTTGGCCTCTAATAATCCGGTTCTCCAAGTTCATGTTGTGTTAATTTGTCTTTCTTGCTTGGTGGATTAACATCTTATATGTAGTAATTTTGTTTGTAGAAATCTACACACCACTCACCATGCACAATTACCAAGTGCTGAAGTTTTATTGCCACCACAACCTTTTAATGACTAGGTTGCCCTCTCTTCTATTCTCTAATGTACTATCCTTTCCTGCAGCACAAAACTATGTGCTCACAAGGAGATGTAGTTATACAAGATATAATAATACATCTCTTTAACCGCAAATAAAATGGAGCACGGAGAGAGCCCTACTACTGTTCACTACTGCAGACGACAGCGACGAATTACTGTTCACAATGGCGTCATCAACACTACTCATGACGTCAACATTACTGTTTATTACTGTTCATTTTTCTCTCTTTCTTTTTAGATTTTTTTCACCGCGTCCGCCGTTTAGCACCAACACGGTTGTAGTGCCTACCATACGGTATTCTTTGGGTTTTCTTTTTGCTGTACAGTTTTTTTTTTTCACCGGGTGCGCCGTTTAGCACCAACGTGTCCATAGCACATATTTTTTCCCGTCCAGATTTTTTTCACCGGATCCACCGTTTAGCAACAACGCGGTGGTAGCGCCTACCATACGGTGTTTTTTGTTTTTCCTTGTGCCATTCAGATTTTTTCACCGAGTGCGCCGTTTAGCATCAACGCATCGAAAGCGCGCATTTTTTCGTCTAGATTTTTTCACCGGGTCCGCTGTTCAGTACCGGCGCGACGGTAGCGTGCTAATATAACTACTCCCAATTATTTTGCCCACATCCTTTGTTGGGACTGGCAATCACCACCGGTGCCAGGAACCTGCCAGCAATCTAGGCGCGCGATGTAGAGTGCAAGATCACAGACACACAGCACATGCGAGAACGTGGAATGTTTTGACTGCCAACCGCACAACCTTGTACGTGCATTCACTAGATTAATAACCAGCTTTGATCCGCAACTTCCGCCATGACATGCTACTACACAGTGCACCAATGCCCGTGCGACAAGCACGGCATGCATGCCATGGCGGAGCCCGCCCGATGGACACGGTCATGGCGCAGTGTGTGCAAGTCCCCACACTTCCCACGATTCTACGCGCCCGAATGAAGCATCTAGGTTTCGATCATTAATGACAACAAAGAGATTATTATGATTAACATGTGTTTTGCAGGATAACCTAAAAGTTAGGTCATAATAACATGTAGGTTCAAACCCCTAGCGATGGAAATCAATTCGGTTTTCAAAGGATGGAAGACAAGACGATGATAGGTTAGTTCCAAATGTCGATTGGAGTTGAGAGACACTTAGAGTAGTTTTAGGTTTTATTTTTCTCTTTGACCGTACTATAAAGAGGGGTTTGGATGGGTACCTTGACTTAGAGCAAGGTTAGAGAGTGTAGATGTGATGCACACTTATCCAACATAGCTCTACACAGCCCAGGGAGACTCTTGAGAGAGAGAGAGGATCAAACTTCGTTTTGGAAAGTTTTCAATTCGGCGAAGTTTGAACTATAAGTTTTGGGCGTCGGACCCTGGGGAGTATGGTCGTCGGACCAATGCCCAGAGTCCGACAGTCCACGTGGCAGCCCCTAGTTGTGCCTCAGCGCATCAGGGAGCGTCGGACCGTGCCCTGGCTAGTCGTCGGACCATTGGGCACAGTCCGACGGTGCCTGGGTGTTTCAGGTGAGCGTCGGACCGAGGTGAGGGGAGCCGTCGGACTAATGCGCGCATCAATCCGACGCTTTCAGAGAGGTCCAGAGAGCAGCTTTGGGCATCAGACTGTGTCCGACGGCCATCGTCGGACCATTGCCGCGTGTTATACACGCGCCGTGGTTCTGTGCAGAGAGCACCCGAGAGCGCCAGAGGGCGTCGGACTGGGTCCGACGCTAGCCTAGCGTCCGACGCCCCTCTGTCACAGTAACGGCTATCTGCCATCTATGAGAGTCGGACTGTGAGTTTTGGTCCGACGCTGGCACTGTTCACTCGGTCCGATGGTTCGCAGAAAGCTGGAATTTGTCTCAAACGGCTAGTGTGTGGCTTGGGTGGTATTTATACTTCTCCATCATCCTCATTTTAGCTCTCTTGTCCATTTGTTCACCTGAAGCAACCCTTATGACCTTGTGAGAGTGCAAGAGCCCTAGGGAGGTTGAGTGATTCCCACTTGCTTGTGAGTTTCTTCCCTAGAGTGTGATCAAGAATGACTTGTGTGCATCCATCACCCTCTTTGGCCTTACTCTTGGTGATCGGCATCACCTAAACGGTTCAGTGGCGATCGGAGGCTTGGTGACTGCTTGGAGAGCTTGTGGGCGGCCCAAGCCAAGCTTGTGAGCGGTTGTGGGCGATCCACTGCGCTGGAGAGGCAAAGGATCAGCCCGTAGAGAGCACTTGGTCTTTGCGAAGATCAAGGGGGAGCTACACCCTTACGTGGGTGCACCAACGAGGACTAGTGGAGAGTCCCGACTCTTCGATACCTCGGGAAAAACTCGGCTTGCAATCTCTTACTCATTTACATTCCCGTATTTACTTTATGTTCTTTACTTTCCTGGAGTAGAATTGCATGTTTAGGACTTGTCTCTAGGTTGCTCAATTTGTTTTAGGCTTAGAACTTACACAAGCACAAGTGGGGTGAGATTGGGCAAATGGCGATTGGTTGAATTGTGTTACGAAAAATTTACCAGTTGTCCAATTCACCCCCCCTCTTGGGCATCCTCGATCCTTTCACCGAATACAAACATGTTCGTTACAAACTGAACTAAACAATGCACCTAACATGAGGATAACTATCTGTCACGATTATGGAGTGGCTTGATCAACATTTCACCCCTTAATCATGACAGACATCACTGACTCCCAGCTATTGTCACATCTCGACGAACTTGATTCTTCCAAGCGGCTTTGTCAGAATATCTGCAAGCTGCCTGTCAGTGCCGATGTGTTCAACTTCTGCAATGCCATCATTGATACTTTCTATGATGTATTGGTAACGTGTGTCAATGTGCTTGCATCTCTCATGATATACTGGGTTCTTGCTCAATTCGAGAGCCGATTTGCTGTCCATCAGGAGCTTGAACTTCTGCATGTTTTCTCCGGTCAAGTCTGTGATGAGCATGCTCAACTAGACTCTTTGGCATGTTACTGAAGCTGTAGCAATGTACTCAGCCCCACAACTGGACCACTCTTTGCTTCTGGGATGTCCAAGTCATAGTATTACCATTCAAGAAAAAAACAACACCAAATGTGCTTCGGTGGCAGCGACCATGCACTCTTCGAACTTTGACGACCATCCTTCGGAACAAACTCCCGCGAGCTCCGATTAAGGGTCGGAGAAGCGGGGAAAGCGCGAGAGAGGGCATGAAGGTGAAGCCACCGCTAACTGGGGGCGAAGGCAAAGGCGTACTCGGACGGGAAGATAAGGAGCACAAGCAACAAGAAGTGGATGAGCAGGACAATAAGGGACAACGTAAGGAAGGGGGCCCTCATCCTCCCCCTTTTATAGGGGTCGCAAGGGATGGTTCGTCTCCCGAAGGCCAACGGTCAGAAAGGACACGTGTTGCGCCTTGCAACGGTTAAGGGTCACATTAGTCACGTCGTTTTGCATCCCGAGTAACCACTAACGAACCTCCACGAAGCCAATTGGTAAGGTAACTAAAAGAATGGTCCATAGGGGGAAAGTGAGAGCCTCCGCGACACAACAACGAACACTCAGGTTTGAGAGTCATGGACCGCCTGCGCCAGACCAAGCCCTCAAAGGGGGGAAATGTTGTAACACCGTTACCAAGGTCACGAAGACACTGAGTATTGCTTTGATGCAGGTAACCTCCGAGCAGGGGAGCGCAAAGCCTCCGAATGATGGTCAACTGGGAGATACAAGCGGCAGAGCCATAGTGGCCGGCCTAGGATCTTGGGGCATGATATTCAAAATCTATAGGGGTACAAAATTTTTTTGACAACCAATTGGCTGATAGGCTGAGTCGGGGGTAGAGGTGTCTTCTGTCCTCGTCCTCCGCTCGGTGGCCAACTGCGCGGGCAACCTTCCCCCTGTGCTTCCCTAGGCTGTCACTTGCCTTCGCCAAGAGCTGTGGCTCTGTAGGGGCGGGCCCACCTGTATTCAATAGTATTCAGTTGAATACCAATTATTTTTAGCAATTTTTTAAATATAGTGTATATACATGTCTGTATATGCAAAAAGTAAATATATTGCAAACTGAGTATTGTATAGGCAAATAGGCCTAATTTCCACCCGATCTCTCTCCCAACAATGGCTCAACAAAACAAAGCGGTCCATTGTCTATACCAAAGGCCAAAAATCATGCTCCCACCTCTCTTTCTCCTCTCTGTTGCACACAGACGAAGGGCAGGCGTAGCTTCTGTCATTGTCGCTCTTTTTTCTTCCCCAAAGTCACGAAACAGGGAGGCTCGGTGCCGCAGCAAACCCTAGCACTAGCTGGCGAGTGGTGCCGGAGTGTGCAGCCGGAGAGGCCATGCCGGCACGCCGCCACGGGAGTAGTCCGCAGGGGCGCGCACGGCGTAGCCACGCAAGGCGCCACAATGGTGGTGCGGATGTGCGGCACTGTGCCAGGCCACCGGCCGCCTAGTAGGCCACCATACCAACAATAGCACTGCAGCAAGGGCCAACAGGCAACAACAAGCAGGGAGTAGTAGGGAGCCAACAGAGGCAACAACCAAACAGAAAGCAACCTAAACTTCTGTAAGTTGAGATTCAGACATTTAGTCTCCCTAAATCCCAAACTCCTATTCAATCTGTTACTTGTTAGTGTCTTACGAATAGCAATTTATCCCCAAATTACTTAGTCTAGTATCTTGATTTAATTTTAGGTCTCAAGTATGAAGAGAAAAAAGAGTACTACCACAAATGTGAGCTGTTTCTTTCAGCGGGCTGCTGCAAAGAAGAAGCACTGAGAAGTTGGGTTCACCAAGAGGTAGAGGAAGCTATTCTCTCTACTAAACAAAGTTTATGTAAATGGTTGCTTTTGAAGGGGCAGAATGGCAGTGGTAGTGGTACTGGTACAAGCATGATTCCAACAGAACCAGAAGGAGTGAGAGTTGAGGCTGAGCCTACAGCAATAGAAGAGGATGAAGCTTTATCCCTAAATGAATCAAATCGAAGAAGACAATGATGACATGTATCAAATTGATCATAATCCTAGATTGAGAGTTCCTATCTCAAGCTATGATGTGAATGGTCAAGATTTAGTTATAAGGTCATTCAGTCCAGCTAATTCTTTTGCTGCTTTAAATAGTGAGAACTTGGTGAAGCTTGAAAGGTTCTGTCCTCATGATTTTTCATTTGAAGGAATGAACCAACTCCCTTTTCAACTAACCCACTATATTAATGATGTGAGGAATGATGAAAACTTCACAAATTTGAGAGGTCTAGAAAAGTTGTCTAGGATGCTTGATAAAAATGATAAGGTTGCTATATATAGTATTGTTTACAAACTTCTCAAATTGGTTCTATTTCTCCCAGTTGCAACAGCCAGTGTTGAAAGGATCTTTCCTACAGTGAACTACAACAAAAACAAGCTAAGACATAAGATGGGGCAAGATTACTTGAATGATAGCTTAGTCACATTCATTGAAAGGGAATTCTTCTTGCAAGCAAAGGATGAGAACATCAACCGTTTTCAAAGCATGAAGCATTGGAAAGTTGTCTTATAGTTCGTAAGTTTTCTTGTCATTTTGTTATTGCATATCATCTACATGATTATTATACTATATATTCTGTATCTTGTGACTTTGCTACATTGAACTATTGGTACCTTTTTATGTTTATTTCAATTTATGCTGAAAGTCTTCAATATATGAAATTGGGCTCAACCAATTGGGCCCAATATCAACCAGTTGGGCCCAATATCAACCAATTGAGCACAATTTCCTATGTAATATGTACTTTTAACTATATGACATTGTATATGCCAAATATCAACCAATGGGTTGTCAAAAAATGGTACTCCTATATATTTTTTATACCATGCCCCAAAATCCTGGGTCTGCCACTGTTTGCATGTCACCTCGAACACCGTGTCGGAGAGGCCAAGCGTCTTGAGGACCACAGTGAGGAAAGCGAGCAGCCAGACGGAGGACGACGTGATCCACTGCATCCTATGGTTGTTCCACTAGGCACGAGCTGAGAGCTGGCAGTCCATGTACTCGCCCAGGTTGTACGCATTTGTAGGGTCGAGATGGCGGACTAGAGGGGGGTGAATAGTCCTTTATAACAACTAATCGCAGCGGAATAAAACCTAATCGGTTCTAGCGACAATTCACCCCTCTAACTAAGACTCTAAACACCTTGTCAAAGATCCTAGCGAGAAGCAAAGGTGCAAGTCTAGCTTGAGTTTCCCTAAACCGTTCTAGCGCAAGATCACACAAACCTAAGCGCTAGTACTTTAAGCACCGGGGAAACTCCTATTAACTAGCAAGCAAAAACGCACTAAGCACCTAAGCTCACTACTTGCTCAATGACAAGGATACACAATCCAAATCAAAGAGCGCAACTCACTTTAGCTACACAAACTAAGTGAGAACTACTTCTAAGCTACACAAGCTAAGAAGGTGAGTGGCAAGCTACATGTCGACGGAATACCGGCGATAGTCTACCGAGGGGTATACCCAAGGTAGTAGATGCGACGGTGAGGGTGCGCCTGAGACGAACAAGCGTTGCGCAGTAAGCGCAAGACACGAGATTTATACAGGTTCAGGCCGCCGCGAGGCGTAATACCCTACGTCCTGTGTGTTGCTGTCTTGTATTATTATGAGTTGAGTTGCCTTGAATTGAGGGATCTATCCCTGCCCCTCCTTATATAGTCTGAAGGGATAAGGTTACAAGTAAACTAATCAAGTTGGTACAATAACCGTGCGGTGCACTGCCTTGCGCCGCACGTCTTTATCTTCTGGGCCGGGCCAGCTTTGATGGTGCGGCCCATGTCTTGTCATGTGGTACCGGGGGTCTATATCCCCACAGCTAGTCCCCGAGCGCCTTGCATTCATCGGGAGATGCAGATCTTCAGAGTTGCTTGACCAGACGGATGTAAGGAGCTCAGAAAAAATTCACCAAAGAGCTTCTCTTTGGTGAAGTGTATCCACTTTTAGTTCGCTAGAACCAATACCTTCACCGTTAGGTGAAGTGTATCCACTTAGTCCCCGAGCCTGATAGTAGGTGACGCAGTCACGTGGTGTCAGGGTCAAAATCTTTATCCTTGTTGATCTTGTGAAGTATCGACGAAGTCCCTGAGCGTAACAAGTGATCGGAAAAAAATCTTCTGAGCAGGCGAGGCGCATATCAAGACCCCCGATGTGCTGCCCAAGATCAGCACCCTGATCCGAACAGCATGGATTGACTTGATAGCTTGGCAACGAAGTCTCCGAGCAGCTGTACTGCTCGGAAACGCTTGACGAGGCGACAAAGTCCCCGAGCAGCTGTACTGCTCGGAAACACTTGATGAGACGTCGAAATCCCCGAGAAGCTGTACTGCTCGGAAACGCTTGACGAAAACGACGAAGTCCCCGAGCAGCTTGGTGCTCGAAAACGCTTGATGAAGACGATAAAATCCCCGAGCAGCTTTAGTGATCGGAAATGCTTGACGACGGCGACGAAGTCCCCGAACAGTTTTAGTGCTCGGAAACGCTTGATGACGACGACGAAGTCCCCGAGCAGCTTTAGTGCTCGGAAACGCTTGATGACGGCGATGAAGTCCCCGAGCAGCTTTAATGCTCGGAAACCCTTGACGAAATCGACGAAGTCCCCGAGCAATTTTGCTGCTCGGAAACACTTGACGAAGATGACGAAGTCCCCGGTCAGCTTGGTGCTCGGAGACGCTTGATGAAGACGACGAAGTCCCGGCGTAGTCCGAGCAACGCGAGGACGGCGAGCAGCGACGACGAGTCCCAGCGTGGTCGGAGATGATCTCCGAGCAGCGCGAGGACGGCGAGGAGCGACGGCGACGAGTCCCCAGCCTGGTCGGAGACGATGTCCGAGCAGCGTGAGGATGGCGAGGAACGACGACGACAAGTCCCCAGCATGGTCGGAAGCAGTGTCCGAGCAGCGTGAGGATGGTGAGGAGCGACGGCGACGAGTCCCCAGTGTGGTCGGAGATGATGTCCGAGCAGCACGAGGACGGCGAGGAGCGACGACGATGAGTCCCCAGCGTGGTCGGAAACGGTGTCCGATCTATGCGAGGACGGCGACGAGCAATGATGAGTGTCCGGCGAAGAGTACCTGTAAAATAAATATGTACAGTGGGTAGTACATAATGTAGATTTTTGGCGGAGAAAGTAGATCTGAATATTGTAGAATGCATGGTAAGATTGCCCGTTTCTTGTTCTTGTCAGGTCACATAATTTCCCCTGGTAGTTGGCCTGTTACGTTTAAGCACCTGATCCAGCGTCTGGTTCAGAGGTTTGTTAACATGACCATTCGGTTTGACGGCTTATGGGGCGAAGACAGGTTTCACGGATTAAGGCGTGGCTACCAAAGTACGTTAAGCAACCCTTGAGAGGAGAAAACGGAGAGATACTTTGTATCTCATCGGCAGAGAAAATCTTCTGAGTGCCCGAGCGTGGTCGGGGCTTATGTCGGCGAGTTGCCCGAGCTTTGTCGGGGCTTATGGAGAGGTCGGCGGCGAGGAACCATGGAGATAATTTCCGGAGATATATGGAGGTCGAAGAATATGTAGAAGAATATTAAAACTATCACTTAGCTTGGTCGACGTCGAGTGGAGTAGTCGGCGTGTCGAGGAGTCGCTTGACGTGGCTCGCTAGACGGCTCGGCGTGGCTCGCGAGATGGCTCGACGTGGCTTGCATGATGGCTTGCTGGATGGCTCGTCGTGGCTCGCTAGATGGCTCCGGACTTGCTGTTGTCGAGACCGCTGTAAAGCGTTGACGACGAACGGATCTTTTAGCTTCTGATCACGAAGACGTAGATGAGCAACGTATATGTATACGTGCCCCATATATTATGCATGGTTCTGTAGATCACAGATTTATGGATGACGTCAGCTTGATGGCCTTGTAGATTGGTACAGCTCTTCGTTTGCTTGCCGCTTTAATTAGCCTCGTAATGCCGTCGTGATCTGATCTGATCGAAACTCGATCATGCACTGGTGTGGACGATCAAGACTCTGGTCACTTGAGGAAGGATCTTGGCCCGCTTGTTGAATATCGTCGATCACGTGCCGAAGTTGGAACATATCCTGATTACGTAAAAAATCATGGTCGCCGCAAGTTGCTGCAGGTCTTGATTTGACGATGCCGCTACCAGATGCGTACATGCAAGATCGGCTTCCTTTCATTGGTTGATCACGACTCGCTTCGCACTTGTCCTTTAGATGCATGTGATCCATCGGTGATGAGCCCAACCGGACGAGGCATGGAAATTGGATCCAAACGCACAGCTAGTGCCGCAAGTAGTCGTCGAGTTGGATCCATCTTCTGTTGCCGCCGTCGTGCACGTCTGACGCCCGTCAGCACTGCCGTTGCCCACGGCGAAGCCGCCGTGGATAAAGTTGGTGAAGAAAATCATCATCTGGGTTGCCGCCACCGGAGGCCGTAGTCGACGACGACGAAAACTTCAGATCTGGTCCGCCGCCGCCGAATGCCGTGGTCGACGACGACGGAAGAAATTTCTATCTTGCTCGTCCTGGAATCAGGAAGCACACCCCTACCTGGCGCGCCAACTGTCGACGGAATACCGGCGATAGTCTACCGAGGGTTATACCCAAGGTAGTAGATGAGACGGTGAGGGTGCGCCTGAGACGAACAAGCGTTGCGCAGTAAGCGCGCGACACGAGATTTATACAGTTTCAGGCCGCCGCGAGGCGTAATACCCTACGTCATGTGTGTTGCTGTCTTGTATTATTATGAGTTGAGTTGCCTTGAATTGAAGGATCTATCCCTGCCCCTCCTTATATAGTCTGAAGGGACAAGGTTACAAGTAAACTAATCAAGTTGGTACAATAACCGTGTGGTGCACTGCCTTGCGCCGCACGTCTTTATCTTCTGGGCCGGGCCAGCTTTGATGGTGCGGCCCATGTCTTGTCTTGTGATACCGGGGGTCTATATCCCCACACTACACAAGCTAACCGGTCTCACAAGAGCAACTACAACTACACAAATAAAGTAATGCACAATATAAATAACTTGTGTAGAAGGGAACAAACCACCGCGAAGGATGGGAAGATGTTGACGCGGTGATTTATTTCCCGGAGGTTCACTTGTCGCCACAAGCTACGTCCTCCGTTGAGACAAGCTCCAAGGTTGCCGCCGGTCCTCTTGCTAGTGGTGACCCGCAAGTCACACTCTCCAACGTGGAGTGTTTACCACAAGCTCTAACACTTGACTCGGCCGGACCACTTGTCGCTCTTCACGTTTCGCTCTATTAGCGATGCTCTTTGCGATCTCCCGCGGGGTGAGCTCCAACCCCTCACAAAGCTTCTCCGGAGCTAAACACAATCTTCTTGCTTGCTTCACGGAGCCACAAGCCACCAAGCCGTCTAGGAGGTGACAACCTCCAAGAGTAACAAGCACCACCGGCTTGCAACACGATCACCTAGTACCACTCGATGCAATCTCACAATGCAACGCACTAGAATCACTCACTATCAATCAATCGGATGTGCACTAAGCAAGTGAGTGAGTGGGAGGGCTTCCAAGCACACCTACACAAGCCACACAGGCCCAAGGGTGCTCAGCTTATCGGCCAAGGCCGGCAAGTGCTTGGATTTATAGCCCTCAAACGAATAGAGCCGTTGCCCTCTCAAACCGGCCGTCGGACTGAGCGTCGGACGCTCAGCCGCGCCACCGTCGGACCAATGTCCACGGTCCGACGCTCCCGATAGCCGCCACGTGTCACTAGCCGTTTGAAGTCGAACGTTGGATCACAACGGCTAACTTCTCGTGCTTCAGCTCACCGTCGGACGGAACACCGTCGGACCAACGAACTCCACGGTCCGACGCTTCCAGAGAGCTCCCCGAGGGCTGAAAACCGTCGGACGGACGTCCGACGCTCGCCGTCGGACTAAACCCAAGAGTCCGACGCTCTCAGAGCTCGCCACGTGTCAGCTCTCGCACGATCTGCACCGTCGGACGCTCGGACAAAAAGTCCGACGCCCACAAACTTCAGCGTCCGACGCTCACAGGCCAAACACCGTCGGACGCACGAGGATGGTCCGACGCTGTCACTGCAGACAGCGTCCGACGCTCGCACCACAGCACAGAAGACAAGGGCAGGCCGTCGGACCGAACCCATGGTCCGACGCCCCCTGGCCTTAGCGTCCGACGCTCTTGCAACTTCGCCGAAAACCTCCGAATCCTGCCTCGCAAGCTCGGCAGGAGGAAGAGAGAGAACCACACCCTCTCTACCTCACAACACCACCTCCAAACACTTTCACCTTTGCAAAAGTGCTAACACCAACAAGAGTACACCTCATGAGCATGTGTGTTAGCTTTTCACAAACATTTTTTAAAGGATTTTTCACTCTTTTCACCACGCCACTCGATCCTAGCAACGTATGCAAGTTAGATCACTCAAGTGGCACTAGATGATCGATATGCAAACAAGTTTGCCCCTCTTGATAGTACGGCCATTTATCCTAAATCCGGTCAAGCACTTCTCTACTCAACCTTAGACCGGTGAAATGGAAATGCCCTAGGTTATACCTTTGCCTTGCGCTTTCCATTTCGATCACCGTCTTCATCACCGTCTCCGACACCATCGATACCGATGCAACACATGCACCAACACCTCATGAATGATATGATC
This sequence comes from Eremochloa ophiuroides, assembly GCA_038502445.1. Taxonomy (NCBI): domain Eukaryota; kingdom Viridiplantae; phylum Streptophyta; class Magnoliopsida; order Poales; family Poaceae; genus Eremochloa; species Eremochloa ophiuroides. The sequence goes on from JAHLJS010000009.1 coordinate 40,196,489, forward strand.
CACTTCATATCATCACGTGGCTTTTGGTTCATCGATCCTTGACTTGCTTGCTCTTCACCGTTGCGTTGGTCCATCGGCGCCAAGCCATCACCCGACTTGCCCTTCACACTTGCAACCGGTCCGTCGACGCGAAGCCTCGTCTTGATCTTCTCCACCTAGCCACATGACTCCATGTCATGTCTCATGTGTTTAGCTCCTTCATACCATATGTGTGAGCTAAGCATCATCTCCAAGCCATTTTCACCTCCATGGCATAGATGCTCACACACATGTACCTGTGGACTAATCACCTGTGTAATCAACACTTAAACATATATTAGTCCACTTAAGTTGTCACTCAATTACCAAAACCAAATAAGGACCTTTTAGCATTGTAGCCCAGGAACAGGGCAGTGGGATGACAAAAAACCTGGCTCTGACGCCTGCGGTCACACACAATTCACAAGATAATTTTCTTAGAAAAAATGCGAGTTAGGGAAGTTCTGATCATAGAAAGACCGATTACCTTCGATAGAAAAACCGTATCTTCTCCTTCTATTTTTTTAATGGATTTCTACCCCAGGAACTGGATCTACACACTGGGCATGTGTCCGATACCAACGATAGAAACATAGGACCGACTAGGTATGAATCTAATGGGTGTGTTCTTCTCTGTTCGATATAAACAAATAGATACTCCTAGAACAAGTATTGAAAAGGAGGTCTAGAGAGAGGAAGGGTTAGAGAGAGGAGAAGTTACCGACCTAGAGGGCTTGGCAATGGAGCTCGACGATGCCATGGAGTCTGTATCGGTGAAGTACGTAAATTACTAGTGTTGCAAGGTCGATGCAGAGGTATCAGTGGAGTTCCCGTCGCTAGCCGTTCCACCTCTATAGACCGGGTTAGGGTTAGTCAGTGGGGATCCTGGCGGCTCAGGTGAACCTTGTCGTTTGAGCCCGTTGGCCCCTATCTCTTTATATACACTATGCGATGGGGCCCACCAACCACTGTGGTTGGGCACCCCCGATCAAGACGCGAGATCAGGACCCCAACTCGATTGTTGGACTGAGTCACGAGGAGATCAATCTAACAGCTTTACCAAGCACAGCCATATTACCACCCTTCCGCACGTCCAATCTTTCATTGCATTTCGCAAATAGTGGCATCCAATAGATAGATAAGGTGCAACCTGCTAGTTAGGGCTCACTGGAACTTTTTTAACTAGGAGCAACCCCAATTAGCAATTGAAAATCTCAGTATACTTTTGCCCCCATTCTTTATCATCATTGATCATCAAAATTTCACTTTTGTTAAACTTTATTTTTAGCCTCGAAAGCATTTCAATCAAATAGAGAAGCAAAAGCATTTCCATGTTCCATGCGCCCACGAGATAGCAGATTATTGTGTTATCTGCATATTGCATTATGGCAACCCCTTAGGAATGATATTGACGACCAAACCACTAAATAAATTGTTTTTCTGAGATTTAATTTAACACCGTTCTGGTAAGACAATCAACTGCAAAATTGAGTAAGATTGGCGACAAAAGATCACATGTGTCCAATTATCTTGCGCAATATTTTTTTACAAACAGTACAATCTTGGGCACAACATGTTGTGCATTACGGATGCCGGTCACGTCAACCATTGCTGCATGGGTTGTTTTGACGCCAGCGAAGTTAGTACCGTGTGGACAAGTGCACGAACGCGGCCACGAGCAGAGCAGCCTTGAGCCTGACGCTCCATGGGATGGCGTAGCTTACACCGCCGGCGGCGACAAGCCCTCTCACGAACGGCCAGAAGCAGAGCACAAGCCAGCCGCAGCACACGAGCTCCCCGGCGCCCGGACCGCCGACACCGCTGGGCACGCCTCCTGGCGCAGCGACGACCGCCCTCCACGCTCCAACAGCGACGGCAACGATGGTCAGCATCGTGAGCGCTGTTGGTGGGATGAACACCGGCAACGAGTCAAAGGTGAACCGCCCCGGGTCCGCGCTACTGCTGCCATCGTCGCCGGCGTCGGGCGAGCTTTGCTGTTGCTGCGGCTCCTTGCGTGTCACCTCGAACACCGTGTCAGAGAGGCCGAGCGTCTTGAGGACCACAGTGAGGAATGCGAGCAGCCAGGCAGAGGACGACGTGATCCGTTGCATCCTGTGGTTGTTCCACCAGGCGCGCACCGAGAGCCGACAGTCCATGTACTCGCCCAGGTTGTACGCGTTGTAGGTCAGGAACAAGGCTAGTGGGATGACGAAACCTGGTTCTGACGCCTACATCGCAACAAGAAAAAAAATTTAGAAACTTTGGCAAGAAGGAAGGAACAGTGAGTGATGGAAAGATTACCTTTGGCAAGAAGGAGCGATTGGCAATGAGACAGTATGGGGGTAGCAATGCATAGCACAACTCGAAAGGTGCCCTGAGGGGCCACACGTCAATGACGAGGTAGGCAACGCATTGTCGGAAATCAAGGTGCTTGAACGCAGCGAGAAGGAACGGGTTATGGCGGCTGAGGAGTATCTCCAGCAGGCCCGTGGCCCACCTCTTATACTGGGTGAGGCTGGCCGGCCCGCCGGTAGGCGCGCCGCCGAGGAACGCCGGCGGGTCAGGGTCCAGCATCGCCGACCTCCAGCCGGCGGCGTGGATGCGCTGCCCGGTCAGGATGTCCTCGGTCATCGACCCGTATACCCACCCAACCTGCAGACCACATGCATCACTGGTGTAGCAAAACTTGAAGGTGTTGCTGTGAACTGAAGGACGACAGTGTATATATACATACCTCCTGACCCCAGCTCGTGCCAGTCTCGTAGGTGCAGGCAGAAACTTGTTTCGCTGCTTCGATGCGACTCGTTAGGTCTGCCACCGCCATTGGCGCATTGAACATGTCCCCAGAAATGCTGCTCCTTGCCGATTCGATCAGCTCTTTCGAGCTTCCAAACTTCTTGTGCAGCTCCTTGTAAGATGGTGAATCTGCCAGAGTATGTAGTACAAACAAAACAGTTGCATGGTCTACTAATAAGACAGTAATGCATGAACTCGGGAGCGGTCATTCGATGGACAACCCCAAATCAGGAATTCAGGATACACCAGGATTTCACCTTTGATGCCGTTGGTGGAGCCTGCAGGTGGCACGCCGTAGATGACTTTCCTACGGTGAAAGCAACCTGTCCCGCTGTAAAATATGCCTTGAAGCCCGGCAACTCCGTATCCAAGTTTCTAAAATGATATATGATCACCAGCACAGACGACAAAAATTGTGGACGTAGATTAGTGTGTTTGTGTAGTGTTTCTTTTTATTAGTACTGAGTACTCCTATGCTATGATATATATAGTGACCTGTATGACTGTACCTCCCATGTGACCTGCATCTGGTTGCCGAAAGGATCGTCCTTGAGGCCGCCATAGAACTTCTGCGGCGCCTGAACAAAGCCGCTGTGGACGTCGTCGTCAAAGCCCAGGAGAAGGCACATGGCGTGGAGCGCCACCTGCGGGTTGTTTGCGAACATGTCGCAGTCCACGTTCAGCATGATGGGCGCGTTGGTCACCACCGCGGACACCCTCGTCTGCACATCAGTGAACAGGGGAATGTTCAGGATCAGGGGACATCAGGGGACTTCAGGAGTGAGGAGGCAACTCATCAGAGTCTGAACTTGCCAATGACCCAACACGGAAAACTGATGACGTGCTTACCAGGACGTTCATGGCGCCGGCCTTGAAGTGGTGGTGCTGTGTGGGGCTCTTCTCCCTGGAGACGTATATCAGGCTTGGGATTCCACCATCGCCTGCAGCCTGATTGTCCCACAGGACCTGGACACTCGCGGCATCAAAAGAACGTGGCAGTGTTTGTTAGATAAAACAAAGCAAAGCAACGGCATGGCCACGCGTTTCAGGAGTTTACCTTGATTATGGTCTGGTGGTTCCTGCGTTCAGCACCCACGAACTCGGCGAACTCGCCGCCGCCGCGCCGGACTAGGGATTCCTCTTCGGCGCTCTCGATCCGGCGGACCAACTCCTCGTACTCGTTCTACATCCAAGAACAACACGATCAGACACGGGCACGTAATTAAGTGACCACGTCGGCAGAAAGAAATTAAATTACAGTAACTAAGTTTTACCTTCATGGACTTCCAAGAGCGCAAGAACTCAGCGTCGTCGTCGGCGGCCTCGGCACGCTCGGAAAAGTACACGAAGGGTGCCCTGACCTTGACGCCGTGCTTCTTGCAGAAGGGCACCCAGAGCTTGGCGAACTCGGCGGCGTCGCGCAGCGCGTAGCAGGTCACCGCCGAGCAGCCGTCGTCGGAGACGTAGCACGACAGCTTCCCCGCGGGGTAGTCCAGCGCCAGCAGCGACAGCACCGTGTTGACGGTCACCACCGGCGGCTCCAGCTTCGGGTCCGCCGTCGTCACGAACATGTCCACCGCCGGCAGCTCGCCGTCGCCGCTCCGCTCGGCGAGGAGGCGCTCAGGGTGCGTGTCGAAGCGGACCGGGTTCCACTTGGCGTTCATGGTGAGGAGCCACACGACGGTGAACCACGCCTCGCAGATGAGCGCGGCGACCCAGCACCACGTGCACGCCGCCGGCGGCGGCGCGGCCGCGCCGGCGGCGCTGCCACCCAGCAGCGATGCTGCACGGCGGGCGAGGAGGGCGAGGAGCAGGAAGAGAACGGCGAGGTCGGCCAGCTTCCACGCCGTGCGGGGGAGCGGGACCCTCTCCTGCAGCGGCAGCTGCAGCTTCGTCTTGGCGCTCGTCATGGCCGCGCCGACTCAACCGAACGTACGGCGGAGTCTGCCTTGCTGATCACTCTGAGGATAGGACAGGAGTCTCAGCAGTAGTCGTAGGCGCAGAAATGCATCACCACAATGGATAGCTGCCGTGGGGTAGCAGGCGACAACCACACGAAAACACATACGGAACCAGGCTGATCATATATAGTAGACGGTAGACGATACACGGTCGCAGCCTATCTACCTTCGCCTGGCACATCTCAGTAGATTCTCTCCAACATATTTTTAGCTTGCTAACGAGTGAAGGCGCAATTTTTAGCCCTTCATCGGTACTTGTTTTTTAATTTATCATTTGTTAGAGTGATTATTAATAGGAAGCGCATTTTCATATAGTACTCAAATATTCTAGTCAAGGCCTGACAGTGACAAGTACGTCAAAGTACAGTATCAAACAAACTATCGATTTCACTCCACAACACATATATGGATACAAACATAGTAGTAGATCCGTAGCCTCTAGTAGGCCCATACAGATGAGCGCGCTTCACGACAGGACAAACAGCACACAATCGTTGAAGATTCATCCAAATCCATGCAACATCATCATCAATGATTCAGCATTCAAATTCACACAAAAGGAAAAAAATAGGAGCCTCTAATTTTTTAGTAAGGGGCTGCCCCTACTTCCTCGAGCTTTGTTTTTAGCGGACAACTCCAACAAGGCTCTCTATATTTGTTTTTTTTTTAATTACATAGTAAACACAAACACTCACACAACACACGCACACTCACCCTTATAAATGTACATACACAAGCCCTATCCTTATGAGCATCTTTGAAGACTGGACTGGCAAATCTTTGAGATTGTTGAAGTCACCACAATTGCCTCGTTGTTGAAGGAATGTCGCCTATCACTGAAAGCACACACGCCACTAAATCCTGAAGAATTCGCTTCCACGAGTAATCAAACCCAAGACTAGAAGTGCTATTGAAGTTTTTTTAACCACTATGCTACAGGCCCACGAGGCTCTCCGTATTTGAGCGCTCCTATTTCATTTTCTCATATTTTGATATAATATCTTTGTATATTTTTCCTGTCACGTCACTAGAGGAGGAGGCAAAGAATCACTCTAGTGGAAAAGGGGATTAGAGAGCACCTTATGACCAAACTGGCTCAAGATTGAGTGCTCACGTCAGAGAGCCAATCTAGCGGGGTTGCAAACTGTTGATTGAGTAGTGGTGATTGTCTTGGGCTTGCCTCAACGTGGATGTAGATGACCGATAAGTCACCAAACGATGGGGATACATGTTTGTGTCATCCCTTGTGGTATCACTTGATCACTCTACTCTTGTGATTTACTTTGTGTTCTATCAATTCCAAGAGTAGAGATATTAGAACTTGTCATCTAAGGAAACAAATTGAGCTAGTTTTTTCAATTCTAGTGTCATATATAGCATAGTTCATATTCTCAAGACTAGAATTTTGTAGGTGTTTATCCTAGGCTTGCAAGATATATACACTAGCGGTTGATTAATTCGGGTCACATTTGTTTCTAATCAAAGCTTCTACTATACTGTTTGGGAACTTTTAGATTTTTATAAGTAGGCTGTTCAACCTCCTAGCCATCTAAAGATCCTTTCAACATTGTTTGGTAGGTTCAACGAGAGTGTAGTCTACATGCCTTGGGATCAAAGGCCGTTGCGCGGCTCATGACCATGTTGGTTGCCCACTATGTTTTCTACTGATAATTGAATTGCAATTGTGACGGTGACGAGCCTTCTATTTTATAATTACATTGTCATATTTACATTCCCAATCTCAAAGCAAATGAAGTCAGCATTGCGGGGATACACACGGTAGTTTCCGACGTAGGGCTTGTTTGATACCCATGTATCTACCTCAACTTACACATGCGTTGGAGTGGTTTCATATGGATTTTAAACAAAATGTTACATCATACCAATTCATGGAGCATTAAATGTTAATAAAAACTGAAACAATTTTGACAGCTTCGTAAAAAGTTACGAGATAAATCTTCTGAGTCTAATTAGATTATGATTAGACACTTATTGCAAAAGTTAGCACGTTTTTACAGTAAAAGAAATTAAAATATTGAATCTAAACACCCGCTTACTTATATTAACCAAACATCAAAGCCTTGCATGCATCTAGCAGTCTGTTTCAGTTTGACCTTGCATTGCTGGTAGAAGCGCGAGCCAGCAGGCTAGTTAAGCGCCCTTGTCACGGAAATGTATATGGAACCAAAGCTACTAGCGGATAGCAGGATCATGCATGCATATCCATGATCCGCGCGACGTGATCAGTGACGTCGTGACTCGCGACCGCAGATCCCGTGCATGCACTGCCGGCGAATCATTGGCCGGGCGGTCCCATCGTCGCTGGCCGGCCCACCCGGTGGCCTCTTTGCTGTTCTGTTTGACCGTACTGTGTGGCTGAAAGCGACGTCCAAGTCCAAAACGGCCAATTATTTGCACTCCTGTCCCTGCTGGATTGGACCGTCCTGCTGCTTCTCACTCCAAGGCAAGGCCGGTCTCCGTCCTTCGCACGAAGTGAAGATGCAATTGGTTTATTTTATTTGCCGGACGAAGTACAGGGGCTAGCTGTTTTAATTATTCTGGTGAATAATCTTTGAGCAGGCGCTTCAGGAAGACACCTATATATAGATTGTTTGGTCGGTTTGTGTAGAGCGATAGCTTATATTCCTGGTAATGCAACAGCCACACTCCGACGGGCGCCTAGCTCTCTGGAAACGCAGCGGCGGAACGCACGTTTCCCGCTAGTCTGTTTGGCCAGCGCACGGTGTGGGCCCAGGTGGCCAGCCTCGAGATCGCCACCGAGCTTCCGTACGAGCTCCCCGCCCTTTTGCGTCACCGGTGACGAGTTGACGAGACGACCAGGCAAACTCCACGTACGGCTCAACCAAATTAAACCTCATGCGAGCTCCGTCGTCGGGCATCCGCGCAAGGACAACGCCACCGCCGGCAGCGGCCACGCCTTCCGGTTCCGTTGCTCCACCACGGGCGCGCCTACACCACCCGTTATTGTTGCGCCACCACGGGTCGCGGCTCGCGACTCCAAACTCACTGCACTCGCGCTGGCCGCAGGACAGACAACTCCACCCTGACCGGTCCGTTCCTTCGCCCTCGCCGAAGCCGAACACAAGCTCGACACCACCACATGGATGACGGATGACCACTAATTGTTTTATATATATATATGGATTTGGATATGAAACATACGAGTGATACAGACGGATCGAGAAAGTGAGGTAATATAGGATGGACTGATTGACAAAACTAGCGTAAAAAAGTTATATTTTTAACATTATTAAATATATAGATATAGAGGTCATGCAAGACACTCTCATCTCAAGGGGCCACTAGGGCTCTGTTTAGTTCCTAAATTTTTTCCAGATTTCCCATCACATCGAATCTTTAGACACATGTATGGAGCATTCAATGTAAGTAAAAATAACTAATTACACAGTTTGTTTGTACATGTCAAGACAAGTCTTTTGAGTCTAATTAGTCTATGGTTGGGCCAAATTTATCAAATACAAACGAAAGTGTTACAATACCACAACCCAAACTTTTTCTCTAACTAAACGGGGCCTAGCATGACTTGGCGTGAGCGCAAGACATACGAGGCTAGTCTCAATCGAAGTTTTGTATTCTGATTTTGAAGATTCTAATGTGTTAGAAATAGTATAGACTTTAGAAATAGAGTACACTAGTTCTATCCCTATGAAACTCATTTCATCCTGTAAAATTTTGTTTTGTGACATGTTTTCATATTTGCTAATATTTAATGCCATAAATTATAACTAGCTTGACCGTCAGCAGATAGATCGAGCTAGAGCGCGAGGAGCTTCTGCAACAAGGCACCACATGTGCTAATTCAAATGGGGTAGGCCGGGTAGCTATCTTTGGCCACATCATCGATGAGGTCAGCAAACAAAAAATGGGCTATGTTTTCTAAACGGTTATTAATTGTTGTTCATCCAGAGTTTTTTTGTAAAACTAAACATAATTCAAGTGATAAAATAAGAATTGTATTGCCGTAAGCTCATGTTTCATTTATGTGGTGTGCAGCAATGGAGTCGTAGTTTACTCAGTTTTAGAAAGCAGATTTATTAACCGCTTCCATCACATCAATTTTGCACCGTTGGATCTTTCAACCTGACTCTGGAATTGTATACCTACCTCACTGTGCATGGAGCAATTAATCTTCTCTTCACGGTAGTCCACGAATTCATTCGTAGCTGGATGTTGAGGGGCAAAAAAAAAAGCAGGACGATTGATGATGGCCCTACAGCCCGACGCCGTGTCGGATCACAAATAAGGAGTGGACTTGGTCTCTAAATGGATAATGGCTCTCCAGTCACACATCTTTATCTATATATTATCATTTATGCTAGCATACATATTTTTTTTGTCATTGTCCTTTCATAAAAAAAATTATTACCATGATTTATACTAATACACCTATTCATTTATATATTATGATTTGTAGCAGCACAAACAAAATTTTTGTCCTTGTTCTTTCATATAAAAGGTTATTGTTTTGTTGTGATTTGTGTCTATATTGTCAATTGTGCTAGCACACACAGTATTGCATTAATAACAAGAACTGGTTGCAATATTTGAAATGTGCAATTTGTATTTACGTTATGAAATTTTTGTATTCATCTCAAGCACGCAGACTTTTGTTGTTGGTTTTTTGGTCTTTTGCTTCATGGATGGAGGGGTTAGATAATTTGAGTGATATTAAAGTCTGTTTCACACAAATTTAGGTTGTTTTAATTTTCGTGAGATTTGCTCTGTATGATTACTCGTGTGATCATAGGGCCTCTATCAGATATATTTTGTTTTTTGATCCATTTTTGTGATCTGTTCCCTAAAATTGTTGAGCGATCATAGTTAACAGATCGAGCTCCAAATAGGCATACACGTTTTTTATCTATTTCATCCTAGCCAGTGTTCCTTCTTCTTTGCAAGAAAATCTATAGTGTAATATATTTTGAAAAAAATTATTCAATTATCACTTTGTGATGAATGTGTAAGAGTAACTTTTTTAGAATTACGAAGTATATCGCAGACGACCACAACATACGCACCCCCACCCCTTATGAACACATGTACCTTGAGATATATTCACGAAGTCATCACAAGCGTCTCGCTGTCGACAGGGACGTCGCCTACCATTGAATGCATATCGCTGTTAAATCATGAAATAAATTCAGGAAATGCGATATCCGTGCGAAGTCGAGGACTTGAAACCGGATGGACATGTTCCACCGCAAGGAACCTAACCAACTCATTAACCAGCAGATGTGAATGCAGCCCGTAAAATAGTTTGACAGTAGCATGATGCTTATACATACTCTAAGTAATGTAAACCTACAAATCTAAAGGAGTATACTTGTTAATAACCATAAGCTAGAAGATCGTGACCATGTTTCAGCATCTAAGAGTTTCATAGAGCAATTTGGTGAAGAGCAGCCGCAATAATGGAGGGAAAGAGCGGCCGCACTGTTCTGTTCCGTTAGGACACAGGAGGGAGGGAGGTTGAGCTATATGTACTATAGACATATCACAGGCGGTTTAAACCACAAATCGGCAATGAAGCTTATTATTACTGCCGGTTGGGCCCCTACTCCAATCATTTGACCATTTGTCAGAGCTTGAACCGGCGGTGTCACTGCCGGTCCAATACAAACCGGCAGTGATGGGCCGACAGTGATGTTTGAATCTGTAGTAGTGTCTTGTCGCACATTAAAATTATGGCCTATATATGTATTGAATATTTGTGCTGTAAAAGAGGTTATGAGCTGCCAACCATTGATAATTAGCATAAAGCTTGATTAAGAAAAATGGACTGATGTATTTTGGTTCTGCATATGGCCCGAATATCCCAAATGGCACACGTCTGGTTTGTAAAACTCCAAGACCATATGTTGATTTTATCGTGGTGATGATTAAGCCCAGTTTACATACGACGATGCCTCATACCTCAATCATATCTTGATCTCCAAGCTGATAGATTGGCCTGTCCTTCTTGGGCATGGTCCTTCGTCGTTCCTGGCCTATCGGACAAGCATGCGCCGAATATACGGGTGATGAGGGTACCCCAAGCCCAAATATCCGACACTTTCCAACTGCTCATCTCCATCCATCGCTTCTATATAATCTTGTGATTAGGTTTCTTGAAAGAAAGCTTAGTTGAATTGTCAACAGTGATTATCCAACTCCTCTTGTAACATTGCTAATTAAAGCAGTAGGAGCATATACATCTACATCTGAGGGTTGATGGAGTATAATTGAAGATCTAAATTCCTCTTTTAAGGCCCCCACTACTGGAGACTCGGAATTCCCTATCGGTGTGAAACCGACAGAGAAATGCAAAAAAAAAAAAAAAAACTGAAAGGAAAACTAGAAAATAATTTTTTCTAGCGGTATGCCGATAGGAAAACACCTCCAGAAATAAAGCGACAGAGATATACAATTTTTCTATCGGGATGCTTATTTTTTGTCGGTGGGTTGTCGACAGAGAAATTGATAGTCGTCAAGTTGGATGCCCTTATTCTATCATTCAAATCCGACAAAAAATTGCGATCAACCAGAAAAATATTTTTCTCGTCGATGGACAACCGCCAAAAGAGAAAATGTCGCATTTTTCTGTTGGAATAGGACTAATAGAAAAAAGTTTTTTCGCCAACGTCCAACCAAGAAGAAAATCATACATACCAAAAGGAAATAAGTTTCTATCATTGTTGTTTGTCCACAAAAATGCCTAACAATTTCATTCAACATTTACAGAAATCATACATCCGATTCATTCACGATAATAGTACAACATCATACATCCCATAAATCGTGTCACATTGTCGGTATCATCATATGAGCTGTTGTAAAACAGAATTCTATGGGATAGTCATTCAAATCACTCCTAATACTTGGCCACAGAACCAGTTTGCTAAAAAAAAGAATCCATTTGAGCCAAATAAGTTTGAAATTGATCCTTGTCAAACTTGCATCACAATGAGCAGAACTTATCCCAATCCAGAATCTGACCTTGGTGCTCAACTAATTGAAGCCACATACTGATGCCACTAAAATGAAGTTCAATGCAATGAACCATGTCCTCAGAGAATCTGCCACTACATAGACTTTGATATACATTTTGCACAGGTCTCGTCGAAAACTAGGGTTATCACCATCAAATTTTGGGAACTCCAACTTTGGAAACGGATCATGTCAAGATACTACAGAATCATATGAATAAGGAGGAGGTTCATGAGTCATACCTTGAAAGTTTTGGTATGTTCACAGTAGCCATAGGCCTACTCCGCCGACGATGCAGATGAGAACATCAACACAGGCATGGTTGAGGTCGAAAGGTGGTGACCCAACACCATGTGGTGGTTGCGGCAGTGGTGCTGGCCCGAGCGGTATCAGAGACGTTGGCGGGGGTAGCAATGGCGATGCCGGGAGCCGACTCCCACTGCTGCAACCGGCTCGCCGTTGCATCCGTCTTCGTGAGCAGCGACCCCAATGATGCATTTGCCGATGAGCGCGAGAATTCGATGCTATTGAGTTTGTTGAGGGCCTACTGTATCATCAGCACAAAGCCGTCAAACTTCATCGGATCCTCTGAGTGTCGTTGACATCTGTGCTTTAAACTTTGTTGGGCGCTTCTTTGGCGCCAACCCGATTGAAACAAATTTCTAGCAAAGTTCACCCTCCCGAACCAAGATCCCAATACCAATTGTAACGATCTCAAGTCACAGAATAGGATTTTGGGTAGCAATAATGGAGGGGAATTTGGGAAGAAAGCACCACAGAGAGCAAGACATGAGAATAGGGAAGCAATTTGGTGGAAATCGATTCGGTTATTACTCGTTCGTGACAGAGTTTTTTACTGCCACAAGATTTATACTTCCATCATGTCGACTTCAGTCGAAATGGGCTATAAGCCCAAGACGCATGGCCAACACACATCAACTTGCAATTTCCGCAATAAAGTGAGTGCACACCCTTTATCTACTGGCTCAGTTCACATTGAAATTCATGGGTATCACCCCATTATTGTCCATCGTTCAGGAAAGTACATTTGCACAAATTTTGAAGCAATTCAGTATGAATCTTAATGTGAAATGGACATGAAAGGGTGGGCGCACAACCCATTGTGGTGGATATTTAGCGCAACACACGTCCCAGCCAGCACAGCCCATCACCTAGCCACTCGTTACATATTTCTGATTAGGCGAACATTGCGTGATAGTCTGACGCCAACGAAGTTACTTCCGTGTCGACAGGTGCACGAATGCGGCCACGAGCAGGGAAGCCTTCAGCCTGACGCTCCAGGGGATGCCGTAGCTCCCCCTGCCGACGGCGAAGAGCCCCCTCACGAACGGCCAAAAGCAAAGGACCAGCCAGCCGCAGCACACGAGCTCCCCGACACTCGCGCCACTGGGTACGCCGCCTTCCCCCACACCGGCGACCACCCTCCATGCCCCAACAACGACGCCAACGACGCTCAGCATCACGAGCGCCGTCGGCAGGATGAAGACCGGCGACGAGTCGAAGGTGAACTGCCCCGGGTCTACACCGTCTTCGTCATCCCCGCCGTCAGGCGAGCCCTGCTGCTCCTTGCGTGTCACCTCGAACACCGTCTCCGAGAGGCCCAGCGTCTTGAGGACCACGGTGAGGAACGCGAGCATCCAGGAAGAGGACGACACGATCCGCCGCATCCTGTGGTTGTTCCACCAGGCGCGCGCCGACAGCCGGCTATCCTTGTACTCGACCAAGTTGTACGCGTTGTAGCCCAGGAACAGGGCCAGCGGGATGACGAAACCTGGCTCTGACACCTGCATCTCATCACAAGAAGAAGACATTGGGATGACGAAAATGAATTGCACAATGCATGCTTAGCTATCTTACTACTGTGTATTTGCATATATGACAAGTGAAAACACTTGTCATGTCACCTACAATGGTACATTAATTATATACTAATGATGATGGTAGAAAGATTATTTACCTTTGGCAGGAAGGAGTGGTTTGCAATGAGGCAGTACGGTCCCAACAACGCGTAGCACAGCTCAAAGGGTGCTCTGACAGGCCACACATAGATGACCAGGTACGCGACGCACTGCCGGAAATCGAGGCTCTTGTACGCGGAGACAAGGAGCGGGTTATGGCGGCTGAGGAGTATCTCCAGCAGGCCCGTCGCCCACCTCTTGTACTGGGTGAGGCTGGCCGGCCCGCCGGTCGGCGCGCCGCCGAGGAACGCCGGCGGGTCGGGGGTCAGGAGCGCCGACCTCCAGCCGGCGGCGTGGATGCGCTGCCCGGTCAGGACGTCCTCGGTCATGGAGCCGTAGACCCAGCCGACCTCCTGGCCCCAGCTGGTGCCGGCCTCGTAGGTGCAGGCAGAAACTTGTTTCGTTTCTTCGACGCGACTTGTTAGACGATCATCTTCCACCACAGTCGTTGGCGATCTGAACATGTCCCCAGAAATGATGCTTCTCGCCGACTCAATAAGTTGGTTCGATCTGCCAAACCTGTTCTGTAGCTCCTTGTGAGACGGTGAATCTGCCAAAGTTTGTTTTGTAGAAATGTACAACCAGTCAAGGGCATGGACGACTGAATGAATCAGAAAACAATGGAAGTTTTCGCCCAAAAGAAAGATGGTCTCTCACTCTCACCTTTGATGCTGCTGCTGGTGGTGGAGTCTGGTGGCACGCCGTACATGACTTTCCGACGGTGAAAGCAACCCGTCCCACAGTAATATATGCCTTGAAGTCCGGCAACTCCGTGTCCAATTTTCTACATAAGCTCATCAGCACAGGCGACAAAGTTACGTTTGTTGTCGATATAAGTATATAACGTCAGTTTGATTAGAGTACTCCTATGCTAGCTAATAATGTTGTGACAGTGATGTATACCTCGAATAGAACCTGCATCTGGTTGCCGAAAGGATCGTCCACGAGGGCGCCGTAGAACTTCTGCGGCGCCTGAACGAAGCCGCTGTGGACGTCGTCGTCGAAGCCCAGGAGAAGGCACATGGCGTGGAGCGCCACCTGCGGGTTGTTCGCGAACATGTCGCAATCCACGTTCAGCATGATGGGCGCGTTGGTCAGCACGGCGGACACCCTCGTCTGCACATCAGTGAACAGGGGAATGTTCAGCCTCAGGAGCCATCAGGCATCAGAGTCTGAACTTGCTAATGACCCAACACCGAAAACTGATGACGTGCTTACCAGGACGTTCATGGCGCCGGCCTTGAAGTGGTGGTGCTGTCCGGGGCGCTTCTCCCTGGAGACGTATATCAGGCTTGGGATTCCATCGTCTGCCTCTGCCTGATGATCGCTCTTGCTCTTGGTGCTGTTGTCCCACAGGACCTGAACACTCGAGGGCCCCCGGCAGCAGGGAAAAGTGGCCAATGTTTGTTAGCAAGAAAATTGAACAGGAAGTTGCCAAAATTCAGGTGTCTGAATTTTGACTTCCTGTTAGATGAGGTTATTACATATGTTTCATATTTAAATTGTAACTTTATAGTATTCGTTGCAATTTCTGTATGCATATAATTTTTGGATTTGAGAATATAGAAATCCAGATAGACAACCATAAACCTGACAAATCCAATATGTTGACGTAAAGATAGCTAATAATTCACTATTTTTTATATAGTTAGCCAAGAAAAAAAAATAATAACCATAAACCTAACAAATCCAATATGTTGACGTAAAGATAGCTAATAATTCACTTTTTTTTATATAGTTAGACAAGAAAAAAATAATAATAACAAATTATAAACAAATCACAAGAGAATAAATATAGGGCTGTGCCACACGGCCAGTACGTCACCTGATGTAACTTAAATTTTCAGCCACCTGACGTTTAGGAAAAATGAAAAATACTGTAAAGCTACAAGATGGGAATTAGATAGAAAATTGAATTCGGTGGACCCTGGGTGCACCAGCTTTTTCGTGCCACCCAAACAATTCAATCAAACAGCCACTGATTGGAGTCATCACGGTCCTAGCCATGCATGCAGAATGAGAAAGTTAATACGGATAAAATGAATCTATAGTCAGACGTCCGATTTGAGATGGGATCGTACGGAAAATGTGACGCACTCTGGCGCACCTACGTAATTTATTTCTGCAAGGTGAACACGCGTTTCACGTGTAGTATTTACTTTTGCCATGCATGATGAGGCTGCTGCATCAATCATCAGTTCGTCCCTACCTTGATTATGGTCGGGTGGTTCCTGCGGTCGGCTCCCACGAACTCGGCGAACTCGCCGTCGCCGCGCTGGACCAGAGAGTCCTCTTCTGCGCTCTCGATCCGGCGCACCAACTCCTCATACTCGTTCTACGCATGCATGCAAGAACTAACAGGATCAGACACTGGCACATAATATATACATACGGCGGTGGATGTTAATTAATTAGTGCGTGACTAGCTAGCTTTAATTAATTACCTTCATGAACGTCCAGGCGCGCAGGAACTCGGCGTCGTTGTCGGCGCCGGCGGCCCCTGCAGCTGCAGCGCCGCCGGGGGATGAGGAGAAGTAGACGAAGGGGGCCCTGGCCTTGACGCCGTGCCTCTTGCAGAAGGGCACCCAGAGCTTGGCGAACTCGGCGGCCTCGCGCAGCGCGTAGCAGGTCACCGCCGAGCAGCCGTCGTCGGAGACGTAGCACGACAGCTTCCCTGCCGGGTAGTCCAGCGCCAGCAGCGACAGCACCGTGTTCACCGTCACCGCCGGCGGCTCCAGCTTCGGGTCCGCCGTTGTCACGAACATGTCCACCGCCGGCAGCTCGTCGCTCGTCCTGACGACGAAAACAAACGCACGCATGCATCGGAATTGACGATCGAGGTCCAAAAAAGAAAACAAAGGTGGTGGTGTACATGTACTTATTATTATATATTGCCACCACCACTCAGTCTCACGCACCAGTATTCGGCGAGGCGTTCAGGGTGCGTGTGGAAGCGGACGGGGCTCCACTTGGTGATCATGTTGAGGAGCCACACCACGGTGAACCACGCCTCGCAGACGAGCGCGGCGACCCAGCACCACGTGCACGCCGCCGGCGGCGCCGCGGCCGCGCCGGCGCCGGCGCTGCTGCCCACCAGCGAGGCTGCACGGCGGGCGAGGAGGGCGAGGAGCAGGAAGAGAACGGCGAGGTCGGCCAGCTTCCACGCCGTGCGGGGGAGACGGACCCTCTCCTGCAGCGGCAGCTGCAGCTTCGTCTTGGCGCTCGCCATGGGCGCCGACAGAGCGAGCCGGCAGAGAGGACGACGGAGTCTCTGTTGCTGGTCACTCTCGGCAGTAGCGCGCGAGAAGCACGAGATAAGACACATGGAACCAGTTGGTACGGTTGGTCATATATAACAGATGACACACGGTCGCAAGTCGCCAAGCCCCAATCAGACACTCTAGGAAAGCCACCTTCAGGCTGTTTGGGACCGAAGCCACGCTCCAGGTAGCCACCTACCACCTTCTGGCCTCTAGAAAAACGAAAGGGCAAAGAGCGAATCATTTTTTAGAGTCAGGCTTGGCTAAGCTCCCGCCTGAAGCTCGTCACCGCTCGGTCCATCACGCTCTGTCTAAATCACGAATGTCCATCGATTTCAAATGAAGCGAATGATTTTCGGACAATCATCTTTTGGCAAATAATAACACCACTTTCCTTTCGGTAATGATTGTGACCGGCCGTCCGGCCCGTCCGGACGCGGGCGCGTTCGCCTGCCCCCGCGCTCGTCGGGTTAGACCTGACGCGGGCGCGTGCCGCTGGCCCCGCGCATGTTTCGTTTTTTCTTTTTTGTTTTTTCTTTATCAGTTTTATTCTTTTTTGTTTTTATTTTTTTATTTTTATTTTCTTTTTTCCTTTTTTTTTATTTTTATTTTTTTTATTTTTTGTTTTTTATTATTTTATAATCCTTTATATGGACATCGTAAAAGTGAATTAGAAATGTTGCACATGTTATTGTAGGTATTTCAGATATATATCATAAGAGTTGCTTAAAATGTTTTATCTTTTTTCTGACGTATGTTTTAAGTTTATGTTCCTAATGTTTCATCTTGATTTCAAAATCAATGTTTGCAAGTGTTTCATTTGAATGTTTTATATGCTTTCACATGTATTGTTTGAACTGTTTTATCTAAATATTGCGTGTGTTTGTAAATGGTTTTCGAGTGTTTTCAGATGTTTTTTTTTTCAAATGTTTCGACTGCATGTTTCAAGTGTTTCAGTAGTTTTGTACATATATTTCAAGTATTGTATTTGGATGTTTCAAAATTAAATCTGGTGTTACAATTAGTGTTTCAAGGGCATGTTTTATGTCCATCCGCCGGATAGGGAGGCCCGCCACCAACGGTGATCGTCCTCCGTCCTACCCAGCGCGACCTCGTATCTTCCCAACATCCTTCATTGTACATATGCTCGCGTACTCATTTTCCTTGCCTCCTTCTGTGCTTTATGGCAGCCATTCTCCATCTTCGACACCTGATCTGGTATGGCCGGCGTAACCTCACACCAGCCCGTCGTCTACCTACTTTGTTGCCAGCTAACAAGATCGATCGTTCCCCTTCTGTGCTCGTCGGGAAAAGGTGTGAAACATACATGTTGCAAAAGTATGTATCCAATGTTTCAGTAGTTTTCACAAATATGTTGTAAGTGTTTTGTATCAATGTTGCAAAAGTATATTGAGCTGTTATATATGTTGGAAAAAATTATCAAAATATATCCATATGGGATTTTGTTTTGAAGTATTAATTGCAATGAACATAATGGTGCAATCAGATTTTAATTAGGGTACTTAGTTTAGGAGTTATATCTTTTTTAACATAAAAAATCATCATGCAATACTAGGTGGTATGGATGTATTGGCTCATGCAGCATGCATGCGCGTGGGCAACCGGCCTGGCGCCCTGGCGTGTGGCCAGTTGGGCCTGACGCGCTCATTTTTCCCACGACTGCTCGCCACGGGCGTTCAGATCAGCTGATCCGTCCGGACGTCCGATGGGACGCAGTACCCCTTTCCTTTTGGCAAAATAGTCAAATTCGTCCTTGAACTATTGCCGAAAGCTCAGTTTAGTCCCTAAACTATAAAAACGGCCGTTTTAATCCTCAAACTTTCACAGCCGGCTCAATTTCGTCCCTAAACTATGAAAACGACCGTTCTCGTCTTCAAACTTTCGCAGCCGGATCAATTTCGTCCTTAAACTATGAAAACGACTGTTCTTGTCCTCAAACTTTCGCAGCCGGCTCAATTTCGTCTCTGGTCCGATGTGGAGCGCCATGCTGGCCTATCTCATTATCACCCAGTCAGCTGGAATCAATTTTCGAAAGCTTGTAACTGATTTATTCTTATTCCAACTTGTCGCAACTAGTTGTAACTCTTCAATACAAAATGGGATGAAGATGATTTTTTTCATAAAAATTGTAGATCTCGATAAGATCTACAACTTTCTAGTTTTAATGTTTTTTATTTAAGGACATTAAGATACTCAAAAAGTTTATATTACGGTGCTAAAATTTTATATTAACTTTTATATTAATTACAAGCAGCAACAGATAATTATTATGGTGCTAAAATTTTATATTAACTTTTTGAGCATCTTAACATCCTTAAATAAAAAAATTAAAATTAAAAATTTGTAGATTTTATTGAGATCTATAATTAAAAATCATCTTTATCAATGTTGTATTGAAGAGTTATAACTAGTTGCAGCCAGTTGGAATACGAATAAATCAGTTGCAGACTTTCAAAAACTGATTCTAACTGACTAGGCGATGACGAGACGAGCCAGCGTGGCGCTCCACATCGGACCAGAGACGAAATTGAGCCGGCTGCGAAAGTTTGAGGACGAGAACAGTCGTTTTCATAATTTAAGGACGAAATTGAGCCGGCTGTGAAAGTTTGAGGACGAGAACGATCGTTTTCATAGTTTAGGAACGAAATTGAGCCGGCTGTGAAAGTTTGAGGACTAAAACGGCCGTTTTCATAGTTCACGGACTAAATTGAGCTTTCGGTGATAGTTCAGGGACGAATTTAACTATTTCGTTTTTTTTTTACAACTGCACATCCCGTGCTTTTTTGGACAACCGCACATTCCGTGCTCGTTCGCTGCATGCGAACAGTATATCTCGTGCCCTTTTCAACTCTTTGCGCGTGGTAAGCTTAAAATAAAGAAAAATATTTATTTTAAATGTTATAACTTCTGAACGGGATATCCTTACTCTCGTCTACACCAATGTGTTCTACGTGACGAGATGAACAAAATTAGACCCTACTTGCATCTATTTCAAAAAAAATTTATCCAATTACCAATTTATATATACTAACTTATAATATATAACTATATAAAAAAATTATAAAACACAACTTATATAAAGCAGTTATTAACATAAAGAACAAATTAACTTATAACTTATGCCCAAAAATTAGAAACACAAAAGTTATTAAAACCAAAAGAGTAAACTAACTTACAACTTATATCAAAACTTGTAAACACAAAATCTATGAAATGTAACTTACGTACAAAAGTTATCAACGCAACTCTTTATATATTGTAAATTAGAACACCAAAATTGCTAGCTGAATAAATTCTTAGAAAATTACGTAAGTAGGGTCCAGTTTCGTTCGTCTCGTCACGGAGAACATGGTGGTGTAGATAGAATTAAAAATAATATGCCATCCGAAATTTTTAGAATTTTTAAATAAATGTTTCAACTTTTCTAGCCGTGTTCGCTTCAACTAAACAGCATATATTTTTTAGCTCTAAAATAGTATTTCCTCTCACAACAAATCGGTTTAAGCCCAAATCAGCTCGGCTTGTTAGTTGCAGCGAACAGAGAAGCTTCATCGGCGCTGACGGTGAAAAAAAAATTGCAGCCAGGCGGACGCATGAGGCGCATGCACGTGCGCCCCACGCCTGCTCTCCATTCGCTTGTCCACATCCTGCTGATCATCCACAGGCCGTGGGCCCACCACTGTTCGCCTGAGTGGAGGGCGCTGGACTTGAAGGCTCCGTTCGCTAAAAGCTGGAAGCTAGCGAAAGCTTCTTGACGACTTCTTCCGCCACCGCTCTTGCCGCTGATGCTCTGCCAGACTCGGCACTCGCTGGAACGGCCTCCCGTCCTTGCCGGCCTTCATACGTTTGCTGTCGCCTCGGCCCCGGCCCGCATGCGCTTGCCGCCGGCCGGCCGCATGCCCGCTGACCGGAAACGATCGCACCGGCCATCTCCCCTGCTCCCGGCAGCTGGCTCGCACGATGGAGGGCTCGCACGATTCGAGCTGAGGACGACGACGATTCGGGGTCCTAATGCGATGGTGCCCGCCCTATCCTGCTCCTCACGCGATGGTTCAAGCGGAGGTGCCCGCCCTGTTCCTGACGCGACAATTCAAGCGGAGGCACCCACCCTTCGCGTCGTGCCATTGTACCCGTGCTCACTGTGCTCATCGTGCTAGCCCTGTCATGCTCGCGAGTCGCGATGCTTGCTGCTCTCATCGTGGTCGTCGTGCTCGCAATGTTCTCCTTGCTGTGCTGCCGTGTGTTGTGCTCGTCGAGGATGCTCATCACTTGTTCAACAAAAATGCCACGAAGAGATAAGTTTAATGGTTCGAAGATGAGGTGACTGCAAAACAAACCAACCAATTAAACATACTTGGAGCTAGCCAGACTAAGGCTACAACCAAACGAATAGCAATTGGCTTGGTGGGAACCTGCTAAGGCTACCCAAGCTAGGATTCTAACCAAGCTGGACGTTGGCCAGGAAACCAAACACATCCTTTATCCAAAATTGCTATTAATTTATCTTTCTTTGGTTTTATTAGAGTGGTTATTAATAGGAGCTGCATGTCTAATTTAGTATTCAAATACTCTAGTGAAGGCCTCATTGTAACAATTAGTACGTCAAAGTAACTCGACAAACAGAACATTGTTGAAGATTCCACACAAAAAGAAAAATCCAAGAACTGCTCCGAGATGTTATCCTTTTTAACTTGAAGCATCTACCTAATATATAGAGAGATCCTCTAGTTTTTTAGCAAGCGCTTCCTGTACTTTTTGGAGCTTCGTTTTTAGCAACCAACTCCTACAAGGTTCTCTACATTTGAGCTCCTATTTCAATTTCTCATACTTTGCTTAA
The DNA here is from genome assembly GCA_038502445.1 of Eremochloa ophiuroides. NCBI lineage: Eukaryota > Viridiplantae > Streptophyta > Magnoliopsida > Poales > Poaceae > Eremochloa > Eremochloa ophiuroides. The sequence goes on from JAHLJS010000009.1 coordinate 40,218,369, forward strand.
GTCAACGTGTATCCTTCGTAGCACACCACTAGAGGAGGCAAAGAATTACTCTAGTTGAAAAGAGGATTAGAGAGCACCTTATGATCAAGTCGGCTCGAGATCTGAAACGACCTCGATTTCCACGAAGGGAAATCCACAGGCTCGAATTGTAATTCAACAGATTGCTTAGAACAATCCATGAAATTACCCATATCTCAGTTGCCACCAGGATCCATACAACGATAATTAAGCCTTACATAAACATTTATTACATCGCCACACTGGCGGAATCAACAATCAGAGAAGCTTTGGAAGATGCGGAAGCGATTCATCCTTCACGGCCAACTTGAGTGTAGCACGTGACCCTATTCCTCGTCATCATCTCCCTCGAAGTCGTACTCATTCTCGTCACCTGACAGCAAATTTATCAGTACGATTTGTACTGGCCACGGAGCCCACCTATGCAGCATTTGCTTTGTGGAAAGTGGATGCAAGGCTATACAAGTAGACCTATAGGCTGAGGTTTTCCTATGCAGCTGTAATCAATGTTTAATTAGTCAAGTTTTATCACCAGTTAACACCATCATCCCTTTTCCCATCACCACACCTCACATACCCACACCTCACTCTCATTCGACAGGCCCAACTCCCTCTCGGGCCTATCTCAGCGGCACACTACCACAACGGGTACACTGCCGGAAAAATGTCATCCAGGGGGAGAAGAGAACACTCACTACACTTGTAGAAGCTTCACAGGAAAGGTCCATAGCCAACAGGTTGGCATATGTATCGATCGATCAACCGTACACTCTGCAGAGGTTTCACTACCCACAAGATTAGCCATCATAGGTGTTGCGCAAACACCTAGGCAGAATTCTGGGTGCTTGCTTGCCTAGGTCGATGCCACCCTACCACTCAGCCCTGGGATATTCCGGATCCTACACCGTTATGCTGAGACTGGGAGACACAGTACCGGGCCCATCCAGTGGTACTGTGCATCTAGAACGGAACGGGAACCCATCGACCGTCTCCGCCCACCCTTATCACCTTTCAACCTAGCAGTAGTGGCACCGTCCTACCAAGTAGTCCAGCCGTCTCCCGCCCATCAGAAGCGAGTGAGTAGAAAAGGATTCCCATGAACCTGAAACTAGTCCATCCTAGGTTTGACCAAGCAGGCATCTCCACTTAGGGGATACTCTCCCCGTGCCATCACAGCACCTCCGTCCACGGGCTTCAAACCACCAAGGCTATCCCACCCGGAACCTCCTCAACAACTTTACCCGCCACAGGTATCTCGCTTGGGGATGCCCAGGTTGCACCCCCGGCACGACTTGCCCCATGGGCTCGTCTCACATCCCACTTGGTCGACATCAACCCTTACCACGCACCCAAGACGCACGCAGCACTCTCTCCCAGTGGTTATAATCAGTTATACACCGTCCCAATTCCACCACATAGCATATAGCTAGTAGAAAGTAGTGGAAGAGTAACAGTAAGTTAAGCAGCAGCTAACCTAACAGCGGATAGCAGGGTAAAGTCTTATCAAGGCAGGTAATTCAAATATACTACCATGCAACCAATCCATACATAATCATAAAGCAATAGCAACAATGTCATTTGCAATGCGTAATAGGATCTAAGGATTTGGTGGGACGTGGCACCTTCGTAGTCGTCTCCTAGCTCTTGGAAGTACTCGTGGTCGTCTTCCTTAGTCAGATCCTCCTCCGGCTCTGAAATCGAACACGAAATAGTCGCGTCAGCGACTCCTATAGAGTATTTCAGAAAAATCCAATAAAACAAAGAGCCAAATGCACACAAACATAGTCTTAGATTGTAGATCTCATTTTCCTGAGAATTTTGATATATGATGCGCAATTTTTGGACTTCATATGAATAAGTTATGAATTTCCGAAGATTATCCTATTTTCTGAAAATGGGAAAACTGGTTGGTTAATCAGGGGCAGCTCGGGATTGGTCCACGTGGCGCGCGGGTCCAGTAGTGCGGCATGTGGCGCCTCAACAGAACACAGACCCGATGGTCGCCCACCAGGTGTTCGATGCTGGTTCCCAGAGAGTTGCCGGAGTTGGCGTAGCTCGGCGTGGCTCGGCGGTGGTCGGTGGTAGCTCGGCTGTGGTTGGGGGTATCTCGGCGGAGCTCGGTGGTGGTCGGGGGTAGCTCGGCGGGGCTCGGCATAGTTCGGCGTACCTCGGCGGGGCTCGGGCGAATCGGAAATTCGCGGCGCCGAGGGTGCCGTTCTCCCGAGCTCTCCCGGGGGGGGCTCGGGCGAATCGGAGATTCGGTGCGCCCGAGGGTGCCGTTCTCCGAGGTCTCTCGCGGAGGCTCGGGCGAATCGGAAATTTGGTGCGCCCGAGGGTGCCTTTCTCCCGAGGTCTCTCGCGGAGGCTCGGGCGAATCGGAAATTTGGGCGCCCGAGGGGGCTGCTCTCCCGAGCTCTCCTGGGGAGGCTCGGGCGAATCGGACATTTGGGCGCCCGAGGGGGCTGCTCTCCCGAGCTCTCTTGGGGAGGCTCGGGCGAATCGGAGATTTGGGCGCCGAAGGGGCTGCTCTCCCGAGCTCTCCTGGGGAGGCTCGGGCGAATCGGAGATTTGGGCGCCGAAGGGTTCCAGGGCGTCTGTTCAAGGCGGCGGTGTCTCTCCGGTGCGGCGGACGATGACAGGGCGGCGATGGCCATATTTCGGCAAGACAGGGCTCGGCTTTCTAGCGGCGGTGCCGAGGCAGACTTGGCGAACCTCGGCGGCCTTTCTCCGCAGCGCGAGGTGACCGGGGGTACTCGGAACGGATCTTAAGCGAGGCGGAACCTGTCGGCGGCGTTGTCGTCGCGACTGTGAGGTTCCGGCGGGGCTAAGGAGGGCTTCTAGGAGATGTATACGCGTCCAGAGTCTAAGGCGATGGTATACCAACTACCAATTTTTGCTACCGAGCTTTCCAAGGTGCTCGGTTGTGGCGGCGGCGTGTCGCCGACGACGGCGGAAAGCGGCATCGCGGCTACGACCAAGTATTGGTTCAATCGAATGCGGTCTCGTCAAATTGGTGAGGCCAGAGAGGCATTCAACACTCTGGTGGCGAACTTAGCCATGGTATGACCTTCTTTTGGCTACGGCTCGCGGCGGCGCTCCGGTAAGGTCGCGGCGCACGCGGCCAAGGCGATTCAGGCTTCCTCTAGCGCTTAGATCCGCGTAGCTAGCTCAAGGGGGTCGTGGCGGTGCTCCATGACGCTCTAACCTATACGGTTGCTAGACGGATTGCTCGGAACGGGTGATTCGGCGTCGGAACGCGTCGGTGGTGAGCGCGCTCCGCCGAGAACGCGTCGTGCTGCGTTCTCGGTCTAGCAAGCTTGTAGTCCGGGGGTTTCGGCCGGTCGAATGAGTGCATGGTGCAGGTGATCTTCCCGAGCCGGTATAGGCTCGTGCCTGCGCGTCCCGAGGGTGGAACGCCATGGCAAAAAGCAGGGCAAGGTTCGGACATGGCGTGCGGAGGCTCACCGTGGTGTCGGTGAAGCTAGGATGGCGGTGCAGTGGCGAGTCGGAGCCGTGCAGAGCGATCGCAGTGCCGTGCCGCTCCTCGTCCGCAGCTCGGCCTTCTCCTCCGAGTCCGGCTCCGGCGTGCTCCGCGGCGGCGGCGCTCCGGCAGCTTCTCCTCCTCTGCTCCGCCCTTCTCCTACGCTCTCTCTCTCGGTTTGTGCGGTGTGCCGGTCTGTGCTGCGGTGGCGGCGAGGGGAAATGAGGGTAAGGCTTCGGGGTGCTCCAATTTATAGGCGAGCTTGGCCAGCTCCAATGGCGAACGGTCCTGATTGCGCTCGACCGATCGAAGGGCCGTGGCTCGAGTGGATCTAGGGCTCCGGATGGCGCGGGTTCGCTTGGCGGCCAAGAAAGGAGGGGACAGGAGGGGAACAGCGGGGTCCAGGGCTCTGCCATGCTGTCGGCTGTGGGACCGGGGTCACGCCATTCGCGCGACACCCCCGGCAGGCGCGTCGCCTTCGTGAGGAAGAAGAACAGTGGGGGCGAGAGCGGCTGACAGGCGGGGCCGGGTTGGCAGCGAGCGCGAGCGCGAGCGCGTGTGTGCCGGTCGTGCGCGTGCGCTGCCGAGCCACGACGTGGGCCGCGCGTGGTGAGATGAGGAGAGGAATGTCGTGCGGGCTCGGGCTGGCTGGCTGGCCGAACTCTCTTTCTCCTTTTCTGTTTTCAGTTTAGTGTATATATACATATATTGCCCATTTTAATTATTAAGTAAATACAAACATAAATTGCAATAAATCCCAAATGTGATGCATAAGTTATTATTCTATGTGAATGGAATTAAAATGCAAACTACACTCCTTTATTTACCAATTTCATAATGAAACCTATATGCTTGCACAAGAAAAATGGGTTTTCACAATAAATAAATGAAAAATTTTAATTGGTTGGGATTTTTAGATCGTGTGGATTTTTAGGGTTGTTACAAGATCAAGTGCTGCAAACTTGATTGAGGAGTGGCAATCCTCTTGGGCTCGCTCAACATGGACGTAGGTGACCAATATAAGTCACCAAACCACATGATATATGTGTGTCATCCCTTGTTCCAATATTGCGGTATCACTTGATCACTCTACTCTTGTGATTTACTTTATGTTATATCAATCTCTAATCAAGGCCCTATTTAGATGCACCAACTAAACTACTTTAGCTGGCTAATTTTAGCTATGGTGCATCTAAACACCACATAGCTAAACTTGGCTAAATTTTAGCTGGAGGCCAAAATGTACACAATCCAATTAGCCGTTTCAATCCAGATAAAATCAGCTAAAAGGTCTAAATAACCAAACTATCCCCAACTAAAATTTAACTAGAGCATCGAAATACACCTAGCTAAAGTTTAGATATCTAAAGAATAGTATTAATGAGGAGTAACATGGTCAAGATTTTTAATTAGATTGAGCATCCAAACACCCCTAACTAAAGTAAACTTTAGCTAGATAAACTTAAGCTCTATCAATTAGCTAACTAAATTTTAGTTAGGGTGCATCCAAATAGGCTCTAAGTAGAGATATTAGGACTTGTCAGATGAGAAATTGAACCGAGCTAATTTTTTCAATCCTAGTGTCATAGCTTAGTTAATATTCTCAAGAGTAGAATTTTATAAGTAGTTGATCACCAGGATATAGCTTGTGGTAGATTTATTAGTGCCACGTTTTAATCAAAGCTTCTAATATTTGTGAACTTCTAGATTTTTAGTTAGGTTGTTCACCCCCTAGTCATCGAAAGATTCTTTTAACATTATTTGGCAGATTCGAACATATTGTAGTCTACATATACATATATAACCTGGCAATCTATTTTTATTTGGTTGGTTCCATATATAGAATCTGACAGAGAAAAGATGATGTTTGTAACGACTGCCCGCATAAAAAGTTGTAATGCATAACATAAAAGTAGCACTACAGGATGGGTTCTTTGCCGAGTGCCTGCGGCACTCGGCAAAGGCCTTGTTGCACTTGGCAAAGGCTTTGCCGAGCGTCGCCCTCGGCAAAGAGCACTCGGCAAAGATCATGTCGGCAAAGGTCTTTTTGCCGAGTGCCAAATATTGCCGAGTGCCAAGTCAGCACTCCGCAAAAAAAGTTTCAACCGTCAACTTTGACGGCTTCTTTGCAGAGTGCCCGCTGACATGGCACTCGGCAAAGATTTATTTTTATTTTTTTTAAAAAATTCTTTGCCGAGTGCCTAGCCGTTGCACTTGGCAAAGAAAATGGCTCGTCTGTTTTTTTACAAACTCTTTGCCGAGTGATGCTGCCTTGGCACTCGACAAAGAATTTTTAATTCCTTTTTAAAAAAAATTCTTTGCCCAGTGCCGTGGCCAAGGCACTCGGCAAATCTGGAAAACTAGCTCTCAGGGTTGCCAAATTTGCTGAGTGCCAGAGCCATGGCACTCGGCAAAGGCCTCTTTGCCGAGTGCCACTCTCGGCAAAGAGGTCAGAAATGCTGTTTTTTTATTTTTGCTTTCCATCAAAACAAAGAGACACATCACATATATATCATATACATCATCACACACAGAGCATAATATATCACATTCATCATCGAATCATCCATAATCCACGAAATTCACATATATCATCCATCCATCGTGCATCACACACACACATCGTCCATAATCCATCGTATATAATCCATAATCCATCACATATATATAAATATGTCTCTAGTGTCTCTAGTGCATCACGAACACAAGTCTGTATTTTGAACAAGTCCGAAGAACATGACAAGAGGTACCTACTACTATCCTGGTCCTGGCCACTCGGGCTGCTGAGGAGAGGGCTCGGTATGTGGAGGAGGGCCAGTTGGCCACATGGACGTGAGAAGGACCACCGCCTGGAGTTGGGGCCAAACCCACCGACTGTGGATGCACAAAGGAGAAGCAAAATCATGAGTATCTGCAGGACGGACGCAAGCTAAAGGAATCAGCATGTTGACATACTAACCGGAGTCCCTAGAACAGGAGGAGCAGGAGACACGACTGGAGCGAGCAGCGACGGAGGCACGACCACACCTGACAAGGCCTGCAGGCTCGCCATGAAGCTGAACATGTCCCACGTCCTCTGCTCCTCGGCCGCCCTTTGTGCTTGCACAGCCGCCATCTCCAGCCGATGGGCCTCCGCCTGGGCCTCTATCGCTTGCTGTTGGGCCTCCGCCTGTGCCGCCAGCTGGGCTTGCAACCTCCGCATGTTCTCCTACAACATTCCAACCGCAAAGATTAAACAATACAAAGGTAAGGTACATGTGTAAAAGCAATGAACGACGAGTTTGTGAGTAGTAACCTGGAGCTCTGCCAGCTGCTGCTGTGAGCTTGGCTGCCGAGAGCGTACGGGGAGGGAGGAGTCCGTGCTCCTTGCTCGAATATCGGCGAGGCTGGCAACAGAGGAGGAGTCGACTGTGCTGTCCGCCATCCAGTACCGGTCGTGCTGCTTCCCTCCTCCCAGCCTCATCACAAGGTCTGTGTCTAGGGGCTGGTGGGCCGGATCGAAGTCCTCCCCATGGCGCTGACGAGCCCCCGCGGTGTACTCGCTAAGCTTACTGTGGATGATCGCGTTGGTGTAAGCCTCGGGGCCGTCCGCCGAGTTGAAGGTGACGTCCGGGGCCATCGTCTTGCCCTTGTGTGCCAGGGCGTACGTCATGAACTCATTGCATTCTTGGCCCTGGTGCGCCTGGGACTGTGAGGAAAACAAAAAGACGATTATAAGTAGTTAGAATGAATGTTAGAATACATAAAAAAAGATGAAAACACAAAGAAGTTTACCCATGTCTTGGCGTACGCGCTGAGGCTCCGGTTGCCTTGGTGGTGTGGCGCCCCACCTATCTGCAGGCGGCAGTCCCGACGGATCTGGTGCTTTTCCGCCTACTCAGTCGAGAGCCACCTGTCCACAATGGCCTCCCAGCAGAGGCGGTGCCTGGCGCACCAATCAGGACATTGCTGCATGCCATCAAGTTATTGATATATCAGAAGATGAAACGAAACCAACGTATTGTTCATGAAAGCACTACTTACCGAGAGGTACCGCTCCCTCATGAGCGTCATGCTCCTGACATCGTGCTTCCTCACTACCTGGCCAAGGACGTCAGCGTTGTAGTTGATGATGCACTGGAGCCGCGTCTCATTGTACAGGTCCGAGAGTCGGGACCTGCAGACCTTGTCCTGCACGCGCGCTGCCTAGGCCTCAAACCCGGCGTCGCACCTATAGAAGTCCTGCACGCATACATCATGTATTGTTTGATTTTTTTAGAGCGACCGATGAATACATAGTATTGACCAATTTAGTGTGACGTAGACTCACCCAGAACTCGGCCTTGATCCGCACCGCAACGGTGCCGTGCTCGATGTCCTCGGCGGCGTAGAAGTGGTCCCACGTCCAGGGCTGCAAAAGCACCCCAGCGTAGGTGACCATCCCAGGGTAGTGCTGCCGGATCAGAAGGGCCAACGTGCCATTGACATGGCAGCCCTTCCCGGACACAACTTTCCAGTTGCTGCAAGAGTCATTAAGAACAATTGTTAGTCATTAAGAGTCTGCATGTCATATGAAACAGTAATGAAATGATACGTACTCGTCTCCCTGTGGTCGAATCACCGGGCGCTGGTGAAGTGGGATCGGCCGCGCCGGGAGCTTTGAGGGCCCGCGCAAATAGACTCCCGACGAGGTAAAGCCAGAAGCAGTAGTGGAAGTGGAACCCCCTGCTGTCGCGGTCGCCCCCTCCTCGTGGTCCGATGACTTAGAGGAGGTGTCACCCCCTCCTGTCTGGAGGTCTACCGCCTGGTCGTCCTCGTCCGCCGACGGGGTGGGAGTTGGCTCCACGTGCGTCCTCGGACGGCTGGGGCGGCGCGCCGCCGGTCCTCGGCCTCCTTGGTGCCGGCTCCGGCAATGGCTCCTCCTCAGCTTGGGGTGGTGAGCGGTCCCTCATGTAGAGGGAGTTGACCGCACGACGGCCCCGCCTTCCATCCGGCATTTTGTCGAATGCCTGCAATTTCAAAGAGTAAACCAATTAGTAATGTTAAATTACAAAGTACTTATAAAGAGATACAAAATGAATTGAACATAGTAGTAATAATAATTGTAATAATAATATAGTATTATATGAATTAGAAATATTCTTCACGATCGACAGCGGCTGGATCATTGGTGTTGTCATCACTATCAATATTGTCAACTAGCACCTCTTCTCCCTCGTCTTCATCTCTATCGTTGTCATCACTGTCATCGTCTAACTGTAATCGCTCAACCATTTGTAAGTCCTTCTCATCTTGCACTTCTTCTCCCTCGTCCTCATCTGCATCCCCTCGGTCAATGTCATTGTCTACTTCCATGTCCATCAGCGAAAACATGTCTATGTCAAACCTTCTTTCTAGCCCCTCTGGTAGATAGAACTCCTGTGTGTGGAGGTCCAGATTGTAATCCTCATCGTTTGGAGAAGGAAGTCTACCACGTGGCGATACCATCTATATAAGGTACGAACCCATAAGATTGGGGTCTTTTTGGTAGGCCCATGGGAGATAATAAACTTGTGTCCAAGAATTATCAGCGACAAGAAAACGTTCTTGGGTTGAAACATGACGCCGGGGGGGAGGGGGGCGGAGATTGAGGGGGATCACAAACACGGGCCAACAAGTGTACGGGGCCGCTAGCAATCCATAGGGGTTGAACCCATCTGTTGCCAGTGCTACACGTACATTCCGAGCCTCCTCAGCTTTACGACGATGTATGCCATCGAAGTGGGTCCATGCATCGCCATCCGATGGGTGTACCATGTTGTCAGGGCTGTATCTTTTGCCTTGTTTGTGCCATATCATCTGTTTCGCGGACTCCTCTGTCATGTACAGCCATTGGATCCTTAGTACGACAGGAAGGTACCGTAGGACTTTAGCGGGGATACCAAGCTGCTCCTTCTTGCCATCACTAGTGTCGACCTCCAGATACCTAGAGGACTTGCACTTTGGATAGTGCGTTGCTTTCTCGTGATCTTTTCTAAATAGGACGCACCCATTCGGACAAGTATGAATGTGCTCATACGGCATCTTAAGTGCATGAAAAAGTCTCTGTGACTCGTACAAGTTCTTCGGCAGCATGTGACCCTCCAGAAGCAGGGATCCAAAAACTGCCAACATAACATCGAAGTGGCCTCGACTCATGCTACACTGCGACTTGAACAACATTGGGCGTCCAATGGCATCCAGTTGCGAAACCATTGTCTTCTCATGAAGGGGCTTCTGCGCCGAATCTAGCATAGCATAGTACGCCTTTGCGGATTCCTCTGGGTCATCCACCAATCCTTCACCGAACCGTGCCTCGTGAAAGTCATCCATCCAATCTGCTACCCTGGCATCTCCATCAAAAGCCTCGAGGCGTGGTCTCACCACCTCCTCTCTAATACGATCGGCTTCGCCATGGTGGATCCAGCAGGTATAATTTGACGTGAATCCATACTTGCAAAGATCTTCGCCCACGGCCTTCCTAGTCTTTCTTACATGGTTGTCACATTTGGGGCAGGGACACGGCATCCGACTTGACCCTTTAGCAGCCTCGCCAAAAGCATGCTCCAAGAAAGCATTAGTCTTACTCATCCATTCTAGGGTCAAACTTGGGTGGCCCGAGTACATCCAATCACGATTCTTCATACTCTGGCATATAAATATATAAGCGAGTAATATAACCATGGTGCATCTGCTCAGTGTGCCTACCATCTAATAGGTGAGGATAGGTCCTAATCCCACCCGCGGATGCGTAGATAAAGTCAGTTTTCATGCTTCGCTCCTATCCGAGACAGAATTTTGGTAGCACCTCCCCGCTGTTCTCCCGATACACGTCCTGCAAGGGAGAGTGTGTATCCAGAGAACAACAGGAGGTGATGCCGAAAGTCTATCTCGGACCGGAACGAACCATGAAAACTAACCTCATCTACGCATCCGCGAGCCGTCCAAAATACATGGACAATCTGAAAGAGATACGGTCACAGATATACAAAGATCTGCATACCTCCTACCGTATCTCTTTCGAACGGGAGGCTCCTAACTGGGCTAAGTGACCATATAAAACATGCATGCAAAGGAGGAGGGTGTTATACCTAGGGTGGCGGTGGAGTCAGGCTAGCGAGGCAGTGGCGTGTTGGGGCAGTGGCGAGGCGTTGTGGTGCAGGCAGACCAGCAACGCCGACAAAGTGCTTCGGGTCCCCTCCGACAGGTCTTGCTCTACAAGAGAAGAAACACGTCGCTATAAGTTCAAAAATTCGGCAGCACCTCCCCTGTACGGGGACATTTCAAAAACCTGTAAGAAAAATTGTCGGCACGAAGGCCGACAACCACAAACCTGGCACGAAGGCCGTCCAACTTGGCACGATGGCCGACAACCACAATGGCTTCAACTTCTTCTCCGAGGAGGGCCAGGGACGACGATGGGCGGGCACGACGACGGGAGTGGGGCGGCCGGGGCTTCTTCTTCCTTCCTTCTCCTCCTCTTTCTTCTTCTTCTTCTTCTTCCTCCTCCTCCTCCTCCTTTTCCTCCTCCGCCTTCTCCTCCTCCTCATTTTTCCTCTTCCTCCCCTTCTTCTTCTTCTTCTTCCTCCTTCCTCCCTCTTCTTCCTCCTGCTGGGCGGGCGGCCGGGGGTGGGGCGGCCGGGCTGGGGTGGCCGGGGCGAGCACGGACGGTGTGGGCTCGGCAGGGGCTCGTCGGCGTGGCGCGCGCGGCCGGGGCAGGCGGCCGGGGATCCGGGGGGCGGGGGCCGCGGCGGCAGCGGCGGCGGCGGTGGGGCGGGCGGGGTCACGGCGGCGGCGGTGGCGGCAACAGCGGGGCGGACTGGGAGTCGCGGGCTCGCCCGGGACAGCCGGGGGGCGAGGATCGGGGGGGGGCGGCGCTTCGGCTGGGGGGCGGGGCTCCGGCGGCGGCGACGGCAGGGCGAGCTGGGAGCGGGGCGGGCTGGGGGCGCACGCGTGTGTCTGTGTTAGGGTTGACCGGGCCGGCCGGCTGGGAGTTTAAGTTTTCGATTTTTTATTTTTTTTAAAAAAAACAGCTTTGCAAGTGTCAGGGCCTAGCACTCGGTAAAGGTACAAGCTTTGCCGAGTGCCAACCCTAGGCACTCGGCAAAGTGATTTTTTTTGTTTTTTCACCCAAGTTTTTTGGTGGTTTGCTACAGTACCACAAATAACATGTTGAAGTTTGAGGCTTTTTTATTGTTTTTTGATATATTTCTTTATTTTATTTTGTTTTCTTGAGATGTGGAGATGTTTGGGTTTTGGGCATCCGGCGTCGCAACTGGCTCGAATCCTTCTTAACTTTTTATCATAGCCTCTACATGCGATAACATGACACCTCGACAAGTTTCGTGATTTTCGAACTTCGTTTGAATTTTATATAATTTAAATACACTCCAACAACAAGCGGGTCGCCATGTTCCGCAAATAAGGCGTTCAAATTTTTCGGTGATTTCCTGGATACGGCCTCAAAAGACACCCTCTAATATGAATATCATTTTTTGGACAGCTACGTTTCATTATTTCATGCACTGCAGTTCAAACTTACATTTTCTGGTAAAATTCAAGAAAACAAAATAAACTAAAGAAATATATCAAAAAGCAATAAAAAAGCCCCAAACTTCAACATGTTGTTTGTCTTACTGTAGCAAACCTCAGAAAAAATTGTGTGAAAAAAACAAAAAAAATATTTTGCCGAGTGCCTAGAGTTGACCCTCAGTAAAGTGTCCAATTTACCGAGTGCCAAACGCCTGGCACTCGGCAAAGGTAACGACGCCCGACGCCGTTGGTCCCTGGCATTTCTTTGCCGAGTGGGGATTTTTTGCCGAGTGTCTGACACTCGGGTTTTGCCGAGTGCCAGAATTTGCCGAGTGCGGCACTCAGCAAAAAAGTCGTTTGCCGAGTGCGTGATATTTGGCACTTGACAAATTTTCGGTTTCCTGTAGTGTAGATAAACAAGTAATCTTATATAATATTTAAGTTACACAGTTCAATGTTCCCTCTTTGTTTGTAATAATAGCACTAAAGAAATATGCGCTGCACCATGTGAACGCTAGCTCGTCAGAAAGTTAAATGAAATCCATTTTGTGGCAATCCAGGCCACGAGCTACTTTTCGCATTTTGGGAGTCAGGTTTAGATTTCCGTGCAGCGCTGCAGTTGTATATCTAAAGCTTGGCTCCGGTATATCCAGTTATGCACGTAACTAAACATAATATATGATTTTATTTTTGGTGACCATACCTTGGCACATATTTCAATAAGTAGAAGTAGAGGAACAGTACAACCACTAATCTAATCATGATAATATACTAATTATTGAGATTACACCTCACACTGTTTGATATGATCATTTCCGTTTCTGTCAGACCCGGCTACTGCGATGAGTATGTGACCAGTAGAGAACAGATCTTTCGTCGATGGAGGAGATTGGCCTGTAGTCCCGATATTTTTTATGTTTGGGACCAAAGCCACCTTTAGTCCCGGTTAGTATTACCAACAGAGAGTAAAGGTCCCTACCCAACAGTCACTGGGAACTTACGTTATGTTAGGGGACCTTTAGTTCCGGTTAGTGTAACGAACCGGGACTAAAAGTTAGCCTTTAGTCTCGGTGCTTGATAACATCCGGGACTAAAAGTTTAAATCCCGGCTGTAGATCCCGGTCGGGACGAAAAGCTTGCTTTTAATCACGGTAAGTAAGTCCAACCAGGACTAAAAGTCCCTGCGTATAAAAGTCAGAAGCTCCCTTCTGCCTCCTCTAGCCCGAGAGCTAGCTGTTTGTTAGTGCTAGTTTTGGCGGGCGCTAACACCGGCTAGTGACTTGTGTTTTGCGGTTGAGGTTTCGGATGGTGTGCAAGGAGGAACACGGGAGATTTATACTGATTCAGACCAAGAGGGCCCTACGTCCAGTGGAGAGGCGAGTCGTGTTGCCTTGCACCGGGGTGCTTGTAGTAGGGGGTTACAAGTTGAGTCGAGAGAGGGAGAGTATCCCAAGTCTCTTGTGCGCGAAAGAGGATGCTTTCATATGCGTATACTTGTGTTGTGTGTATGTGGGTGTCCTGAACTTGGTGAATCTGAATCTGTGACTGGCCTCCGCCCTCTCTTTTATAGTTACAAAGGAGAAGCTAGAGTTACATGTGATGACTTATAATGACGATACTCGGCATGGTGGGATCAAAGGTGATTAGTGGCTATCGTCAGCCACGCCATCGTCTTGGCGCTTCGGCGATATGGCTTCGGTCATTTGACTGATCTTTCACTGTTCGATCGTTGAGTTCCAAGGTGGCACAATGTACGGGACGTGGCTTGCTGCGTGGTGCTGCGTCACGGCGTCGCGTTCGCTCCTGCACAGTGCAACGAGAAGACTGGTTGACTCTTAAAGATTGACTCCCGAGGCTCGGGAGCCTTCCTTGCCGTCGGGAGCGTGACGGGACGGGACATTAGGTGTGTCCTCCCTCGGGCGCGCTTTCCTCTCATGCGCAATACTTTCCCGAGGGGCGAACGGTCCTGTTGCTGCACTGCTCATACTCCCAGGTCGGCGGGACAGCCGTCACCTCTCTTGCCCCTGCGAGGCTCGTGCGTTATAGGCAAGAGCTATCGCTGTCGTACCTGGAGAATCTCTTCGTCAGCAAGGGGCGTCATCCGGTTGACTGTTCTTGGGACGGAGTGGAAAAGGTGGAACCGCCGCATCGGTCACCGGAGGAGGTATGGCAGTTGCTACGGAGGACGTGCACGAGCGGGGTGCCGTCGCCTCGCGGCGTCCAGTCAATAGGGCCGCGCCTGTAAATTGGTCAGAGGGGTCCCTTGCGGTCCAAAATTGCTCTGCTGACGTCGATTGTGCATTGGATGCCATAGAGAGATCGCGCTCGAGGGAGATGAGGAGGCTCGGGCGAATCGGAGATTTAGCGCCCGAGGATGCCGCTGTCCCGAGCCCTCTCGTGGAGGTTCGGGCAAATCGGAGATTTGACGCCCGAGGGTGCCGCTGTCCCGAGCCCTCTTGTGGGGGCTCAGGCGAATCGGAGATTTGGCGCCCGAGGGTGCTGCCGGGCCTTACATGAGGCCACTTTGGGCCCTCACGTGCGTAGCCTTCGTGGGCTTCGGCTGGCCTTGTTTGGGCCAGGTTGCGCTGAGGTTGCTTCTTTTTGCATCGAAGTTGAGTACCCCATACTTTTGTACCCGACAATAGCCCCCGAGCCTGTGGCGGAGTGAAGGCACTCCTCCATAGGTTCACGCCGGCTCTTCCTGTCGAAGAGATGAAGTATGGGTTGTTTTTTTCGGTGGGTGCGCGCGAGCGCACCCGTCGGGTGTAGCCCCCGAGGCTTTGGAGGGATGTTGTATCCCTCCAAAGGCTTAAAAATCGTGATTATTAGTCCTCGGGTGTTATTTTGATTTATTCTGGGGGTTGTTCCTTTGGAAGCGGAGCCCCCGAGCCTCCCATCGTGTTAGGGAGGTAGTTCGGTGGTCTTTCCAAGGTGCAGAGCAAGTTCCCGAGCCTCCGTTTTCGCATTGGAGATCGATCGGGCTCTTCCCTGTCTCTTTTAATTCGACCTTCACGCTCTTTTTTCGGGAAGATGAAGGTTTGGTCCTGCTCGACTTCCCCGGTGGGGCACGAGTCGGCATTTCCGGTGAGCTACGAACAGGTTGGTCCAAGTGGAGGTCCGTGCCCCGTTCGTTAGGGGTCGGCTAGTGGCCTGAGCACACTCCAAATGTTTCCCGAGGGTTAATTAGTGGATGTCAGGTCCCGAGGGCCTGATGCCTCCCACGGAGGGATTCCACGTAACCGACTCACTACTGGGACTTGGACATAGCACAGGATGTCCCTTATGATGCTCGGGCTTCGGGATACTGGCCGTTTTCGTGACCCATCCGCTAGCTGTCCCTAACTCGGTTTCTCTGGGGGCGACTGTTCGAGCCGCTGTGGGCCAGTCTTCGATCCCCTGGGAACGTAACGGGCGCCCGAGCCCAGGGTTCCTTCATCGGGAAAGAGAGAATATAGGTGGAATCGAGGTGTGCGGTTGTAATGATTGGCTCACCTTTTGAGGCGCGAAGCCTGACGGACGCGGCGGTTTCGGCGTAGTCGAGGCGGTTTGCGTGCGCGGCGATGGCGGTGATGTGGGGATCGTGGCGGGTCCCACGTACTTAATGCGGCGGATTCACCGCGGATCACGGCTCAGGTATATAAGGAAAAATCGTGGTTTCTTTCTTTTTACCTTAGCCATTCGCTCGCACAGCCGTTTGCCTTCTCGCTCCCGTCGCCCGTCTCCTCGTCTTCGCTTTCTAGCTAGAGCCATCGTTGCTGCGGCCGTCGTTCTCCCCGCAGCCCTTTTCCCTTCGCTTGCCATGGATTACTCCTCCGCTGCTGCCGTCGCCGCCGCCGATGTCGCCGCCACCGACGCCGCCGCGGCCACCGCCGGCATCCTAAGGCTGGAGCCGTGGCCAAGGAGCACCGTGACAGAGGCGCAGCTGGAGCGCCTCGTCACTCTGGGGCTGCTGCGTCCTCGCACCGACGCCCAGCACCCGGAGTGGGCCGTGCCGCCGCGCGACCACGAGGAGCCGAACCCCGGCGAGGGGTACGTGGTGAGCTACATCGCTTACCACGAGCGTGGGCTCGGCTCGCCACCGAGCCGTTTCTGCCGGGCCCTCCTCTTCGAGAACGGGCTGGAGCTCCACAACCTCACCCCGAATTCCATCACACAGGCATCGATTTTTGCCGCCCTGTGTGAAGGCTACTTCGGGGTGCCCCCGCACTGGAACCTGTGGCGCCGCATCTCCCGCATCGACTGGTACACCAAGTCAGCCGGCGCGAAGAAGCCGCGGGAGATCCAGCGAGCGGGGGGTTGTGGCTTCGTGATCCGCTCCTCGTCGTACATCCCCTGCAGGGCCCCTTCCTCCAACAAGGGGTGGCACAGTGGCTGGTTCCTTTCCCCAGGTTCACGGGAAGGGCGCTCATGGCTCCCCTTCCTCAGTGGGAATGGGGGTGCCCGTCGAAGGAGTCCAAGCACCTGGCCGTCTACTTCGACGCGCTCGAGGAGTTACGCCAGAGGGGCCTTACGGGGGCCGGCGTGGCAGGAAACTTTCACATGCGGACGGTGTTACCTCTGATGGAGCGCCGCCTGGCGCTCCATCAGATGGTGATCGGGTTGCAGCGGGAGGGCACGGCGATGCTGGCCAGTGACCTTGGCGAGGTGGAGGTCATGCGTCGTGTTGGCTACATGGTGGGGGGTCATCCTACCTAGGAGGAGGTGAACCGGGTGCCTATGCATCCTTGCACGGGCTTCCTGGCGCTGGTAAGTGCCGTTCGCTCAATCGGGCTGCTGGTTTCCCCATCTTCTTCCTAACCTTTCTCCCTCATTCGTCGTAGGGCCTCTCCAGGACCAGGAAGGCTTCCCTTCCGCCCGTCCCGGAGGACCAAGAACGGCAAACCTAGAACCGTCTCTGGGCCGAGGCGGAGAAGGCGAAGAAGGACAAGGCGATCGCCCGGAAGCAGAAGAAGGCACGAAAGGTGGAGGAATCCTCCAGGCATCGCCGCCGCCTGAGGGAGGCCAGGGAGCCCGAGGTGGATACCCCCACCGATGACGATGACGACGACGAGGATGAAGAAGAAGAAGAATTTTTCATCTTTGACTTGATGGTGTCTGATCGGCCGCTTGCGGCCACACAGTCCGCGGTGGGCGCTGACGAGCCTGGAAAGGCTCCGATGTCTGTGTCCACCGGCGGAAGTGCCGGGGTTTGTGATCCGAACCCTCGGGCAAACCTGCCGGAAACCGCATCCAAGGACGCGGCTTCTGGCAGGGCAACATCAGGAGGCGGGGCTCCGCCCGCCTGCAGCAGCGAGGTTCCGCCGGAGGGGGCGGGAACGGGCTCAGGCCTGGCGCCCAAGATGCCCCGAGATTCTGGCGGGGGTACCGAGGGTCCCCTGTTTCGGCGGACCCTCCCCGCTGACGCGTCGTTGATCGCCATGACGGCCACTGGCAGGGGGGACCTAGAGGTGTTGCCGCCCATGCCCCCACCAAGGGATGTCACCGTCGAGACTCCCTCGGGCGAGCAGGCTGGGTCCATGCCGCAGAGCGGGGCCGGGCGTGACACTGAGGCGCTGGCCACTCCTCCACTATCGGTGAGGCTCGGCTCGTCCGCCGAGCTTACCGCTCTGAACGGCTCCAGGGCGGCGAAAAGGAAGAGGAGGGTGGTGCCGAAGACCACGTAAGTCATTTTTCGTGTCGATTTTTTCTGCCGGAATTTTGTTTCCACATAATGACATTACCTTTTTCCTGTTGCCGCCACAGCGCGCGGTCTGGGCCATCTCTCCAGGTCTCTCACAAGAAGGTGCTGATGATCCGGGGGGATGACACGGCCAGGGAGAGAGCCCGCACCTCGGGCGAGGAGACTCACCCTCCCGTGGGTCTGACGTTGGCGTCGGAGGGACCTTCTTCGGGGAGGGTGACTCCGTCCGATGTTGCTGCTGCCGCATCCTCGGCTACTGTGGAGGCAGTTCCGTTTCCAGCCCTCGGGCCTCCGGTCGTCGGTTCCGGAGGTGCCTCGAGGGAGCCGACTATCGACGCCGCTGCGCAACCGGTCGCCGCGGACACGGCGGCGGTGGTCGTCGAGGCGAGGGCTCCTCCTTTTCGTGAGGAGGGTCCTTGGGCGTTGGCGCTGAGGGGCCCATCCCCTCGGGAGCTGACGTCCTCTCGGATCGAGTGGGCGGATCGGGCGGACCCTCAGGGGCCGCCTGTCTTCTCTCTTCGGGATGACCTCGAGGGTCCCGAGTGGGACGCCGTCCAGGAGCTTGGGTCTGGCTCAGGGGCGACCCTCCGCGCGGTAACCGATGTCCTCGACACGGAGCTCTCGGATTGGCTTCGGGTGAGCCTCGGTTGCCTTGTGACTTCACCTGCGTGTAAGTGCTCGACTTACCTGCTGTCGTCTTTTCTTTCCTTCTTAGGGCCTGATGCGCACCTCCCGGGACAAGTCCCGCTTCCTCCGCGGCGGGCTCGGCCTTTGGAAGCAGCTTGACCTCAAGAAAAGGGCCCTCGATCGTGCCCAGAGCGAGCTTGCTGTCGTGACCTCCCGGTTCGCCGAAGTGTGTGTCAGCAACGCCCTCCTGAAGGAGGAGGTTGCGGCGGCAGTGGGCCGGGTCGCCGCCTCGACAAGGTAGACGTAGGAGCTGGAGATCGCCCAGGCCGAGGCGACGAGGAAGCGCGACGCCGCCCTGCAGCTCGCCGCCGAGAAAACTTCCGCTGCCGCATCACTGGCCGAGGACCCGAAGGAGACTCAGGCGGCCCTTACTTAGGCGGTCGGCGAGGTTGACTTGGCGCGGGGCGAGGCGTCGAAGGCTCAAGAGGCGGCGCGGCTGGTTGAGGAGACCGGCGGTATGCGTTGCGTCGGGTTATTTTTGCTTCGTTCGTCTTCGTTGCTTGCTGGCTGAAACCTTGTCTATTTTCTCATTTCGTACCTTTGCAGTTTTGTAGGCCGCTTACGACGGCGAGGTCCATGACAACCAGGAGCTGCAGCGGGTGGCACGCGCCCTATGTGACTCCGTCGGCAGCGGCGGCGAGCCCTCGGGGATGTCGCTCCGCAGTCGACTGGAGGCGCTTCACGGCAGTGTCCGCGACCGCGTCAAGGAGGCCCTGCTGACCGGAGTCCAAAAGACGCTGGCGGTCGCCAAGTCTCACTACGAGAACTTTGACGCCGGCCCCGTCAGCGAGGGCTTCGTTGAGGCGGATGACGAGGCACTCGTGGTGTTGAAGGACTCCATGAGGACGCTTGCAGAGGCGCTGGCGAGCCTTTTTGAGCCTGCGGTCGAGCTGGACCTGCCGTGAGAAGAAGTCGGGCCATCGTGCCCTTGGAAAAAATTTGTCGTGAGTGGTCGTCAGGAAACAAACATGCGGCCCTTTGTGGCCTTAATATTTATGTAAATATTATTTCATGCTTGCTTTTTGTTCGTTCTCGGCGCTTTTTCTTTTTAAGTGTTTGCCTCTGCTGACTCTGTGCCCGGGCCTTCGAGCCTCGGGAGACTTTTCCGGGTGTCGTAGCTTTAGGGGCGTAGACGCAGCCGTAGTCTAAGAGTTCTGATGAGGGGAAAACTCAAGAAGAAATCTTGGCCGAGATTTCCCGAGCCTCCTGCCCTTGCCAAGCATTGATCTTATTAGTTCTCTTCCGAGCTCGAGTTAGTCCTCGGACGCGGAGTAGCGAGTGAGGATGCCGTAGCCCGGAGGCGTAGGTGGTCCCGCTACTCGGCCAGCTCTATCCTCTGGGACTTATTTTGCTCTTTCGAGCTTTATAAGTCTCGGTTTGACTTGGGTGGGAGATGTGCTCGGGAAAGAGAAAATTTCAGCGAGTTTTGAAATTTTTAGGTTTCAAATTTTCGTTGCGGCTCGGGAGAGTCCAGGGGTTCCCCCGTCCTAGCCCCCGAGGGAGGGTCGGCCTTAAAGATAAGGCCGAGCCTCACTTTGTTATGCGTAGAACTTTACGAGTTCGCTTGTTCCCGAGGGTCGGCTCGGGTTAAAATCTTAAAATCAACGTAAAGAAGGACAAAACGATTCCTTTTATTGATTTCATGATTTATATAATACAATCGATCAAGGTTCAGGGATAGAAGCGACGTAGCTGTTCGATACTCCAGGCGTTGCTGTAGACTTCGAGGCGTTGGACTGGAGTGTCCGACAACTCATGCAACAATGCACGAACTACACGAACGTGGGCGTCCATGGCGGTCTGGAGCCCGAAGAGGGACGATGGCGTCGTTCCCCTCTCCCAGTGAGGGCGGAGTGAAATTTCGGTCGGCGTCATGTTTCCGCCCTCGCCCGTCCTTCGAGCAATAGGCGGATGCGTGGCCGCCGGTGCCGGAGATTCTGGGACAGCGGCTAGTGCAGTATTGGCTTCCCCCGTTGGGGGTACCTGGTTGGCCGCGTCTCCCGCGGCCAGAGGCTGATTGGCGCTGCTGCGCCTCCTCCTCCTTGTTCGCCGGGAGCGGCACGCAATGTTTCCCCCGTCCTCTGAGGCGGGTGCAAGCGTTGTGGGGGTCTCTTCTCCGGCCGCCTGCTGGGCCGGAGGTAGGACGACGAGGACACGGGGCCCGGTCGGGCGCAGGTTCATCTCGAGCTCTTAGCCGGTGGCCATGAACTCGAGAGTCCTGAACCGGAGCACCGCGCCAGCGGGAAGCATGGTGGAGCTGGCTGCCATCCGAAACCTACGTCAACACGCAAAAGGCCCCTACCTGGCGCGCCAACTGTCGGTGCTAGTTTTGGCGGGCGCTAACACCGGCTAGTAACTTGTGCTTTGCGGTTGAGGCTTCGGATGGTGTGCAAGAAGGAACACGGGAGATTTATACTGGTTCAGGCCAAGAGGGCCCTACGTCCAGTGGAGAGGCGAGTCGTGTTGCCTTGCACCGGGGTGCTTGTAGTAGGGGGTTACAATCTGAGTCGAGAGAGGGAGAGTATCCCAAGTCTCTTGTGCGCGGAAGAGGATGCTTTCATATGCGTATAGTTGTGTTGTGTGTATTTGGGTGTCGTGAACTTGGTGAATCTGAATCTGTGACTAGCTTCCGCCCTCCCTTTTATAGTTACAAGGGAGAAGCTTGAGTTACATGTGGTGACCTATGATGACGATACTCGGCATGGTGGGATCAGAGGTGATTAGAGGCTATCGTCCGCCACGCCATCGTCTTGGCGCTTCGGCGATATGGCTTTGGTCATTCGACTGATATTTCAGTGTTCGATCGTTGAGTTCCAAGATGGCACAGTGTACGGGACGTGGCTTGCTGCGTGGCGCTGCGTCACGGCGTCGCGTCCGGTCCTGCACAGTGCAACGAGAAGACTGGTTGACTCTCAAAGATTCACTCCCGAGGCTCGGGAGACTTCCTTGCAGTCGGGAGCGTGACGGGACGAGACATTAGGGGTGTCCTCCCTCGGGCGCGCTTTCCTCTCATGCGCAATACTTTCCCGAGGGGCGAACGGTCCTGTTGCTGCACTGTCCATACTCGCGGGTCGGCGGGACAGCCGTCACCTCGCCTGTCCCTGCAAGGCTCATGCGTTATGGGCAGGAGCAGTCACTGTCGTAGCTGGAGAATCTCTTCGTCAGCAAGGGGCGTCATCCGGTTGACTGTCCTTGGGATGGAGTGGAAAAAGTGAAACCGTCGCATCGGTCACCGGAGGAGGTATGGCAGTTGGTACAGAGGACGTGCACGAGCGGGGTGCCATCACCTCGCGGCGTCCAGTCAGTGGGGCCGCGCCTGTAAAGTGGTCAGAGGGTTCCCTTGCGGTCCAAAATTGCCCTGCTGACGTCGATTGTGCATTGGATGCCTTAGAGAGATCGCGCTCGAGGGAGATGAGGAGGCTCGGGCGAATCGGAGATTTAGCGCCCGAGGATGCCGCTGTCCCGAGCCCTCTCGTGGAGGTTCGGGCGAATCGGAAATTTGGCGCCCGAGGGTGCCGCTGTCCCGAGCCCTCTTATGGGGGCTCGGACGAATCGGAGATTTGGCGCCCGAGGGTGCCGCCGGGCCTTACGTGAGGCCACTTTGGGCCTTCACGTGCGTAGCTTTCGTGGGCTTCGGCTGGCCTTATTTGGGCCAGGTTGCGCTGAGGTTGCTTCTTTTTGCATCGAAGTTGGGTACCCCATACTTTGGTACCCGATACTGTTCTTCCTCTCCATTGTGTTCTTGCTCTGTTCTTCGGTCGTCACACGATTTCTTGCGGTCTACATCTATTTTTGAAGGTAACTAACTTTATTTTCACACCTCACTACTATATGTCATTGCATTGTCTAGAAATATCTAAGGATGTAACATGTTGTATTTTGTGGTCCATTTCTTGATTTGTGGCCATTTAAGTTTATATTCTCTTCAAATCTGTATTTTTGGATGAAGAAAGCTTATAGTTATTGTTTTTAACTAGAATGCCCTTTTCATTAGTTTTTAACTAGAATGCACCTTTTATTGGATGAAGACAGCTTTGATTTTCATATATAGCTTTTTTAATGGTTATGAGAAATAGAGGAATTTAGTGGTTTATGAAAATATCCTTGTTTAGGAACTGTGAAAAAATAAATAACAACAGCAGTATTTTTAAAATGAATTTATGGGTTCACATTGTGTTTTGTTTGTGATTGTGCATGACAAGTGTCGTTGGGGCCTCAATCGGTGTACCTCGGCAACCCAAAGATATGGCGGACTTCAATCACAACTACATGACAATTTTTGACGCACATGAGGTCACCTTGCATACTAATGATATGCTAGGCCGCTTAATACTTATCAAGGTCCCCGTGCAAGCTATCCCTGATGTGTACCCGTATTTCGTCAGTCGTGCCATGATACAAGAAGCACTGGTGCAGCAGTGTCATGTCTTTGTCCCGCTAAACAATATCTCGCATTATCTTCGGGATTACCTGGTGCTAACCTCATCTCCAACTAATGCACATGCCATCATGTCTGTATCACATATCGATGTTGGTGTTCATGAGCTTATCATCCTTCTATGGACATCCGACTATGGTGCCACTACAGTTGGGTTGGATCCCTCCTTACCCGCCACCTCCATGGTACATGTAGAACCAGCATCACCGTCAGAATATTACGAACCACTCAAGCTTGTCATTTATGCAATGCCACCGCATCTTTTTGTGTAACCTTTCATAGTACCTAGAATGTTCGCGAACCTATGTCAAGTTCGCGACGTCCAGTACCATAGCAATGATCTCATAATCCACATTATCACATATGCTCAAAGATCAACTATACTTAGGGTTGCACATGTCGGAGTCCGCAAACAGTCAATTTCCGAGGATGCCATGATGCACATATGGCCAGTTTGGATTACCGTAGACTCACTACCACCGGGTGATCAACAGGAGGCCCGTCGTCCCGTGACTGGTAGGTGCACTTACAACAGAATTAACCATGTTGCGTGTATATTACATTGTTCCTTTCTAAAAATTGTCACTCTTACTACAGCTCTGCCTCCGTTTCGAATCCGATACACACTGTACCCACACATGGATCGCGGAGGTGCGAGGACTTCTGGACATGGAGGTGCAGGGTCTTCTGAACATGGAACAGGTCATCGGCAAGCAGGTACGGGTACAAACAGTTCATACATGGTGTTACAAACGTGGGTTTACATATATACAAAAATCCTGAATTACGGGATGCACAGGTTACTTAATTGAGGGACCTTGCGATTCTTCATCAGAAGAAGGTTCGTCTGCACGCACCATAAGGGAAGCACCGGGAGACACCACAGAAGTTCCGGAGACACCACCTTCTTCAGGAGATGGTTCACTGCTTCTGGATCCAGGTGTTGGATCACTGGAAGCAGCCCCACAGGATGACCTTGAAGGTTGACCTAACCATTTTCACGAGAATGGTACATTATATTTATAGTTCAGGTACAATTGTTATTTATGCAACTGGCTGGTAAATTATACATGTAAATTATACCTAAGACAGCACATTTAAATATGTAGGTACGAAAAATACTAAAACCAAGGATGACGAGGCACATGTGGCAAAGAAAGCGCGAACCACTGAATCCAAGGATACTTCATCCAAGGATGACGGTGCTTGATGCATACGTGATCCTCCCTTCAGTCCTCGTTTGTCGGATTTGTGAACTTGATGTGTATTTGAACTTGTTGTTGTGAACTTGTATTTGTGAACCTCTGTTGTACTGAACTATGATTCTGTGAACTTGCTGTGGTATTTGTGAACCTCTTTTGTACTGAATTATGAGTCTGTTATACTGAACTATGATTCTGTGAACTTGCTGCGGTATTTGTGAACCTCTTTTGTACTGAATTATGAGTCTGTGAACTTAGTTCTGCCATTTTTGTGTTCGGGACTAAAGCGACCTTTAGTCTCGGTTGGTATTACGGTATTACCAACCGGGACTAAAGGTCCCTGCACAACGGTCACTGGGAAGTGACTTTATGTCAGGGGGCCTTTAGTCCTGGTTAGTGAAACGAACCGGTTCTTGATACCGCCCGGGACTAAACGTTTTAATGCCGGCTTTGCATACCAGCCGGGACTAAAAGCTTGCTTTTAATCACGGTAAGTAAGTCCAACTGGGACTAAAACTCCCTGCGTATAAAAGCCAGGAGCTCCCTTCTTCCTCCTCTAGTCCGAGAGCTAGCTGTACATGTTCTTCAGCCCGAGAGCTAGCTATTCTTCCTCTTCATTGTGTTCTTACTCTGTTCTTCGGCCTTCACCCCCATTTGTTGCATATCTCAATCGATTTTTCGGTTTTGAAGGTAACTAACCTCATTTCACATCTACATCACTACTATATATCATTTTATGGTTTACAAATAACCAAGGATGTACCATATTAAGTTTTGTATTGAATTTCTTGATTTGTGCCATTTAAGCTTATATTCACATGATAGTTTTGTATTTTTGGATGGAGGTAGCTTATAGTAGTTTATTTTAAGCTTATATTCACATGATAGTATGCACTTTTTATTAGTTTGTATTTATGGCTTATTTCATGGTTTTGAGAAATAGGGAAATTTAGTGTTTTTTTGAAAATATCTTAGTTTAGAAAATGAGAAACTTATAGCAATTTACATAAATTTGTATTTTTTGATTTGTGGTCATTTAAGCTTAGATTTATAGTATTTTAAAAAATGAATATAGCGAGTACATGGTGACTCCTTCGGGGTCCTCGACTTCTCATTGGGTTTCGAAGCGACTTAGGCCGCACCTCCCTCTCATTGCGTGCGGTGAGTGTAAGCAGAAGGTTGTCATGGAGTTCCGAGTGAGGAAGGACTGTCCCAACAAAGCTCGCATCTTCTACAAGTGTTCGGACCGCAATGTGAGTTATTGTCCCCCATTTTCTACAAGATTTGTCCCATTGTTTAGCAGCTAGTTTTGATGAAAGTTCTTAATTTGTTTTGTTAATTTCAGTGGGATGGCACCGGATGTAAAGGATGGTACTGCGAGGAAGAGTATATTGAACACGTGCAAAACAACCTTGCAGTGTCGGGTGAGACAGTGAGCCAGCATAAACAGCCCGTGGATGAAGTGGAAACGAATGATCCGTCTGTTCTAGTTGGGATTGGTCACCAGATCCTCTGTAATACCTCTGGTATTACTGCTTAATTAATCTGCCATGTCATCAGGTTTATTATTAATCATCTGCATATGATTGTGCTTAGGTCCCCTAGAGTGATTTGATTTCATTTAGTATCGATTGTGTACTTAAGTCCTCAGTCAAAAATCAAAAATAAAAATTTAATAGAAATCAAATTAAGTCCTAGAGTTGACCTAAAACCCTAATTCAAAATATGTAAATAATTATATGAAAGTGTCTTAATGAAAGTTGTAGAACTTTTAAAATGGAACAACTTTTATTTTTGGAGATTTTGATGTTATATTATGGAAATTCAAATTAAACTCAAATTAGTATGTTGATATTTAAATTTGAAACTTCAATGTCAAAAATATTGAGAATCTTCCAAAACTTTCTTAATAGAAGTTGTCAAGCTCTCTGAGTAGGACAACTTTTATGTTGACCATTTTTCAAGTTGTTGAGAAAAATCAAAAGTAATTTTAGAATTTCAGTTTTGAAATTCAAAACCCTTTTTACCCCCTTTGCCGTAGTTTGAAAATTTGACCAAATTTGAACATACTTCAAAAAGTAAAAGTATTCTACACAAAATTATCCACAAATTTTATTTTGGGACTACTCTCTGATTCAGCTTGGGTAGGGAATAATTGAGTAGAATATTTGTTGACTTCTCCCTGAGCTACAGTAACCCGGGGGGTCCCCTGTTCCGGAGCGCCGCCGTACTGCGCGTGCCCGTGCACCGCACCGGCCATTGTCCGGCAGGCCGGGGCCCGGACACCACCGCACGAGGGTCACAGGGGGCCCAGTACCGCTCGAGCTGATCCCCTCCTTCCCAGCTCCTTTAAATGGCGACGAGGACTTCCCCATTGCTTTCCTTCTCTTGCACATGTTCATTGTTTTCACCTAGAGATTATAGAAAAATCGTTGCAAAACTTACATTTATATCTTTCAAAATCTATTTTTTACAACATTCTTTCAAGTGTGACTATGGTTTTGTATTGCTTTGCTGGTGTCTAGTCACATTTGGAAGGGTTCTAGTTCCTCATTTAGTTCACCTTGGCTGTAGAGTACCCCTTCCTGTTTCTGGACTGTCGGTAGTACCGGTTTATGGCCGGTAGTACCGGTCACATATCGGTAATACCGGTGATTCCGTCGGTACTACCGGTAGGGCGTGGGTCTGGGTTAAAACCTCTCCTCTCCTTCTCTTCTTCTCTTACCTCTTCACTTCTTTCCCACCCGGCCCGTCCCCTGCCTCTCTCTCCCTCGCCACCTTCTCCCATCCTCCTCCCCGATCTCCTTCCTCCCTCCACCATTGCCAAATCCCTTTGAGGAAGAGCTTCTCCTCTCCTTGGAGCCTCTCTTGGATGACTTGGAAGCGGCCCCAACCTCTTCAAGCTTGCGGATTCGGCCCTACTCATCAACTCAAGGTACTTGGGAGTTCTCTCTTTCGATCTCCCAATGTGCTTAGTTTGTGGCCGTGTCTTTGCTTGAGGAAGTTCCTACGGACATGTTCTTGCTTGTGCTTACCTTTTCCTCTCAAGTTCATGGTTGGTTTGGTGATTCCCCATGGATTGTTAGGGCCGTGGGATGTGTCGGTAGTACCGACCCCCTGTCGGTAGTACCGACCCCAGTCGTTAGTACCGATCACTGGCCGGTACTACCGGTCCTGTTGCCCCACTAATCCATGGTGCCTCCCCATCTCAACTCTGACTTTGGGACTCTCTCTCAATCTCTTGCTTATTCCTCTTGTTCTCTATCCTTTGCAGCATGTCTCGTGAAGGTGGAAAGCGCAAGAACCCCGTCCGTGCCGCCCGTGGCGAGAGCTCACAACGTGGTCGCGGCTCCCATGGCGGAGATTGCGATGATGAGCCGAGTGGTCAACCTCTCCACTCTAGCATGTATTCGCACGTCCCACGCACTCATGCGGAGCGCGTGAGGAACGCTCCTCCGCCTGCCAGGGCGTCGGATGCCGAGGCAAATATTCGTATCCTTGACAAGGCGATTGATCCTCGGGTTGTCCCTCGGACCCCCGAGCATGTGCAGCTGCTTCTCTCTCGAAATCTCCCTCGCCTCCAGCACTTCAACGCTCGCATCGCGCTCCTGCAGCTGGTGGTGGGTTTTCAGTGCGTTCTCCTATTGATTATCGCCACAAACTTCAAGAGTTGAGGCAGCAACGGAATGAAAATCCTTACCTTTATGTCAATGATCCCTCTCTTGAGGCTCGTTTTTGGAGTCAGTTCCAGTTTGATTACTATCATTCTGTCATTTTGGGTTGTCAAGAACCCACTGGTGCTGCTCCTATCATTGCTCCCAAAGCAATTGATCTTGTTTCTCTTCGTGCTTTTGATGATCCGGATGTTGTTGCTTTGGTGAATGATCTTGAGG
Source organism: Eremochloa ophiuroides (assembly GCA_038502445.1). NCBI lineage: Eukaryota > Viridiplantae > Streptophyta > Magnoliopsida > Poales > Poaceae > Eremochloa > Eremochloa ophiuroides. Next base: position 40,246,297 of record JAHLJS010000009.1, read on the forward strand.
CGTGGGGTTTGCTAAATTTGATGGCTTTTCAGTATTCCTGGAATACTGAAATAATTGCTCAATTTTACTCCACCTATCATTTGGAAGTTGAGAATCGCGTCATGCATTGGATGACGCAAGGGCAGCATTATCGTCTTGATTATGTCACTTTTTCTCGTCTTCTTGGGTTTGGTCAAGCTGACCGTGATGCTCCTAGTATCTTTGATGGGCATGATCATATCACCTATCGGGACATCCGGCACTTTTACCTTCCTGGGAAGACTCCTGATTTCAAAAACACCTATCTTCGTCCCTATTATTATGTCCTCAATAATCTCATTCGAAACACCATTGATCCAAAGATTGGGGATTCATTGCACCTTCAGCATGATGCTCCTAAGATTCTCTTGCGCTTTGGCGAGAAGGGTGCTCGCTTCTCTGTCTCGGACCTTCTTTGGCGCAAAATCTATTCTGCTTCTATTGATCCTCAGCGCCACCTTCCATTTGCTCCCTACCTAATGCACATCATTGAGCAAGTGGTTGGTCTTTCCTTTGCTCATGATCGCAAGCATGAGCAAGTCAAGGTCCGGAACCTCCACACTCCTAAGGCCAAGGATGACTTCCTGCGTCTTCGTAGGCCTCCACAGGATGTGGATGAGGAGGATGTGGAGGATGAGGAGGACTCGCCCTAGCGTCCGTCTTCGGTGCGCCGCACTCGAGGTGCCGCTCGCTCCACCGCTGACCCTAGCTCCTCTCGGGGCCCTCGCTCCTCTCGTGGGCTTGGACCTCGCCGTCGTCGCGGTGGTGCCATCAAGCATGCGCTCCAGAAGATCTTCTCGGCCTTTTGCTATAAGGCTGAGAAGGATGACCGCCGCCTTCGAGCTATTGAGGACAAGCTCGGCCTACCTCCTTCTTCTCCTTTGCGCGAGTTTCGCGATCCTTTTGAGGAGTACGCCGAGTCTTCACGTGCAGTGGGTGGTGATGAGGATGAGGATGAGGATGAGGATGAGGATGAGGACAAGGACGAGGACGAGGAGGACAACGATGACTAGGAGGAGCCTTCCGATGACGACGTCGACGAGGACGACGACTAGCTTTACTTTCATGCGTGCCTACCCTTTTTGGCACTTGATGCCAAAGGGGGAGTGTTAGGCTTTATTATGATGTATTAAGTAAGTTGCGACTTGCTTTTCCCCATGGTGGTCCAGACTTTAGTTATGGTTTGTAATATTTACATATTTCGTGGTGAACTATGTGTTGGACAAGAACTTTGTTGGTGTAATGCTTAGTTGGAGGTATAACTCTTGTGTTTAATGTTATCTTAGTGAGTTTACTTTTATCTTGTGGTTTGTGATTTGTTTGTGACTTGAATTTTTCCTGTGCTTCACGCTTATCACTTGTTCTTGTCACACTCTTTTTGGCACCCCACGAATTACAAGATTTAGGGGGAACCTCTCTAAATGTATGCACTCTTGACTATGGTCGTTATTTGGAATTCAAATCCTATGCATACATTAAGGGGGAGCTCCATCCTAAATGTTGGATTCAAAAGCTTCAATTTATCCCAATCATATATAAGCCTAATTTGGTTGTCATCAATTACCAAAAAGGGGGAGTTTGTAAGTGCATTCGCCCCCTATGTGGAATTTTGGTGATTAATGACAATCAAATTAGGGACTAACGGTTTTATCAAGATTATGTGCAGGTGTTAGTCCATATGAATGAGCAAATTGAAATATTCGGTGAAACAGCACCCCTCCAACTTGACCGAGTTACTTGGTGATCTTTACTCATAATTTAGCAAGTTTTATCTTTTATTGAGTATAGGACTACCGCACTATCAAGAGGGATGCATAGCTAGTTGACTAGTAGAAGGTTTAAAGTGCTCAAACATTGACTTAAAAAAAACATGCTTGAGAGACACCTTCACACACTTGTGCACTGCCCTATCCTGTTCTGCCCCTGGAGAATCGGTAGTACCGGTCTTGGACCGGTAGTACCGGTAGGACTTAGAGCAGGATCCTCTCCAGCGAACTGCTTGCTCTCGGGTTCCAGAAAAGTTTATTCCGGTAGTACCGGATTTTAATCCGATAGTACCGATGTTGAACCAGTAGTACCGACTCTGCATCAGTAGTACCGGTAGGACTTAGCGCCGAGACTCCTCCCAGCCAACTCGCTGCTCTCGGGTTTCAGTAACTATATTTCGGTAGTACCGGATTTTAATCCGGTAGTACCAGTTCCAGAGCGGTAGTACCGGTCTTTGACCGGTAGTACTGGTAGGACTTTGCCCAAGCAGTTACTCAGGGGTCTGGATCGGTAGTAACAACTGTACTTCGGTAGTAGGTTGACTGTCGTATCGATAGTACCGGTGTACCACCGGTAGTACCGGTCATGTCAACTTGACTGACAAACTTTTCTACCGTTGGGGCCTCGTGCAGTGCGTGTGTCAGGCTTTTAACGTTCGATCTGCTAAGATAGCATCGGTACTACCGGTGGGAATCGGTAGTACCGGTAGCTCCCAGACGGAGGAAGTATAAATACTTCTTCCCTCTTGTTTAGAACGCTACCCACTTCATTTGTTGCCTACCAACCCGAGACAACAGCTCTCTCTTGCTCTCCCACTCTCCCTCTCACACACATTCATTGCTCCTAGCTCAATCCATTGCAAGTTTCAAGTTGAGAAGTGAGATTCGAGTGAGGAAAACTTAAATCCATTGCTTGAGCACTTGATTCCTCCCTCTAGCCGGCTTTGCGTTGCATTTGTTACTCTTGGGTTCTTGGAACCCTAGGCGGCTAGGCGTTCTTCGGGAGAGCCCGGTTTGATCCATTTGTGAGGGCTCCCCGAAGTGTTTGTATCACCCCAAGATTCTAGTGAAGAAACTCAAGTGACCTTTGTGGTAACCTTGAGTGAGGAAAGGAGGTGAAATAGACTCCGACCTTTGTGGTCACCTCAACAACGAGGAGTAGGCCTTCCTTTGTGGATTGACCGAACCTCGGGATAAATAACTTGTCCCTTGCTCTCTTTGTTGTTGTGTCTACTTGTGGTGTCACGGCTTCGACCGTACTCTTTCTCTCTCTACCTTGTTCTTAGGTTTGGAGGCCCGATCTACGATTTGGTGGTGATTCAAGTTAGGGTGAAGGTTGCAAGGAACTCTACGTACACTTGGGTGGTTTGGTATAGCATAGATCTAAACTTACTCTGTAGTTAATCTTGGTTTCGTAGCTATCTGTTATTGACCGGTAGTACCGACGGATTGCATCGGTACTACCGACAGGTATCGGTAGTACCGGTCCAATCCCAGTAGTACCGGTCTCTGTTCTCACGTTTCAATTGAGTTTGAGTTTCAGGTTTTATACTACGCCTATTCACCCCCCTCTAGGCATTGTAGATCCTTTCAGGTGTTCCACAACTCAGTCAACAATCGCAACAACAAATTGAACCCCTGGTAATCTACAATCAATACGGTTCAAACGTCCACATCCCCAACATGCCAAAAATGCCGTAAGATATCAGTTTGGAGCAACTGAACGTCTTCTTTGCAGACACTGGGCTTGACGCTAGTCAATGTTTGTTCGATGCACCCATCAAAACAGCCGTCGTAGTTGATACTTGGAACAAATATGAATATGGCAAACCCCTTTGGAACCCCGCGGAATATTCCAAACTGGGCACGCAAATGTACTTACTGAACAAATGGTACATAGAGGCGTGTGCCAGGAATGAGCTCTTCCTACCGGTCAGAGTGAGACAAGAGCATTACTTCCGTGGCGATGACATCATATTCATTAACTTTGAAGACTTACACCTACTATTCCACCGGGACTCTCTCGACAAAGCTATCGTCAGCTGCTATTGCTTGTAAGCTAGTGATTCTATTCTTTTTATTATTTTTTATATAATTATCTTCACAATAAATATATATGTCTATAATGTTCATAAATATATATGCAGATATATGATGAGGGACCTGAAAAGAAGAGGGGATGCTACCATTGGGTTCATTGATCCAAATGTCGTATTCAAAGACCCAGTTACTCGAGGTTGGGAAGCTAAAGCGGAGGAGAATGTCCTCATCTTCTCATCTAAACAAAAAGGACAAGCAAAAGATACTCTACCCGTACTGCGGAGAGTGAGTGTTTCACATTGTGTTTTCCTTACTCAACCCTTATAATTAATGTGTTTGCGTGTAAACATGCAGCAATCACTGGATATTGATGGAGATCGATGTGTCCAAGAGTGCAGTATTCATCTTCGACTCTATGAGAAAGGACCTGGGACAATACCAAACAATGATCAACATCATCCACGGTAATCTTCCACAACCATCTCTCGCTGTATGTGTGCGTAGAGATATACCTGATCTCTCTTTTAACTCCGGAATGATTGTTTTGTGTATTGGTCAGTGCTTGGCAACAATTCGTTGAAGATCACCGGAAAGATTGTAAAGCGTCACTGCAAGTTATCCCAGTCAAAGTAAGTAGTAACTTGCTATGTATATGTAGTTTCAACATTTTATTTACCATGATTCAAATTATTGGATGGCGTGAGGATTCTTTTCTTGTAAAGTGGTTATTGCAGTAGGAACCCGGGAACAATCTATGTGGATACTACGTTTGCGAGTTCCTCAACCTGTATTTGAGCAAAACTTATTTACAGAAGGCAAAAGTAAGAGTCACATACATTTGAATCAGATGTTACTATACATGATCAAACATATGTATACTAATACACTCTTTTTTCAATTCCAACTGAAGACCGACTGGTACAAGCAAAGGGTTCTACTCTCGGACCAGATCAAAACCATTCAAGAAACAATAACAGGATTTCTTAATGATCAAGTCTTAAATCCCAATGGAGAGCACTACTTCGACGGCAAATAAGTTCTCCGGCATGCTAGCATGCGAAGCACTTTGACTCGTGTAATCCGAATTTGTAAACGTGTATTGTGTATACGTGTATATATTGTGTATAATATATACATATATATGTTCATGCATGTAATATATTAATATATAGCTTTACACTATGCTTGTATACGCGTATTGTTTATATATTGTGTATACGCACATATTTAAAAACCTAGTACTACTACCGCCACCACCAAAATGGAATATAAATTAATAAGGAGAAAATACAAAAATCTGCAAATACCTTTAGTCCCGGTCCTTAATACGAACCGAGACTAAAGGTCACCGCCGGTGGGCTGCCGCGTGGCATAGCGGGCGAGGCCTTTAGTCCCGGTCCTTAATACGAACCGGGACTAAAGGTCCCCGCCGGTGGGCTGCCGTGTGGCATATAGCGGGCGAGGCCTTTGGTCCCTGTCCTTGCTAAGAACCGGAACTAAAAATCCTCTTTTAATCCCGGTTTGAGAACCAGGACTAAAGGGTGGACATTTAGTCCCGATTCCGTAGTCCCGGTTGGGAAACCGAGGCTAAAGGGCCATTCCAACTGGGACTACAGACCTGTTCTGCACTAGTGCGTGTCGTGGCTCGTGGGAGAGAGCAGATGCAGTAGGCAGGTAAACGATGTGACTATGCAACCAAACAACTGATGTGTTCATTCTATGACTGTGTTTAGATCCCGGTTGCAATTATAATTCTGCACTATAGCATATTTGTTTGTATTTGACAACTTTTGTCTAATCATGGCCCAAGTAGGCTTAAAAGATTCGTCTCGTGATGTACATGCAAAAAGTACAAACATGCAAACATTTTGTCTACATTTAATGTTCCAAACATGTGCCGCAACATTGATGTGACTAGTTGTAATTGCAATTTGCAGTGGATCTAAATAGGGTCTATTTATTTATATTAACCCAAACATCAAAGTCTTGTATGCAGCTAGTCTGTTTCAATCTGACATGGCTGGTAGAAGCGCGAGCCAGCAGGCTCCCTCGTTACGGAAGTATGGAACCAATCACCCTCGTAGCAGAAATATAGCTGGATCGCGCAGCATACAATATCCATAATCCATGATCCGACGTCATCAGTGACGTCTGACCACAGATCGCGTAGTAGTCTGTGTTTAGATCCACTTGGTAATTCTGTACTGTAACACGTTCATTTGTATTTGATAACTTTTGTCCAATCATGATCTAAGTAGGCTTAAAAGATTCGTCTCGTGATGTATATGTAAAAAGTACAAACATGCAAACATTTCATATATCCACTATAAATTGTAATTGTAACTAGTCACATCAACGTTGCGGTATATGCATGGAGCATTAAATATAGACGAAATGTTTACATGTTTATACTTTTTGTATGTACATCACGAGATGAATCTTTTAAACTTAATTGGACCATAATTAAATAAAAGTTGTTAAATACAAACGAACGTACTATAATGCAGAATTGTAATTACAACTGCCATCTAAACGGGACCGTGTATTCGCCTGCATGCACTGCCGGCGAATCATTGGCTGGGCAGTCCCATCGTCGGGCCAGATGCGCCCACACGGCAGTTACTGGCCTCCTTGCTGTCCTGTTTGTCCAGCAGCTCCTTCGCACAAAATGAAGAAGTACTTGGTTTATTTTATTTGTGTCACAATCACAAAGTACAGGGTCTATTTATTTAGGTGGCTAAGGCCCCGTTTAGATCTCAGTTGCAGTTGCAATTCTGCACTGTAGCACGTTCGTTTGTATTTGACAACTTTTGTCCAATCATGGCCCAAGTAGGCTTAAAAGATTCGTCTCGTGATGTACATGCAAAAAATACAAACATGCAAACATTTCGTCTACATTTAATGCTCCATGCATGTGCCGCAATGTTGATGTGACTAGTTGCAGTTGCAATTTGCACTGGATCTAAACAGGCCCTAATTCTCGAGGAGTCATTAGAATGCCACCTCGAGGTTGTTTGGTCGATCGGTTACGTAGCCCGTTAGCCTGGTCCTGGTAATGGAGCAACCGCGCGCACCCGTGCTTAGGTTGCGTTTAGTTTGGAAGTCTTAGAAAGTTTTGTAACCGTAGTATTTTCGTTTGTATTTGATAAATTTTATCTAATCATGGTCCAAGTAGACTCAAAAGATTCATTTCGAGATAGTCAGACAAAAAGTACAAACATACAATAGGTGCTACTTCATTTAGTGCTCTATATAGACGGAAAGTACAATCGATGTAATAGAGAGAGAAGAAAATTTTGTGAACTAAATGCTGCCTTAGCTCCTTGAAACGCAACGATGGGTTGTTTCCCACCAGCCTGGTTTGGCCAACGCGAGGTGTGGGCTCGAGTGTCCAACCATGAGATCATCACCGAGCTCCACACGAGCCCCTCCCCTTCGTGCCATTGTTGTTGACGGCCACGCTGGCTCTGCCGGGCACTGCACCCACTGCAAAGGATCCGTCGAACCCCGTGCGAGCTCACGCTAGGACAAATGCCATCGTCGGCAGCGACTCAACCACACACGGCCACCCCTTCAGTGCTCCACCACTTCTACATATATAACCCGTTGTTGCATCATCACCGGTCATGACTCCAACCCCACCACGCTCTCGCACTGGTCGTGCGGCGCAACTCCACCCCAACCAGCCCGCTCCTCCACCTCCGCCCAACACAAGCTCGACCCCGCCACAAGATGACCACCAAGTGTTCGATGGATTTGGATTAGAAACATGCGGACAATAAGAGTGACATACAGATGGAGAAAGTGAGGTATGATGGCATGGTGTGATAGACAAAGCAAGAATATATATAAATGTTATCTTTTTAATATTAGATATATAGGCCAGATCATGCATGACACCCTCCTCCCGAGGGGCCGGCCAGCATTCACTGGGGTGAGCGGACATGAGACTAGTCTCAACGGAGATTTTGTATCATGATTTTCATGACATGTGTTAGAAATAGTGTAGACTTTAGAAACAATGTAGACTGGTTCTATCCTTATGAGACTCATTTACTATAAAACTTTGTTCATAGCCAGCTCTTCATTTATATTGTGCCATTTTATCATATTTGCTAAGTTAATAATTTATTTAATGCTATGAAAGTAGCTTAACCATATAGACTGAAAGTACGAGGAGCTTCTGCAACAAGGCACCACATGTGCTAATTCAATTGGGTAGCTAGATGTCGCTTTCATTGGCCACATCATCGATGAGGTCAGCAAACAAAAAATGGTTATATATGTTCTTTCATCAATGTCTATTTTAAATTTATTTGCATCCTAGTGTTCCTTCTTCCTTGTAATAAAATATACATGTAATATATTTTGAATTATGAATTTGTGATGAGTGTGTAAGAATAACTTATGTACAAACTATGTAGCAATTTATGAAGTACTTTTCCACATAACAACTTTCATGTATGTCTAGTTCAAATTTGTGCATGGACATATAGTAAGTTATGTTGTAAGGGTAGTACTTGTATGTCTTCTAGTACCATTAGTTTATGTAGACAAGTACTATATATCAATTTATTAATATCAATTCGTATAGAAAACATATGACAGCTTCTATGCTATGACAACTTAAATAGACATGAAGGCATTGATTTAGGTAGAGAGAACATATCAACTTATGTGCAAGGCCAACTTAAGTGAGTGTCTAATAGTAATTTATGTAGTGCTCATTTGAACAATCTTTGCTACAAGTATCTTTAACGCATACTGCAACCCCTGATTGCAAAAGGTTGTAAGGTAGAGGTTGTAGGACGTACAGGTCAACAAAGGGCGGTGAACGGTCATTTCTAAAATTAATGGTGATTTCTTGCTGAAATAAATACAAAATTACAGTAACGGCGAGATACGATTTCACCCATGCTAGCTATAACGACACTAGCACGTTATGACAAGATAATTGAAGTGGCTGAGCATCTCCAAGAGTTTGCCAAATTTTACTTGGTAAATCTTAAGATTTGGCAACTCTCTAAAATATATGCCAGGTAAAAAACACCCCCTCTCCAAGAGTTTTGTATTTTGGACTTGGCAAAATGAAAAAGGAGGCCCACTACTGAGTTAATTTTTTTCAGACCGTTTTTTGTTGGCCGCCGCCGTGAAGACTTCACGTACGAAGACTTCCCTGGCGCCGCGTTCCGTGTCGCGCGTGAAGGCGCCGCTGCCGCGGTTCCTCTCTCCATCGCGCGACGAAGGGGCATCGCAGGAAGCTGTCCATCTCCTCCCATCCTACTTCGGGTGATCTAGGTTGTTCTTGTTCCACAACACTTGTCCGATCAAGAATCATGCATAGGAAGAGATCCCTTCTTCGTAGACAATTGGATGATTCATCATCCGATGACGATGAGTCTCAGATAATATCACATGCGTGAATTGTGCAAGGTTTTTCCAATACCAAAGGAAGACACGATGGCTGTCAGGTCATAGAGTTATTTATCGTGATAGAGAAGGCGGTCATGACATGAAGTTTCGAGATTATTTGGCGGTGAATCCAACATACGACCCTCAAACATCCCATCGAAGGTTGTTGTTCTTTCACTTCGGATTGATTTGTTATATGGGCTTAAATATTATTTCAGTTGTTAAATTTTTGTTTTTTTCAGGTATAGGATGTCTAGGGAACTTTTCCTACGCATAATGAATGCTGTTGAAGGGCACGAAGATTACTTTGTGCAGAAAAGGAATGCGGCCAATGTACTTGAATTGAGTTGCTTCCAAAAAGTCACTGTCCAGGGAATTTGTCAATATATATATCATTCTCAAAAAACCAAATTGAAGTAAAAGTTTAAACACATGTTACAAATTGAAGTAAAAGTTTAAACACATGTTACATACATTGTCCTGCAGAGTTTAGCCACTTTGATGCCTACGTTTAGTTGCCTCAGAGCATGAACATAACTTGTTCACTTGAGCTTGAATTGTCAGCCACCTATGCATAATGGAACTCTCTGTCCCCACAGCTGTAGTTTTCTTGTTCTTCTCAAAGAAAGCATGAACTCTACCCCAAAAAGTGGTACGAGATTGATTGGCTCCGTTAATGGGATCTTTGCTAACGTGCAACCAGGCTGAGCAAACAACTTCGTCTTCCTTCCAGTGAAAACTTTTGGACCACTTGGCTCCCTTTGTACTACGGCTTGCCACAACTTCCACTTCCACATCTTGAGTACTTCGCGTATCTTGAGTGATTGGAATGGTGAGGTCGTCCAAACCAACAACATGACCATCTTGTCCATTCAGAAGAATGTATGACAAGAAACCATCTCCATGAATCTAAAAAAATAACAAATACAATTCACTACTATGGATCGGGGCAAAAAAAACAATTTATACAGTGCGGCATGATCTGCAAGCACGAACCGATCGACGGAGCAGCAATGGATGACATTCAGAACGGCACCAGCGTAACCCTAGCTAGAGAATCAGGTCAAGATCGCAGGCATGGAGATCGACGGGACGGGAAGAACAGTGTAGGCCTCTTGATCGCGGGAAGAAGGAAGTACCACTTGATCGCAAGAAGGGAGGAAGGAAGGCCTCTTCTCGCAACGACGCGTTCGGGTTTCTTGTCACGACAGCGCGTGTCCGTGTCTCTTGTCACGACGGCGCGTCCTGGTCTCCCGTCGCGAGGGCGGCAGGGAACTTAGTTGGGGATGGAACAGAACGCAGGGCCGCGGCTTGGTGCGATATAGGAGGCTGGCTTCGCGCGTGCGGGAAGAACGGTGACGTCGGGGAAATCGTGATGGGGAGTTGGATACGCGAGCAGGGAGGGGAGAAATGGCAAGTTGATAAAAAATGACAAATTCATTTGCCAATCTGTTGGAGAGATATTTTTTTGTTTTGCCAAATTTTTAGGATGACAACCTCATTTACCAAACTCTTGGAGATGCCCTAAGGTGACTAACAAGAAGAACTAGCCTCCTACACGATTCTAGTATGCAAGGTGTCGAAGATTTAGCATCGGCAATAACTAGCAGCTAATGGCGTAATAAGATGAATCAGATGGTAATAACACACACAACAAGACACAAGCTGGTTTTTATACTGGTTCAGGCACGTGGTGCCCTATATCTTATATAGGCCGCTGCTCCTCCTAAATATGCGCTAGAATGAAGTAGATAGGAATGACTTCGTCCGGATCGAGGGATCCCTACACCCCCCCTTATATAGCCTGTGGGAGTAGAGTTACAGCAGATCCAATAATCCAATCGGCTGACTGATATCTACCATCTTATATAGAACTTGGATATTTTTCTAGTTGTATTGAATTGGTAACATATATTGTGATGTTTGTCATATATTTATTTCGTAGCTACAAGGGAAAATTAAACCTCAAGAATATTATTATCGGTTGAGTAGCTAAAAGTTTGACCGTGCCGGAAGTTGCTACAGTCTGGTTCTGGTGCGACCAAATACAAAACCTAGGGAAAAAAAAATTGCAGACTTGATAGCAAAAGATGCCCACGACGACCAGATCACCTGCCTGCCATGGGAGGAACCTCCACCACGGCGCCACCATCATCGGAGTCCTACGTTGGCAGCTTCTTCTTTCCAGCCATTTTTAGTGCTTCACATCGCAACGCCTTCGAGCTTGTCTTCACATAGCATCGACGTAGATCGTCGAGCCCTCGTCGACTTCTCCATTGATTAGCATCTCGGAAAGCCTCGTCATCACGTTCTTTTGCACCCACCTTTGTATTGGTCTTAACATCTGCAATAAAGCAGGGAGACAAATAAACCATGATTAGCAGCAATTAAACCAGCTGATCGACATTAGACATAGTCATATACTACTACTATACATGCTGAAAGTACGTGGAGCTGTTTAATTATCAGTGCTTACTGGGCAGTAGGATTCCAATAATATAACATATATATCCATGGCGGCGTTGCTTACGATTTACGAACAGGAGACGCCCTTGTCGGCTACACTACACTAGCAATGATGCTCTTCATTTGAATATTGACCACTTCCTTGAGCTTGCCACGCAAGAGCGGCTCAAATATCACAACGTCACTCAATCTATTTGAGGAACTCCGGCTTGAAGTATTTCTGAACCTGCAGTATATATGAGCATTCATGCATGCAGCGTAAGTGGCGGAGGCAGGGGAGGGCCAGCGGGGGCCATGGCCCCACCCAATGTTACCTGAAAAAAATTAGCAACTCTTTGCTAGTTCTGTCCAAGCCCATTAGCCATTTGCCCATTTAGCCCATGTACCTAACGTAGGTCATCAAGTGCGTACGCCGAGACAAATCCACTAGACCACGATCGACGAATTCGCGATTCTGCTGCTGGCCTGCTGCCGCAGCGCCGCCGCCGCCACCGCCGTATGCCCGTATAGACACCCCTGTCCGGCGTCCAGGTAGCCGCCGTCTCCGATCTGCTTGAGGAATGAGGACTTCAGTCTTCAGGCAGACACGTACTGTACGTTCTATTCCAATTTTTTTGTGTCTTCGTCAGTTTGGAGTTAATACCTAATTTAATTGGTTAATTGAACTATTATTTTTTATTGAACTATTGAAGGATAATCATCATGAAACATAAAAGGAAGAGAATTGACTCTTTTTACAAAAGAGATACCGCCGCCGCAGATGTTTCCATGGATCAAGGGCAAGATGATGACTTTGAGTTTGAATCTTTGGAAGATGAAATAGCTTACTGGCTTGCTGCAGAACAAGAAAACAATGAAGAAGAAGAGGAAGAACCAATGCAGGTTGTGCAGCCGGCAGCTCGGGTTCGACGAGTAGATTATGCAGACAATAGTGTGTTGAATGTAGAGCGAGATCCAGGTTTGCGTGACCAAATTCAGACTTATCCTCCAGATAAACAAGAACAAGTTATCAGAGCATACATGAAGCATGGTCCATACCAATTTATTATGGATAAATACCCTATTTCGGGTTTAAAGAAGCATCCACGGAGGTTTTAGTCAGAATGATTTAAATCTTTTCCTTGGCTAGAATACTCACCAACAAAAGACGTAGCCTTTTGCCTTCCATGCTTTTTATTTCCTAAAGAGCCAGTTGGGAAATTAGGATCAGATGCTTTTACAGTGAAAGAGTTTAATAATTGGAAGAGGGTTGGTGGGAAAGACTGTTCCTTGAGAATTCACATGGGGCAAAGTGGTTCAGCTCATCAGTATTCTGTCAAATGCTATGACAATTTGAAGAACCGATTATGTCATATTGAGCCGGTGATCGAGAAACAAACAAGCAAAGAAATCAAGACAAATAGACTGCGGCTTAGAACATCAATTGATGTTGTCCGATGGCTGGCATTCCAGGCCTGTCCCTTTCGTGGACATGATGAATCAGACAGTTCAAAGAACCAAGGTAATTTTTTTGAAATGGTAAAGCTACTAGCTTCATATGATGAGGAGGTTAAGGCTGTTGTTTTAAGTAATGCTCCACAGAATGCTAAATATACGTCACCTCAAATTCAGAAAGAAATATTGAATGTTATAGCTGATAATGTTCAGAAAGCAATTCGTAGTGAGATTGGTGATGCTAAATTTTGCATAATTGTTGATAAATCAAGAGATGAATAAAGAAGAGAACAAATGGCACTTGTTATTCAGTTTGTTGATAAAGATGGTTTCATTAGAGAACGTTTTCTTGACATTGTTCGTGTTCATGACACATACTCTGCCACACTTAAACAAGAAATATGCTCTGTTCTATCAGCACTTAACTTGAATGTTCAAAATATTCGTGGACAAGGATATGATGGTGCTAACAATATGCATGGAGAGTGGAATGGACTGCAGGCAAAGTTTTTGGATGAGTGTCCTTATGCATATTATGTTCATTGCTTTGCTCATCAGTTACAGCTAGCTCTTGTTGCTGTTTCAAAAGAGGTCATGAAGTTCATAATTTTTTTGATCATCTAGCTCTCGTTATCAACACAGTTGTGTCTTCTAGTAAGAGAAATGATGATCTGCGTGCTCATCAAGTTGCTGAATTAGAGCAACTCATTGAGCTTAGTGTCGGTGCTAGTTTTGGCGGGGCTAACACCGGCTAGTAAATACGTGTTTTGCGGTTGAGGCTACGGATGGTGTGCAAGGGGGAACACAGGGATTATACTGGTTCAGGCCAAGCAAGCCCTACGTCCAGTGGAGAGGAGAGTCGTGTTGCCTTGCACCGGGGAGCTTGTAGTAGGGGGTTACAAGCTAGGCGAGAGAGGGAAGAGCTCCCAGGTCTCTTGTGTGTGGGTGAGAACTTAGAACTTCTCTGTTGTTCTTCGTCGTTCCTTCTTTTCCCTAAAGCTGGCCTCTGCTCTCCCTTTTATAGTCGCAAGGGAGAGGCAGGGGCAGCTACGTATTTTACCGTGAGGAGTTGCTGTTCCCCGTTTGACTATGCAGCTACTGCCTTTTCTCCGCGTCTCCGGGCATGGCTGTCGTGGTTCGCACGATCTCGGTGGGTTCCAAGGTGAGAACAGTCGTCTGACTATGTCACGTCGGCCCGGATGGAAGGCGTGCTCGTCCTTTCGAGTGGACAGCGCAGTAGGCGCTTTTCCTATTCTTGCGTAGCCCGTCGTCAGGCGCTTGTCACAGTCGGAGTTGATAGGTCCCGGCGGAAAACGGGGCGGCGCACCGTGAACCATACCGTGGAGGACAGGTGGTATGGCCGTCAGGGGCGTGCGAAGCACAGTCGTGTCGAGAGTCTCGCCTGACGGGACAGTGCTTGTAAAGTGGTCAGAGACATCTCTTGTGGTCCAAGATTGCTCCGCTGACATCACCTGCGCCTTGGATGCCTTTGCGAGTTTGCGCTCGAGGGGGATAGGGAAGCTCGGGCGAATCGGAGACTTGGGGCGCCGAGGATGCCGCTCTCCCGAGCTGGTGCCGCTCTCCCGTGCTCTCCCGAGCTCTCCCGAGGAGGCTCGGGCGAATCGGAGACTTGGGCGCCGAGGAGGCCGCTCTCCCGAGCTCTCCTGAGGAGGCTCGGGCGAATCGCTCTCCCGTGTTCTCCCGAGCTCTCCCGAGGAGGCTCGGGCGAATCGGAGACCTGGGCGCCGAGGAGGCCGCTCTCCCGAGCTCTCCCGAGGAGGCTCGGGCGAATCGGAGGTTTGGGCGCTGAGGACGCCGCACTCCCGAGCTCTCCCGAGCTCTCCCGAGGAGGCTCGGGCGAATCGGAGACTTGGGTGCCGAGGAGGCCGCTCTCCCGAGCTCTCCCGAGGAGGCTCGGGCGAATCGGAGGTTTGGGCGCCGAGGACGCCGCACTCCCGAGCTCTCCCGAGGAGGCTTGGGCGAATCGGAGACTTGGGTGCCGAGGAGGCCGCTCTCCCGAGCTCTCCCGAGGAGGCTCGGGCGAATCGGAGGTTTGGGCGCCGAGGACGCCGCTCTCCCGAGCTCTCCCGAGGAGGATCGGGCGAATCGGAGACTTGGGCGCCGAGTAGCCGTGTTCTCCCGAGCTCTCCCGAGGAGGCCGCTCTCCCGAGCTCTCCCGAGGAGGCTCGGGCGAATCGGAGACTTGGGCGCCGAGGAGGGCTGTCCCGAGGAGGCTCGGGCGAATCGGAGACTTGGGCGCCGAGTAGCCGTGTTGTCCCGAGCTCTCCCGAGGAGGCCGCTCTCCCGAGCTCTCCCGAGGAGGCTCGGGCGAATCGGAGACTTGGGCGCCGAGGAGGGCTGTCCCGAGGAGGCTCGGGCGAATCGGAGACTTGGGCGCCCAGGATGCCGCTCTCCCGAGTTCTCCCGAGGAGGCTCGGGCGAATCGGAGCGAGCTCTCCCGAGGTCTCCCGAGTAGGCTCGGGCGAATCGGAGCGAGCTCTCCCGAGGAGGCTGTCATTAGTGGAATGACGTCGTGGGCCTCTGTAGACGCGGCCTTCGTGGGCTTCGACTGGCCTTACTTGGGCCAGGCCAAGTTGGGAATGAGCGTTTTTGCATGGAAGTTGGGTACCCCTAACTTTGGTAACCGACAGTAGCCCCCGAGCCTGTGGCGGAGTGAAGCCGAAGGCACTCCTCCACAGGTTCACGCTGGTTCTTCCTGTCAAAAAAGATAAAGTGTGGGTTGTTTTTTCCGGGGGGTGCGCGCGAGCGCACCCGCCGGGTGTAGCCCCCGAGGCTTTGGAGGGATGATATATCCCTTCAAAGGCTTAGAATCGTGTTCGTTAGTCCTCGGGTGTTTTTCGATTTATTTAGGTGGGTTGTTTCCTTGGAAGCGGAGCCCCCGAGCCTCCCACCGTGTGGGAGATCGTTCGGTGGTCTTTCCAAGGTGCAGGGCAAGTTTCCGAGCCTCCGTTTTCGTATCGGAGATCGATCGGGTCCTTCCCTGTCTTTTTTAATTCGACCTTCACGCTCTTTTTTCGGGAAGAGGAAGGTTTGGTCCTGCTCGACTTCCCCGCTGGGGCACGAGTCGGCATTTTCGGTGAGCTACAAACGGGTTGGTCCAAGTGGAGGTCCGTGCCCTATTCGTTAAGGGTCGGCTAGTGGCCTGAGCACACTCCAATTATTTCCCGAGGGTCAGTTAGTGGATGTCGGTTCCCTTCGATGGGTCCCAAGGGCATGATGCCTCCCACGGAGGGATTCCACGTAACCGACTCGCTACTGGGACTTGGACACAGCATGGGATGTCCCTTGTGACGTTTCGGGCGTCGGGATACTGGCCGTTTTCGTGACCCATCCACTAGCTGTCCCTAACTCGATTTCCCTGGGGCGACTGTTCGAGCCTCGGAGGGCCAGTCTTTGATCCCCTGGGAACGTAACGGGCGCCCGAGCCCGGGGTTTCTTCGTTGAGAAAATGAAGGGGGAATCGAGGCGCGCGGTTGTAATGACTCGGCTCACCTTTTGAGGTGCGAAGCCTGACGGATGCGACGGTTCGGCTCAGTCGAGGCGGTTTGCGTGCGTGGTGATGGCCGGTCTCTTCCAAGCCGAGGTCGAGCTCCCTCCTCTGAACCTGCCGTGAAGAAGAAGCGGGCCATAGTGCCCTTGTAAAAAGTAACCTTTGTGATGAAAGTTGAGGACCTAGCATTTTTTAGGGATGCCATAGCCTCGGTGGTGCAGACAGAGCCTAGAGCTGTGCCAGTCCGACCCGAGGGGTTCACACTTTGTCGCGCACACAGCTAGGTATCTCACAGAAGGCTCGAGAGAGATCGTTTTTTACTAAATTTCCCAAACGCCCGTCTCTCTTCTCGCACTCAGGCAAAATTCGCGAAATCTTTCTGGAGCGCAAGTTGACCCTCGGGCGGAGGGTGGTGAATGGAGGTGCCGTAGCCCGGAGGCGTAGGCGATCTCACGGCTCGGCCAGCCCTGCCCTAAGAGTGTCCTTTTACTTCTTTGGATCTCGCAAGTTTTGCTAGAGTGCAGAAAGGAGTTCGGCGCGGAATTTTCGAAAAAGCGATCGAAAAGGCGCAGAGAAAATTAGATCGTCGGTCCCCAAGCGTCCACCCCTCGTCCCGTACTTGAAGAACTCCATGAAATCGCCTCGAAGCGTAAGTTACCCGTCGGACGGTGGGTGGTGAGTGGAGGTGCCGTAGCCCGGAGGCGTAGGCGGTCTCGCGGCTCGGCCGGCCATGCCCTAAGGGTGTTCTCTCGCCTGTTCGGGTTTCACGGATTTTTTCAAGAGTGCTGGAGAGGTTCGGACGTAAGGGAGGTTTCAGTTTAAATCTCAAAATTCGTGATAATTAAAGAACGCTTATTTATCGATTCTGAGACGACAAATATGAACAAAGCCTGGAAGCTTAAGGGTAACTGTGACTTAGCTGCTCGAGCTACCAGCGTTGCGCTGGTGATGATCGTAGAGGCGGTGTCCCGCGCGGGGGGCGCCGGATCGGTCGGGTTGACGCGGATGCGCTTCCCCCGCCTAGTTCGGCGGGAGCGGCGCGTGGCGTTCCCTCTGTTTCCCTGAAACGGGCGGAGGTGTCGCCGGGGTCCCTTTCCCAGCCACCTGCTGGGCCGGGGTCAGGATGATGATGGCTCGGGGCTCAGGTTGGGCGGAGGTTCATCTCGAGGCCGAGGACAGTGGCCGCGAACTCGAGGCTCCCGAACCGGAGCACCGCGCCAGCAGGAAGCGCAGGGACGTTGGCTGCCATCCGCAACCGGGATCAACACGCAAAAGGCCCCTACCTGGCGCGCCAACTGTCGGTGCTAGTTTTGGCGGGGCTAACACCGGCTAGTAAATACGTGTTTTGCGGTTGAGGCTACGGATGGTGTGCAAGGGGGAACACAGGGATTATACTGGTTCAGGCCAAGCAAGCCCTACGTCCAGTGGAGAGGAGAGTCGTGTTGCCTTGCACCGGGGTGCTTGTAGTAGGGGGTTACAAGCTAGGCGAGAGAGGGAAGAGCTCCCAGGTCTCTTGTGTGTGGGTGAGAACTTAGAACTTCTCTGTTGTTCTTCGTCGTTCCTTCTTTTCCCTAAAGCTGGCCTCTGCTCTCCCTTTTATAGTCGCAAGGGAGAGGCAGGGGCAGCTACGTATTTTACCGTGAGGAGTTGCTGTTCCCCGTTTGACTATGCAGCTACTGCCTTTTCTCCGCGTCTCCGGGCATGGCTGTCGTGGTTCGCACGATCTCGGTGGGTTCCAAGGTGGGAACAGTCGTCTGACTATGTCACGTCGGCCCGGATGGAAGGCGTGCTCGTCCTTTCGAGTGGACAGCGCAGTAGGCGCTTTTCCTATTCTTGCGTAGCCCGTCGTCAGGCGCTTGTCACAGTCGGAGTTGATAGGTCCCGGCGGAAAACGGGGCGGCGCACCGTGGACCATACCGTGGAGGACAGGTGGTATGGCCGTCAGGGGCGTGCGAAGCACAGTCGTGTCGAGAGTCTCGCCTGACGGGACAGTGCTTGTAAAGTGGTCAGAGACATCTCTTGTGGTCCAACATTGCTCCGCTGACATCACCTGCGCCTTGGATGCCTTTGCGAGTTTGCGCTCGAGGGGGATAGGGAAGCTCGGGCGAATCGGAGACTTGGGGCGCCGAGGATGCCGCTCTCCCGAGCTGGTGCCGCTCTCCCGTGCTCTCCCGAGCTCTCCCGAGGAGGCTCGGGCGAATCGGAGACTTGGGCGCCGAGGAGGCCGCTCTCCCGAGCTCTCCCGAGGAGGCTCGGGCGAATCGCTCTCCCGTGTTCTCCCGAGCTCTCCCGAGGAGGCTCGGGCGAATCGGAGACCTGGGCGCCGAGGAGGCCGCTCTCCCGAGCTCTCCCGAGGAGGCTCGGGCGAATCGGAGGTTTGGGCGCCGAGGACGCCGCACTCCCGAGCTCTCCCGAGCTCTCCCGAGGAGGCTCGGGCGAATCGGAGACTTGGGTGCCGAGGAGGCCGCTCTCCCGAGCTCTCCCGAGGAGGCTCGGGCGAATCGGAGGTTTGGGCGCCGAGGACGCCGCACTCCCGAGCTCTCCCGAGGAGGCTTGGGCGAATCGGAGACTTGGGTGCCGAGGAGGCCGCTCTCCCGAGCTCTCCCGAGGAGGCTCGGGCGAATCGGAGGTTTGGGCGCCGAGGACGCCGCTCTCCCGAGCTCTCCCGAGGAGGATCGGGCGAATCGGAGACTTGGGCGCCGAGTAGCCGTGTTCTCCCGAGCTCTCCCGAGGAGGCCGCTCTCCCGAGCTCTCCCGAGGAGGCTCGGGCGAATCGGAGACTTGGGCGCCGAGGAGGGCTGTCCCGAGGAGGCTCGGGCGAATCGGAGACTTGGGCGCCGAGTAGCCGTGTTGTCCCGAGCTCTCCCGAGGAGGCCGCTCTCCCGAGCTCTCCCGAGGAGGCTCGGGCGAATCGGAGACTTGGGCGCCGAGGAGGGCTGTCCCGAGGAGGCTCGGGCGAATCGGAGACTTGGGCGCCCAGGATGCCGCTCTCCCGAGTTCTCCCGAGGAGGCTCGGGCGAATCGGAGCGAGCTCTCCCGAGGTCTCCCGAGTAGGCTCGGGCGAATCGGAGCGAGCTCTCCCGAGGAGGCTGTCATTAGTGGAATGACGTCGTGGGCCTCTGTAGACGCGGCCTTCGTGGGCTTCGACTGGCCTTACTTGGGCCAGGCCAAGTTGGGAATGAGCGTTTTTGCATGGAAGTTGGGTACCCCTAACTTTGGTAACCGACACTTAGTGAGCTTGAAACTGGAAGAGGTGCTAATCAAATTGGAACTTTACAGCGGCCTGGTGAAACTAGGTGGAGCTCTCATTATGATTCAGTCTGCACCCTTATAAAGCTTTACAAGCCTACATTCTAAGTGCTGAAAGATATCGCTAATACTAAAGGTCCAGGAACCATACCAGCAACTCGTGCAAAGGCTGCTGGTGCTATGAAATTGATGATGAAATTTGAGTTTGTGTTTATTATGCATGTTATGAAAGAATTAATGGGAATCAGAAACCTACTTTGCAAGAAGCTACAGCAAAAATCGACATTGTGAATGCTATGGATGATGTTGCCACTACCAAAAGGTTGATTCAAAACCTAAGAGACCATGGTTGGAATAAACTTATTGGTGATGTGACACAATTTTGCAACAAACAGGGAATCAAAGTTCTAAATATGGCTGGCTCGTATGCAGATTACGTTCAAGGTGCAGAGGTCACAGTCGAGCATCACTACCGATATGATATTTTCATGGTTGCAGTTAATCAACAAGCACATGAGTTGAATTACAGGTTCAGCGAACAAGCTACAGAACTTCTCACTTTATGTACTTCATTAGATCCCACGGATTCATTCACCAAACTGAAAATTGATGATGTGTGCTCTCTAGCTTCAAAGTTCTATTCTGCTGATTTTTCAGAGCAAGAAAGAGATACATTAAGGCAACAATTACAACATTATGAACTTGATGTACCTACAAATCCTAGCTTTCAGAATTTGACAACCATTGCCGAGCTTTGTCGTCGATTAGCTGAAACAGGGAAATCAGATGACTACTATTTGATCGACAGGTATGCATTTTACAATATTTAGTTGATTATTTTGTCTTAAAGAATCATAGTCATTCTTATTTGCTAATAGTATTCTTTCTTGGCAGGTTGATTAGGCTTGTGCTAACTCTACCGGTTTCCATAGCTACGACAGAGCGTGCCTTTTCTGCAATAAAACTTGTTAAAACCAGGCTTCGGAATAAGATGGAAGATGGGTTCGTAAGAGATTGCTTAATAATTTACATTGAAAAGGAGATTGCAATGAAGTTTACAACCGATCAACTTATTGATGACTTCGATGCGATTCAGACGCGCAGAGCAAAATTCAAATGAACCATGTTAGTTCCCTTAATCATTTATGCTTATCGTTTTATTTTTTCGTTGCAAACTTGTCACAACATGCATATATATATATATATATATTATAGTAGACTATATATATTTGATTGTCCGGCCCCCTCCATATATATAATTTCTGGCTCCTCCACTGAGCGTATCTGCCTATACTCTTATTTCCGTGTACCACCACCTCTCTCACATTTCACTGTTTCGCTACAGTAACTACTGCTCATCCTCTCACAGATCACTGTTTGGTAACAGCAGCGGGCCGCGCGAACAGTAAACCCGTGATAAACAGTACTAGCATGAATAGTACGGATCGATGAACAGTAACCCATACGTGCATTGTAGACCGTTATGAACAGTGCAGACCGTTAATGTGAGCTGTATAGACCTGTTATGAACAGTACAGACCGTTAAAGTGAACTATATACACCCTTTATGAACAGTAAATATCCGTTTTTGTCAACAGTAACAAAACCCGCGCCGCGCACAGAGCGGGCTACCTGCTAGTATATATAAATATTGTGATGAGAGAGAGATCGAGAGATAGCGTTGCTGCAACCTCTCACGTAGCTAGGCAGATAGCTTGTGGAAGGATACACAACAAAATCCCGTTTCACGTAGCTAGGCAGCTAGCGTTGCTGTGAAACAGCTGCTCGATCGGCGAGAGCCTATTTGCGAGTTCCGTTTTGCCGACACCGGTTGAACCAAGAAAAAGGAAACAGCCTATAGGCTGGCGCTGGCCACAGTACGTACACTTGCCAAGGCCGATCCTTGCCTTTCGACGAATTTTTCCCTGTCTTCTTATTTGCCAAGGATGTTTCTGGTTTTCCTGATTTGCATTGCCATGATAAAACGATTTCTTGTATCTGCTGCTTCCCGATGTCTTCTGCTTCCGTTTCTGATCCATCTGAAGGACGCCTTGAGGCCCGACGCAGTCGTTGCCTTCCTCTCCAACACCGCCGTCGTTAGCAGGGACCCCCAAAGTCCTCTGCTCCGACGTACGTGGAGAGAACCCTCACCGCTCGCGTCGCCGACCTATCACTTCCAGAGATCATCCGCCTCCTCCTCATTGTTGGCATGAACCACTTCCGCCACGGCTTGCTTCGCCTCAGTCTGGAGTTTTGGATCTCGGTCTTCGGCTCCCTCGACGAACTCATGCGGGCGCTCAGCAGAATTAACGCCGCTCTCCTCAGCAAAAGGATCGACAAGGTACGGTACTGTATGCAATGCAAGCCCAACTTAATTGGCGCTCCTTCAGGAATGTGGTGCAAGTGTTTCTAATATTATCCCCGACAGCTAGCTTCATGCCCCGGGTCCTCACCACGGCCCCTATGAGCTTGCAGGAAGCTTTGGCTCGCCTTCATGAGGTTAGAATTCAGCAGGGCTCCCATTCGTTCTTCGGCAGGTTTTATACGTTTGCAATCCTTGGCAGTGAGAGAAGATAACCAAGAGTATACAGCTGCTTGAGAAGCTTGGATGGTCAAAGGACCATACAGAATCAGCGGTGAAGAGGGACCCGATTTATATTGGGTTTCACCGAGGAAAGGGTTCGAAGAAGCATGGAATTCTTGATCGGGGTTGTCAGATTGGAGGCACCGTTTTCTTTGTACCACATGCTCTATAAGCACCTCTCCACCTCAAGCAATATAATAGGCCGGGGTTTTATTCAAACTTCTCCGATGTACAAGTACAACTGGGAGACTTAAGTGATCCTGAAAATGGATTTTTAGTCCTGCTAATCAAAATGGTACTTGTGTGGGCTGTATTTCTTTTCTTCACGTTGCCTTCGGATGAATTTGATTGCTTGCCACCAAAATAGCTTCTTGCACGGACAGGAGCCATCAGATCCTTCAGAAGCCGTCCACACAGCCTCAAGAATTTGAAGCTTCAACTGAAATTGACAGGACATACGGTTTGAGAGGCACACCCCAGATCTTTCTATCTATATGCGGCGTTGTGTACGTCATCAGCCCCTCTTTGCGTGTTCTGGCGTCAGCGGGCCTCCGAAACGCATCTGCAAGAATGGCTCCAGGTCGAGGGAGAACCAGCTACAGCCAAAAGAGTGCATGCGAAAAAGACCGTGTTGACCAAGTCAAGACGGCGGTTAACCAAGTCAAGCGGCGGCGCAAGAGTGTCATACCCAATTTTAAGGATAAAATTGAATGAACTAACTTATGTGCGCTCAGAGATCAATCACACACATAAGTGACAAATTACATAGTACCATCACAAGGTTTAATACATAACGAATAATATCATAGAGTCTTTACATAAATAACAGCGGAATAATATAGATAACTCTCTCACGAAATCTCCAGTCCACAGGGAATAGTTGACTGGTGAACACAATCCTAATAATCCTCAGAAGAATCATCATAGTCATCTGTTACCCATCCGGGATTTTTATCCAAATATGAAAAATAAAGCAAGCGTAAGTACATGTCGTACTCAACAAGAATAGCACGGGATTATGAGGCTCAAATAAGGCATGACACTGGTTGACAGCGGTTGCTTTTAGTTGATCATGTTTTAGCAATTTGAGTAGCAGCACTAGAATATACCAAGCAATAAGATTGGCATAATCATATAAACATGATAATTAATATGGAATAACATCAACAGAAACTTCAGATAAATCAATATTAAATTAGTTAAGTTTCTGTAAGACGTCCAACGCCGCTCGTGACCGTGAGCGCGGCTGATATATCAGTTTTACACTCTGCAGAGGTTGCACACTTTCACCATGAGTTGTGATTCCCATATGCCAAGGGTAATGACTCACATGTCACCTCACCAAGGAAGTGCGGCAGGGTACACCATGAAGTCTTTCAAAAGCCTTCCTAATGTGCTACCAATCAATTCGGGCGCAATGGCAAGGGGTGGTAGAGCCCTCCTTCTAGTGGCACACACACGCAGCAGTACACACAAAGACAGGAGCCGCAAAACAATCAGCTCGGCAAGGAACCTTTCAAGATTAACAACATAATAGAAAGTAACTTCATACTTGACTAAAGTCAGAGCCATATGACCCTCATGGTTGCGCTGTAAGTCCCGGTGTCACACTTACAGATAAGTCCTTAGTCCATGTTGCTAAAAAACATCTTTTAATCTTTATCTCATAATTAATTATTCAAGTTCATAAGATCATGACATCATCAAGCACTAGCATCACTACTCAAATGCAATCTCATAGGTAACAAGGATCAGGTGATCAAAACTTAGAAATAAATGTTAGAGTTACCAAGATAGACACATGCATCATGAAATTTAGTGATTAAAGTGAATAGGCAATAAGGATGGTCCATGCTATACTTGCCTTGATCACAGTGCTCTTGAGAACTTGGGTCCTCAGCGTACTCTTGATCACCAACGTATTGCTCACCGTCTGAACTCGATCATAAAATCACCACACAATCATCGAGGCAATCATACACGAAGCAAACAAGATTTAGATTAGAAACAGTACACCAACAGTAGAAAAACAGATTGAAAAGTTTATAAAACCAATCTACACGTCGCTACGATTCCAACGATATAAAGATCACGAAAATCGGAGTTCAAACGGGGAAGTTATGAAATAAATAAGTTTTACTTTAATAAAATAATAGATTAAATCTAATCTCGAATTTAAAAAGTTGAAAACATGTACAACAGTAGCATCATTAGATAGATTACGAAATTACGAATCTAACGAGACTTGAACGGATTAAATCAGAGTTAAAACGAATATTTTATGGCCAAAATAAACTGAGTGGCAAATCTGTAAATATTGAAAACGTATTTTTGAATCTAACCCGAGGAAAATACGTTTTCAAAACAGGAAGGCGTAATCCAAGGAATACGCTTTGGGCTGCGGGTTACTGCATTAAAAGATCAGGGGGTTTTCTGCAATTTGGCCGGCGAAGGGGTATAGGGGGCTCTGGTCCGCTGGATCGAGTATGGATGGCTCAGATTAGATTGGGCTGTGTGGAGGGTGGCGCTCCGGCAGTGAACAGGAGCGGCGCGGCGGTGGGTCGCCGGAATCTCGCCGGAGACGGCGATTCGGGGGTTATGGTGCTCGGTTTCGCGTGGGGTTTGGCCCTGGAGGATGAGGGGCTCAAGGCGAAACCATTTAGGACCCTAATTTGGACAGAGGTAGCACGGGGAAGGAGCAGCGCCGGTAATGGCGGCCGGACTTCGACGGTGAGCTCGCAGGCGGCTCGGGTGGGCAAAAAACGAACAAGGAACGGCGACAAAGCTTGTTTACCACGCTATGAAGCTTCGGGGATGGTGGGATTGGATGGAGAAGGTCCCGGTGACGATCTCGATGGCGGCGGCGCGAAAGCTCTTCACGGCGGCGGCTGTTAGGGCAAACTTGGAGGCGGTGGTTGCGGGATTGGCTCGTGGGAGAGGCGCCGCAGGTTCGGTGCACTTGTATGGGCCCGAGGGAGGCGTTGCAGGGAGGGACTTGGAGGATACGGCAGTTGGGGCACGATCGGAGGCGGCAACCGTGCTCGGTTCGGACTTCGTCCAGAGGAAGGTGACGACACTGAGCCGCGGGCCCGACGCGTCAGTCACAGACGGAGAGGGAAGGACGGCGCTGCGCGGCTGGGCTCGCCTAGTTTGGGCCCTGGCCCAAGCGGGAGAGAAAGGAGGAGGAGGGCTCCGAGCTGGGCTGCAGAGAGGAGGGGAGATGGGCCTGCTCGGCCTGGGCAGAGAAGGGGAGGGAGTTTTCACTTTTCTATTTTTTTCAAATTCATTTTCAAATTTGTTTTCCAAATAGCTTTTCAAACTAAATTTTGAACCCTTGCAAAATCCAAACAAATCTCAGGAAATAAATATGTGTAGCGGCATGTATGCAACACTCAAGTTTCTATTGCTAAGATTTATTTTACTTGCTAAAATTTATTACCCACTAGATTATATGCCAACAAATGCAAAAATAAATCAATTGATCCCTACTCAATAAATGCAAAAATTTTAGGGTGTTACAATTCTACCCCCCTTAAAATTAATCTCGTCCTCGAGATTAGATTAGCTTACTCAAATAATTGGGGATATGACTTTCGCAATTCTTCCTCTCTTTCCCATGTTGCCTCATTTTCTGAAGACCGGTTCCACTGTACCTTGCACAACTTTATATTTTCACTCCTTCTGAATCGCTCTGTGGTTTCTAATATTTTAATTGAGTATTCCTCTTGAATCTGATTAACTGTCGCTGCTGGTGGTGGTTGCATTACTACATCAACACTGATTTTATCTCCTTTGGACATAATTAACACAACGACCTTTTTCTCACACTGAATAACTGCCTTGTGCTGCTTCATCCAATCCAGACCCAATATAACATCTATTCCGGTTGTTCTTATTACCGTAGGGTTCACTTTAAAGTCTACCCCCATTAGAGCAATGCAAACTGAAGGACAATAATATTGAGTTGCATAGCCCCACCGGGTGAATTTACCAATAATGGGTTTTGTAGGGCTAATAGTGGTATGCAGTGTATCCTAACAAAACTTTGTGGTATGAATGAATGCGAAGCACCGGAATCAAAAAGAACGTTAGCGGGGATGGAGTTGACGTTGAACGTACCCATCATAACCTCTGGCGCTTCCTGAGCTGTCTCCGCAGACACATGGTTCACACTTCCTTGATTAGACGATTGTTGATGTCTTTCCTTCTGGTTGCTACTCTGCGGAGTCTGCTGGTTCTGCTTCTTGGGACAGTGGTAAGAGAGATGTCCCGATTCTCCACAGGCAAAGCACTTGATGGGAGTGCCAAATGTATTGGTCCTGTTGGGGGTCTTGCTAGGGGTAGCTTGCTGAGGAGTCTGGGTAGGAGTTTTCTGCTGTTGTGGTGGAGATAGAGAACGAGACTGGTTCCGATTGCGGCTCCATTGATCTGAAGGCCCTTGGTGCTTGTACTGGAAATTCCGTTGCGGGGCGTTAGGACACGAACGGTTATTTCTTGTAAAGGTCTGTCCTTGCTTCTTCCTCTTGTTATCAGCCATCTCCTTGCGCTTGTTGTCGATCACTATAGCGCGATTCACCAGCTCTTGAAAATTGGGGTAGGTGGTTGTCATGAGTTGGAGTTGCAATCTATCGTGAAGTCCCTTGAGGAAGAGACGCTGCTTGTCCTTGTCATTAGCAACATCATCGGGAGCATACCGCGACAATTGAACAAACTGATCACGATACTCTGGCACCGACATTTGTTCTTGCTTCAAAGCTCTAAACTCTGCCTACTTCAACTCTATCAAACCTTCAGGAATATGGTATGACCTGAAGTTCTCACAAAACTCTTACCATGTGATAGCAGGCGCATTATTGGGGCGACCATACTAGAATGCATCCCATCAGTCTTGAGCAGCTCCTTGCAACTGTCCAGATGCATACAACACCTTCTCTTCATCATTGCATTGCACAATGGTGAGTTGTCTCTCCATGGTGCGAAGCCAGTCATCAGCATCCAATGGGTTGGCGGCGTGGTTGAACACAGGTGGACGACCTTTCAGAAATTCTCCTCGCTTATCTCTAGCTTGAGATTGAGCAGGTTGTGGTCCTCCAGCTGGTTGGTTTTGAATGAACTGCATCATTGTCTCCATCAACTGCGTCTGCGAAGCGATGAGATCTTGAATGCTAGGTTGTGGTGGTGGTGGTGGATTAGTGTTCCTCCTGTTACCGGCCATCTGTTTTTCCAACATATAATTGAGTTTTAGAATTTTTCCACAATGCAAACACTTATAAACCATGAATCTGAATTTTCTGGGCGAGATCCGATAACAACAGTAAAAAAATGATCATATCTGAAGTTCCAAAAATCAAACTGAGGCGTTCTCTGTACCGTTGGAAAGCCTGAGAAATTCTGTACAATCTTCATGTTGAGAACTTTTCCATATTCTGACGTTACATTAACCAAAAACAGACATTAACAGAAACGGTCCAGGCTGCCAAACTGCGCAGAAACTTTAACTTGTAACCACTGTATCTCCCAAACCATAATAGGTATTAATGTGCTTCTTAAAGAAGTGGAAAGGGATGAAAGTATACTGTTCCCCATAAATTTTTCATGATTTTTGGAATTACGAAATTAATTAAGCAAAATTAAGAAGGCAGAGAGGTCTGAAAAACAGATTTTGAGAAAACCAGATTTTAATCAACCCAACTATTTATTTAACAATATTTATACCTTAAATCTTTTAATTAAGAGAATTAGAGACATGCCCATAATTCTAATCACTCATTACAAAGAACCAAATCAAACATAATTCATAAGCACAAAGCAACAAGCACATAAAATTCACACGCACACAAGACTCGACTCAACTTGACTCACAACTAAATCGTTCTATTATCTAGTTGGACTCCTATCTTGATTCTTCTTGTCGAGTTTGGGCATCTTCTCTTAATTCCTAAGTTCATCCTCACATTGATAGCTATGCTTGTGGCTAGGCTTCTTCAGCACGCTTGTAGGGTAGTTTGGCGATCATGTGGCATCTTCTTAATCATCAACCAAGACAGAGGTGGAATAAGAATGAAATCGAAAATTTTCATAATGGAACCAGATGAGAAAGCATAAAAGCATCATAGAGCTTAGAATTAGAAGAAAAGTGTTAATTTTCACAATGGAATAAGGGTACGGGAAGCATATAAAATAGCAATTATCAAGGCTAAGGTAGAAAGCATGAATAAGATGAGAAGAACACATCCTAAAATGTCCACTTTATCTAGGCTTGCGTCCTACAGTCAACCTATGCTCCGATACCAATATGTCACACCAAATTTTAAGGATAAAATTGAATGAACCAACTTATGTGCGTCCAGAGATCAATCACACATATAAGTGACAAATTACATAGTACCATCACAAGGTTTAATATATAATGAATAATATCGCAGAGTCTTTACATAAATAACAGCGGAATAATATAGATAACTCTCTCGCGGAATCTCCAATCCACAGGAAATAGTTGACTGGTGAACACAATTCTAGTAATCCTCAGAAGAATCATCATAGTCATCTGTTACTCATCTGGCATTTTTATCCAAATATGAAAAATAAAGCAAGCGTAAGTACATGTCATACTCAATAAGAATAGCACGGGATTATGAGGCTCAAATAAGGCATGACACTGGTTGACAGCGGTTGCTTTTAGTTGATCATGTTTTAGCAATTTGAGTAGCAGCAATAGAATATACCAAGGAACAAGATTGGCATGATCATATAAACATGATAATTAATATGGAATAACATCAACAGAAACTTCAGATAAATCAATATTAAATTAGTTAAGTTCCTATAAGACGTCCAACGCCGCTCGTGACCGTGAGCGCGGCTGATATATCAGTTTTACACTCTGCAGAGGCTGCACACTTTCACCATGAGTCGTGATTCCCATATGCCAAGGGTCATGACTCACATGTCACCTCACCAAGGAAGTGCGGCAGGGTACACCATGAAGTCTTTCAAAAGCCTTCCTAATGTGCTACCAATCAATTCGGGCGCAATGGCAAGGGGTGGTAGAGCCCTCCTTCTAGTGGCACACACACGCAGCAGTACACACAAAGACAGGAGCCGCAAAACAACCAGCTCGGCAAGAAACCTTTCAAGATTAACAACATAATAGAAAGTAACTTCATACTTGACTAAAGTCAGAGCCATATGACCCTCATGGTTGCGCTGTAAGTCCCGGTGTCACACTTACAGATAAGTCCTTAGTCCATGTTGCTAAAAAGCATCTTTTAATCTTTATCTCATAATTAATTATTCAAGTTCATAAGATCATGACATCATCAAGCACTAGCATCACTACTCAAATGCAACCTCATAGGTAACAAGGATCACGTGATCAAAACTTAGGAATAAATGCTAGGGTTACCAAGGTAGACACATGCATCATGAAATTTAGTGATTAAAGTGAATATGCAATAAGGATGGTCCATGCTATACTTGCCTTGATCACAGTGCTCTTGAGAACTTGGGTCCTCAGCGTACTCTTGATCACCAACGTATTGCTCACCGTCTGAACTCGATCATAAAATCACCACACAATCATCGAGGCAATCATACACGAAGCAAACAAGATTTAGATTAGAAACAATACACCAACAGTAGAAAAACAGATTGAAAAGTTTATAAAACCAATCTACGCGTCGCTACGATTCCAACGATATAAAGATCACGAAAATCGGAGTTCAAACGGGGAAGTTATGAAATAAATAAGTTTTACTTTAATAAAATAATAGATTAAATCTAATCTCAAATTTAAAAAGTTGAAAATATGTACAACAGTAGCATCATTAGATAGATTACGAAATTACGAATCTAACGAGACTTGAACGGATTAAATCGGAATTAAAACGAATATTTTATGGCCAAAATAAACTGAGTGGCAAATCTGTAAATATTGAAAACGTATTTTTGAATCTAACCCGAGGAAAATACGTTTTCAAAAGAGGAAGGCGTAATCCAAGGAATACGCTTTGGGTTGCGGGTTACTGCATTAAAAGATCAGGGGGTTTTCTGCAATTTGGCCGGCGAAGGGGTATGGGGGGCTCTGGTCCGCTGGATCGAGTATGGATGGCTCAGATTAGATTGGGCTGTGTGGAGGGTGGCGCTCCGGCGGTGAACAGGAGCGGCGCGGCGGTGGGTCGCCGGAATCTCGCCGGAGACGGCGATTCGGGGGTTACGGTGCTCGGTTTCGCGTGGGGTTTGGCCCTGGAGGATGAGGGGCTCAAGGCGAAACCATCTAGGACCGTAATTTGGACAGAGGTAGCACGGGGAAGGAGCAGCGCCGGTAATGGCGGCCGGACTTCGACGGTGAGCTCGCAGGGAGCTCGGGTGGGCAAAAAACGAACAAGGAATGGCGACAAAGCTTGTTTACCACGCTATGAAGCTTCGGGGATGGTGGGATTGGATGGAGAAGGTCCCGGTGACGATCTCGATGGCGGCGGCGCGAAAGCTCTTCACGGTGGCGGCTGTTAGGGCAAACTTGGAGGCGGTGGTTGCGGGATTGGCTCGTGGGAGAGGCGCCGCAGGTTCGGGGCACTTATATGGGCCCGAGGGAGGCGTTGCAGGGAGGTACTCGGAGGATACGGCAGTTGGGGCACGATCGGAGGCGGCAGCCGTGCTCGGTTCGGACTCCGTCCAGAGGAAGGTGACGACACTGAGCAGCGGGCCCGACGCGTCAGTCACAGACGGAGAGGGAAGGACGGTGCTGCGCGGCTGGGCTCGCCTAGTTTGGGCCCTGGCCCAAGCGGGAGAGAAAGGAGGAGGAGGGCTCCGAGCTGGGCTGCAGAGAGGAGAGGAGATGGGCCTGCTCGGCCTGGGCAGAGAAGGGGAGGGAGTTTTCACTTTTCTATTTTTTTTCAAATTCATTTTCAAATTTGTTTTCCAAATAGCTTTTCAAACTAAATTTTGAACCTTTGCAAAATCCAAACAAATCTCAGGAAATAAATATGTGTAGCAGCATGTATGCAACACTCAAGTTTCTATTTCTAAGATTTATTTTACTTGCTAAAATTTATTACCCACTAGATTATATGCCAACAAACGCAAAAATAAATCAATTGATCCCTACTCAATAAATGCAAAAATTTTAGGGTGTTACAAAGAGGACTTGGCGATTGGACGATCAAGGATGATGGTGTCATGTGTCAAGATCATGGGAGAGGCATAGCAGTTACGCTTCTCCAAACGGTTTGGTGGTTTGTGCCTCAATACCACCAATGAACGGTTTCTCGGGTTTAGGCCTCATGACCTGATTGGAGTCCCGGCAGTAACAGAAGGTTGTGTAATGCACTAGTAGAGCAATCGCTTGTAAGCTCCGGCTCCTGCACTGTACCGGCACTATTGTGCTACTGTGGCGGAGCCGCCGAAGCACCTCAAACTTGGTTCCTCCGGCTCCTTTCTAGTGCATGCCGGAGCCAAAACCCACAGTTCCAAGCCCGGTGAAGCACATGACCGTATATTACAAACACAAGCGGAGCCGGAGCCATCGAGAGCGTAACCAAATGAGGCCTAAGTAGCGAGTGGATCGATTTTGTTCTTCCCGTGGTGCCTGCTGTCGGTGAGCATCGATCCATGGTCGGAGGAGGTCGGGGTGAGCCCCCGGCTGATGCACTTCATCCGTCTTCATCCCGGCCTTGGGGTTGGGTGACCTATGCGGCTCTTCTCAAAGCTTCGGCGATGGAACTCCTTCCGATCTGGGAATGGTGGCTAGGGTTTCTGGTGGCCTCCGGCGTCGACCGGTGGAGGAGGTCTCTGGAAGTTCCGATGTGCAGTGGTCTTAGGGTCCTTTCTGTAATTTCTTTGTTAGTTAGGGGCCTCTGTGCAAGTTTGGTGGAGCTGTTCTCTGTATCCTACCGTACTGGTTTTGTATTTGTACTGGTCTTTGTACTGTATCCTTAACTTAATACAGGTATGGTTTGATCAAAAAAAAAATAAGGCCTAAGTAGCCAAAGAGCATGTATCCTAGTGGTCATAAGAGCTTCAGTAACACCTCAATTCGCAATAGAAAACGAGGCCTAAGTATCCTCCGTCAAAAAGAATACAGATCTAATATGCTTTAGAGGTCAAAACATCCTGGGTCAAATTTTTATAAAAGTAGAAATAATATTTGATACTAAAATTATAAAATTCTCGATATTCCTTCCATCTCATAATAATAAATAAGTTCCTGGACATCTATATTCCTTCCATCCCAAAATAAATGTCATTCTCGCTTTCCGAGAAGTCAGCTTTTTTCAACTTTGACTAATTTTATATTAAAAATTATTCATATCGAGCGTACACAACTAATATCATTGGAAAGATCTTTAAATCTAGTTTTTTTAATAAATTTATTTGAAAATAAAAATGTTGCACATATTTTTTATAAATCTAGTCAAAGTTAAAAAATTTTGACCCGCACGCTTCTCATAGCGTCATCTAATATGGGACGAAGGGGTATGTATCCTCATCTTCTTTCCTTCCTTGGAGGATATATGATCTTGAATTTAGCAGTTACCTTTTGCATGTACTCCAACTCCCCTGTTAAGAGACGATGTTCTACTTTTAGTGTAATTTTTTTGCAAAATGTTAATTGTATTGGGATAAATGTTAAATATTAGGAAGTTATTTATTTTTGAAACAGAGGAAGTATATTTTATAGAAAAGTTCTATATAGTTTGGCAGAGGGAGCCATAGAAATCTCTCCTTTTTTTTAATTTGGCGACTTCATTAACCTCTGACAAATCATCAGAAATAATTACAGTTACATCATCAGGGATGACACTCGTGACTATAGCCTCCCCCGTTATGCAACTATAACCCAGACTCGCCAGGACATGGGCAGCTCTATTCCCCTCTTTTCCCAAAAACTTAACAGAAAATTCCAAAAAATTTAAACAAACAAAAAGACTTCAGGCTCTGTATAGGTCCCAGTTACAGTTGCAATTTTGCACTGTAGCACATTCATTTGTATTTGACAACTTTTATCCAATTATGATTCAAATAGAGTTAAAAGATTCGTCTCGTGATGTACATGCAAAAAGTACACACATGCAAACATTTTGTTTACATTTAATGCCCCATGCATATGTCGCAACGTTGATGTGACTAGTTACAATTGCAATTTATAGTACATCTAAACAGGGCCTCAGTTCCTCAACTAGACCTCCCTCCGGCCTGACGTCAAAGCTTCTAGACTGCAAGGCTGTCTGAACATTCAGAGCATCAGTTTCGAGGATTAGTCTGCCGATGCCGAGTTCGCTGGCCACCTGGACACCCTGTAGACAAGCAATCAGATCGGCATGAAAAGCACTCAGCGCATGGTCGATTCTTCCCCGTCCTGTCATCACCACGTCGCCCTCATGGTCTCTGATCAGGAAGCCCCAACTGTCAGAGCATGAGTCCTGCAGGTAGGAGGCATCACAGTTCAGCTTTAGAAATCCCTCTGGAGGTCTGCTCCATTTCGCTTCCCGATTCAGCCCCGGCTGCCTATTCTGTTTATGGTTCTGTGTATTTTCATTTGCATAGATACTGATAGCCCGGCATAATTCCTCGGCATTCCTCCCTCGTTCCCCTTCTCTGATTGCATTGCGATTTGCCCAGATAAATCAGAGGGTGATGATCATCAAAGCTGCCTTTTGCTCGTCCTGTCCCAGCAAGATCTCAGGAGTTTCTATGGCTGACGCCTGCATTTTCAAAGTCGCTCTCAGACCCTCCATCCCCAGTGAAAGGATCGAAAATACCCAAGAGAGGGGTAAAATAGGCAACTAATAATTTTTCGCAAAACAATTCAACCTATCGTCATATTGCCCAATATCACCCACTTGTGCTTGTGTGAACTTTTAAGCCTAAAACAAGTTAAGCAAACTAGAGCCAAGTCCTAAACATACAATTCTACTCTAAGAAAGTAAAGAGCACAAAAGTAAATACGGGAAAGTAGATGAGATAGAAAGATAAAGCCGGCTTTTTCCGAGGTATCGAAGAGTCGGCACTCCCCACAAGTCCTTATTGGAGCACCCGCGCAAGGGTGTAGCTCTCTCTTGATCCTCGTAAGAACCAAATGCTCTCTACGGGCTGATCCTTTGCCTCTCCGGCGCGGTGGATCGCCCACAACCGCTTACAAGCTTGGCTTAGGCCGCCCACAACCTCTCCAAGCGGTCACCAAGCCTCCGATCGCCACCAAGCCGTCTAGGCGATGCTGATCACCAAGAGTAACAAGCTCGAACTCTCACTTAACCCAAACAAGGCCAAAGAGATGGATGGATGCACACAAGTCACTCTCGATCAACTCTAGGGAAGAAGCTCACAAGAATTCGCAATCTCACAAGGTCCCAAGGTGTGTTCAGCTGTTTGAAGTGGCAAGAGACCTCCCATGGACGAGCACAAGGAGTATAAATACCCCCCACACAAGTCCATGGCCGTTAGGCACAAAGCTCTCTGGTTTCGGGTGCACCGAACGCTGAACAAGTTCACACCGAACGTGTCCGGTGGTTGGCCGGTGCCCCCTCCAACGGCTACTGTACCTGCTGTTTTTGAACACACCGGACGCTGACGTTGTCCGGTGGGGTAGCACTGGACGCGTCCGGTGGCCAAAAACCCTTTCTGGAACCTCTCTGTGTGGACACCGGACGCTCCCGATTTTGTCCGGTGCAACGTCCGGTGGTTGTCCGGTGTTAAGCCCTCACCCAGGGTTAAGCACCGGGCACCCGCACAGTAACACTGCGCGTCCGGTGGCTCCAACCTGTGTCCGCTGCTCTCTGAGACTGCACCGGACGCTCTGGCCAGCGTCCGGTGCAACATTTTGGCCCAAAACTTCACCGAATCGACAACTTTCCAAAATAAAGTTTGTTCCAAATGTTCACCAAACCTTCGCTGCACTCTCTAAACCTAGGTTTGACAAGTGTGCACCACACTACCATCTCATGACCAAGTCTAGCTCAAGCTACACATTCAAACCCCCTTAATAGTATGGTCAAAGTCAAAAATAAGACCTAAACTACTCCAAGTGCCTCCCAACACCAATCGGCACTTAGAACTAGCATAACTCTGTCTTGTCTTCCGTCCTTTGAAAACCGAATCGAATTCCATCGCTAGGGGCTTGAACCTGCGTGTTATTATGACCTAAGCTCTAGGTTATCCTGCAAAACACACGTTAGTCATAATAACCTTCTCGTTGTCATTAATCACCAAAACTACTAGGGCCTAGATGCTTCAGTCTCCCCCTTTTTGGTGATTGATGACAACAAACCTCAAATAGATTTAGAGAGAGTGAGGTTTTCAAATCTTGATTCATATAAGCATGAGACAATAAAAGAAAATGGGTTAGGCATGCTTATACGAACCAAGACACAAGGTACATAAGTATATAAGAGTTAAGCGCAAGTACCAACAAGTATAGCTCACAAGAATTGGAGTAAAAACGCGGAAGCAACACAAGTGAGCTACACAAAGCAAGTGACATGATATAGAGATGAAACGAAGCACACATGTCTCACAAGTCAAACACAAGCATGTCACAATGTAAGAAAGTAATAAACATGATGCATGAGTGTATATCACAACAAAATAAGAGCCAAATCCCGAAAACTCACACGCTCCCCCTAAATCTATGGCTCTCTCTCCCCCTTTGGCGTCAAGCACCAAAACCTAAGAGTCTGGGGGTGCAGTCGGGTCACGGTGAGCTATCTGGAAAGCGGCAGCGTCTGTCTCTGACTCTGGGCTGGAGGCCCCTGACCCTCTATCTGCTGAACTGGAGGTGAAGCGGCCCGGGTCAGAGGGCCCTTAACTGTCTGCTGCTCTGCCTGTGGCTCTGACTGTGGCTGCTGTGTCTGAGTGTCAACCGGCTGCTCAAGCTGTGTCTCCTCTATCGCTGGCTGCTCAACAACAGGCTGCTCTGGCTGGACCTGAGTGTCTGGAGCTGGAGGAACGTCTGACTAAGGCTCAGCTGGCTGCTCTGGCACAGGCTCCATCGCTATCGTGTCGTGAGTAGCGGGCTCGGAAGAACCGATAGATGACGGGAGCGTCTCGGTAGTGGTGATAGTGGTTGGAGCGGTAGTCGTCACGGGAGCCTGAGTCTGAGACGGTGGTTTCTCTATCCCGGTGAGCTGACTATACGAGAACTCCAGGCCCCTGCCAACAGACGGTGAAAGCAGAGACTGTGTCGCTGAGGTAGGTGTGAAGCCAGTGATAATCGGTGACTCCTGTGAGATCTGACACTGAGGTGCCTGAGGAGGAGGAGTGAGCTCGGAAGTAGCAGTTGGCTGTGACTGACTCTGAAACCCACTGGGCTGTAACGTTGGAGTAGTCACTGGTGTAGAAACGGTGGACGAGCCAGGCTGCTGAGTAGGAAGAGCAATCCCTGTCACTCTGACCAACGCCTCTAGCAAGAACTGCTACTGCTGCTGTAGAAGCTGTTGTTGCTGCTGGACGACTGCCTGCTCCTGAAGCTAACGCTGGAAGGCGTCCTGGCGTGCCTATACCTGAGCAAGGGCAGCTGCCTGCTCCCTGGCGAAACGGGCCAGCTCCTGAGCCATCCACTGCTGCTCTATGGCCTGCTGCTGCTGAGACTGCTATAAGCTCTGTAGTATGGCAAGCAAGGCAGGGTCGCTCTGGTGTGTCTCCAGAGTGGAGCTGGAGCTGCCAGCCTTGTGGTCGTGGTGACAAGGAGATGGAGGTGCCACGGGGTCAAAGTTCTCGTCTGTGCTGTCAGACGGGAAGTCATCGTCAACTGGGCTCCCCCGTGCTAAGCGCTCAGCTCGAAGCTCCTCGGCCTCTGCAACGGCCCTAATGGCCTTGTCCTGCTCCTCCTCTATCTCTGGCACTGCCCCTGTCTGGCGAGTCTGGTGAGGTGGAAGCTGCCGCAGACACCGAGTTACCAAAGGTCGCTCACAACGGACAAGCTGTGTCACGTTGTAAGCAGCGTAGACGTGTGTGGTGTCGGCTAGCTCAGCGCGGATCTCTGGTGGAATAGAAGAGACTACCTTCTCAATCAAGTAACAAATCCAATGCCCATAGGGCATCCTGTGGCCTCCCCTGAATCCATCTGTGATCAGGTCCTCCATCTTAGATAGCATAAGATCCCAAATGTCAAATGTCTCCTGCCTGACCACGTGGGCTAAGAGCCAAAGCTGTAGGCGAGTGATACCCTCTCTGTAGCCCTCACGTGGTAGTATCGTCCTCTAGAACATAGCATCTAGCACTCGGGCTAGGAAGGTAAGGTCCCTGGGACGGCGACTAGAACCCTCTCCAAAAGGCTCTCTGAAGCAGGGCGGACGAAGTCGGTGCTGGGGTCTATGCCGCTATGAGGTCGTCGAGCTGGGTCGGTCGTGTCGTAGCACACAACGTGAATCCATGTCTCAGATGCCGTAATCCCATGTACCTCTCGAGCTCTCTGAGCGTACAGGCGGTGGTCTCTGTCGGCAAACGCGAAGTGAATCCACCTGTGCTCTGGGTCGACGTACAGTGAAGCATAGAACTCTCTAACCCAGGTCTCTACGTACCGTCCTGCCCTGCTGATCAGACCTGAAAGCCCTGGCAAGTACATGAGGTAAGGATGAATCTCCTCTCCAACCACGGAGCAGATCGACTCAACTGAAATAACTTGGTGTGTTGCAAACTGAGTCCCTGCCCTGAGGAACGCCCTGAAGAAGTCCTCGTGCAACGGGTGGTAGAACTGTGCATGAGCCCTGGGGTCCCGCTGTGGAGGGAACCACTCGTGGAACGGGACTCACCTCAGGACCTGTATCTGCCTCGCCGAGACTGTGTGCAAGTCGTGACGGTGGTGGTACTCATCCCGGCGAGGAGGTGGCCGGCTCCCATGATGCTGTGACTCACTCCAAGGAGGAGGAGCCTGAGCAGTCTGTTGTCGTGCGGACCGGCGCACAGCTGGAGTCTCTGGTGGAAGCTCTAAGTGCCCTAACTGCTCTGCCTGTCCCTCTGCCTGCTCTTGCTACTCCTTTGTCTCCTCTGTCACAACAAGGCGAACTGGCTTGCCATGCACAAGCACAGTGTCAGGTGGAAGGCCCTTGGTGTCACCAAGGCGACGCACGGCATCAAGAACAGCCTCTCTCTGCTCAGCTGTGACTGCAGTAGTACCGATCACTATCCCACTACCACGGCCACCTCTCTCGGCCCTCTCAGCTACTGGTGCCACTGCCGCTGCCTCTGCTGCCTCTCTCTCCTCTCTGGTCCTCTTCTTCTTTTTCTTCTTCGGCTCCTCGACCACCGGCCTCTTGCCCTTGTCACCACCTAGTGGGCGAGAGGACGGTGGGTCATCCACTGGAGGTGGCCTGGTTCACTTAGTTCGGGCCATCACGCCACGAACAAGCAAACCAAGCGAGAAGCTGCTGAAAACTCTGAAGAACCACTGCCACAGACCACTGCCACTGACCGGAACTGCCAACTGTCAAGAACAACTGCCTCTGCCTGAAAAGAAGTGTGGAACTAACACTCAGAGGCTTGGCCTTGTTCCGTATCCGCGGGCTTGGCCCCGGATTTAATCTGACAGTGACCCGCTGCAATAGAGAGTTAGAAGGGTTTACATAAGCATTATATTACTAGAGAAGTGAAACCCCAATGGAAGCAAGCACGAAGGTAAGCAATAGAATAAAAATGGCTCGCTACCTGAGAAAAGAGACGAACCCTGTGAAAAGGTAAGACGACCACAAGCAGGGCACCACAAGGTCAAGGCAGAAACACTGCATAGAGATAGGACTCAAGTCATGACGGAGGGCTATGACCATGATATGCAGTGAAAAAGATGAACTAGGTTTTCGGCGGCACGAAGATATACCACAGCGACGAAGAACACCTCTGCAAACCTTAGCACAAGAGATAACGGCTCTGTCACTGCCCTAGAAGAAGACACAGCAAGGAAAGATTGGCTTAGGCATTCTAGCAAACACCTTGCAAGCAGTGAAACAAGGAGGATGTAGGATAGAGCAGAGCAAGGTCTCACCACTGTAGAAGAAGTAGAGGATGGAGAGGGAGCCTCACACAGGGGAGTCCCACCGGCTGTGAGGTCTGCAGGCGACGGTGAAGGGAGTTCTTGTGGCTTAGCTGCGCTGCAAGCACCCGCGCGCGGATAGAGGATGAGATTGCAGCGAGGGATCTGCTGTGGAGGCGGTGAGGGCGTCGGCGAGGTCGAGGGCGGCGGCGCACGGCAGGGAAGGGCGGCACGGCGGAGGTCTGCGGCGAGGCTAGGGCACGGGAATGGCGGCACGGCGTATGGGCAGAGAATAATGAAAGAGAGAGGAAGAACAGTGGGACCCACGGTTTAAGTTTGCATTGGACGCTCGCACAGTAGCACTGAACACTGTGGTGCAGCATCCGGTGCGCGTCCAGAGAGCACCCGAGAGCAAAAATTTACATCGGACAAGCTAGGCGTCCGGTGTACTCTTCTGGTCCATCGTCTTCAATCCGCATCGGACGCACAAACAGTAACACCGGACGCGTTGAAAATATGGTCTCAGCATCCGGTGCTCCTGTTTCTCTTCACTGCAGAGCTGAAGCCCACACCGGAGCTCCTGTTTCTCTTCACTGCAGAGCTGAAGCCCACACCGGACACAGGAGCAGCGTCCGGTGCAGCGTCCGGTGCACCTTTGAGTGTTGTTTCTCCTCCGTTTTTCGTGAAACTTTCTCCCAACCAAGTTCCAACACCAATAAGAGGCAAATAAACATTGTTTAGAACTGGTATGAGACATCATCTCTCAAACACTCAATTTTTCAAGTATTTTGCCTTAGGCATATATGATTTTTATGAAAACAGGCAATAAGAATCAAAAACAAAACGAAAAATAAACAACCATGCAAATGCAATGCAAGTTCGCGTAAGTTAAGCTAGTCACTTGTCAAGTTTGTCCTCGGGTAAACTTCTTCACACGCTTTTGGGCGGTTGTCTTAACCGAGTTAGACAAACCCTACGTGCAATTCAAAGTTAGACATGTTTTATGTTATAATGCAATGCACATGACAACACACATTCATCTTTTAGTGAAGTTGCTTGGATCAAGGCAATTAAGTTCATTCCTTAGTGAGCAAAAGCGTGCTTCATCCAATGGTTATCATCCGTTCTCACTCTCTCAACGTGATCTCTAAGGAAGTGATGGCAGATGTCAATGTGCTTTGTCACACACAACCGGGTTGTTGGCAAATTTTACCGCAGTCTCGTTGTCACACAACAAAGGCACCCTTTTAAATTAATTCCAAAATCAAGTAGGGTTTGTTTCATGTAAAGAATTTGTGCACAACAAGTACCCGCGGCAATGTATTCCGCTTTGGTTGTTGACAAGGCAACACTATTTTGTTTTTTGAAGGACCAGGAAACTAGTGATCTTCCAAGCA
Source organism: Eremochloa ophiuroides (assembly GCA_038502445.1). Lineage (NCBI taxonomy): Eukaryota > Viridiplantae > Streptophyta > Magnoliopsida > Poales > Poaceae > Eremochloa > Eremochloa ophiuroides. The sequence goes on from JAHLJS010000009.1 coordinate 40,287,134, forward strand.
AATGGCACCCTCCGGATGTGCTTTTCCGGTCAATCTTGCAACCGTCATAATCCGAATCGGAATAGCCGACAAGAGTAAAGTTAGCTCCTTTGGGATACCAAAGGCCAATGCTTGGGGTGTGCTTTAGGTACCTAAGGATTCTTTTCGCCGCAACTAAGTGAGGTTCCTTAGGGTGAGCTTGAAAGCGTGCATACATACACACACTAAACATGATGTCGGGTCTAGATGTTATCAAGTATAACAAACTACCGATCATAGAACGATAGAGTGTTTGGTCAACTGATTTACCTCCCTCATCAAGGTCGAGATGTCCATTGGTAGGCATGGGGGTCTTGATGTGCTTGCATTCTTCCATCTTGAAGCACTTGAGGAGGTCCTTCGTGTACTTCTCTTGCGACACGAACGTCTCCTCCCTCAATTGCTTGACTTGAAAGCCGAGGAAGAATGTGAGCTCACCGATCATCGACATCTCGAACTCCTTGGACATCATATCACCAAATTCCTTGCAAAAATCTTTATTAGTCGAACCAAAGATAATATCATCAACATAAACTTGACAAATGAAGATATGCCCTTTATGCTTCTTGGTGAATAGTGTGGTGTCCACCAAGCCAATTTTGAAGCCCTTGTTGAGGAGGAAGTCGCGGAGGCGCTCATACCAAGCCCGTGAGGCTTGCTTCAAGCCATATAGCGTCTTGGACAACCTATAAATATAGTTTGGGTATTTAGGGTCTTCAAAACTCGGTGGTTGGGAAACATAGACAAGTTCATTTATGAAGCCATTTAAAAATGCACTTTTCACATCAATTTGAAAGAGTTTTAGGTTGTGATTAGATGCATATGCAAGTAGGATACGGATGGCTTCCAATCTTGCAACCGGGGCAAAAGTCTCCCCAAAATCCAAGCCTTCAACTTGGTAGAACCCTTTTGCCACGAGCCTTGCCTTGTTTCTCACAATGTTGCCTTTTTCATCTTGTTTGTTGTGGAACACCCACTTGGTGCCTATGACTCTTGCTCCTTTTGGTTTCTCTTCAAGTGTCCAAACTTGATTGCAGGTGAAGTTGTTGAGTTCTTCATGCATGGCATTCACCCAATCCGGATCTTGAGGAGCTTCTTCTATGCTAGTAGGCTCAATGCAAGAGACAAAAGAGTGATGTTCAATGAATTGAACATGCCTTTGTGAGCGAGTCATTACCCCCCTTGAAGGACTCCCTATTATGAGATCTTGAGGATGAGCTTGTAGGAGTGGAGTAGTTCTTCTATCAACCACTTGAGGAGGAGGTTGTGGAGCATCAACATCTTGTGCTTGTGCCTCAACTTCTTCTTGTGTGATGTGGGTGTCTTCATGTGGATTCACCCCATCTTTATCTTCATCATCTTGAGGCACATTTGATAAAGATGGTTGATTGATCACTTGTACTTCATCACCATCATTTTCATCATCTTTTGTCTTGATGTCTCCAGTTGGCATGTTCTTCATAGCCTTCCTCAAGGGTTCATCACCTACATCATCAAGATTCTCATGCTCTCCTTGAGAGCCGTTAGATTCATCAAACTCCACATCATATGTTTCTTCAACAAGGCCGGTGGCATTGTTGAATACTCCATATGCTTTGGACTTCAATGAGTAACCAACAAGAAAACCAATATCACAACATCTTTAGAACTTTCTTAAGTGTTGCCGCATCTTGTAGATGTAGCATTTGCAACCAAACACCCAGAAGTAGGAGACGTCTGGCTTCTTGCCAATGAGTAGCTCATAGAGGGTCTTCTTTAGCAACCGGTGAGGGAATAGGCGGTTGGATGCATAACATGCGGTGTTGATAGCCTCCGCCCAAAACCTCTCCGATGTGTTGTACTCATCAAGCATAGTCCTTGCAAGGGTGATCAAAGTCCGGTTCTTCCTTTCAACTACACCATTTTGTTGAGAGGTATAGGTGGATGAGATTTCATGCTTGATCCCAACTTTATCACAATATATTTCAATGTTTGTGTTGTCAAATTCTTTCCTATTGTCACTTCTAATCTTCTTGATCTTCACTTCAAATTTATTTTGTGCTCTCGTGGCAAACTTCTTGAAAGATTGTGCAACTTCGGTCTTGTCATGAAGAAAGAACACCCAAGTATATCTTGAAAAGTCATCAACTATCACAAGACAATAGAGCTTGCCACCAATACTTTCATAAGTTATTGCCCAAATAAATTCACGTGAAGTAGCTCTAATAGTCTTGATGTAGATACAAATGCCTAGATGGATGTGTATTTGCCACTTGCTTGCCGACTAGACAAGCACTACATAGTTTGTCCTTCTCAAATACAACATCTTTCAATCCTCTCACCATTTCTTTCTTCAATAGCTCCTTGAGTGTGCTTATCCCAACATGTGCAAGCCTTCTATGCCATAGCCAACCAAGAGACTGTTTGGTGAATAGACAAGTCTTCAAGTTAGCATCTTCCGAGTTGAAATCCACTAGATAGAGGTGATTGTACCAAAAGCCCTTGAATATCACTTGATTGTCATCTTTCTTGGACACAACCACTTCATCACTTGTAAATAGGCATTGGAAGCCAAGATCACACAATTGACCAATGGATAGCAAGTTGAAGCTCAAAGAAGCAACTAGAAGCACATTGGAGATAGAATGATCATTTGATATTGCCACTTTGCCAAGCCCTTGCACTTTGCTCTTTGAATTATCACCAAATGTTATCTTTCCTTGGTCTTCTACATTCTCTTCAAGTGAGTGTTGGTATTTTTAAGTGCACAGAGATAAATCTATAAGCGCACGTATACCGTTGTAGCTTTCACCCGGAGGGGTTATAAATATTGTATCCACAGGGAAACAGGCTTGATTAACGATGATCTAACTAAACTAGGGGTAGTCAATAAGTAAGGTAAAATCTAGGTTAATGGTGGAAGTCAAAGATGGGTGTAGTGATGTAATCAAGGATGTTGGTGTTACAACTAAGGCTAAAGTAATCAAGGTGTAGATAATATGACTATGGTGATCTAGGTTGTAGATAATAGGAGTGTAGAGAGGATAACTTAGGGGTTTCTACTTCTAACTTGGGTAAGCTTCTATCTTCTATAGCTCAACTAGGGATGAACATTAGGAGTAGACATCAAAAGATGATGCTATTCCTTAGCACAAGTCCTATAGGGTACTACTAACGGGAGGTGGACTATAAAGGACTCAACGGTTGCGTCAAGGACTAAGTCTACCGTGATCTACCACCGATCCGGACAGCAGGGTGTATTTACGAGATACCGAATCTAAGCACCACGCTTACACTACGAATATTACTCTAACCTAAATCGGATAGATTAAAGCACTCAAAAGAGACTCGTAAACCAGAAGAATAATATAAACATAAACTTACTTTAATCTGAAGTTGGTTGCCCGAGACATCTTAGGAGCTAGCTCAAGTAGAGCTAGATCCTACTGAAGTACAAGCCGTAGAGGGATCACCGACAGGCTGGTAACTCCTCCTAACTCTTCCCTCGCTCTCCATCTCTCTACTATCTAGTCCCTAGATCCTAATGAGAAGTTATCCTTTCATGGGACACCTCTCCATTAGGGTTTACATATGACTGAATGAATTGATCTGATTGTGATTGATATGAAACCCTGGGGGTCTGGGGGTGCTTATATAGACCGGTGGGATGAACCGTAGCCCTTGGATCAAACCGACTTCGACGTGCGGCTAGGATTGCGTGAAATTTCGGGATGTGGGGCCACATCAAAACGGAGGCGAAAAGGACTCTAGGTCAGGTCAGCCGACCTGTCAGGGAGATCGGCCGACCTCCCATGGCTGCCAACTGGGCCCCGCTTCGTCAGGCGTGTCTCTGGTGTTCTCTAGAATATTCTTGATCTCCTTTCGCGGCGGATTTCGTTATTTTAATCTGACATGTGTGCCTCCTTTGGTTCTTTTCTGATAACGTCCTGCGGAAACACAGATTCACCAAAACTTGTGAAATTTTGTCAGTTCAACCCCTAAACCTATGTTGGTGTTTGCTTTTATACCCTTTTCATGTTTAGTTGACGGGTAAAATCATACAATAATTACCGTCAACAAGCTCCCCCAAGCTTAACCTTTGCTAGTCCCTAAGCAAAGCCAAACTTTAGCAGATATTATAAGTTCTAGCTACCCCTCACAAGTATTCAGTTTTAAACCAAGAAGTACTCAAGGATTAGAGTAGACCAAGCTAACCTTTAGACTTACCTTTATTACCTTTGACCATGGAGCTTGTAGCTTTCTCTTGAGTCTTGGGCAATTGAAGGACAGAATGTCTAATTTAAACACTATGTCTCAAGCTCTGTCGATCAACTCTTATCCTAGAGCTTTTGTAAGTTTTCAAAATAAAACTCAGAGTTTCCTTTGTATGACTCTATCAAGTCTCTCCATATGTGGTATTTATGGATCCTCACCAAGGCAATAGTGATGCATGCCCTCTCTTCTCTCTCTCACCCTATAACTAATACCTTATGTGGAGCTTATGGGTAAGGAGACAGCTCATACATACTTGCAATGAATATATTGTTAAGTCAAACAATGGATCCAAAGAAACAAGTCATACAATTGAATCAAGATGTGCATGTGAGGTGGTAGTGGATATTGGTGATGGCTAATCCTAATTCTACTCTTTTGCTCCTTGAAAACATCTCTCTCTTCTCTCTTTTCTTTCAGTACTAGGGAATTGTGCTGCAGGACAACATGGGCTATCTTTCTTTTCTTTTTTTTTTCAGGCGGGCATCTTTGTACCCATTGTTTTCTCTCATCTCACTCTTTTGCATAATGCCTCTTCTCTGCAACAATACTTCCCTTTTTCTTTTTCTTTTTCTTTTTCTTTTGAGAGATAGCAACAAGAACTTTGGAGCACTGATCTAGGGTAACTAATGGGGTATATTTTTGTGTGTTTCGTCCTAGTGTAGGAGTAAACTTTTTGGGTGGAATAGATGGAATGTGGATGCGTCTACTCGGATGTGAGTAGTGCATTATGGGTGGAGTGCACATGATCTTAATTGTAAAAGCATGACAAATTCCTAAGGTATCAACAAAGCTTGACTAAACTCAAAACAAAGCAAGTAGCATATAATGTGTATGTTTTTCCTGATCTAGCATGTATGGCTGTGATAGGAATGTAAAGCTCTTGTCATACAGGAACTCATCATGTGGTTTTAAGGGTTTTCAAAATAAATCTCTAGAATTCAAGTATCACTAGAAACAAGATAAATAGTAGCTCATACTTTGCATATCATATCCCTCAATTACTTAGACTTAGATCAAACATTTGCTACCCACAAGTTTCAGGTTCAAAGTAAATCTTCAAGTCAAAATGGTTGTGTCTAAAACTTGGCATGATTCAAGGTTGAAAACTACTTATCAAATTTCATGCATGATGTTAATCTATGGAGTTCATTTTATCTGGGCAACAACTTCTTTAAGCATTTTATTCAAACCTAAGCAAACTCACTAAACTAAACTTAAGCAAACCTAATCAAGCTAAGCAAATCTTTATTTGGTTTTCAAATTTTTATCTCACTAGCTAACTCATGCAAAAAGCAATACGGTATAATAATAAGGTGGGGAACTTATACTTAGCTGGATTCAAGTGGAGGATGCTCTCCTCCAAGCTAGATGATGGCGTGGTCGTGATGTTGAAGTTGAGTGATCCTTCATAGAGCAGGTGTACCGGCAGCGTAAGGGTGTCGGATTGACTAGCTCTTTGATCTTGTATTGTCCTGTAATACTCAATTGCCAACAAGAATACCCAATCTCATGGAGAGAGGTTAGGATAATACCGCTCCATGGTTAGTGGCAATATTCCAGCAGAAAGCTCCCATAATGAGTGGACCTTCATGTGCCCACATATTTTTGGATTTTTTATAAAAGGTGTGGACCTTCATGTGCCCACATATTTTTGGTGTTTTTAAGTTTATCAATGCAGAAAGTAAATATGATGCAATAATCTATTCTTGATGTATGCAAACGATTTTTGTGCCACCACAGTGAATAGTCTTTATGAGCTATGCCACAAGATTAGTCACATGGGGCTGTTAGATTTTATTATGCAAAGCAATAAATATTTTATTTTCTTTTTAATGCAGGAAAGTAAATATGCAACTACTAAGATGCTAAGGAAAAATTAATCAATGCTAAATTAAATATGGATAAATACCAAATTTACCTTTTGTTGAAGGGTCGGTGGTTTAAAGTCCTCCGAACAGGACTTCTTGTCTTGTTCATTCCTCCCTTGGTGCATCGTTGGGTTGAGATGTGACCCTGGTTACACCTCTCCTGATATGCTGGAAGGTGACTCCTTTCTCCTTTCCTTTCTGGATGGTGAAGTTAATGTTGATGTTGAGGTTGGTGGGGCTCATCCTTCACAGTCTCTTTATTCTTCTCACTCTTCTTATCTTTTGATATAATGGTCAACTTCTCCTTCATAGCCAGCCTAACCATCCTTTGTGGTTGGTTCTTTTGACATTGAGGTGAACGATGTCTGCTTCTTGGTCTATTCTTCATTGGCTGCTCATAAGGTGTATAGCTATTGAAGTAGCAGCGCTCCTTTTTCTGTGTGGAATTGGAGGTAGACCTTTCCTGCTCTCATATAGATGATTGCTCGTGTGGTATTGAGGAACGGTCTTCCAAGTACAATCGTTGGATCATACTCTTCCTCTCCCATGTCTAGGACCAAGAAGTTAGAGGGGACATAGTGATTCTAAGTCCTCTCTGGGAACCTGAACATCTAGTCTGTCATCTTTTCCATTATGTTGACACTCGATTCAATGTTGTAGAAGGTCTTGTGGAAGATCCTCTGGTGCACTTGATCGTTGGCACGACTGGATTGTCTAGCCTTGGCAGGTGTGGTGATGCAAGGAGGTGATCGTATTCAGCCCGAACCGAGTTGATCATCCTCACTGCTTTCGTATGTGTCTGCTTAGGCAGGAGTTTGTAGTGTCTTGATCATGAGTGGCTTGTCTCCTATGACATCCTTTTGTTCTTGTGTTCGAACCTTTTGCTCCTTTCATTGTTCTATTCCTGCAAAGCATTAGTGGACAACACATACCCGAAGGAATATACAAGTAATGATAGGGATAGTGTTGTTATCAAGCTAAAGGTCACTTTCTATGATGTAGAGAACAATTATTATTCACCATTACTTCTTCTACGAAGGATTGATTTTATGTCGTCTTAAGTTTGATTTTCATATATGGCATTTGTATAACTAATCAAACTTATAGAAGTAAGGTAATGATGAGTAGATGGATTGCAAACCAGCGTGCCTGAGCGACGGGAGCTTGAGAGGAGGAAGGCCATGATTAGATCAGCCTTGATGGGATTGGACCTTCCTTCCTTATGCTTCAACCGGACAGCGATGGCTCCTGGTTCTTAGGTCTGTTGAGCATGACCTCTCCCTTGTGCACAAATGTTGGAATTCATGTGTCTTGCTTCATCTCTAATTTGAGTTTATCCTTTGACTTCCTCGAATTGATTTGAGAGTTTTCTGCAGGGGTTAGTCTAACAAAATATACCAGTGTCTACTATAGCATACTATCGGTTCAAAAATTAACTTAGACACCATGTCTAATTTAATCTTGGAAAGCGTTTTAACCTAAGCACCATGCTTAATTTAAAAATCCTTCTAAAGTAAGATCAACTCTCTTAAGCTAAGCACCATGGTTAATTTAAAAGATGTATGAAGATACTCCAAACCTAAACATATACTATAGCAAGCAGAGGTGGCATGAAAGCATTATAAGGATTTATTCAAACAAAGATGTGAATGCATGAATTGAAGGTAATGACAACCAAGATAAATTTGCAACATGGTATATGATTTTTTCAGAAAAAGCACACCCCCCAAGCTTGAATTTTGCAAAGTAAAAATCAAGTCTAGATGGATATGATCAATGTTGCAAAGTGGTTGGTTGGACATACCTTTGAGTCGTCATCCTTCATCCTTTTTGCTTTAGTCCTGAAATGGTTAGTGACAATAATACCCGAAGGAATATTTTCACAATTATACTTCTATGCTACAAAGACATCACAACAAAAAGGGTGCAAGTTTGTCATTGGGAAACCTTCTAATGGAATCAAGTTGGTGAAGTGGTTTCCCCTCCAACACCAACCTTCAGGTGCCTATCTCAAGATTCACACCTCAAGATTTGCAATGTTTATGATAAACATATGCATCTACAACCACCCTTTCAAAGTATTTATAAATAAGAAGCATGAGGGGGTTGAAGACCTCGAGTATGGCAATGTTAGAGAGACCTATTGATTTAGGAGTTTTCTCACGTGAGCATGGATCATCTATTTCAATCTCCAAGGGTGTCTCTTTATGAATGTCTATCGGCAAAAACATTATCTCTTTCATCCCATGCCTAAGACAGTCATTGGACATTTCTTTGTCCAAGATTTCCCTTGAATTGGTGTCTCTCAGGTTGATCTCACTTAGGGCCTCCATACTTGGATGAGCTAAAAGTTCATCATTTGGATCTGAACCAAGTATGGATTCCATCCATAAGACTTCATATTTGTCCATCCATTCTACACATTCCTGCCATTATTGTAGCTCTTCTTGATCTTCCTTGTGGTCTTGATGACTCCTATGCTTTGGATATCTGAGCAGGTTTCTAGGATCATCAAGAGTCTTAGGAGAAAGAGCACAAAATGGATCATTGGGATCAAGGATGGGTTCAGATAAATCATCTACGGTGGGCATAGAAGGGGAGAAGAAAGGATTGGCTTCTATTTGGCTTGGCTCTCCTTCTATGGCATCACTAGACATGCCATCCTCGAATTCTTCCCAGTGGGAATAAGGATGTTTTCTAAGAGACTCTTCCATAAAAGGATTTCAAATATGATCACTTGGAGGTCTCTTATGTAGACAAGAGTTCCTTGTCCTCCCAAAATCATTGAGGTTGCCCTCAAATTCAAAAGAGTTTTCCAAAAGTGGAATTTCTCTTTCTCTTGGGGGATTTTGGGATACTGATGATTCGGGATGGATGGCCAAATCTTGGGATTGGAATGATTGTGATCTGGCTATCGAAACATCCTCTTCTTCCTCGGGAGATGAGTCCTTCTCTTCCTCTAGGAATTTATCATGAATGCTAGTGAAGGTGATGTGTCCACTGATCTTGTCAAGGACTTGCCTTGCTTCACTAAGAGATAGATAAAGAAAAGATCCTCTAGAGGCTACATCAAGGGATTCCCTAGATTTCTTGCTAAGACCCACGTAAAAATGTTGAATGAGTATGGGGTCTGGAATGGCAAGGTCTGGGCCAGTGATAATGAGTTTATTAAAACGATCCCATGATGTATCAAGAGATTCTTCTTCTAGTTGCCTAAAAGTTAGAACCTCTAAGCGAAGGTTGACAACTTCACGGATGGGAAAGAAACATAGACAAAAGTTAGAGCATAGCTTCTCCCAATCTCCATGCGTTCTCTCTATGGTGAGTTTGTACCACTGTTTAGCTATTCCCGTCAAAGAGAACGGAAACAACTTCCATCTTAAGGTTTCATCATGCATGCCAGCGATATGCAAGCATGCACAGATCTGGTCAAACTCCCTTAGGTGAGAGTATGGGTTTTTATCGCCTTCTTCCGAGAAGGGTTGATCCCGAATCAGTTGTATAAAGCATGGGTGAAGCTCATAGGAAAGCGTTAGGATAGGTTTTGAAGATTGTGGTGGCCTATGGCTGGTGCTAGTGGGTGCCCCATATTTACAAATGGGGGTGGAATCCATGGTAAAAATAAAAGGATTAAGCTAGGCTTGCAGCTAAGTCAGCAACCGTTTCCCCGGCAACGGCGCCAGAAAGCTTGTTGGTATTTTTAAGTGCACACAGATAAATCCGCAAGCGCACGGATACCATTGTAGCTTTCACCCGGAGGGGTTTTAAATATCGTATCCACAGGGAAACGGGCTTGATTAACTACGATCTAACTTAACCAGGGGTAGTCAATAAGTAAGGTAAAATCTAGGTTAATGGTGGAAGTCAATGATGGGTGTAGTGATGTAATCAAGGATGTTGGTGTTGCAACTAAGGCTAAAGTAATCAAGGTGCAGATAATATGACTATGGTGATCTCGGTTGTAGATAATAGGAGTGTAGAGAGGATAACTCAGGGGTTTCTACTTCTAACTTGGGTAAGCATCTGTCTTCTATTGCTCAGTTGGGTATGAACATTAGGAGTAGACATCAAAAGATGATGCTATTCCTTAGCACAAGTCCTACAAGGTACTACTAACGGGAGGTGGACTACAAAGGACTCAATGGTTGCATCAAGGACTAAGTCTACCGCGATCTACCACCGATCCGGACAGCAGGGTGTATTTACGAGATACTGAGTCTAAGCACCACGCTTACACTACGAATATTACTCTAACCTAAATCGGATAGATTAAAGCACTCAAAAGAGACTCGTAAACCAGAAGAACAATATAAGCATAAACATACTTTAATCCGAAGTTGGTTGCCCGAGACATCTTACGAGCTAGCTCAAGTAGAGCTAGATCCTACCGAAGTACAAGCCGTAGAGGGATCACCGACAGGCCGGCAACTCCTAACTCTTCCCTCGCCTGGCTGCCAACTGGGCCCCGCTTCGTCAGGCGTGTCTCTGGTGTTCTCTAGAATATTCTTGATCTCCTTCGCGGCAGATTTCATTATTTTAATCTGATATGTGGGCCTCCTTTGTTTCTTTTCTGATAACGTCCTGCGGAAACACAGATTCACCAAAACTTGTGGAATTCTGTCAGTTCAACCTCTAAACCTATGTTGGTGTTTGCTTTTATACCCTTTTCATGTTTAGTTGATGGGTAAAATCATACAATAATTACCGTCAACAGGGAGGTGAACATACGAGCATCACCGGTCATATGTTGAGTGCAACCACTATCAATTACCCAATGAGAGCCACCGGTCTTGTAGTTCACCTACACACAATAAATCAAGCTTGATGTTTTGGAACCCAAACTTGAGAAGGGCTCCGGACTTTCTCAACCAAAGCTTTAGCCACCCACAATTCCCTAGGCCTATTATTGTTAGGGGGACCTAGGAACATGACTTTCACTTTGCCCTTAGAATCTTTTCTTAGCATGTAGTGAGCATCAAAGGCAAAGGGCCCAGCATGCTTGGGCAAAGGTTGTGGTGGTGGTGTCTTGCACTCATAAGCAAAGTGTCCTTCTTGTCCACATTCAAAGCATCTCTTCGACTTGGGTTTGGGCTTGTTCTTTGCTTTGTTGAGTCTATTTTGAGCTCTTATGTTTTGGACCTTCTCACCCATGTAGCCGATCCCACTTCTATCAAACTTCATCACGGTGTTCATGAGGAGATCACTTTGAAGATATTGGCCTCTTGTGAACTTTTGCAACGGTGAGATGACTCTTCTCTTGTTTCAACTTCTTGTTCTCTTCCAATAAGTTTGTAAGGTGGTACTTCTCATTCTTCAGGATCTTGTTTTCTTCTCTAAGCACCTCAATCTCATCATCTTCTTGCACCGTTTCAATGACAATGGTGTTGGTGGTTGATTGCTTCTCTAGCTCTTTCTTCAAGTTGTCATTCTCAATCTTGAGCTTGACATAATCATCATGGCAATCGGCCACCACCACTTTCTTGCTTTTGCTACTAGCCTCTTGCTCATTGATCAAGTCATCACATGATGTAGCTATGTCACACTTAACAATAAGGTTAGGAGCATCATGTGTTTCATTGGAAAGCAAGTCATAAGCCATAGCAAGGTTGTCATGATTCACTTTTACTTGAGTGTGGTCATCTTTTAGCTTGTTGTAGATAGTGGTGAGCTCAATGTGTATCCTCTCAAGTTTATCATGTTTTTCTTTGAGCTCCTTTATGTTATCTTTGAGATCCTTGAGTTTGGATGACACATTTGGATTTTTAACTTTAAGCTCATCACTAGCTTTTGTGAATTGTTCATTTTGAGCTAAAAGATTTCCATTCTCATTTTTCAACCTTCCATTTTTACTTATTAGCTTTCTTATCACTTTGGTGTAGTCATTAAGTAAGTTAGCAAGTTCATCATAGGTTGGTGAATCATATTCATTGTCACTATCACTACTCTCATCATCACTTTATACCTTCTTATCCTTAGCCATGAGGCAATGGTGTATTGGAGATGAGGGCGGTGATGGCGGTGGTGGAAGTGAAGTCCCAATCATAAGAGCGGCCACCTTCTCTTTTTCATCATCGCTTTCTTCACCGGAGGAGCCACTAGAAGATTCAATGTCGGTGAGCCAACCACCAACAATGTAAGCCTTGTCATTCTTCTTATTCTTGTGGAATTGTTTCTTCTTGAACTCTTTCTTCTTGAATGGCTTGGTCTTCTTTTTCTCATCATCGCTTTCATCACTTGAATCTTGCCTCTTGCCCTTATTCTTATTCTTGAACTTGTCTTTCTTGCCCTTAATGAGCAAGATGCCCAAGCTCTCCACAATTGTAGCAATCCATCTCGGATATGGGTTTTCTCTTGCTACTAGTGAAGAACTTCTTCTTATTGGAATCAAACTTGATTCCCTTATTGTTGAGCTTCTTGAGCATCTTGGTGGTTTTCCTCACCATGAGAGCAATCTCCACATCATCATCATCATCACTTGTGGAGTCAAGAGAGGAATACTTAACTTGAGATTTTCCTTTCTTGTCGGCCTTGATTGCCAAGTCCTTCTTCTCTTCTTTCTTGGATGATGAGCCATCTTGAGGAGTGATCTTCATGTACATCTCATGAGCATTGATCTTCCCTAAAATTTGAGTGGGAGTTGCATTGGAGAGATCCGTTTCATGAAGCACCGTCACAATGTGACCATACTTGTCAATTGGAAGAGCATTAAGGATTCTCCTTGCAACCTCGGCGGGAGCGATTTGGGTGAGCCCAAGTCCATTTACTTCCTCTACAATGATATTCAATCAAGAATACATGTCATTAGCACTTTCATTAGGAAGCATTTTGAAAGAATTGAGTTTGTCAATGATAAGGTAATAGCGTTCCTCTCGCTCATTCTTAGTTCCCTCATGGAGCGCATAAATATCCGACCATAGTGTATGGGCGTTTTTATGGTTGTTCACGTAGTTGAACACCTCTTTGGTAAGGCCTCTAAAGATGATGTTGCAAGTCTTAGCATTTCACTTTTCCTGCTCTTCCTCAATGGGTGTGAGGGTTGTGCCGGCGTTGGGAGTGGGGTAACCTTGCGTGGCGGCTTTGTGAACACCAAGATCCATCGCCTCAAGGTATGCCTCCATACGAATTTTCCAATAAGAAAAATCGTTACCGTCAAAGACTGGAGGGGGACCATCGTGACCCCCGGACATCCTTTCTCTTGGCGGTTAAGACAAATTAATGAGAAACACGGCTCCGATACCAATTGAAAGGATCGAGGATGCCCAAGAGGGGGTGAATTGGGCAACTAATAATTTTTGCAAAACAATTCAACCTATCGTCATATTGCCCAATATCACTCACTTGTGCTTGTGTGAACTTCTAAGCCTAAAACAAGGTGAGCAACCAAGAGTCAAGTCCTAAACATGCAATTCTACTCTAGGAAAGTAAAGAGCACAAAAGTAAATACGGAAAAGTAGATGAGATAGAAAGACAAAGCCGGTTTTTCCCGAGGTATCGGAGAGTCGGCACTCCCCACTAGTCCTCGTTGGAGCACCCGTGCAAGGGTATAGTGTAACATCCCCGCCTAAGTGGGCCAGATGGGCCGAATTCCAGCTGGGCCGGGCTACTGTAACTGCCCGGTGACTGTGGGCCGAGTACTAGCAGCGAAGTCCTGTAGCTTGGGTACTGTTCACGTGAGTTACTGTAGCAGCACGAAACACTGTGCAACCAGGGGTTTAGTCCCATACTGTGAATTCAAGGGCAGCCAAACCAACTTAAATAGCCAATCCAAGGACGCGTAGTAACCTTCGGTTAACCGTTTTGAGTGAAGCGAGGATGAAAGCTCAAGCAGGTTGCTACGCAGGTGTGACCACTCCTTGGTAGAGTGGGCCAGAGCCGTGCACCGGGACTGGGCTGTTACATTTGGTATCCGAGCCGCCTCTCGCGGTTTCATGGGCACGTGGCGGATCAGATGCGTGGGATGATGCGCATGCGCATGTGCGTGGACCTAAAGACAGGACACGGCATGGCATGGCATAGTACATGCGCCGGCACAGAATACACGGACGTGGTCAAGAGAGGAGATCCCGATCGGTGTCCTAGAGGATAGGGTAAGCTGGTCTGGCATTCGACGAGGACGTCGAATCCTAACGGGGGTGATTGTAACATCCCCGCCTAAGTGGGCCAGATGGGCCGAATTCCAGCTGGGGCGGGCTACTGTAACTACGCGGTGTCTGTAGGCCGAGTACTAGCAGCGAAGTTCTATAGCTTGGGTACTGTTCACGCGAGTTACTATAGCAGCGCGAAACACTGTGCAACTAGGTGTTTAGTCCCATACTGTGAATTCAAGGGCAGCCAAACCAACTTAAATAGCCAAGCCAAGGACGCGTAGTAACCTTCGGTTAACCGTTTTGAGCGAAACGAGGACGAAAGCTCAAGCAGGTTGCTACGCAGGTGGGACCACTCCTTGGTAGAGTGGGCCAGAGCCATGCGCCGGGACCGGGCTGTTACATATAGCTCCTCCTTGACCATCGCAAGGACCAAATGCTCTCTACGGGCTGATCCTTTGCCTCTCCGGTGCAGTGGATCACCAACAACCGCTTACAAGCTTGGCTTGGGCCGCCCACAAGCTCTCCAAGCAGTCACCAAGCCTCCGATCACCACCAAGCCGTCTATTGATGCCGATCACCAAGAGTAACAAGCTCGAACTCTCACTTGACCCAAACAAGGCCAAAGAGATGGATGGATGCACACAAGTCACTCTCGATCAACTCTAGGGAAGAAGCTCACAAGAATTCGCAATCTCACAAGGTCTCAAGGTGTGTTCAGCTGTTTGAAGTGGCAAGAGACCTCCCATGGATGAGCACAAGGAGTATAAATACCCCCCACACAAGTCCATGGCCGTTAGACACAAAGCCCTCTGTTTTCGGGTGCACCGAACGCTGAACAAGTTCACACCGGACGTGTCCGGTGGTTGTCCGGTGCCTACTCCAACGGCTACTGTACCTGCTGTTTTTGAACATACCGGACGTTGACGTTGTCCGGTGGGGTAGCACCGGACGCGTCCGGTGGCCAAAAACCCTTTCTGGAACCTCTCTGCGTGGACACCGAATGCTCCCGGCTTTGTCCGGTGCAGCGTCCGGTGGTTGTCCGGTGCTAAGCCCTCACCCAGGGTTAAGCACCGGACACCCGCACAGTAACATTGCATGTCCGGTGGCTCCAAACCTGTGTCCGCTGCTCTCTGAGACTGCACCGAACGCTCTGGCTAGCGTCCGGTGCAGCGTCCGGTGCAACATTTTGGCATAAAACTTCACCGAATCGACAACTTTCTAAAATGAGGTTTGTTCCAAATGTTCACCCGACCTTCGCTGCACTCTCTAAACCTAGGTTTGACAAGTGTGCACCACACTACCATCTCATGACCAAGTCTAGCTCAAGCTATCCATTCAAACCTTCCTTAATAGTATGACCAAAGTCTAAAACAAGACCTAAACTACTCTAAGTGCCTCCCAACACCAATCGGCACTTAGAACTAGCTTAACTCCGTCTTGTCTTCCGTCCTTTGAAAATCGAATCGAATTCCATCGCTAGGGGCTTGAACCTGCGTGTTATTATGACCTAACCTCTAAGTTATCCTACAGAACACACGTTAGTCATAATAACCTTCTCGTTGTCATTAATCACCAAAACCACTAGGGCCTAGATGCTTCACCCAGCAAGTTCCAAACCTGTTTTGCCAATTTGCAGTTGAAGAAAAGGTGACCACCATCCTCTCCATCTCTATTGCAAACCGGACACTTTGTATCGATGTCCATGCCTCGGTAAGACAAACTAGAGCGCAGTGGCAGGCATTCATGAGAAAACCTCCAAAAGAAATGTTTCACCTTATTTGGACAACCCAATCCCTAAATCTTCTTCCATACTGGCACTACTGTCTGCGAGCTCCCTCCATGAGACCCTCTACAATTCCTGTATTTTATAAAGTCATCTCGGCATACCTTGTACGTAATTTACCATGCTTGTCAAAGTGCCAGGCTAGCACATTATCTCTCCCTTCAAAGATTGGAATAGCTAGGATCACTTTCTGGTCTTCCTCCCAGAATGTATCCTTGATCAATTCCACATCCCACTCCCCTGACACCGGGTCAATCAGCTCATCCACATCAGTAAACAAGTATGTGCCTCTTGGCGTTATGGGAGTTCTAGACATGTCTCTTGGCAGCTAGGGATCCGACCAGATTTTCAAACCCCTCCCATCTCCCACCCTCCAGATCATACCTTTCTTCATCAGTTGGATGCCCTTCAGAATGCTTCTTCATGTGTAGGACATTCCTGCTTTTGGTCTGGCCTCTAGTACTGAACCGTTGTTATAGTACTTCGCTCTCAGAATACGCGCACACAAAGATTTCGGTCTCTCCCACAATCTCCAGGCCTGTTTTGACAACATAGCCATGTTAAACGCGTGGATATCCCGGAACCCCAAGCCACCCTCCTTCTTCGGCTGCATCAGGACGTTCTTGTGCAACCAGTGGATCTTGCGCTTCCCTTCTTGTTGATTCCACCGGTACCGACATACCATTGTGCTTACTTGGTCACAAAATGATTTTGTAAGATCAAAGCAACCCATGGCGAACGTTGGGATTGCTTGGACAACGGCTTTGATGAGTATTTCCTTCCCGGCCCAAGAGAGAAATTTCTCCTTCCAACCTTGAATGCGCTGTCAAATTCTATCTTTAATATAAGCAAAGGTCACTGACTTCGACTTGCCCACTTGCACAGGCAGACCCAGGTAGCGTTCGTTTCCCTAGTAATCTGCAAAAAACGAGCAATCCCCCACTTTATCATCATTCTTGGTGTTCCTGCTGAAGAGCACCGCAGACTTCGATTTGTTAATCATTTGGCCTGAACATGCTTCATATAGATCCAGGATATTCTGCAGCTCCGTAGCATCTCCCTCCATTGCACGAATCATAATCAGCGAATCATCGGCAAACAGTAGGTGCGAGACACTTGGAGCATTCTGACAGACCTTGACTCCTGCGATCTTACCCTCCATCTCCGCTTTCTGCAGCAACGCTGAAAACCCCTCTGCACATAAGAGGAACAAATACGACGACAGGGGGTCACCCTGACGAAGCCCTCTTTCCGGCTTAAAACCCCTCGACAGCTCGCCATTAACTTTGATTCGATATCCCACTGAAGAAACACACCTCATTATGAGATCAATCCATTCCTCACAGAATCCCATCTTCTTCTTCATCTGTCGAAGAAAATGCCACTCGACCCTGTCATAGGCCTTACTCATATCTAACTTAAGTGCTGCATATCCCAGCCCCCCCTCTCTTTTGTTGAGAAGGTGATAAGTAACCTCATACGCCACCAGAATATTATCTTAAATCAATCGGCCTGGCACGAATGCACTTTGAGTGGGGGTAATAATATCTGGCAGAATTTCTCTCAACCGGCTAGACAGCACCTTTGACACTACCTTATACACCACATTACACAGATTTATGGGTCGCAAGTCGGTTACCTTCTCAGGTTTCCCAACCTTTGGGATAAGTGCAATGGTCGTTTCATTCCATCCGTCCGGGATTTGCCCTCCTTTTAGAACTTGCATGACCTCGCTCGTCAGCTTTCCCCCGACAACATCTCAAAAAAAATTTAGAAAACAGAAGGGAGGCCATCGGAATTTAGGACTACATTATTATATTATTATATTCTAAAACTATAATAAGAATAAAGAAGAGATATTTTCTTGGTGCGACGAGCCGACAATCGTTTCGTTTTAGGTCTGCCTCTCCCCGTGCGATACCGCGAGACACCCCACCCGCCCCCGCCCCCGCACCGTGCGACGCCCAAGCATCCAGGTTCGATTCCTATCCACACCTTCGCAACTCCTCCTTTTCGGCATTTTCACATGGGCTAGGGCGGGCCCCCTGCGGCGGTGCTAGCCCCTCGACGCCCCGGCCGGACGCGTGCACCGCGGCGCGTGCCCACCGGCGGGCCGGCTCGGCGACGCAGTGGCCACCCGGTGTGGCAGTCTCCTGGCGTCGTCGACAAGCCTGTCTCGTCAACCCTCAGCGACCTCCTGCGTCGCCGCCTACCCCGATAACATCCCGGCCGCGTTCCCCTTTCGCGCTCTTACTGCATCCGAATCCTCAACAGCGGCGAACTGTTGGGGGAATCTAGAGGCCTGTATTTAGTAGTGCCATGAGGTGGCGCAACTCCCGGGATCGCTCGCGGTTGTTGGGATTCCGGCTGCTGCGGAGGGGCCGCAGGAGAGATGGTGGGAGCTACTGCTGCTGGAGAAAGGGGCCGAGTTGAAGTAGGTAATTCAACTTTTCGTTGCTTCAGTTCCAGTTGTGTTGCGCTATGAACCATGAATCAGAAGGACCATTGTTAGCTATCCGTCAGTAGCATGCCAAGAATCAGAGGCACCATTGTCGGCTCATGGCTGCTTCAACTATAGATGTGGATTGCATCTGGACATTTGCTGCGATGTTTTGGTGCCGTAGTATCATATATATGTATATACTAATGGTGCTTTGCTCTTTAACCCAAATCACGATTCACCAGGCACAAAAATATAGTAATATAGCTTTTTTTTAGGAACAGGCAATATGGATTCTTATCTGTGATGCAGCGTTTTTATTGGGTTTGTAACTTACTATATGTCATCTTTGCATTACATGTACCTATTGACTTCGAGCTGCAAGTTCAGGAGCCCTACTTCACTCAAATTAGAGGTCACTGTGAAACTTTATCTTTTGTGTAAATGGCCCTTTTTTAATCTTTATTTCACTTCTAGACTTTTTTTCAATTTTAGGAAACAAAAGTTGTTCTGAATTAATGGCTGTGATTTAGGAACTGGTGTCCGTTGTAGGTCCTCTGTAATTTAGGAGGAAAGTGTTTGTTCACATGCAGGAGCATTTCAATTTGAACATAGATAGTTACACCAGCTAGGAGATCCATAGATAGTTAACTACACACTGAGACATACCCAGATATCGGATATGCTACTTTGGATCTCTCAAGTCAAGAATCTATGTCTGGGTGTCTTCTCTAACCACATAGATTTCGATAAAAGTCAACTTATATATTATTTACCTGACTGATCTCTTTTTGCTTTGGTGATTGTTCTTTACCGGTAAGTATATTCTCTAACTTTTGTCAATGCCACTATTTTCATTGACTTAAATGACTTCTTTACATAAAAAGGTTCTGCAATTTTGGTTTTCCAGTTGGATGTAGCTCAAGACTGTTTTCCAGTAAGTTTACAATTTTGGTTTTCTGCAATAATCAAGGAATCAAGGAGGTCAAGACTGTTTGCAATTACTGTAGTTGCATGAATCAATCAGTTCCCAACAAATAGTACTTTTGTATGTTGTAATTTCCAAAAGCACGGTGCCAAGTACCTTCCCTTTTCCATTTAAAAGGAGTGTTGACTATATTTCTGAAATTTGGACTTTCGCCGTAGCACCTCAGCAGGATTCTACTCTGCTTGACTGGTGGATGCTGGGTCGGGCTATGCTGCCGCTGGCACTCCGGAGGAGTTTCGACTCGATGGTGCTGCTTGAGTCATGATAATAAAAAATCCTGATGGAATAAAACCAATGATGCTAGGGCAGATATACATACCTAAAGTCAATTGTGTGCTGATGCTTAGTTGTTACTGTTGGCGTACTAGATAACTGTTGGCTATTGCTCTGGAGTTGTTGAATGTTTACCCGTGCAGGAGTTTTTTTTTTCAAAATTGATTTACCACCTTTGTTTAGATTGTAAATTTGATTGCTTTTGCAGCTTGGCAATGAATAGATAGGAGAGGAATAAATAAGCAAGCCTAATTAAAGATTTGGTGAGCCTGTGATGCTGCACTCTCCTTGATTTTGTTAATTTTACAAACTTTTCTTTTTTTAATTAATTATTATTATTATGAAAGTATTTAATTTCATAGTATTGTTGCCTTATCAAGCGATCCAAGTGTTTTTAATATAAAAATTTAGTTGTCCCGTAGCAACGTACGGACACGCTACCTAATACAACTAATAAGACTAAAGATAAGACACTTTCTTGGTGCGACTCTCGCTTTAGGTCGTCGCTCTGCCATCACCCGTGCAATCCCCGCCCCCGCTCGGCATCCTGCGTCCCTGCACCCCCCATCACCTTCAATCAGTGCCGTTTCCCCGCTACCCCAATCACCGCCACCTCCCCGCTCTCATCTGCCTACCACCGTGCCTGCCCCTCGCATCTCTCGGCACCATCTCCATGCGTGCCCATCGCACCATTGGAGCGGGCTGATGATGCGGCAACACTGGTCGAGGAGTTGGCGGCGGGTCAAGGATGCGGCGGCGCCTGATCTTGCCCTCGCACCGGCTGACGAAGAGGCGGTGGGCCAAGAAGGCAGATTGCGTTCTTCCATACACACTCCAGTTTTCATTTTGGGGAGTGATAAATGTGCTACCAAATGTTACAGTTGTTCCGTGACTTCGACTGAAGTACTAAACTCAAAGGCATGTTTAGAAGACTGGTTCTGAATTTGTTAAATTGTTCGGATGTTTTTGGATGTGTGTTTGTGATCTTCATGGTTCTTGTTAGGGTCGTCACAGCTAGGGGGAAATCTTTGGTGCCCGTGCGTGTCAACATGACCTCCCTCATTGGGCAATCACTGAGACGCCCCCCTACAGGTACATATGTTACATTTATCTTGTAACCAGCAGCTGGCGTTTTTATTATTTCTGCTGTTCAAGTTTCTAAATTATTATTGTTTCGAAAAACAACTTTTTTAGTTGTGCAAATCGATTTACATGTTCTGGGGTGAGATGATAGGAAAACAATTTTGTAGCTTCTTTTAGCGTAAAAAAATTAAGAGCACCATTTTTCATGTCTATCATCACTGCACTTTTCAACTGAGCACCTAGAATTGGCATGACTTTGATGACAAGTATACTGTAGACTGAAGTCATTTTATACCTGTATATACTATCTATAGAGCTTGAGCCTGTTACGTGTTTTCTCCTTGATCACAATTTATGATTCTCTTGAAATAACAGGTAGCACTTGGAGAGCTTAAATTGAATCTAGAGTTTAATTTGATGCAGAAGTATTACAACGAATTGGTATGTGATAGTGATGACTATTATTTCTCAAACGCCATTGATCAATTGTCTAGCAAGAAAGTGCTCAGTATATGTTTATTGGAGATCCTAACAGCTTCATCTACTTGCTGGTTCAGGGGTTCCTATCGATAAGATGGCTCAGTTAAGCCAGAAACTCGCAATTTTGTTGGTTGTAAACTGCTTGAGCTTACAATAAAGGAGTTAAGTTCCTGCCAGCTATTACCATTCTGACTGTTGCGGCTGTCCCCTTCTACACTCCAGGTATTGTTCTAACCCTTTGCTTGTTTGTAATCCAAAACCCTATGGCCTTTACATGTTTTTCTGAACTTCAGCAATGATATGTAGATTTTAGTTGAATGACAATACATGATAAATATACTTCATAAAACTGAATATTTGCCAATGCAATGTCACCTGCAATCATTTGTCAAGTTCAACCTGTTCATGAGGATTTTTTTGTATTAACAATAATTTCTCACATTTTCTACATTGTAAAACTTAAATTGCACTGATAAGCTATTAGGTTGTCTCCAGGATCGTTTACCGGAAAAGCGAGCTGCAGCGGGTCCTGCACTCCGTCCCCCATCGCAGCGGCGTTCGGCATGCATGGCGGAGTAGCGGAGGAGAGAGAGAGACCGGCGGAGGAGAGAGAGGGACCGGCGGAGGAGAGAGAGAGCGGAGGGGAGGGAGAGAGAGGACGACCGGCAGCCGCCGTCATGCCCGCGTGCCAGAGCCGCCGTACCGAGCTCGCTCGCCGCCGTCGTGCCCGCGCGCCCGAGCCGCGGCACCGAGCTCGCCGCCGCGCGCCCTCGTCGGGGGCTGCGTGCGCGCTCGCCGGTGGCCGCGCGCCCTCGTCGGGGCCACTGCGCGCTCGCCGGAGCCACGCGCCGCCGGGGCTGCCGGCGGCGGCGCTCGGGCCTTCCGAGGAGAGAGAAGAGAGGGGAGGGAGGCGAGAGAGTGGGAAGGGAGGGTGGACGGGTGGGAATAAAAAAATTAAAAAGAAATATAGAGTAGAGATATAGAGGATATATAAGTGCGAAAGAAAATAGTATAGAGAAAAGAATCTTGATGACCAAGACGAAATATTTCTTTTAGAGGATAAATTTAGAGTAGGAGCACTGCGACAGCCTTAGCTCCCTTCGATGACAAGGAGGTGGCTGCCAAGCTTGCCGTGCAGGTCGACGCCCTTGCAGCTGCTCCACCCGCGTCCTAGGATGCTGGTAGCTCAGCTAGCTTAGCCTTGCCTATGGTGGGCCTTATAAAAATTCAAAACACAACTTATTTTAAGAATACTACAATTTCTGGTTTTTTAATGCGTGCGTGTCGTACGTGCGTGTGCTGTTGTAAAGGAAAACTGTTCCTGCCCCTATAACAGAATGATAGTATGATTTATTGGATGGTTGATTATTGGTTCATGTCTGCTTTGTTCTTGGATTGCTTCATTGATTCATGCGTGTTCTGCTGTAGGATTGTTAAAACAAATTCTGAGTTGTTTCATATATTTGTTAGTTGCTGTGCTGGTCTCTTGATTGGAGCCATTGCATTTGAGCACAGAAAACATGACTGCAGGTACTCAATGCTGCTAAATTTCAGATTGTATTACCAATGTTCGTGCCTCATAACATGCAAACTCTGGTGAATTCTGTTGAGAGGATAGCATAATATACCACTACCAGTGGATTTAATAAAAAGTGCAAACTATTTTAAGCACTAGGAATTTAATTCTACAGTATTATAATTTTATTATGTGATCCGTATATTTAGTATAAGAGTTTATTTGTCCCGCAGGAACACGGGCAACGCTACCTAGTCTCCAAATATATTTCTTTGGCGGTCCATGTGAGATCCTTTTCGCGTCATCTTTTTTGCCAACACAGGACCCATCCAGTCATGTCGTGTACAGGTAGCACAAACATGGGTACAACCAAAGCCAAAGTCCAGCCACTAGAAATGTGCCGTGGCAGACGTGCACTTATCTGGAGGCCCATCACGAACTGTTTGGCTTTATTGGAAAAAAATATCCTATTTTTTACAATTGCTCCTTTGAGTTTTTTTATATTTGCAATGGGGTCTGGTCCTATACTCCTATACCAATTTTCCTTGTGGAGGCCTGGAAAAGGTAGGAAGGATGATGGAAAGACCGTGAAAGCTACTGTACCTGCACTTTTCTGGCTGGAATTTAATTTTGGGGGCTGCACTTGACCGTGACGTGGTCTCGACGGGGCCTGCTGGTGAGTGGTGAGTGTGACTTGGGTTGATGATGCATTAGTTTATATACGGATAAATACGTGTGATCGAGACGTCTACGTACTAGCATCGTGGAACGTGAAAATGAAATGGATAGCTAAATTCTAAGAACCGGCCGGGGTGTTCCATTGTCTTACTTTAGTTTTTTTTAAGACATAGAACCTCATAAGAAATCAGCATTATTCAAAATCAGCGTTTTATTCTAGACAAACGAACACGGTAATGTTATCCAGAGTCCAGAGTAAATATTGTAGAAAACAGACTATGTTGTATAACTCATCCATATTGTTATATAACATAGTATTTCAAAAGTTACATAACATGTGAGTCTAAAAGCATAAAATATCTCATAAAAAATTAGATGACAACAAGTTTCGTTTCTTAGAATTAGGTCTGGCCATTGATTTCAAAAAATCCATATAGTTTTATAACATGTAAAAAGTCTAAAAATATAAATCTTATGTTGTTAAACTATATTTTTTTAAAAAAATAGTCAAAAGATAGAAATTTTTCACTTGGGACAAGTTAATACGATATGTAAAAAAGCAAAGAGAACAACAATAGATTATTGGTTGGATTGCAATAATCCCCACCAACAAATTATTACAACTCAATATCCATCTTTGACCCTAATAGGAGAGACCATAGGTGGATGAGGAACAATCTAGCACCCTAATAATCTAGCGGTCCAAACAATCCATATTATTATAACTCATAATATATGAGTCAATATAATTTTAATGCTAATCCATATTATAATAGCCCGATCCATTCAGACCCTAACTCAGCAATTGATACTCGCCCTAGTACAAGAAAAAAACTTGATATCTCCAACATTACTCACTTCGTCCCCATTTATATGTCGTTCTAGCTATGCTTCTAGTAATCTAGATTCAAAGAATCTTCTATGAACCTAGATGGTATATAGTCTAAGTTCCAAGAATCTTTCATGTATCTAGTAGAAGATCAAAATGACACATAAATGAGGACAGAGGGGGTACATTTGTACCTTCTATCATTCTTTATAGTAAAATATATTACTAAATAGAATACAATAGTATATTGTGGAAGGCATAAAAACTTATACATATGGTCTTTCATGTTTTAAATTAATAAATATTCTAAAAGCTATCAATATTCAAGGTTGCAAAAGACGAATCAGATCTTTTAAGAAACATCAAACTGACTCATGGGAGTAACACGCTAACATTATCAAGCACTCAAACCTCACATACACTATAATATTCGCTCCAACTAAGAGTTTGTTTGGTTGCACCCCAATTCACCCCAACCGATATGGATTTAGAGAGACGGATGAGTTAATTTTTCAGCCAATCCCTCACAACCCATGTAGATTGGAGTGGATTAAAGTGCATCCAAACATGACCTAAATTGATATTCTCTTACCTAGATTGAGATGAAATTTTGTCTAGGGGCTGAGCAAGGCCCGATGTTTTTTAAACGAACAGGAGGAGCTTACGCCCCTACTAAAATTTATTAAAAAAACAGCAAAAAGACAGAAAGTTCAAATTTCACAAAAAGACTACTATGCTGAAAGTAGTTCAAGAAACAGAAAAAGAGACAAAGAAAATAAACAGGATTACACAAGTTGCTTTAGCCATAAACTAATCTGGGTACGTACTTTCTCTTTGCACGAAGAATAACTAGGCCAAAGACATTTCTGAAGATATGCTTGCACTGCTTTACATTTGCCTCTTGTCCTATGGAAATTAGATTATTTCTTACTAACTAGTTGTGTCGGGTACCAAAGTTTGGGGTACTCAGCTTCAACGCAAAAACGATCATTCCCAACGTAGCCCGGCCCAAGTAAGGCCAGTGGAAGTCCACGAAGGCCGCGCCCGAAGCCAACGAAGGCCGCGTCTACGGAGGCCCACGACGTCATTGCACTAATGACAGCCAACCCTCGGGAGAGCGCCACCCTCAGCGCCAATTCTCCGATTCGCCCGAGCCTCCCCGGGAGAGCTCGGGAGAGCGGCACCCTCGGCGCCCAAATCTCCGATTCGCCCGAGCCCCCCCGGGAGAGCTCGGGAGAGCGGCACCCTCAGCGCCAATTCTCCGATTCGCCCGAGCCTCCCCGGGAGAGCTCAGGAGAGCGGCACCCTCGGCGCCCAAATCTTCGATTCGCCCGAGCCTCCTCGGGAGAGCTCGGGAGAGCGGCACCCTCGGCGCCCAAATCTCCAATTCGAGCGAGCCTCCCCGGGAGAGCTCGGGAGAGCGGCACCCTCCGCGCCAATTCTCCGATTCGCCCGAGCCTCCACGGGAGAGCTCGGGAGAGCGGCACCCTCGGCACCCAAATCCCCGATTCGCTCGAGCCTCCCCTGGAGAGCTCGGGAGAGCGGCACCCTCGGCGCCAAAATCTTCGATTCGCCCGAGCTTCTCCATCCCCCTCGAGCACAATCTCACAAAGGCATCCAAGGCACCGGTGATGTCAGCAGAGCAATCTTGGACCACAAGAGACCTCCCTGACCACTTTACAGGCACTATCCCGTCAGGCGAGATAATCGACGCAACTCTGCTTCGCACGCCCCTGATGGCCATACCATCTGTCAGGATTTCCCCGGCAGAGGATTTGATAGGCCCACTACGGCCGTCCTTTCCACGGTATGGTCTACGGTGCGCCGCCCCGTTTTCCGCCGGGGTCTATCAACTCCGACTGCGACAGTCCGAGCGCTTGACGACGGGCTACGTAAGAACGGGAAATGCGGCTACTGCACTGTTCACTCGAAAGGACGAGCACGCCTTCCATCCGGGCCCACCTAACCCTCAGGAAGTAATGTTCAAAGGCCAGAAATATGACCAGGGGAGATATCCCCTGCTCCATCCCATCACACCTTCAGGAGTCCCGAGCCTCGGGAGACAACGCCCCGAGGTGGCTCACCCTCTTGTCACATCGTGCGGAAGGATAGCCGATAGGTGTGACCCTACGGCACGCCGTAATCCGACGACTGTTGCCGCCTTGGAACTCACCAAGATCGTGCGAACCACGACGGCCATACCCCGGAGACGCGGAGAAAAGACTGTAGCTGACTATAGTCAAACGGGGAACAGCTACTCGTTGCTGTAACATGCGTAGCATTGTAAGCGCTGCCCTTGCCTCTCCCTTGCGACTATAAAAGGGAGAGCAGAGGCCAGCTTTAGGGGGACGGAGAAGTTCTAAGTTTTCACCCACACATACACACCCACAGCAAACGACTTGTAAACACTTAGACACTCACAAGAGACCTGGGAGCACTTTCCTCTCTCGCCTAGCTTGTAACCCCCTACTACAAGCACCCCGGTGCAAGGCAACATGACTCTCCTCTCCACTGGACGTAGGGCTTGCTTGGCCTGAACCAGTATAATCCCTGTGTTCCCCCTTGCACACCATACGTAGCCTCAATCGCAAAGCACATATTTACTAGCCGGTATTAGCCCCGCTAAAACTAGCACCGACAGTTGGCGCGCCAGGTAGGGGACTTTTGCGCGTTGACATAGGTTTCGGATGGCAGCCAGCTCCACCACGCTTCCCGCTGGCGCGGTAGTCCGATTTGGGACTCTCGAGTTCGTGGCCACTGGCCAAGGGCTCGAGATGAACCTGTGCTCGATCGGGCCCCGCGTCGTGGTCGTCCCAACTCTGGCCCCGTAGACGGCCGGAGAAGGGACCCCCGCAACGCTCCCACCCGCCTCAAAGGACGGGGGAAACGTTGCACGCCGCTCTCGGCGGATCAGGAGGAGGAGGCGCAGCGGCGCCAACCAACCTCTCGCCGCGGGAGATGCAGCCCACCAGGCACCCCCAACGGGGGTAGCCAATACTGCACCGGCCGCGGTCCCGGGATCTCCGGCACCAGCAGTCACGTATCCGCTTACTGCCCGAAGGACGGACGAGGGCGGAAACGCGACGCCAGCCGATTTTTCTCTCCGCCCTCACCGGCGGAGGGGAACGGCGCCGTCATCCCTCTTTGGGCTCCAGACCGCCATGGACGCCCACGTTCGTGCAGTTCATGCATTATTGCACAAGCTGTCAGACACTCCAGTCCAGTGCCTCGAGCGCCAGGACAGCCTCGTGGGAGACCACGTGGCATCCTCACTGCCATCCCTAGGGAAAAGTGCCAGGACACATGGCGGTGGGGAAACAGATACCACCATCAACCTCACCCCTCGACAACACTCGGAGGGGAGGAATCGTTATGACCAGACCTCGTCGTCTCGTCGCAGCTACAGCGACGATGATGATGAATTCTGGGCAAATGTGGACTACGCCGCCCACACCGACGACTCGGGGGAGAACGCACCGAGCGTCATCTCCAGCTCAGACCAGTCCTACATCGACCCCTCTCGGGAGTGCTACAACTTGATGCACCCTGATGAGGGGCGGGTGGAGGATGTCCACTCAGGGGGCAACGATGACATACCCCCTCCGTCACAACCCCAGCACGAACAAGTCACGCCTACTCCAGCGGCCCCGCAGCCCACACGGTCAGCCCCGCCGCTGGATCAGGGGGCAGGAACCTCTCGCCCCGCACCTCAAACCCCGGAGCTAAAGCAGCTCTGAGAGCTTGAGGCACGGATGGACGAGGACCGCTTGCGCCTCACCCAGTTACGAGCTACGCTGGAGCACGGCGAGCGGCAAACCGATGGAGGAGCAGCTCGGCGTCGAGCCCGAGATGTCCAGGCCCGAATCGTTGCTGACGATGGGGCCGAGACACCGCGGGCCGCCCCCTGGGCAAGCCGAAAGCTCGCGGAAGCAGCCATGCTACTCCGGAGCATACCTGAGCCCTCCACCGAGGAGGCACGACAGCTCAGGAATCAGCTCAAAGACCTCCTGGAGGATGCAGCCGTCCTCCAGGCAGAAAGTTCAGCATCGCGACACCGTGGCGCCGAAAGTCACCAGCGTGGTGGCATAGCATGTCACGAGCGCGAAGCCTCGGTTTGACCCGAGGCTCCAAGGGCCCCGCCAGTCCACCAACGGCTTGGCAAGGACGTCGACGTCCGAGCCATTCTACAAGCCCGCGGTCGGCGAAAGACTGACGAAGCCGCGCGCGGCTACAGCGTCCATCGGGGCGGGCGCAACGACTCGGATGAGGATCGTGAACCCTCACCCGAGCCCTCAGGACCACGCGTCTTCAGCGAGGCCATCCAAAGGGCCATGTTCCCGTCCCGATTCCGACAACCGGCCAACATAGCCAAGTATTCGGGGGAAACTAACACCGAACTCTAGTTAGCGGACTACCGTCTTGCGTGCCAGCTTGGCGGCGCACAGGATGACCTCATCATCATCCGCAACCTCCCCCTGTTCCTCGCCGACTCTACGAGAGCTTGGCTGGAACACCTTCCCCCGTGGAAGATCTTTGACTGGAGCGATCTGGTCAAGATCTTCGTAAGAAACTTCCAAGGCACGTACGTGCGCCCTGCTAACTCCTGGGACCTCCGCAGCTGCAAGCAGAAACCGGGCGAGTCCCTCCGGGACTACATCCGGCGCTTCTCCAAGCTGTACAACGAGCTGCCCCAGGTCGCCGACTCCGACGTCGTCGGAGTGTTTGCCGCGGGAACCTCCTGCAAACAGCTTGTTCATGAGCTCGGACGCCAGACACCCACCAGTGTCTCCGAGCTCATGAAGATCGCTACCAGCTTCGCCTCGGGGGATGAGGCGGTAGGAGCCCTCTTCTCCGACCCCAAGGACAAACGGAAGGAGGAGGCCCCCGAGGGCACCTCTTCCCGAGGCCCGAACAACAAGAAGAAGAAGGGGAAGGGAAAGGCCCCACTCCGCGACAACCCCCTCGTGGCGGCCACCGAACCCAAGAGGGAACGACCCCCTCGAGGCCGCTTCGACGACATGCTCAACAAGCCGTGCCCTTTATCACCAGGGTCCAGTACATCACACACTCGGACAGTGTGTGATGCTTAAGAAGCACTACAGCCGGCAGCCGTTCAAGGACGACGCCGGCAAGAAGCCCGCCAGGGATCAGGAGGACAAGGGCGGGAAGGACGATGAGTTCCCGCCCATCGACAAATGCCTCATGATCTTCGGCGGGCCCGGGACCGCCCCTACGCCGCGGCAGCGAAAGCGCGAGCGCAGGGAGGTCTACTCCGTCGGACCAGCGACACCATGCTTTCTTGACTGGTCCCACGACGCTATCACCTTCAGCTGGGACGACCACCCGGACTACGTCCCATCACCGGGACGCTACCCACTTGTTGTCGACCCCGTCGTCGGCAACACAAGGAGCTCCAAAGTCCTCATGGACGGAGGCAGCGGCCTCAACATTCTCTACGCTGAGACCCTCGACTTGATGGGGATCAGTCACTCGCTCCTCCGGGCCACGACATCCCCGTTCCACGGGATAGTGCCCGGAAAGAGCGTGCAACCCCTCGGGCAGATCGATCTGCCCGTCTACTTCGGGACTCCTGACAACTTCAGGAAGGAGCCCCTAACATTTGAAGTGGTAGGCTTCCACGGCACCTACCACGCCATCCTCGGGAGGCCATGTTACGCCAAGTTCATGGCAGTCCCGAACTATGCCTACCTCAAGCTCAAGATGCCAGGGCCAAAAGGGGTGATTACCATCAGCGCCTCCTACCAACACGTATACCAGTGCGACGTCGAGTGTTGCGAGTACACCGGCGCGCTGGTGGAGTCAGAGGCCCTCATGACCGACCTCGACAGGTTGGAAAAAGAGGTCCCCGACCCCAAGAAGGCCACGGGCACCTTTAAGTCCGTTGAGGGGGTGAAGGAGGTGCTCCTCGACCCGAGCTCCCTCAACGGCAGGGCGCTGAAAATCAGCGCCACCCTCGACCCGAAATAGGAGGCAGTGCTCGTCGACTTCCTCCGCAAACACGCCGACATGTTTGCATGGAGTCCCTCGGATATGCCAGGCATCCCGAGGGAGGTCGCAGAGCACTCCTTGGACATCCGGGCCGGGTCCAAGCCGGTGAAGCAGCGCCTGCGCCGATTCGACGAGGAGAAGCGCCGGGCCATCGGGGAGGAGGTGCAGAAGCTTTTGGCGACCGGATTCATCAAGGAGGTCTTCCATTTAGAATGGTTAGCAAATCCTGTTTTGGTTAAAAAGAAAAATGGAAAATGGAGAATGTGTGTCAATTACACTAGTTTAAATAAAGCTTGTCCTAAGTATCCATTTCCATTACCTGGCATTGACCAAATAGTAGATTCTACTGCTGGCTGTGAACGACTTTACTTTCTTGATGCTTATTCCGGTTACCATCAGATCCGCATGAAAGAGTCCGACGAATTAGCGACCTCTTTCATTACTCCTTTCGGCACATATTGTTACGCAACCATGCCATTTGGCCTCAAAAACGCGGGCGCAACTTACCAGCGTTGCATGCTCAAAGTTTTTGGGGACCTCATCGGGCGAACCGTTGAGGCTTACGTAGACGATATAGTGATAAAATCCAGGAAGGTGAGTGACTTAGTAGCCGACCTAGAAAAGGCATTCCACTGCCTTAAAAAGAAAAACATAAAGCTAAACCCCGAGAAGTGCGTTTTTGGGGTCCCACGGGGCATGCTCCTCGGGTTCATCGTTTCCGAGCGTGGCATCGAAGCCAACCCGGAAAAGATATCGGCCATCACACAGATGGGTCCGATCCGAAACCTCAAGGGCGTGCAGAAGCTCATGGGTGTCTCGCGGCCTTGAGTCGATTCATCTCAAGGCTCGGCAAAAAGGGTCTTCCCTTGTATCGGTTGCTTAAGAAAAACGAGCACTTTACCTGGACCACCGAGGCCCAGGAAACCCTCGAAAGGCTTAAGACTCTACTTTCAAAAGCTCAGGTTCTTGTGCCTCCTACGAAGGAGGAGAATTTCTTGCTATATGTCGCTGCTACCAACCAGGTTGTGAGTGCAGCGATCGTCATAGAGCGGCAAGAAGAAGGACACGCCTTACCGGTACAGCGGCTGGTCTACTTCATCAGTGAAGTCTTGTCCGAGACCAAGACACGCTACCCTCAGATCCAGAAGCTAGTGTACGCGATCGTTTTTGCTCAACGCAAGTTGCGGCACTACTTCGAATCCCATCCCGTGACTGTGGTGTCATCTTTCCCCCTCGGGGAGGTGATCCAAAATCGGGAAACGACTGGGAGAATCGCCAAGTGGGCCATCGAGCTCATGGGTGACGGCATCACCTACGCGCCACGTAAAGCCATCAAGTCCCAGGTGCTTGCGGACTTCATGGCAGAGTGGACCGAGACACAGCTACCGCCACTCCCGACCCAAGAGGAATATTGGGTCATGAACTTCGACGGGTCGATGATGAAGACTGGTGCTGGCGCAGGCATCGTCTTCATCTCACCCCTCAGGGTCCGGCTCAAGTACCTACTGCGGCTACACTTCACGGCTTCCAACAACGCGGCCGAATACGAGGCTCTGGTCAACGGTCTCCACATCGCCATCGAGCTCAGGATCTGACGCCTCGAGGTCCAAGGTGACTCCCAGCTCGTCGTGGATCAGGTCATGAAGGAGTCGACGTGCCAGAACCCCAGAATGGCCGCCTACTGCAAGCTGGTGCGGTTGCTCGAGAAAAAATTCGACGGCCTCGAGCTCAACCACATTGCGCGTCGGTATAACGAGGAGGCCGATGAGTTGGCAAAAATTGCATCCGAAAGGGCCACGGTCCCGACGGGCGTATTCGCCAATGACCTCCACAAGCCCTCGGTCAATGCCGATCCGTCGGGGGCTGAGGGGAAGAAGAAGACCCCCGAGCCCCCGGGAGAACCCGGACTGTCCCCAAGCCACGCAAGCCCCTCGGGGGCTGCCGACCCTTCTGGCAAAGGGGAGTCACCCGAGACCATGGCTGAGGACGGCAATGAAGCCGAGACAATGGAGATTGAAGCCGAGATGGACGACGACGAACCAGACCGGCGCGAGCCGCTAGTCAGCTGGCTAGTCCGAGGCATTTTGCCCCCGGACAAGACCAGGGCACGACGACTGGATCGCAAAGCCAAGTCTTTCGCTATGATCGACGGTAGCCTCTACCGGTGGAGTCCCTCTGGCGTGCTTCAGCGCTGTATTCCTTTCAGTCAGGGCAAACGCCTGCTCGAAGAGATTGATGCCGGAGCCTGCGGTCACCACGCAGCGCCGAGAACCTTGGCCGGTAACGCCTTTCGACAAGGCTTCTACTGGCCAACCGCCGTGGCCGATGCTACTGAGGTGGTACGCTCCTGCGAAGGGTGCTAGTACTATGCTCGGCAGACTCACTTGCCGGCTCAAGCCCTCCAGACGATCCCGCTCACTTGGCCGTTCGCTGTTTGGGGACTAGACCTTGTCGGGCCCCTCCAGAAGGCGCCCGGGGGCTTCACCCACTTGCTTGTCGCCATCGACAAGTTCTCGAACTGGATCGAGGCTCGGCCGATCGCCCAAATCAGCTCGGCTCAAGCGGTGTTGTTCTTCACCGACATCGTCCACCGGTTTGGCATCCCGAACTCCATTATCACGGACAACGGCACGCAGTTCACCGGAAAGAAATTTCTAGCTTTCTGCGACGAGTACCACATACGAGTGGACTGGGCAGCCGTCGCCCACTCGAGAACGAATGGCCAGGTAGAACGCGCCAACAGCATGATTCTCCAAGGCCTTAAGCCAAGGATATTCAACCGATTGAATAAATTTGGCAAAAGGTGACTGACGGAGCTCCCGACAGTGATATGGAGTCTAAGGACTACGCCAAGTCGAGCCACGGGCTTCACGCCCTTCTTCATGGTGTACGGTGCAGAGGCCGTCCTCCCTACGGATCTGGAGTACGGCGCCCCGAGGGTCCGAGCCTACGATGAACAAGGCAATCAAATGTCTCGGAAGACGCGCTGGACCAAGCCGACGAAGCTCGGGACATGGCCCTGCTGCACTCGGCCAAATACCAGCAATCCGCACGCAAGTACCATGCTCGGCGCGTCCGAGGTCGAGCCTTCAGCGTAGGCGATCTGGTGCTACGGCTCAGGCAGGACAACAAAGGGTGCCACAAGCTTACTCCGCCGTGGGAAGGACCGTTCATCGTCGCCGAGGTGCTACGCCCCGGCACATACAAGCTCACGAACGAAAAGGGCGAGGTCTACAGCAACGCTTGGAACATCGAACAGCTACGTCGCTTCTATCCTTAAGACTCCGAGCATTATACTATTTTGAAAATCTTGAAATCAATGAAAAGACCCGACTTCTACTCTTTCTACACGATTTTTAGATTTTCAATCCGAGCCTACATTCGGGAGTGAAATGACCCTTTATTTCACCGCACAGTAAAAGCGAGGCTCGGCCTAAACCTACGAAAAGGCCGACCCTCCCTCAGGGGCTAGGATGGGGGGAACCCCCGGACTTTCCCGAGGTTCAACAATTTTGGAAACGCAAAAAATTTCAAAATCCGTCGAATTCGTTTCTCCCTAAAAAACACTTCCCTCCGGAAATCGGGCATGAACTTATAGAATTCGGAAGAGTGAGGGAAGTCCCAGAGAACAGAGCCGGCCGAGTTGAGGAGACCGCTTACGCTCCAGGGCCACAGCATCTCCCCTCGCCACTCCACGTTCGAAGGCTAACCCGCACTCGAAAGAAAACCTATAAAATCTACGCTCGGCCAAGGAAGGAGGCTCGGGAGGAAACGCCTAAGCCTTTTTTCTAAGGATTCTTTCTACCAAAGTTCCTAAGACATCGGCTGCGTCTATGCCGCTAAAGCTACGACACCCGAAAAGCGTCCCCCGAGGCTCAATGGCCCGGGCACAGGATCGGCAAGAAAAAACGCATAAGGAAAAAAGCACGAAACAAAGCGAAACAAACATTCAGCAAATATTTACATAAATATTGGGGCCACGAAGGGCCATATTATTTGTTTCCTCTCAAGCCACTCACGAAATGTTATTTTTACAAGGGCACTATGGCCCGCTTCTTCTTCACGGCAGGTTCAGGAGAGAGAGCTCGACCACGGCTTGGAAGAGGCCCGCCAGCGCTTCTCCCGGCTCCTTCATCGAATCCTCCAGCGCCAGGAGCTCGGCGTCGTCAGCTTCAAGGAAGCCCTCGCTGATAGGGCCGGCGTCAAAATTCCCGTAGTGGGACTTCACGACCGCTAGTGTCTTTTGGACACCCGTCAGAAGGGCCTCCTTGACGCGACCGCTCATGCTGCCGTGGAGTGCCTCCAGTCGGCTCCGGAGTGACATCCCAGAAGGTTCTCCACCGGTGCCAACGGAGTCACACAGCGCCCGCGCGACCTTCTGCAGGTCCATGTGTTCGGCCACCTCGCCATCGTAAGACCCCTGCAGAACTGAGGGAACAAAGCACGAAGATGAATAAAAATACAGCGAGCAACCAAGACGAGCAGAATGGAAAAAAATACAACGCCACGCTTACGGTAAGCCTCTTCCCGAGCCTTCCGTGCCTCCTTCCTGGCCAAGTCCGCCGCGGCGAGCGCCAGGCGCAACGCGTCCCGAGTCTCATCCAAGTCGAGAGCCAAGGCCTCGACGGCCGAAATCTTCTCGGCGGTGAGCTCTCGGGCGGCGTCGCGCTCCCTCGTCATCGCGGCCAGGGCGCTCTCCAACTCCTGCACTCGCGTCGCCGAGGCAGCAGCTCGGCCCTGCGCCTCCGCGACCTCCCCCTTCAGGATAGTGTTATTGACACTAACTTCGGCAAGCTTGGAGGTCACGGTGGCGAGCTTGCCCTGGGCGCGGGCGAGGGCTTTCCCTTTGAGATCGAGCTGCTTCCAGAGCCCAAGCCCATCACAAAGGAAGTGAGACTTGTCCCAGGAGGTGTGCATGAGGTCCTGAAAAAAAGGAAGAAGCGAAAACGGTAAGAACGATGCTCACATGCAGAAGAATTTTACAAGACGCAGGGATTTACCTGGAGCTGAGCCGGGAGGTCCTTCTCGAGGACATCGGCGATCGCGCGGAGCCCCGCCGCCGAGCTAAACCCGAGCTCCTGAACGGCGTCCCACTTGGGGGCCTCGAGGTCATCCCAGAGCGAGAAGACGGGCGGCGCCTGAGGGTCCGCGCGGTCCGCCCACTCGATCCGGGAGGCGGTTAGCTCCCGAGGCTGAGGTCCCCTCATGGCCAGCGCCCAGGGGCCTTCCTCTCGGGCGGGGGGAGCTCCGGCGCTGACATCCGCGGCCGATGACCCCGTGGCAGCAGGCTCCGTGGGGGCAGCATCGGCTGACGCCCCCGAGGTGTCTCCGGAACCGACGGTCGAGGCTTCGAAAGCCCGCGCTGGCTCCGCCTCCAGGTCAATCACGGGCACGATGATAGCGGCCACCGCCGAGATAGCCTCCCCCGAGGGAGGAGCCTCGGGCGCCACGAGCGGACCCGCGGGTGCAGGAACTTCCTCGCCCGCCGACCGGGCACTCCCCCCGGCCGTGTCATGGCCCCGCACCTTCAGGACCTTCAGGTGCGACACCTGGAGGTCTGCCCCCGAGCGTTTCCTGAAGCAGAGAAGGAAGAAAGGAACGCTCAGAAAAGGATCCCCACTAAGAAGGAATTACAGGTAAAGATAATTACCTCGTCTTCGGAATCACCCTCTTCTTCGTCGCAGCGCCTACGCTCGGCAAGACGACGGATGGAGCGGGCTGCGCCGGCAGTGGGGGAATAGGCACCAACCCAGCGTCCGGGCCAGCGCCGCCCAGGGACGAGGGCTTCGCCTGGGCGCCGGGGGCCGTCCCGACTTCATCGCCCCTCGGCGGGGAAGCATGAGCCCGGGAGGGCCCCAGCTCAAGCGCTGGTGTCTTGGCGCCGGTGGGCTCCAGCTCCGGCGGCGTCCACCCAGCACTCACCCGCCTTCGGCCGTCGCGCCGACCAACGACGCGTCAGCAGGGAGGATCCGCAGAAACAGGGGACTCGCGGTCCCCCTGCTGGAACCTCGGGGCATCTCGGGCGCCGGGCCTAAGCCCGTCCCCGGCCCCTCCGGCTGAGCCACGCCGCTGATGGCGGGTAAAGCCCCGCCTCCTGATGTTACCCTACCAGGAGCCGCGTCCTTGGACGCGACCTCAGGCAGGTTCGCCCGAGGGTTTGGATCACGAACCCCGGTACTTCCACCGGCGGACGCTGATAGCGGAGCCTTTCCAGGCTCGTCAGCACCCACCGCGGGCTGTGTGGCCGCAAGCGGCCAGTCAGACTCTTCGTCGTCGTTGGTGTCATCGTCGGTGGGGGTATCCACCTTAGGTTCCCCGGCCTCCCTCAGGCGACGGCGGCGCTAGGAGGACTCCTCCACCTTACGCGCCCTCTTCTGCTTCCGGGCGGTCACCTTGTCCTTCCTCGCCTTCTCCTCCATGGCCCGAAGGTGGTTCTGGGTTCGTCGCTCTTTATCCTCCGGGACGGGCAGAAGGGAAGCCTTCCCGGTCCTCGAGAGGCCCTATGAAGAACGAAGAAAGGTCAGAAGAAAGACGGGGAAGCCAGCGGCCCGATCGAATGAACAACACTTACCAACGCCGGGAAGCCCGCGCAGGGACGCATTGGCACCCGGTTCACCTCCTCCCAGGTGGGATAACCCCCCACCATATAGCCGACCCGGCGCATGACCTTCGCCTCGCCAAGGTCACGGGGCAGCATCGCGGTACCTTCCCGCCGCGACCCGGTCACCATCTGATGAAGCGCTAGGCGGCGCTCCATCAGAGGTAACACCGTCCGCATGTGGAAGTTCCCCGCCACGCCGGCCCCGGTAAGGCCCCTCCTGTTCAACTCCTTGAGCGCGCCGAAGTACACGTCCAGGTGCTTCGACTCCTTCGACGGGCACCCCCACTCCCATTGGGGAAGGGGGGCTATGAGTGCCCTTCTCGTGAACTTGGGGAAGGGGCCCCGTCGTGGTGGAGGTAGAACCAGCCGTTGTGCCACCCCTTGTTGGAGGAGGGGGCCTTATAGGGGATGTACAACGAAGAGCGGATCACGAAGCCGCATCCCCCCGCGCGCTAGATCTCCCGCGGCTTCCTCGCGCCGACCCACTTGGTGTACCAGTCGACGCGGGAAATGCGGCGCCACAGGTTTCAGTGCGGGGGCACCCCGAAGTATCCTTCACACAGGGCGGCGAAAATCGACGCCTGCGTGATGGAATTCGGGGTGAGGTTGTGGAGCTCCAGCCCGTTCTCGAAGAGGATGGCCCGGCAGAAGCGGCTCGACGGCGAGCCGAGCCTGCGCTCGTGGTAAGCAACGAAGCTCACCACGTACCCCTCGCCGGGGTTCGGATTCTCGTGGTCGCGCGGTGGCACGACCCACTCCGAGTGCTGCGCGTCGGTACGAGGACGCAGGAGCCCCAGGAAGACGAGGCGCTCCAGCTGCGCCTCCGTCACAGTGCTCCTCGGCCACGGCTCCAACCTGAGGATGCCGGCAGCGGCCGCGGCGGCATCGGTGGTGACGGCGTCGATCGCGGCGGCTTCGGTGGCAGCGACATCGGCGGCGGCGTCGACAGCAGCGGAGGAGGAATCCATGGCAAGAGAAGGGGGAAAGGGTTGCGGGAAGAACGACGACCGCGGCAACGATCTCTCTCGAAGCAGGCGACGAAGGTAAGAAAGCAAACGGTCGAGCGAGCGAATGGCTAGGGTAGAAAGAAAAAACCGTAAGTTTTTCTTATAAACTCCGCCGACGGATCGTGGGTGGATGCGGAGAATCCGCTGCATTAACTACGCGGGGCCTGCCACGATCCCCACGCCGCCACCATCGCCGCGCACACAAACCGCCTCGACTGAGCCGAACCATCGCGTCCGTCAGGCGTCGTGCCTCAAAAGGTGAGCCGAATCATTACAACCACGCACCTTGATTCCACCTACATTTTCTCCTTCCCAACGAAGGAACCCTGGGCTCGGGCGCCCGTTACGTTCCTAGGGGATCGAAGACTGGCCCTCCGTGGCTCGAACAGTCGCCCCAGGAAAACCGAGTTAGGGACAGCTAGTGGATGGGTCACGAAAACGGCCAGTATCCCGACGCCCGGAACGTCACAAGGGACATCCCACGCTGTGTCCAAGTCCCAGTAGCGAGTCGGTTACGTGGAATCCCTCCATGGGAGGCATCATGCCCTCAGGACCCATCGAAGGGACCCGACATCCGCTAACTGACCCTCGGGAAATAATTGGAGTGTGCTCAGGCCACTAGCCGACCCTTAACGAATGGGGCACGGACATCCACTTGGACCAACCCATTTGTAGCTCACTGGAAGTGCCGACTCGTGCCCCAGCGGGGAAGTCGAGCAGGACCAAGCCTTCCTCTTCCCGAAAAAAGAGCGTGAAGGCCGAATTAAAAAAGACAGGGAAGGACCCGACCGATCTCCGATACGAAACGAAGGCTCGGGAACTTGCCCTGCACCTTCGAACGACCTCCCAACACGATGGGAGGCTCGGGGGCTCCGCTTCTAAGGAAACAACCCTCCTAAATAAATCAAAAAATACCAGAGGACTAACAAGCACGATTCTAAGCGTTTGAAGGAATATACCATCCCTCCAAAGCCTCGGAGGCTACACCCGGCGGGTGCGCTCGCGCGCACCCACCGGAAAAAACAACCCACACTTTATCTTTTTTGACAGGAAGAACCAGCATGAACCTGTGGAGAAGTGTCTTCACTCCGCCACAGGCTCGGGGGCTACTGTCGGGTACCAAAGTTTGGGGTACCCAGCTTCAACACAAAAACGATCATTCCCAACGCAGCCCGACCCAAGTAAGGCCAGTGGAAGTCCACGAAGGCCGCGCTCGAAGCCAACGAAGGCCGCGTCTACGGAGGCCCACGACATCATTGCACCAATGATAGCTAACCCTCGGGAGAGCGGCACCCTCAGCGCCAATTCTCCGATTCGCCCGAGCCTCCCCGGGAGAGCTCGGGAGAGCGGCATCCCCGGCGCCCATTCTCCGATTCGCCCGAGCTTCTCCATCCCCCTCGAGCACAATCTCACAAAGACATTCAAGGCACCGGTGATGTCAGCAGAGCAATCTTGGACCACAAGAGACCTCCCTGACCACTTTACAGGCACTATCCCGTCAGGCGAGATTCTCGACGCTACTGTGCTTCGCACGCCCCTGATGGCCATACCATCTGTCAGGATTTCCCCGGCAGAGGATTTGATAGGCCCACTACGGCCGTCCTCTCCACGGTATGGTCCACGGTGCGCTGCCCCATTTTCCGCCGGGGTCTATCAACTCCGACTGCGACAGTCCGAGCGCCTGACGACGGGCTACGCAAGAACGGGAAAGGCGCCTACTGCACTGTCCACTCGAAAGGACGAGCACGCCTTCCATCCGGGCCCACCTAACCCTCAGAAAGTACTGTTCAAAGGCCGGAAATATGACCAGGGGAGATATCCCCTGCTCCATCCCATCGCGCCTTCAGGAGTCCCGAGCCTCGGGAGACAACGCCCCGAGGCGACTCACCCTCTTGTCACATCGTGCGGAAGGATAGCCGATAGGTGTGACCCTACGGCACGCCGTAATCCGACGACTGTTGCCGCCTTGGAACTCACCAAGATCGTGCGAACCACGACGGCCATACCCCGGAGACGCGGAGAAAAGACTGTAGCTGACCATAGTCAAACGGGGAACAGCAACTCGTCGCTGTAACATGCGTAGCATTGTAAGCGCTGCCCTTGCCTCTCCCTTGCGACTATTAAAGGGAGAGCAGAGGCCAGCTTTAGGGGGACGGAGAAGTTCTAAGTTCTCACCCACACATACACACCCACAGCAAACGACTTGTAAACACTTAGACACTCACAAGAGACCTGGGAGCACTTCCCTCTCTCGCCTAGCTTGTAACCCCCTACTACAAGCACGCCAGTGCAAGGCAACACGACTCTCCTCTCCACTGGACGTAGGGTTTGCTTGGCCTGAACTAGTATAATCCCTGTGTTCCCCCTTGCACACCATCCGTAGCCTCAACCGCAAAACACATATTTACTAGCCGGTGTTAGCCCCGCTAAAACTAACACCGACAAGGTGCTCCAGCACATAAGAATAATAATTTTCATGAAGAAAGGAACATTGAGCTTCCTTCTGTAGTTTTCTAGGATTTGGAAGGGTCCTTGAGATTCGGGTATCACCAAACCAATCAAAATTCAACACTCTCTTGCCAAGTCACAATGCAAAAACAGATGATCAACTGTCTCCTCAACCGAATCATCGCAAAAAACACGGTTATAAGATGGCAAAACCAACCTTTTTTCTTCTCATGATGTTCCTTGTGCTAAGCCTATCTTGTGTCAAAAGCAAAAAAAAAAAAAAGACTTTGTACTTGTGTTGGCAAGGTGATTTCCAGATAAGACTGGGTGCACTGGTGGTGATCCTGAGAGCTGCTTATAGGCTTTTGAACATGAAAAGATTTAGCTGCCCCAAATGTAGAACCAACTATCGTTGTCGAGTCTAGCACGCTTGTCCTAGAAGTAATAATGGTATTATATAGAAGTGTGCACTTACTGTGGCATAGTCGTTTCTAAAAAAAAAAAAAAAAACTTATTGTGGCATAGTCGTTGTCTTGTTTGGCTCCCCCACTATTTTGTGCACTATTTCAATATAATTAGACCTAAGGAATGAATGTATAGGGCTACAAAAGTGCTTTTCACTCACGACACATCTTTGCTTATGCTTCTTTTAGTCGTGGCTGATGATGTTTTATGTTTTAGACACAGTAAAATGTTGAACTGAAACGAACTTGTGCTTCTAAATCCATGTGTATTAATAGTATATAAGGCGTAACCACTTATAGTTCGAACACCAAAAAAAATTTAATTATCTCTCTCAACACTAGTATTACTGAATTGATGTATGTACATCTAAAGAGAACATGTCTTATATCATGGAACATTAATAAAAAGTGGTTACACCTTATATCCTGAGACAGAGGGTTTTCTTGCAACGAAAGAACTGTATTATATGATAGTTAGGTACATCAATACGTTACAAGCACTTTGAATTATATAAAAAAAATATCCACGTTGTGAATAGCACAACTCAAACTCTAACATGTTAGATGCTCTGTAGTTTGGATGTTGATCCCAAAGATCTTTCACCTTTTTTATATAAGGTAGTTAGTAGTACTAGTTTTAGAGTGCTCTTTTCATTCATGCATTGTTTGATGTCAATGTATTTACATTAATCCACGTGTGTTGTAGTACGTTTTGTGTAGAATTTAAACTAATGGCTTGTTTGGATCCATTAGCACAAAAAATTAGCAGCTAAAATTAATACTAATACTTCATCTCAATTTATAAGTCATTTGACCTTTTCAACACTAACTTTGACCACTTGTCTTATTCAAAATATATGCGCAGGAGTTAAATTTAAATCATTCTTGAAGAACTTTTATTAATAAAGTAAGCCATAATAAAAGAAGTGATATTTTGCATAAATTTTTAAATAAGAAGTGGTCGGAATTAGGACAAAAAGTCAAATGACTTATATATTGGAATGGAGGAAGTACATCCAAACAAACTTGCTAATAAACTGCTAATTATTAGTTGAAGGGTTGCTAATTATTATTAATTGTAAAGGACATGTAGTTTAGTGATTACAAGAGCCTCACTAGCATTCGATGACTTGGGTTCGCATCGTAATCAGTGGGAACCTAAGAAAAACTATTAGTTCTAGCTAGCTAAATTTTAGTACTTTTTTAAGTTGCATGTTAAATCGTTCCACGTCAACCACTGCTATTGGAATGTTGGATCGCTGCCGCCGCCGGCGTCCATACTCATTACTCAACTCAGGTAGCCTAGGGTTTGATAGTAGATGAGAAAAACGCATACACACAGCCGCAGTGTGGATCAACTCAACATGGCGCTGCGCTGGGAGCCAAGTCACTCACCGAGCCGAGCCGACCGTACACGAGCAAGCCGAGAGACATGCGGAAGCGGCGCTGATCCTATAGACGCTTAATCTATTCCTGTGCCACGCGTCGTTAATCGAGTGCAGGGGTGCAGCATCGAGGGAATGGACCCAGGGAGCACCTAATTTTCTTCCCAGGCAAAGGTCATCGCGTCACGCGTGCATTTCCGTAGACGGCGGACCCGAAAGGCCAAAGCCGCCTCCTCCACCAACCGCCACCTGGCACCTCTCGTGCGCTGACTCGTGTCTTGGGCGACCAAAAAACACTCCCTGACAGTAGGACCGATGCGCTTGGGGCCCAAATCTCGTGTGCACGGGTAACTTGGGTGAGTACTTTGTTTGTACGAGCACAGGGGAAAAAACGGTGGCTATAGATAGATCGGTCCAAAAAGGCCATCACGAAAACGGAAATCAGCAGAGGGAGGGTGGAGGATTCCTGGATTTCTGATTCGGTCCTCGATATTTCTGAAAATCCATTTTGACCAAGGATTATATTTGTTTGGTTCAAATTTTCTCATATTACCAACGAGTCTATGAGTCTACATTCAATGTTCATGCACCAATGGAACTGTAGAACACGAGACCTTTGTGATAAACTTAGAATGGCAAAAGGAAGTTGTGAAAGCTACTAGGCTCTTTAAGATAGGGACGTATTGGAGCTTACCACATATATATATACGTTTTGGTACGGAATTCTTAGCGAGGAAAATTGATAGTGTAGATATGTGTCAATATGTCTCTATAATTAATGGTGTTATCTATGAGAATAAAAATGAACGTGTATTTTGTCATCATGTAGTTTCTTTCTACTTATTGATTGGCCAATATGCATGTACTGTGATAGGGAGGAAAACAGGCTCTCAGCTACGTCGAGATTTAGTCGCCAAAAAAAAAACTACGCCGAGTTGTTTATTGTGTGTTTTCTTTGCTATTTGTTACACCTTATGGTCACTGCTAGAACTATCCTATGCCATGCATTTTCTAAATGGTAATGCTAACAACAAAGATAATTGGGTAGCTGGCGCCACATGAGATACAATGATTAAATTTGATACAGAGAAATGATAGAATATCGATACAGAATTAGCAAACTCGAAAATAAAAGAACCGCGATTTGACCGTGACTTGGAGCAGCGAAGCATGAGGCGCATTTGGTTCCTGTTTGGAACGCAGAAATTTCAAAGAAATCAGTTCAATTCTCGCATAAATGAGAGTAAATTCCTCTATTTCAATTCCTGTGAATTTCCTGGTATGTTCCAAGCAAGCCTTGATGGATGCTATACGCCAAAATGAACGAATGTCAAGATCAAACATCAATTCATGGTGTACCTTCTTTTGACATTCAAACACAAGTACTCCTATATAATGACGATTGACGAGAGACCAACAACCTACAGGGGTATCGGTGTAATTTGCCTGTTTCCCCTGGCGCACGCCAACAGTCTGCAGATTATTTCAACATATAAATACCGCCGGGCTCCCGGCCAAGCTCCCAAATTCCATTCGGGTCCCTGCCATCTCCGCCTCCGCTTCCTTCCGGTCTCCAGTTGTCTCCTCCCGCCTCCTTCCGCTCCCCTCCCGGCGGCCGGCGCAGCCTCTCCCGCCTCCTCCAGCGAGCCGAACCCTAGGCTAGGCGGAGCTACCTTCCGCTCTTCCCGAAGCTCGCCCGGGAGGGGAGGCCAGGATGGCGGCGACGTCGGCGCCGCCCGCAAGCGCCCACGCCCACGCCAACGCCAACGGCAACGGCTCCCTCGCGGGGGTGGCGGCGCCGGTGGGAGCGCCCACCAACCCCATGGCGACGGCGCTGCTCACCGATCAGTACCAGTTCTCCATGGCCTACGCGTACTGGAAGGCCGGGAAGCACGCCGACCGAGCCGTGTGAGCGCCCTCTCCTCCCCTGTACCTGCTTCGTCGGCGGTTGTTGTGCCCGTGTGTTTGTTCACCGGTGCCGGTTGGGTTGGATTGCATCGGGAGGTCGTGATCTGGCGTGAGGGTAGTGAGCGGGACCAGAGGCGGAGCCAGCGATACCTCCTCCTCGCCCCGCTCGCCGCGCCTCCGCCCCGCACGGACGCCACGCCGCTCGCGGCGGCCCGCGTCTCCGCCCCGCGCACCCACGCGGACGCGGCCACACCGCTCGCCGCGCACGGCGCGTGCTCACACGGTCACGCCGCCTGCCGCAGTGCCGCCCAGGGCCAGCGCCCAGAGGCCAGAGCCCCAGACTGCGGGACGGCTTATCTATACCGGGTTAGGTTTTGAGGGATGGGGCTTTCAGGGCCATCATGTATTGGAAGCTCGGTCCCTCCCTGCTGACTGCTGCAATTCCCTTGTTGCTGTTCTATTGCTAATGCGGTGCTCTCGTTTTTGGTTGTGATTAATGTGCTGGGAGCGTTTGTTCTCATAGGATCGGTTGTTTGACAATATATTGCTGATGTTTTCCCCTCTTATTACTTTCTCACCGCTGTGGGTTACGGCAGTGTTCTTTATACTGCGGATCATTGATTGTTCAGAGCATTTAATTTATTTTCGACTCGGTGCTCTGGTTTTGCTCTGCCTTTGGGAACCTTTTCCGTGTGTAGTGAATTTTTTTCTCTTGTTGCAGCAATGATATTTCAAGCTTCT
This sequence comes from Eremochloa ophiuroides, assembly GCA_038502445.1. NCBI lineage: Eukaryota > Viridiplantae > Streptophyta > Magnoliopsida > Poales > Poaceae > Eremochloa > Eremochloa ophiuroides. Next base: position 40,331,994 of record JAHLJS010000009.1, read on the forward strand.
CTTCGTCTCGACATCTGCTGTTCGTCTTTTACGTTTCTGTGTCAGTACATTTCTGTATGTCAATATGCATTACTTTTTTGCTAATACAATAATGTTGCCTATGTAAAAATTGAGCAAGTGGGATGTCACCTTTATTATTTTCATATGTGTTGTTATGTGTTCAAACTGGGCTTTCATTTTCATTGCTCAACTTTGTATTTCTCCGCTGAGCCCTTTACGTTGTGCAATTTTAATTGCTCCTTGTCTGGTATTTATCTGTTTCTATTTGTTTGGAGTGGACGATGTACTTATTTGGGATTATCGTCCTCTTGCTAGAGGTATACCGTATATTCTGCATTTGGCATTAGTTTATCAAGTTGGGTATAGGAGGCAAAACTTTTTCCTACATCTCTTGTTGTATGTCTTTGATATTTTCACATGACGTGACACATGAGTAGTATTTTAAAATCGTGATGTAATTCAGAGGGTACGTGGACAGTTGAATGAAGACAAACAGATGAATGACATTTACTGCTTGAGTAAACAAACAAGTCAATCAATTATCTCCGGAATTTATATTTGAAAATTGCTTTGGTTGTCAAAGGTTTGAAATGTGTACAGTCATAAGCGTATGCAAGAAAGTGACTTTAAACTTAGAACAGCTGCATATTTTAGTAGGGGATGACTCTTTTTCTTTAGAGAAGTTCAGTGTTCGGCGGGACTTATTGCGGCTGCGGCTGATTTTTTGGGCTGATTTATTGTCAGAGGAAAACATTGTTTCATGGCTGAAAAGTATTGCTGATTCTGGCTGATTCGGGGACAGGGGAGTGTTTTTATCAGAAAAAAACTTATTGTGTTATTCAAGGAATTCTGGGAAGGTACCTAGAAACTACACTAGGTTGTTTTATATATTGCTCGTACAGCATGACAGTGCAAAACTTATTGATGGATGTTGAGCTAAACAAGGAACTTTGTGTGAAGTGATCTTCTCTATGTCTTTGAACGTAGTCATAGTTCTTAACTAGGGCATTTCGAACCAATTGCTTTGCCTTTATCAGTGGTCATATTTGTCTTGCTCTTAAGTTTCATATGGATGGAACTTGCCTGCATGCATTGTATTGAAACGTTGTTTGTCCACACTCCACAGTATTAAGATATTTGTCGGCTTCTGAAAAAGTTATGGTTTTATGTTACCTCAGCAGCTCCCTAGATTGCACGAGATATGCCACCACGTGACTCCAAATAAAGTGTGGCCGATGTTAAAATAATGTTTATCTCAATTTTAGGGAAAATTTAATGCAAGTGGCATTGTGGAAAGTTAATGGTAGGCCATGGTATAATTCAATTTAAGCCAAGTTGGGATAGTATTTCTTAACGTTATTCTCCTTTTTTATCATTCATTTGCCATTATCCTGATATCAATACTACCATAAGCATTTCTGCCATGTGTTCCTTTACAAAAAATTGTTCCTTGCATGTTGTTTCTTCTGTACTGTTTCTCCATTCAAGGTTGAATGGCAAAACTCTTCTTACCTGCATAACTAGAAGCTATTTGTCCATGGAGATGAAAGTGATCATAAGCTGATCACTGCAATGCTGGATTTGAATATCATATTACAGCTAATTGAATGGGTAGTGGCAAAAGGACAATGCTGGATTTGAATATTTCTGATGTCTTCCTTTGGGGTTTGATTTGTCTTTGAATTGACGTGCTGGGTAGTGGGTATTCAGGCTTGACTTGGAGCTTATGGCCATTAAATTTCAAACTACCAGCAAATTTTTAAAATCATCCATCTATAATGAATCCAGACAATTGGTGGAAAAGGTACAAGAATCTCTAATCCTTGGAACTCACAAAATAGTCTTTGGCATTTCATGGGAAGTTGGGAACTGACTACTTAGTAGCAATTGAGTGTCCATCCAGTGCATCCCATCTTGTTGCATTTTATTCTTAATACGGTCAAGAAAACGGTTTCTGCCTGTTGTCTGCTTCCTCATGCAAGTGCTAGTCCTCCATAAACCTTTCAGTGAGTCTCATTTCTAGCTCAGCTAACAGCTTTGTCAACTTAATTATGATTTGAATTCTTTTTCTTTCACAGGTTTGACCTGTACTTTAGGAAAAATCCATTTGGTGGGGAGTTCACTGTATTTGCTGGCCTTGAGGAGTGCATCAAATTTATTGCGAATTTTAAGTTCACGGAACATGACATTTCTTTCTTGCAATCAGTCATGCCAATGTGTGAGGTATCATCTCATCCATATATGAGTAACCTCTCTTTCTTCCCATGATTCTGGTGTATGATTCTGAGATAGGTTGCTGGGTTTGCAATCATGCCTTTTAGTCACCAAGACCAATTAGCATGAACTAGAAAGAATTGGCTACTTCAAATAGAGGAAGCGGGAGTAATTTTTAAATGCATGTGCTGTTCCTTGGATTTTTGTTTTCCACCCAACTTTTATAAACATTCCTTATTTGACTGGTTTCCGCTAAATGTTCATTTTCTGATGTAACTACAATTCCTAGGGTGCGTTCTTCGATTATCTCAGGGAAGTTGACTGCTCTGATGTAGAGGTGTACTCCATCCCTGAGGGATCAGTAGTTTTTCCAAAAGTCCCCTTGATGAGAGTTGAGGGTCCAGTTGCTGTAAGTACGAGGCCCTCACCGGTTGTTGTGCTAATTAATAGTACATGTTTGCCATCTGAGCATTGACCAGAATTTAGAACTCTGGTAACTTACCATTTGTTATTACACCATCAGGTGGTTCAACTTCTTGAGACTCCATTTGTAAATCTTATCAATTATGCCTCTTTGGTTACTACTAATGCTGCGCGCCATCGTCATGTTGCTGGAAAGTCAAAGGTTCTGTTAGAATTTGGTTTAAGACGAGCACAGGTGTGATATTCAATTATCCATCCCTTTTCAACAGTCATTGTAACACATTAGTATTTCTATGTTAAATGTTGCTGTGGATTTATTACTGCAGGGACCTGATGGAGCCATAAGTGCCTCAAAATATTGTTTTATGGGAGGTTTTGACGCGACCAGGTCAATTATTTTGCATTTATAGTTTATAACTAAAATCCAGCGTATTTATGATCCTTGCTCTTTATAATAATGCTTGAAGAAGTGTACTTTCGGTTATCCTTGTATATCTGTCTCCCCCCCCCCAAAAAAAATGTTAGACCTTTTTACCTTTTGTTAAATCCTTTTTTGTCTGCAGTAATGTGCTGGCTGGAAATCTGTTTGGCATACCACTTCGTGGAACACATTCTCATGCTTTTGTTAGCTCATATATGGTTAGTAAAGTATCCTTCCTGCTATAAAAGAATGAAAGTTTACACAAATGCAGTTACTTTCTTCATTGGAGAGCATTATGCATACTGTAGTTTCATTGGTCAAACAACACCTTTGTTCTTCACTTCATTGGTTGCTAGCCCCACTGTTGTTTCAGGATTCTGGGTAAAGTGTTTGAGCCATGCTAGTTTTTTCCTCGCCGTGTTCTCATTCCTCCTTTTCATATCATTTCTGTGAACTGTGCATCACAGTTGGTACTGTCCCTTGCATTTTTTTTCCTCGAACAAGCAGGAGAGCTGCTCTCTCCTGCTATCGTTACATCAAATAGGCTGTCCCTTGAATGTTCATGCTTAGATATCCATTTTGAGAGTATTTTTCTTTGTGTCATTTATTGCTATTTGTTTGTCTCATGATTTAGTAATATACTTTCCACCCTTTCAGAGCCTTGATGAGATACCAGACAAGTCCCTCAGGAGCAAAGATGGCTCAAGAGTTTGCCAGGACTTTGTTAGTTTAGTGCAAGAGTGGCTTCAAAAGATTCAGGTATGATTCCAGAAACTTGTTACATTGGTTTTAATTATCATGGTATTCTTATGTTACTTTTTGGTTGATTTCAGGCAGCAGATTCGTTAGGTGGTGTATTTGGTGATACAAATAAAAGTGAGCTGGCTGCATTTGTATCCTACGCATTGGCTTTTCCAAGCAACTTCCTTGCTCTTGTGGACACTTATGACGTGAGTTGTTAGTTTGTTCAAGCTTCAAGCTTTTCTCTTATTTTGTACTTCAATTCATGTCTGAATGAGTAGGATCAACTCTCTTTTCTTGAGATGGTGAGGTCTGACCACCTCTCTGTCATTGGCTCATTGCCGACTTCTCTAATGTTCTGTATGTCTTTCTCAATGCTCCTCTTTTTCTTGCTGATATTAAGAAATCATGATCTTTTGTTTTACTGCCAAACTTATTATTAATCTTTACACATAGACATGTAGACAGTTTTTGGACTGAGGGTAGACTGGTTGGTGATTTCACAATTCCTGAACAGGATGTGTTTTCACTATTATCATTGATCTGCCATCCATGTATATATTTTCTGTTGTGTAATTCATAAACCATACTCACCCTTCTCTACCTTTCATGTTACTCACCCTCTTCTCTACCTTTCAGGTTATGCGAAGTGGTATTCCGAATTTCTGTGCAGTGGCTCTAGCACTTCATGACTTAGGGTATGCCAAATGTCCTTTGGCGCTCATTACGGGCCTGTTTGGTTGCTACCCTGGAGTAAAATTGCCTGGCCTGTAGCAAGCCTGAGAACTGCCTTACCTGTGTGTTCGACCAGCCCTATCAAATATGAGCTATCTTCACATGGAAAATCATCATGTACTCAAACAATCAAATTCATGAGAACACAAATGAAGCTAAAGTTATTAAAAAAGGTCAAACCAATAGCATATGCTTTAGGATGGTTACACTTATAGCTACCACGCTTACAAGTTACAACTGAGATAGGAAATTCCCCAATCTTATGCTCAATCTTTGAACATAAGCATTTTGCCTAATCATATATTCTTTTGTAGGTACAAGGCATCTGGTATTAGATTAGATTCTGGTGATCTGGCCTATTTGTCCATTGAAGCACGAAAAGTGTTTCGCGCAGTAGAGAAGGAATTTAATGTACCTAGTTTTGCAAAGATGGTCATTACTGCTAGCAATGACCTGAATGAGGAAACAATTGATGCCCTCAACAAACAGGTAACAAACTTATCCTGTGTTTACAATTTGTCGAGGACTATTCTACCTTTCGTATTATGGCAGTTGTGGTTCCAATGTTATCTGACGTGTGTTCTTCTGTAGATTTATCTTTATTATCAATCCGGCTAATTGCAGATATAATTTAAGATCTCCATTTATTTTGCAGGGTCACGAGGTTGATGCCTTTGGAATTGGAACATACCTTGTGACGTGTTATTCCCAGGCTGCTCTTGGTTGTGTCTTTAAGCTAGTTGAGATAAATAATAGACCTCGTATTAAGCTTTCTGAGGACGTGGCAAAAGTATGTCCAGTATTTTCTTGTTAGAAATATCTGCTTTACTTTATACATATTCATTGATGGTGTGATAATGTGTTTCAGGTTTCCATTCCATGCAAAAAACGATGCTTTAGACTGTATGGGAAAGAAGGGTACCCACTGGTAGATATCATGATTCGTGAAAGTGAACCATCGCCTAAGGTATCAATGCACCTCTGTTATCTTTCATGACATCTGAGCTTTATATGTGTTGGAATCTCTCAATTCATTACTAGCAAACCCTAGGTTAGGGATATACATACTAGGGGTACATGGGCCTCATGGGCTGAATACACACTCCAACCCCCCCCCTCCCCCCCCGCAGTCTGGACTACCGGCGCAGCGGAGTCAAAGACTCGACAAGAAGAAAGAAGAACACCAAGTACAGGACCCCCCCCCCGCAGCCACAACTAGCCACTAGTGACGTTGAGGCTGGAACGAAACTCGGAGAAGGTCGACGAGGGAAGACCTTTGGTGAAGATGTCTGCGAACTGGGAGGTGGTCGGGACGTGGAGGACCCGAACATCGCCGATTGCCACACGGTCGCGGACGAAGTGGAGGTCGATCTCCACATGCTTGGTCCGCTGGTGCTACACTGGGTTTGTGGAGAGGTAGACGGCACTGACATTGCGCAGTAGACGAGCGTGCTCCTGGCGAGGGGGCGGTGAAGCTCAGCCAGGAGCTGGCGGAGCCATGCGGCCTCGGCCACGCCGTTGGCGACGGCGCGGTACTCTGCCTCGGCACTGGAGCGTGAGACCACCGGCTGACGCTTGGACGACCAAGAGACAAGGTTGCCTCCTAGAAAGACAGCGTAGCCGGAGGTGGACCGGCGGGTGTCCGGGCAGCCCGCCCAGTCAGTGTCGGTGTAGACAACCAGCTTGGCCGAGGAGGACCGACGGAGGAGCAGCCCGTAGGCGAGGGTGCCCCGAAGGTACCGGAGAAGCCGCTTCATGGCAGCCAGGTGAGGGTCTCGCGGTGCATGCATGTAGAGGCAGAGCTGCTGCACGGCGTAGGTGATGTCGGGCCGCGTGAAGGTGAGGTACTGGAGCGCTCCAGCAAGGCTCCTGTAAGCAGTGGAGTTCGCTGGACCAAGTAGCTGGCCCGCTGCCTCAGACAGCTTGCCCTGCATGTCAACCGGAGTAGAGCAGGGCTTGCTGTCGGACATCCCAGCTCTCTCCAGAATGTCCAGAGTGAACTGTCGCTGGTGAAGGAGCAGGCCAGAAGGTCGGGGCTCGACAGTGACACCAAGGAAGTGATGGAGCACACCGAGATCCTTTATGGCAAACTCCTTCTGAAGGGAGGAGATGATGCAGCGGAGCAGGGACTCACTGGAGGCGGTGAGGACAATGTCATCGACGTAGAGCAGCAGATAGGCGGTCTCGCCCCCATGGCTGTAGATGAATAGGGAGGTGTCCGACTTGGCCTCCAGAAACCCAAGAGTCAGCAGGTATGAAGCAAAGGTGGAGTACCGCGCCCGAGGTGCCTGCTTCAGACCATACAGAAACTTGTTGAGCTTGCAGACTATCTGGGGACGGGAAGGATCCACGAAGCCTGCTGGCTGGTTGCAGTACACCGTCTCTGTTAGAATGCCATGGAGGAAGGCATTCTTGACATCCAGCTGGTGCACGGGCTAGGAGCGCTCAAGAGCCAAGGAGAGGACAGTACGGACTGTCGCAGGCTTCACCACTGGGCTGAAGGTCTCGTTGTAGTCCACTCCGGGCCGCTGAGTGAAGCCCCGGAGGACCTAGCGGGCCTTGTAGCGCTCCAAGGACCCATCAGCCCGACGCTTGTGCGTCCAGATCCACTTGCCCATGACCACATTGCCACCAGACGGACGCGGCACCAAGTCCCACGTCTGGTTGGCAAGCAGGGCCTCATACTCCTCCTCCATCGCACGGCGCCAGTGAGGATCCGCCAAGGCCTCACGGATGGAGGAGGGTAGAGGAGAGACCCCCGGCTCGGAGGTGACGGCGGAGAGGACCTGAGGCCGGGAGGCCTGGCGCGTCACCATAGGGTGAACATGGCGAGGGTCCCGGTGCAGGAGAGGCGGGTGGTACACCGGCTCGTCGAGAGAGCCCCGGGGGGCACGGGCAGCGGGTGCCGGCGGCGGAGGCCCCGCCGGAGGCGTCGGTGGCGACAACGGCGGAGGAGGTACCGGAGAAGGAGGTACCACCGGCGGTGTCGGAACCGGTGGCGGCTGGGACGGCGTTGGTAGACACGCACGGGGTGCGTGAAACGGCCAGGGACCACCGGTGTCGTCTCCGGTGGAGGAGGCCTTGCCGGAGGCGTCGGTGTCAACGAAGGCCCCGCCGGAGGCGTCGGCGGCGACGGTGGAGGCGGGGGAGGTGCCTCCAGCCCCCTCCGGCGCTGGTAGACGTGGTCGAAGCGCCCGGGAGGGGGAGGCGGCATAGGCCGTAGGGCTGCAGCCGGAGTAGCGACGTCGGGGACGGTAGGTGGTGGCGTAGGCCCCTGGTCCGGAGAGGGACACTCCGGAGTCCCCCCCCCCCCCCCCCCCCCCCCCGTCGTGTGGGGCGCGGGTAGGAAGTCCAGACCTGCAGGGCACAAAGGAAATGGCGGCTGGACCACCGTGTCAGCGGAGGAGAGAGAGTCAACCTCGGGATCCGGAGAAGGTGTGGAAGGGGTGGAGAAGGGGAACACCGTCTCATCAAACACGACATGGCGAGAGATGAGAACACGGCGAGAAGAGAGGTCATAGCAGCGGTACCCCTTGTGGTCAGGGGAATATCCAAGGAAGACACACAGAGTAGAACGAGGAGCGAGCTTATGTGGAGAGGTGGAGGCGGTGTTGGGGTAGCACGCACACCCAAACACACACAGGTGATCGTAGCGGGGAGGTGTACCGAAGAGAGCGTGGTGAGGAGTAGGAGCAGGGGAAGCTGTGGAAGGCAGGCGGTTGATGAGGTAAGTGGCGGTGTGGAGGCTCTCAGCCCAGAAGCAAGCAGGAAGCGAGGCCTGGATGAGAAGGGTGCGCATGACTTCCTTGGTGGTGCGGATCATGCGCTCGGCCTTGCCATTCTGCGAAGAAGTGTAAGGGCAAGACATGCGCAACTGAACCCCACGGGAGAGAAAGAAGGAGCGAGAGGTGGAGTTATCGAACTCACGCCCGTTGTCACACTGGACGGCCTTAATGGTGAGGCCGAACTGAGTGGACACCTAGGCGAAGAAGTGAAGGAGCGTGGGAAAGGTATCGGACTTGAGACGGAGAGGGAAAGTCCAAGAGTAATGTGAAAAATCATCGACCACCACCAAAAAGTATTTATAACCAGAAATGCTGTATACAGGAGATGTCCATAGGTCACAGTGGATCAAATAAAAAATACAGGCCGCATGAGAAGAAGTAAAAGGAAGCCTAACATGACGGCCCAACTGGCACGCATGGCACAGATGATGCTCATCTGGAGCCCAGGTACAAGATACATCAGAGGAGCGACTGAGCTGAGACAAAATGTCACGGCCGGGATGTCCGAGACGGCGGTGCCAAGTCGTGGAAGAGGTGGTGGTAGCAAAAACAGCTGACGAAGGAGACGACGAAGAAGTCGAGGGAGGTGCAGCTGAAGTAGGAAGGCGGAGGGTGTGAAGGGGTCCCGCGCTATCACATCGGAGAAGAGAACGCCGGGAAGCCAAATCCTTCGCAGAAAGACCAGAGGGGTCAAACTCAACAGAACAAGAGTTGTCAGCTGTGAAACGACGAATGGAAAGAAGATTATGAGTCATCTGAGGAGCAACAAGAACATCGGAAAGGCGGAAAGAACCGGGGATACCAGTAGAACCCACGGCAGAAACCGGAATGGATGCACCGTTTCCGACAACGATAGAAGAAGGAAGGGAAGGGTGGGTAGGGTGAACAGAGGAGAGTATACCAGCCTCCGGCGTGGTGTGGTGAGAGGCACCCGAGTCAGCAATCTAGTCAGAGCTAACTGGCGGTGTCAGCCCCATGGTGCTGAACTGGCGGGCGAGGGAGGCCTGGTCCCAAGTGAGAGTCGACGCTGGGGGACCAAGTGGAGCAGGCGGCATCCAGGTCGGCTGGAACGACGGGACACCGCCGGCGAACAGGGCCGCTGGGTGCTGGGGACGCTGTCCTCCTCCATGGGCCTGGTGTGGCCACATGGAGATGCGCCCTACCCAAGGGTGGCTGAAGGAGGTCCAGGGCGCACCACCTGGAGCAGGAGGTGTCGGCGGGGTCGGCAAGACACCCCGGTCCCCCCCCCCCTCCCGCGCGACCACGAGCACGACCGCGAGCACGACGTCCCCCACGGTCCCGGCCCCCACCCGAGTGAGGGGGAGTAGACGTCCGGGAGCCAGTGGCCTGGAGGACGGTGGTGGTGGTGGTGGTGGTGGAGGAGGCCGACGCTGGCGGAGTAGAGGACACCGGAGTGATGCCCAGAGTGATCTCCTCCAAGGCGAGGTCGTCCTTCACCTGGAGGAAGGTGGGGAAGGGCCTCTGCCTGGTGATCAACGACCTCAAGTGCCCGAAGGTGTCGTTGAGGCCGCGGAGCACGTTGAGGACGAGGATGCGATCCTCCACAGGCCAGACGAGGTTGGCGAGGGCATCCGCCATGCCCTTCATCCGGCGGCAGTACTCAGCCACCGAGAGGTCTCCCTGGGAGAAGGTGCGGAAGGTCGCATCGAGGCGAAGGGCCCTGGCCTCGGCATTGCCAAGGAACTGCCCCTCGAGGGCCAGCAAGGCCTGGCGTGCGGTGCCTCCAGGAGTGTAGACGGTGTCCTGAAGGTCCAGGGAGACGGTCCCTATGATCCAGGACAGGACGAGGCTGTCCAGGCGCTGCCAAGAGAGAGCCAGGACAGCCACCGGCGGGTTGAGGAGGACGTGGTCGTCCAGGGCGTAGCGGCGAAGAGTGAGGAGGACCAAGTCGCGCCAGCGGGCGTAGGAGGTGGAGGCGGTGTCAAGGACGAGAGGAACGAGGTTCCGGATGTTCTGGACACCGGACGCCTGGTAGTGGAGCTGAGCCACCACCGGGTCGGCCGGATCGGGGCGCTGGTGAGTCGGGGTGGACGGCTGGCGACCCGGGGTGGCGGAGGAGGTGACCGGCTGGTGGTCGGCGGAGAGGTAGAGGTGGTGCTCGGCCTCCGCGATCTGGCTAGTGAGGGCATCAGCGGCATCCCGTTCGCGCTCCCACAGCTGTGCCGCTTGGCGGACACGGTCCTGGGCCTCAGCAGCGGCGACCCGGGCAGCCTGGAGGGCTACGGCGAGGGCCGAATCGGCCGTCAGAGAGGGGGCTGCCGTGTAGAGGAGGGACGCCGCGGTGGCCGGCTGCTGGAGGTACTCCGGCGGGAGGAGGGAGGCGGCGGCAGCGGCGTGCTCCGGCCGGAGGAGGGAGGCAGCGGCCGGCCCCTGCTGGCCGGCGACGGCCGCGCGGGCCTGCTGCAGAGGGGCGGCTGCCCAGGCCGAGGGGAACCCCGGCGGGCCCCGCAGAGGAGAGGAAGGAAGGGGAGGGAAGGAGGAGGAGGAGGAGAGAGGAGGAGGGTCGCCGGCCATGGCGCCGGCGGCGGCGGCTGGGTGGTGGGAGGGAGAAGAGGAACTAGGCTCTGATTACCATGTTGGAATCTCTCAATTCATTACTAGCAAACCCTAGGTTAGGGATATACATACTAGGGGTACATGGGCCTCATGGGCTGAATACACACTCCAACAATATGTAGCACAAGGTTCCCAAGCATCACAGTACAGAAATTTAGAATGTATCTTAGAATGGAATATAGCTGAGCTAGTACTTGAGTTCATCACGTCTTAACTATCTGTTATGCAACACGGCTGTCATGCTGTGTCTTGTCTTGGACATTTTCATCTGCAGTTACCACCAATGTTTAAAATGGATTTCATATTGTTAAAATATATTGCAGGCAGGAGAAAGAATCCTCTGCCGCCATCCATTCATTGAATCAAAGAGAGCATATGTTGTCCCCCAGCATGTTGAGGAGCTTCTACAGTGCTATTGGCCTGGGACATCAAGTATGGACCTAACTCTTTAGCGAGAATTTTGTTAGTGGTTCACTGGTCACACACTAAGGGCTGAATTTTTTAAAGTAGTAACTGAAAATGGGAGTAACCAGCATCAGCATTAGATTGTCTTCAAAAATCAGAAGGATAGATCCTCGTTTTGCACTACACTTTTTAAGCTGGAGAATCTTAACAGAGCAGCATGACAGGCTTAAATTTCTTTCTGAACATAGTTTGGTAGACTTAAAAAATGAATTAAACATCCCATATTTCTGGTGCTCTGTTCTGTTTATATTTCCTAATGTTGACAATACCAGAGCCACAGCTAAGGATGCAAATTTAGCTTCCTTTGGATCACTGGGTTGACCCATAACTCACTGTAGTTGAACCATAATCCGGATTTCAAAGCAAGGGAAGCGAGAAAAATGAGTTAACTAGCTAACCCACTGGTTGACTACTTGACTGGTACCACCTTTAGGAAAAAAGACTTCATCAACCCTGTATAATATCAAAAGAAAAATCTGCTGCTAATTATCTGTTGGATCATTAAAATCCGTAGACTTTAGTGTCCTGGATCTTGTCCTGTATTGTTATATGTTAGTGACGTGTATCTGTTTCCCTGCAGATAAGCCTAGAGCAGAGCTGCCCTCCTTGGAGAAGATCAGAAGCCGCTGCATGCAGCAGCTTGAAAAGCTGCGTCCAGATCACATCCGGCGGCTAAATCCAACACCGTACAAGGTTTGCTCTTTTGCATCTCGTCTTTGTCTGTCCTCAATCCTCATCTTGATAAAATGACATGTCATAACTGGAAGTTTCACTAACTCTTCAATCTGGGCAGGTAAGCGTGAGCGCAAAGCTGTACGACTTCATCCACTACCTATGGCTGAACGAAGCTCCAGTTGGTGAACTGCAGTAGATGATGGTCACATAAAAGTTTTGGGTCATCTTTGAGACTGCAGCAATTCATAGAAGAGAATAAGAGCTCTTCTGCGCAACATTAGCAGTTGAGCCTATGGCCCATGGCAGGATTTTGCTCTCCAGATTTTCATCTCTAGTCACAGGTATAGAGGCAGGTTAATCAAGTCTTCTAGTTTATACATCCCTTGATTGGTGGGATACTATACACATCATCATCATGAAAAGTACAGAAATCATTTGGAGTCGATGGAAAGATTAATAGCAAAAAATGTTACTAGATCCTGCCGTGTTTGCCCTCTGCAGTGTACTGTACACATTTGCAGGTGTTATAGATCCAACCGACCAAGCACCAGAGCAAAGCTGCCGGTTGCCGCGCCAGCAGGCTTGAATTGCTGCTATCATCGTTCCCTGTTCTCGGCTGTTGTATTACGTAAGAACTGCCGTGACCCGTGGGGACGTGGGGTGACAAATCCAAACTCTGCAGTCACTAGAGTAAGCAAGCAGAGGAATTGGTGATGCGTTCGCCAACTGCCGTGGCATAAGCTGATAAGCTCAGCAGCACGAGCTTGTTCTTTTGGCTGAAATAAGCCGCTGATTTCGACTCGTGCTGATTTGTTGTGAGAGAAAAATACTGTTTCGTGGCTGAAAATAAGCGTTGATTGGTCAAAAGAATGGCAGGTTATTTTTCTAAACTACAATTGCGTTATGACAGAACATGTAACAGATCGGTTAGTTGCTTTTGGATGTTGTGGTGGCATGTATGGTTGTTTGCTTTTCTTTACGTAATTCCTGCCAAAGGGGTGACTAGGTCTGCTAATTTCCATGGAAGGGGCACACGTTTCATGAATTGAAAGCTTGCAACGATAGTGACCCTGTGAGAGGTAGGTCTACGGGTAAGCATCGAAACGCTATTTTCTAACAAATTCATGTTACCTACGTTTTCTGGAACGCATACAGTGATACAGATCTGAGCACACCATTTCATTCGCAAGTCCAAATACGTTTCAATAATATAGGTCAAGATTGGCATATCTAAGACTGTAAAAAAGAAGTAAAAAAACTACGTTTTGAATAGTTGCAAAAGAAAATATATTGGATGTAGAAAAGGAAAAAAAATCATCTAAGTACATCAGATTTTTAGTATCCAAAATCTACCACGTTATTGTGTGAAACCTACACGGCCAGAGCAACTCTAGTAGAGACACTACTTAACCACATACTAAATATGTGTGTCCAAATAAAATAAATAAATAAATAACCACTTTTCTATATTTCAAGTAGCTAAAATTTTAAATGATTTCAATCAACACTCTTATACCACTATAAGTACATTGTTACTTTTTTGATTGGCAACGTATCAAATGGAAACCAACCTCTCCGTGCAAACCATGCAAACTTCTAATCTGAGCCTCCTTACGCAAATGTGGAAGGGGAGAGGTGGAAGGGGGGTTTTGCAAATGTGTGATTAGGAGTGAGCGGTTCAACGTAAAATTACCTAACCCCCCTACGCCTCTTGAATCAACATCATGTGCCCCAGATTAGAAGTTTACAAGTTTACACGAAGTGGTTAGTTTGCACTAGATATGTTCCCTTTTTGATTTGTTATTTGTTTTGTATCATGATATATTATATTTTTATATTGTCTTCCTATAGAAATAATTGCAAATTGTTGACTATCTTTGTGCCAGCACAAATCAAATTTTGTAAGGTTTATAATTTTGTCTAACAAGTTTTTTATTATGGCAACCGAAAATTGCAAATTGTCTATGTCAACCCAAATCAGATTTTATCAGGTTTATAGTTTTGTCTAGCGATGTTTTTATTATTGGTACCAAAAATTATATATTACGTCTACTAAAGCTACAACGAACGAAACCTATAGTTTTAGTATAAAAGTATATGAAATAGTCGTCACCTGAAAGAAAACTAAACTTCAAGCATCCAAATTCCATAAAGAACTCGGGGGCCCCTACTAAATAGCTCAAATTTGGGTGGACACCCAAAACTTCCTTGTGTCCCGCATTCATAAGGGCTCTAGCCCAAGTCTCCAAATGACAGCTTCATTTGTTTTTATGTGCGCCTTCTTGCGACTCCTTCTGATGGCATGACTCACTCCCCCGGCCGACGCTTTTCCTCCCAGGTGATGTTGACACGACCTAATCTTCTGATACATATAGTTCAATTGGTGGAGAACTCAACATTCATGATCTAAGCTTCAAACCAAGCTTGATTCGAACCCTTGCGACCGTTACACCGTAACTCTAGTAGTTATCAATCATACACAACGAGATTGGCCTCAACTACAAGGCTTTTGCTAGAATCAAATTGAAAACAAGAATGTGAAGAACGCAATCTGGTATTGTAAATATGGATGAAGTATAACAAACTAATAGAAGGTTCAAGTCTTAATTTGAAAGGACTAGTCAGCATAGGCCAATAAGAACAAGAACATGGGTTTGGATTCAAAACAGTCAAACTCGGCGTTAAAAGTGCTATGCTTGTTTCACAAGGAAACTAGAACACAACAAAACACAAAACCTTAACTGAAGGGACTATAACACCTAAGAGGGAGTGATCTAGGCAACTTAAAATCTACTTCTAAAACTATGGTCTCTAATTTTCACCTTGTCAAAATCTATGCAAGATAATAATCTATCTAGATGTGCAACTAAAGTTTTTTCTAGGTGCGTTGTCTCTACTGCAAAAAACGATATGCAACCTAAGGTTCCAATCCTATCTCTAGTATATTAAACTAAGCTAGGAAAGTAAAGAACACAACCAAGCTGCATAATATAAATGTGGAAGCTAAAGTGTGGTAGAGATCCAAACTCTTGTCAATGACTCCAGTATTTTAATTGAGGAATTGAGAAGCTCCTTATTTATGCCTAGTCCTTGTTAGAACCCATCATAAGGATGTCATCGCAAGTGGATCTCTAAGATGACCTCTCCTAGACAATTTCTCATTGTCTTCACTATCGAGCTTGGGTCGAAACATCGTGGGCATCATTCCTTCTAGTACACCAGTGGCGGTGAAAGGATCTAGATAGCTAGAGGGGGTGAATAGCCTATTCAAAAATCCCTACAAGGCTACAAATAATTAGATAAGTGATTAGTACCAAAGGTGGCATCTAAAGATTATACTTGCTCTAACTCTACTACACAAGCAGCAAGCCTTATACACAAGTCTAGTTACTATATCTCTTAGTTGTTTCACACAAATACACTAACAAGCAAATACACAGAGAGCTACCAGGAAGTTAAACAAAGCGAATTACAAGTACTAGCTACTCTAGAGCTACTCAAGCAACTAACACTAACGAGGAAACTAGGAATGTATATGCAAGTGAGATAGTGAATTGCAAACCGAAACCTGGCAAGAGATGAACACAAGATTTATCCCCGAGGTTCGGTTGCTTGTAAACAACCTATGTATTTGTTGTGGCGAGTCCAAACTACGTGATTCACGTACTAATTGGCATCACACGCCAACCCAGCACACGGGTGCCACAAGAACCACTAGAGAGGCACTCCAACTAGGCATGATTTCACTAGAGCTGCTCTTTGCGAAGCTCCCGCGAGTATGAGCACAAGAGCCCCTTACAATGATGGATTGGAGCTAACAACAATCACCAAAGCTGCACAACTAGCCGCTCAACTAGTATTAACCTCCTCTAGCCATCCAGATCCTATAAGAGTCGTCAGAGAGCATCCAAGGACTATGTTACACCTCAACAAGTTTGTGAGGGCTTGATTCTACCTCTGCAAGGGAATAAATTAATCAAATTAGTGAACGAGGGTTGTGGTTGAAAGAAACACGGATAGAATGCATCTCTGAGTGGTCCCTCTATGCCTCCTCAATGGAGAGTAGGACTCCAGGGAATCCGAACTTTATATATATCATTGTATTTCAATTTGATATTTGTGTTTGCCTTGATCTACTTGGGTTGTGCACATTTGTATAGAGTTATATATTGTAGCATAACCCATGTAAGGTCCCTACAACCTTGGAGTGAAAGCTGAAATTGAAAGAGACAAGTTTTTAGCTAGGGACTGCTCTGTATGTCTATAGTGGACAAGTCTAGTAGATGACTCCAACCTTCGCTGCAACCTCTACAGTAGAATCTTCTGGATCTCGCGTGTCTTCCACCCCGTTTTGGTTGTCACCATTTGCATTCCAGATTCTGGTGCTCCATAGAACTCTTGAAAGATCCTTGTTTGGTTTTGGTAATTGAGTGGCAACTTAGGTGGACTAATATGTGTTTAAGTATTGATTACATAGGTGAATAGTCCATAAGTACATGTGTGTCTATCTCACACATGTGATGGTGAAGGAGCTTAATGCACATGAGACATGACATGGAGTCATGTGGCTAGGTGGTGAAGATCAAGACAAGACTTGACTTGATGGACTCATTGCGAGGCAAAGGGCAAGTTGGAGGCTTTGAAGCCATTGGTACCGAGTGTCGGGAGGCTTAAGCAAGACTTGGCGCTAGAGACGAAGCAAGGGTGAAGAGCGAGTCGAGTCAAGGATCGATGAACCAAAAGCCACGTGATGATATGAAGTGGATCATATCATTCTTGAGGTATTGGTGCATGTGTTGCACCGGCATCATTGGTGTCGGAGACAGAGATGAAGACGGTGATCAGAATGGGAAGCACAAGGCAAAAGTATAACCTAGTGTTGACATAAATTAACTTGACGGGCATCAGAGTACCCACTGTTTGATAATTTGAACACTTGTACATTTTTTCCTCTCAGGCGGACATCTTTGTACCCATTGTTTTCTCTCATCTCATACGTTTGCATAGCCACATGCCTCTTCTCTGCAACAACACTTCCCTCTCTTTTTCTTTTTTTGAGAGATAGAAACAAGAACTTTGGAGCATTTATTGGGGTATCCTAAGAGCTTATTTTTGGAGTCTGTTGACACTTCTTAGCGCAACCACCAGAGACAGGGTGTTAGGCTATCTCTGATAACGGCGCCAGAAGTGTCCTGAGGGTATTTCTTATGTCTATTGGATAATTCCGCAAACGCACAGAATATACCGCTGTAGCACTTCACCCGGGAGTATTCCAAGGTATCGTTATTTATTTTATCCCAAGGGAAAGCGGTTTCTAGGAATAATTAATAAAAGAGAGAGATCCTTAAGTCTAAAGCAACTTAGTATCAACTAGTAATAAGGGGGTAAATCGATATATAGAGGAAAGGGTAATGACATAAAGACACGACAAGGTTTAGGATAACTATTAGAGTATAGCTAGGTGGGAGGACAACGAGTGAGTATAAGACTCCTATGACTCCTACTTTACTCTTGTGAACTATCTTATCAAATGGATGAATTGCACTAAGACAGCTACCTTACTTCTGGTGTGTAGGGTATAATGCGAGACAATAGAGGATATAACCTCTACCCGAAGCGCCTATGCTCTTATGGGAGCCTACCTTTTAAGAACTTGCCTAAAACACATGGAGGGATACTAAGATTAGACAGGGCTGTCACCACCTGCTAGCACCCACTAACAATCCGTGCGACAAGCGGCATTCAAGGGTAAGATCTAGCCTAAGCACCACGCTTACACTAATTCTCACTACTCTAGCTGGGTACCAAACAACTAGAGCACCCTATGACAGGCAATGAACTACACACTTGAGCTGGTTATAGGATCACAATCTAGTGTAAGTCAACTATAAAATAAGATAAGACACAACAATACTATAATGAATAGTAAAGCACTAAGTAAAGACTTAGTAAAGTAAAGCAAAGATAATATATTGATAAAAGTAAAGTCTTACAGAAGGAAAGGTACAACAGTTATACCAGACTCTCCAGCAGACAACTCCGGAGACCCCGAGCGCAGCTCGACTCGACTCTAACTCCCACACTAGACTAATACTACTACTAAAAAGTGGAGCTCTAGCTTCTCTTGTCTCTTGTGTATCTCGTGTGTCTTGAAGAGGGTGATGGCAGCCTCTATTTATAGGGGAGAGTGGAGGGGTGCCACGTCAGCGATCCGTGTGCTCCTTACCTCTCCACCCTTGGATGAACCGCCTCAATACCGCCTCAAAATGGACGGCAGTGGTAAATCCATCACGTGGGGTGCATGCAAGAAGGCTATGGAGGACGTCGGTGGTCTGGACCCACCAGGGAGGGTCGGCCGACCCCCTATGACAGGTGGGCCCAGCCAGGTGTTGTCCCCGCCAGTCATAGAGCGTGGCTGTATACTTGATTTGTTGGTACTTGTCGGTTCACGCCTTGATCCATGTGCCTTGATCTTCCACCGTTGATTGGAAACACAACTTTGATCCAAAGGTGGAATTGAGTTGGATGGAGAGTCACATGGATTGTGCCCTGTCAGCAGAGCCCTGGTGGGCCCTACATATGGGTCGACCGAACCCAATGTGGGCCCTCTAGGTGCTTCACTCTCTTCTAAGTGATGTTGTGCACCATATCTTGATGTTTCATGGCCTGTTTGATCTTTCCTGCATTCACAAGCTAAGAGTACAAGTGGAACTAGTTATTGATAAGATATGTTCATGTCATGTTTATTTTCCCTTGAATCCGAGGCCTGTTAACGGTGTTTGAGTGTGGATTTTTATGATATATCCACCATCAACAGTGTCTACTTCTAGTGTATAGGAGTAAAACATTTTTAGGTGGATATGGATGGAAGGCATGTTTTTGTGTACTAGTGTAGGAGCAGCGAATGTATGTGGTGTGTATGTGATCTTGATTTTGAAAGCATGACGAGTTTCTAAGGTATCAACAAAGCATGACAATACTCAATGCAAAGCAAGTAGCATGTAGATGTGTGGGTTTTCTATTCTAGCATGTATGGCTGTGGTAGGAATTTAAACTCTGTCATACATGACTCATCATGTGGTTTTAAGGATTTTCAAAATAAATCTCTAGAACCCAAGTATCACTAGGAATAAGGTAAATAGCAGCTCAAACTTCCCATGTCATATCCCTCAATCACCTAGACTTAGATCAAGCATTTGCTACCCACAAGTTTTAGGTTCAAAGTAAATCTTTAAGTCAAAACAGTTGTGTCTAAAACTTGGGATAATTTAGGTTTGAAGACTAAGTACTCAAAAGGGATTATGGTGAAGTGCTAATTATCAATCCTATGCATGGTTTACATCTATCTGAGCAAAATTTCTATAAGCACTCTCTCTTTACTTTATTCGAACCTAAGAAACACACTGAACTAAACTAAGCAAATTTTTATTTGGTTTCAAATTTTATTTCACTAGCTAACACACTGAAGAATCGTCTGGATCTCGTGTGTCTTCTACCTCACTTTTGGTTGCCACCATTTGCATTCCGGATTTTGGTGCTCCATAGAACTTTTGAAAGGTCCTTGCTTGGTTTTGGTAACTGACTAACAACTTAGGTGGACTACTATGTGTTTAAGTATTGATTACACAGGTGAATAGTTCATAGGTACATGTGTGTCTAGCTCACACATGTGATGGTGAAGGAGTTTAGTGCACATGAGACATGACATGGAGTCATGTGGCTAGGTGAAGAAGATCAAGACAAGACTTGACTTGATAGACTCGTTGCGAGGGCAAAGGACAAGTTGGAGGCTTTGAAGCCATTGGTACCGAGTGTTGGGAGGCTTAAGCAAGATTTGGCGCCGGAAGCCGAAGCAACGGTGAAGAGCAAGTGGAGTCAAGGATCGATGAACCAAAAGCCACATGATGATATGAAGTGGATCATAGCATTCTTGAGGTGTTGGTGCACGTGTTGCACCGGCATCATTGGTGTCAGAAACGGAGATGAAGACGGTGATCGGAATGGAAAGCGCAAGACAAAGGTATGACTTAGGGCGTTTCCATTTCACCGGTCTAAGGTTGAGTAGAGTAGTACTTGATCGAATTTAGGATAGATGGTCGTACTATCAAGAGGGACAAACCTATTTGCATATCAGTCACCTAGTGCCATTTGAGCAATCTAACTTTGCATACGTTGCTAAAATCGATGACGCGGTGAAGTGAGTCAAAACCCTCTGTGAAAAGCTAACACACGCGCACATGAGATTGTACACTTGTGGTGTTAGCACTTTTACCAAAAGAGTTGAAGGTTGAGAGGGTTTGGGTTCTCTCTTCCGGCGAAGAAGGGGAGGGAGTTGCCGCCCCCGCCGAGCTCCTCCGCCGCCGCGCTCGACCTCGGCACGGCCGCGGTCTCCCTACCGGCAGAGCAGAAGGGTGCGCCGCCGCGCCGGGAGGAGTGCCGGGAATGCCCCACGCCGCCACGCCGGGAGGTCCGCTGCCGCCGGGAGGAGCGCTCGGGGACGGGGACGGCCGCCACGACACGCTCGGGGAGGGCCGCGCCGCCGCGCACGCTCCGGCCACGCCGCCGGCAACGAGAAGGGGAAGACGAAAGGAGGGAGGAGAAGAGGATAGAGAGACGGATAGCGGTCGGCGCGCTACAGCTCGATTTGCCTGTACCGCACCTACCAGGTGGGTCCCGGCCTTGTAGCTTGCGCGATAGAGTGCGCCGCGGTACGGTCAGCCTTACATTCCCACGCTTGAATTTAAAAGGCGAAATAGTCAAATTCGTGCTTGAATTATCACCGAAAGCTCAGTTTAGTCCCTGAACTATGAAAACGGCCGTTTTAGTCCTCAAACTTTCACAGCCGGCTCAATTTCGTCCCTAAACTATGAAAACGATCGTTCTCGTCCTCAAACTTTCGCAGCCGGCTCAATTTCGTCTCTGGTCCGATGTGGAGCGCCACGCTGGCTCATTTCGTCATCGCCTAGTCAGCTAGAATCAGTTTTTGAAAGTCTGCAACTGATTTATTCTTATTTTAACTGGTTGCAACTAGTTGTAACTCTTCAATACAACATTGATAAGATGATTTTTAATTGTAGATCTCAATAAAATCTACAAATTTTTAGTTTTAATTTTTTTATTTAAGGATGTTAAGATGCTCAAAAAGTTAATATAAAATTTTAGCATCATAATAATTACCTGCTGCTGCTTGTAATTAATATAAAAGTTAATATAAAATTTTAGCACCATAATATGAACTTTTTGAGTATCTTAATGTCCTCAAATAAAAAATATTAAAACTAGAAAGTTGTAGATCTTACCGAGATCTACAATTTTTATGAAAAAATCGTCTTCATCCCATTTTGTATTAAAGAGTTACAACTAGTTATGATAAGTTAGAATAAGAATAAATCAGTTACAGGCTTTCGAAAACTGATTCCAGCTGACTGGGTGATGATGAGACAAGCCAGCGTGGCGCTCCACATCGGACCAGAGATGAAATTGAGCCGGCTGCAAAAGTTTGAGGACGAGAACGATCGTTTTCATAGTTTAAGGACGAAATTGACCCGGCTGCGAAAGTTTGAGGACGAGAACGGTCGTTTTCATAGTTTAGGGATGAAATTGAGCCGGCCGTGAAAGTTTGAGGACGAGAACGGTCATTTTCATAGTTTAGGGACGAAATTGAGCCGGCTGTGAAAGTTTGAGGACTAAAACGGCCGTTTTTATAGTTCAGAGACTAAACTGTGCTTTCAGTTATAGTTTAAGGACGAATTTGACTATTGCCATAATTTGAAAACCGGACTCTCACTCGGCCGATCCACTCGCGTCTGAAACCGAGCCAACACCAAAATATCCTGTTGTGCATTTGTCTACGGATCCGCGGCATTGACTTCTGTGTCTCCCAATATAAAAAGTCGCCAATACTGTATAATTATGCAAACACCCCTGTCAGGCTTTCACTGTTCCTGCTTCTGATCATCCCACTGGTCCTGCTCTCCCTGCAGGCGGCTGCAGTCCACTCCTCGCCGTTCTGTTCTCCACTCTCCCAGCCCCCTCGTCTCTCTCTCTCTCCTTTTGCTCCCTCTACCTATCGTACTCGTGCTCACAACTACACTCTCACTCTACTCTGAGCAGTCACTTTTGTACTATCCTTGCTTCCTTGTGCATTTCTTCTTGATTTGGACTGTGATTGGCCTCTAATGATCGCCACCAACCACCCAGCCACCCCAGGCCAGCCACGGCCACCCACCTCACTCACCACCGGGCACCACCACCACCCTCCACCTCCACGCCAAAATCCATGCTTGCATCCGAGCTAAATTAACCACGCTTGGCTCGTCGATCCTCACGCCCCCAAAATAATCCGGTCTCAGTCCCCACATTGCCCGCAAATCCAACATTTTTGGGCCCAATCAACCTCCAAATCCACACCTTTTTCGTCACTCCATCCTGTCCTAAATCCCCTCCCTCCCCGCAAAGTCATACCTTTCCCACTGCGCCACCACCCCCTACGGAAATCCAGAGATTCTTGGCCACTTTGATTGCCCGCTGCATGAATCCGGCTTCGCGCGCCCAATTCCCTGCAAACCCCCAGTCTCTGGCGGAAGATTTCTTCGTTCTCTAGTGGCCGCCCCAATTCTTCTGCTCGGGGTTCTTGGGAGGGAGGGAGGGAGATCCACCATTTCGTTTCGTCCTGAGCAGCCGGCCGGGGAGCTGAGCTGAGCAGAGCAGCGCGGCGCCCATGTCGGACTCTGAGCTGTCCCAGGGCACGCTGGTGTTCGGCCTCCACCTCTGGGAGCTCGTCGGCATCGGCGTCGGCGCCGCATTCGTGCTCCTCCTCGTCCTCCTCTCCCTGCTCTGCCTCCTCGCCTCCCGCCGCCGCCGCCGCCGCCGCGCCGCCCCGGCCACCCCCGTCCTCCACCTCCCCGCCGTCGTGCCCAATGCCCAGCCCAAGCACCCCGCCAAGCCCCCCAAGGACATCCAGGAGGTGCCCTCCCGCGGCACCGCGGCCCCCGCCGCCCCGGCCAAGGCGCCGCTTGCCCAGGTGCTCCAAGCGCCGCCGCCGGACTCCATCCAGATCGAGACGGGGAAGGAGCACCGCATCACGTTCCCGGAGCAGCCGCCGCCCCCGCACCACCAGCGGAGCGGGGGGCCGTCGTCTCGTGGCGCCAGCGGGGAGAGCCGAGGCGGTGGCGGGGAACCGGGGGTTCCGGAGGTGTCGCACCTGGGGTGGGGCCACTGGTACACGCTCAAGGAGCTCGAGGACGCCACGTGCATGTTCGCCGACGAGAAGGTGATCGGCGAGGGCGGCTACGGCATAGTGTACCACGGTGTGCTCGAAGGCGGAGTGCAGGTCGCCGTCAAAAACTTGCTCAACAACAGGTACGGATGCTAGCTACCTGTGGACTCAAGCATACCCATATTTATAAATAATAAGCTTGTGTCTTGAATTGGCTATCTTCTTTCATTTGCAAAACGTTGATTATAGTCTAAGCAAGATGTATACGAATTGTCAATGGAGATGTGACAATTCAGATGGTGACACTGTGCAAGAAATTCTGATAGAAAATATGTATCGTGTTTTGTAGGGTTCATGCTTAGTAGTGTACTCTGCCATATAGACAATGAAATGTGTGTTTGAATTAGTGGTTTTTGTGCTGCTGAATTTGATAAACTTTGATGCTATGTTCTATCAGGGGGCAGGCAGAACGGGAGTTCAAGGTTGAGGTGGAAGCTATCGGGCGGGTGCGACACAAGAACCTTGTGCGGTTGTTAGGATACTGCGCCGAAGGCAACCAAAGGTATCTTCTTATAAGGACAGTAGGCTTAGCTTATATCGTGAAATTGTAGAACCAAGAAGTTTGTAGCTTTATATAATATAAAATTCATTGTATGTGGTTCTTCTCCAGGATGCTTGTGTATGAGTATGTTAATAATGGAAACTTGGAGCAATGGCTCCATGGGGATGTTGGTCCTGTGAGCCCTCTTACATGGGATATCAGAATGAAGATTATTCTGGGAACGGCAAAAGGGTATTCACTTTTTGACTTATTACTGTAATCTAGAATTTGTTTATTTATTTGCTGTCACTGTCTGCTTACGTTACTTTACCTAATTGTGCAGGTTAATGTATTTGCACGAGGGACTTGAGCCAAAGGTTGTTCACCGTGATGTCAAGTCAAGCAATATTCTTCTTGACAAGCATTGGAATGCAAAGCTTTCTGATTTTGGGCTAGCAAAACTTCTGGGTTCAGAGAGGAGTTATGTCACAACCAGGGTCATGGGGACATTTGGGTTAGACATCAACACTACTTATAAGATTAGGATCACACAAGCTAAGCAAGAATGTGGTGACTTATTTTAAATTTTTATTGCTTGCAGGTATGTTGCACCAGAGTATGCAGGCACTGGCATGTTGAATGAAACTAGCGATGTCTATAGTTTTGGGATTCTTATCATGGAAATAATATCTGGCCGTGTACCTGTTGATTACAACAGGCCACCAGGGGAGGTTAGTAATGGCAGTACCTCGCATTCGCTGAATAATAAACTTGAGAAGTGCATATATGAACGTTTTGGAGCAATCTTTTCAGATTAATCTAGTTGAGTGGCTGAAGACAATGGTCAGCAACAGAAACTCTGAAGGGGTTTTGGATCCAAAGATGACTGAGAAGCCTACTTCTAGGGCATTGAAGAAAACTTTGCTGGTGGCTCTGCGGTGTGTAGATCCTGAAGCTCGCAAGAGGCCAAAGATTGGGCATGTCATTCACATGCTTGAAGTTGATGATTTTCCGTACAGAGATGTAAGTTAAGATGGCATATCCATATTTTTGAGTACCAGTTGTTTTAGTATGTTAATTTATATTGGATTTGTGGCCCATAAATCTTATTGTCCGCCTATGTTGAAGCAAGAAGGTCATCATGATGAATACTGGGTAACACCTTTATATACTTGTTATAGTCAAGTATCCTTACAGGTCACTACAATATGCACTGAATTGGTTACTGTTATCACAATTCCATGACTCTCATGGAGCAACTCACTAGAGGACTGCTCTCATTAATCCTTTGTAGGTTAATTGGGGGGCCTGCCCTCCATTATTCATTTTTTAATTGTTCTCACAACATATGAGTTTAGATAACAATCTGATATGTCTGGTAGTTTTTGCTGTACAATATGTGTGCATTCACCTTCAAAGCCTGCAAGAGCTTCCAAGTCGCTCATTCTTCTAATAATTTCAACTATCATGATTTATGAAAAGAGTAATATAGTAATATTTTTCCAAATTGCACGGACTTAGATTGCTAACATTTTGCTGATCTTCCCAGGAGCGTCGGGGTGGGAAAGCTCCAACTCAAGCAAGATCGGTGGAAACACCTGCAAGTGAACCTGGCGATAGCAGCGGAAACAACACTCCAAAGGATGCACCGAAGGGAGAACCTTTCAAGTGGAGAACTCAGGAAGACTAGTTAGCCATCAGGAAATCAGTGATTGCTATGATTTTGTGCCTGATAAAGAAGCTGGATATCACGAAGGGGCAGAGAGAAGTCGTCTGCAGTCTCATCGGTTGGTCGGTTGGTCAGGCATGCAAACTCTGCAAGCACCTGTGTCGGTCATCGTGACAGTATCTGTACATTGTTGGATCAATATGTTAGCCATAGCGATTTTTTCCGTTGGTTTTTTTGGGGTCGTATTTATGCAAGGGATGATTTTTGTATGATAAAGGCGTGTGTGTACTCCTGAGGCAGAAAAAAAAAAGATTGAGCATTGCTATAGCTGAAAACCGTTCCAGTAAAGATTGGCCGATAACCTCCAAACCTTGCTGCCTATTTTGAGCCATCTGTCTGGTATATACTCCCTCCGTCCCAAAACAAGTGTCGTTTTAGGATTTTGACTATCTCCTTTTAATCATTCATCTTATTAAAAAAATTATAAAAAATAATTATTTTATTATGAAATAATTTATTATTAGAAATACTTTAATCTTGATTTTTTAATTTTTAATTTTTGTAAATTTTTTAAATAAGACGAATAATCAAACATCAATTTCAAAAAGTCAAAAGACACTTGTTTTGGGACGGATTTTAAAAAGTCAAAAAGACACTTGTTTTTGGGACGGAGGAGCCCTCAGTTTCTGATGTCATACTCGTAACATATATTGCTTTATTATTATACAGTCATAGTCATAGCCATCTGCCTAGAATGTGACTGCTCAGCTGTTCAGGATGGATACTTTCAAGTGCTACAGTGCAGCTTGTGCCATGGATGGAATGCTGTAGGATTGCACCTGCAGTCAGGTATTCACAGAAGTGTCGGTTGCCGGTGGTGTGCTCAGGTAGAGATGGCCGATGAAGGACAGATGGATGGAGACTGATGATGATCCTCCAGACTGAAGACGTAATGAAAATTCCACGATGGGCGATGGCCAAATTCGGCGGCAGCCTGCGGGTCCTGTGTCCACTTGGAGAGGTGATCTGATGAGACGACGACAGGCAAGGACCGAGAGAGGAGCTTGGCCCCGACGACGATGCGTGAAAATATCAACTTCGACGGCCCCGATGGAATCTCTGTCCAAACACGCGCCTGAGGGCACGTTCGCGAGGGATCGCTATCCACATGCTTTCAGTCAGATGAACATTTCCGTGCATCATACGCCGCAGTCCCCGTACAGCCAGCCCGTGGACGATGATCGCCGCCGACAGGTTGCTGTCGGTGGCCACTTCGTACAGGGTGGACGCGCCAATTAGGAAAAGCGACCCCACCTAATGCAACTCGATTGCTTCGTCTGCGACCTTTAAAACCGTCTGCATAATTCTCTCATCTTTATAAAACCGTTTAAATAACCTCCTATAATAAGTACGCATCTAGATAATCCTCACCTATTGCAACCTGACTACTTCACTCCCAAACCTATGATGGTACTCACGTGTTGCAATTTAACTATTTCATCCTTCAACTTATGGTGGTCTACATAACCCTCACACCTTCACAAAACCGTTCAACTAATACCCTCCTAAAAGGACTTGTTGCTTTTATTGTTCTCGTCTTTGCCTTGGATCCTCTTCTTTTGCATGAGATAGAAATCAGGAATTCCAGAAATTGAGGCTTTTTTCTAACTTGATGGTAAGAAATCCCAGGATCTAGAAATTCATTTCGTACAATTGAACCTTTTCAAACTGTTTCTTTTTGAGAACCAAAAAAACTTGTGCCAAAATAACAGATGCGAAGAAGAACAAAAGGCCTTGGACGCGCAATGGATCCTGAAGCACTATTTCTGCATCCCCCTGACCAAACCCTCCTACATTAGGATTGCTTGATTGATTCCCCCTCTGAAACAAGAAGTTCTGGTCCGGGAGGTATAATATCAATCACTTGGCGTCCATCCGACGCATCTACTATGGATATTTCATATCCCCCCTTTTCTTTACGTAGTATTTTTTTTACTATACCTGTTGACGTAGCATTATAGACCGTATTGTTACTCTTGCTACCATCAGGATAGATCTGTCCCCTTCCTCGGTTTTCCCCCACATATATGGGATATTTTAAGAAACTAGATAATACCCTACGCGTTGCTATGGGGATTTTGTAGTGTTATATATAATAACAGTGGGAGAAATATTTTTTTGCTTCTTCCTAACTGTAGCTCAAAATATTAACGGAAAACAATAATTCATCTCTTATAAATCCTAACAAAACGCGGCTTCTTAAACTCATGTCAATCAAACTCCAAAAGACCACAACTATTGTTGAAATTACGTTAAAAAAAGAACGGAAATGCTTCAACGCAGACGTCCGGCGCGGCCGGACTCCCACCTCAACCGCCTGCCATCCTTATCTGCCTCCCATCGCCCTACGCAGCCGCCTCCCATCCTCCCATCCTTATCCATCCACCCCGCCCGCCTCCATCGCCTCGCGCCCCGCCCGCCACGCGCGCGCCGCTCGCAGCGCCAGCTGCACCTCGCGCGCCCTCGCTCGCCGCCCACAGCGCGCCCGCTCGCCGCACGCGTGCCTCGGCAGTCGCCCATCGCGCGCTTCCTCTCACCGTGCGCTGCAACGACGACGTCGCGCTCCCGGCCCTCGGGGGCGCGGCGTGACCTTCCCCAGGCGACGGCGACGGCGACGGCGACGGCGGGGGCTCTCCCATCTCCGGCCCATCGCGCGCTCCCGCGTGCTTCAACGACGACGACGATGCGCGCGCCCGCCTGTCCGGGCGGTGTGCCGACGACGGTGACGGCGGGGGCTCTCCCATCTCCGATGGCTGTGAGGCCCTCTACCTGCCTGCACCCCACCTTATCCTCCTCCTCCTCCTCCTTCTCCTCCCCCCACGCCGTCACCTCCCTCCCTCCTGTTGCTTGCGCTGTTTCATCGAATCGACAGTGAAGTTTCAGCTGTTTCATTGCGCTGTTTCATCGAATCGGCAGTGAAGTTTCAGTTGTTTCATTTACACGTTTGTTTTGTTTCACCAATTCTGGTGGTGTTGTTTCAAATGTAAGAACATGTTTGTTTCACATACTTGAGACAATTTTCGTGTATGCTGTTTCAATAGATCAAATTTGTTGTTTCATTGGCTCGAGCAAATTGTTTCATTTGGTTGTATATGTTGTTTCATTAAGGAACAATTTTTTGTTTTTTTTGTTTCATTGGTTTTAGCCATTTGTTTCAAATTTATTGCATATGTTGTTTCAATAGGCTGTCCTGCCGTCCCACCACAACAACATGGAAGGGCGGCGGGAAGCCTGCGTCGTCGTGTCACTGCTAGCCGGCGTCGTCGTGTCTCTGCTTTCATCTTCTACTTCGCCGTCGTCTCCAACGAGTCGGCCGCCCTGACGGCGTAGGCCACTGGTGTCCACTCCCACACCAGGCGCGTAGGCCACCGGTGTCTGCTCACCCCGGCGACGTGCCGCTTCCGCACCAGGCGCGTCCGCGCCCGTGGACGGGGGCGTCCGAGGCGAGCGCGGTGAGGAGCCCAAGGGGCATCGAGGAGGCGGCGCGTTGTGCAGGACGGGGGAGTCCGAGGCGAGCGCGGCGAGGAGCCCAAAGGGCATCGGGTTGGCGGCGGGTCTTGCGTGATGGGGGCATCCGAGGCGAGCGCGGCGAGGAGCCCAAAGGGCCTCGGGGATGCGGCGCATCGTGCCGGGGGGGGGGGGGGGGGGGGGGGGGGGGGGCAGCGCGTGGTGCGCGGTTTTTGGGGCAGGGCTCGGGGCACGCGCGGGGGAGGCAGGCCGGCCTACAGTCGCGGGGCGTCCGGATGCGATGCTGGCGCCGGACGTCTAGGCGCAAGCACGTCCCAAAAAAGAAAGCACAACGGGCAAATCAGTTGTAGGACAAAACCACCGCAGTCATTGTCGTTCCAATAAAGGAAAAATTCTTCCATCTCACAGTAAAAAACACTGCCACTTCTAAGGAAAAAAATAAAGAAAAATTTAAGCAACAACTCACATCCTCAGAATGGATGGCTCAATGGTTGGACGAACATGGATGGCCTCTCAACTGCCGCCTCTTAAGAAAAACAGAAAAGAAAATCAGCTACGACCACGACACTGCCTCTCATGCGCTCATTCGCCATCTCCCCACGGAATGGCCACTCATCGGTCTTGGTCCTCTCCTCCCGTATCCCGCTCGCATCCACTTTCTCTATTTTTTCTTCCCCTTCGCATGGCGCGTGGATCAAGATCTGGAAGCCTCTAGGCGAATAGCCGCTAGGGGCTGAGGACCAGGGCTCTGCCGGCAATGGTGCGGGCACAGCGAGGGGACCGTGACCGGTGAAGCTCTGCACGCATCATGCAGGCGCACGGGCGGGGCAACGCCGTGCCGCCGAGCTGGGCGGAACCCAGCGAGACCCATCTTCAATTATCGAAGCTCCGCACGCATCATGCAGGCACACGGGCGGGGCAACGCCGTGCCGCCAAGCTGGGAGCAACCCAGCGGAGACCCATCTTCAATGATCCTGCGCACGAGACTCGCGACAGCTGAGGTAGATCATCGCCGCATCCCGCTGGAGACGTCGCGACGGTTCAGCTAGAAGAAGCCCGACGCAGGCGGTGTGATGTGGTGCGGCGCTGCTGAGCAGGACAGGGCATGGCCGAGCTGCCGAGGCTGACCAGGGTTGGGTGGTCGATGAGTGTAGCCAGGCGGAGCAGAGATTTTATATCCGAGTGCGGCGATGACGGTTCGTTTTTCTTTTGTTTGCATTTGCAGCGGCAGGTTCTTGCCATCCAGGATTGGATGGTGCGCTAGTGACAGTTTCTTGTGGTGCGCCATGGCCCGTGGCTGTTGAATCCATCGTGCGAATGTGGGAGAGGAATGAGGATGTCGCCTGGTGTTCTCTTGTTGGGGAGATGGGGAACTGTGGGCCATAGAGCTGACGTGGCTCACTCTAGTTTCAGAGAATTTTCTATAGTGGTTCTTTCTATTTAGGTATAGTAGATGAACGTTTTTTGTAGCGGGATCGGGGGAAAGAATGGGAAAGACAATTTCACTATATTTCTTACCGGGAACAGGGCCTATCACAAGAATATTTTTTTTATTGGGACGATAACTCTGAAAAGAGAGATTTCCTATCTTTTCTTTCAACTCAGGAGAAATACGGTCGGGCGGCGCTAATTCGAATCCCTCGGGCAAAATAAGAACAGCACCCACATTCAACCCTCCCTTTTTACCATTAGCAAGAACTTGTTTCAGCTGCATATCATAAGGAATTCGAAGAACTGCTTCAAATACAGTATCAGGAAGCACTGCTTGGGGAACTTCAATATCTACAGGCTTATTAGCTAAATGGCAATTGGCACATACAATTCGTCCAGTTGCTTCCCGCGGGTTTTCGTAACCCTGCTGCGCAAAAATGGGATATGCGTTTGAAATAGATGTGCGAGTTATTACGTATATCATGATCGATACAGAAATCGATCGAATCATCTGTTCCTTTAACCAAGAAAAAGTTTTTCTATTTTCCATGTCCAATCGTGGATCCCGGAATTTCTACAATAAATTAGATAGGTAGCTAAGCTAATCTAGTTCCCTATACACGAGTCTGTTGTCATTCTACTGCAATAGTTGTACTAGAATGATGAATACCTTGAGCAGGTAGAAATAGAAAGAATTTTGTTAAAAATGAGTGAGTTTATGCTTCACTAATTGAATGATAAATGACTACAAGTGAAGGAGATAGACGGTTTAAACAAAAAAAGACCCAAAATTTCAAACACGTGTCTAGAATCACAGGAAAACTACAAACAAAAATAGTGAAAATTAGCTCGTTAGGAGCCCATCCAAGATTGTTGTAGACCCAACGAATTAGTAGTTCCCAACCGCGGGTGGAGTGAAATCCAACAAAAAAATCAGTAACTAAAAGAATAAAAAAAGCTTTTATTGAATCATTTAAGTTATAGAAAAATTCCTGAACCCAAGAATTCAAAATGACAAGTTCTTCTTTACCCAGAAAAAAAGAACCACTTAGAATAGCCAAACAGATTATATTTGTTGAGAAATGCAAAATGATATGGAGATGATCCTCATTATCCATTTGGGCCAATTGTATTATTTCCTTGTGTATTTCTATAGGAAGTTTTTGTACATGTGTCTTCGGTTTCTCTTTTATCATTTCGTCCAAGAGAAAAAGTTCTTCTAATTCTATGAATCCTTCTAGAATCCTTTTCTCTTGAATATCAGTTAAGAAAGTTTCGGATTGCCTGGTATTCCACCAATTCTTAATCCAAAGTTCCAGACATTTGTTAAAAGAGAAAGAGACTCCCCAGGGCAAAAGTACGATAAATACAAGATATAAGAAAGAAGGCAATGCTTTCTTTTTTTTCATTTTTGATCTGTAAATTGAGTTGTTAATGAATCCGCTTCATTCGCCGACTCTATTTCATTTGCTGAATATATATGATATTTTTTTTCTTTGAAGCAAAAATTCTATAACAAGGTTTGAGACCTTGTGTTTGTATCTATTTCTCTTTTTGTATACTAGTGGAATTTCATTGTATTGGGTTCTTTGTTAGATCTAAATGGAGTGGAATAGAGAAAAAAAAAAGGCCTTTCATATAAAAATGGAAGAATAGTATGCCATATATCTCACTTGGACAAAACAAATTCGAAGCAATTTTCTCTTATCCTCGTTTGTTCCTTCCTTTAGATAAATACTCGAAAATCCCCTTACAATTGCAAAAAATTGCAATTGTCAAAATACTTCAATTGGTACACGCAAGAAATAGGACAATTCGGCAACTTTTTGTTCAATAAATTCTGGTTATGATTTTTCTGGCTGTAACTATTACCGCTACCGCTCCTGACTGGTATCGGTGAGATATTATTACGGTAACAGGAACGAGAGAGGATATTTCCTACCTGTCTCCATCTCCTTTTCATCTCTATCTGTTTGGATGGCCTAGGAGTTTAGTTCAGTGATACAAATAAGCCATAATAATCCACCACCATTACGCCACGGGCATTGTAGACTATCACCAAACTGATAACACACTTACATGTATTAGACATTAAAAGATTGATGAATTGCTAGATCCTAAAATAGATGAGATCATCACAAACTCTCATATTAATAGGCACGTTGCCCATCATTGAAACAATAATATTAGGCATAAATGTGAGCATTCGTGCTAAATTGAACGCTTAAATCCATATAGCAACTAAGAAATCTATTATTAAGTTAATTGAACCACTGCAATAATGAATTGTTCTAATTGATTAAAAAAGCATAGATGTAAACCTACAGAAAAAATTTGTACTGAAGCGTACCATATTTTATATTTGCTTGTATATTTGCTCATGTGGAGTCCAACAAAATTTAATTTTTTATTTTATGATTTTTTTATTTACTATGACTTTTTAAAAATTTAGCCGTAATAAATAAAAAAGACAAAACCACCATCAAAACCGCTTGTAATTGGATCAGAGAGATAAAATATACGGTTTCAAAAGTTAAGAGGTGATTTATCCGGTTCTGTGGATCAACGAGGAAAAGTGAACTTTCGCAAAAGTTGGAGAAAAAGTTGACCTTCAGTAGAAGGCCGAGGCGGAAACAAAATCCGTCGTGCCCTGTGCATAAAGGAACGACGGCCTAGCAGCGACGCATAGCGAAAGGCCCAAGAAGCCCAGATGCAGAAGGCCCTGCCTCCATTTTGACGCTTATACCCTTCCCTCGCTCTGCTCATCGAACCAAACCCTATACCGCGGCGGGAGCTATATAAAAGGCTTCTCCCGACCCGTGCGCTAGGGTTCTTCGTTCCTCCCACTCGACGCCGCCGCCGCCTCCTACCCAGCAACAGGAGCTCCAGCACTCGGAGCTCGCCCGCCCGGCGCCCACCATGGTAAGCGAGTACGCGCGAGGCTCAATACGCTCCTCCTCCTCGGCCTTTCGCCTGTTCTGTTGCCGGTGTTAATATCGCGTCTGTTTTCTTCACCCGCAGATCATCCCCAAGAAGAACCGCAATGAGATCTGCAAGTACCTCTTCAAGGGTACGTGATTCTTGGTTCACTGAACTCGCAGTAGGGTAACTTGCGTTGTTTGGTTGTTTCGCTTTCTAGGAGGGGACGGATCTTCAAATTGTTTTGTTATTACTAGGAGAGCACTAGTGTATTATTTAGAGTTAGCTTTTTGGTCCAATTTTAGCATCTCACAAACTTGCGAGCAGATATATAAGTTTGACACAGCGAGCTTGTTAAATAATTTTGTACTCCAAATTTGTTTGCCCCCTATACTTGGAATCGAACATAGGTCCCTGTTCTTTGCTATATATATTCATCACCGAGAATTGAAAGCATGGGCTGAGGTGATGTGCGTTATGTCCATATACGAAATACTATTTCTGTTAGTTTGATGTATTTGCTTCTGCAGAGGGCGTGCTGTATGCCAAGAAGGACTACAACCTGGCAAAGCACCCGCAGATCGATGTGCCCAACCTCCAGGTGATCAAGCTCATGCAGAGCTTCAAGTCCAAGGAGTATGTAAGGGAGACCTTCTCCTGGCAGTACTACTACTGGTACCTAACCAACGATGGCATTGAGCACCTACGCAACTACCTGAACCTCCCGTCTGAGATCGTGCCTGCCACACTCAAGAAGTCTGCCAGGCCACCGGGCCGCCCATTTGGCTCTGGCCCTCCTGGTGACCGCCCCCCAAGGTAAAGCCTTTCTTGAGGCGCTGTGGCATTCATGCTAATGTGTATACTTAACAAACGTTCTAGTGATGATTCTTGAGGCGTGTGGCATTCATGTTAATGTGTATACTTAACAAACGTTCTAGTGATGATTTGGTATGTTTGCTTCTCATGTCTGGTGATGATTTCAGATTGAGAAGTAGAATCAAGTATTAAGTAGTTTTTTGTGAATTTTTCATCTTTTGTTGATAGGGTTATCTAGTACATTGTTTTTTGATGGGTGCTTGTTATGCATTTTCCAATTATTTTTTGTGAGATGCAACATTAGTTCTACTACTGTAGCTCGGGGATATTGTGTACCCTTATGAAGTTGGTTGTTTCATAATAAGTAAATAAAGAATATATGTTTATTGAAGAATAGTGGTATTGTTGTACTTATTTATATTGAGATATAAATATATAATTGGTTTGATAAAATCTAAAGGATATGTCCTTGTAAAGAAAAACTAAATTTATGCAAGATCATATTTGTGTGCTTTTAACAGTGTGTTTTTACTGAGGAGCAGATTAAAGCTAACCAATTAGGTACAAATTGTTAAGTTTTGAATTGCTGATTGCTGCTATTTGATCTTCTCTTTGTTTGTAATGCATGTAGGGGCCCAGGTCGTTTTGAAGGCGACAGGCCAAGGTTTGGTGACAGGGATGGGTACCGTGGTGGTCCTCGTGGTGCTCCTGGTGACTTTGGTGGCGATAAGGGTGGAGCTCCTGCTGAGTTCCAGCCGTCTTTCAGGGTAATCATATTTGTCTGTTCATGCCATGTTATTTTATTCCTTAGCTCTAAACATATTGAGTTGATAGACCACCAGCAATTGTTCATGTAGCATGCATATAGATACACATCATGCAGCTTGAAGTGGAATTAGCAATGTGAAATATCACGGCGCAATCTAAGGGATGGGAGCAATATGTTAGGATTGAAATGAATACGTTAGAAGTATTCTGAAGTCATTTTTCTAGATTTGCTTGTAGTTACAAATTTTTAATGGACTTGGGATGAGACAGCATTTTATCCTGCACCAACTCAATCTTGTATAGCAGTAACCATTATACTACTTTAAAAGGTTGAGTTGGTGGTGACTTGTCGGTTAGCTATCCTAAGAGCCCTCCTTGAAATCTATTTATTCATAAATTCATCATATCCTGTTAATTTACAAAAGAAAGCAGAGGAACAATGGACAGTTGTTGGGCTAGGCTGAGCACCCTGCAACTGGGCTCCTGTGCCTCTGGTAATGTTCTTGTAGGAGAGAGGTCATCCAAGTATTGGGATAAAGTTAATTCGATTGCTTTTGTTTCCTAGGGGGTTTTATCTGATATAATTTCAGAGTTTTAAAAGGGACTAGATGATATTGAATGGATATTGGATGTGATAGTGTACTGTCATGCACCAACTGCTGTTTTTAAAGTAGCATATTTGAATGGTGCTACATTTAAAGGTCAAGCTTGGCTGAGCCTTAGGCAAATCTAGCTTGTTTGTGCTGTTTTTCTTGTAGATACATTGTATGGAAATTTATCCTACATGCTATCTTAGTAAACCTACATGCTTGTGCTCATACAACAACATACAACATAAGCCTTTTGTCCCAAGCGAGTTGGGGTAGGCTAGAGATGAAATCCACAAGAAACCAACAACATACAACTACATGCTTGTGCTCATTTTACTAAAATGCGTTTACTACCATTTCTATAATTACAGTAATGCTAGTGGCAAGTTGGCCTTTGTAAGATCGAAAATTCCATTTTACTGTTTACCGACTTCCCATGTACTGTATTTCATATTCGCTGTTATATATTTCTGCACCTACAATATTGCAGAGTTCTGGTGGGAGGCCTGGCTTTGGCCGTGGTGGCGGCAGCGGCTTTGGCGCTGGCCCGACCTCTTCTTCCATGGAGTGAAGTTGCCCTTAGTTTGGACATGATGTTTCCCTTCGCATGAGGCGTTTAATTTTGAAGGACAGTTATTATGTATTAGTAATGTTATCCGGATCGGCCAGTGCTGACATGCAAAAAAAGATTGTTCTATTGTTACACATCGGTTCCAGTATAATAGTATTTGCAAAACGCTTGGGTTTTGAAGTTAGTACTTTTTTCGCTAATATATAAGTAAAACGTCCTACTTTTGGTGGTTGACTGGTCTGATGGGTGGTGATGCTGTGGATCCACGAGGAAGAAAACATAGCAAATCAAATCAGTCAAGGTACTGTGGTTTGCTACGTAGTACAGAGTGCCAAAATAGAGGCTCTAATTTCTGATGGCGCCCAAGGAATCTTCTAAAAGTTGGAGAGCTCAATCTAAATTTTGATTGCGCTCTACTGCCGTTACGTTGGTGGAATATAGTTTCGGTGATATGAGCCTTGTTCCAGTGGTGTTGTAAAGTATTGCATTTAGGTGAAAATATATGTCTGAGATATCTTTCAAGTTGCCAGGTGAGATTCTTTCTGGGTACGGAGCTTATTAGTACGAGCTCACTTTGAATTGCGTTCTTGAACTTCGGACACAATTCCAACAGTAGGAATGCCTTTTGCCTAAGATCAGTGTAGAGACATTACTTAATGCTTCACCTTGGTACCCTTTTTTTTTTTTTTTGAGCTTGCTTCACCTTGGTACTAGATTCACCCCTGATTTTCAGAACCATAATACTAGTGGTAGATTCACCAGAATGCTAATTTGTGACAACTCTAGTCCCAGTGATAGATTCACCAGTATGCTAATTTGTGACCGTGCCATGGCACCTCCGATAAGTAACGGAGTTCAGCCCAAGGTGCAAGGATGGAATGATGTTGGTCTGTGTTCCTGGCTTATTTTGCCGTGGAGCTTGCACTAGGCGTAACATTGTTTTAACTCCAGGGTATTTTTCTTGTGTTGAATTGCTGGCATGGCTTTATTTTACCTGCAGGATTTTTTTAGTGTTGAACTGCCAGAGGTTTAGCCTGCATTCGTGGCTTGGTTGGATACACACATACACATGCATTCTTTGCACCACGGTCACTACTCACTATCAACAGAAGACCTATTGAAGAATCCAAACCTAAAATGGTTTCCAACAAAATATTTCTAGGCTCTAGCAGAGTACTTATATAGAAGGTCCATTTTAGGTACCAGGAGAAAAAAAAGGGTATTGAACCATTTACTTATATTATTGTCTAAAGGATCAATGGGTTTTTGTATTGAGTATCCTTCCTCCTTGAGACCTATTTGCTGAAAGGTTGTTTTTTAGTCCTGTCGTTGGAGTCTTGGAGAAGATAAAAAATAGATATTGAACCGCTTAACTGTAATTGCTGATGAATGAATCTTGTATTTTTGGTCTCTGATGGTTGGAGACAATCAGCCCATACAAAATGCCTCAGTTGCTAGGAGCTCAAACTGACCCATTAGGCTCTTAGTTTATTTGAGAAAGAAGCCTAAGGCCGTCCCCTGTGTATATTTTAGTTATGTATTGATGAACAAGAGCAACTGAGGAATAAGAACAGGGCAACAAAATGTGAGGCCGATCAAGATCATGGTTAAACGCATCTTTCCGCATTTGATGTTGTGTTTAAGTTTAACCTTCTATACTATATGCACCTGTCTCTGTGTCTCACACACAGCCCGCACTGTGGACTAAGCTGCTAGCTGTCTGCAATCTATGAATCTGTCTCTATATATATACAAGAAAATACGCTCAGTGGCTGCAACCGAACCAATCCGTATCCGTCTATACAACAAAATACGTGATAGTAGTAGAATTTACAGGCCCAGAAGAAGAGCAAGGAGAGAAGGCAGCAGGATGAGCCGCTGCCATTGCAGTACCGGCGGCGGCCTCCACGCCGCCGCGTCGGACGAGGCGTTGAAGATGCCCTTGGGCGTCCTGCCGTGCCGGGCAGTGCATGTCCCGTTGGCCTGCTCAGACACACAGACAGTTTCATCTCAGCCATCAGTAAATAAATTACAGAGGAGAATTTTTACTAGAAGAGGCTCTGTGCATTACGTTGCAAGCCGATATGCTCCCGCAGCCGCAGACGAGGCCGCCGTTGGCCTTGTCCGTCGCCTCCGCCGCGCCGCCTCGGTCGCTCCTCTGCGCCCAAAAAAATCCACAAGGCAAGTTCAGAGCTGAGCTAGGAGCCACGGAGATGAGCCGAGCGTAAAGGGGGTTGAGAAGACGCCACGCAAGACCGACGAGACGGCGGAGCTGAAGCTGACGGACCGACCTTGTAGAAGTCGACGGCGATGTAGTTGGGCCATCGGCCGCCGGACTTGTCGTGGCAGGTGGTGACCATGTCCATCAGCTGCGCCGAGTTGTCCTTGCACGCCGCCGGAAAGTTCGGGAGGTCCCTGAAGTAGTTGACGAGCACGAGCGACCTGGACATGTCGTCCATGGCGGCCGACTCGGCGCGGTTGTGGCACGTCCCCTTCACCATCCCCTTGGTCCCGTCTGCAAAAGAACGAAGAAGAGGGCAGGCAGCCGGCCGTCCGTCGTCAGCATCTGATGCATTGCTCATCACGTCGATCGATACGGCGGCGGCGGCGGGCGGCGTGCGTACACTGGTTCTCGACGACGTAGCGCCACTCGTAGGCGATGCCCTCGGCGGCCTCCTTGGCGCGCTTGGAGGTGAAGACGAGCAGGCGGTGGTTGTCGCGGACCATGTCGCTGAGCAGCGGCCAGTCGCCGCCGCTCTTGGGCATGCGCCAGGCCGGGAACATGTAGCCGGCGAGGCCCGAGGCGTTGAGCACGCGGGTGAGCCCCCTGGGCGACTCCACGTAGTCCTCCACGAAGATGGTCACCACCTCGGTGGGGTTCCGAGACAGGAACCGCTCTACCTCCCGGAGCACGTTCACCGCCGGTTGCTGCGTATGTGCCAGGGGAAGGAACTCGAGGTCAGACACAGTTGCGGTTGCGGCACAGTGACGCCGGCCGGGAGCGGGAGGAGGAAGAAGAGCTTACAAACGCGGTGAAGTTCTGGCAGATGCCGCCGTAGGAGTGGCAGAGCCAGATGTCGTTGCGGAAGTCGTACATATCCAGCATCAGACCCCTCACGCCGTTCTGCACCACGTACAGACAACAACAGGGTAAAAACCAAGCCGATTCTCCAGTTTGACGGCAAAAAGGAATCCCAGCGACCGGAGTCACGCAAACCCGTGCTCGCTCCGGAGTCACGCAAACCCGTGCTCGCTGCGCTCGCACGCCGCCTGGAGCGCGTGCACGCGTCGGCACGCGGAGACGCGCCCGCGACACCTGTAGGCCGTCGCGTCGCGCTCGGCGGCACCTCACGCCCATGCCTACCAGGTGGACGGTAAACACAAAAACACAGGAGTAGTACAAATCTAGTAGGAGTATTCTCATGCCCAATTATTCCTTGGCCGTGTGGCCGTGTCCAACCAAACCTTGGAAGCGGCAAGCGGAGGAGCTGGCGTAATGGCATCTGCTCCAAGATTCGCGCCAGCGATAGAGCGACGGAGCCGAAGGAATAAAACAAGCCGACACCGTTGCCCGTGCCGTATGTCTTGCTTCACATGCTGCTACCACTACCACTACAACTACCAGACGTGGAAGCTAACGTTCGGCGTGCGTGGCGCGCCGCCCCGCCGCCGGGTCATCCGGACGTGGACGAGGTAGGAACAGAGCAGCTCTGCCGATCGAGCTCAGCAAGCTGAGGAAGGAGGAGCGAGGCGTGCATGGCGCAGATGAAGGGAGAGGGAACTCACGTTGAGCTGCTCGGTGACGGTGTCCTGCTGGTTCCACGGCGTGGCGATGGCGACCCCCGTCTGCGACCGCTGCCCGAGCCGCGCGAACGAGTTGTGCGTCGTCAGCCACGCGTACCGGTTGAACGGCAGGTCCCGCGCCTGCCGCCGCCCACAGCCCACAAGCCACAATTGTCAGAGTGTCCCCGACTCGCCGGCGGCAGCAATCCAATAATCCGGCCGGCGGCAGCAAAGCATTCGGGAGAGAATACCGGGAAGGCGCGTGTAGTTACGTGACGTTACGTACCTTGGTCTGCGGGTCGACGGGGACCACGCGGGTGCAGCGCGGCCGCAGGTTGCCGTCGGCGACGCACTTCTCGCAGTGCAGCCCGGCGTCGCAGTTCCGGTCCAGCGCGCACGTCTCGCCCACCTTCCGGGCCGACACCACCACCACCACCGCGCCGGGGGAGCACGACAGCAGCATCAGCATCAAGACGGCGGCGGCGCGGCGGAGAAGAAGCGCCGCCGCCGGCCCATCCCTGCCCCCGCCCACCATCTCCTTAATTGCTTCCTTGCTTTGTCCTCCCCCCTCCGCCCGCCGCCGGCGCCGCCTGCTACTCTAGCTCTAGCTCCCGACACTGGCCTGGGCACGGCAATCCAGCAGGCAGGTTGGTGCGTGGGCGGCGGCGGCGTCGCTTCGCGTCTCAGAGCGGTGCTTGTGTTGTGTGGCTTGCAAGGCCGGGGGACATGCGGCACCGCGGCGTGCGTGGTTTTTCTCGGACTCGGACGCTTTTTTCTAGTTCGGAGTCCCCTGGCCTTTGTTGGTGGTGCCTCATCCGCCATGGGCCCCGCTCGTCGCGTCACGGGTGCAGCTGGAGGGAGGGAGATACTTGTAAATTTCATTCCGGTACTGGCCGGAATGGCCGGAATGCCCCGTTCCGGTGTCCAAACCGGCATAGAACGGCTGCAATCCCGTACCGGGTCAAATACCGGTCAATACCGGCCATTCCGGTCAATTCCGGCCGAAACGCCTGTTCCACCCATTCCGGTACCGGACTAAAACCAAGTGACGAAACACTTTTTCCATGTGTGAGCTATGGAGTTTAGAAAAAATATGTGAGTTTAGAAAAAATATCAGTGTGATGAAGCGTAACTATGCCATAAGTATATATTTATATGATTATTTATGTATATGTATATTCATATATTTTTAATATAATAAAGTCCGGAATGGTACACCGGTATCGGTCGGTACCGAAATGTTCTATTTCAAGAGTAAAAACGAAACGGCCTCCGAAATAGAATTTACAAGTATGGGAGGGAGCCTCTGGTTCTGGAACCGGAGGGGAGGTGGGGCTGGGTCGTGGCGGCATCATTCGGGCCGAGGTGGACGTTGTGCCGCCGCGGGTCATCAACTGCCAGGTGAGCTGGCAGGGGCTGGCACAAGCAACCGCCGCAGCTCGTTTTACGTACGCCGCGCGCAATGTTCAGGGTCATGATTTGGTGCTCTTCTGGCACTCAATGAGGTGGTGGTGTGCTTCCGTTCCAGAAGTTAGGTACGTACACGCCTCTTGTGTGCTAATGAGAGGATTGAACCCGGCACACACGAGCGTGCTATATAATGAGAGGATCACACACACGAGGACAATGAGATTCGCTAAAATTCAGGTGCCTGAAATTTAGTTTTCTTTCAGGCGATGATAATTATAGTTTATACTAAAATTATAGATTTTTATTCTTTGCAATTTCTGTAGGTGCAATATGTAATTTTTGGTATCGATAATAAAAACTCGTTAGATAAATCTACAAACCTGATAAAATTTAATTTGTGACAGAACAAAGACAATTAAAAATTTACAATTATTTCTATAGAAAGACAAAGATAAAAATTTAATATGTCATGACATAAAGATAAACTAACAAATCATAAAAGTAATAATGTACTTATAATAATTGGTGATATAAAGTGTTGCTTGAAATCATCTAAAATTTCAGGCACCTGAAATATAGGAAAGGTGGAGAACAATTAAGAAAGAGAGAACAAATTCAGGGAAGAGGGTAGCTGTAAAATTTGTACTGATAGAAGTGTAAATACTGGAATGATAAGTACACCCGCAAGGACTACAAAAAACGGCTAGCAAATCTTGCAACCTAAAGTACACATTCTCTTTGTACTCCCTACCATGTATCCTCGATCGTCCAATTGCTAGAACCAAAATCCGCAAAAACTACGATGATGTCAAGCCGGAGTGGATCATGTCATGCTATGTTGGTAATTAACCAATGGTTCCTAGCAGAGCGGCGGGTGGTGGTCGCAGCCATGTAATTGACTCCTTGTTAAAATGTGTACTCCCACCTCTCGTTCTCCGCCATTAAAATGAGCTGTGAGTTAGCAACTTAGCATAATACTCCTATTGACCACATTAATAGTTAAGTACTCCTACGTTTGTACACACATACTCCCTCCGTCCCATATTAGATGTCCCTATGAAAAGCGTGTGCGTCAAACTTTCTCAACTTTGACTAGATTTATAGAAAATATGTGTAAGATTTTTATTTCCAAATAAATTTGTTAAAAAACTAGATTTAAAGATCTTTCTAATGATACTAGTTGTGTACGTTCGATATGAATACTTTTTAATATACAATTAGTCAAAGTTAAAAAAACTGATTTCTCGGGAAGCGAGAATGACATCTATTTTGGGACGGAGGAAGTATTATATAGCTAGCCTTGGCATAAAAGAAGGACGCACCTGTAACATGCCAAGTCATGAGAGTGGTTGGTTGAACTTTGGATGGCAGCAACCAGGAAAGAAAGAAGTTAGAATGCATTTCCAATTGGGACGTATATAAACACACATTGACTGCTCTCTGCCGCGGAATTCTGTTGGTTGAATGTGGACGCATGTGCGAACGCGCCACCAACCACTCCATAACTTGATATGGCAGTATAGTAATAAAACTAAATAAATACTTACAAATTGCAGGCATGTGTTTTTTGTGGGCGTTGGGTTGAAGATAGCCAAAAGGAAACATGTGGGTGTGGTACTATTATGCCGTTTGTTATTTGTTGAGGGCACTGGAGTAGTACTGGACGACTAGGTTTTGATTCGCACAAGAGCCAGTGGCCAGAGAAAGCTGACGGTTTTCTTCAGTTGCAAAGCGCTGATGTAGACAGAAGCAGATCCCTGCTCTCGTAACGCACTTTTTAGGCTCTTTTTGGGCATGCCTTTGCCTTTGCCTGGTGCGGTAGCGCCACGGCCCCGAGACCAAGAGGAAGTGAGGAAACTCCCGCAAAATGCGAGCTCAACAACAGCGTGGCGACAATATTCTGCCTTTGCTGTTTCTGTCAAATGCAGTGCTTGCGGCCCGCTGTCCCCGCGGCCCGCTGTCAAATGCAGAGCAAGCGGTATGTTTATGCAGCCTGTGCATACGTTCAACGCTGACATTGCGATCTCCGTCGGACCGTAATCCGTATGCTTCTGCTCGGTAGTAGTGGCTGGGCGTCGTCCAAGAGAGACCAAGCAAGACTCCGGGTAGTCGGCACACGGCAGCATTCCGGACACATGTGCAGAATGTCTGCAGTCTCCATGGCGCGCGCAACATCAGCGGGCCAGCGTCATCTCCGCGAACGCCAGTTTGGGGCGCCTGGTTCCCGGAAATGCTACGGACTACACAGTTACACGTAGGGTAGGGAGCTCCGGAGCTGTCTCTGGCGCCCTGCTACCCCACGAAAACATGACTCCCTGTTAAGGCAGGACCTGTTTAGTTATCAATATTTAACACTATTTATTTATCATATCACTATTTATTTATCATATCGATTGTATTTTCTGTCTGCATGGAGTACTAAATGAAGTAGTAACTGTTGTATGTTTGTACTTTTTGTCTAGCTAGATCGAAATGAATTTTTTAAATCTACTTGGACCATAATTAGATAAAAATTATCAAATACAAACGAAAGTGCTCTAGTACACTTTTCACACCTCTTTCCACCGTCTAAACGGGGCTTAACGCGAGCCGATAATTGCCACCTCCAAACTGAAGACAAAGCCCATGGCCCGCCCGTCGGTGGCCCGTAGCAGATGAGGTTGTCCCGGTCCCGGGGACATTCTGGCACTGGCAGTGGCCCCGAGCACCCTATCCTCGACGACGGACACCGTAGGCCGTCGCCCGAGAGGGGGGTCGTCGGGTCAGCGCCTCCCGAGCCGTCGCGACGAGACGAGACCGCC
The DNA here is from genome assembly GCA_038502445.1 of Eremochloa ophiuroides. Classification (NCBI taxonomy): domain Eukaryota; kingdom Viridiplantae; phylum Streptophyta; class Magnoliopsida; order Poales; family Poaceae; genus Eremochloa; species Eremochloa ophiuroides. The sequence goes on from JAHLJS010000009.1 coordinate 40,376,075, forward strand.
CGTCACGAGATGCCCCCAGCAGCGTCGCGACGGCTGGGCGATGGGCGAAATCCTCGAGCGCGGCGCCGCGCGCGTATCGGTATGGGCCGGTCCACGCCACGTGCGAGACCCATTTATCCCACTGCGCGCCCGTGAGCCCAACCCAACCACGAGTCCACACGGCCACGAAGATGAAAAGGGGGGGGCCTGCCGCCTGCGCTGCGCTGCTGCGCCCCGGCACGGCAAAGCGAAAAAGCGCCGGCAAGCAAGCAAGCAAGCAAGCGAAAGAGAGAGCGGGGGAATCGGGTTGGCGTCGTCGGGTGGGCAGCCTGGCATCCCATTCCTGCCTTCCTCGCCTCCGACTCCACTCCACCCGCACCGCACAGCCGCATTGCCAAGTGCCACTGACTGCACCCTCTCCGACTCCACCTCCACTCCACCACTCCCACGGTCCCGACGCCGCCTCCCTCGCCGGACTCGATGCGGCGGCGGCGCCTCGGGCCGGTGCTGCTCCTCGGCGCCGCGCTGCTTCTGGCGGCGCGCCCGAGCCCAGCGGTGATCGCGGCAGGTAAGCACTAAGCACCCGCGTCCCCGGGTCCCCCTTATTCCGTCCTTCCTTCGCCGCTCCTATATACGGAATACTATTCGCTAGCTGCCACCCGCTTCTCGCCGGTGATCGCGCTGGGTTCTGGAGCCTGATAGGGTGGGTGGGTGGCGGCGCTGCTGGAATCGGAAGCGCACTTCCCTCTCAGCCAGTGCATCCGTTCTGTTCTGTCTTGGCTTCGGTTCCGTGCCTTGGTGGGTGATTCGTTGAGTTGATCAAACCTATTTTTGCCCCTTGTGACGATTCTACGTTTCGTCCAGATTAGTTCTCAAACCCTTTTTATGAGTATGTTATTATGTTTTTCTTCCTCCTGAGGGTTTGAGACTTGGTCACCTCGCTGGGGAGTAGGGGGATAATGCCAGAAGCTGTTCGCGGCCGGCCGGGCCGTCACATGTCGTCTGCCATACGGGGACCTCTCTTCGCTAGCACTCGAGTCCTCGTCGCGCCATCAATTCGCTTACCAAATGGGGTTGCTGTACTGCGACGGGTTACACAGTTACCTGTGTGCCTCTCTCGTCGCCTTGCTTTTGTAGCCGTTGGATTTTGCTCTCAGCTGAACCCCGTCCTGTCATTTGGCGTTACTGAATCACTAATTGGTTTGACTTCACCTCACCTGATGTTTAATTTCACGTGGGTTGTTCAGACTTGTCACTTGTGCTCTACGACTACAATAGTACTACTGCTGAATAGTTGAAACTCTTGAATTGTGAGTAGTACGTCATATATACGCTTATATCCGTAGACAGCACGTACCCCAGATTCTGAATATCTGGTATATCACGTCCCATAGTCCGATCAAATCGGGGGATCGGATTTGGAATTTATTGCATGTTCTGTTGGGCATGCAAAATGTATCTGCCTTGTACTGGTCCTGAGATCTGAGACATTCACTTCAGTTTCTGTTCTCTAAGATGCAATGCGTGTCATGAACAGGAAGAGCCAGCTGCACGGCTTCATTGCAGATTTTGTTCTTTCTGTTTATTATCTTCCCCAGTTTCAGTTAAGAATATGGAGTGATTAAGATGGTCTTCAAACGTTATCTTTTTTTTTTCCTGCTTTCTTGTATCTATAAATTTGCAGTACCGTTGATTATCCGTAATCATTCTTCCATTGTGCAGATTGTCCTTTGGATTTGAGTTGGCCCAACTACGAACTGATAGCTTCCGTGTGCTCGGACCAAAATGGACACTCAAAGTGTTGCCGCTACATCAATGCTGTTCTTGCGGTCTCATCTGCCATGTATGCAAACACAACAGGCACTCTTGGGGTTCCAGCTCAATTTTCTGATTCCTGCATTGCCAATATCTCTGATACATTGGTGTCGAAAGGGATACTTCCCACTGCCGCTTCGTTTTGTGGTCTTGGGATCAAAATTCAAGTGTCCTATCAGTGTGTTGGGATGACTACCATCCTTGAGATGTTGCAGTCTCCGAATTTCAGTGATGTCACAAGAAGCTGTGCAACTACACTTTCAGATGATATCACTTGCAAGAGGTGCTTAAACTCTGGTCTGTCGTACCTCCGCCATCTTGTCAGGGAACAAGATAATGTCACGTTGAATACCTGCCGTGATGCTGCTTTTGTTGCATTTGTGAGTCAAGGGAATATATCTACCGTTGATACGGCTGGTTGCTTTTTTAGCGTTCAGGGGCTTAGTGCTCTTCAAGGTTTGCATATTTGATAAATCAATTTGCCTCCTTTTTCTGAAGAATGGATAGTGTCATTAAAAAATTGTGGAAAAAAATTCTTTTAGATTCTGTAACCTTAACCATATTACCTTCTCTATCTCTCTGATATATATGACTTCTCTAGTTAAGTGGATCATATAATGACCTTTTACACATAAAACTTGGCACCTCACAGAATCATTTCCTAGTTTTCCCCCATCGCTTGATGCTAGTACATTGCACAAATACGAAATTATTGCCGAGGATGTTTCTTCTAGCTCAAAGAAGCTTATAATACCAAATGATTGCTCTGAATTATGTGAAGCAAATTTATCCATTATAGTTTCCTGTATACATATTCAATAATAGGTATCCATCTTAATCTAAACATTCATAATAAGCATATATTAGTATGAATGTTACATTTAGCTCTTATTGTAATAGTTAAGCGTGAGGATACTGCTTTTTCTTTTTTATAATCTTTGTATACCTTTTCATATTAAAAAAAAAAACTATTTCTATATATTGGTTGGTAAGATGAAACTATAGCTTTACATGTGCTTTTGTTATGCAAAACTGTAGCTGTATTTCCTTTTTTTTTAAGCAAGTAGCTGTATTTCTTATAACTAGTGATTTGCTTCTTTAAAGATTTAGGTGCTTAGGTGTTTAAAAGTGTGTTCTCCGAAAAGTATTAGTTTGTTGTAGTTCAGTAGTCTGTACCTTGACCTTGTCCATGATGTGAACTTCTCATTTTTGAATATATAATGCAGTGAACATATCTGAACCGGCTCCAACTGGACTTGCTGTGCCAGATATTTCTCCTAGTCCACTTACGGTGCAAGTTCCTGTAGTGCCACCAAAGCATCATCGCAGTTACAAGCTTGTTCTGTTCCCAGCAATTGGAGCCTTGGTTACTGGAGTAGCAATTCTACTAATAATAGTACTGATTTTCCTCATCCGTAGAAAGAATAAAGAACTCAAAAAGATGGAAGGAAATAACCATCTGGATGCTTGTAGTTTTTCCTGTGTCAAGAAGGGCCAAGAAGGTAAGGATTTCCTGGGTTTTTTTTTTTTTGGTTGTACTATTGTATTTCTTTCACGAACATCTGCTCATTTGGATGTCCAACTATCTTGGATAATTTGACGAGGTCTATATGGCATATGGTACAAGTGTGGATACTAGCATACTACCATTTCTTTGTGGAATTAATATTCTTGAATTTAGATGACACAAAACTCATTTATGGCTATCGGTGTGCATGTGATAAGGGAAAGGAGCCATAAATGAGAGTTATAGCCTAAGGCAAACATGAGGGAAAACATAAGGGCATAGGCCCAGTTAATATGTTTTGCCTCTTCCATGCTGTTTGATTTTTTTTTAAAAAAAAAAAATCTACCATGTGCAATTACAGTCATTATCTCAAGTTGGTATACATGGTATCTCTTTTGCACTATTATCTTAATTAAAAAAACGATGAGGGGCTATGTGACTTCTAATTTAAAAGTAAATAGACACCCAAATTCAAAGCTGAGCTCAGTTCCTTTCAATCATCATCATGAGGCTGTCAATAATATGGATAACAATGATGTGGTCTGATTTTTTGTTGCCAAAGTTCATCATACTAAATACTATCATGAACTTGCTGTAATTTATTCAAAACCTTATCCTTATGGTTCAATTTATTTGCCTAACAGAAATGTCTTCAGGCAATTCCACCATTTTTGGCAGATTTAGTTACAGAGAAATGAAGAAAGCAACAAGGAACTTCAGCACGGTGTTAGGAGGAGGTGAAAATGGCACAGTATTCAGAGGACAACTAAATGATGGTTCTGTGGTTGCTATCAGACGCGTTGAGAGTTCACCAAAACAAAGTCACCATGAATTTTGTAAAGAAATGGAATTTCTTGGGCGGTTGCATCATCGGCATCTTGTTGGACTAAAAGGTTTTTGTTCGACAAGATTTGAGAGGTTAATATTTGTCGGACTTAAATTCAGATATCCACCAATTATGGTTGTTACAGTGTTGTGTGATCCAGGTTTCAGGTATATGAATACATGGAAAATGGAAGCCTTCAAGATCACCTACATTGTAATAAGTCATGTTCCGTTCTCATTCTTCTGATGATGCATCATTTGTTGATTGTTTGCTAAAAGGCACTTTGCTCTTTGCAGCGCCAAGTAAACATCTGCTACCATGGAAAAATAGGGTCCAAATTGCCATCGATGTTGCTAATGCTTTGGTAAGTTTCACGAAATCTGTGATTGTTTTTATCTTTCTGCAGAAGGTGGTGGTCGTGATAAGTGAGACTTAATAGTTGTTTTCTTACAATTTTATCAATGTGCGTGAAGGCTAAATCAATATTTACCATAGTCCCTGTCATGACTATTATGTTCAACTTTTTATGATGTCTGGTTTCAGGAGTACCTTCATTTTTATTGTGATCCTCCACTATACCATGGAGATGTTAAGCCTAGCAATGTCTTCTTGGACAAGAATTACCTTGCAAAGGTAATTCATACAGGACTTTGTCACAATTTACAATCCTATTCTGCACATCACAACCGTTTACATTTTAACAGCTTGCTGGTTGCGGTCTTGCGCACCACTCTAGTAGTGGCAATACAACTCCCATCTGCACACCAGTAAATGTCAAGATCCAATCAACTCCTGGTAAGGCTCTGTTGTTTCTGAATTCTGGCGCCCTTTGCTCTGTCATTTTTTAGATCAAGGAATTCTTTGAATGAAACGTAGTTCTGATCTCTGCATCCGACTGCTAAGCTGAAAGAATAGAAACTCAAGTGCGCACAGCGTGTCACCATATCAAACCTAATGTACAGCTCAAAGCCCACATAACAATCCTAAACTCCATTTATTATTCTATTTTTTACGAATATACACTCCAAATATATGAAAGCTAGTTTGCTGCATTACAACCTGTGATCTGTCACCACCGAGTGAGGAACAGAAGTTCTTGGGGCTGTCAATTAAGATGACTGAGGGGCTGTTTAGTTGGGTGAAAAGGGGTGAAAAGTGCACTGTAGCACTTTCGTTTCCAATCATAGCCTAAGTAGACTCAAAAGATTCATCTCAAGCTAGCCATACAAAAAGTACAAACATGCAACCGCTGTTACTTCATTTAATGCTACATGCAAGCGTAAAGTACAATATGGGAAAAGAGAAAAATTTTGGGAAGTAAACAGGGCTTGAATGATCTCTGGATTTTTTCTTTCATGTCATTTGTGTGTTTTTTAATCCCCACAAATTGATTGCACGAGTATTGTACTCTGTACTAGTATCTCAGTAGTAACGTGTGTACCCAAAATCTTTGAGCAGGCTACGTAGACCCCGAGTACATGGTGACCCAGGAGGTGACCCCGAAGAGCGACGTGTACAGCTACGGCGTGCTGCTGCTGGAGCTGGTGACGGGGAAGCCGGTGATCCAGGACAACAGGAGCCTCGTGGAGTGGTCCCGCGAGCTGATCGGCACGGACTACCGGCTCCACGAGCTGGTGGACCCGTCGGTGGCGGACGCGTTCGACCTGGACGAGCTGCAGGTGGTGGCGGACGTGATCCACTGGTGCACGCACCGGGACGGCGTGGCGCGGCCGTCCATGAAGCAGGTGCTCCGCATCCTGTACGAGCGGCTGGACCCGCTGTCCGGGCGGTTCGCGCGCGCCGTGGAGGGCGACGAGGGGTACTACTACTACTGCCACGGGCATGGCCGGGTGAAGGGCAAGCAGGCGGGCGGCGACGTGAGCGTGATGCAGTTCGGCGGCGACGCGGCGCGGTCGTGGCTGCCGTCGTCGAGCAGCACGTCCAGGTCGCACTGCAGCCGCAGCGTGCTGCTGGAGTGCAACTCGCCCGAGCCGCAGTTTTCCCCGGCCCACCGCAACGGCGCGTTCCTGGCTTGATAACACCGGCCCGTCACCCTGTTGCGTCCGGGGGTTTTTTTTTTTTTTTTTTTTGGCTGCGACGATTTTTTAGGAGATTTGTGGTATGTACGGGATCGATCCGTGCACCCGTTCATGGTCGTTCGTGATGACTGACGAGTGACGACTGACGGATCCTGCGACGAGATCCGGAGGGCCAGTGAGCACCTGGCTGCATGAGAGTCATGTGGAGCCAGAGGCAGAGAGTGATGGGAGCTGGGAGCACAACCGTGCAACGTGAGAGTGAGAGTGAGACTGAAATGTTGTCTTTCGGTTCGCTTACCTAGGCGTTGGTAGTTGATTTTCATTGATCACTGCATTGATGTGCTTCGGGATTGCAAGTGGGTACTCTGTTCTGACTTCTGGGAGTGGCTTGTACTCCTAGTATTTTCCTGCGAGACTTTTGGCTCCTGCTCTCCAGTTCCTCTACTTGTACGTTTGGCTTCTGCTTTGCTGATCCTCTCAAGGTTTCACCTGCTTGCTGGGAACTCTGAGTATGTGAGTTGTGACAAGTGGGTGCTGGGAACTCCGCTTTTTGAGGAAAAGACTAATCAGGTAAAGATTGGACACAGAACTTAGACCCAAAGGTATACTAAACACGAAACATTGTTCTATGTCTTAAAAATATTGTTCTATGTCTAAAAAGAAGTCGAAATCTGGACAAGTGAACAAGGCCTAAGGTTATGTTTGGTAGGGATCTAGAATCTCATACAAACATTTCTGATTTAGAA